>CM055266.1:101838306-103131909 GCA_029237695.1 Conchocele bisecta | reverse complement strand
CGCATTGACTTGAAACTTCATATACTTATTAGTCATCATCCATATATTCATTCTGTGTCCCACTCATGCAGCCCCTGTGCCCCTATGTCAGGTCAAATGACTTAGAAGAAGTTTGCGTTAAAGTTTCTGTCAAAATTTGCGTTAACGTTTTCACATACCTACTATCTCTGTAACCGTAAGTCAGATTTGCTTGAAACTTTGTATGCTTATTGGGCATCAAACTTCAAATAAATACACTCTGAGACCATTAAATGCTTCGGCGGGCTAGACATGCGGGCCGCGGCCATCTGGTTAATGAAATATAGAGCCCACACTTGTTTACTCCAAGTCCGGGGAAATAGTTTGAGTTAACTACAGTTATTATATAGGAAAACCTGCACTTGGGACCAAGAATTTCACTTTTGAGTTATCAGTAATTGGAAAGTTTGAGGTAACAAGTGTAGACTACATTTACAGAAATTCTGATATTTTCTGTAACTGTTGTCGAAAGTTTGATGGGATATGCGGAATTAAAATCTGCATTTGCCATGAAAATTTGTCAACTTTCGACGTCATTTACGGAAAATATCGTAAATTTTGTAAATATTTTTTATGAGATATTGCACATGTTCTAAGGTACAAAATCACGTCGCTCGTCTCATATGTGGCTGTGACTGGAGAAATGGAGGTTATGGGCTTTCTGTCCATTGTAGCTCCTTGTCAAATAGCAGACTCTGTAGCCTGATTCATGGTCTGCATTGCTTGTTAGAGGCATGATGGGTGTCTCATTGATGGAATAACAAACAGTGCAGATCCTGATCAGACTGTGCGGATGCACAGGCTGATCTGGATCCACACTGGTCGCAAAACACATAAGCCCCATTTCTCCAGTCACAGCCGCATATCAGTTGTCACATGTTTTATTCTGGAGTATTAGCAGTAATATCACACCCTCTTGCACATTTAAATTGTTTGAGTCAGTCAAAATGGGACATTACAGCATGTGTAGCAAATGTAGATCCTGATCATCTTGTCCGTAGAAAACACCTGGCACCTGTTTCACTAATAATTGTATGATTAAGAAGTTTGTAAGTGCACAAGCTAGATTTTAAAACCACCATTCCATCCATAAAAATGTCTGAGATCCAAACAACTTTTTTATGGCCTTAAAAGCCTGTGAGTTCTTTCTGAAGTAAACATGTGGGTCATATGGTGACCAGTTTATCAATGTAACTAGAGAAATGTCGAGTCTAGTCTATTAGAGAGATAATTCATGACCCTGAGGTCAAATCAAATAACGAAATTAACTTTGCGCATCTGCACACCATAAAGAAAATTCTTACCATCTTATCAATATCAAGTCTCCATCTATTACGGTTTAAATGTTTTACTTCTTGCAAGGAATTGTGAGTGATGGACGGACGAACGGACTGACACCCATGACGAAAAGAACATTCCAATATTTGTTCTCAAAAAGCAGGGATAATAACAACATGACATCCCTTGCAGACATTCCAGCGGTGTACTGGAACAGCGAGGACCATTTTGAGTACCTGTACAAGTTGATCTCGTCACTGAGGCTACCAGAGTTTGTTCCCTTGAAGGACGAGCCAGAAAACTGGCTGGACGCCAAGAAGGATATTTGGAACTGCCTGTCAAAGGTCGTTGGGAAAAGTTATGGTGCCCCCAGGGTGAACCTGGTATCAAGGTAATACTGATTCTCATCATTTCAATTTTGTCTCGTGCACGATAGTAGAAAGTGAGACATAGCGGGCACAATTCTGGCGTCATTGTCAACAATTTTGGACGTATGTTCAAATTTCGCAAATCTCTTGATCCATGATATCATTACCAAACTTCATCAATAGCATTCTCACATTGACATATATCCATCCAGTGTCATTCGGGTGACCTAGACCTTTGTGTCAATAATTTTGGACCTAGATAACCTTGCTTTCAAGTATTTTGGACGTACAATGTTGAATATCTCTTGATCCATTACCAAACTTCACCAATAGCTTCCTCACATTGGTGGCTATCAACCCAGTGTCATGTGTGTGACCTTGACCTTGGTGACCATGGACCTTTGTACAATAATTTTGGAAATCCTCAGTGTGACCTTAACTTGTGTGACCTTGACCTCGCAGGCGACCACCTTGTCTTGGCAAGAAGCTATTGTGTGTGTGCAAAAATTCAAAAAAGACCTCCATAAAATGTTTCTGTGCTGTTAAGGAATGTTACATTAGTCATTTGCATTAATTCAATATGGCCACCAAGAACCTAATATTTTGATACAGTGGAAGCTGTAAACCAGACGCCCTGGGAGGTGTCTGCTTTAGAGAGGCTCCACAGTTTAATGTTTGTTTATTATACTGTCACCCCTATTGAAAGGGCCAGCCAGTTTTGGCTTATGTGACACTATTCTCTGACCAGCTGCACTTCCCAATTCCTATTCTCTATGCCGGGCATCAGGCAGGTAGACAATTGGTGACATTTATTTTCATTAGCTGGCAGCTCACAAACCGGCCATATCGGCCTGAGTGGAGGTTCGAACCTTCTACCTCCCATTTGCGAGGTGGATACCTTATCACTAGGCCACGTCAACTGATATATTCACAGGGTAAAGAAGCTGTTAGAACATTCTACTGCAGTCATTTACATGAATCCAATATGGCCACCAAGAACTTAATATTGTGATACAGTGAAACATGATATGAAGGCCATAAAAGCAATCAATGTAAACAAGTTAAATTATACTACAGTGGAACTTCTCTAAACCAGACACCCTGGGATGTTCCAATGTGGTTTGCAGGGTAAATAAGCTATTACAGCAAATTATGGAAGTCATTGACATGAATACAATATGGCCGCCAAGAACCTAATGTTGTTATACAATGAAACATCTCTAAACCAGACACCCTGGGAGGTTCCTATCAGGTTCCTGACAGCCTATCATCATCCCAGGGTGTCTGGTTTAGGGATGTTCCGCTCTCAGGGTGTCTGGTTTAGAGATGTTCCTCTTCCAGGGTGTGTGGTTTATAGACGTTCCACTGTCTTTCGCAGGGTAAAGAAGCTGTTGAATCGTGTGGAGGATGAGTTTGAGGAGACGTGCTACGTCCTGGAGGGGGAGGAGGCGTGCCAGCCGACCTACGCCAGTGTGCCCTGGACCGAGATGGTCGCCATGTTCATTGACTACAGACTTGCCACAATGGACGTCATTGACCCTGATGCTTCCACGGGAGATCAGGTGAGTGCTGGCTGCCATGTTTGACCCATGTGGGGCTGTGACTAGCTAAATGGCGATAATTGTTAGTGTGCCTACCGAAAGGAGTGCTTATGCTCTACCCTCGGTGGTGTCAGCATCTGTCTCATCTGTTTTCAATGTTCTCTCTCCCTACAGCCACCATACTTCTACCAAATCACTGTTGAGTGATACGCAATGCAGTTTACTATATATCGGTGGCATTTATCTACTTTTTTGCTTAAATTATTTAGTAATTTCTGTGTTAACCCTTAGACCGCTACTCACAACAATTGTCGTCTGCTGTTGCTTTTATATCTTGCCTTATTTCTCAATAAAAACATGGTTTGACAGCATTTCAGAATCATTTCCAATGGAAATGATTCTGAAGTGATGTCAAAGCATGTTGTAAATTATTCTAAAGTGCTGTCAAAGCATGTTTTTGATGATAAAAATGGAAAATAGAAAATAAACAGCAGATGACAAAAAAATTAAGATAGCGGTGTAAGGGTTAAGTATTTGTGCTTTGATCTGTATCACCTTATCTATCACCTCTACAACCTCCATACTTACCACATCTTTGTTTGATGATACACAATGCAAACTGGTATATATCACTGACATTCATGTGACCTTGACCGGTCACACATTCTAGATCTGGACCACCTGGTGCACTTAGCTGTTCTCTGACAACTCTTGTTAGTCTTATCCGTGTTCTTGACTATAATAAATATGCGAATGAGACCGCCACAGAAAACATGTCAGGTGAACAATACAGCTTCAATATATGATGATATGATTTTGCAATACCAAATAAAATGGTGATGATTTAGTATGATTTCCATAAAAGGTGTTGTGATCTTAAATACACTGTGTTATTGCACTTTGAATGCCCATTTTTTACAACACAGTGTATTCAAAGTACAATAACACAGTGTATTCAAAGTACAATAACACGGTGTATTCAAAGTTCAATAATACGATGTATTCAAAGTACAATAACACGGTGTATTCAAAGTACAACAACATGGTGTATTCAAAGTACAATAACATGGTGTATTCAAAGTACAATAATGTGGTGTATTCAAAGTACAATAACACAATGTATTCAAAGTACACAGTACAATAACACGGTGTATTCAAAGTACAATAACACGGTGTATTCAAAGTACAGTAACACAATGTATTCAAAGTACACAGTACAATAACATGGTGTATTCAAAGTACAATAATGTGGTGTATTCAAAGTGCAATAACACGATGTATTCAAAGTACACAGTACAATAACACGGTGTATTCAAAGTACAATAACACGGTGTATTCAAAGTACAGTAACACAATGTATTCAAAGTACACAGTACAATAACATGGTGTATTCAAAGTACAATAATGTGGTGTATTCAAAGTGCAATAACACGATGTATTCAAAGTACACAGTACAATAACACGGTGTATTCAAAGTACAATAACACGGTGTATTCAAAGTACAGTAACACAATGTATTCAAAGTACACAGTACAATAACATGGTGTATTCAAAGTACAATAACACAGTGTATTCAACGTACAGTAACACAATGTATTCAAAGTACACAGTACAATAACATGGTGTATTCAAAGTACAATAACACGGTGTATTCAAAGTACAGTAACACAATGTAT
The DNA here is from genome assembly GCA_029237695.1 of Conchocele bisecta. Classification (NCBI taxonomy): domain Eukaryota; kingdom Metazoa; phylum Mollusca; class Bivalvia; order Lucinida; family Thyasiridae; genus Conchocele; species Conchocele bisecta. The sequence continues at coordinate 103,127,028 of CM055266.1, read as the reverse complement.
TCAAAGTACACAGAACAATAACACGGTGTATTCAAAGTACAATAGCACGGTGTATTCAAAGTACACAGTACAATAACATGGTGTATTCAAAGTACAATAACACAGTGTATTCAAAGTACAACAACACAGTGTATTCAAAGTACAACAACACAGTGTATTCAAAGTACAATAACACGGTGTATTCAAAGTACAATAACACGGTGTATGCAAAGTACAACAACACAGTGTATTAAAAGTACACAGTACAATAACACGGTGTATTCAAAGTACAATAAGACGGTGTATTCAAAGTGAAACAACACCGTGTTATTCAAAGTACAATAACACGGTGTATTCAAAGTACACAGTACAATAACACGGTGTATTCACAGTACAATAACACGGTGTATTCAAAGTACAATAACACAATGTATTGAAAGTACACAGTACAATAACATGGTGTATTCAAAGTACAATAACACAGTGTATTCAAAGTACACAGTACAATAACACGGTGTATTCAAAGTACAATAACACGATGTATTCAAAGTTCACAGAACAATAACACGGTGTATTCAAAGTACAATAACAGGGTGTATTCAAAGTATACAGTACAATAACATGGTGTATTCAAAGTACAAGAACACGGTGTATTCAAAGTACAAGAACACGGTGCAATAACACCGTGTATCCATAGTACAATAACATGGTGTATTCAAAGTGCACTATTTATACCTTCCATAAATTCATGATTGAAATGCCCATTAAATGTATTGTGTTTATATCACAATGCATTATATTAGCCCCATGTCATGTCGCGCAACGTTGATTTGTTAAAGTTTGACGTCATTAATTTTCATGACGTCAATAACGGCACGCTGTTGACCAGCCACGTCGCTGTTCCATGAATTGCAAGAAAATGACGTGTTTTTTTTTGTGCCATATTTGGTTTATTTAGTTTTGAAATAATGAAATAATCAGAACATGCAATGTACAATGTAATAACCATGGGCTGTTGCCTAGTAGACTGTAGTAGACTCCACACACTTTAAACAGACCAAGTGTTTTCTACTACGGTAAGCGCAACAATCCATGATTGTATCCCTTAAATAACATGGTGCACTCAAAGTGCAACAACACAGTGCACCTTTATGTATCCCCAGGATGAAAGGCCAGTGGAAGAACTCAGGATCGCCTACTTCGATGAGGAATTGAACAACTTTGAAATGCCCCAGCAGTGGAGACACGTGGAGTCGGACCAAAATATCCTAGGTACGGCAACATTTTCCTGATCAGAAAACAGGAGGATGGGAGGGTATGAGTATCTTTCATCCCTAAGTAACTGGAATGGGTGGTGGTATGTTAATTTTCCGACCAATCCGATCACAGAGCTCCAGATAAGCTGCGTATTTGCTTAAATACCAAATTAAAGTTGCCAAAAAACCAATTGAAATCAGAAGTAGCGAGTATCAAAAAGCAATGAAAATGTTGTGGTACCTTTATCATGCTGCAGACAACGATAAACAAACTATTCACTAATTGCTGTCTGTTGATGTGTAAACAGTAGTGTGATTTTATTTTACCAAATTAAAATTTTGAAGTACCCAATTGCTTCAAAAATGATGGAGTGACAATACTAAATTTCTAATTCCTTATCTGGAGCCCTGCAATCATCACAAAATGATTTTCAGAATAAGTTTGCCTGAGTTTCTCAATTCTGTCATAACTTCTATATCCCTTAAAGGATCACTGTAATAGTTCAATACATCATATGTGTGCACAAATACCACACATCCATGATGTCCTTATATTATATTATATATATATTATATTCATATTTCACGCGTGCATTACTTGCGATACATCCTTCCACATTAATACAATTACCCTCAATACTGATCGTCCGTCCATCTGTCTGTTTATTTATTTGATTTTTTTCAACAGACCACATTTTCTAGTTTTGTTTGAAATCAAGCTGCTCGACTTGCTGAGCCCGAGCTGTGCTACAGTTGGATTAAATTTTATCGTCTGCTGGAAATGTTTTATTTTCAATATTTCTCGACAAAGACCTGGTTTTGACAGCACATGAGAATCGTCTCCAGTGGAGACGATTCTCATGTGCTGTCAAATCCAGGTTTTTGTTAAGAATTAAAGCAAAAATGAAAAACAGCAGACGTCAATTTCCGTCAACAGTGTAGGAAGGGTTAAAACAGACGGTTGTGTAATATAGTCGACCCAGTTGGATCCATGTAATGGCAGAGTGAGATGAGGTTCAATCGCCTGTGATCAGATGATCGGATGAAACTGGGGCTCATTTGCACCCTGAACACACTCCAGTGATGCCTATTTTGATTTCTCGTTTTCAGATACACCATCGGTGAACGTCACTATACTCGAGTCTGTCGCTACATGTAGACGGAAGGCGGTAACAGCGAGCGCAGGTGAGACGCACGTTCCAGCAGTGGCGATTGTCCAGGATCCCCTATCAGTTCCAGAGTCCACGACAAATGCGCTGAAATCCTCTAGTAAACTGATGGATATGCTTAGTAATGAGCGTCGCCGTTCAGATCATTTCAACAAATACCTACAGAATGCGTTAAAAGATGGTGCTATTGAGCCGAATGACAAAGAAGATGATAGCAATAATAGTAGTACTTTGTTAAATCCATTTGGCACAAGTGGTGGTTCAAGGTCGTTTTTCTCTGACCAAAACAATAGCCGAATTCCTGTAAACGAAAGTTTTGACGCTACAAATTATTTTGGCGGGAACCAAGGTGACCTTTCTAACATATTTAAACCAATGAATGACAGTGTAATAGATTCCCAGGGTCAAGGTCGTCTATCTAATGTGCGAAACAGCTTGGATGTGTCAGGATTATATGGGAGAGCACGACGACAGAGATTATCAGAGATTTATGGGGACAATCCGATTATGATCTACCTTAGTGAACCGAGTATAACCGAAGACATGAGTTTGTTAAAGTCGGAATTAAAGGCAAATAGGCGGGACAGTGACATGTTTGAAAAGAAACTATTGTCTATGATTGAAGATGAATGATCCGTGATTTAACAAAATTTAACAAAATGTGTCGAATCTGTGACTGGAAACCTGTGCCTTATGGCCTTGCGACCAATCAACGTATACCCAAACAAGTCTGCATATCCACATGGTTTGATCAGGATGTGCCATTAAGCCAGTAAAATTCTTATCATGTTTCTAATAAAAAGTATAGATCATAGTCGGATGTGCAGGCTGGTCTGGGTCTAGTTAGAGAAATGTAACCGTTCTAGAAAAATTGGACCTGCAGGATCAGTGACCAGTGTAGTTCCTGATCAAATAGCAGCATGATATTGATCTACATTGCTTGTTAGAAGCATGACGGGTGCTTCATTGATGGAATGGTGAACAGTGCAGATCCTGATCAGACTGCGGATGCACAGGCTGATCTGGATCTACATTGGTTGCAAAACCCATAAGCCCCGTTTCTCCAGTTACAGCCACATACGTGCATACTATCCATAGATGTGTTATTGGTCCATTCAAGCCTTCACCTGCAGAGTTAACCTTGTCATCCCTATATAACTGATATAAATGATTTTCAGACGTCCATTTTAAAAAAAAAATCTCCCTAAAATATGAAAATTACTTGCAAAAAGTGCAGATCCTGATGAGACGGCTCGTGACGAGCAGATGCACAGTCTGAATAGGATCTACACTGTTCGCCATTCCATCAATGAAACATCCATCAGGCTTCTAAAAATCAATATAGATTGATATCAAGCTACACGAGTGTGCTATTTGACCAGGAGCTACACCGGTCACAAATCTCATAAACCCCATTTCTCCATGGGCTGTTACGTTACGGTGGCCGCCAAACATTTGGTCTGTTTAATATTTGCGAACTTTAAAACAGACCAAATGTTTTACATACCACAGTAAACTCAACAACCCATTCTTTCTTTTTATTTCTTAAATGGAATGGAGGCTGATAAACTGGGGGCCATTTCACTAAACTTCGTACGACTAAAATGTTTGTAAGTGCAAATTTGGGATCGTCTGTAAATTGCAATTGATGGATTTACATTTATTGAGCATAGGCATCCAATAATTGTTAATGTGAAATTTACAGACTATCACAATTTTGCACTTACAAACATTTTAGTCGTATGAAGGTTATTGAAACAGCCCCCTGGACTTGTAATACAGAATTTGCAACAATATGAGTGGATAATTCACATACACGTTCACACAGTGGGAGTATAATGATGATTAAATCAAGTGTTCCTCTCGCATCTCTCTTGTATTTCTGTTATTTTCCCTCAAGGGTTGTCAATAAGTTCTGTTACAGCTGGTACTGTATAACTTTTGTTTCCCATTGAAACGCAATGAAACACAAGATGTCAATATTTTTCCATATTGACGTCTCGTGTGTTCATATTGGTCAGTGCCGGAACTGCGTTTAAAATCGCAAAGTAATTCCTTCTAAATCACCACTAATTTGTTTATTTTATTTATATTTTGTATAAATAAAATAAAAACGTGGATAATGATAAATAGATGTATATAGTTACTCCATCTGGCTTATGGCAGTAGGGATAACCAGTACCTGAAAACCGTAACAAACATTTGACGGATGTATGTACAGGCAAACCGATGGACAGACAGAGGACCGGATTGAAATGCAGAATAACAAGTATATACCACTCGGCATACTATGTGGCCAACATCAATGAACCTTGTGTTTAACCATTGAAACAAATATCTGGTTTTCATTTTTACCCTTACACCCTTACATCTTAATTCTGCTGTTTATTTTCCATTGTTATCATCAAAAACATGCTTTGACAGTACTTTAGAATAATTTACAACATACTTTGACAGCACTTCAGAATCATTTCCATTGGAAATGATTCTGAAGTGCTGTCAAAACATGTTTTTATTGAGAAATAAGGCAAGATATAAAAGCAACAGAAGACGACAATTGTTGTGTGTAGCGGTCTAAGGGTTCACCCCTAAATAACTGGTATGAACTCTTCTTGCAGACTTTTGGACTATTGCATTAATCAGAAAAGAGGTGTATTTGTCAAAAGTCAGAAAATGTCAACCGTGCAGATCCTGATGAGATGGCTCATTACAAGCCTAATCATCTGGATCTACATTGTTTGCAATCATTGGGGAAAGTGGTCTGTAATGTTGAAAACTTAACCGATATTATTTTTCAACAAGAAATATGGAGATAAAAATAAACAGTAAACAACAAACATGTCTTAACCCTTTCAACACCACAGATCTCTATAGAGACAATGTTTGCAAACAGTGCAGATCCAGATGAGCCGGCTCGTAACGAGCCGTCTCATCAGGATCTCCACTGTTTGTTAATAATTTTAAACGTCGTACAGATTACCCTTTTAGAAGAATGGGATAATTTGAATGAACAAAATTAATGAAATAGCGTGAAACATTGGCATGGAACATCCTATTAAGTTACTTGGTGTTGAAAGGGTTAACAAGGTAAATAATAATGCGAAAAATTTAGAAAAACATGTTTTCATAGAGAGAAAACAATAACCACATGAGAATCGTCCTTTGGAAACAATTCTCGTGTACTGTCAAAATATGTTTTAACCCTTAGACCGCTATCTTATTTTGTTGTTGTCTGCTGTTTATTTTCTATTTTCCATTTTTATCATCAAAAACATGGTTTTACAGCACTTTAGAATAATTTACAACATGGTTTGACAGCACTTCAGAATCATTTCCATTGGAAATGATTCTGAAGTGCTGTCAAACCATGTTTTTATTGAGAAATAAGGCAAGATATAAAAGCAACAGCAGACGACAATTGTTGTGAGTAGCGGTCTATGGGTTAACCGAGAAAAATGAGAAATAAGGAGCCTACTAAAATAAAATTTAATTCACCATTGTACCTATTACTGATTACGAAGTTGTGGTTGTACAAACCTGTTTACGGAAGTCGTCTGGGTGTCACATTAGTGATCGCTGCCGGAGATTTATGGCCGATGGAGAACCCTGTATGTCTTGTTAAATTGTCGAACACAGGGACACATGACACTTCTACTTTCTCAAAACTAATCAGTTTGGGATTGTTCGGCTTTCTTATTAAATAAACACGCAGTGTGCCGGCAGTATAAGGCATTCTGGTATCCTGCTGAGTTGAGTTTTCTCATTCTATGACTATTCTACGTCCTCACTTGGAGATATAAGTACATCTGGTTCCCAGATATTACTGTAAATAACTGACGCAGGAGTCGAATAATGGACACTAATTCAATCCCTACAATACCAGATGGCAATTTATGGAGCCTCGCAAGGGACATTGAATTTTTTTTATTAATTTCTTCCCACGAAATAACAATTTGTTCCCTCAATTTAACAATTCGTTCCCACGATATAACAATTTGTTCCCATGATATAACAATTTGTTTCCACGAATTAACAATTCATTCCCACGATATAACAATTTGTTCCCATGATATAACAATTTGTTCCCTCAAATTAACAATTCGTTCCCATGATATAACAATTTGTTCCCACAAATTTAATTCAATTCTTTACCATGAATAAAAACAATTTGTTTTCCCTCGAATTAACAATTCGTTCCCACACATACCCAATCTTTAACAATGATATAACAAGTTCTGTTCCCCGAAATTAACAATTCATTAACCCACGATATAACAATTTGTTCCCATCGAATTAAATAACAATTGTTACAATTTAAACAATTCTTTACCATTAAATAAACAATTTGTTCCCTGTATTAACAATTTGATCCCTCTATAAACAATTAATTCGTTCCATATATAACAATTTGTAATCACAATTTCCCACCCAATATAATAACCAATTTGTTTATAATTAACAATTTGTTCCCTCGTAATTAACAATTTTTTCTTCCCATTGAAATTAACAATTCTTTAATGAAATAACAATGTTCCCTCAATTTAACAATTTCGCCCCACAAAAAACAATTTGTTCCCTCAATTTAACCATTCGTTTCCTCCGATAATAAAACAATTTGTTCCCACAATTTAACAATTCTTTCCCATGATCAAAAATTTGTTCCCCCTCAATTTAAACAATTCGTTCCCAAGATAATAACAATATGTTCCCTCGAATTAACAAGTTCGTACTATTACACGATATCAATTTCCCTCGAATTAACAATTACAATTCGATCCCGATATATAACAATTTGTTCCCTCAATTAACAATTCGTTCAATTTGTTTCCCTCGAATTAACATTTTCCTAGATACAATTTGTTCCCTCAATTTAACAAATTCGTTCCCAGATATAACAATTTGTCCCTCAATTTTAACAATTCGTTCCCACAATAACAATTTGTTCCCTCAATTTAACAATTCGTTCCCATGATATAACAATTTGTTCCCTCAATTTAACAATTCGTTCCCATGATATAACAATTTGTTCCCTCAATTTAGCAATTCATTCCCACGATATAACAATTCATTCCCACGATATAACAATTTGTTCCCTCAAATTAACAATTTGGTTTGACAATATAACTATTTGTTCCCGTGGGAACGAATTGTTAAATTGAGGGAACGAATTGTTACGTCTACGTCTCCTGCGGGGCTCCGTAGCAATTAACCGTTAGAATGCGGGAACCAAAAATTGTCATCTGCTATTCTTTTATAGTTTGTCTTCTTAACCCATTCCATGCTAAGGATATGCCATTTTGTTTGTGAAAAATTCGAAATATTTTCATGTGTTTAGAAGTATATGCCGCGATCACCATTTGAACCGTCTCGTCGAGACGGTTCAAATGAGAGGTCACAACATATACTTTCATTGAGGAATAATAAAAATGAAATATTTACAAATTTTCATACCCATACAGGTGTATTGCGAATGTAATGGGTTAATAGAAACATGGTTTGACAGCACCGTAGAATCATTTTCGTGAAAATAACAACTTGAAATGTTTCACACATGTGGTTGTGTCTGGGGAAATAAAGCTTGCAGCATTTGTGACCATTAGCTCCTGTAGCCGATTTCATCAACATTGCAAAGTATACTTTACTAGCAAAGTATACTTTGAGGGAGTAATCATTTATTTTTCCTGAAATGCATTATTTCATATAGAACTAACAAATGCATATATTTCATGATTAAAAGTATGCAGAATTATTATACTGAATTTATTACATTATCACAGCCATTAAATGGCTGTGATAATGTAATAAATTCAGTATAATAAAAATTAATAAATTTATCATAAAATTGAAAATTTCTCCCTCAAAGTATACTTTGCTACTAAAGTATACTTTGCAATGTTGATGAAATAGGCTACTGGTGTTTACTAAATGGCTGTGATAATGTAATAAATTCAGTATAATAAAAATTAATAAATTTATCATAAAATTGAAAATTTCTCCCTCAAAGTATACTTTGCTACTAAAGTATACTTTGCAATGTTGATGAAATAGGCTACTGGTGTTTACTGACCATTAGCTACTGATCCGCTATCACATTCCTGAAACCTCATAAGGATCCATACTGTTTGCTAGAAGCATGGCAAGTGTTTTATTGATTAAATGGCAATATATAGTTGATGCACAGGCTGCTCTTGGTCTACACAGGTCACAGATGTATAAGTTGGCATTGCTCTACTCACAGCCACAATTAACATTATTTTAGAAGTTTCAGAAACGGAAAAATAAATCTATATAAACCGCATAGAGTAACATATGAGTTTTGGAATATGAAATGGCCATCTTGGATTTCTCTGTTGCCATTGGTAAACGCTGAGATGTCTCCTAGGCTGAAAATGGTCATAATACATGTACTGCACTCTGCTACTCTGCCAGATTGTATAGTTTTATCTTATAATTGTTTAATACCTTGTTACTTAAAATCTGTATTTTGGCGGCCATCTTGGATTTCTTGTTCTCTGCGGACCACATCCGAGACATATTTATTTGTTGAAACACTGGCTTTGTACAGCTCCACAAAGTTTCTTTTAACCAAAAGTGGAACAATTGTGTTCAAAATTGTTGACATTTTGGTGGCGTTCATGGACCTTTGTGTTGAATGACTCCTCATTTGAAAAAAAAAGGATGCTTTGGGATTTTAAATAACAAATGTCATGCCTTCATCATAAAAGAGTTTTTGTTCTAAACCATAGGGAATAGTCAAAATACTTCTCGCAGATATTTCCAGACTTTTGTCCATGAAGTTCTGAAGCTTGTCTTATATCACATGTTTTTGTACTTTAATCAGATATTCCAGTAATGAATATTTGAAATACAGATTGTACCAATTCCAGCTGAATTCGGTACCAATTTATTTTGTTCAAGACAAGTTAGACTTAATGAAACGTTTTACCCTGCAATTTGTCAGAACAAGATAAATGGCTTATATGTGGCTGTTAAACTGGTGCAAATGTGGCATTAGCGATCACTGTAGACCCAGATCAGCCTGATCAGGGTATGCAGTGTTCACCATTCCGCCAGCGAAGCAACGCTATTAACAAAAAAATGCATATCTTTATCAGGTTGAAGGAGTGTGCTTGTGGTTCAGAAGCTAGAGAAATGTTCAAAAACGTCTTGAACCACACTTCTCTCCCAGCTATGAGGTCATAAGGTAGACTGGACATAAATGATATAAGCCCTCTACAATCACATATCAATCGCTAGACTGGCCACATTTGTCATAAGCCCCATTTCCCTGCCACAACTCGGTAACTAGACCCATACACATGTCATACGTTTCTTTTCTCAGTTGCTCTCACAAAATTATATGAAGAGATACAGTAGCAAGTCGGCATCTCGGAACCATTCACATAAGCTCACATTGAGCTTGTTTTCTAATCGTTATTCACAATATCTGTCCATGAATGTTGACGTATACATGTATTCAATCTGAAATAAAATATTGTTTAAACAAAACTAACACGGCTCTGTATTTCATTTTTAACTGATCATGTGCTCAAAATCATGCAGTTTGATTTGCCGAGGCATAGCTCTGCTCGGGCTCGGCAAACCAGACTATTTCATGTGGAGTAAAATGTTCCACGAATCTGCTCGGAAACAGATAATCACATACCCTGGGCTCAAGCTGATTGAAAATGGATTACAGCATCTAAAGTCCCCCATCCATATAATGGTATTTTCTACAGCCTGTTGCGGATACAGGGAGCAACACACAATAAACTATCTAGATCTATCTGTTCATCGGTAAATGATTGCATGTTGACATGTAACAATCCAATACTTTTTTTTAAATTAAAATATCAGCAAATTATTGGAAACCCGCGATCATGAGACTATAGGGTTTAGTAGCATACATTTAGTTTTTTACGTACACTATTTGTATAAATCGGCTGTGCATCGTCTGGGTGGAATAGACCGAGTGAAGAGCGACTTCTGATCCCCTGTTTTTGTTTGCAAAAGGCAACTACAATGGGATAGGCCAATAACGACAAATGTGTTGTCACAGAAGCATCTGTCGTAGATATCGACACACAATACACAGGGGCGGATCCAGCATTTTGGGAATGGGGGTTGTCCTATTTTCGAGCTCCACGGAGTGAAGAGAGTATGCTATGGGGTCCGGGGACATGCCCCCCAGGACAAATTTTGGAATCTAGATGTCCAGAAATACACTTTCCTGTGTCTTACGGCATTTACATTCAAACTCCAGCTAGTGGTAAACTGTGATCTATGTAAACTCCGTGGCTGAATCCCGGACCCCCCTCCAGATCCGCCCCTGATACACATTACGTCCCTTTCTTACTTAGATATCAATTTTGCCTAGAAATTGCCTGTATTTGCCTACAGCAATAACATACACAGTCCATGCTGTTACGGCGTGTTTTCCAGTCTGATACTGAAACTTCTAGTCTGATACTGCCATTTCTAGTCTGATACCATCGTTACTAGTCTGATACCGCCGTTTCCAGTCCGATACCATGTCTTGCGCGCGTATTAAACCAGTTCCTTTTGGCATGCGCATTGCGTATGTTCACTTTATCCGCTGCGTAAATTTTGACAGATACCGGGAATTTAAATGTGTAGGCTCTGTATTTCACCATTCAATCATGGATAACGGTATAGATTTTAATAAAGGATTATCACAACTGCCGGATGATTGATATTGAAATTGATATCTAAGTAATCTAAGTAATAAAGACGTTAATACGTGTCTTGTTTGATATCGGCATAGGGATCGTCCCTCGGTAACTTGGTATCAGCCTTCGACCTTCGGTCTCGGGCTGATACCTAGGCCGATATCAAACAAGCCACGTATTAACCTCTAAGCATATACCAATAACAGGCTAACCCATATCCGCCATATTGGCCGTAAAGCCCGCGTGCGCTGTACGCTAATAGTCCAGGCATTAAACAGTTGAGGTAGGACGAAATTGTTGAAAAAGGTTTCTCAACTGATATCGCATACTTGATAACTATAGGTTAAGAAAAAAAATAGTTTACCATAATTTTCTCTGGGCAACTGTCTGAAAGTAGGTCAAATCCAAGATGGCCGCCGTCAAAATTGCCGAATATAGGAAATTGTTGTACGTATGATGGAAACTACACATATAATATGTCGATTTACATTAGCTCAAAGAGCGGAATTCAATAGACTACAAATACAACCAAACAGTGTCACCTAAAATTCAAAATGGCCGCCAAAAAGTACAAAATTATGACATTTATGTTCCATTAAGGTCACTAATGAACATAAATATTGCTGAATGATTGTATAATGACAATGGGCTGGCAGATGTCATATACTAAGCACTTAGTGTGTCTCAAACTACTATTTTTCTAGGGATATAGTGACATGTAAGAACTTAATACAGGTGTACAAATGGCGGCTGTGTTTCAAAACTTAACAATTAAGCACATGTTATGTATGCTCTTACTATACTTAACTGATAGACTGATAGTGCACATACAAATCACGATATATGTCACGGTCAATCTTAGTTTGATCAAACGGTTTCACGAAACCAAGATTGGAACCAAGTTGACCTGAAAACATTTTGTCAAAGGAGACCATCAATCTGTCAGATTTTTGTCTGTTTGTAACAAGATTGACTGTGACAACCACATTCAATATGACTTACATATCTGTTTGATCAAACTAAGACTGGCCGTGGCAACATGCCCCATGTCTAGGTCACCAACAATGTGTCAGTCATCACAATACACATGTATGTATGTATGTCTACAACGAACGCCACTGATTTGGTATTAGTATCTCCATGGAGAATATAAATGAGAATACCAGGCATAATTAATCAGCTGTGTCATTTGAATCATGACTTTCTCCATTTGTACACGCTATTTCCTTACAGTGGCCACAAGCCAAAGAACACAAAAGTCCATTTTTCCTACACGAACATGTGTTTTTGTCACACTTTCCACTACAATTACATTTAATAATCTGAAGTAGAGATGTAGGAGCTTGCCCATGTGGTGTTGTACGGAGGTCCCAATCCCATTCGGTTGCCTCCATGGTGTTACCCTGCCAGACCTGTACCTGGTGATAAACCCGCTGGCTGTGGAACCTAGCAGCATCTGAGGTCGGTGGAAGTCGTTCAGGGGGCAACTAGCTGGCATTTGTAACAACCTTCTCCGAGAATTTAGATACACGTTCATGATTCAAGTCCGAATCAGGCTTACTGCCATATAGTGTCAGAAGGGCCTGATTCCCAGCTCTCTCAATGTCTGTGTGACTAACTGCTGCCACCGAGAATGATTTTGCGAATTATTGCAGACCACGGTATCTGCCCATAGCCGAGAGTTTTCCTATGCCATAGGGTATTGATGTAGTGTCACATCCCGACAATGCATGGATACAGAGTAGGGAGTGGCTGAGTTCAGGATCTAACGTCTCTTGCAAGACGGGTACATCAATTAGCTTTGTGCTAGTCTGAAGATAGATTGGTTCGTGTACAGTGGGCTTGAAGTGATGTTGCAACAGAATCAGAAGGTCAGTATCATCCCCTACAACAACCATCGGTTTTGTCCCAGCGAGCTCGCAGCAAACACACGAGCGGATGTAGCTTCAAAAGTATACATGTATATACATTTACTGTACACGTCATTGCATGACACAGTGTCACTACAACTTTGTGGAGACCTCATGGCAAGAAATTACGTATACAGTATGTACATACATTCATGTGCGAATTCAACAATTTTAGCAGGGTTGTTCAAGACTTAGAACACTAAGATTCGTACATCCCATTTGTGAAAGTAATCCATGCATTTACCATGAATAAGACACATTTCCATGACCAATAGGCTTTTTCAAAAACAATGTAGGCCTATGCACGTGCCACACAGCTGTGCCCCACTACAAAAAATAATGGGCCTAGAAATGGCTAAGTCAACACCCACAAATAAATGGCCAGGGGGGGGGGATCCTCTAATAGAGCAAAACAATTTTCTCTCTGCAACAATAGTACCCCAAGAGTATGTGTGCACGGGTCACCCCCCCCCCCCCCCCGCCCCGACCCCCCACACACCACGCAACTCACACTACCAATGTTTCCTAGTATGTGCAGGGTCATCCATCACAAAAACCAAATGGCCAAGTCCTCTATAGAAGGGGGCAAAACAAGTTTTCTGCTCTGCAACAATAGTACCCCAAGAGAATGCATTGGTCACCACACCCCCCAATCCCACTATACAAAAAATGGGCCCAAAAATCGCTAAGTCAGCATCCTAAAAAAAATGGCGAGGGGGGGGGGTGTCCTCTAACAGAGCAAAATAATTTGCTGTCTGCAACAATATTACACCAACCCAGCCCAGGCAGTCTTCTTTGTGCACGGAAATAGGTATCGCACGGATTTGGGGTCGTGTGTCATTGAGATGGCCATTTGGGAGGTGTCACACTTGGATATTCTCCAGGGCAATTGGTCAGAAGAAGCAACCTGACATGATCAAGCTATATGTCATTAATTATTTAACTTACCCAACATGTGGCATACTGAAATTTAAAATATTGCCACAAAAAAACTTGTGGTTGTTGTTTTTGTCATCGTTGTTGTTCATGGACTCCTGCGCTTAGTTTTCGCGGCACCAGGTACAAACAAACTTGGCAAACTTGGTGACGGGGTGGATGCATACCGCAAATACATAAATACCTAAAAAATATCATATTATTAAGTCATTCAACTATTCGAGCAATGTGGATATTTTTTTGCCGACAGCTGGGAAGGGTCCGGGCCTGGTGGACCCACCCCTGGATCCTCTCCTGTTCACCCAGAGCTCTGATTTATCACCACGTATACTGTATTGTTTAGGAAACTTAAATAGTAAACTTGTTGCAAGAGTTGGTACCTCTACATACAATATTTGGTGAGTGATACGCCAACAGACATGGGGATGCTTTCCAAATGAGTGGACTTTTTAGCTAAATTTGAGTAAAATATGTCCGTATTGAACATTAAATCAATGTTTAAAGTATTAAATCATGCTAAAAGAATATCAGTAACATATAAATAATCATAACAAATCCAAATGAACAAGATATGGGTACCTAATAATAGTTTACACTGTGAAACTACAATATCGTACATTTAGCCATTTGGCACTCAGGCTAAAATCCAAAATGGCCGCTGCCGAGAAAACGTACTTGATTTGGAAATCCTACCCAAAATTGTTTTGAAGGTCTTGGCATACAGAACATGAAAATGCAAAGTTTTGCTCTAAAATAAAAATGTACACAAACTCCCCCAGAGCCTACACTAGTGATTATCACATATATGATTACACAGGCATACTTCCAGATATGTAGTGCTGACAGGTAGTCTATTTAAAGATAGCAGCCACTGCAGGGAAAGTACCTACCAGATTCGGCTTCCAAATCACAACAAGCAGAATGAGTGATGACTAGAATAGGGAATATCTTAACATATGCCCTGATGGAGTGGACAAATTATGTTATGGGCTGATTTTGAAAAACAAACATATGTAAATTGCACCATAAACTGAGTTAAGTGGTATCTCATTGTATTCAAGTGTAATTATTAGTTTCTTATAGTTCATATTAAAACAGTATGGTTGTGTCCACCATTTGTGTGCATGTGTGTTATATGTGTTTAATAAACCACAAGTGTTTAACTATTATGTGAAAATGACATCTGACAAGCTTTTCATTGTAATTCATTATATAAGTATCACAATTTTGTTCATATTTTGGCAGCCATTTTGGCTTTTGGCGGCCATTTTGAATTGTTGGTGACCTTATGTGGCCAAAATAGTAGTCGATTAAATTCGTCTCTTTGAGCCAATGTAAATTGACATATCATATGTCTAGTTTGCTTCATGGGTTTCATAATTCTGGCGTATTCCCATTTTCTGCTATTTTGACGGCGGCCATCTTGGATTTGACCTACTTTCAAACAGTTGCCCAGAGAAAGTTTTGGTAAACTATTTTTTTTCTTAACGTATAGTTACCAAGTAGGTGATATCAGTTGAGAAACCTTTTTCAACAATTGTGTCCAACCTCAACCATTTTCCTGCTTGAATTACCGGACTATAACTAGACATGGCCTATGGAGAAAAGGATGACATATTGGTTGTATTCCATTCCGATGTTACGGACTAGTCTGGCCATTCATGCCGTAAGTCCTCGTCTAGAATATGGCTGTGAGTGGAGAGATGGTGCTTCTGGGTTTTGCGACCAGTGTATATCCAGAACAGCATGTGCAACCATACAGTCTGATCATGATCTGCACTGTTCGCGATTCCATCTATGAAACACCCGTCATGCTTCAAACCAGAGACATATTACAGTAAGCCCTAAATACCTGTCCTAACAAGCAATATAGATCATCACTAGGCTACAGGGGTGTGCTAGTTCACCAGAAGCTATACTTGTCACAAATCCGATAAGCCCCATTTCTCCAGACACAGCCACATATAGCGAGTGCCTTGGAGATGTATCTAGAGTTATTGTAAGCACTATCAATCAGGCTTAGCGTCACGGCAACAGTAACGAGATGGTGTAGCGCCTCGGGCCCATCTATCCGTGTCAACCACAGCGGCAAATCATCCCGTCTTAGACAGCCTGATAATGCAAACTGGATTTGCCTACATATCACGTGCATTTGTTCTTATACAAATGCTGTAGTTTTGATGTTGGCAAGTGTTCCACCTTCTGCAACCCGATACTAGAGGGCACTAGTAGTCGTGTTTATAACTAATCATGCCAATATTTATTATTTTCTTTATTTCATAACTCATGTACTAGTACTTGAATATTCTGCTTGAAGTCAAGCAGCTTGATTGTCTGGGCCTGAGCTGTGCTACAGCTCAGGCCAATCAAACTGCTTGATTACGAGTTGACTTTGCCAACAGATGTTCAAAAACATTGCCATCTGGGCAAGATTAACGCAGGCGGCGGTGTTCACACAGTCAGCAACTATAGCTTCTGCTGTAGCGTACTGGATACAGGACCTGTATAGGGGCGCCTGTATAGTATCCAGTGCGCATACGCTACGGTGGCTACTAAACGT
Organism: Conchocele bisecta; assembly: GCA_029237695.1. Taxonomy (NCBI): domain Eukaryota; kingdom Metazoa; phylum Mollusca; class Bivalvia; order Lucinida; family Thyasiridae; genus Conchocele; species Conchocele bisecta. The sequence goes on along the minus strand of CM055266.1, from coordinate 103,110,528 downwards.
TATTGTGTCTGTGACTGGAGAAATGGGACGTACAATGTATGTAATTTATCACCAGTGTGGCTCTTTATCTAATAGCATGCATCCGTAGCCTCTTAACGGTCTATAGTAGTTGTTAGAAGCATGTATGGTGTTGTGTTGGTGGAATGGTGAACAGTGTAGATCCTGATCAGACTGTGCAAATGCACAGGCTGATCTGGATTTACACTGGTTGCAAAACACACACGCCCCATTTATCCAATCACAGCCACATAGGGACGTCATTTCGAACGTTTTCATGTTGTTCGTTTAACATAACGTTAGTGCATAATACGAATACGTACTTACGGTGATGCGGCCAGCCAATCGCTCCAGGTGTTATTACACGTGTGTCGTATCACTTTATGAAATGGGTTACAGCACGTCATAATAATGTGTTCATGTGATAAACCAAATGCCGAACTGAAAAAAACACACGAGAAAATGACAATGTCGCTATATGGTGCTACACCTTGTATTTCTGTCCCAAACAAATAGGTAACAAACGTGAACTACGAATGACATTATGTGAACTTTGTATACAGGAAGTATGAAAAGCTAGCAATAATTACATTATTTGTTTCCAAACCTATCATGCCACCTTTGTTAGAATTCGGTGGTAAAAAGGGATCAAGCAAATGTATTGGCAAGTAATTCGTGTATATATCAATAAGTTGTAATTTTAAGTTATTATTTAAAGTACTATCAATTTATGAATGTATGTTAAGTAATATATGTCCGTACTAGCTACAAGAGTTGCCTACGATATGGTTGTTAGGGGAGAGTATCGCAACGAGGTAGCAATTTTGTTTCTAAGTCCGTACGTGCACTTCAGTTAATCACTTTAAAGGTACATGCCCACTCAGTACTAGGCACAGCGTGTTCTTTATAGGAATTAAATAAGTGTATATATATGTCACTATTCCACCAGTTCTAACAATTACAATTAGTGTCCGCTATACAGATATAATCATTTGATAATATTCATTTTACTGATAGTAACTCGCGGTGGTATCAGGCTATTTCATATGCAAAGAGGCATGCTATTTTTTAGTTATTTATACTAATTAAAGGCGTCACCTGAGAAAATAATATTTTCGACAGATTATAAAGTATGATCATTGCACATCAAAAAATAAATACAGAGAATAAATAGTAATGTCCGTTAACATTTTAAGGAAACACGGTTATCGCCCCTGATATCAGTGTGGAAAGTTACGTCCGATATAAAATGTATAATAATGCCAATCAATACGTGCGGTAATGATGAATGAATGTTTATTACGCCCGAAAATGTGTCAGATGATGTATCTGATATAAAGAACAGATTGTGAGTACTGAGTGGACATGCACCTTTAAGAAATCTACAAGGTTGTTTGGCAATTAAATGAGCCAATTTCAGTCTATACCGGTAGATGAATCCTCTATGTACTTATCATCTGTCATTTCAATAGAAGATAACTAGCTCCGGGACGAATTGGACGACGGTTGAGAAAAGATATTTCACTTGAGAAATTGGGTCTATGGTAATTGCGACCTACGATACCTCATGTGCAGACCTGTGCATCACACTGATGCCAGGAACCACACACTGTCATAGATCAGGAGCTAGACCGGCTACACTGGCCAGAAATGACATGAGCTCAATTTATCCTGTCAGTCACAGACCTGTGACTGGACTGGAGAAAAATGGCCATATGCACTACTTTATTTAACAGCTGTCAGAAATGGGTGTTTCTGTTTTCATAACCACAGGGTTCTTAACTTAATTGTGCCCAGTACATGCTATGAGAGCATTCATGATCTGGACGTACGATGGAAGCAATCTGCACAATGTTCCTTCTTGATGCGTGCTATTTCAACTATGTTCTATGTATATGTGACTGTGACTGGACAAATGGGGCTTATGGGTTTTTCGACCAGTGTATATCCAGATCAGTATGTGCATTCGCACAGTCTGATAATGATCTGCACTGTTCGCCATTGATCTTTATCAGGCTACAAGAGTGTGCTATTTGATCAGGAGCTACACTGCACTGGTCACAAATTTATACCACACGCCCCATTTCTCCAGTCGCAGCCACATTGTATAACTAGCTGAAATGGCACCGTGTAATGCTATAGACGAGCAGTTTGAGAATAAGTAACTCCTACTAAATCCTCTTAGTGAAAATTGCCTTCGATAGAGCCATTGTTCCCCGTAGCAAGTATAAGTACAGTTTATCCAACATGCACCGTGGTACACCCGTGGATTGCAGGCTTCAGTGTCCGGAGATTGAAGGGAGATTTAAGAGCAGACAAAACAGAGCTCCAGATAAGGTGCGTATTGGCGTATTTTACGCCATTATTTTAACTGAATACGCATTGATTATCAAAAGTGGGAGTACAAAATACACACAGCAATGTGAAAATACGCATTGATTTTCAAATTGAGTTGTGAAAATACTGTCATAAAGATGAACATTCACTTAGTTGAGCTGCAAAAAGTGTTTGCTTTTTGTAGCTCAAATAAGTGAATGTTTAAATTTGTTATATTTTTTTATCATTTGTTCCCTATTTAGTAATGCAGAAAAATCAATAATTTATTTGTAAAAGTAAAATACGCAATGATTTTGAAATCAGGGGGTATAGTACGCTTTAGACACAAAGCTTATCTGGAGCTCTGCAAAATGTAATTAACATATTTTATATATCTAGAATTGTAAACATGCCTTGCATGATTTTGTACACTTGGCCCATATCAACTCTTTTTCGTCGGTGATGGAATACCAAGGGTTTTCGGTCTTTTATTGTAGGGCAGATGGTGTAAATTACTCACTAATTTTGTGGCTCGCCGCTGTACATTTTCAATTGAAATTTTGTCTTGTTTATATAGTGGTGACCATACCAGTGATGCATATTCCAAATGGGGTCTTACCAAATATTTGCATAGGTTTAAAAAGTTCTCGGTCTAAGAAGGTGAACGTTCTGCATATTATCCCTAAGTTTGTGTTTGCTGTTGATATTTGTTTTGGCCATAGGTCTGTGTTTTGGCGATGTGTTCCGTGAAGTTCAAATTCGTGTCGATTAATGACTCCTAGATCGTTTTCACTTTTCATAGAACGCCTATATTCTCGTGAATAGTTACAGGCGTTCTATAATTACAATCGGTCGATGGGCCGAATGGGGTTCGCTGCGGGAAACTTCGTAAAATGAAAGTGTGCCAATACCAACAAGCTATATGTTAGTTCAATATTGAAACATGCTAACACCTGTAAACATTGATAGGTTATATTAAAATAATAATACGCATGTAATTTGCAAAAAAAATAGCTTCCCAATGAAATTTAGTTTAAATAGATTATCCCGTATGGAGCCTCATTTAGAACCTCTGGCACATATAGAGTCAATATTTGAACCTTTTTACTAAACGCCATAGTGTCATGTGTCCAATTTATTGGACACAGGACACTTTTTTTTAATGTAATATACCAACCAATAACAAATTTACGTTTAAAAAGTCAGCTATTTGTTGTTAAATGCGATTGTATTTTCATTGTGACGTCATACTATATTTCGTGTCCTGCCAAACGCGTAATAATACACTGATTGGTCATATTGCCATTACACGTACTGCCATCGTGATTGCTGTCTTCATTGTTGATAAGCTCTAAATACGGAAATACAGATACTCATTGTGTACTCAACGATTTGTGAATGCTACAGACGTACATTTCTGCAAATTTGCTAAAGTTGAGAGGACCATACGGCGACAGCCAAGGCATCAATAATTGACCTACATTTTACATAATCTACTACTACTAGCTGCCAGACACGAAACATTCGTTTCAGGTAGGAATTATTTCTTTATTACTGTTGACCAATATTTGAATCGTGCTGACTTCGACAGCACTTTTAACCACAGGGCTACTAAAATAATTCCATTGTATTCAATCTAACATGAATTCAAGTGGTGGGGGATATTCAACATTGCCTGTGCATGTGCCGAGTCCCATTGGTTTTCGCGACCAATGTTGTTTCCACAATTGTTGTTTAAATAGCTAATTTCTAATTTATGGTGCATCTCGGACTCTGTGTGTTTGTGGCACCTCGATACTTGTAGATTCACTTTGAATATATGTTTTCAGTCCAACAAGTCGATTCATTATCTATTTAGGCTATTATCTGTTATCTATTGTCTACATATATAGGCTTTTAGCCACTTAAAAAAGACACTACTTTCATTCCCACTACCCCCCCCCCCCTCCCCCCCCCCCCCCCCCCCCCCCCCCCCCCCCCCCCCCAGAGTCAAATGTGTTTATAATAACTGTAACAACAGTGATGAAATAAGTAAAAAATTGAGGTGTGCGAATCCAGTTTGCACAGCGGTGAATTTTCCCCGAAATATCATGAATATAGGCCGGTGCAGTATTTCTATTAAGTAGGTGTACCCGGCTTCGCACCGTGTATGTGGCTTTGCACACACCAATATTTTACATGTCTGATTATTCATGTTGTTTTCTTAAGACAAGTGTTTTCAGAAAGTCACGTGTTTACACGATTTAGAAAACTATAACAACAGTGACCAAACAAGTAAAAAAATTGAAGTGCAGTATTTGTATTAAGTATTTGTATTGCAGTGGGTGGGCTTCCTAAAATTTATTTGTACACAGGGTACCCATGTTTGGTCTGGGGTGGTGATGAGGGACTTCTTTGCTTCATTGGCGTGACCTCACGAAATATGGGCAGGGGTGGAGACTGTACATGTATGTTTGTTGGGATTACAATCGTGTCTGTTAATTCTGCGCACCTAATAATAATTTTCGTGAAAATGTCCATATTCAGTCTAAATTTCCTGAACATTCAAGGCAGTTCTTAGCCGAGATAATCACGGCTAAAGTTAAACAGATGGCTTTTACTATTTCATCTGTCGTCTATTATCTGTATCCGCCTAGCGGAGACCCAGCCAAATTTGATCAAAATATCAGTCCATTTTGTCCTTGAGTTTTGCGAATAATACGGGAATAAAATGATAACCAATGTCAGTATATTTGCATGTGTATTATTGGTTTATGAAGCTTTTTTTAACAGATGCGTTGTTGATCTATTAATTTAGTAAGCAGGACCAGTGGACCACTAATCATTTTGACCATGTTCTGAATAACTTTTTACCAAACTATCGGAATGGGATAAAATTGTGACTTAGTATACCGTTAATCAGCTGATTTATTCCAAAATCAACATAATTTATTCTGACGTAAGCTGGGCAAAACATTACGTGAATTGTGCATTAGCCGGTGCGCAGAATTAGCCGAAATGACATTTTTTATATTCATCATGTTCATATTAAATATATGTTGTTGGGTTACCATAAATGAGAAATTCCACGACTTGCTACTAAATTTCTCTGTTTCGCACTAATACAATTAGCTTACCATATTCTTGACACTTTTCTAAATAGATGCCCCTTCAGTTGTATGTTTTATGCCGTTGAAAAGAAAAAAATGTAAATGTAAAGCTATATTTACGTCATGTAAATGTACGTAACGGAAATTACATTTCTGAGACCCCTGGTCCCTTGAAGTGGAAATAAAATTTAAAAAATGACAAGAACAATTGGCTATACTATTATAAATGTAACAACTGGACTGTCACCCAATGGAATAAACACAGTTTAATGAATTATTGGTTCTACATCGAAACTAGAAAAACGACACCAATATGTACATAAAATATAGAATCACTGATGTCTCATTATTATTGAACCATGTTATTGTAGTTGCGAACAATAACTCTTGCAATCTATCTCCGTACCGTCTGTAGCAGAGTTACTATTCCATTCATACATGTAGGCTTCCTCTACATAATAGCTAATCAGATCTGATTTACACTTTAGTTGTTAATTGTGAGACAATTTGTATATTTTCCATCTGAAAATAAATATTATAAAAGTAATACGTATGGATCACGATTTGCCTGGTTTGGCCCTCCGGTACGTTTTCATCTTTCGCTCTTTCTGTTACCTGGGAGTTGAATTGGGTTATTGCCCATTATAGAAGTAGTAAGATTATTATTGATCCTACTGCTTTTGGGAGGGGCCATGTGATTCTGGTGTGGCGAGGACCTGGCATCAGATCAGGATCATCCTGATTTAAGGGCTGAGTATATAGTTCTTTTATTGTAAATATTCATTTTCTGATTTTAGGATTTTCCCCCCATTTGTAGTACATGTACTTGAACATGTACTTGTACAGGTAATATATGGGATTTAGTACTAAACCCATTGACCCGGCCTTAAATGACCGCATCTGTTGATAACTTGATAGGCCGTTAGACCCCAACAAACAAATAAATGATATACGTAGGCTTCCTCTACAGAATAGCTAATCAGATCTGATTTACACTTTAGTTGTTAATTGTGACCTAATTTGTATATTTTCCATTGGAAAAAAAAACTATTATAAAAGTAATACAAAACTTTACGTGGGTGGTGGTCGGGAGAACGAGACGACGTAAATTAACGGTAGTGGTTCCTCCATATAGGAATCACTATTTGCCTGGTTTGACCCTTCAGTACATTTTTATCTTTGGCTCTTTTGTTACCTGGGAGTTGAATTGGGTTATTGCCCATTATAAAAGTACATTGTAGTAAGATTATTACTTATCCTACTGCTTTTTTGGAGGGGCCAAGTGATTCTGGTGTGGCGAGGACCTGGTATCAGACCAGGATTATTCTGATTTCAGCGCTGAATATATAGTTTTGTTATTGTAAATATTCAGTTCTGATTTTAGGATTTTCCTCCCATTTGTACATGTACGTGAAAATATACGTGTACTTTTTCTTTTTATATGAAACGTGAATTTCGTCACTGATATCAGGGGCGATAACCGTGTTTCCATTAAAGGTTAATGGAAACTGTATTCTGTCTGCTTAGTTTTGTTATGTGCACTATGATCGTACTTTATAATGTGTCAATAAAAACATTTGTTCGGGTGACACATTTTATTGGTATAAATAATTTAAAAATGTCATGTCTGATTTGCATATCAAAATAGCCTGATACCACCACGAGTCACTATCAGTAAAATCAATATTACTAAATGATTATATGTGTATAGTGGGCCTGCACTCGTAATTTTTAAAACTGGCGGAATACATGTACCGTAGTTACACAATTATACACTTATTTAATTCTTATAGGCAAACTGTTATGCAAACAGGTTGAAGTACATTGTAACGGACCGAGGTCTATAAATACATTAAATACGCCTAAAAGCGTCCATAAACAAAAAAAAAAAGCTAAAAAAAGTTTTGTTACTCCCTCTATAACACACACATATATATACCTCGGTCCGTTACTTCAACCTGTGGATGGGACCCCAACTTTAGCTGGTACATGTAATTTGCGAACCAGATCTCTTATTCACTATTCTGCAGAGGAAGACTATGAATGGAAACGTAACTCTGCTACGGACAGTACGGTTGTAGATTTCAAGAGTTACTGTTCACAACTATGAACAATGTGGCTTACTCGCTTACCACATTTATCCAAGTGTTGTGAGTTTGATGCCCGGGTGGGATGTAGTTCTCTAAGCACTGTTTCATGTTGGAAAGTTGCGGAGTCATTTGCTGAGTAATGGTTAATACTGGTAAGAAATTCAATAAAAGGCTAACCATGTACATAATAGTGTTTGATTGTTTGTTTCAGGGAAGCCGTCTACAGATCTTAGCCATTGCCCCGTGCAGGCACCGGGGCGGGATCAACTGATCCTGAGAATAGTGCTGCAGTAGCCATTGCTTGTCGTAAAAGGCGACTAAACTGGCTTAACGATTGGGTTCATACTTTCCGGAACCCACTATACCGGATTTGGCCCTCATGTACATTTTTGGCTTTCTTGTATGTGAGAGTTGAGTCAGGCTATGCCCCATATATAAAAGTAAGATTAGCGCTAATCATATTACTTTTAGGGGATGGGATAAATGATGCTGGTGTGGCGAGGGCCTGGCACCAGATCAGGTTGTTCTAATTTCAGGACTGAATATATATTTTGATTGTAAATATTGAGTTCTGAAGTTGGGATTTACCCCCCACCCCCTCGGACAGGTGATACGGGACTCGACCCCGTTGACCCGTCTGCGTGTAGACTCCCTGAGGCTTGTACCTCTATGTCAGAAAAGCGGACGTTAAACCCTATTCACTCACTCACTCACTCACTCTTCAACTTCACCCTGCAGTCGAGGCAGACACCAGCAGGGCTATTGAGATAGTATATGGGCGGTTTCAGAAGAAGCAGATAAGGCGGAAATTGTTTCTCATTCTGCTGTTGAAGGACAAAAGCCACCAGAAGAATCACTGCCCGAAGACACTACTCCACCCAGCTGGGCAACAAGTTGCCAAACACTCGCGAAATGGGAACTGATCCAGTTCCTGACCTACAAGAAGCAAAATATAGTGTCGCCATGACAGACTGTCATCATCTTAAGATCAGCGACATCTGAAAATATAACCCTCGAGGAAGAGCTTGAGAAAGACAAGTTCAGTTACAAAAAATTAACCATTTAACCGGAGTACCATCCATGCCAGCGGCAGTGTTTGTGTGGTTCTTAACTCTGATTTCTGCTCTAATCATCTAATCAACCTGTTAATGATGTGTCATGAAGACATGTTACTTCTTGTGTTGATGGAATTGAGAATGAATCTTATTCACACAAATCTGACTTGAATCTGACTGAATCGGTGACTCATTCTTGTGGTGGACAGAATGACATTTGTACATTTCTGATTATGTGACACTCGAAGGACTAGATATTGAAATGGTCAGAAATATATTTACTATGCTTTTACACATATGTGGCTGTGACCTCAGGTTGAAGTAACGGACCATGGCCTATAAATACATTAAATATACCTAAGAGCATCAATAAGTGAGAGAAAAATAAGCTAAACAAAATGTATTTACTCCATGTGTGATATATGGGAGTAAATAATTTGTTTAGCCTATTTTATTTCACTTATTGATGCTTTTAGGTATATTTAATGTATTTATAGGTATTGGTCCGTTACTTTAACCAGTGGCTGTGACTGGAGAATGTGGTTTATGGGATTTGTGACCATTGTAGCTCCTGATCAAATAGTACACTCATGTAGCCTGATAATGATGTGGCTTGTTAGAAGCATGATGGAGATTTCATTGATGCATGGTGAACAGTGCAGATCCTGTGCGGATATGTGTATCTACACTGATCGCAAATCCCATAAGCCCATTTTTCTCCAGTCACAGACATATATTTGAGCAAAAAATTTAAAAATCCTACCGCCAACCTAGAGTGATTAGCATTTAAGGTATTGCATTCAATCTTTGATTCATAAATTTCTGTTTAACGTCCACAGTCTATAAAGTCTATATTTGGTTGGTTTCACATGGTTTCTTTTATCTTCGCAATAAAGGATTTTACTTGAAACATCCAGAAATAGACCAAAAGACAAACTTTGTAGACTTTCGAAGGGAAACAAAAAATTTACGAATTAATGATGTATTTTTGTGCTATTATCATGATTATAATTGAAATCAATGCCCAATGGTCAAACTTGTAACAAATTACATGTGTACAATAAATTTCAACTTCGAAATTTGACTTCGAATGAAATGGTGCAATTGGTTGATATTGGTCATTTGCAGTGCATGATGTGAGAAACAACATATTGAGGCATCATCTGTAACACAGTGCCTTCAATCATGATTCATAACCAGGCATACAAAGTATATCGAGGTGTATATAGTTTTTGTATTTTCGTCCATCCGTAAGATTTGCGTTAAAGGTTTTTGGGTACCCATTATATCTGCAACCGTAAATCGCATTGAGTTGAATCTTCATATACTTCTTTATCGTCATCCATATTTTTTATTACTGTAGCACACCGATGTGGCTTTCCTGCACAAGGTCAAATTACTTAAAGTTTTGAAATATTTGTATCAAACATGTCAAAGTTTTTAAGTACACAATGTCTCTGCAACCGCAAGTCGGGTTGACTTGAAACTTCATATATATACTTCTTTATGAAGTTAGAAGATCAATATTTTCTTTCTATAGCCCTGGTGGGTGCATGTGCAGGGTAATTTAACAATCGCAATTCATCCTTACCGGAAATCTGACTGGAGACCTGGTTTGGCCCTCACATACGTCTTTGGCATTTTGTATGTGACAGTTGAATCTGGTTATATCTCTTGTGTGAGTATTACGATTATTCGTAATCCTTTTTTAGGGAAAGAGGCCAAGTGACTTTGGTGTGGTATGGACCTGGCATCAGGTCAGGTTATTCTAATTTCAGGGCTGACTATATTTTTCTCGATGAAATTATTCCGTTCTGATTTTGGGATTTTCCCCTAATGCAGCAGGTTAATACAGGATCAAACCCGTTTTCCCAGCCTTATATGACCTGCTGTTGATAGGCCGTTAAACACCAATAAACAAACAAACAACTTTGGCATTTGGTATCCGACAGTTATATCCTTTATGTCAGTATTAGACCATAGCTGTTGATAGGCCGTTAAACACCATTAAACAAACATTCTATAGCCCACTCATACGGCTTTCATGCACACAGTGAAGGTGAAATTACTTTGAAACTTGCGTTAAATGTTTTGAAATATATGCGTTAAAGTTTTAAGTAAACAATTTCTCTGCAACCGTAAGTCAGATTGAATTGAAACTTCATATATTTGTCTATCAACAATCAACATCCATATTTTCATTTTATAGCCCACGCATGTGACTTTGATGCCCAAGGTCAAGGTCAAATTGTGTTAAATGTTTTGAAATATTTGCATTAAAGTTTTAAGTACACAATTTATCTGCAACCATATATTGGATCGACTGGAAATGTCACACTTCTTTATCAACAGCCATATTTTCATTCTATATCTCACCTAAGCGGCTTTCATGCCAAAGGTCAAGGCCAAATGTCTTTGCTACGGCCGCGGGTATGTGTGAGACCCCGCTCACTTGCTCTAGTCCTTAAAAGCAAGAATAACATATCTTACCATACTGATTTCTTTTGTTTTTTTCGGATACATGTACTGATTTTGTGTCCCGAGCATAACTGGAATTCCTTTTTGTATATTTATCACAACTCTTGCCTCACTAATATTCCAGTGTTCTCCCTTTGTTTTTTCACGCATTGATTTTGTATCTGGCACATGGCGATATTTCAAATTTGACCTAATATGGTCCTGATATATATCAAATCGAAGGTATCGTGGGTATTGTCAAAATCGGATGATACATCATACAAGATGGCCGCCGACAGGTCATCCTTTAATTATAGATTTCGTCTTCTTGTCATGTACCATTTGGCTGGTCAGACTTCACAGTTGTGGTGCGTGGGTGAAGCATTTTCATATTTGTTAAAATGGAGGTTGTCGCATAATCCAAGATGGCCGTTTTAGAAAATTTGGTAAAATTCTTAAAAAAATCATATCAACCATGTTAATTTTACATTATTATTATTTTTACATCAAGCTTGAATTGCCACTTTGATATCAAGGGCGATAACATTGACTCTTTAAAATGTTAATGGAAACAACTATTTATTCTCTCTATTTATCTTTTGATGTGCAATGATCATATTTTGTAACAAGTCGATACAAAATATTTATTCAGGTGACACATTTAGTTGATATAAATAATTTAAAAATGACCTGTCTCATTTACAATCAAAATAGCACGATGATACAACCTATAAGTAAACCTAAGATTACTAAGTGAATATTTCTGTGTAGCGGGCACTCGTATTTTTTAAAACTGTTGGAATAGTTACACAATTATACTTATTTAATATTTAATTCCTATAAAGAACACTTTGTGCCAAACAGATGGGACCCCAATTCAAATCATGATTTGCAACTTTGCTGAAGGATGTCTGGCACCCAGTCATTAAGTGCAAAGGCTTGTCTTATCAGCTCATTCACAAACACCACATCATACAAAACACTTGTCACATGGATTCACCAGTGGGTGTACAGTACAAAGTCCAGTGACATGGTGTGTAATTGCATCCCGTAACATTTGGTCAGGTGTGTATTTTTTTACTTTAACCTACGTTTTCTGGGGGAAATAACTACATGTACCTGTATAATATATGTGAAAATCACTACAATGGAAGAAATTGAATGTATGTTCTCGCACCCCCTTCCAAACTCCATTCACAATTCACACCCCCTCTGCATGAATCTGGATACTCCACTGCAGTGCAAAGTCTCAGAACAATTTTTGACATACAGCCGTTTGAATGTGTACTTGTGTGTGTGTAATATTTCTCAGACTTTTTCAAGGCAATGATTTCTGTTTCGATGTAATGTATGACCTGTCGTGAATTTCACTCACAAGTTCATATTGGTGCTTGTAGGAGTATTTGATATCCAGTATACATTTTCTATGGCTTTCACATTCTGTAAAACCGTCTGGAGTTTCGACAATGAAATGGAGAAATGGCAAACATTTTCATGTGTCTGAATGTGGATTATTTCTGGCACTCATATCTTTGGCTTATAACGTCATTCAAATTGTACTGCGTCAATTTTATCGAATTTAAGATTGCATATTTCATGACTTTCTTCAAAACGCCAGTTTTAGAAGTTGATGGTTTTAGGATTTTGATATCATGCACTGCAGTGCCGGTGATAAGTCGCTAGGTGGCGTTGCCAAGTCGGACTGTTGTACTGTGCGGACTCACCTAAACAAACCGCCAGTGGACACTTATGTTTGCAATGTAAACTCCCTGGGTAAGTTTATAGATCGCGGCTCAGTCAGGGTGTGACTAGATGTCGGTTTTTTTTTGTTAGTGGAAAGTACTAAAAATTAGGAAAATGGGCCCGCGCAATATTTAAAATTGCGCCATGTCAATTAAAGGTGGTGCAGGATGTTGAATGTAATATCTTTATAATGGAAAGACAGAGTTTAATGAAACATAACGCAGTAAATGCTTAACAGGTTGCCAATTAGTATCCCCTCCCGCCGATAGGCAAGAGCTGGTATATCGTTAGTCCATGTACTGCGTACGTATGTACGTAACGCTAGTAAACACCTTCATTTTTCAATAACTTGTGAACTGCTTCCACGATTTTGATATTATTTGACCATAATGTGTGTCTATGGATGGAGCATGGTTTAGCATATGAGTAGACTCATATGACCCACGTTCGACCGCCCAACCCGGTCACGGAGTTCTTTTTATTATCAAGGCTGCCAGCGAGGGGATTAGCTTCGTTTAATGATGCCAGTGCGAGGGGATTAGCTTCGTTTAATGATGCCAGTTCTTGCATTATGGTATAGTTTGCTTTAATCTAACAATTTTCTGGTTTTGACGAAGAATCGGTTTCCATGGATGTGAATATAAATCTAAAGAACGTGAATGTATGGTGTGATACATATCATCGAACCGGTATGTCACTTCTATGGTGTGATACATATCATCGAAATCCGTCCGTTTGCTTGGAAAAGTTTCAAGAAAATTTACTGTAAAAATGACGTCACAGAATACGTCGCGTCGGGAAAAGCAGGTTCGGAAACAACTGATCCCATACCCTGATACCTATAACTTTACATGCTACTTGCAAACATGTAGTTGGCCTCAATAATAATAACATACACTCAAAGCGTTCTTTTATAACATGATCATTCATGTTATAATTGTTCTTGTTACATTTGTTACTTCAGTCACTCCGCTGTTTGTGTGTATTTTTTATGTTTGGCTGCTGTCCTTTCTTCCAATATGTAGATGCGTGCATTTTTTTAGTGTTGAATTCCATTTGCCACTTACTAGCCCATGCATTATTCCGCTGAGTGTAGGTTTTGTTGGAGTTCTTCTGCCTGTTCGTTGTTGTTTACACTGGAGAACAGTTTGGAATCGTCTGCAAACAGCTTTATTTTGTCATCCTATCAGGTAGGTCATTGATATAAATCAAAAAGAGAATTGGTCCTAGCACACTACCTTGTTGAATGCCACTTGTCACTTGTTGCCATTCTCATTTTGCTCCATTTATAAATACGCGCTTTACTCTATCTACTAGAAAGTCACGGACCCAGTCATTTATTTCTCCAACTATTTCATAGTTTTGTAGCTTTAGTAACCGTCGTTGGTGTGGAACTTTGTCAATGCTTTACAGAAATCTAAATAAATTATGTCTACGTCGTCTCCATTATCTATTGTTTCACTTATCTCCTCTTACTGTTTCATCACTTATTATGCGTTTCATTAATGTTCCTGGCACTTATGTTAGGCTTATTGGTATATAGTTTTCCGGCTTTTGGCGCGATCCTATTGCGGATACATTGGCATGTTTCCAAATTTCTTGTACTTTCTGTCAATGATTTCTCGAAGATAATTTTCAACGGTCTTGTAAATGCTGATTTTGTTTCTTTTAACACTTTAGGGTGGATATTATCTCGGCCCTGGGATTTTGATTCATTATTAGCCGATCTATTTATAGATCGGCTAATATATTGGTTATCCATCGAATTCTGAAAAAGTTTGTAGCAACCCTTTTCTCCGCTATTCGGTAATCTACGAACGCGAATTTTTCTGTATCACTTCCAAATTGCATCAACCGATAAAGTTTGCATTTTTGGCAATTATCTCCGTTTAAAACTTTACTTATAGCCAAATAACACAATTTTGAATACGTAATGAGCTGAACGCCGGAAGAGATTTAACCCGGAAGTTATTGTTGTTGAAGTCCATAGTTGGCTATAATGGCCATATACGCCAACATACGCCGATTATTGGGCTAATTTGAAGCTTTTATTTATTAAACAGAACAAGTTTCAGCCACGTATAATCGCGTAAAATGTGTTTATTCGGCTAATTTATAATCGATCTCTGCTCAAAATCTCCTTACTAGCAACCCCAGCATTTTCGGGTTTATCCCAGCATCTCGGGTTTATCCCATTGGATCGTGTATGCGCGTCATTTGACGCTAGTTAATATTCACAAAATTTTCCACCAATCAAAATGAAGAATTGCCCTTCATAGCCAACTTTGATTTGTTTACGTATCATGCAGGGATGGCAGGGATGCATCCAGCACGCACGATTGCGGCAATCCCCCTTAATTATTGTGAATGCCGCAAATTATTGATTGTCTTGCGCCCGACATCGCGCAAAAAATCACGGATGGGGCACATTAGGCCAATCTGGGCATGTGCCTGAATACGCAGGAGCTTACGTTTATTTTTAGATGACACTGTAACCGCTAGATATATATAGCCCTGGTAGCTCCGCCCACTCGCGAGCTGCCACATAATTCGGACAAACACACAGTGACTACAACTTTGTGTATTGCGGAGTGTAATTTGTAGATAAATAGAGCATACAGTACAGGTGTTACGCTGGAATATTTCGCAACATAATGGTGACAACAAAACATTGCTGCTATGGCATTGCTGCTATTGGATGGATTTGGGAACGGGTTTCCAAAACCTGCACAAAATCGAGAAAAATGTCAACGCTGGGTACAGAACTGTGGTCGAAAATAGTTTACCATTGACAATGTTACCAGAGACACCTACATATGTTCGATGCACTTTACCCTGATTTGATCGGCTAATAACATCATGCTCTGCATGACTTTTCATTTAGTTTGTTGATTGCCTTCAGAATCTTTTCATTCTGTTATTTCCGTTCTTTCTACTTTGGTAATGTCTTGTTGTAAAATGGGCAGTTCATCTATATTCTCTTTTGTGAACACACTTGCAAAATATTTATTCAGAACAGTTGCCGTCTCCTGATCACTGTTTGTTATTTCTCTATCTGATAGTGTCAAATTAAGTTTGCTTACTACTGATTTTGTTTTTGTTTTCGACCGTACTTATTTCCAAAAGAGCTTATTTTAGTCTCTTTCGTACTTTGATTTCCTAAGTTCTGTAGTCACTTTGTCTCTTGCTCGCTCGTATTGGGTATAGTTGTCGTCACATTTGCAATAAGTATATTTTTTTCAACTTTGTATGTTTGCCTTATTGCCTCTTTGCAGCTGGTAGTAACGAACGGACTGTGTTTGCCTTTGCCGGGTGATGGGTAGGCAACGTGTACACGACTGTTGAAATGGCAGTCATGTGCAACTACCACCAAGAATCTGGGAAAATACTCGTAGTACTCGTATTTAGACTTTAAATTAAATGTGCATTTTGGTTTTATTCTTATTTGTCATAATAATATACTCATTATATATGCATACCATATAATATTATTTATTTACTTCAGCCAGCTCCGAGAGTTCCGTGTTTCCCCCACCAGAATTATCGATGTTCCTGAATATAAACATATCCCTTGTTGACGAGTGTTCAGTGGAGAGCGCATGCGTTATGTGCACGTGCAACAACGGCGACATGAATAAACATATGTTGTAGCTTTCCATCACAATACAGATACAGCGCCATCTTTTGGTAAATTTGCTGCAAATATACTTGGAATAGGACGGCTTTCGGACGGATTTGTTGTAACGTTATACGCATGCTTCTTTTTACTTCGTATTATACACATATCCATACAGGGATCCTCCAGATTATCGGACAAAAATGGCATTTTTTGTACGATATATTTCTTAAAATAGCAGCTACAGCTATAACATTTTCACAGAACAATCGTCGGTTCTTGCTTTCTCAACGCATGTAAACCATTTAGCAAACTGTGCTATCTTTCTCACTTAAAATTGGGTCAGATCTATGGAACGCCAAATCTACATAAACTCAAATAATTAATGCTAGCTTCAAATAATTAGTGCTCTCTCTAATTCTATTAGTGCTCTCTCAATTTCAATTAGTGATCTCTCTAATTCAATTTGTGCTCTCTCAATTTCAATTAGTGATCTCTCTTAATTCAATTTGGGCTCTCTCTAATTCAATTTGAGCTCTAATTCAATTTCAATAATAAAGAAAGCATGAATTAAATTTGAGAGAGCAATAATTCAATTTGAGATATCACTAATTGAATTTGAGAGAGCACAAATTGAATTAGAGAGAGCACTAATTGAATTTGAGAGAGCACTAATTGAATTTGAGAGAGCACTAATTGAATTAGAGAGAGCACTAATTGAATTAGAGAGAGCATTAAATGTATGTGTTTTTGAGCTCTCTGCAAATAATATAGACCTAGCACGAATTCAATTAATGCTCTCTCTAATTCAATTAGAGATCTCTCTAATTCAATTAGTGCTCTCTCTAATTGAATTTGTGCTCTCTCTAATTGAATTTGTGCTCTCTCTAATTCAAATTTGTGCTCTCTCTAATTCAATTTGTGCTCTCTAATTGTATCCCCCGGACTCCGTCGGGGGATACTATGGATTTGACAGCGCGCCGCGTCCGCCGCAGACACTTCTTGTCCGGAGCATAACTTGAACACCCTTTGAAATATTTTCATGAAACTTCACACATGCATAGACCACGACCCGAAGGTGTGTCGTGCACAAGAATGACAACTCTTGCATAGCTAATTGTTTAGTTATCTCCATTTTTTGTTTCTCGCACTGATTTCGTGTCCGGAGCATAACTCCACCACCCTTTGGAATATTTTCATGAAACTTCACACATGCATAGACCACGACCCGAAGGTGTGTCGCGCACAAGAATGACAACTCTTGCGTAGCTAATTTTTTAGTTATCTCCCTTTTTTGTTTTGCGCACTACAAACTGGACAATAATGCATGAAGACCTGTTTTCTCGTCTGCTCTGTACACCTTTTCTCGTGTGCTCTGTACACCTTACCTGTAGAGAGAACAATAGAGACTGGGAGAACCATGTGCTAGCATGGGCTAGCATGTGCAAATGTCCAGTGCTTGACCACTGGTGACCACAGGTAATTTATACAGGTAAATTACTACATTGGATATTACATTTCCGTAAACTGTGTTGAAAATATTGTGGCATTATGTGGACCTGTGCAGATATATGTAGATAAATATAGGACTATTAAAAAAAATTCTGGGCTCCAGTAGCAAGCATTATTATTTTTAATTTTTAAACTTTTTTTTTCCATTTTTTTTTTTCATTTTTTTTTTCGAATTATTTTTCAATTTTTAGCCAGGTTTTTTGAAAAAAAATCCAGGCTATTGGATTGGCGAAAGCCGGGCGGGCGGGCGGGCGGGCGGGCGGGCGGGCGGGCGGGCGGGTGGTTGGGTGGGCGGGCGGCGGCGGGTCCACAATCAATGTTAAGTTTTCGTGTTTTGAGTCCATTTCTTTGTTACTGTACCACCTAGGACCACCAAACTTTCACAGCTTCATAATCAAGGGGTGCCAACCACATATCACTATCCAACATGTTACTTTTTTTTTAACTTGACCCATTTTTTCCGCGTAGTCGACTTAGCCATTTTCAATGTTAAGTTTTCGCGTTTACAATGTTAAGTTTTCGTGTTTACGTCCATTTCTTTGGTACTGTACCACCTAGGACCACCAAACTTTCACAGCTTCATAACCAAGGGGTGCCTACCACATACAACTATCCAACATGTGACCATTTTTTTACCTTCACCTATTAGTTCTACGTAATTGACTTAGCCATTTTCAACGTTAACTTTTTAACGTACGTCTGGTTAGAGTTTTTTGGTTAAAATTTTTTTGTTATACTATATCTCTGCAACTGCTTCGCCCATTACCTTGAAACTTCACATGGGTGTTTATCATCGTCCATATTTTTATTCTAACCCCCAACCGTGCGGCCCCTGTGCCCAATGTCAAGGTCAAATTACTTTGAATTGTTTTGTTAAAGTTTTTTCGTGTACTATATCTCTGCAACTGCTTCACCCAATACCTTGATACTTCACATGGGTGTTTATCATCATTGTCGCACCTGCTTGCGGAAAGCGCGATCCTGTGCCCAATGTCAAGGTCAAATTACTTTGAATTTTTTGTTAAAGTTTTTTCGTGTACTATATCTCTGCAACTGCTTCACCCAATACCTTGATACTTCACATGGGTGTTTATCATCATTGTCGTACCTGCTTGCGGAAAGCGCGATCCTGTGCCCAATGTCAAGGTCAAATTACTTTGAATTTTTTTGTTGAAGTTTTTTCGTGTACTATATCTCTGCAACTGCTTCACCCAATACCTTGATACTTCACATGGGTGTTTATCATCATTGTTGCACCTGCTTGCGGAAAGCGCGATCCTGTGCCCAATGTCAAGGTCAAATTACTTTGAATTTTTTTGTTAAAGTTTTTTCGTGTACTATATCTCTGCAACTGCTTCACCCAATACCTTGATACTTCACATGGGTGTTTATCATCATTGTCACACCTGCTTGCGGAAAGCGCGATATCGTCGGCATTTTGGTGTACGTCCGTCCGTTCGTCCGTGTGTCCGGTTAAAGTTTTTTGGTTAAAGTTTTTCCATCTTCTATATCTATTTTTTTAGTGTCCATGCCTCGCCCGAAGGCACGACATGCAGGCCACGGCCATCTAGTCTGCAAAAAGTGGGTATAATTATGTTATCCAAGTGTCTATGCTTGGAAAAAACCTGGCCTTCGTGGCTTTGCCTCGTTTCTTGTTGTCTAGTAGCATAAGGTCGTAAGTGCTATATACAGACTATTATCATATAATAAAACAATTATTGACTAGTGAGCCATAGAATATAATCTGATATTCTATGGCTCACTAGTCAATAATTGTATAATATGTTCGGGCCAGTGAAAATTGCTTTCGGGCCCAGGCTCGAGGTCAAGGCGGGACAAGGCGAGGCATCTGATTCCACGGAATTCTTGTTTACTTATCTCCCTTTGTTGTTTTGTGCTCTAATTTTGTATCCAGAGCATAACTCGAACACCCTTTGGAATATTTTTATGCCCCACCACGATAGTGGAGGGGGCATTTAGTGTTACCCTTGTGTGTCCGTCCGTCCGTCCGCACACACGAATGGGTACTTGTTGTAAGCGTACTGGGATCTTATTGGGTAGGGTTAGGATAGTGTTGGGTACTCTTGTTGGGTATTTTTATACAGTAAAAACCCAACAAGTATTCATTCGTAGGAACGTGCGTCCCGTCCCTCCCGTCCAGTTCCCCGTCCGGAGGCACCACCATTAGGGTACTTATGTGGCTAGCCCCACAGGGTTATGGACTTAGTAAAGGATAGGGTTAGTTACAATTAGCCACCTAAAAAATCCTTTTATGTGGCTAAAAATCGTTTTATGTGGCTAATATTTAACATGTGATAAGCCACATAAGTATAGTACTGTAAGAACGTCCGTCCGTCCGTCCGTCCGTCCGTCCGTCACAAAACTTTAACATTCGGGTAAATGTCTCGTAATTTCTTCATCCTTCGACCGATCTGCTTCATATTTCATATACACATTGCTCTGATGGTTCACTACCGCCCTGTGCCAAATCCACGTTCGTCCTGCCCCCGCCATGCTCAGGGTCAAGGTCACATACTTGGTGCTTCAAAAACTTTAACGCTCGGGTAAATATCTTATACTTTCTGTTTTCTTTCATGGATCATCTTCATATTTCATATACGCATTGCTCTAATGGTCCTCTACCGCCCTGTGCCAAATCCACGTTCGTCCTGCCCCGCCATTCCCAGGGTCAAGGTGACATACTTGGTGCTTCAAAAACTTTAACGCTTAGGTAAATATCTTATAATTTTTATTTCCATTCACGGATCAACTTCATATTTCATATACGCATTGCTCTAATGGTCCTCTACCGCCCTGTGCCAAATCCACGTTCGTCCTGCCCCCGCCAAGCCCAGGGTCAAGGTCACATACTTAGTGCTTCAAAAACTTTAACGCTCGGGGTAAATATCTTATAATTTCTGTTTTCTTTCACGGATCAGCTTCATATTTCATATATGCATTGCTCTAATGGTCCTCTACCGCCCTGTGCCAAATCCACGTTCGTCCTGCCCCCGCCAAGCCCAGGGTCAAGGTCACATACTTGGTGCTTCAAAAACTTTAACGCTCAGGTAAAAGAAAATTTTGCCTTGGAATTTAGCCTCATTTATTATCAAAGCGATATGTGGGACATCCGTGTTCTATGAACACATTTTCTAGTATATTAAACTTCACACATGCATAGAAGACGACCCAAAGGTGTGTCGCACGTAAGAATGACAACTCTTGCGTCGTTAATTTCTTTAGTTATCTCCCTTTGTTGTTTCGTGCACTGATTTCGCATAACTCGAACACCCTTTGGAATATTTTCATGAAACTTCACACATGCATAGACCACAACCCTAAAGGTGTGTCACGCAAGAATGACAACTCTTGCATCACTAATTTTTTAGTTATCTCCCTTTGTTTTTTCCGTCACTGATTTTGTCTCGGGAGCATAACTCGAACACCCTTTTTTCAAACTACTTGTGTATCTGGGGAGGGGGATACACATGCGCTTGTCGACAAGCGTCCATTTCTAGTTCAATTTGGTTCTCTCTATTAATTATCATTACAGCTAGCGCTAATTGAATTAAAGAGACGTCATCTTGTATATCTTGACGGCTATTCTACATAAATGTATCATCATTTTACCGAAATATATGCATTACATATTGTTTGTAGATTAATAGTATTCGTTTATGTTGGTATTTATACTTTCCATTCAAAACTTGATTATAAAAGGTACGATTAGTGTTAGGAACAATACAAAATGACTAATATTTGAACTTTGACCTTGAATATGACCTTGATCCTGCATCACATGTCATCTTCCTTCACTTCAAATTTTAGTTCTTATTATAGTATGCATATAATATTGCCATCAAACATTGAAGCACTGGTTTATAGAGTGATTTGAACAATTATACATGTTGATGCTTATTTTCAAAACAGCGGCCATCTTGGACGCCATCTTGAATATCTCCATGGTTACTCGACATATTTCCATTTCAACTATATATGTTCATTATATATTGTCTGTAGAGTATTCTGATATGCTGATATGTATACTTTTGTAAAATTTGTAGGGTCCGTACCTCAGGCTGACTGGCATTGGAACATATACATATTTTCATTGAAGTTGATCTCTTTGTGCTGAAATATTTTGGATTCCTGTCCTCAAGATGTACAGCAACATGACACATATATGTTGATTTCGTCAAATATTGAAGTTGATTTTTCACCAAAAGTGGAACATACTTTGTACACTCTATCATAGAATTGCCGTCCAGGATGTTGAATATATATTCAATTTATCAATCAGCGAGTGTCCTAAATTTGCAAAGCTATGTCAAACCACTGCGAGGAGGGGGAGGCAAACTTCGAACAACAGTATGTACTGTGTAACTGTGTATCCCCTCATATCGTGTAGATACAAAAGTTCCTTCCGTATCTTCACATTGTTCATGTTATGACTAGTGTAGAGCCACGTCAGTCTGTGTGGATCATTGGTGACCAGTGTATACACATGTCAGTCTCTCCAATTCAATTTTAGTGATCTCTTTAATTCAATTTGTGCTCTCTCTAATTCAATTTATGCTCTCTCTAATTCATTGAATCTGGTTATACCCCTTATAAGAGTAATCCTACCGGTATTACTTTTAAATAGGGGAAGGGGCCAAGTGACTTTGGTGCAGTATGGACCTGGCACCAGGTCAGGTTATTCTAATTTCAGGGCTGAATATGTTGTATCTCGATGTAAATATTCCGTTCTGATTTTGGGATTTTCCCCCCAATGCAGCAGGTCAAAACGGGATCGAACCTGTTTGCCCGGCCTTACATGACCTTAGCTGTTGATAGGCCGTTAAACACCAATAAACAAACAAACTCTCTAATTCAATTAGTGCTATCTCTAATTGAATTGTGCTCTCTCTAATTGAATTTGTGCTCTCTAATTCAATTTGTGCTCTCTCTAATTCAATTAGTGCTCTCTCTAATTCAATTTGTGCTCTCTCTAATTCAATTTGTGCTCTCTCTATCAATTATCATTACAGCTAGCACTAATTGAATTTGAGAGGGCACAAATTGAATTAGAGAGCACAAATTGAATTAGAGAGATCAATAATTGAAATTGAGAGAGCACTAATAGAATTAGAGAGAGCACTAATTATTTGAAGCTAGCATTAATTATTTGAGTTTATGTAGATTTGGCGTTCCATACTGATCAGCAGTCGTAAGATTGCCCCAATATTAACATTGACAATCAGTTATCGGGCGCGGATCCAGGATTTCGGGTTGGGGGGGCGTAACTATTTTGCAATACTTGACTATATTATCGAACGAGCGTAGCGTAGACCAGCGCTAGTTGGGTAAAATATTTGAAATCTACATCGCATTTCCTGCGTTCTGGCGCATTTTGGAGCAAAAATATGCTGCTTCTGCTGCTGCCCCGTGTTTATTTTTTGGCTGCACCCCCCAAAAAACAATAAATTCATAATGTGAACGTAGAAACGTGCCTTGTAACTTGTAAAATCTTTACTCCCTGAATCCGCCCATGGTTATCCGGACAAATGTATAATCGTCTTTCCTGCACCAATCGTATGCTTTTCAGCACTATCAGGCATACAGTTATGTTTGCTGATCATTTACACTGATACCTTGAAAGCGACAGCGACCAGGATCTTCTGAGAAAAAAATGGCGGCCGTTTTATGCACCGTGGTATAGCGCAAAATGGTGCACAAAAACTATGGGACTGGAGGACACAAATTGGGGACGAGTGCACACAAACTGTGGAACGCGCTGCACAGAAAATGCCAATATACGTGGGTTTTAAGTTGCAAATTCACGTATGTATTTACAAAAATATTATATTTGCAGACGAGGATCCACGAATATTTACGCAGGGGCCGGTCCAAATGTGTCTGTAGGTCACCTACATAGGTCACCACCTAAACTCGGAGGAAACCCGGAGTACCCGGAGAAAGACCACAGCAAGCTTGCACGGCATACGACAAGTCGACATGATTTCATCCGCAGAATTTCGGGGGGTCGCCATAAAGTTTTGTCCGCGATAACCAATCCATCGATTCACAAGTGCATTCGTTCGTCCTACGACCATTCCGTCCGTCATAGAATGTTTGTGACGCAATCGTTGTTGTTTCTGTAGCACCCACTGTTTGTCGGAGAGCACCGAAAATGCATCAGAGACACTCAAATTTTCTAAATTTTCTAGGGGAGGACCCCCATACCCCCCTCACCCACGCCCCCCCCCCCCCTAGCATGGTTAACTCAGTTCCGCATGGTTGATTCTCCCAAACCCCGTGCTTCAAGTTATAAACGAAGTGTGGTGCGAGTTTAGGTGGTGACCTATGGTTTAATGTGTGTATGTATTAAACGGGTTTACTGATTGCATACGAAAATGAGGCTCTGCTCGCCCATTAATAAACGAGCGCTGCTAAAGAAGCCTGCATTGAACAGCGAACTTACTAAAACAATGCATAATTGTGGTGAATATTGATTAAAAACTTGCATAAATTCCTTACAGACACATTTGGACCGGCCCCTGCGTAAATATTCGTGGATCCTCGTCTGCAAATATAATATTTTTGTAAATACATACGTGAATTTGCAACTTAAAACCCACGTATATTGGCATTTTCTGTGCAGCGCGTTCCACAGTTTGTGTGCACTCGTCCCCCAATTTGTGTCCTCCAGTCCCATAGTTTTTGTGCACCATTTTGCGCTATACCACGGTGCATAAAACAGCCGCCATTTTTTTCTCAGAAGATCCTGGTCGCTGTCGCTTTCAAGGTATCAGTGTAAATGATCAGCAAACATAACTGTATGCCTGATAGTGCTGAAAAGCATACGATTGGTGCAGGAAAGACGATTTTTTAAACAAAAATGACAAAAAAAAATAAAATCCTATATTGAATTTATAAATTTTCAACTTTTACGACGGCGTTCGAGCTCAATATTTTTGCTACATGTGCTTCAATCATTCTTCCTCAACGTTGCAAGCTCACATTGTTCTGATCATGCATAAAATATATTGTTTTAGCTAATTTTACAAACCCTCCAAATTCCCACTAGTTTGTGCGTTCCCCTTTCCATGTTTTCCTCCCCTAGTTGCGTATCTCCGGATAACGGGTGTGTGTAGGTGCACCGAAGATGTAAATCTCGTAAGTTTTTAGTTTAGAAAATCTCAGCTCTACGGATGTGTTTTACTATTTCATCTGTATCTACCCGATATAGAAAATATAAAAGGCAGATGAAATAATAAAACACATCCGTAGAGCTGAGATGATCTAAGCTTGCAAGTTTTCATCTGTAGATCTACACGAATGCTGATCATTTCATGAACTTGAAATTACGCTTGGGAATTATAAAATTAAATTATAAATAATGCAATTGCATGCATATAGTCTTGGGAGCCAACATAGTCATAGGAACGTGTAGATGTTGATCTAGTTCATATATTTAATTTTGAAGCTCTTTGAACATTGCACAAATCGTGATCATAATAACACGCACATGTATGAGTCTAGCTGCACGTTTTCCGCTTTATAGACAACAGGTTGCACTATATCGCTACACCATGCTACACAGTAAAAATGTGCGTAATAGCATTTACACTTCGCGCACTAATATATAGAAAAAACCTGCAGCATGTTCACGTTCATACTTCGCTATATTGTTATTGAGAGACGATTCTACAATATATCCCAAAAAACAAATACAATAAACTTACCTAATAACGTGTGTATTTGCAACGTTCTCAGGTCACTCTCCAGTGGGTGGTGGTCGGGTGAATGAGACGGCGTAAATTAACGGTATGGGTTCCTCCTTATACGAATCACGATTTGCCTGGTTTGGCCCTCAGGTACATTTTTATCTTTGGCTCTTTAGTTACCTGGGAGTTGAATTGGGTTATTACCCATTATAAAAGTAGTAAGATTATTACTGATCCTACTGCTTTTGGGAGGGGCCAAGTGATTCTGGTGTGACGAGGACCTGGCATCAGATCAGGATTATTCTAATTTCAGGGCTGAAGATATAGTTTTGTTATTGTAAATATTCAGTTCTGATTTTGGAATTTTCCCCCCATTTGTACTTGTACTTGAACTTGTGATATATGGGATTTAGTACTAAACCCATTGACCCGGCCTTAAATGACCTTAGCTGTTGATAGGCCGTTAAACCCCAACAAACAAACAAACAGGTCAGTCTCCACGAACCAGAACGTAAACAAAGAACGCTTCAAACGTACATTTGGAAAAACTACTCCGTCTTAACTCTTATGTAATGCAGTGTAACGAAATGTAATTGAGTTATGTACTCGGAACAAGTATGAATCCAAACCACAGGTGATTCTAGCGTGTCTTGGATGGTCAAGTATTGTTTGTGTATACTGTGAAACACCTTTCTAAACAATTCAAATGCACCCGGGTCTGAAGATTATGTAATTATGATAATCTTGACCCAAACTTGTGTAAGATAAGTTACTCACTGTGACTAAGAGCAGTGTTCTGCCAAGAAATCGGAGACATGGGGCCAATGACCCCATGGGTAAAAAAAAGTGGGGACATTTTCACATGGTATTTTGAAGAACAACACTGCTTCGAACTATTAAATATCAGCAATTAAAGTAATTAATAGTTTGAAATAGTGTTTTACTGAGCCCGACAATGGACTTGCAATAATTAATTAATGTAAATTTTCAGCATGTTGTGATTGTGAAAAAAACATGGAAATAAACATTAAAACATGATCATGATGTATTTGTAGTTCTTTATCATTCCATCGTCTCCCAGACAATACGCGCATTTCAAACGGCTTTTCTGATTGGTGGACCAAAATAGTTCGCTTTATACTTGTATCACTTATGTAAATATACCATCCAATGAAAACCGTCGATAGATGTATAGCTAAGCGCTGTTGCTATGCGAATTTTACATTTCCGGTACATTTCACGAGCGCCCCTAACACAGTTCGGATTTTTTTAATTTCGCAACCCGCGAACTCGGACCGAATATTTAATGCGCCCGTTGGCCCATCGGTACTTTTTTTCTTGCGCCATTGACGATTTTTCCGTGATCCCGCGTCCTTGGCAGAACGCTGCTAAGAGCAAGGGCGGATTCATTGATATTGATATTTCACATTCCTCCAATGGTCCTCTATCATGCTATGACAAATCTGTGACCCTCCAACCTCTCACAGAATTGGCGTGTCAACAAAACTTAAGATTGAGAAAATTTCTCATAATTTTTGTTTCCTTTCATGGAATATCACTATTTAATACATGCATTCACATGGTGATCTTCTATCATTCTATGACAAATCATTGACCGCGTCCCCCCACCCCCTTGGTGTTGGCGACTACCCAGCAGGTATTGCAAGCTATTGTTTATCGAGGGATGGAGTGTAGACTACAGGATTTCAATACTGAAGGTTGTGAGGTCCAAGCTACCCTAGGACATGAAAAATACTTAGTAGTTCCATCTCACTGTCTGTCTGATGAGACTTTAAACTGTCGTCCCGTCCCTATATGACCTTAGCTGTTGGGACATTAAACCCCATTCATTTCATTTTTCTTGTTTATTGAAAAATCTAGTTGACTGATGCCGTTGTAACATCAGCTCCACCTATGACTCTAGGCTGCCAACAGACGAGCTTCATTATCTTCTGACAATTCTTGTGTAAATTAAATCCGCTAGTGTCTACAATGAAAACCTATTCTATAGGTGTGGCATGGTATTATCATTTCTCAGCTAGACACATATTTGTGGCTATGACTGGAGAAATTGGGCTTATGGGATTTGTGAGCAATGCCGCTCCTGATAAAATAGCACACTCCTGGAGCCTGATAATGAACCATATTCCTCGTTAGAAGCTTGACGGGCTTCTCATTGATGGAATGACGAACAGTGCAGATCCTGATCAGACTGTGGATGCATAGGCTGATCTGGATCTACACTAGTCGCAAAACCCATAAGCCCCATTTCTCCAAGTCACAGCCACATTTCACAAATTATGTGTTGTGATACAGTAATAGTAGAAATACATTGCCAAATTATCTCCCTTGTTTATCACGCTCTATTATAGTATTTAGTCGAATAAAACACTAAACATATAGAATTTAATCAAATAAAATAGGGCCAACATTAAAAAATATATTTGTTTTGCCTCCCACTACCCGGGTCATATAGGTGTGGGTAGGTCGGTAGAGAATTTTTTTATTCTAAATAATATTCTATTTTATGTTATTATTTTTTTGTGATAGATTACACCTTATACCATTTCTATTTGCCCAAACTCTGTATTATTAAAGGTTACAGATGGGATCTATGTATTATCACAAGCAAATATACTGACCAATTTGGTCATGAGTGGGTAATTGCAATGAAATAAAATATTTTCCCTACCCAACAACCCAAAATTTATTTTATTTCTGATAATTTTGGTGGGTAGGTAGCGGGAGGGGAAACAATTAAAATATTATGTATGGCCTAGCACATTTGGTTGATACAGGTCATTTGTAGTCCATGGAGAGAAAAAACTAATATTGAAACAGACCCCAACAAATCCACTCGGCCACTCGTAATGGCGAGTGAATTTTCAATCTGGACAAGTGATAATTTGAAGAGACAGTGCGGCATAAACATTAAAACATACATGAATGTATGAGTGGAGATCCATTCTGGACAAGTGGCAAATTAAGAATTTGTTAAGACCTGTTGACTATCTGAGACATCATCAGATATACTGGGATGGGTCGTGGCCTAGGGGATATGGCATTGGACTTTAATACCGGAGGTGAGTTCAATCCTCACCCTAAACATGAAAATACTTAAATAGTATTTCCATCCCACTGGTCTGTCAGATGAGACTTTAACCCTTAAACCACTACACACAGCAATTGTCGTCTGCTGTTGCTTTTATATCCAATGGAAATTATTCTGAAGTGCTGTCGAAGCATTTTGTAAATTATTCTAAAGTGCTGTCAAAGCATGTTTTTGATGCTAAAAATGGAAAATAGGAAATAAAGAGCAGACAACAAAAAATGAAGATAGTGGTGTAAGGGTTACACTGTGGTCCTGTCTCTTTATTACATTAGCTGTTGCTGGGTCGTTAAATCCATTTGCTTTCACTTTTCATCCTAGACACAGCGCCTTTAAAAGTTGTGCATGCCACACCAGCAAAACACTTGTTGCTGTATGTGTAATATGGCTCCATTCTCTGTTGATAAACAACATTCCAGGCTCTCGAGGTATAATGAGTCGACTTGATTGAACATATGAATGAAAACTACCAACTGTGATAACATATTTGTGGCTCTGACTTGAGAAATGTGGCTTATGTGAGGTGTGACTAGTCTAGCTCATGATCAAATGGCACACTCCTTTAGCCGGATAATGAGCTATGTTGCTTGTTTGAAGCATGACGGGTGTTTCATTGATGGAATGGCGAACATTGCAGATCCTGATCAGACTGCAGATGAGACGGTTCAAATGGTGGTAAAAATATATACGTTTGATGAGATATAAAGAAATTTTACATCAATAAAATGGTGTATCTTCAGAGAGCACAGGGTAAAGATACCCTTGTCCACTGGTGCTGCACTCCGCATGGCGTATAATGTTTCATGTTGAAAAATGTGCCGCTTTCCTGATGAAATACCATTCAGCTCTACTGGAAGCTATCGCATAAACACATTTTTCATCCAGTAACAAGCGCAAATTGCTTGCACAAATTGGCCAGCTTGTGCTGGTTACCAGACGGAAATGTGTTTATGCATTATCTTGTCATGTAGCTGAATGGGTATTCAACAGGAATCCGTTGCTTATTTTGTTGTGAAACTTTTTTCAAAGTGCACCAGTGTTGTCAGCTACTTCATTCTGGGATTTTCGTATTCACTACAGATTTCAATACCACAGCCAGCCCCTATATGACTAGCTGTTGCTGCATGGGACCTTAATCCCAATCATTTCATTCCAACACCACAGGTAGTTGTGAGTACATACATGCAACTCTAATGATAAAATAGAGTTATATGATGTGTACTTGTTTGATAATGTTATTCAGGGCCGTAGCCAGAGGTAAAAATCTACCAAGACAAATCTTATGAAACGTGTATCCAGTGGGAGCGCGTAGCGCGACCCGCATCGTAAATAAAAAAAATCGGTAAAATTTCTCACCTGGCCCTGTTATTATTATGTTATTCTCATTTCACAACACATGAACTTAAGATTTATGTTAGTCAGTCCAGGTGGCGGTTGAGTGTATCTGTGAGCCCCTCCTCACTTGC
Organism: Conchocele bisecta; assembly: GCA_029237695.1. Lineage (NCBI taxonomy): Eukaryota > Metazoa > Mollusca > Bivalvia > Lucinida > Thyasiridae > Conchocele > Conchocele bisecta. Next base: position 103,080,369 of record CM055266.1, on the reverse strand, counting down.
TCTAATATGGTGCAGTGGTTTAATTTATGGTACTAGTATTGTTATTTCAGTACTCTGCTGAACATGCAATGCTCACCCGATACTGGTGCATGTAATCATCCGTCTACAATATATGATATTAACCCTTAGAAGGCGGGAATCGAAAACTGTCGTCTGCTGTTGTAACTTATTTTGTATTTTCACTAAATAAAAACATGGTTTGGCAGCATTTTATAATCATTTCCATTGGAAATGATTCTAAAGTGCTGTCAAACCATGTTTTTGATAAGAAAAATGGAAAATAAAAAATAAACAGCAGACGGCACTGTAAGGGTTAATATTGAACAGCCGTAAATGCCTGTTAACCCTTTCAACACTATGGCCCTCTATTGTGGTGTTTGCAAACAGTGTAGATCAAGATGAGCCAGCTCGTGACGAGCCGTCTCATCAGGATCAGTAATTCTCATCAGTAATTCTCATCAGTAATTTCATATTTTTTAGAGGAAAAAAACACACTCCCATTTTATTTTGGACTACCGGGTAGTCTGAAAATCATTTTGTGACAATTGCATTGGTTGCAAATTTAACATCACAGTCCTTTCCAGTTATGTAGTAGTGAAAGTGTTAAAGGTACATGCCCACTCAGAAGGCACAAAATGTTCTTTATATCAGAGATATCATCCGAGACATTTTCTTGCAAAATAAACATTCATTCACCATTACCCCACGTATTGGTCGGCATTAGTATACATTTGATATCAGACATAAATTTCCACACTGATATCAGGATCGATAACTGTGTTTCCTTAAAGGTACATACCCACTCAGTAGGCACAAAATGTTCTTTATAGGAATTAAATAAGTATAATTGTGTCACTATTCCACCAGTTCTAAAAATTACGAGTGCCCGCGATACAGATATAATCATTTGGTAATATTTATTTTACTGATAGTGACGCGCGGTTCTATCAGGCTATTTTCATATGCAAATGAGGCATGGTATTTTTTAATTATTTATACTAATTAAATACGTCACCTGGAAAAATAATATTTTCGACAGATTATAAAGTATGATCATTGCACATCAAAAAATAAATACAGAGAATAAATAGTAATGTCCGTTAACAATTTAAGGAAACACAGTTATCGCCCCTGATGTCCGTGTAGAAAGTTACGTCTGATATAAAATGTATAATAATGCCAATCAATACGTGGTGTAACGGTGAATAAATGTTTAGTTTGCCAGAAAATGTCTCAGTTGATGTCTCTGATAGAAAGTACATTTTCTACTACTGAGTTAGCATGTACCTTTAAAATGTTAAGACATTACTATTTATTACACTCTTGCAAATTATTTGCACGGGTTTCGCTGTGAGAGAAAACCCGTAATCAACTCCTTACAAATAATACACCGTTAATAGAACACCCGTAATTGCGAGCCTGCTTTCTTGGAAACCACGAGCCACCATGCCAAATATTTAATTTTTATTATGCCACCGGTCTCGAAGAGCCGGGTGGCATATCTTTTTGGACCGTCCGTCCGTCCGTCCGTCCGGGCACACATTAGGGTACTTATGTGGCTAGCCCCACAGGGTTATGGACTTAGTAAAGGATAGGGTTGGTTACAATTAGCCACCTAAAAAATCCTTTTATGTGGCTAAAAATCGTTTTATGTGGCTAATATTTAACATGTGATAAGCCACATAAGTATAGTAATGTAAGAACGTCCGTCCGTCCGTCCGTACGTCCGTCCGTCCGTCCGTCCGTCCGTCCGTCCGTCGTCCGTAACGTCCGTCCGTCGTCCTCCGTCCGTCCGTCCGTCGTCCGCACGTCCGTCCGTCCGTCCGTCCGTCCGTCCGTCCGTCTGTCTGCATGCACTAAAATATATCTAGTTCATAGAAACAGTTGCGTAATTTGGATTTCAAAAAGTTTACATGACGTCCCATTTGACGTCGTACAACATAACGTCAAAACGCGGGAAAACACGTCATTGTATAACTATTCATGCGCACATCACAATTCATTGATTATAATCTCAAAAATAGACTAAATGTGCACATATATCCGCCGTGGAAGTGTAATAAATAGGATATTCCATCGTTCATGTTTGAATAGCGGAAACAATACACTCATGTCCGTCAGCGTCCGTGCAAGCAACTTGTTCGCTACGCTCACTGGTTGCTTATTCGGAAGCCGACGCACACTCATGTATTATTTCCTGCTATTCAAAATGTACGATGGTATGTCCTCTATTTATTCTCTGTATTTATTTTTTGATGTACAATGATCATACTTTATGTGTCGAAAATATTTTTTGTTCAGGTGACACATTTAATTAGAATATATAATTAAAAAATATCTTGCCTCATTTGCATATGAAAATAGCCTGATACCACCGCAAGTCACTATCAGTAAAATAAATATTACTACGAAATTATACCTGTATATCGGACACTCATAATGTTTAGAACTGGTGGAATAGTGACAAAATTTTCCAATTATCAATTATTTAATTCCTATAAAGAATATTTTGTGCCTACTAAGTGGGCATGTACCTTTAATCAATCACAGATTTTAAGCTCTGTGCGAGATCACCATGGTGAAACATGTGTTTTATTGTCTAATGTGTAGATGGAAGCTGTTGTTGATGCGATGGTGTGTATTGGATCCAGGTGTGCCATAAGACGGCTTCTGGTTACATATTGCATGATAGCGAATGCATCTACAGGTTGTTTTGTTTACCCTTTCACCCCGAACATCATTGATTGCATAAAATGGGCTTTCACAGTGTATTAACACAGTGTGTTACAAATCATAATATACCAGTGTACTATGTAAATAAGATCACTACAGAATTCATGTTAACCCTTAGACCGCTACTCACAATAATTTTTGTCTGTTGCTTTTATATCTTGCCTTATTTCTCAATAAAAACATGGTTTGACAGCACTTCAGAATCATTTCCAATGGAAATTATTCTGAAGTGCTGTCAAAGCATGTTGTAAATTATTCTAAAGTGCTGTTAAAGCATGTTTTTGATGATAAAAATGGAAAATAGAAAATAAACAGATGACAAAAAAAATGAGATAGCGGTCTAAGGGTTAAGTGGTTAGTACAGCTTTAATGTGTGATTCTGTACATATGCAATAAATAGAATCTAACATTGTCTTGTTTCTTACGAAATTAGGAAACGAATGTAATACATATCGTGTTAAATCATCACCCTTGTAAGATCCTCTATTTGGTTCAAACAATTTTTATTTCAAGAGAGGTAAGTGATATCAATGGCGTTGTCTCACTGAAGAAATTTTTCTCCTATTTAGAGCGTGAAGTCATTATGATAAATTCAAACTAGTTTCCATTTGATACGAGATTTTTGAAATTTGTCAGCAATTTTATGGACCTCGCCAGACATGCATCACAAATGATGTCGAGATGGTGATTGGGACAGACAGACAGACAGACAGACATCTAATCTACTCAAGTAAGGTCAGAGCTCCAGATAAGGTTCGTAGTGGCGTATTTTACGCAATTATGTTAGTTGAATACGCATTGATTATCAAAAGTGGGAGTACAAAATACGTACAGCAATGTGAGAATACGCATTGATTTTCAAATTGGGTAGTGAAATTACTGTCATAAAGTTGAAAATTCACTTAGTTGAGCTGCAAAAAGCAAATAGTGTTTGCTTTTTGCAGCTGAAATAAGTTAATGTTTAAATTTGTTATATTTTTTTTATCATTTGTTCCCTATTTAGTAATGAAGAAAATCGATAATCCATTTGTAAAAGTGAAATACGCAATGATTGTGTATGTTTTAGACACATTTTCTGGAGCGCTGAAGGTGTTTGACCATTAACCCTTTCACCCCTAAATAACTGGAATGTATTTTGATTGTTAATTTTCTGACCAATCCAATCAGCACAAAATTATTTTCAGACTAGTCCATTTATGAAAAGGGGTGATTTTTTTCTGAAAAAATATGAAAATTACTGATGAGACGGCTGGTCACGAGCTGGCCCACCTGGATCTAGACTGTTTGCAAACACCGCTATAGTGGGCTGTAGTGTTGAAAGGGTTAATTGAAAGGGTCAGTGGCAGAAGTAGGCTAACTCCATGTCCCAATCTGTCACATGGTTAAATGTTTTGTTTGAGCTTGTATCCTTAACCCTTACACTGCTTAATCTTATTTTTTTTGTCATCTGCTGTTTATTTTCCATTTTTATCATAAAAAAACATGCTTTGACAGCACTTTAGAATAATTTACAACATGCTTTGACAGCACTTCAGAATCATTTACATTGGAAATGATTTTGAAGTGCTGTCAAAACATGTTTTTATTGAGAAATATAAAGGCAAAATATAAAAGCAACAGCAGACGACAATTGTTGTGTGTAGCGGTTAAGGGTTAATATTATTAGGTCTACTGCTACTATACTTGCACACGTTTATGAGCCAGTGATGTGCACCTCAACCCACTGTGAATCAAATGACCTTGATGTGACCTTGGCCTACAATTTTCTTATTTACATAGTTATTTCCCTTGGTTAAAGTTTTTATTTGAGCTTGTATTTTCAATAATATTAGGTCTACATCCACCATACTGCACACTACCATGAGCCAGGGATGTGCACCTCAACCCACTATGAATCCAATGACCTTGGTGTGACCTTGGCCTACAATTGTCTTATTTACATAGTTATTTCCCTTGGTTCAAAATTGTATTTGAGCTTGTATTTTCAATAATATTATGGTGGGTGGCAGGTGGGAGCATGCGATGGGTAATTTAACGATCGGGGTTCATCCTTACCGGAATCCCGACTGGAGACCTGGTTTGGCATTTTGTATGTGACAGTTGAATCTGGTTATACCCCTTATAAGAGTAATCCTACCGGTATTACTTTTAAATAGGGGAAGGGGCCAAGTGACTTTGGTGCAGTATGGACCTGGCACCAGGTCAGGTTATTCTAATTTCAGGGCGCCCCGTGCAGGCACCGGGGCGGGATCAACTGATCCTGAGAATAGTGCTGCAGTAGCCATTGCTTGTCGTAAAAGGCGACTAAACTGGTTTAACGATTGGGTTCATACTTTCCGGAACCCACTATACCGGATTTGGCCCTCATGTACATTTTTGGCTCTCATGTATGTGAGAGTTGAGTCAGGCTATGCCCCATATATAAAAGTAAGATTAGCGCTAATCCTATTACTTTTAGGGGATGGGATAAATGATACTGGTGTGGCGAGGGCCTGGCACCAGATCAGGTTGTTCTAATTTCAGGACTGAATATATATTTTGATTGTAAATATTGAGTTCTGAAGTTGGGATTTACCCCCCTTGGACAGGTGGATATGGGACTCGATCCCGTTGACCCGTCTGCGTGTAGACTCCCTGAGGCTTGTACCTCTATGTCAGAAAAGCGGACGTTAAACCCTATTCACTCACTCACTCACTCACTAATTTCAGGGCTGAATATGTTGTATCTCGATGTAAATATTCCGTTCTGATTTTGGGATTTTCCTCCCAATGCAGCAGGTTAAAACGGGATCGAACCTGTTTGCCCGGCCTTACATGACCTTAGCTGTTGATAGGCCGTTAAACACCAATAAACAAACAAACAAACAAACAAACAAACAATAATATTATGTCTACATCCACCATACTTGCACACTACCATGAGCCAGGGATGTGCACATCAACCCACTGTGAATCAAATGACCTTGGTGTGACCTTGGCATATAATTGTCTTATTTACATAGTTATTTCCCTTGGTTAACGTTTTTATTTGAGCTTGTATTTTCAATAATATTAGGTCTACATCCACTATACTGGCACACTACCATGAGCCAGGGATGTGCACCTCAACCCACTGTGAATCAGGTGGGGGCATTCATGTTCTATGAGCAACAGATGTTTATATGGGCCGCGTCATGCGAAAACCGGGCTTAATGACAAAAATTTCATTTTTCACTTTTTCCCATATTCTGAATAGCGCATCTTTTAAAAGTCATATACCACAAACAATATCAATGTACCTCAATTATTTGTCATGTTACATGTATTTTTGTAACACGTGGTAGAAGCGCAAACGACGTTTTAGCTCAATGACGTCGCAATTACGACGTTAACATTAACGGGCGACTTCAACGTCAATAAGAACGTTTAAGCGTAATGGAGTAGTAAACGAATAGGCCTGCCATGTAGGTTGATTTTAAGTAGTGTATGTATAATTGTATACTATTAGTGAATACTTGACAAACGACACGTAACCTTGGGCAAAGTCAACATTATATTGTGTGTACTTTTTGCACAACGAACGCCAAAAATATATGAGCCGCGCCGTGCGAAAACTGGGCTTAATGACAACATTTTCAGTTTTTACTTTTTCGCGTATTCTGAATTGAACATCTTTTAAAAGCCATATGCCGCCAAAATTATCAATGTATCCCAATTATGTTTCATTTTAGAAGTAGTTTTATGACGCGTGTTAAAAACTTATATGACGTTTTAGATCAGTGACGTCGAAATTACGACGTTTTTATCAACGGCGCATACAAGGGGTGTTGATCCGGACAAGTCCTATAGATTTGTCATCTTTGATCGCATGTCAACCAAATTTGGATATCTCGTAGCCTGGCCAAGTGTCTCCCATTAGGCCAAGACAAAGTATGAAAATAATGTTTATGGCTCGTGTTGCAGTTGCTAATGTAACGTCGTTATGTTTTGGATTGCGGCCCAAGTAACGTAATTTCATACGAATAATTTTCAAATAAGGCAGAGTGAGGCGTTTCCCTGTTGTTTGCTGCTGTCTGAAATAATTTTGGGGAATAATAGCGACATCATTTAACATTTCGTATGCGACGACATATATTAAAGTAGACAGTAGGCCGCTTATAACATTAACTTTGTGACAAAACACGATACCGGGCAGATTTGGTAGCGTCATACCTTATAATTGTCGCCGTGTGTCTTTCTTGAGGATCGCATTACCATCGCCTGATCTACATTAGTATGCAGTCAAGTGATAAACTGATGAGTTGATACTACACAAGCACTTTCGACTACAAAAGCAAGTTTATGACCATCACATTTCCAATTAATATGTTGATGCATTTATTTTAAATTCAATACAAACCCCGGATATTTATGTCATTATATAGCTGCGTGTCTACCTCTATTTATGATAAAATGAGTGGCATTAAATGGCATATCATTCGCTAAGTACTGGATATAATTGTTCAAAAGTCTCAATTTACCAAGATACTAGATGGTAATATCGTTGGCATACACTAGGTTGTTCATATTTAAGATTATTTAGGAATCAAAGTGCAGTGTAAGAGAAGACTTCGCTGATATGTAGCCAGTTAAATTATGTGTTCACCATTTTGAATTCATAAGGACAACCGACGAAAAAGAGTAAAAATGTCAAAGTACGACAGTTAGGCGACAATGTACAGCGCCTGAAGCATTTCTAAGTCATTGATGCTGCGAGGAACTCGTGCAAGTATCCTTGCTATAATATTTTGTCACGACACCATGGCCAAACATGTATTCACGTTCAATGACGTCACAAGTACGTGACGTCAAGTCATGACGTCATAATATGTGTACCGAGGTACAAGGTATCGCGTCTCATATTAGTGAAAGTTTCAGTAAGTTATCATTTTCCGTTTTCTGTTCACACTTAATGTTAACTGACACCAGTAAACGTAAATGGGAGGGCAAACTGTGAACTTTTACGGCGACGCCAGACAATTTGAAACGTCGTTTTTCCGACGTCGTTTACCGCTTTTCATGACGTTGTCATTAAGCCCGGTTTTCGTATGGCGCGGCCCATATATGTTTCCCAGAATAAAGTTTGTCGGAATATTTATGTTCATTATGTAACACACAACAAGAAAACAGGGCTTTATTTATTGTCTGATCAGTGTATACCCTGCTCAGATAGCATGCTCATAAAGTTTGTATGTAAATGGAGTTTTTGATACCAGCACTAAGTTTACTCAATACACAAACACTCGGTATAACTTCTGAGCAGATGCACATGGGGATCTAAGCCTACACTGACCACCGTAAGCTCGATGAGTTCCATTTTGTTACGGTGAGCCACATCTAATGGGGAAAACAGATAAGTGTGGTGTAATTCCATGTTGCAAAACAGAAGTATAACTGCAAAGTAAATCTTTCACACCCTGTTAAACAATAACGTCTGTGAAATGAATACCTATTTATTTTGTCTACAACTAGAAAGGTGAGAGATTTGCATTCATGGGTGGTAGACCGGCTGCGTTTCCTGTTACATGCCTGTTTTTTTCATGGGGCCAGATTATTAGGTGTGGTTAGGCCTCCTGGCACCAGATCAGGTTATTGTGATATCATTGATGGCATGTTATGTTAATTGTGGCTGTAACTGGAGAAAATGGGCTCATGGGATTTGTGACCAGTGTTTCTCCTGATTAAGTAGCACACTCCTGTGGTGTAATAATTATCTATATTGCTTGTCAGGAGCATGACGGGTGTTTCATGATGGAATGGCGAACAGTGCAGATCCTGATCAGACTGCGGATGCACAGACTGATCTGGATCTACACTGGTCACAAACCCCATTTCTCCAGTCAGTGTGAAATCGGTACTGATTTTCCCAGCCACTTCCCACTTTATCTTCCCCCACACCCAACATACATGTATGTATCATTCTGTATGTGACCTTGTTGGTGTTAGAACATAAATTTTAATCAATCAAATTATCTGGGGGCCGTTTCACTAAACTTTGTATGACTAAAATGTTCGTAAGTGCAAATTTAGGATCGTCAGGGCATTTCAGTTGATGGCTTTACATTTATTGTGCAGCCTATGTTCAATGTAATTCCAATAATTGTTTACAAGAAAGCGTTGTTAATGTGAAATTTACAGACTATCATAATTTTGCACTTACAAACAGTTTAGTTGTACAAAGTTTAGTGAAACGCACCCCTGATATACAATCTGTAATCTTGTATTTGAAATACACATGGACTGAAATGGAGGTATGAATATCAAATTGTGTGATAGGTTTTGGTTGACACTGAAAAAGGTGAAATTTTTATCCCGTGAAACACAGTGCCGTGAAACATATTTGATATCCTGTCAATACGATCTAATCACAATTCATACACGTCATTCGTCTTGGTGACTACTTTTGCCAGTATACTTCTTGAGTTGACTTCTTGAGTTGAGTTCCTGATGGAAATGGAACTCTTTATAGTGTGCAGGTTAAATTTGGCAAATAAAAACGATATCGCCGGAAAATAAAATTAAGTTCATGCCATTTTCTGCATGCCAAATCATTTCCATTACGACCCTCAATTTCCAATTGTGTTTGCTCTCTACCCATTCATTCCGTGCGTCATTCAGACATGACTGACGTCATAATTATAAGTATGTCAATAAGTTTACTACGTCATTTAAAATAAAAAGGGCTGCTTCCAGTGATTCCAGTTAGGTAAGGAAATAAACAAAATGGTGTTTGTGTTGTTGATTTTTATCCTGGACAGATCACAATCGTTGCAGAATCTGCCCCAAATGAAAATGGATGGGTCTGGTGAATTTTTAGCCAGGTTTTTTGAAAAAAAATCCAGGCTATTGGATTGGCGAAAGCCGGGCGGGCGGGCGGCGGGCGGGCGGCGGCGGGCGGGCGGCGTCCACAATCAATGTTAAGTTTTCGTGTTTGAGTCCATTTCTTTGTTACTGTACCACCTAGGACCACCAAACTTTCACAGCTTCATAATCAAGGGGTGCCCACCACATATCACTATCCAACATGTTACTTTTTTTTTAATTTCACCCATTTTTTCCGCGTAGTCGACTTAGCCATTTTCAATGTTAAGTTTTCGCGTTTACAATGTTAAGTTTTCGTGTTTAAGTCCATTTCTTTGGTACTGTACCACCTAGGACCACCAAACTTTCACAGCTTCATAATCAAGGGGTACCCACCACATATCAGTATCCAACATGTTACTTTTTTTTTAATTTCACCCATTTTTTCCGCGCAGTCGACTTAGCCATTTTCAATGTTAAGTTTTCGCGTTTACAATGTTAAGTTTTCGTGTTTAAGTCCATTTCTTTGGTACTGTACCACCTAGGACCACCAAACTTTCACAGCTTCATAACCAAGGAGTGCCTACCACATAAAACTATCCAACATGTGACCATTTTTTTACCTTCACCTATTATTTCTACGTAATTGACTTAGCCATTTTCAACGTTAACTTTTTAACGTACGTCTGGTTAAAGTTTTTTGGTTAAAACTTTTTGGTTATACTATATCTCTGCAACTGCTTCGCCCTATTACCTTGAAACTTCACATGGGTGTTTATCATCATCCATATTTTCATTCTAACCCCCAACCGTGCGGCCCCTGTGCCCAATGTCAAGGTCAAATTACTTTGAATGTTTTTGTTAAAGTTTTTTCGTGTACTATATCTCTGCAACTGCTTCACCCAATACCTTGATACTTCACATGGGTGTTTATCATCATTGTCACACCTGCTTGCGGAAAGCGCGATCCTGTGCCCAATGTCAAGGTCAAATTACTTTGAATTTTTTTGTTAAAGTTTTTTCAAAGTGTACTATATCTCTGCAACTGCTTCACCCAATACCTAGATACTTCACATGGGTGTTTATCATCATTGTCGCACCTGCTTGCGGAAAGCGCGATTCTGTGCCCAATGTCAAGGTCAAATTACTTTGAATTTTTTTGTTAAAGTATTTTCGTGTACTATATCTCTGCAACTGCTTCACCCAATACCTTGATACTTCACATGGGTGTTTATCATCATTGTCGCACCTGCTTGCGGAAAGCGCGATCCTGTGCCCAATGTCAAGGTCAAATTACTTTGAATTTTTTTGTTAAAGTTTTTTCGTGTACTATATCTCTGCAACTGCTTCACCCAGTACCTTGATACTTCACATGGGTGTTTATCATCATTGTCACACCTGCTTGCGGAAAGCGCGATATCGTCGGCATTTTGGTATACGTCCGTCCGTTCGTCCGTGTGTCCGGTTAAAGTTTTTTGGTTAAAGTTTTTCCATCTATATCTATTTTGTTAGTGTCCATGCCTCGCCCCAAGGCGCGACATGCAGGCCACGGCCATCTAGTCTACAAAAGTGGGTATAATTATGTTATCCAAGTGTCTATGCTTGGAAAAAACCTGGCCTTCGTGGCTTTGCCTCGTTTCTTGTTAGAATATATTTTGTTGAAATGAAACTGTAATTTCACATTGTCGGTGACAAAATATAAAGTATCAACAGAACAGTCATATGTCGAACCTGCCTGAAATACACGTTAATGGTTAATTCGGGATGCATGGTCGCCATTCTAAATAGGATTAAATCGTAAATCCGCCATCTTGTTTGGGTTTTTTTTTCATTTCCATGATTTAACAATTATTGATAAATTTACTCTCATGACTGTTGATTAAGGGATTTTACAACCATACTTTATCGAACTATGTTCTGAGCGCCAATGAGTGTTTGATGTAATTTTGTTCTAACATATCTCGCTTCTGAAAGCTGAAATAAATTAATTTAAGTTGATTTAAATGCTGATTTAGAATGTTGACGGGATAAATAGAATAATAGGTTAGTGCCGTGAATGGGAAAAAATATCTGGCTCGGCACGCAAACAAGATGGGCTCGGTAAGCCTCGCCCATCCAGTTTCTTAAGCCTCGCCAGATATGTTTTCCCATTCGCGGCACTAACCTACTATTCTCTATTTATGACCCCGGTCTCTGTAAAGGCAGGAGGCATATAGTGTTTGCACTGTGTGTCTGTCCATCTGTATGTCCATAAGTTCGGTTAAGTTTGCCAGAGTTTCTCCAATCTGCTACAGGGGTCATTTGTGTGCCGACATGCCACATTTGCTTGTTCATATATTGATCTGAAAACCAAAAAGAAAATTGCAGATTTTATGTCCCACGAAGATAGTGGAGGGGCATTTAGTGTTACCCTTGTCCATCTGTCCGTCCTGTAGTTGGTGTGGTGGTTGGTTGAATGAGACGGCGTAAATGAATGGTATAGGTTCCTCCTTATAGGAATCACGATTTGCCTGGTTTGGCCCTCGGGTACGTTTTTAGCTCGCCTGCACGAAGTGCAGAAGAGCTTATGGCATACCTCCGGCGTCGTCTGCGTCCGCGTCGTCCACAAACTTAACGTTGGGGTAAATGTCTTATAATTTTTGTTTCCTTTTATGGAACACCTTGTTATTTCATACATGCATTCCTCAGATGACCCTCTGTCATACTGTAGCAAATCCATGACCCACCACCCAACCCTTACCGCAGGCTCAAGGTCACAAGCTTAGCATGTTCATAAACTTAACGTTGGGGTAAATGTTGTGTAACTTCTGTTTCTTTACAGGGAATGTCTTCATATTTCATACATGCATTCCTCAGATGACCCTCTATCATGCTGTAGCAAATCCATGACCCACCACCCAACCCTTATCCCAAGGTCAAGGTCACAACCTTAGCACATTAATAAACTTAATGTTGGGGTAAATTTCTTATAACATCTATTTCCTTTCATAGAACGCCTTGATATTTCATACATGCATTCCTCAGATGACCCTCTATCATGATGTAGCAAATCCATGACCCACCACCCAACCCTTACTGCAGGCTCAAGGTCACAAACTTAGCATGTTCATAAACTTAACGTTGGGGTAAATGTTGTGTAACTTCTGTTTCTTTACAGGGAATGTCTTCATATTTCATACATGCATTCATCTGATGACCCTCTATCATGCTGTAGCAAATCTACAATCCATCACCCAACCCTTACCCCAAGGTCAAGGTCACAAACTTAGCATGTTCATAAACTTAACTTTGGGGTAAATGTTGTGTAACTTCTGTTTATTTACAGGGAATGCCTTCATATTTCATACATGGATTCATCTGATGAGACTCTATCATGCTATAGCAAATCCATGACCCATCGCCCATCCCTTACCCCAACGTCAAAGTCACAAACTTAGCACATTCATAAACTTAATGTTGGGGTAAATGTCTTATAACATCTGTTTTCTTTCATGGAACACCTTGATATTTCATTCATGCATTCCTCAGATGACCCTCTATCATGCTGTAGCAAGTCCACGACTCACCACCCAACCCTTACCCCAAGGTCATGTTCACAAACCTAGCACATTCATAAACTTAACTTTGGGGTAAATGTTGTGTAACTTCTGTTTATTTACAGGGAATACCTTCATATTTCATACATGCATTCTTCTGATGATACTCTATTGTGCTATAGCAAATTCTTGACCCACCCCTTACCCCAAGGTCAAGGTCACAAACTTAGCACATTCATAAACTTAACGTTGGGGTAAATATCTTATAACATCTGTTTCCTTTCTTGAAATGCCTTGATATTTCATACATGCATTCCTCAGATGACCCTCTATCGTGCTGTAGCAAATCCACAACCCACCACCCAACCCTTCATGTTCATAAACTTAACGTTGGGGTAAATGTTGTGTAACTTCTGTTTCTTTACAGGGAACGCTTTGATATTTCATACATGCATTCATCTGATGATCCTCTATTGTGCTACAGCAAATCCATGACCTACCCCCTCCACCCCTTTTCCCAAGGTCAAGGTCACAAACTTAGCACATTCATACATGCATTCCTCATATGAATAGCTATCATGCTGTAGAAAATCACCAACCCACGACCCAACCCTTACCCCAAGGTCAAGGTCACAAACTTAGCATGTTCATAAACTTAACGTTGGGGTAAATGTTGTGTAACTTCTGTTTCTTTACAGGGAACGCTTTGATATTTCATACATGCATTCATGTGATCCTCTATTGTGCTACAGCAAATCCATGACCCCCCCACCCCCACCTCTTTCCCCAAGGTGAAGGACACAAACTTAGCACATTCATACATGCATTCCTCATGTGAATAGCTATCATGCTGTAGAAAATCACCAACTTAGTGCGTTCATAAACTTAACGTTGGGTTAAATTTTGTTTTACTTCTGTTTTCAGGGAGCTCATTGATATTTCATACATGCATTCATCTTAATATGCTATATTATGCTATAGCAAACCCACAATCCACCTTGCACCACTGACCCCAATGTCAAAGTCCACCGCACGCCCCTTAACCCAAGGTCAAGTTATATAATATTCATGTTTTTTTATGCAACTGTGCCAAGTTTGAGTGAATGCTGCCAACAGGCGAGCTTCGTTGTCTTCTGTCTTCTGGCTCTTTAGTTACCTGGGAGTTGAATTGGGTTATTACCCATTATAAAAGTAGTAAGATTATTACTGATCCTACTGCTTTTGGGAGGGGCTAAGTGTTTCTGGTGTGGCGAGGACCTGGCATCAGATCAGGATTATTCTGATTTCAGGGCTGAATATATAGTTTTGTTATTGTAAATATTCAGTTCTGATTTTGGGATTTTCCCCCCATTTGTACATGTACTTGAACATGTACATGTACTTGTACAGGTAATATATGGGATTTAGTACTAAACCCATTTACCCGGCCTTAAATGACCTTAGCTGTTGATAGGCCGTTAAACCCCAACAAACAAAAACTGTCCGTCCTGTCCCATCCCGTCTGTTTCTTCCGCCCATCACCAAACTTTTAAACCGTACTACCTAAAGACCTGAAATTTGGTATGTAGCTCCTTTATGATGAGGAGATGCGCAAAGTTTATTTCAATTTTTGATTTGATTCCCGGGTCATGGATTATCTCCCCATTTTTTACTTAGAATTTTAGAATTTTCTGATTTTGTCTTGGCGCTCGTAAAACATTTAAACCGTAATAGCTACATACCTGAAACTTGGTTTGTAGCTTCCTTATGATGAGTAGATGTGTAGAGTTTATTTTGATTTTTGATTCGACCCCGAGTCATGGATTATATCCCCTTTTGAACATGGAATTTATCCTCGTTTATTATCAAAGCGATATGTGGGGCATCCATGTTCTAGGAACACATTTTCTAGTTATTGGTTTTAACTGGATCGAGGTACATTGTAAATGTAATTCCAAACCTTGCTTCAAAGTTATTCTAGAATCCTGCAATTATAATTCTGACCAGTCTGACAACAGGCCTGATGGGCTATCTGATCGCTATGACAACGCTTCTGATGGACTTTACAACAATGTTTACCTTGTTCACAAGCAATTTATGTCACAAATTGAAAGTTGAAACGAGGCGGATAATTTTATCTTCGAAAGGAAGCCAAATGTCTGCTATTATCCAATCATTCCTGGTCCAATTACCATATGTGACACCATAACAAAAAGTGTTTTATCAAGCTAGCGACCAGTGAAGCCCCAGTTCAGCCTGCGCATCCACGCAGTCTGATCAGGGCCTACGCTGTTCGCAAGGAAATTGTCAATACAATATTTACGCTCCTGACAAAAACTTTTTTTTCAATATTTGGCGACAGTGGTGTAATAGCCGATCAGAAACTAAACTGATCTTAGCACGAAATCAGCTCATTTTTATCCCAGCGGCCCACATATCTACATAGGGAAGCCGTCAGCAGTAGATGGAGGGATACCTAATTAATTTGCCGTGCGTGAGAAAATCAATACAAACCGTATTGCCCAGATAGCCCCATACGCACCGCAGTCACGGAGACTCTAAACTGGCAATGGCGTATTGATACAGGAGATTGTCTTCACATTTAATTTACCGCGGATACGGAACGAAGCATTCAGTTTCCTTTTGCCCGGAGCAGAAAAAATAGTTCTAACAGGCAGCTGTGCATGAAGAGAACTTGATATAATGCCATTACCAGTGTCGCTTGCACGATTTAATTATTACGTTAGATTCTTTTATCCGATTAATTTGGTATGGTTTTTCGTTTTTTAGGAACCTTCGGCCCATTTCACTAAACTTCGTACAACTAAAATGTTCGTAAACTTGTGCAGCCTATGCTCAATAAATGTAAATCCATCAATTGGTTTTTCCAGACGATCCTAAATTTTCACTTACGAACATTTTGGTCATACGAAGTTTATTGAAACGGCCCCCTTGTTTGGTATTTTCATTATTTCTCACCCCATCTAAGGTGGAATAGGTTGCATGCAGAGCTGGTTATACGACCCTTTTTAAAAAAACGCTACGTATTACACAACTCCTGAAACCGTTCAGTCAATCGATCTGAAACTATATACACGTCTTCTACACATATTGGTGTTTTTAGGGCGAAATTTTTTTTTAAACAAAAATATCACCTTTTTAACTTTCTATACAATTCTATATAGGGTACAGAGTTTGTGTACACAACTCCTCTGAAACCGTTCAGTCGATCAATCTGAAACTACACACACGCTTTCTACATATATTGAAGATGTGCACCTTGGTTTTTTTATTCCGAAAAAAACAACATATTTTAGCAAAAATATTACCTTTTTTTACATTTTTGTATCCAATTCTATATAATTCTAGTTTACACATCTCTACCTAAATTAGTATACCTGTTTATCACAAGAGGGAAGAAATAATGCTATAGATTTTCAGATTCTCATTACCGGTAATGTTTCTTGCCTTGGTGACAGCTTCACATTTCTTCATCTTCGCTGTCCAGCTCATCTTCGACGGGCGTATTTTGTGACTTACGGCAACTCTTGTTTTTGTTATGCCACCACAACGATAGTCTGTCCGTCTGTCAGTCAATCAGTAGATAAATTTCTATTGTTTTTGTGTGGTAACTGCACTGTTCTATATCTGATCTTCGCGATTCTTCACATGTACATTCATATTGACACATCATTGGATCGACCGTATTAAATGTGTGCTTTATACCCTGAAGGCCAAGGTCACGAAAGCGAAAATAGATTGTTTATTGTGCAATTCTTTTTATGCCCCATTTTTGTCTCGCCTGTGTCAGTGGAACATGACACATAGCCATCATAATTCCAGTGTAGGCGTTATTGTCGTAGGCATCAACAATTGTGTCCAAATGTTGAATACCTCCTAATCCATTACCAGATGTCGTCAATAGCTTCCTCATATTAATGGCTATCCATCCAGTGTCATTTGGGAGACTTTGACCTTGGTGACCTGACCTTCGTGGGTGAGACACTGGCAAGTGATTGCCATGTAATGCTGGAACACCTTGTATATTTTATGAGCACTTGTTTGAAGGAGCTCACTCACTGTTCTGTCAGCATACACCAGAGCTCCAGATAAGTTTTGCATCTAAAGAGTATTATACCCCCATATTTCAAATTCAATGCATATTTTACTTTTACAAATTTATTATTGATTTTCTTTCTTATTATTTTAAAATAGGGAACAAATGATAAAAAAAATGATAAAAAATTCACTTATTTGAGCTGCAAAAACCAAACACTTTGCTTTTTGCAGTTCTACTAAGTAAATTTTCAACTTTATTACCGTATTTTCACTACTCAATTTGAAAATGTATTTTTTACTCCCACTTTTGATAATCAATGTGTATTCTGCTAAAATAAGTGCGTAAAATATGCCAATGCGCACCTTATCTGGGGCTCTGCTAAAAATATACCATCGAACCACAGCTTTATTTTTTTGAACTTGCATTATTTTTTATTAATTTGCGTTACCGGTACTAAGTTGACGGTAATTTCATATGTTACCCATGTATCACTGTACTTTGAGCCTCTAAGTTCAAGGGGTCAGTGGAAGAGGGAGTTAGTCCCCTTCTTCCACTTTCTCCTTCAATTGCCTACTTGAATTCCTCGGTGGGTACTTAAATTGTTTGCTTGAAATCTGAAAATAATCCCAATGCACCTATTACATTAACATTCTATTGCTCAATGTTCCAACCTCCCTCTTGGGAAACAGCATTTGAAAAAGCCCATCAGTAATGAATGTACAGATGTACTCGAAAAGGTACAACTTGGTAACTCCTGGTAACCTAGAGCAAGAACATCAGTAAGGAACAAACAGGCTGTATATGGTCGAAAATGGTTCTGAAAATAGTTTTAACAATTATTTTTGTAATCGTAAATTAAATCTGAAATGAATATATACCTGGTCCAGAAATTGTATTTGCATAAAAATCTATTAATGCCATGTTTGGTTTGGTTTAATCTTGCTCAGTATTGCATTAATGTGTATCTCACTGTAGATACTTCCAATTGACTTCCTATATGATGCAGATGATCCACTAGTTTGCTGACGGAAATATATAAATATTATTATATGCCTGTTTGAAAAATGGGACGTATTATGGTATGGCGTTGTCGGTCAACTTTTTTTTTACCACTAACTTTGTGTATTCAACTCCTCCCACAGTTTTCTAAACATATTGAAGATGTGCACCTCCCCTTTTCATACCGAAAAATATCACGTTTTTAACTTAGTAATTTTTCCACACTTTTCTGTTTACTCGAGTGCCAAGTTTGTGTACTCGACTCCTCCCACAGTTTTCAACCAATCATTCTGATACTTCACACATACATGCTAAACATATTGAAGATGTGCACCTCCCCTTTTCATGCCGAAAACATTATTTTTGACAAAACTATCACGTTTTTAACTTAGTCATTTTTCCACACTTTCCTGCTTATTGGAGTGTCAAGTTTGTGTAATCCACTCCTCCCAACAGTTTACAACCAATCATTCTGACCATGTTCGCAAATCATTCCGACACATACTCAACAGGGGGCCGTTTCACTAAATGTCTTAAGACTAAAATGTTCATTTATTGATCATAGGAGCCTATGCTTAATAAATGTAAATCCACCAATTGAATTTTCCAGACGATCCTAAATTTGCACTTACGAACATTTTAGTCGTTTAGTGAAACGTGTCCCAGGCGTATATAGTGACCTTAGGCACTTTTGTTTTATTTCTGCACGAAAGTATATGTCTCGTTTCTAAATAATATTTAACCCTTGAACACTAGAGAACCCTTTCTTAATATTTGCAAACAGTGTAGATCATGATGAGCCGGCTCGTAGCGAGCCGTCTCGTAAAGATCTACACCATTTGTGATTTTTTTGTACAAAATGCCCCCCTTTTCTGCATAATGGAACAGTCTGAAACTTAAAGGTACATGCCCACTCGGTAGGAACAAAATGTTCTTTATATTAGAGATATCATCTGAGACATTTTCTCACAAAATAACATTAATTCACCATTACCCCATGTATTGATTGACATTATTATACATTTTATATCGGACGTAAATTTCCACACTGATATCAGGGGCCGTAACCGTGTTTCCTTAAAATGTTAACGGACATTACTATTTATTCTCTGCATTTATTTTTTGATGTGCAATGAGTATTTTTTATAATCGTGTCGAAAATATTATTTTTTCAGGTGACGCTTTTAATTAGTATAAATAATTACAACATATCATGCCTCATTTGCATATGAAAATAGCCTGATACCACCAAGAGTCACTACCAGTAAAATAAATATTACTAAACGATTATATCTTTATAGCAGGCACTCGTAATTTTCAGAACTGGTGGAATAGTGACACAATTATACACTTATTTAATTCCTATAAAGAACATTTTGAGCCTACTGAGTGGGCATGTTTTTAACATGAAATAGTTCATGTCAGTTACTTCGAGGTGAAAGGGTTAAGTTTCTTTTTTGTTGTTTCCAGACCATGATCAGACTGCATCTTATTTAATTTAACTGAAGACCCATTTTTCCCTGCGTTTGGTGCATATTATTCAGCTCAATTCACAATCCCTCTAAAATTATGGCTCGTACCATTTCAAAATGTTGGTTACCATATTCTGTTCGCATTTTGTCATTGCTGTAGTACACTGTTCAGATATAGGATGTTTCCAGTCATCCAGTGATGTGTCATCAGTGATGCGTTTTCCCAATTTCAATATTGTGGGCCACATTCCCAAAACAACGACAATGTCTAACACGGAAATCAGTGTTGGTTACAACCGGAGTTACCTGCATCATGTGCCTGTGGAATTCTTGTACTGTCTACTGGAATATTTGATTCCATTTCCACCAGTTAATGTCTTCTTCTCTTAATGTTTCTGTTTTAGTCTACTATTTCCCATTAGGGCATTATTAGGCCATAACGACTCTGCTAATAGTCGTGTAATTGCCCACAGTTGAATTCAGTCGATTACTGCCTAGATTTTATAGTATTTGAAAATCCTGCTGAATTCAGTTGGAAACCAAATCTGGTACAGTGCAACCTATCTAAACTGGACACCCTGTGAACTTCCTCCCAGAGTGTCCGGTTTAGAGAGGTTGTACTGTCATTCAGCACTATGAGCGCGCCAAAACAATTTGCATGATTTGCAATCATGAACAGATGTTACAATTGTAGGTAACTTACAGTCAAACTCCTGTAAAGTAATCATACCGAGGTTTTATAGGCGTACGGTTTAGAGAGAGTGTAATATATCATTCAGCACTATGAGCACGCCAAGACATGTTTGCATGATTTGCAATCATGAACAGATCATGAACATTACAATTGGAGGTAAATTGCAGTCAAACTCCTCCAAAGTAATCATACTGAGGTTTTATGGGCGGTTTAGAGAAGTTCTGTGGTATACCAGTGTGTAATGATATGTACTTCCATTGCTAGTAGTAGGATCTTATCATCCCTTTAACCCTTTCAACACTGCAGGCCTGTATAGTGGTATTGACAAATAGTGTAGATCCAGATGAGCCGGCTCGTGACGAGCCATCTCATCAGGATCTGCACTTTTTGCAAGTAATTTTCACACTTTTGAGAACCAAAACATCCCCTTTTCATAAAGGGACTAGTCTGAAAATCATTTTGTGACAGTTGGATTGGTTGCAAAATTGACATATCAAAATCCATGCCAGTTACTTAGGGGTGAAAGTGCTTGTGTCTCAGATGGTACCTCCTCAGATGCATTTCACAATGAATATTGTATGGGTGTCTGGTTTGTAGAGGTTCTGTTGTATACCAGTATGTGATGAGCTTCCATTTCTAGTAGTAGGAGCATACCCTTTAACCCTTAGACCGCTATCTTATTTATTTTTTTGTCTATTGTTTATTTTCTATTTTCCATTTTTATCATCAAAAACATGCTTTGACAGCACTTTAGAATAATTTACAACATGTTTTGACAGCACTTCAGAATCATTTCCATTGGAAATGATACTGAAGTGCTGTCAAACCATGTTTTTATTGAGAAATAAGGCAAGATATAAAAGCAACAGCAGACGAAAATTGTTGTGAGTAGCGGTTTAAGGGTTAATGTGCTCCAATGATATTATTATGTCCCTTAGTTGACATTCGCTTGTTGCCCTTTTCTGTCCATTTGTTTGTCTGTCTGTCCGTTTCTCATTGTTTGTCCGGCGAACTGCTTCAACAAATTTAATCGATTCCACTGCAAATTCAGGTACACTTAACAGCCATCAAATAAAGTAATATGTGCCAATTTTTCTACTCCGAAAATCCCACTTCATTCTTGTTTTTTATTTTCAGGCACTGCTGTTCATAATCAGTGAACTTGAAAATGAATAAGTGAAGTAGTACATGCTCTCCCTTCTATCCAATCGTAGTTGTTCCCCTTCTTTGGCTTTGAAAAACCCACTTTTTTGCTGTGTTTTGATAAATTACTTCTACAGTTTCAGCCGTGTGATGAATGCATGTCTGCCAATCCTATACACAGGATGCTCTCACTGGCTTGAATTAGACAGCAAGATTTAATTTGGAAAACCAGGAATTAGATGGTCGGGTTTTGAATTTATCTTATTAACTAAGTTAACGTCTCCATGGTAACCGGGAACCATGCCACACAGAGCACTGATATGTCGTCAATGCTATAATGGTGTTGACATTCCAAAAAGGGAGGAAAATTGACAAGAAAAGAAAGCAATCAACAATTTGATTATTTTCTATCTGGTATCTGTCAAGTTATTGACGAGTCTGTCACAGATTTGGTTTGCCAGAATAACAGAGGATGCCTCTGCAAGGTAGTGATAAGTTGAATATGGAATATTGTCATTTCCCTCAATCTCCACAATTCGCTTGTTATGGTACGGAGCCCTGCAGGGGACATTGACTCTTTTTTTTTTTTAATTCGTTCCCACAAAATAACAATTTGTTCCCTCAATTTAACAATTTGTTTCCTCAAATTAACAATTTGTTCCCACAAAATAACAATTTGTTCCCTGGAGTTGACAATTCATTCCCACGAAATAACAATCCACTCCCACGATATAACAATTTGTTCCCTCAATTTAACAATTTGTTCCCTAGAATTAACAATTCTTTCCCACGATATAACAATGTTAATTCGAGGGAACGAATTGTTATATCATGGGAACGATTTGTTAAATTGTGGGAACAAATTATTAATTTGTGGGAACAAATTGTTAAATTGAGGGAACAAATTGTTATTTCGTGGGAGCGAATTGTTATTTCGTGGGAACAAATTAATAAAAAAGAATTCTACGTCCCATGCGGGGCTCCGCATTATTGTGATGACCTTATGCATGGGGACACTGTTTGTTTATTTCATATTCTCGCCAGTATATTAATAGATTAGAACTTATATAATGATGGTACGTTTATAATTTGTGTTTCTGTATATCTTCAATGTACATCAACAGATTTCAACCAGACTTCGTATATGACTGCCTCATCATAACACAGTGGAACCTATCTAAACTGGACACACTGGGAGATACACCCCTGACACCAGATCAGGATGTTGTGGGTTCAGTGATTACTGGTTCTACTCAGTCACCTGTCTGTGGCTATGCCTGGAGAAATGGGGCTTATTGGTTTTTTTACCAGTGTAGCTCCTGATCGAAGAGCACACTCGAACTATATCGCTTGCTAGAAGCGAATAGTGCAGATACTGATCAGACTGCGGATGCACAGGTTTATTTTGTTCTACATTAGTCGCAAAACCATAAGCTCCATATTTCCAGACACAGCCACAGATACATCTGACAATGCCATGTAATGTTGCCTGCAAATTGAAATGGCATAATCATAGAATTTAATGCACGGTATAGGTTATATCATTGTAGCCCATCTAGGGAGCAATTAATTCAAATGGGCTTTCAGTGATTGCTAGGAAACGATGACAATTATTCCTTCTACAGTAGGAAATAGAAAGATTGGGGCATCATGTTACCAATAATCTTGTCTGGCAGTTCTTCGGAAATATAGGTCTCCCTTCCTGAACCGGAAATGGTTTAGTTTGTTACATGTGTGTTTCCCTATATGCTTGGTCCTTTGGACTCTGCTCATTACATTCTTCGAGACGATTCAAATGAGTGGCCATAACATATACTTTGGTGGAGAAATAAGAAAAATAGAACAGAAATGGTTTAGCAACTGTTGCATGTGTGTTTTACTATACACTTGGTCCTTTGGACTCCACACACTTTAACCCATTACTACATTCTGAAGATACACAATTTTCCTGACGGAAACAAAAAAAATAAGTCTTTATTTCTCATCAGAAGTATATGTGTCTCATTGAGACACTTCACATGGTGGTCACAGTATATACTTTGGTGGAGAATTAAAAAAATAGAACAGAAAACCCATGACATGCTGAAGATACACAATTTTTCTGACGAAAAAAAAATCTTTATTGCTTGTCGGAAGTGTACGTACGTGGTTACGACCATTTGAAGTGTCACCTCGAGACTTGAGGTGACGGTTCAAATGAGTGATCACAACATATACTTTGGTGGAGACGTAACAAAAATAGAACGGCAAATATTTCAATACATGTATTTGTATGCACATAAATGTGTATTCCGAATGCTATGGGTTAACTGACAAAACGTTTGTATAACCACAATAAATGCAACAGCTACTGGTTTCATTCTAAGTTAATTGTATACATGAACTAAGTGAATTACAAAATATACATCCACCAAAGATAATCTAACCCATTACATGCGGAATATACACATTTATGGGTATCAAATTTTCAAACATATTTTATTTTTGTTATTTCTCAATGAAAGTATATCTTGTGACCACTCATTTGAACTGTCTCAACGAGACGGATCAAATGGTGGTCACGACATATATTTCTGAGCTCATATAAAGAAAATATATAGGATTTTCCACAAACAAAATGGCGTATCCTCATCATGTAATGGGTTAATAACTCTTCAGTGACGAGTTGATTTCAATTTCGATATAACTTTTCACTGATGGCTCAAAGGATGGGGACCGAGTAGCAGCTGCTGCCGCTGTCCCTGAGGGAGATCTTCAATCCAGACTCCCAGACAAATCTTCGATAGATATTTTCTGCGGAATTGAGGGCAATTTTACTCGCCCTTGATTTTGCGAAAATATCTTGCAGAAAGAAATTCATTTTATTTTCCGATTCACTATCTTCGCTACAAGCTTTGTACAACATGAAACTTGAGCATCCACTTATCCGCCAAATCATTGAGCTACACCATATTTTAATTTCGTCTGGCAAGGACATCATTTTTTTGTTGGCTCCCCAGTCATACTGGTATCAAGGGCAATGACAGGGCAGATAGTGCTGCCAAGGCCGCCCTGGAGCTACCGACTTCTAATTTTCCTGTTTACATGATTTTAAATCATCCATTAATTAATTTGTCTCTAATACAATGCAGACCCGGTGGGATCTGCTCACAGATAACAAACTTCTGTGAAACCGACTCTGGGCGAATGGACTTCTGGCTACAGATATGTATGCCGTGATGCAATTGTCATTAGTCATTGGACGTACACGACTAATGCATTTGTTTATGCTCAAAGGTGAGCGGCGTCCATGGTGTATTCCATGCCACAGCACATTTACCGGGCAACACATCCTATCCTACTGGACTGTATTGACTTTGCCGATATTCGACTCTTTACTTTAATGTGGTGGAAAACATTGAAGGTTTGCTTAGCTTTCTCCATGAAACCAGCTTGTGTCTGATTTTCATAGAACGCCTATATTCTCGTAAATAGTTACAGGCGTTCTATAATTACAATCGGTCGATGGGCCGAATGGGGTTCGCTGCGGGAAACTTCGTAACATGAAAGTGTGCCAATACCAACAAGCTATATGTTAGTTCAATATTGAAACATGCTAACACCTGTAAACATTGATAGGTTATATTAAAATAATAATACGCATGTAATTTGCAAAAAAATAGCTTCCCAATGAAATTTAGTTTAAATAGATTATCCCGTATGGAGCCTCATTTAGAACGTCCGGTACATAAAGAGTCAATATTTAGAACCATTTTACTAAACGCCATAGTGTCATGTGTCCAATTTATTGGACACAGGACACTTTTTTTTAATTAATGCAATATACCAACCAATAACAAATATTTACGTTTAAAAAGTCAGCTATTTGTTGTTAAATGCGATTTTATTTTCATTGTGACGTCATACTATATTTCGTGTCCTGCCATTACACGTACTGGTTCAAGACATTTTGAAATTATTTGCTGTCTTCATTGTTGATAAGCTCTACATACGGTAATACAGATACTCATTGTGTACTCGACGATTTGTGAATGCTACAGACGTACATTTCTGCAAATTTGCTAAAGTTGAGAGGACAATACGGCGACAGCCATGGCCCAAGACGCATCAATAATTGACCTACATTTTACATAAGTCTACTGGCTTCAAGACACGAAACATTCATTTCAGGTAAGAATTATTTCTTTATTACTGTTGACCAATATTTGAATCGTGCTGACTTCGACAGCACTTTTAACCACAGGGCTACTAAAATAATTCCATTGTATTTAATCTAACATGAATTCAAGTGGGTGGGGATATTCAACATTGCCTGTGCTTGTGCCGAGTCATTGGTTTTCGCGACCAATGTTGTTTCCACAATTGTTGTTTAAATAGCTAATTTATGGTGCATCTGTCGGACTCTGTGTGTTTGTGGCACCTCGATACTTGTAGATTCACTTTGAATATATGTTTTCAGTCCAACAAGTCAATTCATTATATATTTAGGCTATTATCTGTTATCTATTCACTATTGTCTATATAGGCTTTTAGCCACTTAAAAAGACACTACTTTCATTCACCCCCCCCCCCTTTCGAGAGTCAAATGTGTTTAAAAAAACTGTAACAACAGTGATGAAATAAGTAAAAAATTGAGGTGTGCGAATCCAGGTACACTGCATGCATTTGCACAGCGGTGACTTTTCCCCGAAATATCATGAATATAGGCCGGTGCAGTATTTCTATTAAGTAAGTGTACCCGGCTTCGCACCGTGTATGTGGCTTTGCACACACCAATATTTTACATGTCTGATTATTCATGTTGTTTTCTTAAGACAAGTGTTTTCAGAAAGTCACGTGTTTACACAATTTAGAAAACTATAACAACAGTGACCAAACAAGTACAAAAATTGAAGTGCAGTATTTGTATTAAGTATTTGTATTGCAGTGGGTGGGCTTCCTAAAATTTATTTGTACACAGGGTACCCATGTTTGGTCTGGGGTGGTGATGAGGGACTTCTTTGCTTCATTGGGGGTGACCTCACAAAATATGGGCGGGGGTGGAGACTATGTTTGTTGGGATTACAATCGTGTCTGTTAATTCTGCGCACCTAATAATAATATTTTCGTGAAAATGTCCATATTCCGTCTAAATTCCCTGAACATTCAAGGCAGTTCTTAGTCGAGATAATCACGGCTAAAACAGATGGCTTTTACTATTTTTCATCTGTCGTTCTATTATCTGTATCCGCCTAGCGGAGACCCAGCCAAATTTGATCAAAATATCAGTCCATTTTGTCCTTGAGTTTTGCGAATAATACGGGAATAAAATGATAACCAATGTATATTTGCATGTGTATTATTGGTTTATGAAGCTTTTTTTAACAGATCTGTTGTTGATCTATTCATTTAGTAAGCAGGACCACTAATCATTTTGACCATGTTCTGAATAACTTTTTACCAAACTATCGGAATGGGATAAAATTGTGACTTAGTATACCGTTAATCAGCTGATTTATTCCAAAATCAACTATTTATTCTGACGTAAGCTGGGCAAAACATTACGTGAATTGTGCATTAGCCGGTGCGCAGAATTAGCCGAAATGACATTTTTTATATGCAGATCAGAATGTCAGTTTTCATTGGTTTGATACATGTACAGATATGTATGTCAGTGATTCTATATTTTATGTACATCTGGTGTCCCGGTGTAATTTACTGACAAATCACACAATTTATAAGGACATTTTTTTTTTCAGTAAAGAAACTATGTATAATACCAATCCATTAAGAAAACAGTATTTACAATTCTTGTTATGTGTGTTTAGTTATTATTTTCTGTTGTTGGCATATGTATGGTGCACCAAATGGGCATGTCCCGATCATCAATCAGCACAGTTCACAAGCCCGTAATTCTCAAATCTTGTCAATTGTACTTTACTATACATTGCATCTGAATTAAAATAGTTTAACATTGACATTAAGCTTATTCTGCAATAATTTGCCTTTTGTTGTCAAAAAATACTGACGTTAATGTATCTGTCCCGCGAAATCGAATCATTACCGTTACGCTGAAAAAAAAAGTAAAAATCAGAGTAACCTCCCTTTCCTACTCTCAGCTACTAATGCAATGAACACTGTTTATGGGCGCGCCGATTTATAAATAAACACGTGGTAACACAACTTAAGTCATTGCCGAGAACTAGACCGGTCTGTATTCGGAATTTTAAGGTTACACATTACATGCATCATTACCGTTCACGGTTTATTTATACACGTCCATATGTATGTAGGTCGACTGAAACCAAAATTGGTAGATAGACACACTTACAACGTTGTCTTTGCATATTCTACCTTCATGATGCGTTGTATACAGAGGGGTGACAAATGGGAGTTTTTGAAGAAAAATCATTACCGTTACGGTCATTTCCGTTACAAAATTGTGTAACGGTAATGACGATCGTGTAACGGCAATGATAAATTACCATACTAAACCAGTCAGTTGATGCGTCAATTAGATATAAACCAGGTCCCATCAGTTGTCGGTCAGTAATGGCACATTTATTCAGACCTACAACATTTATATATCGGGATTTAATTAGTAAAAGCTCTGAAACAACAAAAAACAGACACAGCTTGCAAGGAGTGTGGGTTTCTATTGGCAATCACATTAAAAGTAAACACTAACTTGAAGTTATATTGTACAGCATATTCAAAGTATAAATATGTTTGTTATATATGCTGTATTAGTATTTTAAATAAATGGAAAGTCATTACCGTTACGTTTTGTCATTACCGTTACATAATCATTGCCGTTACGCCCATATTTTTGGAGGCTGTGCTATTAATTAAATGTAGCTTTATAACGATGTTTGGTACATGTGGTAAAACACGGCATTCTATTAGTTGCCAAGCTATTTTGTTTTGCTTAACTTTACTGATTCATATTAAATACATGTTGTTGGGTTACCATAAATGAGAAATTCCACGACTTGCTACTAAATTTCTCTGTTTCGCACTAATACAATTAGCTTATCATATTCTTGACACTTTTTCTAAACAGATGCCCCTTCAGTTGATGTTTTATGCCGTTGAAAAGAAAACAATGTAAATGTAAAGCTATATTTAGTCATGTAAATGTACGTAATGGAAATTACATTTCTGAGACCCCTGGTCCCTTGAAGTGGAAATAAAATTTAAAAAATGACGAGAACAATTGGCTATACTATTATAAATGTAACAACTGGACTGTCACCCAATGGAATTAACACAGTTTAATGAATTATTGGTTCTACATCGAAACTAGAAAAACGACACCAATATGTACATAAAATATAGAATCACTGATGTCTCATTATTATTGAACCATGTTATTGTAGTTGCGAACAATAACTCTTGCAATCTACTCCTGTACCATCTGTAGCAGAGTTACTATTCCATTCATACATGTAGGCTTCCTCTACATAATAGCTAATCAGATCGGATTTACACTTTAGTTGTTAATTGTGACACAATTTGTATATTTTCCATCTGAAAAAAAATATTATAAAAGTAATACGTATGGATCACGATTTGCCTGGTTTGGCCCTCAGGTACGTTTTCATCTTTCGCTCTTTCTGTTACCTGGCAGTTGAATTGGGTTATTGCCCATTATAGAAGTAGTAAGATTATTACTGATCCTACTGCTTTTGGGAGGGGCCATGTGATTCTGGTGTGGCGAGGACCTGGCATCAGATCAGGATCATCCTGATTTCAGGGCTGAGTATATAGTTCTTTTATTGTAAATATTCATTTCTGATTTTAGGATTTTCCCCCCATTTGTACATGTACTTGAACATGTACTTGTACAGGTAATATATGGGATTTATTACTAAACCCATTGACCCGGCCTTAAATGACCGCATCTGTTGATAGGCCGTTAGACCCCAACAAACAAATAAATGATATACGTATGCTTCCTCTACATAATAGCTAATCAGATCTGATTTACACTTTAGTTGTTAATTGTGACACAATTTGTATATTTTCCATTTGAATTTTTTTTTTATAAAAGTAATACGTATGGATCACGATTTGCCTGGTTTGGCCCTCAGGTACGTTTTCATCTTTCGCTCTTTCTGTTACTTGGCAGTTGAATTGGGTTATTGCCCATTATAGAAGTAGTAAGATTATTACTGATCCTACTGCTTTTGGGAGGGGCCATGTGATTCTGGTGTGGCGAGGACCTGGCCTCAGATCAGGATCATCCTTGACCCGGCCTTAAATGACCGCATCTGTTGATAGGCCGTTAGACCCCAACAAACAAATAAATGATATACGTATGCTTCCTCTACATAATAGCTAATCAGATCTGATTTACACTTTAGTTGTTAATTGTGACACAATTTGTATATTTTCCATTTGAATTTTTTTTTATAAAAGTAATACGTATGGATCACGATTTGCCTGGTTTGGCCCTCAGGTACGTTTTCATCTTTCGCTCTTTCTGTTACTTGGCAGTTGAATTGGGTTATTGCCCATTATAGAAGTAGTAAGATTATTACTGATCCTACTGCTTTTGGGAGGGGAGGCCATGTGATTCTGGTGTGGCGAGGACCTGGCCTCAGATCAGGATCATCCTGATTTCAGGGCTGAGTATATAGTTCTTTTATTGTAAATATTCATTTTCTGATTTTAGGATTTTCCCCCCATTTGTACATGTACTTGAACATGTACTTGTACAGGTAATATATGGGATTTATTACTAAACCCATTGACCCGGCCTTAAATGACCGCATCTGTTGATAGGCCGTTAGACCCCAACAAACAAATAAATGATATACGTATGCTTCCTCTACAGAATAGCTAATCAGATCTGATTTACACTTTAGTTGTTAATTGTGACCTAATTTGTATATTTTCCATCTGAAAATAAAACTATTATAAAAGTAATACAAAACTTTACGTGGGTGGTGGTCGAGAGAACGAGACGACGTAAATTAACGGTAGTAGTTTCCTCTATATAGGAATCACTATTTGCCTGGTTTGACCCTTCAGTACATTTTTATCTTTGGCTCTTTTGTTACCTGGGAGTTGAATTGGGTTATTGCCCATTATAAAAGTATTAAGATTATTACTTATCCTACTGCTTTTGGGAGGGGCCAAGTGATTCTGGTGTAGCGAGGACCTGGTATCAGACCAGGATTATTCTGATTTCAGCGCTGAATTTTGTTATTGTAAATATTCAGTTATGATTTTGGGATTTTCCCCCCATTTGTACATGTACGTGAAAATATACATGTACTTTTTCTTTTATATGAAACGTGAATTTCGTCACTGATAACAGGGGCGATAACTGTGTTTCCATTAAAAGGTTAATGGAAACTATCTTCGTCTGCTTAGTTTTGTTATGTGCACTATGATCGTACTTTATAATGTGTCAATAAAAATATTTGTTCTGGTGACACATTTAATTGGTATAAATAATAAAAATGTCATGTCTCATTTGCATATCAAAATAGCCTGATACCACCGCGAGTCACTATCAGTAAAATCAATATTACTAAATGATTATATGTATAGTGGGCCTGCACTCGTAAATTTTTAAAACTGGCGGGAATACATGTACCGTAGTTACACAATTATACACTTATTTAATTCTTATAGGCAAACTGTTATGCCTACTAAGATGGGACCACAGGTTGAAATTACATTGTAACGGACCGAGGTCTATAAATACATTAAATATGCCTAAAAGCGTCCATAAACGACGAAAAAAAAAAAGAAAATAATTTTTTTTTGTTACTCCCTCTATAACACACACATATATACCTCGGTCCGTTACTTCAACCTGTGGATGGGACCCCAACTTTAGCTGCTACATTTAATTTGCGAACCAGATCTCTTATTCACTATTCTGCAGAGGAAGACTATGAATGGTAACGTAACCTGCTACGGACAGTACGGTTGTAGATTTCAAGAGTTACTGTTCACAACTATGAACAATGTGGCTTACTCGCTTACCACATTTATCCAAGTGTTGTGAGTTTGATGCCCGGGGTGGGTGGGGATGTAGTTCTCTAAGCACTGTTTCATGTTGAAAGTTGCGGAGTCATTTGCTAAGTAATGGTTAATACTGGTAAGAAATTACAATAAAAGGCTAACCATGTTACATAATAGTGTTTGATTGTTTGTTTCAGGGAAGCCGTCTACAGATCTCAGCCCATCTGGATTATTCGTCGAGCCTCTTCAACTTCACCCTGCAGTCGAGGCAGACACCAGCAGGGCTATTGAGATAATAAAATATGGGCGTTTCAGAAGAAGCAGATAAGGCGGAAATTGTTTCTCATTATCTGCTGTTGAAGGACAAAGGCCACCAGAAGAATCGCTGCCTGGAAACACTACTCCACCTGGGCAACAAGTTGACAAACACTCGCGAAATGGGAACTGATCCAGTTCCTCACCTACACGAAGCAAAATATAGTGTCGCCATGACAGACTGTCATCATCTTAAGATCAGCGACATCTGAAAATATAACGCTCGAGGAAGAGCTTGAGAAAGACAAGTTCAGTTACAAAAAAATTAACCATTTAACCAGAGTACCATCCATGCCAGTGGCATGTGTTTGTGTGGTTCTTAACTCTGATTTCTGCTCTAATCATCTAATCAACCTGTTGAAAGGATGTGTGTGAAGACATGTTACTTCTTGTGTTGATGGTAATTGAGAATGAATCTTATTCACACAAATAAAAACTGACTTGTGCAGTTTTAAGATTTGTCAATATTTTTTGAATCGGTGACTTATTCTTGTGGTGGACAGAATGGCATTTGTACATTTCCGATTATGTGACACTCGAAGGACTAGATATTGAAATGGTCAGAAATATATTTACTATGCTTTTACACATAGTGGCTGTGACCTCAGTTTGAAGTAACGGACCATGGCCTATAAATACATTAAATACACCTAAGAGCATCAATAAGTGAGAGAAACATAAGCTAAACAAAATGTATTTACTCCATGTGTGATATATGGGAGTAAATAATTTGTTTGGCCTATTTTATTTTACTTATTGATGCTTTTAGGTATATTTAATGTATTTATAGGTATTGGTCCGTTACACTTTAACCGGTGGCTGTGACTGGAGAATGTGGTTTATGGGATTTGTGACCAGTGTAGCTCCTGATCAAATAGTACACTCCTGTAGCCTGATAATGATGTGGCTTGTTAGAAGCATGATGGAGATTTCATTGATGCAATGGTGAACAGTGCAGATCCTGTGCGGATATGTGTATCTACACTGGTCGCAAATCCCATAAGCCCCATTTCTCCAGTCACAGACACATATTTGAGCAAATTTAAAAATCCTACCGCCAACCTAGAGTGATTAGCATTTAAGGTATTGCATTCAATCTTTGATTCATAAATTTTTGTTTAACGTCCACAGTCTATAAAGTCTATATTTGGTTGGTTTCACATTGTTTCAGATATCTTCGCAATAAAGGTATTTTACTTGAAACATCCAGAATAGACCAAAGACAAACTTTGTAGACTTTCGAAGGGAAACAAAATTTACGAATTAATGATTTATTTTTGTGCTATTATCATGATTATATTGAAATCAATGCCCAATGGTCCAAACTTGTAACAAATTACATATGTACAATAAATTTCGACTTCGAATTTGACTTCGAATGAAATGGTGCAATTGGTTGATATTGGTCATTTGCAGTGCATGATGTGGCAAACAACATATTGAGGCATCATCTGTAACACAGTGCCTTCAATCATGATTCATACCCAGGCATACAAAGTATGTCGAGGTGTATATAGATTTTTGTATTTTTCGTCCATCCGTAATAATTTGCGTAAATGGTTTTTGGGTACCCATTATATCTGCAACCTTTTTCCAAGTTTTTTAAATCGCATTGAGTTGAATCTTTATATACTTCTTTATCGTCATCCATATTTTTTATACTGTAGCACACCGATTAGCTGTTGGCTCCTTTGCACAAGGTCCAAATTACTTAAAGTTTTGAAATATTTGCATCAAACATGTCAAGGTTTTTAAGTACACAATGTCTCTGCAACCGCAAGTCGGGTTGACTTGAAACTTCATATATATACTTCTTTATTAAGTTAGAAGATCAATATTTTCGTTCTATCGCCCTGTGGGTGCATGTGATGGGTAATTTAACAATCGCGATTCATCCTTACCGGAAATCCGACTGGACGACCTGGTTTGGCCCTCACATACGTCTTTGGCATTTTGTATGTGACAGTTGAATCTGGTTATATCTCTTGTGTGAGTATTACGATTATTCGTAATCCTTTTTTAGGGAAAGAGGGAAAGGGGCCAAGTGACATTGGTGTGGTATGGACCTGGCATCAGGTCAGGTTATTCTAATTTCAGGGGCTGACTATATTTTTCTCAATGAAATTATTCCGTTCTGATTTTGGGATTTTCCCCCCAATGCAGCAGGTTAATACAGGATCGAACCCGTTTGCCAGCCTTATATGACCTGAGCTGTTGATAGCCGTTAAACACCAATAAACAAACAAACAACTTTGGCATTTGGTATCCGACAGTTATATTCTTTATGTGAGTATTAGACCATAGCTGTTGATAGGCCGTTAAACACCATTAAACAAACATTCTATACGGCTTTCATGCACACGGTGAAGGTGAAATTACTTTGAAACTTGCGTTAAATGTTTTGAAATATATGCGTTAAAGTTTTAAGTAAACTATATTTGTCTATCAACAATCAACATCCATATTTTCATTTTATAGCCCACGCTGTGACTTTCATGCCCAAGGTCAAGGTCAATTGTGTTAAATGTTTTGAAATATTTGCATTAATGTTTTAAGTACACAATTTATCTGCAACCGAATGTTAGATCGACTGGAAATGTCACATACTTCTTTGTCAACATATTTTCATTCTATATCTCACCTAAGCGGCTTTCATGCCAAAGTCAAGGCCAAATGACTTTGCTGCGGCCGAGGGTATGTATGAGACCCCCGCTCACCGCCTCACTTGCTCTAGTCCTTAAAAGCAAGAATAACATATCTTACCATACTGATTTCTTTTGTTTTTTTACGGATACATGTACTGATTTTGTGTCCCAAGCATAACTGGAATTCCTTTTTGTATATTTATCACAACTCTTGCCTCACTAATATTCCAGTGTTCTCCCTTTGTTTTTTTCACGCATTGATTTTGTATCTGGCACATGGCGAAGGTATCGTGGGTATTGTCAAAATCGGATGATACATCATACAAGATGGCCGCCGACAGGTCATCCTTTAATTATAGATTTCGTCTTCTTCTCATGTACCGTTTGACCGACGCTGGTCAGACTTCACAGTTGTGGTGCGTGGGTGAAGCATTTTCATATTTGTTCAAATGGAGGTTGTCGCATAATCCAAGATGGCCGTCGTAGAAAAATTTAAAAAGGTAAAATTCTTAAAAAAATCATATCAACCATGTTAATTTTACATTATTATTATTTTTACATGAAGCTTGAATTGCCACTTTGATGTCAAGGGCGATAACATTGACTCTTTAAAATGTTATGGAAACAACTATTTATTCTCTCTATTTATCTTTTGATGTGCAATGATCATATTTTGTAACAAGTCAATACAAATATTTTTTCAGGTGACACATTTAGTTGATATAAATAATTTAAAAATGACCTGCCTCATTTACAATCAAAATGGCACGATGATACAACCTATCAGTAAACCTAAGATTACTAAGTGAATATTTCTTTGTAGCGGCACTCGTATTTTTTAAAACTGTTGGAATAGTTACACAATTATACTTATTTAATATTTAATTCCTATAAAGAACACTTTGTGCCTAACAGATGGGACCCCAATCAAATCATGATTTGCAACTTTGATGAAGGATGTCTGGCACCCAGTCATTAAGTGCAAAGGCACGACACGTGTCTTATCAGCTCATTCACAAACACCACAATCATACAAACACTTGTCACATGGATTCACCATGTGTGTGTAATTGCATCCCGTAACATTTGGTCAGGTGGGTATTTTTTATTTTTTTACTTTAACCTACGTTTTCTGGGGGAAATAACTACCTGTAATAATATAGTGAAAATCACTACAATGGAAGAAATTGAATGTATGTTCTCGCACCCCCCTTCCAAACTCCATTCACAATTCACACCCCCTCTGCATGAATCTGGCTACTCCACTGCAGTGCAAAGTCGCAGAACAATGTTTGACATACAGCCGTTTAGAAATGTGTACTTGTGTGTGTGTAATATTTCTCAGACTTTTTCAAGGCAATGATTTCTGTTTCGATGTAATGTATGACCTGTCGTGAATTTCACTCACAAGTCATATTAGTGCTTGTAGGAGTATTTGATATCCAGTATACATTTTCCACGGCTTTCACATTCTGTAAAACCGTCTGGAGTTTCGACAATGAAATGGGAGAAATGGCAAACATTTCATGTGTTTGAATGTGGATTTTATTTCTGGCACTCATATCTTTGGCTTATAACGTTGTTCAAATGTACTGCGTCAATTTTATCGAATTTAATATTGCATAATTTTTATTATTTCATGACTTTCTTCAAAACGCCAGTTTTAGAAGTTGATGGTTTTTAGGATTTTTATATCATGCACTGCAGTGTCGATGATAAGTCGCTAGGTGGCGTTGCCAAGTCGGACTGTTGTACTGTGCGGACTCACCGAAACAAACCGCCAGTGGACGCGTAATGTAATCTCCCTGGGTAAGTTTATATATCGCGGCTCAGTCAGCGTGCGACTAGATGCCGGTTTTTTTTGTTAGGGGAAAGTACTAAAATTGGGAAAATTGGGCCCGCGCAATATTTAAAATTAAAGGTGGTGCAGGATGTTGAATGTAATATCTTTATAATGGAAAGACAGAGTTTAATGAAACATAACGCATAAATGCTTAACAGGTTGCCAATTAGTATCCCCTCGTCGACAGGCAAGAGCTGGTATATCGTTAGTCCATGTACTGCGTACATATGTAACGTACGCTAGTAACACCTTTCATTTTTCAATAACTTGTGAATTGCTTCCACGATTTTGATATTATTTGACCATAATGTGTGTCTATGGAGCATGGTTTAGCATATGAGTAGACTCATATGACCCACGTTCGACCGCCCAAGGTCACGGAGTACTTTTTTATTATCAAGGCTGCCAGCGAGGGGATTAGCTTCGTTTAATGATGCCAGTGCGAGGGGATTAGCTTCGTTTAATGATGCCAGTTCTTGCATTAATGGTATAGTTTGCTTTAATCTAACAATTTTCTGGTTTTGACGAAGAATCGGTTTACCAGTGTGTGAATAAAAATCTAAAGAACGTGAATGTATGGTGTGATACATATCATCGAACCGGTATGTCACTTCTATGGTGATTATACATATCATCGAAATCCGTCCGTTTGCTTGGAAAAGTTTCAAGAAAATTTTACTGTAAAAAATAAAAAGACGTCACAGAATTACGTCACGTCGGAAAAGCAGGTGTCGGAAACCACTGTCCCATCCCACCCTGATATCTATAACTTTACATGCTACTTGCAAACATGTAGTTGGCCTCAATAGTAATAACGTACACCTCATAAAGCGTTCTTTTATAACATGATCATTCATGTTATAATTGTTCTTGTTATCATTGTATGCATTTTCTCATTTCTATAAGAGCCAGGTTTTTTTTGTTGAAAAAAACCCCCAGGCTATTGGATTGGCGAAAGCCGGCGTGGCCGGGCGGCGGCGGGCGGGCAGGCGGGCGATTTGGCAGGCGATTTGGCGTCCACAATCAATGTTAAGTTTTCGTGTTTGAGTCCATTTCTTTGTTACTGTACCTCATAGGACCAACAAACTTTCACAGCTTCATAACCACGGGGTGCCCACCAAATATCACTATCCAACATGTTACCTTTTTTTTAACTTGACCCATTTTTTCCAAGTAGTCGACTTATCCATTTTCAATGTTAACTTTTCGCGTTTACAATGTTAAGTTTTCGTGTTTAAGTCCATTTCTTTGGTACTGTACCACCTAGGACCACCAAACTTTCACAGCTTCATAACCAAGGGGTGCCTACCACATACAACTATCCAACATGTGACCATTTTTTTACCTTCACCTATTATTTCTACGTAATTGACTTAGCCATTTTCAACGTCTGGTTAGAGTTTTTTGGTTAAACTTTTTCGTTATACTATATCTCTGCAACTGCTTTGCCCATTACCTTGAAACTTCACATGGGTGTTTATCATCATCCATATTTTCATTCTAACCCCCAACCGTGCGGCCCCTGTGCCCAATGTCAAGGTCAAATTACTTTGAATTTTTTTGTTAAAGTTTTTTCGTGTACTATATCTCTGCAACTGCTTCACCCAATACCTTGATACTTGACATGGGTGTTTATCATCATTGTCGCATCTGCTTGCGGAAAGCGCGATCATGTGCCCAATGTCAAGGTCAAATTACTTTGAATTTTTTTGTTAAAGTTTTTCGTGTACTATTATCTCTGCAACTGCTTCACCCAATACCTTGATACTCACATGGGTGTTTATCATCATTGTCGCACCTGCTTGCGGAAAGCGCGATCCTGTGCCCCAATGTCAAGGTCCAAATTACTTTGAATTTTTTTGTTAATGTTTTTTCGTGTACTATATCTCTGCAACTGCTTCACCCAATACCTTGATACTTCACATGGGTGTTTATCATCATTGTCGCACCTGCTTGCGGAAAGCGCTATCCTGTGCCCAATGTCAAGGTCAAATTACTTTGAATTTTTTTGTTAAAGTTTTTTCGTGTATTATATCTCTGCAACTGCTTCACCCAATACCTTGATACTTCACATGGGTGTTTATCATCATTGTCGCACCTGCTTGCGGAAAGCGCAATATCGTCGGCATTTTGGCGTCCGTCCGTCTGTCCGTCCGTCTGTCCGTCCGTCCGTACGTACGTACGTACGTACGTACGTACGTACGTCCGTGTGTCCGGTTAAAGTTTTTTCGTTAAAGTTTTTCCATCTACTATATCTATTTTTTTTAGTGTCCATGCCTCGCCCCAAGGCGCGACATGCAGGCCACGGCCATCTAGTCTACAAAAAGTGGGTATAATTATGTTATCCAAGTGTCCATGCTTGGAAAAAACCTGGCCTTCGTGGCTTTGCCTCGTTTCTTGTTTTTAACTTCACCCATTTTTTCCGCGCAGTCGACTTAGCCATTTTCAATGTTAAGTTTTTGCGTTTACAATGTTAAGTTTTCGTGTTTAAGTTCATTTCTTTGGTACTCTACCACCTAGGTCCACCAAACTTTCACAGCTTCATATCCAAGGGGTGCCTACCACATAAAACTATCCAACATGTGACCATTTTCTTTACCTTCACCTATTATTTCTACGTAATTGACTTAGCCATTTTCAACGTTAACTTTTTAACGTACGTCTGGTTAAAGTTTTTTTGGTTAAATGTTTTTCGTTATACTATATCTCTGCAACTGCTTCGCCCATTACCTTGAAACTTCACATGGGTGTTTATCATCATCCAAATTTTATTTTTCATTCTATACCACCCCCCAACCGTGCGGCCCCTGTGCCCAATGTCAAGGTCAAATTACTTTGATTTTTTTTGTTAAAGTTTTTTTGTGTAGTATATTTCTGCAACTGCTTCACCCATTACCTTGATACTTCACATGGGTGTTTATCATCATTGTCGCACCTGCTTGCAGAAAGCACGATATCGTCGGCATTTTGGCATACATCCGTCCGTACGTCCGTACGTCTGTGTGTCTGGTTAAAGTTTTTTCGTTAAAGTTTTTCCATCTACTACAGTAGAACTTTGATAACTAGAACAGGTCTGGCTCGAACACCATGGAAAACTCGAACTGGTTCGACAGTCCCGGCAAATTTCCTATATAATTCATGTAATAAAACACCTTAAACTCGAACTATGAATTACTCGAACAGTCGAACCTGTGGATTAGTCCCGTGGACGGTCAAACAGTGGTAATTACCGCTAATAACTCGAACAGGTAAGTCTGTGATCAGCTGTTTGTCTAACGAGGTGCGAATTCCACCATTGTGGGCGGTCGCGTTGAGTAGTTTCCCTTGACGCGGGATGACATTAAATCACGAATCGCAAACAATAGCGGCATGAATTACGGGCGTTATGATGTCCACGCTAATTAAGTGATTTGAATTCGTTTATATTTTCCGTTTGTATATTTATTCCAACCACTGTGCTGTGTGCTATTTTTAGACACTGGGAATACCAGTATTATGTTAGACACAAAGCGGAACATAGCGGTTTATTTGACGTATAATTACATGTAAATATTGAATAAAACAGCAACTTTACAATTGTATTTATTATTTTTCATTTCTCCCTCCAAATGTAATGCATATACAATGGCATGTCACATCGGTCATCTCATATATTCACATAAGTGATTTTATTGACTGAATGTGACAGTACATTTTTGAAACTTCATTCCCTCGAACTATGCATCGCTCGAACTCAAACTCGATTCCGTTGCCGGTTCGAGCGATCGAAGTTCTACTGTATATCTATTTTTTTAGTGTCCATGCCTCGCCCCAAGGCGCGACATGCAGGCCACGGCCATCTAGTCTACAAAAAGTGGGTATAATTATGTTATCCAAGTGTCTATGCTTGGAAAAAACCTGGCCTTCGTGGCTTTGCCTCGTTTCTTGTTTTGAACTTGACCCATTTTTTCAGCGCAGTCGACTTAGCCATTTTCAATGTTAACTTTTCGCGTTTACAATGTTAAGTTTTCCTGCTTAAGTCCATTTCTTTGGTACTGTACCAACTAGGACCCCCACTTTACTTCACAGCTTCATAACCAACGGGTGCCCACCACATACAACTATCCAACATGTGACCATTTTTTTTACCTTGACCTATTATTTCTACGTAATCGACTTAGCCATTTTCAACGTTAACTTTTTAACGTAACGTCTGGTTTTTAAAGTTTTTGGTTTAAAGTTTTTCGTTATACTATATCTCTGCAACTGCTTCGCCCATTACCTTGAAACGTTACATGGGTGTTTATCATCATCCATATTTTCATTCTACCCCCCAACCGTGCGGCCCCTGTGCCCAATGTCAAGGTCAAATTACTTTGAATTTTTTTCTTAAAGTTTTTTCGTGTACTATATCTCTGCAACTGCTTCACCCATCATTACCTTGATACTTCACATGGGTGTTTATCATCATTGTCGCGCCCGCTTGCGGAAAGCGCGATATAGTCAGCATTTTCGCATACGTCCGTCCGTCCGTAAGTCCGTACGTCCGTGTGTCCGGTTAAAGTTTTTTGGTTGAAGTTTTTCCATCTACTATATCTCTTTTTTTAGTGTCCATGCCTCGCCCCAAGGCGCGACATGCAGGCCACGGTCATCTCTAGTCTACAAAAAGTGGGTATAATTATGTTATACAAGTGTCTATGCTTGGAAAAAACCTGGGCTTCGTGGCTTTGCCTCGTTTCTTGTTTTATCATTGTATACATGTTGCTCATTTATATTGTTTATCATATTAATAGTTTTACCCTAATCATCTGATTGCTTACCACATCTAACATACTATTCTACTATTATTCTTCATCTACATTGATTGGCCCTAAATGATACTCTTTTGTGTTGATGGGCTGTTAAGCACCATTCCATTCTATTCAATTTCGATATAACGTTTATATTGATGAATACCATCTTAATCAGATTGATATATATTGAATTATGTTGCGGCTCAAAACTAACATCAGATCAGTCTTCACATGCTTGTCAAGTGGATTAGGCTAAAGGATATTTTAGGAAGGACACCTGGTGCCAGATCAGGATCTTGTAAGTTTGATTTTGATTTTTGCACTACCTGAAATGTGATGTGTAAAGAAAGCTGTCTATTTAGGACTTTGCTGTTCAACGGGTGCTAGAACTCTAGTCAGTTCAGTGATCAACCAATCCAATCAATCAATCAATCAACCAATTGTATGTACGTGGCAGGAGTTATCAACTTTTTGCATGCTGGGGGACTTGTCGGCTATACATAGTTAAAAAATAGCGGAATATAATTCAGTAAATTTTCTTTTATTTCTTTCTGTAAATATCATGAATATGTCTTGGTAGTTCATTAATGAAATTCCATCATTACGCAAACCCGTCTTATTTGGAATTAATAAATCACTGAACTACGTTCGGCAAGGGAGATAATCAATATCACGCGAACTATTTTCATACGAGCCAAGCGGATTGTTCTGTTTATGATTAGTATATATAGTTTTAAGCTATCTCCTGTGATATATAATGATACATTACTTTGTTATGTTATGGGTACTAATACATGTTGTTTCAATAGCGTATCTCTGTAACGGTATCGTTGTAGATGGAGTTGCAAATAATTTAATAATTATTACGTTCAAATGGTTACAGATAGCACTTCTGTATACCGGTAA
This sequence comes from Conchocele bisecta, assembly GCA_029237695.1. Taxonomy (NCBI): domain Eukaryota; kingdom Metazoa; phylum Mollusca; class Bivalvia; order Lucinida; family Thyasiridae; genus Conchocele; species Conchocele bisecta. Next base: position 103,038,493 of record CM055266.1, on the reverse strand, counting down.
CTGTGATTGTCGTAAATGGCGCAATAGTCGTGAGGTTAAGGTCGCCGACTTCAATGATTTAATTACCGATTCCCGAAAGGGTCGGGGGTTCAAACCTCGACGTGGTATTTTTTTTTTTCTCCATATATATTATTTTAATATTTTCACAATTTTATGATTTTAATAAAAAATACTTATAAATTGATAGAAACTTACCAACAATCAAAGTGTCTGTCTTTAAGTAATATATACACAGACAGTTTGTTACTGTTTTTTTGAAGTTTGAGGTACTGTCTATACTGTCTATACCATATAATGTTTTACTGTCCCAAAATCTATTTTTTTGGCTGTCACAATTAATTAATTTTCGGACAGCAAACATTTTTTTATGAATTTGAAATAATTATTGTCCTCCATCTGCTCACAACACTGTTCGAACTGCGCCTGTGGCTACCACGACCAGAATTCACTGGCCGCAAACACAGTAGCCATCGGCGTCTATTTATTAAATTATTATTTTTTATTTTATTTGAATTCCGTGTGAACGCTGCATTTTGTGTCAACACCATTTACAGAAAATATTGGTGATTTTCTAAACGAATATCGGAGAAATGCGGTTATATATTTTGTCAATTTTCAACACCATTTACGGAAAAAAATTACTGATTTTTTAAAACAATATCGGCACAACTAAATACGGTGATAGAATTTTTGTCAACTTTTCAACACCATTTACGGAAAATATTACTGATTTTCTAAAAACAATATCGGCGAAGGTGTACTGAACTACTCTTTATTTTAAATAAACCCAGCCGTCTAATAGATCTGTGTATATCGAGAGTATATCGTTAATTGTCATGTTGTCTCCGACAGTGAGGTGCTGCGGCACACATCAAAACGACACGTCAATTTCAAAACATTGCCTAAGGGTCACAGCTGTGTGGTGTCATCAGATCAACACCTCGTCACACAACAACTACGCATTATCGATTTTTTTCCCCACTCAAAGCGACATGTATTTACAACTAGATCTGTGTAATGTGTCGGGTGTAGCCAAAGACCATACATAAATTCGTAATTAGTCACAGATGTAGCCTTAAAATATAATCGAATTTCCTTAAATACGTCCGCAAGTTGACAGATATTTCAGAGCAGACGTCATCGTAATTTGCCGTTATTTATTTCCAAAATTAGCCATATATTCTGTAAATGGCGTTGAAAGTTGACAATAAATTAAGACCAGATCAGTACGTTAAATCGCTATCGACGACAACTGACGATCCGATGAGAGAGTAATACCGTTTATGCGTATCCAATGTTAAATATACATCGTTATTTTGTATGACTTTCGTAGTTTTTACCAAGAAATTCAAACCGTTTCCAATTATTGGGGAAAATAATATCATGATTAGCACACCGTTTCACTAAGCAGCGGCTACTCAGGGAATGGGATCACACGGTCTATTGTTTACACTGGATTAATGGCGGCCCCCATGAGGGTAAATCTTATTTTTAAATAATACAACTGTGGTTTCTTCCTTTTAGTGATGACCTTGTTCCAGCCGTTAACACTTATTTAGCAGCATTATTTATGTAGTTAGTCTGAACATTCTGCAGAGAAATTTGAATAGGACGGAATCGAGCGTTGTTTAAACTTAGTCCTGTTCATATGCACAGGTCAAAATATGAACTGAAAATGGCACTTTGTGTGACAGAAATCCGTACGCGGACGAATAAAAAAAAAAATATATATTTTGTTATAAATATCACATATAGCGAAACATTGTAGCATCTACTGTTTTAATAATATGCATACATATTGTAATTAATGTTTAATAGTGATATACTTATGAATACTATACGATACTATGGTTTATACTCCAGCACTATGTTTTAAGGCTGTGCGATTTGCCTCAATATAAGCTGGATTAATTAATACTTACATTCATGCGCTTCATGAGAACATCAATACATTTAAAATATACAAATATTACTTAAAGGGGTATCGATATGATACATTTTAATAATATAAATATTGAAAATACACATTGCAATCGCTTACAACATAAGTTATTGATCGAAAATAGTCACTGCATTGTGACCTATTTGACCGCATTACCTATTGTGCGGGTACCTCATCATATCCCTGTTTACATAGGTAACTGGGGGTATAGTGAGGTATGCTCGCAAATACAATGTTTGCGTAATGATGACATATTAACAGGGAGAAATAATGCTGTTTATTTTCTATTTTCCATGTTTATCATCATGTTTAGAATAATTTACAACATGCTTCAAAATCATTTCCATTGTAAATGATTCTGAAGTGCTGTCAAAACATGTTTTTATTGAGAAATAAGGCAAGATATAAAAGCAACAGTAGACGACAATTGTTGTGTGTAGCGGTCTAAGGGTTAAAGAAAGTAATATATATTACATTCAATCAATCAAACTATTCCACCAATAGTATGTAGGAAGCAGAATTTAGTCAACAAAGTCATTAACCCTTAGACCGCTACTCACAACAATTGTCGTCTGCTGTTGCTTTTATATCTTGCCTTATTTCTCAATAAAAACATATTTTGACAGCACCAGAATCATTTCCAATGATTCTGAAGTGCTGTCAAAGCATGTTGTAAATTCTAAAGTGCTATCAAAGCATGTTTTTGATGATAAAAATGGAAAATATAAAATAACAGCAGACGACAAAAAATTAAGATAACGGTGTAAGGGTTAACTTCGCATTCAATCAAAAACTATATTCAAATAATTCCAGCACAAAAATATTTACACAATTCCCTAACATTTGATTGGCCAGTAGCAAGTCTCTGTCCAAAATTTATATCCCAGTAAACTCCCATGCCGAACTACTTTCCATAACCGTGAGGCGCAGTTAAAATAATTCTTAAGAAAACGGAAAATAAACACATTTTCTTGATGAATTTATTTCAAATGCTGGAATTATAAGGAATGAATGGCCTTTTTGTGGAATTTATCGGGGATATAAACTTGGAAAAGTCGCGGGAATACTGTATCCAATCCATGTATGTTCGGTGCCAGACTTTGTTATAGGAAATCCTAAAACCCCATTCAACCACATTCACATGCAGATCTGACAAAAACATGGGAATTGTTCAATTAGGTCAGCGAACTTGGCTGCTGTTCATCACCTTATGGAAATAAAAATGCCAGTTATCTGCTGTGGACACAAACTATGTGAAGCTTTCATAAAGCCATCGCTTTCTCCACATGCAATTTGTATTCCATTGGACTGAGTATGGCTCCTGGTCTGCTGAGACTGTTCGTGAGACATTGTACAACTATGTATAGACACATTATATCCACATTGGATATGACAATGTAAACATTGAGGGTGTATATGTTTTTTATTCCCCCTGTCTCGGTAGAGCCGTGGTCATATTGTCTTTGGACTCTATGTCCAGTGTCCGTCCGTATGTGTGTCTGGCAAGAAGTTCGCCAGAGTTTTTCAATTATGTCATAGCTTCTATATTTTAATATTTCAGTACAGCATACTTGTGGACAAATGTCACACATCCATGTTGCCCTTAATATGACCTTGACCTTTTGACCTTCACAACTTTGAACTTTTTCACACATTAAGACGTTTGCCGGAGTTTCTCAATTCTGGCATAACTTCTATATCCCTTGATGGATTACTGTACTATTTCAGTACATCATACTTGTGCACAAATGCCACACATCCATGCTGTCTTTAATATGACCTTCACCTTTTGACCATCACAACTTTGAACTTTTTCATACATTAAAATTTTGTACCGATGTTTACATAAGACTTGTGCATAAATGTCACACATCCATGCTGCCCTTAATAGGACCTTCACCTTTTGACCTCTGTGCTTATGAATACTTATCATTTACCACAGTTTCTCCAATCTGCAACCGGGGGCATTCGTGTGACGACAGGCCACATTTTCTTGTTTCTTCGAAACATGTGACCATCTTCCTGAATGTATTTGTTGTGGCGACCATTTGAACCATCTTGAGACACTTCAAATGAGTGGTCACAACATATACCTCAGATAAAACATGAGAAATATTTGAAACTTTTTATCTAAATTCAAATCTAATGCCTGTGCATATATATCATGCATTTTGGTAGGCGTTGTATAACAATTGGACATGCATATACCAAGTTGTTTGTATTCTCGAGTTTGCTCAATAAAAACTGTTTATTATTAATAATCTGACAGTGGCGTTCATGCGGACACATTATATCCACATTGGATATGACATGCCGGAATCCGGGAGCAATCTCGGCGAATAAACTACGTTTGTTTCGTCGACGGTCCGACAAATAATCGCGTCATTATTGATCTGATGTCTGTCGTGTGCATGTAACAAGATGTTTCCGCATTTGATCTGTTTGGTCATGGGATTTGGCGCTAAATTAACCTACGCCGTGTCAGGGGGCCGTTTCACTAGACTAAGGTTATGTTTTTCCGGAGTCGTCGTCGTCGGCGGCGGCGTCGTCGTCATCATTCAATGTTAAGTTTTCGTGTTGCGGTCATTACTTCAACACCTTATCAGCTACAGTCATCAAACTTTATACATACCTTTACTATGATATGTACATGAATATAGGACTATTCTCGGGGGCCCCAGGGTCAAGGTCAAGGCCCCAGGGTCAAGGTGAAGGTGGAACAAGGCGAGACATTTGATTCCGCGGAATTCTTGTCTAGTTGTTTCTTGGTAGTCTTTTGGATGAGACTTTAAACCTTACACCGCTATCATAATTTTTTGTCGTTGCTGTTTATTTTCCATTTTTATCATCAAAAACATGCTTTGACAGCACTTTAGAATAATTTACAACAGTGGTTTGACAGCACTTCAGAATCATTTCCATTGGAAATGATTCTGAAGTGCTATCAAACCATGTTTTTATTGAGAAATAAGGCAAGATATAAAAGCAACAGCAAACGACAATTGTTGTGAGTAGCAGTCTAAGGGTTAAACCAGGGTTCCGACTCTTATGACTAGCTATTGGTGGGCCGTTAACCCATGCACTTGCATTTTTCTAGTCGCCACTGTTGGGTAATGGGCTAAAGCATATGATCAAAAACTATGATATATAATCAAATATAATTTCACATAATATCTCTTCATGATGGTTTGACCATCGGGTACATTTTTGGCTTTCTGGTACATGAGAGTTGAAACCCGTTATACCTATTCAGGGTTGGGAATTTTCAGGATTTGAGGTTCCTGATAATTGCAGAAAAATACTTCAGTTTCAACATGGGAAGCACACATTTGTGCATTTGTTGGTGGTGTAAAAATGTTTGTTTAGCCATTTTCAGGATTTGGCATTTGGAATCGTTCCCACCTCTGCCATTATACAAGTAATAAGGTTAGTACTAATCCTATTACTTTTGGGGAGTGGGGTTGTGACTCTGGTGTGGTGAGGACCTGGCACCAGGTAACGTTATTCTAATTTGGGGCTGAATATAACAAAAATTCTGTACCCGTTAACCCGGCCTAAAATGAATGACCTTAGCTGTTGCCAGGCCGTTAAGCACTATTAAATCAAATTAGGTTTCAAATTGATTGTTTTCGTATTAAACATGTGTTGATAAAAACAATAATCATTACCTGTAAAGTCAATGCTGAAATTAAATGCATTTGAGAGGTGATCAAAAATGTGTTGCCTCTCCTATACAGAATAGTGGCAGCTGCAGTTCAGATTCAGTTTTGAAAACATTGTGTTGCATAGATTTTGGTCGTAGATTCATACCTTCCATAGTTTGTGACAAATATGTATTACAATAGTATAACAAATTTACCAGTAAATAGCAAACTCACAGATTGTTATCAGCCCGAAGAAATGCAACATTATTACTGGACAATGGCAGATATCGAGAATAGTAGGTTAGTTCCGTGAATGGGAAAAAATATCTGGCAAGGCTTAGGAAACGGGATGAGCGAGGCTCTGTCGACAGATCCACTCGTCCGCTCATATTGGCGAATGAATTTTCGATTTGGACGATGGCAATTTGAAGAGACGGAGCGACATAAACATTAAATATATAGCAATGTATGAGTTGATATCCAATCTGGACAAGTGGAAAATTAAAAATTTGTCGAGTCCTGATTTCTTACTATATTAAAGTTACCACTTTGTGAAGGTATGTCACATGGCATAATTAAGCTATTTCTTCCTTATTATTTGACTTATTTCCCTTTGTTTGCTGACATGTGTGTACTTGTTTCCCATTCAGGTGAGGAACCCGTATCAAATTCTAGTTGCCTGGTTATTTTGACAGAAGTAATTCAACAAAGCGGACTCGGATATACACACGATACATATAATATGTATTACATGTACATGTTTTGCATTGCAGACTCCCTGATTTCTGTCAAATACTAGTTCATCTATTCATTATGTGTATGCAGTAGCAGGCTCATACGCTGGGTTGGTGAGGGGGTTTGTGCAAGGGTGCGTACCCACCACCTTATTCTGCCGAGGTCTTCGCGCCGTCAATAACGCACCCCGTTATATATATATATTCCTGCGTATGGGCCTGAGTAGTGTATTCAGTCTCAGTTGCAAATAGGCCTTGCAATGTGTATAAACAGCTGATACAATCGACCGGTCGATTTATCTTAGGACAATTTCAGTGGTATCCCATTGAAAATTAGACAAAAACATGTTTATTTTATGTACCATAAATATTCTAATAGACACACGGGCGTCTATTAGAATCACAACTGGCTCAAAAGTCTTGGGTGGGTTTTTATAGAGGGAAGTGTTATTCAGCAAAGGAAAAATTATAAAATATATGATTTTCGATGGTATTTCTACTCTATGAACAAAACAAAAACACATAGCGAAGGGAAATTACTCTCAACATCTGTTGGACTTGATTGTACTGTCTGTCTGGACTTTTTGCACCCAGACGTTTCGGCCCACTTTTGGTCATTATGGTACAGTTTGTAAAACAACTGGTAATGTATATATCAAGACAGTGTCGGGCATTAATTGTGATTTACGCCTACGGACGTTTCTGACTGTGGACCCACCACCTGCATCAGTGTGATTATTTTCGCCCTAAGACTCCGTAACGGTATAAATTCTGATCGCCCAGCATCTGTGCAAATAGCTACTGCCGATGAGGAAATTACTGTGACACCGGAAGTAGTCAAATTTCGCTTTCAAATTTTTTTGTAATTTAAAGAAATCTTGTGCATTTAGAGGACATTTATTAGAGGCAATTATTTGGAGAAAATTTATGAAAAATTGGTAATATTCAATGTCAAAACTAGCAGGTGAGCGTTATTAGAGCATGGGCCTCTTATAGAATCATTGCTGTATTTTAATTTTTCACTTCCCATTCATATTGTAATTGTTGCACATGCTACAAGCTACCTTTTTGTCATGTGCCCTTGTATATTTTATACTTTGATTGCATACATGTATTACCATAATAACCCTATATATTTTACACCATTTATTTGGGAAAACATATAATATATGGTTTCCCCACAACAGTGAGCTTGCCAATAATTAAGGTTAGTTTGACAGTATTGGTCTAATCACAATAACAATATATTTGGATATACATGTACACGTAATTTGTGTTGGGAAGGTTTCCCAAAGAAAATTGTTTCCGAATATTTAGGGTTAATATGGTAAATGTTTTGTGCTGGGAAACTTGTGGGCTAAAAATAGTTAAGAAAAGAATAGACGACAATTCATTATAATTTCTTTTATTTCTCCCAATAAATATCATGAATATGTCTTAGAATTTCATTAGAATTGGTTCAAGACATTTCTAATGAAATTCCAAGACATAAATACAGAGAGAAATAAGCAAAATACTCCTAATTTGTTGGCTGTTATTTTCACCGCTAGCATGCCAAGAGTTAAAAATGTTCTCATAAGATTGATCTTCATTACATACATCAAAGTTACCATGTGCTCTACAGCACTATATAAGTCTCATTAAATATTCCAGTATATGCAGCCTGCCACAATGAAATAATATGCCTATCGAGTTATTGGCCAGTATAGCTCCTCATGAACTAGCACTCTATGTGCAACCTAAGACAGGTATACAATTTTTATGAGGCAGACAGAAGTTTGGGAGCATGTGAATGATCTGTGGCTATGACTGGAGAAATGGGGCTTATCGTTTTTGCGACCAGTGTAGACCCAGATCAGTCTGTGCATCCGCACAGTCTGATCAGGATCTGCACTGTTCTCCATTCCATCAATGAAACATCCTTCCTGCTTCACACCATCAATTTATATCATTATCAGGTTACAGGAGTGAGATATTTGATCAGTAGCCACACAGCTGGTCAAAAATCCCATAAGCCCCATTTCTTTGGCATCATCCGCCTGAATCCAAACACCAGTATTCCTAGTGTGACCCTCTGGTACATTTAGATTACAGGTAATGGTTGGATTTATTATCTTTTGTCACCAGTGTAATTAACTCCTGATCACCCTGAACATCAGCCCTGTCTGCTCAAGGTTCATAATTAAGTCTGTACCATAATACCACAATCAATTAACAAATCATCAAACAATCAACAAATCAAACAATCAATCAAACAAATCAATCAATGAATCAATCAATAAAATCAAACAAGCAGTATAGGTCAGAAGCTAGACTGATATAACACTTCCATAAGGCCCATGTGTGCAGTGACAGACAAGTGACTAGGAAGGAAGAGACTTCAAGAACCCAACTGTTGTTGCAAGTGGAAGCATGTGTCTGTACCATGTGTCTGTATCATATGTCTGTACCATGTGTCTGTACCATGTGTCTGTATCATGTCTGTACCATGTGTCTGTACCATGTGTCTGTACCATGTGTCTGTATCATGTCTGTACCATGTGTCTGTACCATGTGTCTGTTTCATATGTCTGTACCATGTGTCTGTACCATGTGTCTGTACCATGTCTGTACCATGTGTCTGTACCATGTGTCTGTATCATGTCTGTACCATGTGTCTGTTTCATATGTCTGTACCATGTGTCTGTACCATGTGTCTGTATCATGTCTGTACCATGTCTGTACCATGTGTCTGTACCATGTGTCTGTTTCATGTCTGTACCATGTGTCTGTATCATGTGTCTGTACCATGTGTTTCTATCATGTCTGTACCATGTGTCTGTTTCATATGTATGTACCATGTGTCTGTTTCATATGTATGTACCATGTGTCTGTACCATGTGTCTGTATCATGTCTGTACCATGTGTCTGTACCATGTGTCTGTTTCATATGTCTGTACCATGTGTCTGTACCATGTGTCTGTTTCATATGTCTGTACCATGTGTCTGTATTGATGGGAACAACTTCTGGGGCCCGTTTCACTAAACTGCGTATGACTAAAATGTTTGTAAGTGCAAACTTATGATAGTCTGAAAATTTCACATTAACAATGTTTTTTTGTAAACAATTATTGGATTTACATTTATTGAGCATAGGCTGCAAAACCAGCCTAAGCTCAATAAATGCAAATCCATCAGTTGAGATGTTCAGAAGATCCTAAATTTGCACTTTAGTTTAATGAACTAATAAACACATTTTAGTTTAATGAACGGGCCCCCTGCTCTGGCTGGCTAGCTGCTAGCATGCTCTGTAAGTCAGTAGTGGCATTCAAAAGGAGTGTATGACATAATCCCCCCCGGATAAAATCCCCCCCGTGCTTTTTGACACAGGTGGACAAAATCCCCCCCGGACAAAATCCCCCCCGCTCAGATGCAGGGTAGGACAAAATCCCCCCCGCTCAGCTCAGATGCAGGGTAGGACAAAATCCCCCCCCCCCCCCGCTCAGATGCAGGGTAGGACAAAATCCCCCCCGCTCAGATGCAGGGTAGGACAAAATCCCCCCCGGTCAAGGCATATACGGCTGATACGGCGACGTCGCCCACTTTCACACGGATAACAAACAGTTGTTCGAACTGAGGGGGAGATGTCCCAAATGTCCCATCCATGAACCAGGTGTCGTTGTCGGCGAGTAGGTTGACTCCGGTGTCCGTCCCAAAGATGATGATGCGGTTGTCGGATGCCCCGTTGTCATATAAAACGAAGGGCATGTTGTCGTCACCGCCGGTTGTTCGGTACTTGTCAGGGAGTGGGTGAGGAATAGCGTTTAGCGAGTCTGGCTCTCTCGGGGCGCCGGCATGTTTGGTTCTCCTCACGGTCCGCTTAAGGGAGTCAACTCTCCCCGCAGCCACACGTACCTGGAACATACATTATAATATTATGTAAACGTATATATATCACGTATAACTGCATCATAATAAATGTGAAAGTGAGACAAGACTCACAATACAAATTATGGCGGCCATTTTGATTTTTACATTTATACCACATTTGGGAATTGCTGAGTAGAGCTATAGATACTAACCTGATATTACTGGCCGGAGAACTGGCAGACTAATTGTGAAAATGAGACAAGAACCACAATATCAAATTATGGCGGCCATTTGATTTTTTTTACATTTAATATCCACATTTGGGAATTGCTGAGTAGAGCTATAGATACTAACCTGATATACAGAACTGGGGAGACTAATTGTGAAAGTTAGACAAGAATGTTCATACCTGGACAGGATAACTGTGCATTTGGTCGGCGATTATCTGACCCGGTTGTCCACGACTAGACTTCACAACCGTCTTTATCCCCGATCGGAGTTTTGCGGCTTCAATGGCGAAGTGGTCTGCCTCGTGTATGTGTGTAGTAGATGATGTGATCTCGTCAGCCTGAAGCAAATATAATAAAATTAATAATTACCTTTGGCAGCTCTGTACATATTTCATGATACATGTAGAACAAATTATTGGCATTGCAGTACATATTTCATGGTAGAACAATTTATTGACATTGCAGCTCTGTACATATTTCATGATAGAACAAATTATTGACATTGCAGCTCTGTACATATTTCATGATGGAACAAATTATTGGCATTGCAGTTCTGTACATATTTCACGGTAGACTTGTTATTGCAACTATGTACATATGTGATGGTTGAACAATTGATTGACATTGCTGAAACTTACACCTGAACTTACCTTCAAATCTGTGACTACGGCCCCGTTGCATTTGAGACTACCACGTTTCGAACATTCCCATCGTATGGACGATTTAGACTCTTTCTTCTTGGTATAAGAAAACCCATTGAAACACAACTTAATAGAACCTTTGTTACTGGTAATAAACTCCATAATGGAAGATTGTGATTCCCATCATGTTTAATGAACTTATATACATATGTTAATTACCACCTCAAATGCGTGATAACGGCTTGAGTGAGATATCTCATAATTATCAACTCATTATTAACAAATATTCATAAATAATTAAATTAGCCTGACTAACATGACGTGTGAAAGAGCATCAAAGAAACCAATTTGAAAACCAAACATACTTTAATTTGCTTGAATAACATGATTAAAGTGATCAGAGAAACCAGTTTGAAAATAATTAAGTGATCATAATATCATAATACCATCATCAATTATTCAAGAAACCAAAGATGCTAAGAATTAACAAAATTAAATGTTCTATGTAACTGGTTGTGGGGGGGTGGGGGGGATTTTGTCCTACCCTGCATCTGAGCGGGGGGGATTTTGTCCTAGCTGCATTTTCTTCGGGGGGGTTGGGGGGATTTTGTCCTACCCTACATTTGAGCGGGGGGGATTTTGTCCTACCCTGCATCTGAGCGGGGGGGATTTTGTCCTACCCTGCATCTGAGCGGGGGGGATTTTGTCCGCCTGTGTCAAAAAGCACGGGGGGGATTTTGTCCGGGGGGGATTATGTCCGGCTCCCTTCAAAAGTGTGTGGTACAAAGAGGATTGGACTGTGTTTAGAAATTGATGAACATAAATACTGAAGTGCGACATAGTCGTCACATTGATGTGGGTGTGGGTGTGTGTGTGTATTGGTATGTTAGTGGATGTGTCCGTTCGGATCTGCATTAAAGTTTTTACATAAATAAGTTCCACAGCCCGGTAATCTTTTATTTCCCATTTCAAATACTTTTTTTATCATCATCCATATTTTCAGTCTATAGCCCACACATCAAAGGTCCACATATCAAAGGTCAAGGTCAAATTTGTCAGGTAGATTTGACGACACTTAATATCCACATTTTGCCCCGTGCAGGCACCGGGGCGGGATCAACTGATCCTGAGAATAGTGCTGCAGTAGCCATTGCTTGTCGTAAAAGGCGACTAAACTGGCTTAACGATTGGGTTCATACTTTCCGGAACCCACTATACCGGATTTGGCCCTCATGTACATTTTTGGCTTTCTTGTATGTGAAAGTTGAGTCAGGCTATGCCCCATATATAAAAGTAATATTAGCGCTAATCCTATTACTTTTAGGGGATGGGATAAATGATGCTGGTGTGGCGAGGGCCTGGCACCAGATCAGGTTGTTCTAATTTCAGGACTGAATATATATTTTGATTGTAAATATTGAGTTCTGAAGTTGGGATTTACCCCCCTCGGACAGGTGGATACGGGACACGACCCCGTTGACCCATCTGCGTGTAGACTCCCCGAGGCTTGTACCTCTATGTCAGAAAAGCGGACGTTAAACCCTATTCACTCACTCACTAATATCCACATCTGCAAAATGTTTTGTTGGTTGCCCATCTAATTCATGCATTTGGTCTTTCATTTTCAGTCTACTTCCGTGTGTATGGCCAGCTCCAACACTTCATGATGGATCCATCTCATTCCGGCAGCTGTGTTACTTATCAGTAGCCTATTTCTCCAACATTGCAAAGTATATTTTTCTAGCTAAGTATACTTTGAGGCAGTAATCATTTATTTTTCCTGAAATACATTATTTCATATAGAACTAACGACTGCATATATTTGATGATTAAAAATATGCAGAATTGTTATACTGAATTTATTACATTATTACAGCCAAAATGGCTGTGATAATGTAATAAATTAAGTAGGTGGAGCGCCGTGGCGTAATGGTTAGTGTGTCGGACTACTGATCCAAGGGTCGTGGGTTCGAGCCTGACTAGCGGCGTGCGTTGTGTCCTTGAGCAAGACACTTTATCCACACTGCTCCAGTTCACCCAGCTGTAAATGGGTACCGATAATACGTAGTTGCTCTGTAAATACGAATTACCGGCTTCTCTCAAAAAGTCTCTACCTCCGTTCATTCTCCCATTCTTGGGAGACGGCATGCAAGGTCCTAGAGCCAGTGCCGCCGTTAAATATAAGCATAAAAAAAAAAAAAAAATAAAAAAAGTATAATAAAAATTAGTAAATTTATTAATTTAAAAATTTCCCCCTCAAAGTGTACTTTGCATGCAAGAAAAGTATACTTTGCAATGTTGGTGAAATCTGCTACTGGTATTGAGGTTTGTATTGACCTAATATGTGGCTGTGGATAGACAAATGGGGTTTATGGGATTTGTGACCATTTTTAGCTCCCGATCAAATAATACAAACCTGTAGCCTGATAACGATCTATGTTGATCGTTAGAAGCTAACCCAAATTTTCTGTCTTATGCAGGGCGACTTACAGCCAGAACGCACTTCAATATTACTTGAAGGATTGCTTTAATATTTGGACACTTCAATCACCTGAACATGTGTGACCAATTACACCACCAATGACATGATCTTGACGTTTGTGACCTTCAAAATGGTGCTGAAACACTTAACCATATTCTTACGTCAAAATGTTTGTAAGACTTTCGCAAATGACTGAAATTTGTGTAATGACTGAGATTTGTGTAAATTTCAAAGTTTTCAATTTATTGGGGGGGGGGGGGCATTCTTTTTTACCCCTGTCCATGCGTCCGTAAGGCAAATGTGTTTAAGTTTTCAATAATTCCTTCACCAATTTCAATAATATTTGCCCACAATGTCTGTCTAGGGATGGTGCTTTGTTTCACATACAACCCACGCCCGAACACCCAAGGCCAAGGTCACTGGGGACTTATGTTTACCTTGTTTGTAAGGCAAATGCGTTTCAGTTTTAGTCTTTTCTGAATAACTCTAAACTTTTTCAGCGATTTCAATAATATTTGCCCACAATGTCTGTCTAGGAATTACTTTCATAATAACGATGCCCTTTTACTATCAAGGCTGCAGGTGGAGACATCCGTGTTTTATGAACACATTTTCTAGTTTTACACACAATCTCTAGTTAGAGTCCTGTATGCCATGGGCCCCCCCCTGAATCCGCCCTTGTTTCCTGTAAGTGAAAGTTTTGCTATATAACTTGCGACGTTATTTACGGAAAATATTGTAAATTCTATTTTTCATGAGATATCGCATGTGTTCTTGGGTACAAAATCAGATGGCGTGTCTCAGAATGTCTGTTACGCTAGTGTTCGATCTCGAGTAGTCTACGGTGGAGTTATTTCCGTAATTTGGCTGCAATTACTCCTGACTGTAACCTTTCCTTATGTGATAATTACGGCTAACCTTTCCTTACGGCCCGTTTAATTGTAGACGGGACAGAATGGATGAGTCTGGGAACTTCTACACAACTGCCTCTGCTAATCTTGCCCTGTAGCCGATTTCACCAAAATTACTAACTATACTCGTGTAGCTAAGTATATACTTAGAGGGAGTAATTAGTTATTTTTACTGAAATGCATTATTTCATATTGACCTATTAAACAACTGTTTATATTTGATGATTAAAACTATGCACAATTATTATACTGTATTTATTACATTATCACAGCCTTTTTGTTTTAGTTATAAAATGTTATTTCATTAAATAAAACGTTATCGGTAGTTAATTTATGAACAAATTCAAAATTTGAAGATTTGGTGAAATCGTTTCTGACAATCTATTGACAATTTGAATTCGCAACCAAGCAGTTTGATTTGCTGAGCCTGAGCTGCACCACAGCTCAGGCTCAGGCAATCAAGCTGCTTGATTTAAAGCACAATATTCATTTACAGTCAAACCTGTCTTAAGCAGCCACCCAAAGGAAGTGACAAAACTGGCTGCTTAACAGAGGTGACCTCTTAATAGAGGGTTGTGTTTTCAGGTACATTTGTATTTTTACATTTTGAAAATTGAAATGAAGATAAAGATAACATAGACATGTATGTTGACTTGATAATACAAATGTAATAAATAATATTAATGATTAATTTAGAGTACCACATTGATTAAATAGGTATGTTTTAATGCAATATAAATGTGTATCTTTATATAAATTATTTAATATTTTCGAAATTGAACCTGAACATGCAATGAGTGGATTTCTTAACAAGTAACAAATATTTAGTTGAATTATATCATTTAATGAAATAAAAAATCTATCAACAAATAAAAACACCAATGTTCACATTTTTGTTGTTATTTTACAGCCTACTGCAACTGCTAATCTGCAAGACTCATATTGTAGACAACTTATTGTACTAGATAATAGAGCATAATGTGGTACAATCGGAAATGGTGTGGGATAAGTTATGCAAATTTATTCTTTTTTTCTTTCTTTTTTGTCGGGTATTGGTCAAGTCGAATTTGGATTCATTTCCAATTGTGTATGTAAATAATGCATAGGTAGGGGGTTCAGGTCATTTTTTAATGTATAAGCTACCTATTTAATTTTCTTGCAGAATTGTGGGACTTGGTGAGACCTTTACAATGAGATATAGATCATTAAAATCGGTCCAGCGGTTTAAAAGTTATTGCACTTTTTTTAACCAATTTTTTGGCAAATTTTGTAATTTTTCCTCCATGTATTTGAATGGGAGCAAATGGCACCGAAATCGGCTAAAATCATGTTTTCTTTCATATTATTAATGACCTATTTTGGAAATAAATGAAGAAATATGTGTAAAACATGCATTTTATTGAATAAAACACGTTATACACATTGTTCTTATATTTTGTCAATTTTGCTGAAAATAATTGTTTATGGAATGTAAAATGAGTCAACAAAAACATGTTTTTTTACCCAAAAGTGTTATTATTTGCAATGTTCATCTCATTTCCAATGAATTTCATTACCAGTTAACACAAATAGGTATATAATAACATTATAATGTAACTACATTCATTTACCATGTTGAAATTCCCTGCAAATGCTCCATTTTTTACAAAATCGGTAACCATGGCAACGATTTTGAAAAAGTGTTTTTGATACCTATTGTGACGTTTTAAGACGTCAGTAAATTATGATAAACTTTAATAGATACAAATGACACACAAGTATTGCTACTGTACTTTTGAAAAGCACAAATTGTTACCATAGTAACAATATTAACATTATGTCTTGATTTTCAAAACATCCGGCTTATTTTAACTATTTCAAATAAACCTTTTTGAGATACAGTAGGTGATTATCAATACTGCAAATACCAAATTTATTTGACAAACCATATGTGCACTATACTATCTTTGTTCATATCCATGAGAGCTGTTACTATGGCACAAGATATAGTTTGCCATAGCAACCATGGTAACCAATATTGGAAAACACAAAAATAATATTTGTTGAAAAGGGGTTTACTTTTTGAAAATCAATGCAATACACCCGAGTACTGTTACCATCTAGCAATACACTTAACATGTGAACGCTTAATAATATTGGTTGTTATGCAACCATTTTAATATTTCACACAAAAACTCATATATACTCCATTTAAAATCAATATATTCGTCGAATCAGTATACATTATCAATGCTGCAAAAACAATATCTTGACAAACATGATTGTTCAAAGTAATTTCACCTTGACTTTGGACATGAAGGCCACATGGGTGTGGTACATGTATGGAATGAAAATATGGATGATGATAAGGAAATATATGAAGTTTGAAGTCAATCTGACTTACGGTTACAGAAAACTTTAAAGGCAAATCGTACGGATGCACATGTCTAAGTAATTTTACCTTGACCTTGGAAATGAAGGCCGCATGAGTGTGGTATGGAATGAACATATGGTTGATGATAAGGAAGTATATGACGTTTGAGGTCCATCCGACTTTCCGTCACAGAGACAATGGGTACCCAAACGGGGGGGGGGGGGGGGGGGGGGGGGGGGGGGGGGGGGGGGGGGGGGGGGGGGGGGGGGGGGGGGGGGGGGGGATGGGGCGGGATGGGGCGGGGGCGGAGGTATATCTATAGTTTTGTATACACAGTTTAAGCTTTATATATTTTACAACAATTACAAACAAGAGCGAGCAGTCATGCATGGAACATGACAGGTGACATATGTCATCAGTCCCATTTCAAGCGCGGATACAGAAATAATTGCAGGGGGGGTCTGTAATTACAGGACGGCTATACCTCCACAAGCGCGAAATTGTAAAGTCGGGGGTGTGGGGGTCCTCCCCCAGGAAATGTTTAAGTGCCAGAATCGCCCCCCGCCCCCCCCCCCCCCCCCCCCCCCCCCCCCCCCACCCCCCCCCCCCCCCCCCCCCCCCCCAGAATTTATATATATATTTGAAGATCATAACAGTCCATACAATCTATGTGAAAAACAATATTTCATTTTTTTTTTTTTATTTTTTTTTTGAAAATCGGGATTTCTGAATTTCCCGCCCCCCCCCCCCCCCCCCCCCCCCACCCCCCCCCCCCCCCCACCCCCCCTGAATCCGCCTCTGCTGGTGACATATGTCATCAGTCATCAGTCCATTTTCTCCTGACACAGTCTCCTAAATTTAAAATTCATATCATTTTCCAATTCAAATAGGAATCCTCAGCGATTTGTAACCGGTAGGATATAACAAAAACGTTCTACTTTCACTTTCATTTCAGCTACACATTTAATTTTAATTTATTGAGTAAATGATGCCGAAATATTTATTTAAATTAATATCTAATTATTTAAAAATACTTTGTTTAATTCATAATACAAATAATCATATAGATAATATTATATCCTTATTCAAACTCAAGACACGTTTCTTTTGTGAAGTGTATCGTAATGTATAGTATGTGTATATGCTGTGTAGCGTGAAATCGTATGACTGTCGGCAGCGTACGCTCTAACACACACGACGTGTAATTATCAAAAAATTGCTTTGGAAAGTTTGGATTTCCGCGCGAATTGTTTTACTAAATTCATTATAGATTAGTTGATTTTTTAAGTAAATGGACACTGATTAATAATATCGATGGCTCAAGATGATTAAAACAGTATGTAACTGTCAAAAAACAATGTTTCTGCTTTAAATCATCATCATTTTCGCTGTCCAATGTCGGATTTTATACGAGCCATTGACCTATGTAAAGTTCAGAATGTAAGCTTTAATCTGATTGGTCATTCAAGAAAAACGTCACAGGAAAATCCCGCGGAAATCGCTTAGAGTAACCCCATAGTGCTGTAACACAGCTAAAAATATGCCCGCGCATCTCGCAACGTCGGCGAAAGTGGGTCAACATCGGTGTATTCAAATTGTGTTCTAGGTACTAAAATCGGGTTATTTATCGTAAACACTGAAATAAATGAACAAAATAATGATTATATTATTGAATTCAGCTGTAAAAAATGGTTTTTAATCTGATTATAATATAGAATTTGTGAATTAAAAACGTTTGATTTTCATTACGAGGCAGCCAAATTACAGGATTACGACAGCGTACTGAACCCCCTAGCATAGGCGATGTCAGCAAAAGCAGTCAATAAGTGCGACATTCGGCTCATATTCGATATATGAGGCCATTTGCTTAAATTATATTTGAGCCGGTTACACTCGGTCCTGGGCAATACACACCAATTATATCCGCTATTCGTGTTTTGTTAATTTGGTAATGGGCTGTTCCTTTTTACAACATTTGTGTCGGTAACCTATAGAAATTACGAATCGACGGACAAGGGTGCAAGAACCCGGATGCGATAGGCTGTTCTTTCAATAGAAATTGGTAATTGGCAATGGGCTGTTCCTTTTTAGAACATTTGTGTTGGGTAATGTATATAAATTACGAATCGATGGACAAGGGTGCAAGAACCGGATGCGATAGGCTGTTCTTTCAATAATGCGCCGACAGTTCGGGCAACACAATTTGCACCTGCGAGACATAACCCTCTCAATATCGCCGTCGCAGCGACGTGTTTGGTGTTTTAATTACCCGCATTGACCGCTGACATCATTGTTAATTCGCGCTTCGGTAACAACCGCCGCAGGGTACATTGAAATCGGGATTAGCGGTGACCGTTTAATGAAATTGGATCACTAGTTTGGGACGATAATTAATGACCACTGGCTGCGTTGAATGAAAGCGTTTTATATAGCAAAAATGTGCGGGGGGAATTTGAAGTGGCTGCTTAACGGCGGTGACCGCTGATTAAAGGTGACTGCCCGAGCAGGTTAGACTGTATTTTGAAATAAAATAATTGACAAATATTGGCAAGATAAGCGCAGGCGGTGCACGTCCATGGTGTAACTACAGTAATTACTGTATAATTCCAGCACAAAAATATTTACACAATTCCCTGACATTTGATTGGCCCGTAGCAAGTCTCTGTCCAAAATTTATATCCCAGTAAACTCCCACGCCGAACTACTTTCCGTAACCGTCAGGCGCAGTTAAAATAATTCTTAAGAAAATGGAAAATAAATACATTTTCTTGATAAATTTATTTCAAATGCTGGAATTATAAGGAATGAATGGCCTTTTTGTTGAATTTATCGGGGATATAAACTTGGAAAAGTCGCGGGAATACTGGACAAGGCCTTCCGTCCAGTATTCCCGCGACTTTTCCAAGTTTATACCCCGATAAATTCCACAAAAAGGCCATTCATTCCTATAATATACATATTCAGGGACCATTGGTTTAGTGCTATGTACTCGATATTGGCGTGCCACACTAAATATGTTGATGTGAGTGGAGAAATGGGACTTATGGAATTTGTGACCAGTGTAACTACTGATCAAATAGCACAATCATGTAGATAATGGCGAACAGCGCAGATCCTTTTCGGTGACTATAGGAATGAATGGCCTTTTTGTGGAATTTATCAGGGTATAAACTTGGAAAAGTCGCGGGAATACTGGACGAAGGCCAGAAGGCCTTGTCCAGTATTCCCGCGACTTTTCCAAGTTTATATCCCCGATAAATTCCACAAAAAGGCCATTCATTCCTTATAATTCCAGCATTTGAAATAAATTCATCAAGGAAATGTGTTTATTTTCCGTTTTCTTAAGAATTATTTTAACTGCGCCTCACTGTTACGGAAAGTAGTTCGGCATGGAGTTTACTGGGATATAAATTCTGGACAGAGACTTGCTAAGGACCAATCAAATGTTAGGGAATTGTGTAAATATTTTTGTGCTGGAATTATGAGGGCATAATTGTTTTTGTAAATTTAGATAGCTGTCAATAGGGATGCCACATGATCTGGGTTACAGTTGGTTTAAAAGAAATTGTGAAATACACTACATTTACAATTAAAGGATATAAGTATTCTGGCAATTTATTTTAGGGAAGGTCAGGATGAGAATATGCAAATTAATTTTCATTGTCTTTTTATTATTTGATTGAATAGACACCGAGACTACAAACTAAATGCTGAGAATCCTATCCCAAGATACCAACCCAGAGAATAGTTACAAAGATTTTAAATCCTAATTAACCCTTAGACCGCTATCTTATTTCTTTTTGTCGTCTGCTGTTTATTTTCCATTTTTATCATCAAAAACATGCTTTGACACCACTTTAGAATAATTTACAACATGCTTTGACACCACTTTAGAATCATTTCCATTGGAAATGATTCTGAAGTGCTGTCAAACCATGTTTTTATTGAGAAATAAGGCAAGATATAAAAGCAACAGCAGACAATTGTTGTGTGTAGCGGTATATGGGTTAATAAATATATTAAATGACAATGATGCGAGAAAATTATAAATTAAAAAAATATATCTGAATACATTTATGAAATGCAAGTCATTCGAGTCCATGAATATTTCAGATCATTAAAATGTCAAACCGCTATAACTTTTAACCACTTGATATTTTCACATGCCATTTTCAACAGTCCTTATCATCTTATCAAGTACTCCCCAGGAATAAAAATTTCGAAACTTAATGTGTGCGTACGTGGTACGTACATTAGTAACACCTTCATGTTTCAATAACTTACGAACCGCTTCATCGATTTGATAATATTTGGCCACAATGTGTGTCTAGGGTATGGTACTTTGTTTTGCATACAACCCACGTCCGACCGCCCAAGGTCAGGTCACTCCGATTTGTTTCTGTATTATCAAGGCTATCAGCGAGAGGATTATCTTCGTTTAACGTTTCCATTTCTTGTTTAAATTGTGTAAATATTTTAATGGCTATTAAAGCAACTGTGATAGAAGTGAAGGGTGGTATGTAATTTCTACCAATTTTATTGACAGCGACCTATCATTAATTTGTGTAATTCCCCATAAGTTGCATCCCCAGGGGACAAGCAAACTGTTTCCCTGATTGAGTAAAGGGACCTTGCAAAATTTGCGACCAGTGTAGTCCCAGATCAGACTGCGCATATGCGCAGTCTGATCTGGGACTACACTGCTCGCTAAACACTCATTGAAGCAACGTTACTACGTTACTGCCATATTTCAGCTTTAGATCCTAATCTGATTCTGTGAAGAACAAAAGGGATACAATATATGCATATACGTAGTCTGATCTGGAGCTACACTGTTCACCAAACACTCAGTGAAGCAACCTTACTATACTGCCATATTTCAGCCTTAGATCCTATTAATCTGACTGTGTGCAGAACCCAAGGGACAGGAAGGACCTCCGTACAATAAGTGTTGGTGAAAACATCTTACAAGGTCCCCTTTCTCGTGCCTAAGGGGCCAATTGTCAGTGATGTAAGTGATCATCACCTGAACATCAATGTTTAGCACTCTACCTGGTGATATGTCAGGGGGTTCCCAATTAGATTAACTTTATTACTTTGATCTCTTGTGAAATTGATTTATGGTTAGGTGTATGTAATAAGAAAGATTCCAAGCTTCAGGTTTCTGTTCAGAAGTGTTGCCTGTGGCCATTATGTACATTGGTGCACAGTGGACACTTTTGATGCCAGGCTGATCATTACTGTACAGTATAGGGTTAAATCTGTTGACAATTCTGTGTTTTGGTTGGCGATACTTCCTTTGGTGCAATGAGGAATTCTATTGACAATAAGCGTTGATTTTATGTGTTTTTATTGGATTGGTTTAGAGAGAAAAATCTTTGTGCTAAGTGTGTCAGGTAAAGGCTGTTTAATTGTGTGGAATTTTACAGACTTGAATTTGTTTGTCACAACAGGAGCTTATTGAGTTTTTGACCAGTATAGCTCCTGATCAGCTAGTACACTTGTGTATCATGACATACATCTGGGGGCTGTTTCACTAAACTTTGTACGACTAAAATGTTCGTAAATGCAAAATTATTAGTCTGTGAATTTCACATTAACAATGTTTTCTTGTAAACAATTATTGGATTTACACTTATTGAGCATAGGCTGCATATGCAGCCTATGCTCAATAAATGTAAATCCATGAATTGATGTTTGCAGACGATCCTAAATTTGCACTTGCAAACATTTTAGTCGTAAGAAGTTTAGTCAAACGGCCCCCTAGCTGAGCGTTCCATTAGAGGCATCAGAGTATTTTTACAACTCGTGCGAGCAGTGTATGCCACGGTTATACTTGTGTGGATGTGCAGTCTGGTCTGAGAATACTCTGGTCACCTGGGGCCCGTTTCACTAAACTTCTTATGACTAAAATGTTCGCAAGCACAAATTTAGGATCGTCTAGAAATTTCAATTGATGGATTTACATTTATTGAGCATAGGCTGCATATGCAGCCTATGCTCAATAAATGTAAATCCATTAATGGTTTACAAGAAAACAGTGTTGATGTGCAATCTTAATTTTGCACTTACGAATATTTTAGTCGTACGAAGTTTAGTGAAACGGCCCCCAAGTCAGTAAGCTCTGTGTTTCATACCATGTCCCATACAGGGATAGAAATGAGTGTTTTTTAGCAGGCTGCAAATACTTGCTGCCAGCTCTATAAGTAGCAGCACAAATATTTACCCTGGCAGCATTTTATTTGTTGATTTCTTTTTTGTAAGTTCACATTTCGGTATCACACATCACACATCTGCAAAATTTAAAAGCGCCACTGTTTCCTGTGCAAGAATTGCTAGAGAGAAGGGCCTGGATTCACATTGACATTGATCAGATTTATCAAATGTGAAATGGGTTACAGTTGAATCACACAGATATAGAGGATCTCAAACTTGTTTCCATTTGATATGAGATTTATGAAACGAGTCGTGCACAATTTATGCACCGAGCCTCTACTGGATCATCGACGCTCTTATTGACGTTTATAATAGAATGACGTCGTGTCAAAGCAACGTTGCTGTGTCGCTCCATTAGGGACGTCATTTGGAACGTCTTCGTTTTATTCGTTCGGCATAACGTTGGTGAATAATATGAATACGTAATTAGTGTTATTTCGCTGCAGGTGTTATTACATGTGTCGTATCACATTTATGAAATGGGTTACAGGATGTCATAAGGTTTTCATGTGATCAAAATGCATTCTGATTTTGGGATTTTCCCCCAACGTAGCCGGTTAAATTGGCATGGCCTTCAATGACCATAGCTGTTGGTAGGCCGTTAAACACCACTAACCCGATCAATCAATCTAGTGACCTAGATGGACAGCAGAAAAAAAGATTTCTGCAAATAATTTTGCAGAATCAAATAGAGAATACAAGGCTAGTGTTTTTATACGACCGTTTTTAAAAATTGAAATTGAATGCGGGCGGCTGAAGAAAAAGCGCAAAGTTCGTGTACACAACTCCTCCGAAACCTTTCTGTCGATCGATCTGAAACTATGCACACGTCTTCTACACATATTGAAGATGTGCACCTTGGTGTTTTTATGCCGAAAAAATATTTTTTAACAAAAATATCGCCTTTTTAACTTAGCCATTTTTTCTACATTTATATTGTATCCAATTCCCTATCATTTCTACTTTACACTCTACTTTTCTATCTCTGCCTAAATTAATATACATGTTTAGCACAACGAGATGAAGAAATAATGCTATAGACTTTCAAATTCTCATTAATGTTTCTTGCCTTGGTGACAGCTTCACATTTCTGCATCTTCGCTGTCTGGCCCATATTCGACGGGCGTATTTTGTGACTTGCGGCACTCTTGTTTGATATCAAGTTTATCTGGACAGGCTCGAAAACGCGTAGGAATTCCTACCATTTCCGAGCCAAGCCTGATAAAACTTGATATCAAAACACACCTAAGCATGGTATTCTATTTATTAGGTAACATTTTAGACTACAGAATGAGCTGTGACGCCGTTCGACCAATGAAACGTTAATTTCTAATTTGTTATAACCCTGATATTCATAGCCGGTCAATGCCTAATACAGCAATATGTTATGTCAGTACGTATTCGGCCAATACAAAGCTTGTTACCTGATAAATTGTGATATTAGGCAGCACATTGCGGCATGAGCATGTGCGATATCTCATGACAAATATTTACAAAATTTATATTTTCTGTAAATGACATCGAAAGATGACAAAATGTTCATAGCAAATGCGGAATAGTAATCTTTCCTTCGACGTCATTTACGGAAAATATCACATTTTCTGTAAATATATTTCATGAAAACTTGCACATGTTCGTAGATACAAAATCGCATGGCGTGTCGCATATATTTATTCTCCACAGAACACTTTGGGTATGGAACTTCTCATTCTCATCCTGAAATATTGGCCACAAGCTAACAAAAGGTACCTTATGACGCGTGTAGCTCCAGTAGCCGATTTCACCAACATTGCAAAGTATACTTATCTAGCAAAGTATATTTTGAGGGAGAAATTTTCAATTTAAGGGTAAATTTATTCTTTTTTATTATACTGAATTTATTACATTATCACAGCCAAAATGTATGAAATAATGCATTTCAGGAAAAATAAATGATTGCTCCCTCAAAAAAGTATACTTTGCTAGAAAAGTATGCTTTGCAATGTAGGTGAATTCGGCTACTGATCAGCCTGCACATTCGCACAGTCTGATCAGGGCCTATGTTTTCGCCATTCAGTCGCTCAATTAAGTATATAGGCATACAATTGTCAGCAAAATGACTACTCTCTGCTCCACATATTGCTGCCGACGAACTTTTGGCTTTTAAAAACATTAAATCTAAAAAATATTTAAATATACAAAATGTAAGTACATGTACTTTTTCATCAATAACAAAGAAGTCGCCCTCCCCAATTTTTTTTATTTGATGAAATTCCATCAAATATTGATTTTATTGGCAAAAAAAAAAATTCCTGTAGGAATTTAACTGCAATTTAATTTTATTGCAAAAAGGAGCTGGGGAGTAAGGTCGAGAAACAATTTTTTTTTGAAAATCGACTCCGAAACCTGTCAAGATTGCTTGGAAATGATGTATTTTGTAACTACAAATTTAATAATTATTTTTTAAAAATATTGTTTTAGAGGTGAAAGGGTTAGTGTATAAATAAATACCATTGTTACTAATGCTGTAATAGAGCTCCTGGTAAGGCGGATATCAAAGTATTTTACCCCCAATTGTTAGCTGAATATGCATTTAAGTGGGTGTACAAAATACTCCAAAGAACTTAAAAATACTCGTAAATCTTTTAAATGAGGAGTGAAAATGCTACAAAAATGAAAATTCACTAATTTGAGTTCAAAAAATCCAACAGTCTGAATAGATTATAATACCATTCAACAAGTGATTTACTGAAGGGGTTAGTTGAAGAAGGGGGCTAACTCCTTGACGGAGTTACCCCCTCTTATTCCACTGACCCCTTAAAGGTACAAGCCCACTCAGTAGGCACAAACTGTTCTTTATAGGAATTAAATAAGTGTATAATTGTGTCACCATTCCAACAGTTCTACAAATTACGAGTGCCAGCTATACAGATATAATCCTTTAGTAATATTTATTTTACTGATTGTGACGCGCTGTGGTATCAGGCTATTTTCATATGCAAATGAGGTATGATATTTTTCAATTATTTATCCTAATTAAATGTATAATATTTTCGATAGATTAGAAAGTATTATCATTGCGCATCAAAAAATAAATACAGAGAATAAATAGTAATGTTCGTTAACATTAAAAGGAAACCCGGTTATCTGATATCAGTGTGTAAATTTGCGTCTGATATGAAATGTTTAATAATGCCAATCAATATGCGGGGTAATGGTGAATGAATGTTTATTTTGCCAGACAATGTCTTCAGATGATATCTCTGATATAAAGAACATTTTGTGCCTACTGAGTGGGCTTGTACCTTTAAATTAGTACAGCGAACAAATATAATGCTGTGGTATAATAAGAAAACAAACTTGTGTTCAATAATATGTTTGCAAAAATGAAACGAAATTGAATGTGAAATCAAGGAGGACTGGTACAATACTCTTTAGACATGAAACGTATCTGGAGCATATTTCACCAAAATTGCAAAATATACTTATCTAGTACACTTTGAGGGAGAAATTTTCAATTAAAGGATAAATGTATTGATTTTCATTATACTGAATTTATTACATTATCACAGCCATTTTGGCTGTGATAATGTAATAAATTCAGTATAATAATTCTGCATACTTTCAATCTTCAAATATATGCAGTGGTTAGTTCTATATTAAACAGTGCATTTCTGAAAAAATAAGTGATTACTCCCTCAAAGTATACTTGGCTATATAAGTATGCTTAGTAATTTTGATGAAATCCGCTATGTACTGGAGCCCAGCTGTAATGCCCCTTTTATGAGCCAGTGGCTCAAACCACATATACCAACAATACAAGACACATGCACACACATTGTGGAGGTGGTGGTCTTGCTTTATTTACTCAAGGCAGATGCTAAGTAATGAAGTGAGAAACCGGAAGCAGAGAAAACTATTCACCAGAAGCTGGGGAAAATCCATTTCTAATGGGAAACAGAGATGATTTATTTCAGAGGGAAGTTATTTACACCTGAAGGGGAATACTCCTCCACTAAGTGTTGTGTTATTTGTAGAGTTCTATAATCTTCTATATATAAACGTTGTCAATTCAGTTGTGGATTATTTGTTCAGGAATATATTCTGTTGCTTGGAATTTAATATTTCTACAAGTAAGTACTAGTACTGTTGTGTCGCCGGCTGAGAAAATGTACATTACACTGTTTGTGCCAGCATAATCCCAAACCAGCATCCACCCCGCCTCATCAGGGTATACTCTAGTTGGCATTCATGTTTCTAGAATCAGATTGCAGGGCTCCAGATAAGGAATTAGTAATTGAGTATTGTCACTCCATAATTTCTGAAGCAATTGGGTATTTCAAAATTTTAATTGGGTAAAATACAACCACACTACTGTTTACACATCAACAAACAGCAATTATTGAATAGTTTGCTTCGAAATGAAAACATGTCGTGGCATTTCATTAGAATTGTCTCCTTGGAAACAATTCTAATGAAATACCAAGATGTGTTTTCATGGGGGAAAAAATGCTATAGTTGTGGTCTGTGTATTGTTTTCTGCAGCATGATAAAGGTACCATAAATATTGTATTGCCTTTTGATACTCGCTACTTCTGATTTCAATTGGATTTTTGTTAATTTTAATTGGGTATTTAAGCAAATAAGCAGCTTATCTGGACTGGTTGTATAGGGTGTGGAGGATGGGAGGGTAACACATCTCCACTGTCAATCCACCTTTACCAGGATTTTCACCTGTATACAGGGATGGGTTGTGGCCAACGGGTTATACCTGGGCCTGGTTGCTCAAAACCTCTGTTAGCTTAACAGACTGTTAAATCCTGAGCAATGCTAAGGATTTAACAGTCTGTTAAGCTAACAGAAGCTTTGTGCAACCGGGCCCTGACTTCCAATCCGGAGGTTGTGGACCTCCCCTTAGGCAACAAACAATTCTTTCATAGTATTTCCATCCCACTGGTCTTTAGGGATGGATTGTGGCCTATGGGTTAGAACACCTGACTTCCAACCCGGAGGTTGTAGGTTCAAACCTTGTCTAGGGCATCAAAAAATACTTTCATAGTATTTCCATCCCACTGGTCTGTCGGATGAGACTAAACTGTGGTCCTGTCTCTATATGACCTTAACTGTTGGTGGGACATTAAACCCTTTCACTTTTTCCCACTGGTCTTTTGGATGATACTTGAAAGCGATGCCCCGTCCCCAAATGATGTGTTACTGGGACATTAAACCCATTCACTTTTCACTTTCTTTCACCTGTAGACAAGTCATCTGGTTTGTTAAGGGTACTTGACAAAAGATCAGGATTTTGAGGTTTCATGACTGGAAGGATATTGTAACATCACCACTGAATTTGCCATCTTCACCACTCACCTGCCCATCCATTGCTAGGTAATCCCATTGTTGAATGGATATAAAACACAATTCAGTCATCAGTAAAACATTGAGAACCTAAAATAATATCTCTTATGATACTGTATATACATTATTGCAAGACAAGTCTTTGTTTGGCTGTGACTGGAGAAACGGCTTACAGGTTTTGCACCCAGTGTAGATCCAGATCAGCCTGTGCATCCTCACAGTCTTATCACGATCTGCACTGTTCATCAATCCATCAATGAAACACCTGTCGTGCCACTAACCAGCAATATAGATCATTATAAGGCTACAGGGGCCCGTTTCACTAAACTTTGTACAACTAAAATGTTCGTAAGTGTTTACATGAAAAAATTGTTAATGTGAAATTTACAAGACTATCATAATTTTGCACTTACGAACATTTTAGTCGTACAAAGTTTAGTGAAACGGCCCACAGGAGTGTGTTGTTTGATCTCGAGCTACACTTGTAATAAATTCCAAAAGCCCCATTTCTCCAGTAACAGCCACATATGCTGTGCTTACATCTCGGTAAGCTCTGTTTTGTCAGGATGGGTTAAATATTACCAATGTATGTAAAGTGGTTTATGATTACAAACATATTTGTTTCACTTTAATGTGAGCCTGCTGCGAACATAAGTTGTGTATTGGAAGTAATCCCAAAATGTGTCTATAATAAAATTGTTCCCCAGTTCCACAAAGCCAGGCTTAGTTCATTTCTGAACCAAACTTTCTGGGATCACTTCTGAACCAAACTTTCTGGGATTGTTTCTGAACAAAACTTTCTGGGATCGTTTCTTAACCATACTTTCTGGGATCGTTTCTGAACCAAACTTTCTGGGATTATTTCTGAACCATACTTTCTGGGATCGTTTCTGAACCAAACCTTCTGGGATCGTTAATTCTGAAGCAAACTTTTTTGGACCAGTCACGCCTGCAGCTGAGTCATCTGGTGATGTCAGGACACCTGTCACCAGATTAACATTCTGTAATACTGAATGTGCTGTCATTCATTCATTCATTCAAACACTTGTGGCTCTGACTGGAGATATGGGGCTTACAGGATTTGTGACCAGTGTAGATCCAGATGAAATAGCACACTCCTGTAGCCCGATAACGATTTAAACTGCTTGTTATAAGACTGATGGGTATTTCACTGATGGAATGGTGAACAGTGCAGATCCTGATCAGACTGTGCAGATGCACAGGCTGATCTGGAGCTACACTGGCTGCAAAACCCATAGGCACGATTTCTCCAGTCACAGCCACAATTACCGTAAAGATTCTAATAGACACCCGGGCGGAATCATAACTGGTTCCGAAGTCCTGGGTGGTGTTTAATAGAGGCAAGTGTTATTCAGCAAAGGGAAAATGATAACAATTATGATTTTCTACTATCGAACACAACAAAACCAAACCCTAAGGAAGCGACGTTACTCTCAAGGACAAATTCTCAAATGTCTTCCGGACTTGATTGTACTGTCAGTTTATGGACATTTTGGACCAATAAGTTTCGGCTCGCTTAAAAATTGGTCATTATGGTACAGTTGGTAAAAATGTTAAAATACTGGTAATGTTTCGGACCATGGAGGTTTCGGTCCGTATCAGTGCAATTATTTTCGGCCCACTGCCGCGTGCAGAACAAGCCATATTTATTTTTGCTCATCTCCTAGGAAATATTGGCCAACAATCTAACATGATGTCAATAATATACGAGATGGGTTTGAGATGGCTTTGAAAATGTCGTATCCATAACCGTGTAAATTCTGATCGCCCTATGTCCATGTAAATAGCTTCTGCCGATGAGGAATTTACTGTGACTGGAAACAGTCGAATTTCGCATCCACATTTGAAGGTGAAAGTAGAATTTTTGTTTTTTCGATTTTCAAGGAAGTTGTCTCTAAGAAATACTGGAAAGAAAAGAAATCTAGTTGGACAATTCGCTCCGATTTTGTTTCAAGTTAGCACTCATGGGCATTTATTAGAGGCACTAATTGTGTGAAAATCAGCCAAAAAATTGGTAATTTTCAACGTCAGAAATGGGGGGTGGGCGTCTATTAGAACATGTGCGTCTATTTGAATCTTTACAGTAATCATTTATGAACAGTATTGATGCTGTTCAATCTGCATAATAATTTAAAATCATCCCTGACATTTTAAATGTTTTCATTCGGAGGATTCACTATGTTACATATGGAAAATTTAAAATATTCTTATTTCACAAATGAGTGGTCAGTCACAGAATATACTTTCATCATAAATAAGAAAAATAGAGGGGAAATGTTCATATTCTTAACCCTTAGACCGCTACACACAACAATTGTCGTCTGCTGTTCCTTTTATATCTTGCCTTATTTCTCAATAAAAACATGATTTGACAGCACTTCAGAATCATTTCCAATGGAAATGATTCTGAAGTTCTGTCAAAGCATGTTGTAAATTATTCTAAAGTGCTGTCAAAGCATGTTTTTGATGATAAAAATGGAAAATAGAAAATAAACAGCAGACGACAAAAAATTAAGATAGCGGTGTAAGGGTTAAAAGTATATTCCGAATGTAAATGGGTAATGTTTTTATTGATCAAATGGCAATCAGTAAAGACCCAGGTCAGACTATGCTGGTCTGGACCTAAGCCAGACTGAAATGGCAATATTCTCATGGTTTTGGCTTCATCCATTCATGCCTGGAATATTCTGTTGGCAATACTTAGGTGATAATATGGAACCAAGCATTTCACACTGCACATTTCCTGTTTGGAAGAACTCTAGCCGCAATATCCTGACCTCAACTGATTTTCCGTTTGCCCCTCATGGTGTTCTGGCTGGCACAACAGTTGTCTGTGTATATTCAATCTCAATTTCCTGCAATTTTCTGCAATATAATATGTGACATGATGCACATGACTAAACTGGGTGTGTCTCATTTTTCTTGTCCTGAGAGATTAGGAGGATATGCATATCTGAATAATGAATTCATCCTTAACCCTTAGACCGCTAATCACAACAATTGTCGTCTGCTGTTGCTTTTATATCTTGCCTTATTTCTCAATAAAAACATGGTTTGACAGCACTTCAGAATCTGATTCTGAAGTGCTGTCAAAGCATGTTGTTAATTATTCTAAAGTGCATGTTTTGATGATAAAAATGGAAAATAAACAGCAGATGACAAAAAAAAAATAAGACGAAGGTCTAAGGGTTAACCCTTAAATGTGCTTAGAAGTGTATATGTCGCGACCACCATTTGAACCGTCTCATCGAGACGGTTCAAATGAGTGGTCACAACATATTCTTTCATTGAGAAATAACAAAATTAAAAATTAAATATTTAATAAATGTCATACCTGTAAAGGTGTATTCCGAAAGGTGAATGGGTTAAGATCGGATAGGACTTGTAACGACCAATTTATCAACTTTTGGATCTACAATTTTTGCAAGCATTGAAATTGAGGTCTAATGAGAAGTTAATGATATCTATAGCAAATATTTTAACCTACAATTTAAACCTTTTGGTTGTCCGGTTAGCGCAATCGGTAACTAGCGTGTTTCTCTCCAATGCGACCCCGGGTTCGATCCTCAGCAGGGGCAGTATGTGAGATGGTATGGTGGTCGCCAGATCGGACAAGTGGGCTTCCTCTGAGTACTCCGGTTTCCTCTCGCAGTAATGACCGCCCTTACGCCTTCATCTGTGCCAACGAAAGCATTTGTATAAGTGCTCTCGCGTTGGTTTGTAATCGTTGTGAAATATGTAAAGTTTAAAAAAAAATAATTTGTCTGACTTCATGTACATGTACCGAATATATGTAATCATGATTTGAAGCAGTATGTAGACCTAGCTACTGAGAGGAAATTTGGAAATCTTCTGGTGTGAATCCGGCCTTCTTAACCCATACAGTGCTGAATTAAAATTTGTCATCTGCGGTTTATTTTTAATTTTTCGTGTCAAAAACATGGTTTTGACAGCACTGGAAATTATTTTAAAATGCTGCCAAACCATGTTTTTATTGAGAGACAATAAAAAACAACAGCAGATGGCAATTTTTGGTTCCACCGCCTTCTAAAGGTTAATCATCCTGGATATACCTACCTGTCGGGAGATAAAAATCAAATTAATTATCAGCTAATTTGATGTTTAATGCCTTGTAAACTACAGTGTACATATTAAACAAACTGTTTTATTTCACCCAACTCATCATTTTCTCTCTTATATGTGGGTGTGAATGGAGAAATGGGGCTTATGAGATGTTTGACCAGTGTAGCTCCTGGTCACATAGCACACTTCTGTAGCCTGGTTATGAGTGATGGCTAATCTATATTGCTTGTTAGAAGCATAACAGGTGTTTCATTGATGGAATGGTAAACAGTGCAGATCCTGATTCCGTCAATGAAACACATGTCATGCTTCTAACAAGCAATATATATTGTTACCAGGCAACAGGAGTGTGATGTTTGATCAGGAGCTATACTGGTCACAAATCCCACTGGTTGCAAAACCCATAAGCCCCATTTCTCCAGTCACAGCCACATATGTTATGTGTGTAGATAAGGGGAATACTTTAGGTCTAGTCTGGGCCAAGAATTCAGTGTAGTTTCCATGTTCACTGAATGGCGACTTGTTTAACCCTTTCACATCCAAGTAACTGGAATGGATTTTGATGTTAATTTTGCAACCAATCCAACCATCACAAAATGATTTTCAGACTAGTCCATTTATGAAAAGCGGGTGTTTTTGTTCTAAAAAATATGCAAATTACTTGCAAAAAGTGCAGCTCCCGATGAGACGGCTCGTCACGAGCCGGCTCAGCTGGATCTACACTTTTTGCCAATACCACTGTACAGGCCTGTGGTGTTGAAAGGGTTAAAATATACCAGCTAAGTTTGTTTCCGGAGTTTGTCAATATAAATGAAATGCTAATGCTGTATTGGGATGAAGTAGTCTTGAACATGAGGTCAGCAGACAGTTAAACAGACATCAATCAATGAATTATTCATGCAGATGCTACAGGCAGCTAGGAACTAATCTGCGAATGAAGAAATGGGGCTTATGGGTTTTGTGACTTGCGCAGCTCCTGATCAACTAGCACACTCCTGTTGCATGATTATCATCTATTGCTGGTTAGAAGCATGACAGTTGTTTCATTGATGGAATGGCAAACAGGAGAGATTCTGATCAGACTGCAGATGCACAGGCTCTACACTGGCATCTGGATCTACACTGATTGCAAAACGCATGAGCACCATTTCTCCAGTCACAACCACATTTGTCTCCACTAATTGGCGCAGACAGCTAAGCTGTGATAATTGTAGCCCCCTAGGGCCAAACTTAATTGGAAAATAATTGGGTGAACCATGTTACTTACTGTTAAATTCTATTTTTAGATAACCCATCCAATATCCTATATTATTCTTGTAGTAACAGTGAAGCCTCTGGTATGGTGTTCCGTTTAGGCCATCGTACTATCGGCATCGTAGTATTGCACTATCGTTATCGTAGCATCGTGATATCGTACTGTTGTTATTGTAGTATCCTGGTTTCGCACTTATCGTCATCGTAGCATTGTATTATCGTTATCGTAGCAACGTGATATGGTACTATTTGTTATTGTAGCATCGTGATATGGTACTATCGTCATCATAGCAATGAAGGGGTTTAAACAAATTTTGTCCGGATACTTAGGGGTAATTACGGTATGACAGTCATTGGGAAAGACAACCACTATCGTGGTTTATAGTATCGGGATGCATGTGTGTAGAGTGTGAATAAAACTATCCGTGCCAAAGACAACCATGTCCTGTAGCCCATCTTACCAATATTGCTAAGCACACTTATCTAGCTAAGTATACATTGAGGGAGTAATCATTTATTTTTTCCGAAATGCATTATTTCATATAGAACTAGTAATTGCATATATTTGATGATTAAAAGTAAGCAGAATTATTATACTAACTTTATTACATTAGCACAGCCATTTTGGCTGTGATAATGTAATAAATTCAGTGTAATAAAAATTAATAAATTAATCCCTCAAAGTGTACTTAGCAAGATAAGTATGCTTAGCAATTTTGGTGAAATCAGCTACTGATCTACACTATGTACCCTGGTACTAGAAACACAATTATTTGTGTTTCTGTTACCAAGTTGCATAAGCTGAACTCATTCATTGTAACAATTTACTGTCTATCGTCCGCAAAACAGGAGAAGTTGACTGTAAATCCTGCGAATTCAAGCGAGTTTGAATCGTGATGTTAAATCTTGACAATTTGTATGATGTATGTGATAGGACCGTGGGTTTAGGGAAGAGTCATGGGCCTTGTGGGGATATGATACGCTAAATTAATGTGAGAGTGGATAAATTCACACAATCTGTATTGTATGACTATCCGAGAGAAGAAAAAATTACACTGTGGTATGCCTCAGTCTGCCCATCTGTCGGTGGCACACCTTTTTGGGAGATAACAAAGTGTTAGCATGGTCGTACATAGTTCTTAGTACATAACTATAATTACATTACATTGCATTACATTTGCATTTGGAGCGTTCTTTGTTTACTTCATGGAGAGTGACCTTAGAATGTTGCTAATACACACTTTATTAGGCGAGTTTTATGATAATATATTTGCCTCATATTGTAGAATTGTCTCTCCATAACAATATAGTGAAGTATGAACATCAGCACCCTGCAGATTATTGCTATATTTTAGTGCAGGAAATGGAAATGTTATGCCGCAAATTTATACCGCTGACAGTGGTGTAGCGATATATTGCCTATAAAGCACAAAACGTACAGCTCGGTCGTACAATATTTCCTTACCTATTTGCTTATGGGGTTCAAAATACATATAAGTAACTGTTACTAGAGTAATTGGGTTTATGGCATTTGTGACCAGTGTAGTTCTGGATCTGCTAGCACACTTATATACTGAAAGGATAAAGAAACGCAGGGTAAACATTTGAGGTCATTTAAAGTGATGTGTTTACTGTTATATACAATATTTTATATGAATATTAAAAAAACATCTTTAGTCAACACATTATCAAAATTGCATTAGGTTTTGACCGATAATTCATTAGTAATTGAATCACAATTGACGGTACCCCCCAATATCGCACAGTGAAATCCACTGTTTTGTCAGTATCTCGTATGCCCCCTTCGCGCATCTGTCACAGCCCTGATTCTCTTGTGCATGGAATTCATTAGTGCATTTATCCTTCTTATTGGGATATTGTTCCACTCTTACAACAATGCAGTCCTTAGTTGGTCGATATTAGAATGGGTATTCTGACACCCCCTTATCCTCCTGTCAAGTTCGTCCCACAGATGTTCGATTGGGGACAAATTGGGACTGTACGCTGGCCAGTCGAGTGGGTTAATGTTATGGTCAGCGAGAAAGTCTTGACAAACTAGTTGACGCTGTTGCACAAATGGAACAACAACCGGGCGGAGGATTTCATCCCTATATCTTACGGCGGTTAAATTCCCGGCTACCACAATCAACGGTGACTTTACCCCGTGAGATATCCCTCCCCAGACCATAACCGAGCGACCTCCAAACCTATCCCTCTCAAAAACGCAAGCGTCGGCGAAGCGTTCCCCACGACGTCGGTATACACGACGACGACCGTCCG
Organism: Conchocele bisecta; assembly: GCA_029237695.1. Taxonomy (NCBI): domain Eukaryota; kingdom Metazoa; phylum Mollusca; class Bivalvia; order Lucinida; family Thyasiridae; genus Conchocele; species Conchocele bisecta. The sequence continues at coordinate 103,002,516 of CM055266.1, read as the reverse complement.
GACGAAAAAGAGTGAACCGGGACTCATCTGTGAAAAAGACTAGTCTCCATTGCCTCATTGGAAATCGTCTGGGAGTATGTGCCGCCAACTAAGCCATACGACGCGCGCGACGTGCACGAGTGAGAGGCAGACCAACGTAGGGACGATGTGCTCCCAGACCAACCTCGCGCGCTCGATTTCTTACAGTTTTGGGGTGAATGTGGCGATTATGATTGCCTACCGTGTTAATAGCGGTTTCAGTGGCAATAACGTGGCGATTATGTAGGTGGGCGAGACGAATAGCCCTGTCTTGACGTCGCGACGTTACGCGCAGACGTCCCGATCTCGGTCGGTCTGCAACCCTTCTCTCTCGGACGACGGACAAGACGTTCTATGGTGGAAACATTCACACCGAACTGCATAGCAACCTGCTGTCGCGTTTGACCTTGCATTAGCTATGCAATAGCCTGACCCCTCTGAACTTCCGTCAGACGTACCATGATTGTGAGAGCTATAAATTCAGTGTAAAGAGCGGAAAACGATGTGTATACCTCAAGTGTATCAAGTGGTATGACAAAATGTTTTGACGAACTTGTCATCATGCTGCACGTGTTTTTGGCTTTTTATCACTTTCTCTATGTGGTACGGTGCATTACACGGTTGAGTAACTTTAGGCACCGGTTTGGGTGCACAGTGACCCAAGATAGTCGCCTGACCGGTTTTCATAATTTTAGGCCAAGCATTTAAATAATTATTGCGTATATTGTTACCCTGCGTTTCTTTATCCTTTCAGTATAGTTATAAGTTATGTAACAAGCAGTATCATGTATTCAAAAAATCATGCGAGATGTTTCATTATCTGAATGATAAACAGCGCATACGCTGATCAGAATGCCTTGATTTGCAGATTGATCTTTGCAACACCACGTTAACAGCAATTCATCAACAATGTCAATCACGATTAATTTGGGGTCTCCACACACCGAGCTCAACAAAATGACTGTATGATGCCTTGTGCAATGCCAATGGATTGAGTCCGCCTTTGCATCGGTGGTAAAATAAATCGAAATATGGTTAACATTGGTGGTGGATTTTGCAATTTCCTTCTTCCACGCTTGTTTCTTGTGTCCACCATTTTGTTGCGCCATGTGTTACCAATTTTCTACGAAAAAATCTGACTCGATCTGATTGTGTTATTTATAGTGTCTATCGCTACTACGATTATATTAATTGATGAATTCAGGCGCCGTTCAACTCGTCCTATTTTAGTTAATTTGACCGCCATTTTATTCAACGTGTGCGTTGGTTGAAATAGTAATAATGTTACCATATTTTCATGTATTACTTATGATACTGTCCCACACGTAAAATATAAACCTGATACACTAAAAATAATATAGTGTCTGCTGTGCCCGCCCTCCTCCTGGACTAATTCCACTGTACCATCCGTGCAGATAGTCGTTTACGAATGTCTATGGACATTTTTCGTTGCAACTCCTTGAGTGGACTCGGGGGGGGTCGACGAAACAATTAGTTTCACATCGATTTGAATTGAAGAAAATAGACTAGTAATGAGCCTGGATCTCGGGTTCACATTAGTGTCGTATCTCCGTGTTGTTTTTTACAATTATTGATTTGAAAATCAGTAATATTTTCCGTAAATGACGTGGATTGTGACAACAAATTCAGATGAAGGGGAATTCAATTCCGGCTTGCATGAACTCTGAAGTTTGTGTCAACTTTCGCCATAATTGATAGGCCCTGTCATGTACGATTTCTTTCCCAAAATCAATATGGGCGAAAACGGGCGATGCAACAAGGGTGGACATTCTAGAGTTTGGATCATTAACTTGAACGGTACTCGAAATAACTGCCATGTGGTGGGCTACTAGAGTTTCGTACCGACTTGGACACATTTTTTTCCGCTGAGAGTCGGAATCACTCGCGCTAAATCCAAGAGTTCAAATCAAATACACCCCAAGACTGGTTTCTAGCCGTTATCGGTGAAATACAGCGAGACATTGTCCGCAGCTAGAGCCGGGACCAGACTTTGTAAACAATGAATGACAGACTGCACAGATCATCGGCGATGATTTTGTAGGATTGTATCTAACAGTACGCGTAATTTTTTATACCGCAACCATTGCTCCATGTAATCTAATAAAGTGGTTGAATAAATGCTGTTTATATCTGAAGTAACCTAATATACCTGAAGTAGCCTAATATACATGAAGTGCCGTTTTTGCCTTTTTTCACCTTTGACCTCTAATCGTGGCCTCTGATTGGTCAGTCTCGACAGCAAATTCAAGATGGCGGCGAATTTTAAAATCAAAATCGCTGTCGGTGCAGCTGAATTTTGTCTATTTTTACAGTATATGCGACGTAACCAACGACATGGACATGTCCATTATGATTGCAATGCTTGAAGCGCATCATAAATAAATCTGGAGATTTAGTCAGATAAATGGACGCCGCCATTTTGCTTTGAATGATGTTGCTGGATTTGTGACGTATGGCGAGGGAATGACGTCAAAACATGACATCATGCACGTTCAAACAATTAAATTTAGTATGCAGTATAAATTAAATACATGATTTGTGCCGTCGAATATAAAATACATTCGGTTTCGCCCCGACAACTTTAAATAAAACCGAAATATTCAACCGAATATATTTTATATTCGACGGCACTTATAAGCATGTATTTACTATATTGCGTACCGGACATTTTAATTGCTTTTTGATAGCATTGGCTCTGATTTTAATTGGGTTTTTGCAATTTTAATTTTTTGTATATACGCCAATACGCACCTTATCTGGACCTGTGGCCATGATGAAAACACGTTTTTATTTTTTATAGTATTTTTTCCAAAAAAATTGAAATGCCCCTTAATGGAGATCATGCATGTTTTAGTGCAAAGGTCAAAGTTCAGCATAGGGGTCAGCAAAGTAATTTATAGGCAAGTCAGTATTTGCTATGTCTGCAATTTTTCTCCCACATCTGAAAGTTAACTCTTTGCATGCTGGGAAACTTGTGGGCTATAAATAGTTCAAAACTAGTGGACAAAAAATCATCATATTTTCTTGTATTTCTCCCCGTAAATATCATGAATATGTCTTGGAATTTCATTAGAATTGAGTCCTGAGGACTCAATTCTAATGAAATTTCAAGACATATTCACAGAGAGAAATAAAACATATACTCGTAATTAGTTTGGCGGATATTTTCGCTGCTAGCATGCAAAGAGTTAATGCATGTTCAGGTAAATTGAATCTTATCTGGAACGGTTTCCATAGGTATGAATGCTGATGATATCTCTAAATGTAATTAATTTGTTATTTATGTAAAATAGAGACAATGCTATATTAGAGTGCTGGTAATGGATTTGCAAATAAACAAACACTGAAGTGCTTCACCAGAATTCGATCCTTACACATGTAGATATATGGCATAGCTGTGCTGCCATAATGCTTACTTTGTTTTACTATCTCACTGCAAAGCTTTCAATATTGCGTTTTTAGAAGTAAGAAACAAGCTGTGGATAAAAACGATGTTGGTTATAGGATTCTATGGCTGCATAGTATATTTACTTCTATTTATGCTGTTGTTGCATTACTTTACAATCTTATTTACAATCTTTACTATATGTACCACTAAAAATAATCAGGTATCATAATTATAATCACCAGCCTGTCTGTCTGTTCATATGTCTGTCTGAGATTTGCACTAACCCCTACAATGCAGGAACCGATAATTGTCGTCTGCTGTTGTTTCATATTTTGTCTTTTCTCTCCATTGGATTCTAAAGTCCTGCCAAACCATGTTTTGATTGGAAAAATAGAAAATAAACAGCAGACGAAATAATTTAATTCAGCATTGTCAAGGGTTACCGTAATGTTGTTTTGGTTATGTAATACCTCTGTTACTGTAAGTAGGCCAGATTGTCTTGAAAATGTCATAGACTTAACCCTTAGAGCACTAACTCACAACAATTGTTCGGCTGCTGTTGCTTTTATTATATCTTGCATTATTTCTCAATAAAAACATGGTTTGACAGCAATTCAGAATCATTTCCAATCATGTTTTTGATGATAAAAATGGAAAATAGAAAATAAACAGCAAACGGCAAACAAATTAAGATAGCTGTTTAAGGGTTAATTATGATCATCCATATTTTCCTTCTGTAGCCCATCCATGATCCTCAGATCTCCAGGTAAAATGTACGGAGACCCGCAGGGGACATGAATTTTTTTTTATTAAATCGTTCCCATGAAATAACAATTTGTTCCCACGAAAAATAACACTTTGGTCCCACGAAGTAACAATTTGTTCCCTCAATTTAACAATTTGTTACTTCAAATTAATAATTCGTTCCCACAATATAACAATTTGTTCCCTCAAATAAATGACAATTCATTCCATCAATTTAACAATTCGTTTACTCCATTTAAAAATTAATTCCCATGGGAACGAATTGTTATTTTTCGTGGGAACGAATTGTTATTTCATGGGAACGAATTGTTATTTCGTGGGAACGAATTGTTGGGAACGAATTAATAAAAAAAAAAATTCTACGTCCCCTGCGGGGAGTGTTTGAGGGGCACATGCATCTCCTGAGGAGCCATCTCATCAGGATACATGTATGTACTGTTTGTGTATTATATTTTATCATTTCTGTTGTGCCGGCTTGCAGACAGCGCGATATAGTCGGCACATTCCTGACATTGGCATTCGTACGTACGCACTTACCGGGTTAAAGTTTTTTGTACTATCAAACCTTCGGCTGGCGCGACATGTGGACCGCGGTTAAACCGCTGTCCACATGTCGCGCCAGCCGAAGCTTTGATAGTACAAAAAACACCCCTTTTCTGATTAATTGAACATTTCAAAAGTCTGCATGTAGAGACCATACCCGTTACTGAGTGGTGAAAAGGTTGAATGTGATCATCCTGGACTACGAATTAAATCAGTCACCCTGGGGACATCCCAGGGTGTCTGGTTTAGAGCGGTTCCACTGTGGCTTACACTATTCGCCACTTGATCCATCTGTGTATGTCCATGAAGAACAGTCCCAGGGTCTCTAGGTTAGATCTATGTGCTTTGCAATCATGAACAGTAGTAGTAGTAGTACATGTAGTTAGTTGTCATTGGAGATAAATTACCCTTTTAACCCATTACAGGCTGGATACAGTTGAACATTTTGATATTTTTTTCGGTATTTCCTGGTTTTCTGTTTGAAAGTAAAGCCAAACCTGTGAATAAAGGCCAGCCGTGGGAAGAGAAAAATCTGACCTGGTGGTCTTTGTTCACAGGTTCATTACGAAGTAGTTGAATAATTGAGGAAACAAAGCGCCTGCTATTGACAGGTAATTCCTATTCAGAGCTGGCCTTTAACACATGTTCGACTGTATATTATGTGTTACCACTCATATGAAGCGTCTTGACGAGAGATCGTTCAATTATGAGTAGTAACAACAAATACTTTTACGTGGAAATACAAATAATCAGAGTTTTGCTGTGGAACCCATCGAGGTTAAACACTCAACGATCTTCAGGATATCCGGTTTAACAAGGTTCTACTGTATACGAGATAAACAGTTTACCGAGTTTTAACACAGTGTCTATTTTGTCTTGAAATGCGGCACGATTTGTATTGGAAACTTTGTCACACTGGCTAGTGACGCTAATGTTTTAAAAGCATATTTCCTCATGCCTTTCCTGTTGCAGTTGGAAAGAAGTACATGAAACTTGGCTGGGACTGGAGCAATCGTAGCTCAGGTGTTTTGCGTCCATTGTAGATCCAGATCAGACTGTGCATCCGCACAGTCTGATCAGGATCTGCAATGTTCGCCATTACATGAATGGAACACGCATCATGCTTCTAACAAGCAAAGTCGTTTTCGGGCTACAGTGGTGTGTGATTTGATCAGGAGCTACTCTTGGCACAAATCCCATGAGCTGAATTTCTCCAGTCACAGCGACAATTATCGGAGAACTAACGTGACTTCTGTTTTATATTGCAGCTCTACTGGAAGATGGGAAGGTACTACCGTAATAACCCTAAATATTCGGACACAGTTTATTCTAGGAAAACGCATAACTATCTGGTTTCCCACAACAGTGTCCTAATAGCGTCAGTATGGTTAAGCCGATTTATCGCAATAATATATTTGTATACAATTTCTTTTATAGGGGTTCCCAAAACAAATGGTGTCCAAATATTCAGGGTTATTATGGTAGTATGTAAACAGTGAATGCATCCTTACTGGTATTCAGACCTGAGTAGGGATTCATCATTAGTGGTAATCATTATGGTAATCTTGATCTGGTGATCTTGTATGGCATTGTGCACCAGATCATGATGCTGAGAGTTTTGTGCTGGAAATGTAATGTAATGTAATTTAAAGTTCTGGATTTGCAGTGTCTCCCCCCACATGCAGGGTTATTTCCAGTCCTTATAAGACCTACTACTGTCACCTTGCGGTTTAACTTTCGTAAATCACCAATCAATCTACTGCCATGATTAGATCCTGATGATTCTGCAGGGTTGGGTTTGCATTAACCCTTTCACCCCCAAGTAACTGGAATGGATTTTGATATGCTAATTTTCTGACCAATCCAATCATAACAAAATGATTTTCAGACTAGTCCATTTATGAAAAGGGGGTGCTTTTGTTCTCAAAAATATGAAAATTGCTTGCAAAAAGTGCAGATCCTGATGAGACATCTGGATCTACACTGTTTGCCAATACCACTATACAGAGGTGTGGTGTTGAAAGGGTTAAGCAATTTTTCCGCCTCTTTCCTGCAGAATCTTCATGATCAAATCCTGGTAGTAGACAGATTGGTCATAACTCTTATGTAATGTATTGCAATGTAATGTAATGTATTTACAGTTATGTACTCAGAACTATAATTAATCCGAATTCTAAAACTACTTTCGCTCACATTTCATTGTTGAACAATGTCACATGACATTACCAAATGATGTCGGTGTTATGACGCCATGTAAACAAATCGGCATTCATTTCAGCAAATGCATTTCAAAGGATAAAACGTTACCCAATTATTAGAATAGCTAGCTAGTGTATATTGATATCAAATGTATTATGTTAGGAATTTGTTGGTGAACCTCGGATTTCCTAGCATTGCCTGATAAACATGATATAAAAAACCTGGTATTCTCAGTTTAATCTGCGGAAACCAATTTGTACTCCATCATTTTGGTGCTGATTTTTGCCGCCATTGATTCCAGATTGTCAAAGAACATAATGACATAGTTTTCATCCGTGCAAATTATAGACCTCACATGCGCTGTGAGCCATTTATTTCTTTTGTAAATCTTGTAACCAATGAGAAAGGGTCATGGCGACATTTTTAACCAATGTAGACCAATGCCTTTCATTGTAAAGCCTTCATAGCAACTGTTATCAAACTATGTACATGTACTCAAAATCAGGCAGTTTGATTGGCTGAGACCGAGGACTGAGCTCGGTCTCGTCCTATCAAACTTCCTGGCTCGGTCTCAGCCTATCAAATTTCCTGATTTTGACCATGAGTATGGAATACATGCTCAGAATGTTTGTTATGATCATGATCCTTGGATCATTCTGATTGATTGATTGGTTGATTGATTGGTTTGTTTATTGATCAATCAATTGATTGATCAATAAATTGATTGATTGATTTGTTGGTTGATGATTGATTGATTTGAGGTTTTACGTCCATTCAACATCAAGGTCATATGCAGACTGGAATGCACCTGTATGGTACAATCAGCACCGAAAATGCACTAAAACTTTCAACACTGAAAGTGAGTTTTCCGATCTGGTCTACACTGTTTGCAAATGTTGTCTGGGACATTTTCATTGCTTGGTATCTGAATAAATGTCACAGCTTCCATCTGTGTGATTAAGTCAGTGAGATTTACAATGCACACTCTCCTGCTTAATGATTTGAGAATGCGGAACTAATTTTCAGCTTTTCTCAATAAAATACTGGGTTGATTGAAATTTAAGTACTAGTTATAACAGTTGAAACCGGAAAATTATTCCATTTTTGTCCGTGTCAGATAATGGGTTGTACTTTTGTCCAGTATCAGATGTCACAGTTCTGGTATTATCTCCCTTAACCCATTTCTTGCTGAAAATATGCCATATTTTCAAATGAGTTGTCACAACATATACTTTCATTGAGAAATAACAAAAATAAAAATTTAAAAAGTCATACCCGTGTATAGGTGTATTCCATATGTAATTGGTTAATGTATTGTCATTTGTCACCGATATATATTTTAGATATAAAAGGAACAGCAGACGACAATTGTTGTGTGTAGCAGTCTAACTGTTAATTAAACTGTGGTCCCGTCTCTATATGACCTCAGCTGTTCCTTGGACACTAAACCCATTCACTTTCACTTCGCCTTTTATTCCACAGACCACTTCAATTGTGAATTTAATATCTTTCGCCATATCTTGAAACATGACACATGGTAATAAATTAATAATATTCATTTCTTAATTTGAGTTATCTCCCATTAGCCTTTATAAAAAAACAAATATTGGATATCAGTAGCAGGATTTCACCAAAATTGCTAAGCAAACTTATCTAGATAATGCAATAAATTCAGTATAATAAAAACTAATAAATTTATCCTTAAATTGAAAATTTCTCCCTCAAAGTGTACTTCACTAGATAAGTATACTTTGCAATTTTGGTGATATAGGCTACTGATCATCATCTGAGATACAATGTCTTTAAACCCATATCTAATGTGCACCAGAGTTACTGTTTATGAAACAATTATTGCTATAAACCTATGGGAGTAATTATAATAATTAACCAAGTGTTACTGCTGTAAAATCACTTTTAAGTATGCCTTTAATTATAATTCCAGATTGGTGCCCTGGGATCATGCAGTATTGGCACATGTTAACCCTCTCATCCCTAAATATCTGACATTGATAGGTCCATGCTCATTTCTGGACTATTCCATTAATCAGGTAAGAGGTATTTTAAAATAAAATCAGAAATATACTGACAAACACTGCAGATCCTGATGAGACGGCTTGTTACAAGCCGTCTCATCTGGATCTACAGTGTTTGCAAACGCATGCTTTATGGACTGTGGTATTGACCATGAAATGGTTAGGAGATTTTGTCATGTGGTCAGCTGCAAGGACCATCTGTCCACTGGTCATTGCAAATATTACCAGCTGAGCATTTAATTACCTTTGTTTCTGCGACCAATTAATTGCTTCCTTGTCAAACAACATTTTGTTGATGAAAAATATTCTGTTCTTATTTTCTATGAATATTTTAAGCATTTGAACAGTGTGTCTGAAATAAAAGGAATGCATTAACTTCAGGCCACATGTTGAAGCACAGGTGATGGGCTAAAATAATCTGATAATCTGACAATCTCTCATTGTATAAACATTAATAATATACTATATATACTGTCATGTGATTTTGTTCCTGTCACCTGTGGGTTGAAGTAACACCCCGATCTATACATACATTAAACATACATAAAAGCATCAATAAGAGAGAACAAAATAAGCTAACATTTTTAGCTTATTTTGTTTTCACTTATTGATGCGTCTATGTATATTTAATGTATTTATGAACCTTGGTCCGTTACTTCAAACTGTGCGTCAGGCATGTCTGTCTCATCCAGATCTGCACAATTTGTGGCTAGCAGTGAATGAATGGCAGATGGTGTAAGCCCTGGTCAGATTGTGCATATTCACAGGATAGAACTGGGAGATATATTTGGGCCTCCAGCAAAGTAAAGGTCCCCTTTTTAGCTCACCTGAGCGAAGCTCATGTGAGCTATTGTTACCGCAATGTGTCCGTCGTCTGTCGTCGTCCGTGAACATTTTCAAACGTCTTCTCCTCGGTAACCATTGGGCCTATAGTCACCAAACTTCATGGTCATGGTCCTTAGGTAGGGGGATTACAAAATTGTTAAAATGACGTCATTACGTAATCCAAGATGGCCGCCGTCTAAAAATAGCACAAATTCTTCAAAAATCTTCTCAAGAACCGCCAACCTGATTTCGACAAAACTTGGTAGGAATGATCAATGTACAATGCTCTTTCAAAGTTGTTAAAATGGTGACCCCGGGGTCAAAAATGGGCGTGGCCTGTGGGGTCAAATTGGGGTCAAATTTTATTTTTGACCGAATATGGTCATGTCATGACCGAATATGGTCATGTCATATATCAAATTGAAGGTATCAATGAGGCGATCACCTGGTGCTTTTTTTTGTCGAAATCGGGTGGCTATGTCATCCAAGATGGCCGCCGAAAGGTGAAAAGGTCGTTCTTTTATTAGAGATTTCAAAATTCTTCTTCATATGAACCGCTTGGCCCATGGTAGCCAAACTTAAAATTTATGGTCCATGGGTGAAGCCTTTTCAGATTTGTTAAAATGGAGGTCATCGCTAGGAATGATCGATGTACAATGCTCTTTCATAGTTGTTAAAATGGTGACCCCGTGGGGTCAAATTGGGGTCAAATTATATTTTTGACCGAATATGGTCATGTTATATATCAAATCGAAGGTATCAATGAGGCGATCACTCTGGTACATTTTTTGTCGAATTGGATTGTTATGTCATCCAAGATGGCCGCCGAAATGTCAAAAGGTCGTTCTTTTATTAGAGATTTCAAAATTCTTATTCACATGAACCGCGGCCCATGGTAGCCAAACTTAAAGGTTATGGTCCATGGGTGAAGCCTTTTCAGATTTGTTAAAATGGAGGTCATCGCTAATCCAAGATGGCCGCCGTCTAAAAAATAGCTGAAATTCTTAAAAAATCTTCTTCTCATGAACCGCCAGCCTGATTTTGACGAAACTTGGTAGGAATGATTGATGTACAATGCTCTTTGAAAGTTGTTAAAATGGTGACCCCGTGGTCAAAAAGATACAGTTAAAGATACACGCTCACTTAGTAGGCACAAACTGTTCTTTATAGGTATTAAATTAGTGTTTAATTGTGTCAGTATTCCACCAGTTCTAAAACTTACATGTGCCCGCTATACAGGTATAATCATTCAGTAATATTTATTTTACTGATGGACTCCTGGTAGTATCATGCCATTTTCATATGTAAATGAGGCATGATATATTAAATGTGTCGCCTGAAAAAAATAATATTTTCAACAGATTAAAGTATGATCATTGTACATCAAAAAATAAATACAGAGAATAAATAGTAATGTCCATTAACATTTTACGGAAACACGGTTATCGCCCCTGATATCACTGTGGAAATTTACGGCTAATACAAAATGTATAATATTGCCAATCACTACGTGGGGTAATGATGAATGAATGTTTATTTTGCTGGAAAATGTCCCAGATGATGTCTCTGATATAAAGAACATTTTGTGCCTACTGAGTGGGCATGTACCTTTAATATAGACACATGAAGACAGCAGTAAATGCGTATAGTATGTGGTGATAATTGGTGTACTCGATCAATTTCATCCAATTTTCTCAATTAATTTGATTTATAAGCATGTTCCATTAAAATAAATGTTGCTGTGATTGATTACTGATCAATTTTTCATTCATTGCTGGGAGGCTGGGTGGGTTATCGTTAACGATGAATCCATTCTTTGCTGGGTTCATACGTTAACAGAAAATTTACTGGGATGGCCAATAGAAACAAAATTGTTACCTTGCTACACTACCTCTCCACTAGATAACCATATCGTACGCAACTCTTGTAGCTAGATGGCCAAGTGATCTGATATAGTTTGTGCTCCTGGCACCAGATCAGGATGTTGTGTTTTCAGAACTGTGACTTCTGTGCTGATAATGCAATGCTCTCCATACAGATACTCGTTTATTCCTGTCTATATATGACTTCGTTGTCAGGCGTAAAACCACAGTCGGTCAATTTGCTCGTTTGTTTAGGCATGAAGATACGGAAGGGGCAGGCACCAGTAGCCTATTTCACCAACATTGCAAAGTATACTTTAGTAGCAAAGTATACTTTGAGGGAGAAATGTTCAATTTTATGATAAATTTATTAATTTTTAGCCAGGTTTTTTTTAAAAAAAATCCAGGCTATTGGATTGGCGAAAGCCGGGCGGCGGGCGGGCGGGTGGGTGGGTGGGCGGGCGGGCGGCGTCCACAATCAATGTTAAGTTTTCGTGTTTGAGTACATTTCTTTGTTACTGTACCACCTAGGACCACCAAACTTTCACAGCTTCATAATCAAGGGGTGCCCACCACATATCACTATCCAACATGTTACCTTTTTTTTTTAACTTGACCCATTTTTTCCGCGCAGTCGACTTAGCCATTTTCAATGTTAAGTTTTTGCGTTTACAATGTTAAGTTTTCGTGTTTACGTCCATTTCTTTGGTACTGTACCACCTGGAACCACCAAACCTTCACAGCTTCATAATCAAGGGGTGCCCACCACATATCACTATCCAACATGTTACTTTTTTAGCCAGGCTTTTTGAAAAAAAATCCAGGCTATTGGATTGGCGAAAGCCGGGCGGGCGGGCGGCGGGCGGGCGGGCGCGGGCGGCGTCCACAATCAATGTTAAGTTTTCGTGTTTGAGTCCATTTCTTTGGTACTGTACCACCTAGGACCACCAAACTTTCACAGCTTCATAATCAAGGGGTACCCACCACATATCACTATCCAACATGTTACTTTTTTTTTTAACTTGACCCATTTTTTCCGCTCAGTCGACTTAGCCATTTTCAATGTTAAGTTTTCGCATTTACAATGTTAAGTTTTCGTGTTTAAGTCCATTTCTTTGGTACTGTACCACCTAGGACCACCAAACTTTCACAGCTTCATAACCAAGGGGTGCCTACCACATACAACTATCCAACATGTGACCATTTTTTTACCTTCACCTATTATTTCTACGTAATTGACTTAGCCATTTTCAACGTAACTTTTTAACGTACGTCTGGCTAAAGTTTTTTGGTTAAAACTTTTTCGTTATACTATATCTCTGCAACTGCTTCGCTCATTACCTTGAAACTTCACATGGGTGTTTTCATCATCCATATTTTCATTCTAACCCTCAACCGTGCGGCCCCTGTGCCCAATATCAAGGTCAAATTACTTTTAATTTTTTTGTTAAAGTTTTTTCGTGTACTATATCTCTGCAACTACTTCACCCATTACCTTGATACTTCACATGGGTGTTTATCATCATTGTCGCGACCGCTTGCGGAAAGCACGATATCGTCGGAATTTTGACATACGTCCGTCCGTACGTCCGTACGGGCAGACATTCGGGTACTTATGTGGCTAGCCCCACAGGGTTATGGACTTGTTAAAGGATAGGGTTGGTTACAATTAGCCACCTAAAACATCGTTTTATGTGGCTAAAAATGGTTTTATGTGGCTAATATTTAACATGCGATAAGCCACATAGTTACCTGAAAGTAAAGACGTCCGTCCGTACGTCCGTGTGTCCGGTTAAGGTTTTTTCGTTAAAGTTTTTCCATCTACTATATCTATTTTTTTAGTGTCCATGCCTCGCCCCAAGGCACGACATGCAGGCCACGGCCATCTAGTCTACAAAAAGTGGGTATAATTACGTTATCCAAGTGTCTATGCTTGGAAAAAACCTGGCCTTCGTGGCTTTGCCTCATTTCTTGTTATTATACTGAATTTATTACATTATCACAGCCAATTTGGCTGTGATAATGTAATAAATTCAGTATAATAATTCTGCATACTTTTAATCATGAAATATATGCATTTGTTAGTTCTATATGAAATAATGAATTTCAGGAAAAATAAATGATTACTCCCTCAAAGTATACTTTGCTAGTAAAGTATACTTTGCAATGTTGATGAAATAGGCTACAGGAATCATCTACCCGTATATAGTGGCTGTTTCAAATGTATGGAACCCCCCTCCCCCATACATGGGCATTCACACCTGTATATATCCTACTGTTGAACAGGTGTAAAACTTCAATCAATCAATCGATTTTAAAAAAATATGAAAATTACTTGCAAACATAAGTGTAGATCCTCATGAGACGGCTTGTCACGAGCCGGCTCATCTGTATCTACACTATTTACAAACACCATTATAGAGGTCTGTAGTGTTTGTTGCAAAGGTTAATGGTTTTAGTTTCCACTCGAAGTGTAACACCACAGACATTTGGCATAGAAACAGTCATGTATGGAGGTTGTCTTGGTGTCGGTAGCATCTACCTATGTGATTAGGCCCTGTTTTCTGGCGGGTTTAATCAATTAATGTACCTGCAGAGCACTGGGGCTTTTAATATCTACAAAATCTATCTGAACTGAACTCTTCTCCCCTTCATGATCAATGACAGCCTCTACTCAATTAAGTCATTTCCCAGTATAATGTCATCAGTTTTACATTCGCAACCAGCATAGACCCAGATCAGCCTGCACATTTGTGCAGGCTGATCTGGGTCTATGCTGTTTGGCGGATGCATGGTGGGGCATTTTTGATGTCTTGTAAGGCATTACAGGCTCTGTATTGTCGCATAGGTGTGCTGCAGTCCTGGGGATTTATATTGATTGGAAATGCCAATAGTCATGTATTCCATGATGTGCCATCTCAATTAATAAAATTCAAGGATCTAAACTGGGGCTTTTATGATTGAGTAGCAATGGGTGCCCAGCTTAGAGAGGTGGTGGGTGGGCTAGTTCTGAGTACATAACTCTGATGACAACATAAAAGTGATGATGTGCCGGTATTTGGGTAACTTGCGTTTTATGCTATTCTCCTTTTTCGCACATTTTTAGATTGAAATACATGTTAAAACTTGCGACTGTATTAGTTACAATGTAGATATTGTACCTTCATAACAGAGGGATAATAATTGCTAAAGTCTCTGCCCCCATGCTCTATCTAATAAAGAAGGGGAAGATCCAAACTTATGTGAGGTCAATTGCTGGGGGATGTGTGAATGTGGCGGGTGGTCGGACATGTGAAGTTTATGTGAAGGTGGAGGGGGTGGTATATGTGAAGGTAGTGGATGGGTTGGATATATGAAGGTAGTGGATGGGTGTGATATGTGTAGGTGGTGGATGAGTGGGATATGTGTTATGTGGATGGGTGGGTGGGATATGTGTAGGTGGTGATGGGTGGGTATGTGTAGGTGGTGGATGGGTGGGATATGTGTAGGTGGTGGATTGGTGGGATATATGAAGGTGCTGGATGGGTGGGATATATGTATGTGGTGGATGGGTGGGATATGTGTAGGTGGTGGATGGGTAGGATATGTGAAGGTGGTGGATGGGTGGATATGTGTAGGTGGTGGTATGGGTGGGATATGTGGAAGGTGGTGGATGGGTGGGATATGTGGAGGTGGTGGGATGGGTGGGATATGTGAAGGTGGTGGATGGGTGGGATATGTGTAGGTGGTGGATGGGCAGGATATGTGAAGATGGTGGATGGGTGTGATATGTGAAGGTGGTGGATGGGTGTGATATGTGAAGGTGGTGGATGGGTGGGATATATGTAGGTGGTGGATGGGTGGGATATGTGTAGGTGGTGGATGGGTGGGATATGTGTAGGTGGTGGATGGGCAGGATATGTGAAGGTGGTGGATGGGTGGGATATGTGTAGGTGGTGGATGGGCAGGATATGTGAAGGTGGTGGATGGGTGGGATATGTGTAGGTGGTGGATGGGCAGGATATGTGAAGATGGTGGATGGGTGTGATATGTGAAGGTGGTGGATGGGTGGGGTATATGTATGTGGTGGATGGGTGGGATATGTGTAGGTGGTGGATGGGTGGGATATGTGAATGTGGTGGATGGGTGGGATATGTGTATGTGGTGGATGGAGGGATATGTGTAGGTGGTGGATGGGTTTGGATATATGTAGGAGATGGATGGGTGGGATATGTGAAGGTGGTGGATGGGTGTGATATCTGAAGGTGATGGATGGGTGGGGTATATGTATGTGGTGGATGGGTGGGATGTGTAGGTGGTGGATGGGTGGATATGTGAAGGTGGTGGATGGGTGGATATGTGAAGGTGGTGGATGGGCAGGATATGTGAAGGTGGTGGATGGGTGGGATATGTGTAGGTGGTGGATGGGCAGGATATGTGAAGGTGGTGGATGGGTGGGGTATATGTATGTGGTGGATGGGTGGGATATGTGTAGGTGGTGGATGGGTGGGATATGTGTAGGTGGTGGATGGGTGGGATATGTGTAGGTGGTGGATGGGTGGGATATGTGAAGGTGGTGGATGGGTGGGATATGTGTAGGTGGTGGATGGGCAGGATATGTGAAGGTGGTGGATGGGTGGGGTATATGTATGTGGTGGATGGGTGGGATATGTGTAGGTGGTGGATGAGTGGGATATGTGTAGGTGGTGGATGGGCGGGATATGTGAAGGTGGTGGATGGGTGGGATATGAGAAGTGGGTGGGGTATGTGTAGGTGGCGTGTATGAGAGCTGTTCACCTCTGGCCCGTGTTCAACCTGTTGTGTTACAGTGTTCTGTCATATCTACAATGGCCACATATCGGACTCGCCATTTTATTTTGTACCTAAAAAGAAGTGCAATATTTCATCAAAAATATTTACAAAATTTATGTTATTCGGAAGTTGACAAAATGGAATTCCGCAATTTGCTGTGAAAATTTCATCAACTTTTTACAGAAAATATCACAGTTTCTGTAAATATTTTTCATGAGGTATACAAATCACATGTATTATATAGGCAAACACAAAACTGGCTGTTGTAGGGAGGTTTAATTTGTAGGCGATTAACCATTTGATATATAAAATATCGGCTGTTACAGAGAGGCGGTTGTCATAGAGAGGTGACCTTTAATGGAGGTTTGGGATGGGCTGTGGTTTAGGGGTGGAATACAGGACTTCAATAATGAAGGTTGCATGTGAGTTCAAAACCTACCCTAACGCATGAAAAATACTTTCATCGTATTTCCATCCCACCGGTCTGTTGGATGATGCGGTCCCGTCGCTGTTGCTGGGACGTTAAACCCATTTCACTTCATTTTCATTTTAATAGATGGAGAGACTGGGTGGGGTGGGGGTGGTGGAGACATAGTTGTGAGTGTGGTGTTGATGAGGATGTGAGCATTTCACCTCAAAGTTTGAGTTATATATTATGACCATTTGTTGAAAATGGATCATCACAAATGGGCTCTAATTGAAAAACGATCTCATTGCGGCCAGCATAGTCCCAGATCAGCCTGCGCATCCGCGAAGTCTGATCAGGGCCTGCGCTGTTTGCCATCCAATCACTAATGTTGGCTGTGCCTGCCATCAGAAAAATGATAGTTAACCCCTTACTATGCTGGAGACGGAAAATGTTGTCTACTGTTTTTCATCTTTGCCTTAATTCTTAACAAAAATCCTGTTTTGACAGCACATGAGAATCGTCTCCCGTGGAGATGATTCTTATGCGCTTTCAAAACAGGTTTTTGTGGAATTTTTTTGAAAATAAAACATTTCCGGCAGACGACAAAAAAATAATTCAGCGTAGTAAGGGTTAATATACTCCTACTGAGTGAATGTGCAAAATGACCCAATTAACCTACACTTGTCATAAATCTCAAAAGGTACTTTGTATCAACTTTCGATAAAAATGTTACTTTCAAGGAAAAATACGAAAAATTAAAACAAATACATGTATCAGTACTCCTGACATCATACTCCGAATATAGATCTAATGGGTTAAGGTATATAGTACCATTTCAATGAATCTAGTTGAATTTGATTGGTTTGCTGGAAATACCAGTAACCCAAGTGGCTTGTAATCGCTATGTGACACATGTGTATGACACCACGATCGTGAGTCACGGCTATCGTGAAGCTGAGTCCGTGAGTTCCATGCCAATAACACAAGCACGCTCGAACACTAACTCATAATTTTCTCTGAGAAAGTGATTATTGTTCAGGTCGTATTGTGGACAGTGGTAAAATGGAAAGATAATCAGCTACTGTCAGGGGAAAACTAGGCTGCACTGGATGGCTATATAAACCAGTGTAGGGCTGCAAATAAGGCATGTGCATGTTTGGTACTTTTTACCTCCTTATTTGTGGCTGTGAATGGAGAACTGGGGCTTATGGGTTTGTGACCAGTGTAGCTCCTGATCAAATATCACTCCCGCAGCCTGATAATGATCTATTATTGCTTGTTATAAACATGACATGGGTTTCATTGATGGAATGGCGAACAGTGCAGATCCTGATCAGACTGTGCGGATACACGGGGTGATCATGATCTAAACTGGTCGCAAAACTTATAAGCCCCATTATTTCTCCAGTCACAGCCACATTTTAGCTGAATACATGTTGGTTTTCAAAAGTGGGAGTTCATAATATTTGTATCAATTTTAAAATATTCACTTACACCAGATAAGGCAGGTATTGGTGTATTTCACACATTTATCTTAGCTGAATACTCATTGGTCACAACACGTCTTTGAGTGCTCTGTAGAACCCCCAACTATTCTCCACTAGTGTAATGCTTACATGATTTAAAACAGACATTTAATGTTTGTTAACCCTTAAACCGCTATTTTCAATTTTTGTCGTCTGCTGTTTATTTTTTATTTTCCATTTTTATCATCAAAAACATGCTTTGACAGCACTTTAGAATAATTTACAACATGTCAAAGCATGTTTTTATTGAGAAATAAGGCAAGATATAAAAGCAACAGCAGACGACAATTGTTGTGTGTAGCGGTCTAAGGGTTAAAGAAGGTTCAATATGACGACTAATGTAAATATCTATATGTTAAACCGGACACCATGGGGATCTCCCAGTGTGTGGTTTAGAGAGGTTCCACTGTACAACAAACTGGGTTCAATTGAACTTTAAGAATTTCAGGATTTGGACCCTTTATTGCAGTCATTGTTACTTAAATTTTTACTAATCCAGATAAGCTTTGCGTCTAAAAAGTATTATTCGCCGATTTCAAAATCTGTGTGTATATTATTTTTAATCACTGTGTTGGATAAGGTGTAAGTTTTATTCAAACTGTTTGATTTTGTTCAGCTCCTATAAGTGCAGTTACTACTTTCTACTTTTTAAAATCAATGCATATTCATCTAACATAAATGTGTAAAATCCATTAATACACACCTTATCTGGATCTCTGAATACTCATCCAACATAGAAACCAACATATTGTGGAACCTCTATAAACCGGACACCATGTAGACTCGAGGGTTGTAATTTTGATGTGTTTCATTGTTATTTAACTCAGATGGTGCTATCTGTTCGCGATCGCAAAACACGAATGAGCATATTGGAGTGGTCATATGTCTGCTTTACAGTGGACCATCTCTAAACCGGACACCCTCAGGACTTCCGTTTGGAGAGGTTCCACTCATTTGACCTTCATGTGACATTGACCTATTTTTCCACTTCATAGATCCAGGCCCCAGTGTAACTATAATATACGGACCAGGGGGCCGTTTCACTAAACGTCGTACGACTAAAATGTTTGTAAGTCCAAATTTATGATAGTCTGTAAATTCCATATTAACAACGTTTTCTTGTAAACATTTATTGGATTTACATTTATTGAGCATAGGCTGCATATGCAGCCTATGCTGAATAAATGTAAATCCATCAATTGAAATTTCCAGACGATTCTGAAGTTTCACTTACGAACATTTTAGTCGTACGAAGTTTAGTGAAATGTGCCCCAGAAGAGGCATAACATGTTGTAAATATAATCTCCAGCCCCTCCAGCACTTGTTACAAACTCCACACTAAACGGAGGAAAATGAAACAAAATTGGTGTCTGCTGAATTTTATTTCTGTTTTATTTATTAGCAAAAATAACATGCTTTGACAGGACATGAGAAATGTCTCCATTCACATGTGCTGCCAACCCTGTTTTTATTGACCTTTATTTGAAATGACAAAAAAAAAGCAGCAGGTGACAAAATTGAATTCAGTGTAAAGTCTTTTAAGACTTAATTTCCCGTGTGTATGTGCTCAATTACAAACGCTACAAACCTGGCCGAGCATCTGTAATCGATAATCACACATTGTCCACTGCTTTGCGTTTGTTCGGCCTGCAGAACGCAGGCCAATTTTCTAAATCGTAACAGACAGGGATGAATAACAACAAGCTGTTCCAGTAATCGACACTGTTCCAGTAATCGACACTGTTCCAGTAATCGACACTGTTCCAGTAATCGACACTGTTCCAGTAATCGACACTCAACTGCCGTTACACCATCACCCCCAGCTACTGAAATAACCTTAAATATTCAGATTTTATTTGAATTCAGAGAAACCTGTATAAATATATGGTTTCCCAAGACATAAAGTGCCCCAATATTTAACCCTTTGCATGCTGGGAAATGTGTGTGCTATAAATAGTTAAAAAGTAGCAGACAACAATTCAGTATTTTTCTGCCACCGGTCTCGAAGAGCCGGGTGGCATATTGTTTTTGGACCGTCCGTCCGTCCGTCCGTCTGGGCACACATTAGGGTACTTATGTGGCTAGCCCCACAGGGTTATGGACTTGGTAAAGGATAGGGTTGGTTACAATTAGCCACCTAAAAAATCCTTTTATGTGGCTAAAAATCGTTTTATGTGGCTAATATTTAACATGTGATAAGCCACATAAGTATAGTACTGTAAGAACGTCCGTCCGTCCGTCCGTCCGTCCGTCCGTCCGTCCAGGCACACATTAGGGTACTTATGTGGCTAGCCCCACAGGGTTATGGACTTGGTAAAGGATAGGGTTGGTTACAATTAGCCACCTAAAAAATCCTTTTATGTGGCTAATATTTAACATGTGATAAGCCACATAAGTATAGTACTGTAAGAACGTCCGTCCGTCCGTCCGTCACACTTTTCGGTTAACCACTTTGTCACAGTTTCTCAAATATGCTGCAGGTGGCATCCGCATTCGACAGACACATTTCTTGTTTCTTTTATTAACCTGTAAATAACATGAATATGTCTTGCAATTTCATTAGAATTGAGTCCTCAGGACTCAATTCTAATGAAATTTCAAGACATATTTACAGAGAGAAATAAAACATACTCCTAATTCGTTTGGCGGATATTTTTGCCGCTAGCATGCAAAGAGTTAAGGTTAGTATGGCTGTGTGGGGTTAGGGCAAAATAATGATGTACTAGGATACAATTAGTTTTGGGAAACTACTATCTTATTAGAGTTTCCCAAAACTAATAGTGTGTCCAAATATATTTAGGGTTATTGTGGTAGTTATAATGGCTGAGTTGCTGCTTAAAAGGCAGGAAATGGATATTGTCGTCTACTGTTTCAATTGTTTCCACTGGAAAAGAAGAATCATCATGAGCTGCTAAAACATGTTTTTGTTGAGAAAAATGGAAAATGAACAGCAGATGACAAGTTTGAATTCAGCGAAAGGGTGTTAAATCTTGTGACCATTATTTGAACTGTCTTGATGAGACGGTTTGTTCAACTGAGCAGTTACTTGAAAAGAAAATGTTTACATGCGCCTACAATGCTTATTCCGAATGTAATGATATGATGTCTTTTGTAACAAAAAATCATGTTTGTGTATGTGACAATACCCGCCATACTCCACTGCACGTGTCATACCACCACGTTCATTGTAATTCTCTAACAATAATTGACAGCAAACTGATCCAATCATGTCCAAATATGAAAGTGAAATCACCCTGAAAGAGTCTGTGTTGTTCCTATTGTGTTTATTGGTATTTTATCACTAAATTGCAAGAACTGGTGAAGAAAGTGAGACAGGAAGGTCAGAAGATTGGCAGGTGTAAGGTCGTAAAGAATAAAGGACACAACTGAGCCAGTCAAGGTCTAGTTGGGCTGGTATTCAACAGTCTGGCAAAAAGTAAAGAAATAATCCATCGCATGTGGGGATGCTTATTCACAGGTATCGGAATTTACCAGCATTTGTTTGAAATTTTCTTTATTTCTCAATGAAAGTACATGTAATATTGACGGTAGATCATAAAGAATAAAGGTCACAATTGAGCCAGTGAAGGTCGTGATTGGGCTGTTCAACAGACTGACAGTAGGTAAAGGATTACCCCATTTCAAACATGTACGTGATACTGGTTCACACGTTTCAATTTACCGCAAACCATCTCATCGAGACGGTTCAACTGATTGTTAAAATTTATGAGCAGAATGGTGTATCTGCAACATGAAATTATCGGTAGCCGATTTCACCAACATTGCAAAGTATACTTTTCTAGCAAAGTATACTTTGAGGGAGTAATCATTTATTTTTCCTGAAATGTGAGGGGGGCATATAGTGTTACCGGCGTCCGTACATACGTAACATACCGTACGTACGTACGTACATACGTACGTACGTCCCGAAACACTTTAACGCTCGGGTAAATGGCTTTTAATTTCTGTTTCCTTGCTCGGATCTGCTTCACATTTCACACACGCATTGCTCTAATGGTCCTCTGCCACCCTGTGACAAATCCACATTCGTGCCCCCCCCCCCTCCCCCCACCCCCGCTAAGCCCAAGGTCACAGACTTGGTGCGTTCGAAACCTAACGCTGGGTAAATGCCTTATAATTTCTGTTTCCTTGCTCGGATCTGCTACACATTTCACACACGCATTGCTCCAATGGTCCTCTGCCACCCTGTGACAAATCCACATTCGTGCCGCCCCCGCTAAGACCAGGGTCAACGTCACAGACTTGGTGCGTTCAAAACCTTAACGCTGGGTAAATGCCTTATGATTTCTGTTTCCTTGCTCGGATCTGCTTCACATTTCACACACGCATTGCTCCAATGGTCCTCTGCCACCCTGTGACAAATCCACATTCATCCCGCCCACGCTAAGCCCATGGTCAAGGTCACAGACTTGGTGCGTTCGAAACCTTAACGCTGGGTAAATGCCTTATAATTTCTGTTTCCTTGCTCGGATCTGCTTCACATTTCACACACGCATTGCTCCAATGGTCCTCTGCCACCCTGTAACAAATCTACATTTGTTCCGCCCCCGCTAAGCGCAGGGTCAAGGTCACAGACTTGGTGCGTTCGAAACCTTAACGCTGGGTAAATGCCTTATACTTTCTGTTTCCTTACTCGGATCTGCTTCACATTTCACACACGCATTGCTCCAATGGTCCTCTGCAACCCTGTGACAAATCCACATTCGTGCCGCCCTCGCTAAGCCCAGGGTCAAGGTCATAGACTTGGTGCATTCGTAACCTTAACGCTGGGTAAATGCCTTATAATTTCTGTTTCCTTGCTCGGATCTGCTTCACATTTCACACACGCATTGCTCCAATGGTCCTCTCCCACCCTGTGACAAATCTACATTTGTTCCGCCCCCGCTAAGCCCAGGGTCAAGGTCACAGACTTGGTGCGTTCGAAACCTTAACGCTGGGTAAATGCCTTATAATTTCTGTTTCCTTGCTCGGATCTGCTTCACATTTCACACACGCATTGCTCCAATGGTCCTCTGCCACCCTGTGCCAAATCCACATTCGTGCCGCCCCCGCTAAGCCCAGGGTCAAGGTCACAGACTTGGTGAGTTCGAAACCTTAACGCTGGGTAAATGCCTTATAATTTCTGTTTCCTTGCTCGGATCTGCTTCACATTTCACACACGCATTGCTCCAATGGTCCTCTCCCACCCTGTGACAAATCTACATTTGTTCCGCCCCCGCTAAGCCCAGGGTCAAGGTCACAGACTTGGTGCGTTCGAAACCTTAACGCTGGGTAAATGCCTTATAATTTCTGTTTCCTTGCTCGGATCTGCTTCACATTTCACACACGCATTGCTCCAATGGTCCTCTGCCACCCTGTGCCAAATCCACATTCGTGCCGCCCCCGCTGAGCCCAGGGTCAAGGTCACAGACTTGGTGAGTTCGAAACCATAACGCTGGGTAAATGCCTTATAATTTCTGTTTCCTTGCTCGGATCTGCTTCACATTTCACACACGCAATGCTCCAATGGTCCTCTGCCACCCTGTAACAAATCCACATTCGTTCTGCCCCCGCTAAGTCCATGGTTAAGGTCACAGACTTGGTGCGTTCGAAACCTTAGCGCTGGGTAAATGCCTTATAATTTCTGTTTCCTTGCTCGGATCTGCTTCACATTTCACACACGCATTGCTCCAATAGTCCTCTACCACCCTGTGACAAATCCACATTCGTCCCGCTCCCGCTAAGCCCTGCGTCAAGGTCACAAACACTTGGGTAAATGGCTTATTATGCCCCCGCAACCGAATGGTGAGTGGGGCATATAGTGTTACCGGCGTCCATCTGTACTCGGGTAAATGGCTTGTAATCAAATATGCCTCGTTTTCTTTGGCTGCCAGCGGGGGCATTCGTGTGCCGACAGGCCACATTTCTAGTTTCGTATAGAACTAACGACTGCATATATTTGATGATTAAAAGTATGCAGAATTATTATACTGAATTTATTTCATTATCACAGCCAAAATGGCTCTGATAATGTAATAAATTCAGTATAATAAAAATTAATAAATTTATCCTAAAATTGAAAATTTCTCCCTCAAAGTATACGTTGCTAGAAAAGTAAACTTTGCAATGTTGGTGAAATAGGCTACAAAACAGTGAAAGGTCTTGGTGGGGTGGTATCCAACAGACTGCATGTGTATCTCGACAATGAATCCATCCTTGAGGTTTCATATATTAACCCATTAGTATGCGGAATACACATGTACAGGTTTTAATTTTTATATGCCTGTTTGAAAAAAACGGGACGTATTATGTATTCATCTTTTACGGGCGGGCTGGCCTGGCGGGCGGGCGGGCACAGCTTGTCCACGCAATAACTAGAGTGCTACTTGACAGATTGTAGCCAAATTCGGTATACATGTTTAACACGGCAAGACGTAGAAGCCTATTGATTTTGAAAAATTTCTGAAGACTTATCTCCCCTTGGCAGCCATTCTTAATTTTCTCACTCTGTATCCTTGTCCACGCAATAACTCAAGTTCTACTTCACCGATCGTAACCAAATTCGGTATTCATGTTTAGCACGGCAAGACGAAGAAGCCTATTGATTTTTAAAAATTTCCGATGACTTATCTACGGAAGCCCATTTGGGCCACTTCATTTTTTTTTAATTTCCTTTTATTCAAGATGTTTTCTTGAATTTTCAAGTTATTTTCTTAAATTTTCAAGATATTTTCTTGAATTTTTCAAGAAAAGATCTTGAAAATTCTAGAAAAGAACTTGAAAATTCAAGAAAACATCTTGAAAATTCAAGAAAAGATCTCGAAAATTCAAGAAAACATCTTGAATATTCAAGAAAAGATCTCGAAAATTCAAGAAAACATCTGAAAAATTCAAGAAAAGAGCTCGAATTCAAGAAACGATCGTGAAAATTCAAGAAAATATCTTGAAAATTCGAGAAAAGAATTTGAAAATTCAAGAAAAGATCTAGAAAATTCGAGAAAAGATCTCAAAAATTCAAGAAAAGATCTTGAATAAATGGAAATAAAAAAAAGTGAAGTGGCCCTTTTTTATTTTTAGCTTATATTTAACGGCGGCACTGGCTCTAGGACCTTGCATGCCGTCTCCCAAGAATGAGAGAAAGAACGGAGGTAGAGATTTTTGAGAGAAGCCGGTAATTCGTATTTACAGAGCAACTACGAATTATCGGTACCCATTTACAGTTGGGTGAACTGGAGCAGTGTGGATAAAGTGTCTTGCTCAAGGACACAACGCACGCCGCTAGTCAGGTTCGAACCCACGACCCTTGGATCAGTAGTCCGACACACTAACCATTACGCCACGGCGCTCCTGAGTGGCCCTAATGGGCTTCCGTACTTATCTACCCTTGGCGGCCATTTTTAATTTTCCCACTCTGTATCCTTGTCCACGCAATAACTCGAGTTCTACTTCGGTATACATGTTTATCACAGCAAGATGAAGAAGCCTATTGATTTTCAGTGAGTTATCTCCCCTTGTTGACTGACCGTGCCTCGACGGGCGTATATTGTGACCTTCGGAACTCTTGTTTAAAATATTTTATTTTTATTTTTGTTATTTCTCAATGAAAGTATATGTTGTGACCACTCATTTGAACCGTCTTGATGAGACGGTTCAAATGGTGGTCGCGACATATACTTCTAAGCACATTTAAAGAAAATATTTATGATTTTCCCCAATCAAAATGGCATATCCTCAGCATGAACTGGGTTAACCCTTTCAACCCTAAAATAACTGGAATTGATTTTTATATGTTAATTTAAGGACCAATCCAATTGTCACAAAGTGATTTTCAGACTAGCCAATTTACAAAAAGGCATGTTTACTTTTCTTGTAAAATAAATATCAAAATTACTTGCAAAAAGTGCAGATCCTGATGAGACGGCTCGTCACGAGCCGGCTCATCTGGATCTACACTGTTTGCAAACACCATTATACAGGTCTGTAGTGTTGAAAGTGTTAACGATGAATCTTACTGGCATTCACACAAGTGATCCGTGCGGATATGGTAACGGTGTTGGCACCAGATCAGGACACTGTCTATCCTTGCTGAAAGTTCAGTGCTCCGTCATCTGTATCTCCATATAGATGCAATCCCATCTGTCTATGACCTTGTTGTAGAATGGATGTAAAACCAATTTATCAATCAATCAACAATCAGTCAATCAATGAGTGAATCAATCAGGCAACCAATCAGTCAATCAAGTCAATCAATCAATTGATTGATCAATCAACCAACCGACCGACCGACCGACCGACCGACCGACCGACCGACCGACCGAACCGACCGACCGACCGACCGACCGACCGCACCGACCGACCGGACCGACCGGACCGACCGACCGACCGACCGACCGACCGACCGACCGACACCAACCAGGTCATCAATCGGTCGATATTTTTAAAATCAATCAGGCAATCAAACAAATCAATCAATCAATTGGCGAATCAAATCAAGCAATCTGGCAACACAATCAATCAAGCAGACAATCAAATCAATCAATCAGGCCATTAATTAATCAACAGACTGCGGGAGGATGCTGTGATTAGTTGTCTTCCATTGCAGGTATGCTGCCAGTGATTTATTCTCAATTATTGGCGTATTTATTGATTGTTACGCTATGCGGGCGGACATTATTCAAGATATGACTGAATAAAACTACCACGGCATTCACGACTGTGCTGGAGATATCAAGCTTAACCCTTTCAACACTGGAGACCTATTTTCTAATATTTGCAAACAGTGTTGATCATAATGAGCCGGCTCATAATGAGCCTTCTCATCAAGATCTACATTATTTACGGATATTTTTTTTTAAAAATCACCACCTCTTCTGCATAATGAATCAGTATCGGATGTAACATGAAACAGTGAATGTCAACTACTTATGGGTGAAAGGGTAATACATTTATAATAGGGCTGACCTGGGCCTATGATGGCCACATATGTCCGCTGCTGGCACATATGACTTGCATGGAGTTGCTTCATTACACAATGTATTTATTATTATTATTATTAATATTATTGCCCAACCTTGATATTCAAATTTAATTCTTTCATCCTTAAATAACTGGAATGGATTCTGATATGTTAATTTTCCAACTAATTGCATTGTCACAAAGTGATTTTCACACTTTTCCATTTATGAAAGGGAGTGTTCACGGTTTGCACTTTGCAATCCAATTGTCACAAAGTGATTTTCAGACTAGTCAATTTACAAGAAGGGGTGGGATTTTTTTTGTAAAGAAAATGGGAAAATTACTTGCTAAAAGTGCAGATCCTGATGAGACGGCTCGTCATGAGCAATTACACAATGTTATTAAAAAAACAACACATTAACATTGTATAGCATCTGATAAAGATCAAATCTATGACCACTACCTTTCATATGTCAGGCCCACAGACTTGGAAAAAATATACATATTTAGGGAAACCTTGGCCCATGCGGGAGGTTATGCCGTAAGCCTCGCTCACTGACAAATCTAGTTTAATGTACATCGTATTAAATCTTCACTCGTTTAAGGTCCGCTGTATCTTTCATGAAGCTGTTCATAATGACATGACGTGGAGTTGATATGTAGAGCATATGTGACTTACAGGGAACTGCTGCATTAGCAGTCAACCATGAAATTTGGTTGACAGCTGCATGCAGCGGTATAGATCTGCATTGCCATTGTTTACAGCAATATGTTACATGCACAGTAGAATTCCTGATTTCATCTTCGTGCGTGAGAGACTTAAATCTTTCACCCCTAAGTAATTGGAATGGATTTTGATGTTAACTTTGCAACCCATCCAACCGTCTCAAAATGATTTTTTAGACGAGTCCATTTATGAAAAGGGGGTATTTTTTTGTTCTAAAAAATATGAAAATTACTTTCAAAAAGTGCAGATCCTGATGAGACGGCTCGTTACGAGCCGGCTCATCTGGATCTGCACTGTTTGCTATAGCGGGCTTTTGGGTTTAATGGGTTAAATCTTTCACGATCACATATTGTACCAAAAATAAAAAAATATTAGTGTAGTTCTGTTGTGCCCGCTTGCAGACAGCTCGATATATTGGCCTATGTACGTATGTGTGTCCGATTAAAGCCTCGATGGGCAAGGACATGGGCCGCTGCTGTCTAGTATTACTTATATTTACATTGCATGTTCTGATAGTTTCAAAAATGTATATAGCCTAATTTTGTGTTAAAATTAAGAATCATCATGTTTTAAATCATTTTGTCTCAATTCATGGCACTGAGACTTTGCTGCACAATAGCATGCTGTTATTGTAGTGTGGAAAGTAATGATGTCAAATAAACTTAGCGAATCAAATTGCCGCGTGATGTCACATGGGCTAATTTAATGCATTGGGATATAAACGCAATATGTTGACTTTATGGTGTAAATATTTATTATTATTATGCAATATTTTAACAAAAAGACTCGAGACAATCATTTACAAATCTGTTGACCGGGTCTATGGAAACAGGAGACTTAAACTCAATGAGCAGTTAGGCCTCCTTCCACTGCACTGCGCCTTTTAATTTCAGAACTAATTCCTACACAATTCTAATGAAATTCCAAGACATATTCATGATATTTATAGGGAGAAATAAAAGAAAATATACTGAATTGTTGTCTGCTACTTTTGAACTATTTATAGCCCACAAATTTCCCAGCATGCAAAGAGTTAAGGCATCAGGATGAGAAACACATGATTTTATGGATAGCCTATTACACAATTTACACTGGAGTTTTAAATGGAGTGTAGCTGTAGTCTAGAGAGCAATCGCTGAACATGTCATTAATATTTATTTTGTGCTATTTCTGTTTGTTCAAAGATTGCATAATGCACTCTTTGAACAAACAGAAATGGTACAAGACAAAAATTTACAAGTCGGGTCAGTGGCAGATGCTGCCGACAAACTTTTGGATATTAAACACATTAAATTTAACAAATATTTAAATGTGAGTACTTTTTCATCAATAACAAAAAAGTCACCCTCCTCAAATTTTGTTATTTGATAAAATCCGTCAAATATTGATTTTATTGCGAATTTTTTTCGCAATAAAATTAACATTTTATACAGGAGAAGGAGAAGGAGCTGGGGACGAATAAAAAAAAAATGAAACATTTTGGAAATTGACTCCAAAACCTGGTTAGATAGCTTGGACATTATGTGAAAACAAGTTAGATTTTGAAAATCGATCCACAAAGAATTGTTTTTAAAAACATTTATTTTTAGCCCCCATGTTAAATTAGCATAGGAAAAATTGTTATATATTTGTTCGCAATACAATCAATATTTGATGGAAATACATCAAATAATTTTTTGTGGGGATGCTTGAATTTCGGAGTTATAAGGCCTCGGGACCAGAAACACATATGATTTTATGTGTAGCCTATTACACCATGTACTCTGGAGTTTTCAATGGAGTGTAACTGTGAGTAAGGGGATTAATTGACCAATCATTGGCAGTTTGTATGTCAGCCTACAGGTTTACAGGTAATCCCATATCTCGGTAATGGGATTCTCCTGTCAGTGCAGGGGAAGTCATGTAGCCGTTAATTGCCAGAATAAGTCTATATAGCAGATTACCATGTCCTATTCACTCCCTGTCATTTGGTGCACAGGGTAAATGTGTGGAATTGTGGAATTATAGGCCTAGATCATTTCGGCCTCACATTACCACTGAAAATTCCTCATGACAGAGTATACACAAAAAAATTCAGCCTCTTTATGAATTTATATGTCCGGGGATTGGTTGATTTATTTGATTAGATTTATTGGTGTTAAAGGGCCTATCAACAGCTAAGGTCATTTAAGGCCGGGACCAGGTTTGGAAGGTTGTAAAATCAATTCCCACCCTTAACCTTTTGAATCGGAAAGCCTACTATAGCGGTTTATGCAAACAGTGCAGATCCAGATGAGCTGGCTCAGAACGAGCCGTCTCGTCAGGATCTGCACTTTTTGCCAGTAATTTTTTTATCTTTTTGAGAACAAAAACACCCCCTTTTCATAAATGGACTAGTCTGAAAACTATTTTGTGACGATTGGATAAATTGCAAAATGAAAATATCGCAATCCATTCCAGTTACTGAGGGGTGAAATGGTTAAGTTTAAGCTAACCCACTATTCACTCTTGGTCATTCAGTGCACAGGGGATTATGCGGATTTTCAGAATTAAAGGCCCAATTTGAACCCACATTTTGGCACACTTGGCAAAATTTAACTCCAGGGTCTGGAACTTTTAGCTACTGGCATCACATCACCATCATATATTCTTTAGTATACACCCGGCATACAAAGTATGTTCATTGATATATAGTTTCAGGCGTGGATACAGAAATAATTGCAGGGGGGGGTCTGTAATTACAAGTCTGCATAGCCGACCTCCACGAGCGCGAAATCGTAAAGTAGGGGGGTCTGGGGAAATTTTTAGATGCCAGATCGCCGCAGATGCGATTTCCTGACACCTAGGCCACGAAAAGTCATCCAACTATTCGAGTATTGTAGATTTTCGTCTTTTTTTTTTTTGGCCGGGAGCAGGGGGGACCCCCCCCCTGTATCCCCCTGTATCCGCACCTGAGTTTTCGTCATTCTGTCCGTCCGTCCCATTTGCGTAAGTTTTCGGGTACCCATTATCTCTGAAACGGTATCGGTAAGTCGGATTGACCTCAAACTTCATGTACTTCCTTATCATCATCTATATTTTCATTCCATACCACACTCATGTAGCCTTCGTGTTCAAGGTCAAGGTCAAATTACTTAGAAATTTGCGTCCATAACATTTGCGTTAAAGTTTGTGGGTACCCATTATCTCTGCAACGTTAAGTCGGATTGTCTTCAAACTTCATATACTTCCTTATCATCATCATTATTTTCATTCCATACCACACCTATGCAGCCTTCATGTCCAAGGTCAAGGTCAAATTACTTAGAAATGTGCGTCCGTAAGATTTGCGTTAAAAGTTTTTGGGTACACATTATCTCTGCGTGGGTAAGTCGGATTGACTTCAAACTTTGTATACTTCCTTATCATCATCCATATTTTCATTCCATACCACACCCATGCGGCCTACATGTCCAAGATCAAATTACTTTTCGGGTACCGATTGGTAAGTCGAATTGACTTCAAACTTCATATACTTCCTTATCATCATACCACACCTATGTGGCCTTCATGTCCATGGTCAAGGTCAAATTACTTAGAAATTTGTGTTAAAGTTTTTTTAATATATGTGTTAAAGTTTTTGTTTGTCAGTCCAGGTGGCAGCTGGGGGTATCCGTGAGCCTCTGCTCACTTGCTCTAGTAACACATTACAATATATCCCCCTCCTAACTATGTAATATTCACTCTCTGCCATTGGTGCACAGTGGGCTCACAGGGTGTTCGATTTAGAGAGGTGTCACAGCTGTAGTATCCATCATCAGTAAGTGAAGAAAAGGAATAAACACCATCCTACATATAACAGTAGAAATCAGGGGCTCGTTTCACTAAACTTCGTACCACTAAAATGTTCGTAAGTGGAAATTTAGGATCGTCTGGAAATTTCAATTGATGGATTTACATTGCTCAATAAATGCAAATTCAATACAATCCTGTTTCTATGCGACCACTTACTACGCGAACACGGTTACTACGCGGTGCTCGCATGGCTCCCAATTATTTTTCAATTTTTTTAAATTGACTCGCCCTGTGCGTTTACTATCTCTGCTGCTGGGCTGGGCTGTGGGATAATAGCTGTTATGCAGATTAACAGATCTGAGCACTGACAGTTATCCATATTCCAGAAGTTGACAAACAGCTGACATTCCCTTTGAAGTTTGCAATCAGCCGCGTGTACTAGGACGCAGAATCTGCCATATTGATCAGCCAATGAAATGCTCTTGCTTAATCACATGTTATCGCCGTCCAATCAGTGTATGTTGCGTATCTACACGTATCACACACACCTAAAAATAACCCATATCGACCCATCAGCCTCATTTCAGGTTCATACTATATCTTGAACTATAGTAGATGCATTGCACATGTCTAGTAGAGAATTTCCATGTCAATTTCCCGCTGTCTAGAACTTTTTACCTATTCACCGCCATCTTGAAACTGGAGGAACAGGCGTCTTTTGGCTAGTCAAACTATAGCAGATGTATGACGTCACTCTGGTCGAACCAGTCTGCGTTCGCGGTTTTTTAGTGAACTATAGTAACCATAGTTTAAGCTCAAACTCGCTCAGTATTGTATTCGTCAGCTGTGTGTACCGTAAAACATGTAAACATGCAAAACGTAATAAGCGTAAACCGTTTACCTTAAGGGACAAACTAGTTTGTGTTAAAATCGTGACCCCATACCGCCAGAGTAAAGTTTGGTCCGTTTTCAGTCGGGCCAGAACGTCCCCGGTTTCATTAACAACAATTGCCACAAATTCGCGATCCGGCTATATCGTGATCATGATTCCTGGCTCCCAATGACCACGTAGAAACGGGATTCCTATGTACTTGTGTACATGAAACCTTTGTTAATGTGAACTTTACAATCATAATTTTGTACTTACGAACATTTTAGTCCTACAAAGTTTAGGGAAACAGACCCCAGAATAGAAGATCACATATCATGCACCAAAGCTATTGCAAGTTTTACAGTAGCAGACAGTCTGTGCCATGGCAGGTTAGTCCATTGTAGGAGATAGAGGAGTAGAGCTCATTTGGTTTTCTATTTCACTAAGAAATGATAGACATGGGAAACTTGTGTTCTTCTTGACAATTCAGAGAGGATATTTATATTCTAAGGCAAGGCATACCCAAAATATTTAGAATGCACCAGCGTTCCCCCTTTTTTGCAGTAATGTCAGGAGGATAATTGAATTTCAAGCATGGAATTGTTGTACGGTATGTTGCTCACCAACCAACAAACATAGATTATTATCCGCTCACCAATAGGCAAGATGGGATTGATATAGCGTTAGCCCATGTATGTACGTACGTTAATAACACCTTTCATTTTTCAATTTCCGCTTCACCGATTTTCATCATATTTGGCCACAATGAGTGTCTAGGGATTTTGCTTTGTTTTGCATATGACCCACGTCCGACCGCACAAAGTCAAGGTCACTGAGGACTTGTGTACACCTTGTTGTAAGGCAAAAATGTTAATAAAAATATTATTTTCTTTTTGATATCAAGGCTGCCAGAGAGGTCATTAGCTTCATTTAACGATGCCGATAGGCAAGAGGGGATATAGCGTTAGTCATGTATGTACGTGCGTACATATATGTACGTGCATTAGTAACACCTTTAATTTTCCAATAACTCGTGAACCGCTTCACCGATTCTGATAATATTTGGCCACAATTTGAGTCTAGGGATGGTGCTTTGTTTTGCATACGACCCAAATCCGACCACCCAAGGTCAGGGTCACTGAGGACTTGTGATCACCTTGTTTGTAAGGCAAATGCGTTAAAGTTTTTTTGTTTGTTGCACCTGCTTAATAGCAGAAGGCGTTACTATGGTCGCCGCTTTTTCCGTCGCCATCGTCCGAAATGTCAAAAAGTTTGTACAAGCTTCGTCATCATGGTATAACTTTAATTATACTTGACGGATTGCTTCAATGGTTGGACACTTGATACATGTGAGCATTTGGAACACACTCATGCCGCCATTAACGTGGCCTTTTTTACCTTCACATTTGTGCGGAAACACTTAGCCATTTTTTGGTGTCAAAAAGTTTGTACAAGCTTCTTGATACATGTGAGCATTTGGAACACACTCATGCCGCCATTAACATGACCTTGACCTTTTTTACCATCACATTTTTGCAGAAACACTTTTTTGCGTCAAAAAGATTCTTCATCATATAACATTAATATTACTTCATGGATTGCTGCAATGTTCGGACACTTGATACATGTAAGCATTTGGAACCCACTCATGCTGCCATTACATGACATTGACCTTTTTGACCTTCACACGGTTGTGGAAACACCATTTTTTTATCTCAAAAAGTTTCTTCAACATTGACATTTTTTTGTGTTTTAATAATGCATTTCTCTGATTGTCTTTGTGATTCATACTTTAGCACATGCCCATGATCATGTTACGGTCAAATGCCTCGGCAGGTGCGACACCGCTTCCGTGGCGGAATTCTTGTCTGTGTAAGCTATTTATAATGGGGAGACATGTTGTTAAAAAAACATCAGGCACAAAACTGTTCAGAAAACGGACATATTTTGCAGTTTGGTGTAATATATTTGATATGAGTCTGTTGTCCTGGCTTTTGATTAGCTACATTATATCATATGTTCTACTTAGTATTTTTATACCACTTCTATTTCCTTCATTGAAAATTCTTAATATTTCACTTGTGCATTCCTCTAAGGTTGTACTATCATGCTGTGAACTACGACTGTCCAACCCCCGCTGATCCCAAGGTCAAGGTAACATACTTAGTCTCTTTACAAAACTTAACATCAGAGAAATATAATTATATGTTATAACTTCTATTTCCTTCATCTAAAATGCTTAATATTTCACACATGTATTCCTGTAAGGCTCTACTACAAGGCTCTGCCGAATCCAAGACTGTCCAACCTCCGCTGATCCCAAGGTCAAGGTCAAATACTTAGTCTCTTTACAAAACTTAACATCTGAGAAATAAGTTATAACTTCTATTTCCTTCATTGAAAATTCTTAATATTTCACTTTGTGCATTCCTCTAAGGTTGTACTATCATGCTGTGACAAATCTACGACTGTCCAACCCCCGCTGATCCCAAGGTCAAGGTCACATACTTAGTCTCTTTACAAAACTTAACATCAGAGAAATATGTTATAACTTCTATTTCTTTCATCAAAAATTCTTAATATTTCATGCATGCATTCCTCTAAGGCTCTACTATGATGCTGTGGCAAATCCACGCTGATCTCGAGGTCAAGGTCACATACTAACTTCTGTCAAAATCAAGAAGTCTTTGGTAAATCACTCCGCTGTTTTCAAGTGCAGGCGTGTTTGTTTGCACAAGCAGATGACAGGAAGCCATGTGTCAGTATGTGTCCCCATTCCCAGGGTACCCACTCCATTTTAGGATAAGTAACGAGACAATGTTCACATATTATACATATATTCTATCACATTAACGAAGCAATTATCTTTGAATCACATCATGATCAGCTGTAGGTCATTAATGTAGGCAGTGGTGAATCATGTGCAATGTATAATAATCAGTCATGCTTTGTGGGCTAAATAGAACCCTGGGAATGGGGACACATACTGACCCATGGCTTTCTGTCATCTGCTTGTGCAAACAAACACGCCTGCACTTGAAAACGGCGGAGTGATTTACCAAAGACTTCTTGATTGAGATTTTGACAGCTTCTGACCCTGTCGCGCTACCATTTGTATCAAATTTAATTATGCAGACTGGAGTACTGGAATAATCCATAATTAAACCAATTGTGTTGCGAAGCCAATTGAAAGCCATTTGAAATTTCAGCACTTGAAGCTGATGGGTCCAGTGTGGGTTTTGCCAGTGCAATAAATATGACTGTAACTGGAGAAATGGTGCTTATGGGATTTGTGACGCGTGTAGCTCCTGATAAAATAGAACACTCCTGTAGTCTGATATCGATCTGTATTGCTTGTTAGCAGCAAGACGCGTGTTTCATTGATTGAATGGCGAACAGTGCAGATCCTGCGGATGCACAGGCTGATCTGGATCTACACTGGTCGCATAACCCATAAGCCCCATTTCTCCAGTCACAGCCACAAATAGTGGTGGTTTCTGTATTGCTGTCAGTGTTATTTTGTCCCACCTGCATAATAGCGGAGGAAGACGGTGTAAATTTATTCTTGTTTCTATTGTTTGTTTTCATGTAATTATTTAAATTTTGGATTGAAACTCTGAAGCAGAAGCAAGATATGTTGCAGTGGCCTCATCAATATTTGTGGCTGTGACTAGAGAAATGGAGCTTATGGGATTTTTGGCCAGTGTAGCTCCTGATCAAATAGCACACTCCTGTAGCCTGATAACTATAAGTTTATTGTTCACATATTGGATGTTTATGGAATTAAATGTGATGGAGCATTAGCGACCAATATGTGAACAATCACATACTTATTAGCGAGATTAATAATGCAGTATTATGTATTCACCTTGTGCTGGCGGGCTGGCGGGCTGGCGGGCTGGCGGGCACAGCTTGTCCACACAATAACTTGAGTTCTATTTGACGGATTGTAACCAAATTTGGTACACATGTTTATTACGGCAAGACGAAGAAGCCTATTGATTTTGAAAATTGACTTGTCTACCCTTGGCAGCCAGACAAGAATAGTGCATGATTGGGGGAGTATTTCTCATGAAACAAAATAATGTATGTTGGTGTAGAACAGACAGCATGTGCCATGTATTGGTGGGGGGGGGGAGATTTTCCTAGGAAATATCCCCCCCCCCACCATCTACCATATGCAAAGTGGATGTGATTGTCTCTTTGTAGAGAAGAATAGCAGGTGATTGCGGGAGTATTTCTGATGAAATGAAATGTATGTTGGTGTAGAACAGATAGCATTTGGCATGTATTGAGGGAGGGGGGGGGAGATTTTCCTACGAAATATCCCCCCCCCCCCCCAGAACCATCTACCATATGCATAGCGGATGTGTAATGTCTCTTTGTAGACAAGAAAAGCCCACGATTGGGGAAGTATTTCTGATGAATGAAATGTATGTTGGTGTAAAACAGATAGCATTTGGCATGTATTTAGGGAGGGGGGGGGGAGATTTTCCTACAAAATATCCCCCCCCCCCCGCCACCATCTATCATATGCATAGTGGATGTGGACGTCTCTTTGTAGACAAGAATAGCACATGATTGGGGGAGTATTTCTCATGAAACAAAATAATGTATGTTGGTATAGAACAGACAGCATGTGGCATGAGGCATGAATGGGGGGGGGTCCTTGGAAATGTCCCCCCCCCCACTCCCCCCCCCCCCCCCACCATCTACCAACCATATGCAAAGTGGATGTGAGTATTTTGTAGACAAGAATAGCGCATGATTTGGAGAGTATTTCTGATGAAGGTGTGTTAACAAACTTAACATCAGAGAAATTTGTAGTAACTTCTGTTTCCACCTTCGTAAATTCCTAATAGTTCATGCATGCATTCCTCTAAGGGTGTACTATTATACTGTGACAAAATTCTAAATTCTAAATTCCAATGGCATGTCCAGTTTCCTGTGCAGAACACCTGTGTCTCTTAAGTTTGTTGTTACAATGAGGTACACAGAATACCATATTATACCTTAATTGGGGTGTCATAAAGCACTAAAATAGGTAGTACAATTTAGGAAGCTGGTAGATGACAAACAAGCCCTTATTATCATACAAATCAGCTCATTTACACGTATACAGCATCCCAGTTTCTGTACCAAACATTGAAAATAACAACTTGGGGAAATGTACATTAACCCTAATGAAGAAATGCATCATCTGCTCATTATCAATATTGTCTTTATGTTGATTATTATAAATGTTTAACGGCCCTGTCCCATGCTAGGACAATATAAAAAAAAACAATTCAATACCTAAATTTGAAAGTAACAATAATTGTGAAATGTACATTAACTCTTAGAATACTCATTATCAAAACTGTCTTTATTTCAATTAATAAAACATGCTTTAGCAGCCCGTCCTAACCCCCCTTAATTTGGCTAGTATACTGAAAGTCCCCCCATCACCAACAGACATACATTACTTCATTTAATCGAAGAGATACTTCCCCCAATATCCAGTTATTCTTCTCTACCAAGATACTTACACTATGCATACGGTGGGGGGATATTTCCTATGAAAATCTCCCCCACCCCTGATATGTACCACATACTTACTTTCTATACAGACATAAAGTACTTCATTTCATCAAAAATACTCCCCCAAACTCATGCTATTCTTCTCTACAAAGAGACATTGAGATCCACTATGCATATGGTAGATGGTGGGGGGGATATTTTTTTAGGAAAATCCCCCCCCCCTCCCTCAATACATGCCAAATGCTATCTGTTCTACACCAACATACATTATT
This sequence comes from Conchocele bisecta, assembly GCA_029237695.1. Taxonomy (NCBI): domain Eukaryota; kingdom Metazoa; phylum Mollusca; class Bivalvia; order Lucinida; family Thyasiridae; genus Conchocele; species Conchocele bisecta. Next base: position 102,964,038 of record CM055266.1, on the reverse strand, counting down.
TCATCAGAAATACTACCCCAATCGTGGGTTATTCTTGTCTACAAAGAGACATTCACATCCACTATGCATATGGTGGATGGTTGGGGGGGGGGAATTTCCTAGGAAAATCTCCCCCCCCCCCCCCCCCCCCCGCCAATATGCGTCACATGCTAATTGTTCTACACAAACATTTTCACTTGATCAGAAATCTTCCCCCAATCTTGTGATATACTTGTCTATCAAGGGACTTACACTAATCATATGGTAGATTGGGATGGGGTGTGAGGGAGGTGATTTTTTATGTTCCCCTTTCTTATACTACTAAATTGCATGTTTGGTGGGAAATAATTCAAACACAAACTTTTGGGTGGGGGGGGGATAATTTCTAGGGGTGGGAGGGGAAAATTTCCTAGGGTCGAGCCTGGAAATATTCCCCCCCCCCCCCACCCCCCCCCCCCCCCCCCCCCCCCCCCCCCCCCGGGAATTTTCTGTGACACCGGTACTACCATATTGGCACGCTCACTGCTAAAGGGAAACCATATACTTTTATCTATTTCCCCAAATAAATGGTGTCCAAATATTTAGGGTTATTTTGGTATGTGAATAGACAGACTAATGGTGCCGTCACACTATGACGACTAGGCCAGCGCACGCCCAGCGCACGCCCAGCGCACGCCCAGCGCACGCCCAGCGTTTTGAAAATTTCATCAACATTTTTGGCAAATTCCAACACGTTCAAATTTGCCGCGATCTGACATGACAATGGGTGTGTCCCCAACGATAACTAATGCATGGCAAACGTTTTAGTAACGTTTAGGAGCGTTTGGGTAACGTTCCATTGACGCCTCTTTTAAATCTGTGAGTGTTTCCCAGCGTTCGACTAACGTTTGACTAACGTTTTGACAGAAATGCTCAACGACCAACAAGGATCAGAAAATAATAACAGCATTGATAGAAAGCACAAGAATACTTTTTACAGCCGCCACACTGCACAAACTACAGAGCTGTGAGTATAAACAGAACATGACAAAGTTGAGCGATCCTTGGAAACCTTCGAACACCACTACCAGACAAATGTCGCGAACAGGGTTTGACTTCATTCGTTCATCTGTGTCACAAACTATGACAGAATAGTAAACATAAAATACTTCATTAACCCTTTCAACACAAAGTAACTGACATGGACTGGTCCATGATATTTTTAGACCAATCACTTGATCATAAAATTACATTTGGACCAGTCCATTTATAACAATAGGTAAAATTACTTGCAAAAAATGCAAATCCATGGTCGATCTGCACACCACCGAGACTGGCACACGAATAACGAGCAGATCATCCCTTTTTATATAGCCTACGCTAGCCCAACTGTACCTGCACGTTCTGAGAACGGTTTGCTAACGCTATGGCTTCGCTGAGTTCGCTGAGTTTGTTTTGTAATGCGCCATTGACACGCTTGAAACACGCTAGATAAAGGACGAACGAATGTCAACGTTTACGAACGCACACCAAACGCATGAGGAACGATAGCCCAATGAAGTTTCTGTGAACATTTCACAATGTTTCCGTTCAAACGTTGGACCGAGAAAAAAGTTTTGTGCATGTTTAAAAGAAAATTCCAGCCCCAGCGTGTCTGCGTTCGCCGACAACTGCATAACGTTAAAATGCATGCCTAACGATGGGAAAACGACCATGAACGTTTACCAACGTTTCCCAAAAAAATGGAAAACGCTAGGCGTGCACTGGCCTATAGTCGTCATGGTGTGACGGGGCCATAATATTGGACTACGCTGCTTGCAATTATGTTTGTACCATTTTTATCAAGTCACGTCATAGATCATCTTGTTAATAAGTTTGATTTATGGCATATTATATTTTCAATAAATCAAATGCTTCATTCACTCGTTAATATTGAAACTTGAAACCTCGACTGTGTATGATGTTATTGAATCCACCGTACCTCCCACTTTCTCAGAAAACTCGCCGCACATCTGGGAATTTAAAAAAAAAAGAGAATTGAATGGTACAAAAGCATGCATTGTGTTTTGGTCTTTATTGTAATGGATGATTCTGTTTCATACGCCAATGAATATTGATGCTACTGGTGCTGCAGTTACAGATGGAATTGTATTCAGACTGAAAATTCAACAAAAGGCAGACATGTTTTTGACATCCAACAAATAAGCTTTTCAGAATGCTAAACATCAAAGTTGTTGTTAAAGGATGAAATCCGTTTGAAAGGAACTACTTTCAGTAATTGCTGCTTTGTTTATGTCAAAGCACATTCTGAAAAGACAATTAATTTTCCTGCATATAATGTGGATTATAGATCTATATTTATCCGACACGTTACATTCGGAACTTACTTTTAGCCACATGAAAAATGTAACCCTTACTACGCTGAATTAAATTTTGTCGTCTGCTGACAATGTTTTATTTTCAATATTTCTAAAAAAAGAAAACTTGTTTTGACAGCGCATGAGAATCGTCTCCATTAGAGACGATTCTCATGCGCTGCCAAAACAGGTTTTTTGTAAAGAATTAAGGCAAATGAAAAACAGCAGACGACAATTTTCGTCTCCCGCGTATTGAGGGTTAAACATTGTTTTCTGTCTGTCCTTCCAATTTGAATTAACCCTTACACTACAGAATTACATTTTGTCCTCTGCTGTTGTTTTTTCTCATCAACAACATGGTTTAACAACAAATTAGAATCATTTCCATTGGAAATTATTCTAAAGTGTTGTCTAACCATATGGAAATGATTCTAAAGTGCCTGTCAAACAATGATTTTATTAAGAAAAAAAGACAAAATAACAGGAGATGATAATTTATGTTTCCAGCTTTCTAATTCTAGTTTTTAATTATGACCCACTGATGTGATAAAGCGTAGAAATCACCTGCCGATGACACCTTCCTGATATCTGTATCTGTCCAGGAGTTCTTTGCAAAAACTTACATTTATATGTGTGTTCTCAACTTAATTGCTACAAATACAAGGGTGGCGTCTCCTTTACACTATACTCTGTAATTACCCGGGATATTAGTCAAACCTGCCCAAACAGCCACCTCTACAACAAGCCCCTCTCTGTAAGAGCTGATATTTTATATCCCAAATCGACAATTACCTCTATATTTATTTAATATCTCTACAACAGCCACCTCTCTACAACAATCCCCTCTCCATATCAGCCGATATTTTATATCACAAGTTGACAATTACCTCTATATTTATTTAATATCTCTACAACAGCCACCTCTCTACAACAACCCCCTCTCCATAACAGCCGATATTTTATATCACAAGTTGACAATGACCTCTATATTTATTTAATCTCTCTACAACAGCCACCTGTACAACAGCCAGTTGTATGTTTTCCCATGGGAGGCTGTTGCAGACGGGTGGCACTGTACATGTACATGTATATGCACTTTTTCGCTTGAAAAATTCTCTAGAGATATTTACAAAAATGTAGGTAGAACGGGCCAAAATAGCAGGTGCACATGGTATACAATACCCATCAGGATGAACTTGATTCAATAAAGCGTTGTGTATCTAGTAAAAACTTGGCAACTCTGTTCAGTGGCAGTTGGTCGGTCTGGGTGGTAAGCCATCACCGCTCTTCTTTCCTCATTAGCCCCGTAGCATTCGGAATACACCTTTATGGGTATGATTTTTTGTTAAATATTTTATTTTTGTTATTTCTCAATGAAAGTATATGTTGTGACCACTCATTTGAACCATCTCGACGAGACGGTTCAAATGGTGGTCGCAATATATACTCCAAAGCACATATAAAGAAATTCACAATCAAAATGGCGCACCTTCAGCATGAAATGGGTTAGCCCCACGTAGCAGCTCTGGAATAAAACTCTGTAGATCCTAATTACCATAGCATTCCGCTTTTTATTCCCGTTCCCCCGTTCCAATTTTGTAAAAAAACAAACGAGCAATAAAGATGGCAGGCCAGATTTCTACCTCAGACAAATTGGGACATGTGCTTTTGCCACTTTCCGGTATCACTCGGAGTCATAAAAATATCTGCCGTGGAACAGTGTACATAAATATGTCATCTGTATACATACCGCTGGGGGATTCATTCACCATTGATGGACAACACATCATCAGTCACGGGGAAATACTGGGTAAATGTGTTGGAAATAAAATTGGGGAAGATATAGTTTTACAGTGGAACCTTTCTAAACTGGACATTCTGGGAATTCCAGAGTTCTGTAATTCAGGCATATGAACGCTTCCAATACATTTTGTGAGTGTTTATTAACCCTTAGACCGCTATCTTATTTTTTTTGTCGTCTGCTGTTCATTTTCTATTTTCCATTTTTACCATCAAAAACATGCTGTAACAGCACTTTAGAATAATTTACAACATGGCTTGACAGCACTTCAGAATCATTTCCTTTGGAAATGATTCTGAAGTGCTGTCAAACCATGTTTTTATTGAGAAATAAGGCAAGATATAAAAGCAACAGCAGACGACAATTGTTGTGAGTAGCGGTCTAAGGGTTAACCCTTTCAGCCCTAAGTAACTACAATGGACTGTGATATGTTAATTTTCCGACCAATCCAATCATCGCAAAATGATTTTCAGACTAGTCCATGTTGTACTAGATCCAGAGCTCCAGTTAAAGTGCGTAATTTGGAGGTAAATTTCTTATTTCTCCATCAAAAATGGCAAATTGGGAGTGCTTTGGAATCGTCTCAATGAGACGATTCTAAAGGACTCCCAACTTGCCATTTTTGATGAAGAAATAAAAAAAATTCACCCCAAGTTGGTCAAATTACGCACCTTAACTGGAGCTCTGTAGATCACATGAGGGTCTGTCTACTCATGGGTAACAAATCTGTTAGATGGTGGAACAAGGCAGTTCAAATGATGAGTAACAACAATGACTGTTTTTATCTTTGGTGAAAAATAAGAAACTATTTTTTCATGCGAAAAATTGTGTATTTTCATCATGCAATCGGTTAAAGTACCCAATTATCTCAGAGTATACTCCTTAATCAGCAGAGAAGAGGTTTGTAAATTGCAAAGTTTGTTTTCTGATGATGCCACGGTCAGCACCTGTGAATGTGTATAAAAACAAGGGGCTTGAGTAAGGAATAAAAGTGTCTTCAGGAACATTATTCGCAGTATTAATATCTTAGAAAGTTCATATCAGTAGATAGTACTAGTCATCAATGTTGGCTTTGTAAAGAAATTTCACACTTATAGCCATAGCTACAATGAATGTGTTTTTGATTCCAATGCATTTTTATGAAAAAATGATGTATAGAGAATACCAGTAGCCGATTTCACCAAAATTGCTAAGCATACTTATATCTTGCTAAGTATGCTTTGAGGGAATAATCATTTATTTTTGCCGAAATGCATTATTTCATACAGAACTAACGACTGCATATACATGTACATGTATTTCATGATTAAAAATATGCAGAATTATTATACTGAATTTATAACATTATGACAGCCAAAATGACTGTGATAATATAATAAATTCAGCATAATAAAAATGAAAAAAATCCTTCAATTGAAAATTTCTCCCTCAAAGTGTACTTGGCAAGATAAGTATACTTTACAATTTTGGTGAAATAGGCTACATGTTCGTGTCTTAATATCAAGTTTATCAGGTGACGCTTGGAAATGCACATGAGGGCACAAAAATTCTTAAAATGTTTGCTCTTCCTTACTTTGATAGGAATGGCAAAATTAAGAAATCTACATTACAAAAATTAAAATTCCACTCATTCTGCAGGCATTTCCACTCGTCAGGACGAGCGGACGAATGGAATTTTCATGCAATGCCTTGGAATTCCTACCGATCCTGAGGCAAGCCAGATAACTTGATATCAAAAGACGGGAACACTTATCATGTATTTTATAATGCGGTCATCGCGATATAGTCGGCACATTGGCATATGTATGTACCCGTACGTAGCACGTACGTATGTATGTGCGGTCCAGTTAAAGTTTTTGGTTGTTACCGCAATGTGTCCGTTGTCCGTCGTCCGTGAACATTTTCAAACGTCTTCTCCTCGGTAACCATTGGGCCTATAGTCACCAAACTTCATGGTCATGGTCCTTAGGTAGGGGGATTACAAAATTGTTAAAATGACGTCATCACGTAATCCAAGATGGCCGCCGTCTAAAAATAGCACAAATTCTTAAAAAATCTTCTCAAGAATCGCCAACCGGATTTTGACAAAACTTGGTAGGAATGATCGATGTACAATGCTCTTTCAAAGTTGTTAAAATGGTGACCCCGGGGTCAAAAATGGGCGTGGCCCGTGGGGTCAAATTAGGGTCAAACTTTATTTTTGACCGAATATGGTCATGTCATATATCAAATCGAAGGTATCAACGAGGTGATCACTCTGGTGCATTTATTGTCGAAATTGGATGGTTATGTCATCCAAAATGGCCACCGAAAGGTCAAAAGGTCGTTCTTTTATTAGAGATTTCAAAATTCTTCTTCACATGAACCGCTTGGCCCATGGTAGCCAAACTTAAAAGTTATTGTCCATGGGCGAAGCCTTTTCAGATTTGTTAAAATGGAGGTCATCGCTAATCCAAGATGGCCGCCATCTATAAATAGCATAAATTCTTAAAAAATCTTCTTCTCGTGAACCGCCAACCGGATTTCAACGAAACTTGGTAGGAATGATCGATGTACAATGCTCTATCAAAGTTGTTAAAATGGTGACCACGGGGTCAAAAATGGGCGTGGCCCGTGGGGTCAAATTTTATTTTTGATAGAATATGGTCATGTCTATATCAAATCGAATGTATCAAAGAGGCGATCACTCTGGTACATTATTTGTCGAAATTGGATGGTCATGTCATCCAAGATGGCCACCGAAAGGTCAAAAGGTTCTTTTATTAGAGATTTCAAAATTCTTCTTCACACGAACCGCTTGACCCATGGTGGCCAAACTTCACAGTTATGGTCCATGGGTGAAGCCTTTTCAGATTTGATAAAACGGAGGTCGTCGCTAATCCAAGATGGCCACCGTCGACCGGATTTCAACAAAACTTGGTAGGAATGATCGACATAGAATGGTCTTTCAAAGGTGTTAAAATGGTGACCCCGGGGTCAAAAATGGGTGTGGCCCGTGGGGTCAAATTTTATTTTTGACAAAATATGCTCATGTCATATATCAAATTGAAGGTATCGATGAGGCGATTGCTCTGGTGCAATATTTGTCAGAATCAGATGATTATGTCATCCATGATGGCCTCCAAAAGGTCCATTTATTCGAGATTTTGAGTTCTCAGGAACCACATGGCCGATGCTGGTCAAACTTCATAGTAAGTTAAGATCCTTGGGTGAAGCATTTTCAGATTTGGTAAAGAGAGTCGTCGCTTAATCCAAGATGACTGCCATCTAACAATAGCACAATTTTTTTAAAACACTTATGAACTCCTCTGGTGTTCATGGAGTCAGGTGAGCGATTTAGGGCCATCATGGCCCTCTTGTTTGGTATACTATCAAAGCCTCGGTGGGCGCAACATGCGGGCCACGGCCATCTAGTTTTAAAAAGTGCTCAGAAAATGTTTTTGTTGTGTCATTGCACTGATGTCATTCGGTAACATCGTGTTATATACGCCAATCAACCATTTGATCAGCGAAAGTTACTTGTGAACGAGACATACGTATCTAATCAATGCAGAATACAATTGTATGTTCAATCAGCATCAATTCAGTCAGTGCATAATGAGGGATGGGCTGGGGCTCAGTAACCTATTTCACCAACATTGCAAAGTATACTTATCTAGCAAAGTATACTTTGAGGGAGACATTTTCAATTTAAGGATAAATTTATTAATTTTTATTATTCTGAATTTATTACATTATCACAGCCATTTTGGCTGTGATAATGTAATAAATTCAGTATAATAATTATGCATACTTTTAATCATCAAATATGTGCAGGGGTTAGTTCTATATGAAATAATGCATTTTGGGAAAAATAAATGATTACTCCCTCAAAGTATACTTTGCTAGATAAGTATACTTTGCAATTTTGATAAAATCGGCTACAGGAGTAGTAGCATACAGGACGTCAATACTGCATGAAGGTTGGGAGTTGAAAACCTGCCCTAGGGCATGAAAAAATACTTCCATCGTATTTCCATCCCTCTGTGGGATGAGACTAAACTGTGGTCCCGTCTCTTAACTTAGCTGTAAATGCTGGACCGGCCTTTAATGACCTTAGCTGTTGATAGGCCGTTAAACCCCAACAAACAAACAAACTTAGCTGTTGCTGGGATGTTAAACCCATTTATTTCTTTTCAGTGCATATGTATTACGGTGTAGTAGTGTATGTCCGTCCAACTGATCGTCCTGTCCCCTGTCATGCTACTAATAACAAATGTAGATTATTATCAGGCTACAGGGGTGCGCTATTTGATCAGGAGCAACACTGGTCACAAATCCCATAAGCCCCATTTATCCAATCACATTTTCAGATGGGAGTACTCCTGTATGGGGAAGTATTGCAAATTCATTACTGAAGTTTCATACATTAACCCTTACAACAGACACCACAGGCCTGTATAGTGGTATTGGCAAACAGTGTAGATCCAGATGAGATGAGCCGGCTCATGACGAGCCGTCTCATCAGGATCTGCACTTTTTGCAAGTAATTTTCATATTTGTTTAAATAAAAAAACACCCCCTTTTCATAAATGGACTAGTTTGAAAATCATTTTGTGACGGTTTGATTGGTTCCAAAATTAACACATCAAATTCCATCCCAGTTATTTAGGGGTGAAAGGGTTAATACCCAGTGCGTTCAATGATGGATTTTGTGGACTGACAGTCTGAGCAAGTGCAGTTCTGCCATGAAGCAGCGGGACATGTTTTGGCTGCGGAGGTGGTATAGAGTGGTATGTACTTGTAAGTTGAACATGGCATTAACTAATGGCACGTCTCACTGCGAATGTGCCAGCAATCGCGAACATTAGCAAGATATGATCGTAATATCAGTTATACTTCCGAACATTTGAATTCTATAGTATGTATTAAAATCCAGTTGCGGATGCGATGGCAGATGCGTACAAGATGCAGATAATGCAAGTTGCAATTTTCACTCAAGAAGCAACAAGTTGATAAGTTGGCAATGCAAATAGTGTCGTTTATAAATCAGGGATGTGACGATGCCACGTGTTATGATTTTTTCTATTTCACATGTATGCTCTAGTATCAGAAATCACTTCCAATAAAGGTCAGACAATTGATTAACAAATGAATGTGGTTATACATCAGTTGAACAACAGGGTCCTACATATACAGATGGAAATACACCTGGCCGTGGGGCCCTTTCACTGAACTTTGTACAACTAAAATGTTTGTAAGTGCAAATTTAGGATCGTCTGTAAATTTCAATTGATGCATTTACATTTATTGAGCATAGGCTGCATATGCAGCCTATGCTCAATAAATGTAAATCCAACAATTATTTACAAGAAAACATTGTTAATGTGAAATTTACAGACTATCATACTTTTGCACTTACGAACATTTTAGTCGTACAAAGTTTAGTGAAACGGCCCCCAGGGTCATACATATGCAAATGGAAATACACCTGTTTGATAGAAAGAAAGCACTGAAACTACAATACCTTGATCTGATGGCCAGTGCCCTAACCTGGCCCAGTCGCCAGCCTGGCAATGATGGTTTCACCATTCAGATCCGACTACCCAACCCACCTACAATATAGGTATGTTAATTAGCAACATATCAGACAATTTATTAAACACTATGGAACTTGATAAACTAAAATACTTTAAGGTACATGCCCACTCAGTAGGCACAAAATGTTTATATCAGACACATCATCTGAGACATTTTCTTGCAAAATAAACATTCATTCACCATTACCCCACATATTGATTGTCATTATTATACATTTTATATCGGACGTAAATTTTCACACTGATATCAGGGGCGATAACCGTGTTTCCTTAAAATGTTAACGGATATTACTATTTATACCCCCCGCAACGAGCTGTGGGGGGGAGGGGGGGTAAACTGGAAGTGGATGTCGTTCCGGTCCGTCCGTCCGTCCTCCGTCCGTCCGTTCGTCCGCCATCGTCCGTCCGCCCCCGGGCACACATTAGGGTACTTATGTGGCTAGCCCCACAGGGTTATGGACTTAGTAAAGGATAGGGTTGGTTACAATTAGCCACCTAAAAAATCCTTTTATGTGGCTAAAAATCGTTTTATGTAGCTAATATTTAACATGTGATAAGCCACATAAGTATCCATTTGTAAGAACGTCCGTCCGTCCGTCCGTCCGTCCGTCCGTCCGTCCGGGCACACATTAGGGTACTTATGTGGCTAGCCCCACAGGGTTATGGACTTGTTAAAGGATAGGGTTGGTTACAATTAGCCACCTAAAAAATCGTTTTATGTGGCTAAAAATAGTTTTATGTGGCTAATATTTAACATGTGATAAGCCACATAAGTACCCTAATGTAAGAACGTCCGTCCGTCCGTCCGTCCGTCTGTAAACTTAACATCAGAGAAATATTGTTATAACTTCTATTTCCTTCATATAAAATGCTTAATATTTCACACATGCATTCCTGTAAGGCTCTACTACCATGCTGTGCCAAATCTACTACCGTCCAACCCCCGCTGATCCCAAGGTCAAGGTCAAATACTTAGTACAAAACTTAACATCGGAGAAATATTGTTATAACTTCTATTTCCTTCATCTAAAATGCTTAATATTTCACACATGCATTCCTGTAACGCTCTACTACCATGCTGTGCCAAATCCACGACCGTCCAACCCCCGCTGATCCCATGGTCAAGGTCAAATACTTTGTCTCTTTACAAAACTTATCATCAGAGAAATATTGTTATAACTTCTATTTCCTTCATTAAAATACTTAATATTTTCTCACATGCAATTCCTGTATAAGGCTCTAAATACCATGCTGTGACCAAATCCACGGTTCCGTCCAAACCCCGCTTATCCCATGGTCAAGGTCAAATACTTTGTCTCTTTACAAAACTTATCATCAGAGAAATATTGTTATAACTTCTATTTCCTTCATTAAAATACTTAATATTTCACACATGCATTCCTGTAAGGCTCTACTACCATGCTGTGCCAAATCCACGACCGTCCAACCCCCGCTGATCCCAAGGTCAAGGTCAAATACATGGTCACTTTACAAAACTTAACATCAGAGAAATATGTTATAACTTCATCTAAAATTCTTAATATTTCATGCATGCATTCCTCTAAGGCTCTACTATCATGCTGTGACATATCCCCGCTGATCCCAAGGTCAAGATCACATACTTAGTCTCTTTACAAAACTTAACATCAGAGAAATCGGTTATAACTTCTATTTCCTTGCTCGGATCTGCTTCACATTCACGTTCGTGCCGCCCCCGCTAAGCCCAGAGTCAAGGTCACAAGCCCACACTTGGAAAATTTTACATATTTAGGCGTACCTGGGCCCATGCGGGGGGTATTCCGTAAGCCTCGCTTACTAACCAATCTAGTTTTTTAAGGTGACGCATTTAATTAGTATAAATAATTAAAAAGTATCATACCTCATTTGCATATGAAAAAGGCCTGATACCACCGCGCATCACTATCAGTAAAATAAATATTACTAAATGATTATATCTGTTTAGCGGGCAATTGCAATTTTTAGAACTGTGTGAAATAGTGACACAATTATACACTTATTTAATTTGTATAAAGAACATTTTGAGCCTACTGAGTGGGCATGTACCTTTAAGCAATTAGGGGCAAAGACAATCATTATCCCAGTTAGTTGCCTTAACCCTTTCCCTTATAGAGACGATTTATCACGCCTCTGCAGAAGATGTCTTTTGAAAACATTGTGGGAAAAGGAGAAATTGCTTGTAACAAGCAATTTCTCCTTTTACCACAATGTTTTCTACTCATATCAGATAATTTAACCATCATTTGACCCAGCATTTGATTCTTTTATTCAGATGTTTTCGATTTGGAAGAGTCGAAATATCGCAAAACAGGGAAAGGGTTAATCCTAAAGTTTGGATGGTTGACTGGCTGGGGCTGAGCTTGAGAATTGTTTATCACAAACAAAAAATAATAAAGCAGACCTTATTGCAGCCTTGATTCCAGTTGCAGTTTGGAGGTATGGTTTACCAAAATGGCTCTTTACTGCCAGATACTTATCTATTCTGCTGCCAACGAGATTGTTCTAGTTGAAAGGCTTATCTCAATGAGCAATTGATTACATTTACAGACTGACATGTGATACCGATACATTTTTATGACTGCGAAATAGGAAATCATCTTGTTGTTGTTGTTGTTGTTGTTGGACATGATTTTCTGGAAGTCGGTCGAGTCGAAGTACTTGAAAATTTCCATCATATTATAACTGATTGTACATCACACCATTCACACCCGTTATCCGGAGATACGCAACTAGGGGAGGAGAACATGGAAAGGGGAACGCACAAACTAGTGGGAATTTGGAGGGTTTGTAAAATTAGCTAAAACAATATATTTTATGCATGATCAGAACAATGTGAGCTTGCAACGTTGAGGAAGAATGATTGAAGCACATGTAGCAAAAATATTGAGCTCGAACGCCGTCGTAAAAGTTGAAAATTTATAAATTCAATATAGGATTTTATTTTTTTTTGTCATTTTTGTTTAAAAACTCGTCTTTCCTGCACCAATCGTATGCTTTTCAGCACTATCAGGCATACAGTTATGTTTGCTGATCATTTACACTGATACCTTGAAAGCGACAGCGACCAGGATCTTCTGAGAAAAAAATGGCGGCCGTTTTATGCACCGTGGTATAGCGCAAAATGGTGCACAAAAACTATGGGACTGGAGGACACAAATTGGGGGACGAGTGCACACAAACTGTGGAACGCGCTGCACAGAAAATGCCAATATACGTGGGTTTTAAGTTGCAAATTCACGTATGTATTTACAAAAATATATTTGCAGACGAGGATCCACGAATATTTACGCAGGGGCCGGTCCAAATGTGTCTGTAAGGAATTTATGCAAGTTTTTAATCAATATTCACCACAATTATGCATTGTTTTAGTAAGTTCGCTGTTCAATGCAGGCTTCTTTAGCAGCGCTCGTTTATTAATGGGCGAGCAGAGCCTCATTTCGTATTTCAATCAGTAAACCCGTTTAATACATATCACACATTAAACCATAGGTCACCACCTAAACTCGCACCACACTTCGTTTATAACTTGAAGCACGGGGTTTGGGAGAATCAAACATGCGGAACTGAGTTAACCATGCTAATCGATGACCAGGCGAAGTAGTGCAGCCAAGGTCAGGGCCGGATCCTGGATTTGGAGAAAGGGGGGGGGGGGGGCGTGGGTGAGGGGGGTATGGGGGTCCTCCCCTAGAAAATTTAGAAAATTTGAGTGTCTCTGATGCATTTTCCTGGCATTTGAGAACAGAATACTGATAGCCTTTTCTAATCTGAATAAAAAAAATCATTGCTTCGTCAAAAATAGGGGGGGGGGGCGTACGCCTCTCACGCCCCCACCCCCCTGGATCCGGGCCTGAAGGTGCAACTCAATCTTATTATCATTGGCGTTAGCAAGACGTTTGGCAATGATAACCATAATGAGAGTGTCCTGTGTATTCTCGAGGCAGATAGCGACACATTCCAGTCGGAATTATCCCGGAATAAGGACCGACTCTCATTGCAATTGAGATACTGCACAGTCCGTCAGCGGGCTGCAAAACACACATAGAGCACCCACCGCCACAAGTTTAAGAACTTTCCACCGGTAAAGACAGTGATGCTGGAACGCGAGTGGCCTAGGGTGTAGCGAGATGGACTGTGGATCGGATGTCCCCGAACTGCGCAGGTTCGAGACGCGGTCGGAGCCGGCGTGTTGTGTCCTTGAGCAAGACACTTTGTGGTGGTGATCGTGTAAATATTTTACACACATGTAATACATGCATGGTGACTGTCTAGATGGTACAATGTACACAGGTAAGACGTACCGCAGTTACCCTTGGTGATGGGAAATAAAGAGATATCTCGCTAGGACGAGGGTGCTCCGAGGACACCGGAGGAATATATATACATACAATACAATTGCAGTGTTACTTAGTATAAGTATGGTGTTTATATGTTGTATATACACATCACGGTGCTCTCCGACAAACAGTGGGTGCTACAGAAACAACAACGATTGCGTCACAAACATTCTATGACGGACGGAATGGTCGTAGGACGAACGAATGCACTTGTGAATCGATGGATTGGTTATCGCGGACAAAACTTTATGGCGACCCCCCGAAATTCTGCGGATGAAATCATGTCGACTTGTCGTATGCCGTGCAAGCTTGCTGTGGTCTTTCTTCGGGGACTCCGGGTTTCCTCCGAGTTTAGGTGGTGACCTATGGTTTAATGTGTGATATGTATTAAACGGGTTTACTGATTGAAATACGAAATGAGGCTCTGCTCGCCCATTAATAAACGAGCGCTGCTAAAGAAGCCTGCATTGAACAGCGAACTTACTAAAACAATGCATAATTGTGGTGAATATTGATTAGAAACTTGCATAAATTCCTTACAGACACATTTGGACCGGCCCCTGCGTAAATATTCGTGGATCCTCGTCTGCAAATATAATATTTTTGTAAATACATACGTGAATTTGCAACTTAAAACCCACGTATATTGGCATTTTCTGTGCAGCGCGTTCCACAGTTTGTGTGCACTCGTCCCCCAATTTGTGTCCTCCAGTCCCATAGTTTTTGTGCACCATTTTGCGCTATACCACGGTGCATAAAACGGCCGCCATTTTTTTCTCAGAAGATCCTGGTCGCTGTCGCTTTCAAGGTATCAGTGTAAATGATCAGCAAACATAACTGTATGCCTGATAGTGCTGAAAAGCATACGATTGGTGCAGGAAAGACGATTTTTTAAACAAATGACAAAAATAAATAAAATCCTATATTGAATTTATAAATTTTCAACTTTTACGACGGCGTTCGAGCTCAATATTTTTGCTACATGTGCTTCAATCATTCTTCCTCAACGTTGCAAGCTCACATTGTTCTGATCATGCATAAAATATATTGTTTTAGCTAATTTTACAAACCCTCCAAATTCCCACTAGTTTGTGCGTTCCCCTTTCCATGTTCTCCTCCCCTAGTTGCGTATCTCCGGATAACGGGTGTGCCATTTGTTTGATGGTGTTCTTGTTTATATATTATTAACCCATTAAAGGGGTGATATAATTTTTTTAGAATGAATAATTCAGAGGATTTGTTTGATATTTTCCTTATTTCTTTTTGAAAGTATACGCTGTGACCACTCATATGAACCATCTTGACAAGATGGTTCATATGAGTGGTCACAGCGTATACTTTTGTTGAAAAATCAAAAAAATCATTTCAACAACAAAAAATCAGGCCCATTGGCAGGTAAATAATCCAAGAATCATCAAGTTGATAAAATACATAATTTTTTTTTAAGAAATGCTCATACAGTGCAACCACTACAACAAACTCACGGGAAATAGAAACAGTATACCCGAAGGAGACTGAAAAGCCCAGATAAACTAGAATGTAACGTAGTAAACCATGTAAAACAACCAGACAACAATAAACAGTCTTCAACAGGCAGCTATGTGCAAAGCCTAGCATACAATAAACACAGAAGAAACAGGATTTCAGGTTCCTGATAACTGCAGAAAAATACAAATGTTTCAACATGGGAACCACACTTTTATGCATTTGTGGGTGCCAAATAATGTTTGTTTTGCCATTTTCAGGATTTGGCATTTGGAACTGTTCCCACTCCAGCAACTTGAATGGTCAGGCAAATAACTTATCTGTTTTATTTAACCCTTTCAACACCACAGGCCTGTATAGTGGTATTGGCAAATAGTGTAGATCCAGACGAGCCTGCTCGTCACGAGCCGTCACATCAGGATCTACACTTTTTGCAAGTAATTTTAACATTTTGAGAACAGAAATTTCATAAATGGACTAGTCTGAGAAAATCATTTTGTGACAATTGGATTGGTCCGGAAATTAACATATACAAATCCATTACAGTTACTTCGGGGTGAGAAGGTTAAGTCAATAAATTCTATTCTATTCATCAGATTTTCAATGGAGTGAGCATCTTCGCTTGGTTTTGCGTGGATGTACGTAAATTACAGTCGGTAATTTGTGGCTGTGACTGGAGAAATGTGGCTCATTGGATTTGTGACCAGTGTAGCTCCTGATCAGATATCACACTCATGTAGCCTAATAACGATCTATATTGCTTGTAAGAAGCATGACGGGTGTTTTTCATTGATGGAATGGTGAACAATGCAGATCCTGATCAGACTACAGATGCACAGGCTGATCTGGATCTACACAGGTCACAAAGGCCATAAGCCCCATTTCTTCAGTCACAGCCACATTTCAGGGGCGGCGGAAGTGGGAGAGCCAGAGGACCCTGACCCCCCCCCCCCCCCAATAATTCTGTAATAAAGCACATATTATCATCCTCAAACTTGCTGAATATGCAGGAAATAGCATTTCACTCCTCTTAGATTTCAAAAATTTATGGGGGAGCATGCCCCCGGACCCACTAGCAACATCCAGGCCCAATGGGTCCTCAAGACTGGGACCTGAAAATGCAGGATATGGTGTTTCACGCCTCTTTCATTTTCAAAATTTACAGTGGAGCATGCCCCCAAACCCCTCTAGCAACATCGGGCCATTTGGGCCTTCAAGACTGGGCCCTGAGGATGCAAGAAATGGTGTTTCACGCCTCTTAGATTTCAAAATCTGGCCTTTTGGGCCCTCACGATTGGGCCCCCCCACCCCCCCCAATAATTTTCCTGTTCTGCCGCCTATTTATTTATATTCTATTTCTGTTCTGTACACAATTATGTCTGTCAAGCGAATTAACACAGTGCATTATTCCACACAGCCCGGTGAGCTCTCTTGTCCTCCGATGGCTCTTGTTGTGCCAAATTGAATGTGGCAGGTGGAGATGCTATCAGTAATGCAGTATGGTTATCTTGACATGATCGTTAACTAATTTTCATGTTTTGAAAATAGTGCATTTCGCTTGGAATTTAGTTGTTTCACATGATAAATGTTGCAAATTTTTATCAGTTTCAGAATGTGTTACACCCATCACAATGTGTGGACATGTATATAACCCTTTCAACACTACAGCCCTCTGTAGTGCTGTTTGCAAACAGTGTAGATCCACATGAGCCGGCTCGTGACGAGCCGTCGTCTAGTCAGATCTGCACTTTGTGTAAGTCATTTTCATATTTTTGATAACAAAAACACCACCTTTTTGTGAAAATTGGATTGGTTGCAAAATTAAGAACACATTCTATACCTGATCATCCTTTTATTCAAAGATAATTGCTTTGTCAATGTTTTTACCGTTTAAGTATATAATAAAATAGATATTAGTTGCTTTCATCCAGATTAAAGGTACATGCCCACTCTATTTTCTTTATAGGAATTAAACAAGTGTATAATTGTGTCGCTATTCCACCAGTTATAGAAATTACAAGTGCCTGCTATACAGATATAAACATTTAGTAATACATTGTATTTATTTTACTGATAGTGACTCGCGGTTGTATCAGGCTATTTTCATATGCAAATGAGACACAATATTTGTTTAATTATTTATACCAATTAAATGTGTCGCCTGAAAACATTATATTTTCGACACGTTATAAAGTATGATCATTGCATAAAATTTTAAGGAAACCGGGTTATCGCCCCTGATGTCTGTGTGGAAATTTACGTCTGATATAAAATGTATAATAATCCCAATCATTACATGGGGTAATGGTGAATGAATGTTTAGTTTGCCAAAAAATGTCCCAGATGATGTCTCTGATATAAAGAACATTTTGTGCCTACTGAGTGGGCATGTACCTTTAAAGTTAGACATGTATAAGTCTTACATGGGTTTATTCTGTTTGTATCTAATCTATTATAAAACCAATGGCAAGCAATATATCAATAGTGTGTTTGTAATGCCATCCTTTGACAGTAGTGGTTAAATGGACTGGTAACATCTAATGATTACTTTTGGTCTGTGCTGTCCATCATCGATTGAAGGTCGCGGTCAAGCTGACTGGTAAATTCTAATGATTATGGTCTATACTGTTTGCAAATACCTTAACCCTTAGACCGCTACACACAACAATTGTCGTCTGCTGTTGCTTTTATATCTTGCCTCATTTCTCAATAAAAACATGGTTTGACAGCACTTCGAAGTGCTGTCCAAGCATGTTGTAAATTATTCTAAAGTGCTGTCAAAGAATATTTTTTGATGATAAAAATGAAAAATAGAAAATAAACCGCAGACAACAAAAAATTAAGATGTAAGGGTTAAGGTATTCACAAATTGAGTGTCAATTTCATGTGATACTAATAATTCTAATATTACAGTAAGTTACACTAGAGTCCTCTCCTGTATGTGTCCTGCACTGACAGGAGAACTTACCACAATTACAGCCATGTTGACATGATAGTTGTCGTCTGCTGTTGCTTTATATTTTGCATTCGTTCTCAATAAAAACATGCCTTTGACAGCACACTTAGAATCGTTTCCAAATTACCAAGATTCCAGCGGCTTAATCAGAACTGAATATATATTTATTTCAATGTAAATATATTTTGTTCTGAATTTGGGATTTTCCCCCCAGTGCAGCAGGTTAAATGCGGGATCGAACCCGTTGGCCCGCCGTAAATGACCTTAGCTGTTGATAGGCCGCTAAACACCAATAAATCAATCAATCCATCGTCTTAACCCTTAGAATGCTGGACAGGAACATTGTCGTCTGCTGTTGCTTTATAATTTGCCTTCAATGGTTTGACAGCACTTTAGAATCATTTCCAATATTTTGACAGCACTTTCTAATCATTTCCAATAGAAAAGATTCTAAAGTGCTGTCAAAGCATGTTTTTGATGAGAAAACAGGAAAATAGAAAATAAACAGCAGACGACAAAATTTAATCCAGTAGTATCAGGATTAACCCTTACAATGTTAAATAAAAATTTGTCGTCTGCTGTTTATTTTTATTTTCCAATTTTTCTCATCAATACTATATTTTGACAACACTTTAGAATCATTTCCAATGGAAATGATTCTAAAGTGTTGTCAAAACATGTTTTTATTGAGAAAAAAGACAAAACACAAATTGACATCAGACAACAATTTACGTTTCCCGCATTCTAAGAGTTAAGATGTTGGTCCTCTTACACATTCACTGAGTAGGATTAGATTTTTATTATACTGAATTTATTACATTATCACAGCCATTTTGGCTGTGATAATGTAATAAATTCAGTATAATAATTCTGCATACTTTTAATCATCAAAAATATAATCAGTCGTTAGATCTATTATGAAATAATGCATTTCGGGAAAAATAAATGATACTCCCTCAAAGTATACTTTGCTAGATAAGTATACTTTGCAATTTTGATGAAATCGGCTACTGATATAGCCTATTTCAGTGACTGATGATGTCCAACATAGCCCCAGAAAATGCTGTTCGGATGCAAAAGCTGATTGTGCATATCATAAGGTACCATTTATCACACCATATAAACTAATTGCACGCCATAAAGTAGTTACTGTCGCTATAAGCTCTGTAACCATATATTGAGGTGACATTTAAATTTCACATTGGAAACAAAATACTATTCTACTTAATTGTGTTTATAAACTAATACCGTCTATAGATCTTGCCTTGTTAAAATATGTGGCATTCTACAATAAGACCATACCAATTGGTGTTTTCACCAGTAACATTCCAAATTAGTCAGCACACTCGTAGCATAGTGTAATGATCTACATTGTTCGATCTCAAATTCGGATTCAAACACCGCTCTCATTCTGTGCTGGTCATAATGCGGTTCTCACGGTTTTCTCTTGTTGTCGGACATTCCAGGTTAATACCACCATGAATTGTCGGACAGGCAGACAGACAGTCTGGCTGGTGAGCAATTTGACAAGCAGACAGAACAGGATGGGGTGGGATAGTCAGTGAAAGTGCATGAGTTTAACGTCCCGGTAACGGCTAAGGTCCTCCTAGGGACAGGGAACTCGGTTTAAATCTTACACCGCTATTTTAATTTTTTGTCGTCTGCTGTTTATTTTCCATTTTTATCATCAAAAACATGTTTTGACAGCACTTTAGAATAATTTGCAACATGTTTTGACAACACTTTAGAATAATTTACAACATGTTTTGACAGCACTTTAGAATAATTTACAACATGTTTTGACAGGACTTCAGAATCATTTCCAATGAAAATGATTCTGAAGTGCTGTCAAAACATGTTTTTATTGAGAAATAAGGCAAGATATAAAAGCAACAGCAGACGACAATTATGTGTAGCTGTCTAAAGGTTAAAATTCTCATCCAAAAAGCCAGTATTTTTGTCAATTCCTGTATGGGGATTGAACCCACAACCTCCGGTATTGATGTCCAATAACCAATGACCAGAGCCCATCCATGTGGGATAAACAGAACTAAATACAAGCTGTCCTCTTTATACAACATTGCTTTGAAAGTATTACCGTTATATCTCTCAATGCCGGACACCATCTTGGGTGCCCAGGGTTTCCAGTTTTGAGAAGCTCCACCATAGTGTTGTCAAACAGACATTATGCAAATAGCTCTGGGAGGTTCCTGAGGAGCCAGCTTAGATAATTTCTACTGTAATTTAGGCATATGGGCAACCCAGAACATGTTTGTACATCGAAACATCACCACATCAGACACCCTGGGAGGTTGGTTCCCTTATGATTTCCACTAAACTTTGTACAACTAAAATGTTAGTAAGTGCAAAATTATGATAGTCTGTAAATTTCACATTAACGTTTTTTGTAAACAATTATTGTATTTACATTTATTGAGCATAATGTTCAATAAATGTAAATCCATCAATTGAAATTTCCAGGGAATCCTAAATTTGCAAAGTTTAGTGAAACCAGTTGAATTAATTTAACCCATTCAATACTGCAGCCTTCTATAGCATTGTTTGCCAGCCGTCCGAGTCGTCTCGTCAGGATCGACACTTTTCTCAAGTAATTTTCATATTTTTTAGACAAAAATACCCCCCCCTTTCTTTTAATGGACTAGTCTGAAAATTGTTTTGTGACGATTGGATTGGTCCTGGAACGTATCACAGTCCATTCTTGTTATTTCGAGTTAAATAAACCTTTTCAGGCAATCATTGTGCCAGAAATTGGGTTCAGAAATAAGATATAAATCTTCTACAATTAAATTGTTTGTTTATCTCTTTCAGCAGTTTCTGCATGTGTCTGAGAGCCAATCCCTTTAGCGCTTTCAACCCTAAATAACTGGAATGGACTGTGACGTGTTAATTTTCGGACCAATCCAGTCTATTTATCAGAAAGAGGTGTGTTTTTTTCTTAAAAAAAAATGATTTGCAAAAAGTGCAGATCTTGATGAGACGGCTCGTTACGAGCCGGCTCATCTGGATCTACACTGTTTGCAAACGCCGCTATGTAGGTCTGTAGTGTTGAAAGGTTTAAGGGCTAAATACCGGTAGTGACATGTCCTTCCTGTACGCTTGTCCAAATGGGTGACAAGCTAGTTGTTTCCAAGGGCCGTATAAGGATTATATGCCAATTGTTTGCACACAAAGGTCGATACAATAGGCTTTCCGTTTACAGAGATACCGTCCTATCTCCGTGTGTGCAGCTGCATATCTTACACTCCATAGACCCACCGGGAATTGCTGCATCACAAGGCAGAATATTCTGTTAAAGTGATACATAACTATTAGATTGAGTACACTGTATCTCATTCCTAGTATAATTCTGAGAATTTTGTCTCATTTGCATAGATGTGCTTGGTTATAGCTTCGTCTTGCAGATTGAGAGTAATGACCATCATAAAGTACGGCTGCATGAATTCCTTTACCCGGATATGTTGATCCAACAATTTGGGACGTACATTTTGAACGCAAGTCCAAATTTCGCATATGTCTTGGTTCGTTAGTCGGATCATTACCAAACTTCATCAATGTTTTCCTCACATTGATGGTTATACATCCAGTGTCATTTGGGTGACCTTCACCTTCGCCTTGGTGACCTCGGACGTTATGTTAATAAGTTTTGACGTTCATCCAAATGTTGAATACCTCCGACATTAGTCGGATGTTCGCCAAACGTCATCAGTTTCATCCTTCATTAATATATAATCACTCCAGGTCATACGGGTGACTATGACCTACTTTATTTGAAATATAGGTAATGTCTGTCAAAACTCGGATATGTAATATACATCTCTAACAGTCTGTTAAGCTGACAATGTTAAGGATTTAACAGTCTGTTAAGCTAACAGAAGGTTTGAACAACCCCCCACCCGGTTGCTCAAAGCTTCTGTTACCTTAACAGACTGTTAAATCCTTAGCATTGCTAAGGATTTAACAGTCTGTTGAGCTAACAGACTAACAGAAGCGTTGAGCAACCGGGCCCAGACTATTAACCAGAAAAGTGTAAATTTCAGCCGGCTCATTTGGATCTACACTGTTTGTAAACATTGGATTATAGTTGTATCAGTAACTCATAAGAAATATCAGTCTGTGCACCCTGTGACTAAAGCTAACTATGTACATTGTTGGTCTCACCCATGATAGTGGGAAGTGAGACATAGTGCTCACAGTTCTGGCGTCCTAACCCACTTTTCTCCAAAATATAGTTCACGTCCGTCAAAATTTGGACATATATCTCGTGATACGTTAGTTAGATGTTCACCAAACTTCATCAGTTGCTTCCTTACATTGATATTTAACGACCCTGGGTCATTCAAGTGACCTTGACCTAATTTTTCGAAATATAGATCATGTCTGTCAAACTGTGGCGGTACGTCCAAATTTCCATATCTCCTCATAAGTTAGTCGGATTTTTGCCAAACTTCATCCGCAGCTTGCTTGCATTGATACCTAATCATACTGAGTCATTCAGTTGAACGTGACCTTATTTGAATATAGGTCACGTCCATCAGAACTTGCCTATCTCTTGATTGTTTTAGTCTGATGTTCGCTGAAGTTAATTAGTATCTTCCTCACATTGATAGCTAACCACCCTGGGTCATTCAAGTAACCTTGACTCATTGATAGTGGGGGAGACACTCTCCGACAATCGCCTTGTCGCGAAATATAGGTCATGTCCGTCAAAACTTTGGATGTACAATGTACATCCAAATTTTGCATATCTCCTCATATGTTAGTCGGATCTTCGCCAAACTTCATCATTAGCTTGTTTACATTGATACCTAACCATCATTGTCATTCAGGTGACCTTGTCCTACTTTCGTTGAAATATAGTTCATGTACGTCCAAATTTTGCCTGATCTCCTGATTAGTCAGATGTTCGCTAAAGTTCATTAGAAGCTTCCTCACATCTATAGCTAACCACACTGGGTCAATCGAGTAAAATTGAACCATTGGTAGTGGGTGAGCCACTCAACTCCCCTTGGCTATGTTAATTTTCCATTTGGGATTTGGTACCTTCCTGTTAAGTTGACCATCTCTCTGGTTATTTGTTTGTCTGAAAGGCAATTGGTACAAATTGTTTTTTCCACCATCCTGCAAATACTAATGAACGTATTGCATGCTGAAAGTCTTTTCAAATAATGTCCATTTTGTCACCATGGCAACCGATGACATATAGCAGCTAATTTCCATGGCGATCTCCTATATGTCCTGTTGGAGACAAATTATTATTGGTTGTTGGCATGTAACTTCAATTTACGAACCATTATGGCTTGAATTTACTCGCTCCATAAGTCTCAGTAGTACGCAGCTCCTCAGGGGACGTAGAATTCTTTTTTTATTAATTTGTTCCCACGAAATAACAATTTGTTATCTCAATTTAACAATTTGTTGCCACGAATTAACAATTTGTTCCCACAAAATAACAATTTGTTGTTAATTCGTGGGAATGATTTGTTAATTCAAGGGAACAAATTGTTAATTTGAGGGAACAAATTGTTATATCGTGGGAACGAATTGTTCATTCGAGGGAACAAATTGTTAAATTGAGGGAATTAATGTTATTTTGTGGAAACGAATAATAAAAAAAATCCATGTCCCCGGCGGGGCTCCGTTAAGTAGAGGATGGGAGTGTGTATGTATAACTCTTTGAATGCTAGCAGTGCAAATAATGCAACAAATTAGGGAGTATTTTTCTTATTTCTCTCTGTAAACATGTCTTGGGATTTCATTAGAATTTACTCAATTCTAATGAAATTCCAAGACATATTCATGATATTTAAAGGGAGAAATAAAAGAAAATATATTGAATTTTCGTCTGCTATTTATGCCCCACCACAATAGTGGAGGGGGAATTTAGTGTCACCCTTGTCCGTCCGTCCGTCCCGTCTATCTATCCCATCCCTCACCAACCTTGTAACTCGTAAAACTTTTAAACCGTACTAGCTACAGACCTGAAACTTGATATGTAGCTTCCTTATGATGAGTAGATGCGCAAAGTTTATTTTTATTTTTGATCGACCCCCAGGTCATGGATTATCTCCCCATTTTTTACTTAGAATTTACACATTTTGGCTTGTAACTCGTAAAACTTTTAAACCCTAACAGCTATACACCTGAAACTTGGTATGTAGCTTCCTTATGATGAGTATATGTGTAAAGTTTATTTCGATTTTTAATTCGACCCCCGGGTCATTGATTATCTTCTCCTTTTCGACTGAATTTGGCAATTTTGCCTTGTAACTCGTAAAACCTTTAAACTGTACTAGCTACAGACCTGAAACTTGGTATGTAGCTTCCTTATGATGAGTAGATCCACAAATTTTATTTCGATTTTTGACAGTTTTATAGCGGGCGCATTATATTTTTGTTTGTATTGTTAAAAAAAAGGGGGGGAGCGTTTAATTAGAATGGGGGCCTTTAATAGAATAAATACGGTGTATGACATTGTTTCTGAATGGACTGAAAATAGAGAATAGCAGGCTAATGTTTTTTTATTTCAAGTTTATCAAGCAAGGCTAGAAAACCTGTAGGAATTCCGAGGCGATGGCAGTGGTGTCGACAGTTTTAACACCTTCAACCCTAAATAACTGGAACGGGCTATGATATGTTAATTTTCCAACCAATCCAATCGTCACAAAATGATTTATAGACTAGTCCATTTATAAAATGGGGGTGTTTTTTTCTTCTTAAAAATATGAATATACTTTCAAAAAGTGCAGATCCTGATGAGACGGCTCGTCATGTGTCGGCTCATCTGGATCTACACTGTTTACAAACACCACTATACAGGTCTGTTGTGTTGAAGAGGTTAAAAATGATGTCAAACATTAAGCTACCGGTACACACTTTGCTGATACCGTGTCAACCCACACAATTTCTTCTTATCAAAAATCATGCTTTGACAGCACTTTTAATCAAAAATGATGTTGAACCATATTTTTTTTTCAGACATAAAATAAAATATAAAACAACAGCAGCGAACAATTTGCGTTTCCCTCATTTTAAGGGTTAATAGAATAGAACCGCTACACACAACAATTGTCGTCTGCTGTTACTTTAATATATTGCCTTATTTCTCAATAAAAACATGTTTTGACAGCACTTCAGAATCATTTCCAATGGAAATGATTCTGAAGTGCTGTCAAAGCATGTTGTAAATTATTCTAAAGTGCTGTTAAAGCATGTTTTTGATGATAAAAATGGAAAATAGAAAATAAACAGCAAACGATAAAAAATTAAGATAGCGGTGTAATGGTTAATTGGATTCTAATATCTGACAAATGAGTATTTATGAAAGTCACTTATTAAATCTTTCGAGACGTGAACAAGTGTTATTGATAGATATTGCATAACCTACTACACGTATTACAGAACATTAATATCTGCCGTTTTCTTCATATTCAATAATGTGCTCAATATTGAACAATTTATCTTGTCGGTGTAAACCATCTATAGAGGTTGAAGTCTTCTGTCAGTTGGCCAATACAATGTACTCCCGCCACAACAAAATGGGTGCTTATTGAATTTGTGGCTAGTGTAGCTCCTGATCAGTTTGCGAGTGCATTAATACAGATCTAAGATTTTAGTTTACTGCATCAGGAATGTTTCGCCAATTCAAGAGCAAACAGTGTAGTCCCTGATCAGACACTGATCTGGTGCTACACTGGTTGCAAATGCAAGGCAGTTTTTGTTGTGGTGTCCTACATATTATTAAAGTAGTTTATTTACTTATAATACCAGATAGCAGTTTGTTTGTTCAAAATTTCAATTGATTTAATTTCTAACCTCTCCATTAAAGTAAGTTGTGGGCGACATGATTGTAAACTGCTGTCAAACCATATTTTTGATGAGAAAAAATGGAGAATAGAACACAACAGCAGACGATAAAAAATTAATTCCATGTAAGGGTTATCCCATTTCATGTGGAATATACCTTTACTGGTATGAATGTTTTTAAATATTTTATTTTTGCTATTATACCCCTGGCATATGGAGTATCACTGTATTTCGAGGTGTATATAGTTTTTGTAATTACGTCCGTGCTTCCGTCCGTCCGTTTGTCCTGGCCAATGTCCGGCGGTTCAAGAGGTTAGGGGAGTGGCCTAACACAAAAGATTCCATTGATTTATTCCGTAAGCTCCTACATTCTATTGATGTTTAGGGGCTTTTTTTTGGTTCTTCAAACAATGGAAATACCCCATAAACCAAAAATGTTGGTATGTTCGTTTGTTCGTCCATCCGTCCATCCGTCCACGTTAAAGTTTTTGGCTATCGAATATCTCTGCAACGGTAAGTCGGATTGACTTCAAACTTCATATACGTCCTTATCATCATCCATATTTTCATTCCATACCACACCCATGCAGCCCTCATGTCCAAGGTCAAGGTCAAATTACTTAAAATATTTGCATTAAACTTTTTATTTGTCGGTCCAGGCGGTGGCCCCTGCTCACTTTCTCTAGTTTGTCACTGAAAGTATATGTTGCGACCACTCATTCGAACCGTCTCGACGAGACGGATCAAATGGTGGTCACGACATATACTTCTAAGCACATTTAAAGAAAATATTTATGATTTTCCCCAATCAAAATGGTGTATCCTCAGCATGATAATGGTTAAATAACAATATGGTGACAGGAAGCAAGCACTACAATATTCCTCTGCCTTTCCTAACCTCATCCGATTGATAATCCACAGATATTTACACAACATTCTCTGTTAGTCAACTACGAAATCGAGATCCCCCATATGTTTCAGGGGAAAACGCAAAGCGATATATCAGAGTTGGCTCAAGTTCAAGGTCATCTGAGAATGTTTCACAAGAATGGGACGAAATCATGAACAATTGTGGGTTTTATGGCTCCAGACATTTCAAAACTCATCCAAAGTAGAAAATTATGGTAAGTGTATGGATTTCAAACTAACCAGCCGGCAACGGTCTGTGTATAGTACCGTAATATCCCTAAATATTCAGACACAATTTAGGGATGGATTGTGGCCTAGAACAGCTGACTTCCAATCCAGAGGTTGTGGATTCAAACCTCGCCTTAGGCATCAAAAATACTTTCACAGTATTTCCATCGCCCTGGTCTGTTGGATGAGACTTTAAACTGTGGTCCCGTCTCTATATGACCCTAGCTGTTGGTGGGACGTTAAACCCTTTAACTTTTTCACTTTTGGACAATAAAAACATGGTTTGACAGCACTTCAGAATAATGTTCAATGGAAATGATTCTAAAGTGCTGTCAAATCATGTTGTAAATGATTCTAAAGTGCTGTCAAAGCATGTTTTTGATGATACAAATGGAAAATAGAAAATAAACAGCAGACTACAAAAAATTAAGATAGCGGTGTAAGGGTTAATTAAAAAATATAGACAGAATAATTTCAAGGTTTGACACTCACTTTTGGGCCAGGGATTCCACAGTATGGACATCACAATTTTTCCATTTTGTTGAATAGGATCTTATTGAAAGTTCAAGGATTCCTCCTACAAAACAGGGATCCTTGGGATTACAGAACACTGCGAATGTCGACCCCTAAGAAGAATATAAGATGAATGAAGATGTGTTTGTGGCAGATATAATCTGCTGGACTTTCTCAGGGAGATAATCAGTCTGTCACATGGACCATTGGTCCATCCAGCCCCATAGATCTATATTAAAACTATTGTCATCTGCTGTTGCTTGTATGTCTTGCCTTATTTCTCTATAAAAACCTGTTTTGACAGCACTTCAGAATCGTTTCCATTGGAAACGATTCTGAAGTGCTGTCAAAGCTTGTTTTTTATCTTGCATTATTTCTCAATAAAAACGTGTTTTGACAGCACTTCAGAATCATTTCCAATGGAAATGATTCTGAAGTGCTGTCAAAGCATGTTAAGATAGCGGTGTAAGGGTTAAAAGCATATTAGCGTATTGTATTCCGAATGTATTGGTGCTTGACTCTGGACTTAATGTGTGATAAAACACACCCATTTATCAATAATTTAGTACAGAGCCCATCCATTAATAATTTGGTAATGCCTTTCTTCAAACTGACATCCGTTAAAACATGTCCTTCTGGTTTAAATTAAGTCTTTTTTTTAAACCAGAAAATAACATTTGGAGAGTTTGTTTTATTTATAGAAAAAATAGAGAAAAAAAGTTGTAAATTGTTGTTTCATGCAATCACTATATGCTATAGTATACGTGTGCAACCAGAGTCTGTGGTTACTATTTAAAAAACAAAGGAACTTTAATTGGTCGAGCATGAGCTGTGCTCAGTGTTGGCCAATCAAACTGCACTAACCTGGTGAGCTTGCTCCTAACATTACAGCGTAGGGCCCAGATATTCCACATGATTTACCACAGAATTGTTCATTTGTGGCTGTGACTGGAGAAATGGGGCCCATGGGATGTGTGACCAGTGTAGATCCTGATCAAATAGCACACTCCTGTAGCCTGGTAATGATCTATATTGCTTGATATATCCAAGCATAACGGGTATTTCAGTGATGGAATGGCAAACAGTGCAGATCCTTATCAGACTGCGAATGCACAGGCTGATCGGGATCTACACTGGTCGCAAAACTCATAATCCCCATTTCTCCAGTTACAGCCACATTTGTCTACATGTACATGAATGTCAAACAGTATGGCCTGCATAGAAGACAGATTTGCATGGTCTTGTAGAGATTGTTTCACTTACTCACTGAATGATGAACATCACTGCTCTTTTCGGCCTATTTAGAAAGATTAACAACTTGTCAACTCCAGTAGACTGTCAGCTTAAGTTATTTGATCAATGTATCACTCCAATTCTCTGCTATGCCTGTGAAATCTGGGGATTTGAAAACATTTCGGCTATAGAAACAATTCATTTGAAATTTTGTAAAACTGTTTTGGGGGTAAAGAAATCCACACCAAATTTCATGGTTTATGGAGAACTCGGCAAATTTCCGCTTATTATTGACATTAAATGTAGAATTATTTCGTTTTGGGCAAAATTAGTTTCAGGGAAGCAGAGTAAATTATTGTTTCTTATGTATAAGTTATTATATACACAACATGAAGCAAATGTGACTCATTTCCGATGGATTCAGAATGTTAAATCTATTTTAACTGAAATTGGAGTTCCTGGCGTATGGCTTAGCCAGAACGATGTTAATGCTATCTGGCTGAGCCACTACGCCAGGACTCAGCTTCAGAACCAGTTTATTCAGTCATGGCTCACCAGCATCGATTCATCTTCACGTGGAATTACGTATAGAATCTTTAAAACAGAGTTTGGATTAGAAACATATTTAATTAATCTCACGGAAAGGTTAAGAAAAACATTGACCAGATTTCGAACTTGTAATCATAGACTGGCGGTCGAAACTGGTAGATGGACAGGTGTGCCGAGAGCAAGCAGGGTCTGCAACAAATGTGGTGCTGGTGCTCTCGGTGACGAGTTTCATTTCCTTTTCGAGTGCCGCTTCTATGATGAAGTTCGAAAACGGTATATCCAGCCATTTTATTTTAGAAGACCAAATATTTTAAAATTCGCACAGCTATTTGAGAAAAAATCTGGAAAGCAATTAAGAAATTTAGCTATTTTTATAAGAAATGCTTTATGGTTATAATGACTAGTGAGCTTATACATATGCATTTTGTATTTTTACCCATCGTTGTATTATGTAATCTATTGTATACCTCGTGTGTCACGTATGTGGCTTAGAGTGAATAAAATGTATTGTATTGTTCAAACTGATCTGAAGATACAATTAACCCATTTTATGCTGAGGATACCCATTATGTTTGCGGAAAATCTTTTCCTTCTATGCACTCAGAAGTATATGTCGTGACCACCATTTGAACCGTCTCTTTGAGAAAATAAAAATAAAATATTTTTAATAAATTTCATACCCATAAGGTGTATTTGGAAAGGAATGGGTTAATGCTGTAAAGATGTTCGGCTAAATTATCCTCCCTGTCCCAAAATCCATTAATCTTGTGGCGTTTATTACGGCTTTCAAAGCCGACTTCATCCCAGCAATTAGTGTTTTAACAAGACTACCATTAAAAACATTTCAGCAGTTTAATGGTGGAAAGAACATTAGACGACCATCTTTTGTACAGATAGTTAGCTTAAACCGTTCATCTAGGCAGAAACAAAAAAATGCAAAAGTGCCCTATACTCTTACTGTTATAATAAAGTGGATTTTTAATCGATTCTTTTGTCGACAAAATTCTGATGCAATATGTTTCTGACAATTTTGCCAGGGTAACCCTTGCAGTGCTGAATTAATTTTTTTTCGTCTGCTGTTTTGTTTTCCATTTTTATCAACTAACACATAGTTTGGCAGCACTTAGAATGATTTCTAGTTGAAATGATTCTAAAGTTCGTCCAACTATATATGTTATTGAGAACAAAAGTCAAATATAGAACAAAAACGGACGATAATTTTTGTTTCCCGCATTCTATGGAAAAATGTAACTAAGTGATGTAGAAATATGGAAGACGACGTGATGGGCAATGGCTGCATACAGTTTTGTCATGCCCGCTTGCGGACAGCGCGATATAGTTGGCACATTGGCGTATGTCCGTACGTACGTGCATCCGGGTTAAAGTTTTTGTTTAAAGATTTTTTTTTAAAGTTTTTCAGTATACTATGAAGCCTCGGCGGGCGCGACATGCGGCCGCGGCCATCTATCATGGATCTTGGATATAACCCACTTCATGTAGAATGCACAGATTTGGCAGTATGACAATTTCCACATTTTTGTTTATTTCTGCATCACATTTTACATTGTGTCCACTCAGTTGAACCATCTGAAACATATAGTTTTGTTAAATATTATAGACCTTATCTGGACCACCAGTCCACAATATGGTGGGTGTAACCGTGGACAGACCTTATCTGGACCACCAGATCACAGTATGGTGGGTGTAACCATGGACGGACCTTATCTGGACCACCATATCACAATATGGTGGATGTAACCATGGACAGACCTTATCTGGATCACCAGACCACAGTATGGTGGGTGTAACCATGGACAGACCTTATCTGGACCACCAGATCACAGCATGGTGGGTGTAACCTTGGACAGACCTTATCTGGACCACCAGATCACAGTATGGTGGGTGTAACCTTGGACAGACCTTATCTGTACCACCAGACCACAGTATGGTGGATGTAACCGTGGACAGACCTTGGACCACCATTCCACAGTATGGTGGGTGTAACCATGGACAGACCTTATCTGGATCACCAGACCACAGTATGGTGGATGTAACCATGGACAGACCTTATCTGGATCACCAGACCACAGTATGGTGGATGTAACCATGGACAGACCTTATCTGGACCACCAGACCACAATATGGTGGATGTAACCATGGACAGACCTTATCTGGATCACCAGACCACATTATGGTGGATGTAACCATGGACAGACCTTATCTGGACCACCAGACCACAGTATGGTGGGTGTAACCTTGGACAGACCTTATATGGACCACCATTCCACAGTATGGTGGGTGTAACCATGGACAGACCTTGGACCACCATTCCACAGTATGGTGGGTGTAACCTTGGACAGACCTTATATGGACCACCATTCCACAGTATGGTGGATGTAACCTTGGGACAGACCTTATCTGGATCACCAGACCACAATGTGGTGGATGTAACCGTGAACACACCTTATCTGGACCACCAGACCACAGTATGGTGGGTGTAACCTTGGACAGACCTTATATGGACCACCATTCCACAGTATGGTGGGTGTAACCTTGGACAGACCTTATATGGACCACCATTCCACAGTATGGTGGGTGTAACCTTGGACAGACCTTATATGGACCACCTTCCACAGTATGGTGGGTACCATGAACAGACCTTATATGGACCACCATTCCACAGTATGGTGGATGCAACCTTGGACAGACCTTATATGGACCACCATTCCACAGTATGGTGGGTATAACCATGGACAGACCTTATATGGACCACCATTCCACAGTATGGTAGATGTAACCTTGGATAGACCTTATCTGGACCACCTGACCACAGTATGGTGGGTGTAACCTTGGACAGACTTTATCTGGCCACCAGACCACCACATAGTGGGTGTAACCATGGACAGACCCTATATGGACCACCATTCCACAGTATGGTGGATGTAACCTTGGATAGACCTTATCTGGACCACCAGACCACAGTATGGTGGGTGTAACCTTGGACAGACCTTATCTGGACCACCAGACCGCAGTATGGTGGGTGTAACCATGGACAGACCTTATATGGACCACCATTCCACAGTATGGTGGATGTAACCTTGGATAGACCTTATCTGGACCACCAGACCACAGTATGGTGGGTGTAACCTTGGACAGACCTTATCTGGACCACCAGACCACAGTATGGTGGGTGTAACCATGGACAGACCTTATATGGACCACCATTCCACAGTATGGTGGGTGTAACCATGGACAGACCTTATCTGGACCACCAGACCACAGTATGGTGGGTGTAACCATGGACAGACCTTACCTGAACCACCAGACCACAGTATGGTGGGTGTAACTGTGGACATACCTTATATGGACCACCAGACCACAGTATGGTGGGTGTAACCATGGACAGACCTTATATGGACCACCAGACCACAGTATGGTGGGTGTAACCATGGACAGACCTTATCTGGACAACCAGATCACAGTATGGTGGGTGTAGCCATGGACATACCTTATATGGACCACCAGACCACAGTATGGTGGGTGTAACCATGGACATACCTTATCTGGACCACCAGACCACAGTATGGTGGGTGTAACCATGGACAGACCTTATATGGACCACCAGACCACAGTATGGTGGGTGTAACCATGGACAGACCTTATCTGGACCACCAGATCACAGTATGGTGGGTGTAACCATGGACATACCTTATCTGAACCACCAGACCACAGTATGGTGGGTGTAACCTTGGACAGACCTTATCTGGACCACCAGATCACAGTATGGTGGGTGTAACCATGGACATACCTTATCTGGACCATCAGACCACAGTATGGTGGGTGTAACCTTGGACAGACCTTATATGGACCACCAGATCACAGTATGGTGGGTGTAACCATGGACATACCTTATCTGGACCACCAGACCACAGTATGGTGGGTGTAACCATGGACAGACCTTATCTGAACCACCAGACCACAGTATGGTGGGTGTAACTGTGGACAGACCTTATCTGAACCACCAGACCACAGTATGGTGGGTGTAACCATGGACATACCTTATATGGACCACCAGACCACAGTATGGTGGGTGTAACCATGGACATACCTTATCTGGACCACCAGACCACAGTATGGTGGGTGTAACCATGGACCACCAGACCACAGTATTGTGGGTGTAACCATGGACAGACCTTATCTGGACCACCAGATCACAGTATGGTGGGTGTAACCATGGACATACCTTATCTGAACCACCAGACCACAGTATGGTGGGTGTAGCCTTGGACAGACCTTATCTGGACCACCAGATCACAGTATGGTGGGTGTAACCATGGACATACCTTATCTGAACCACCAGACCACAGTATGGTGTGTGTAACCATGGACAGACCTTATCTGGCCACCAGACCACCACATAGTGGGTTTAACCTTGGACAGACCTTATCTGGACCACCAGATCACAGTATGGTGGGTGTAACCATGGACATACCTTATCTGGACCACCAGACCACAGTATGGTGGGTGTAACCATGGACAGACCTTATCTGGCCACCAGACCACCACATAGTGGGTGGAACCTTGGACAACCAAATATGAGAACCTTATCTGGACCACCAATCACAGATATGTGGGTGTAACCATGGACATACCTTATCTGACCACCCAGAATCACAGTATGGTTGGTGTAACCATGTACATACCTTATTGGACCACCAAAGACCACAGTATGGGTGGTGTAACCAATTGGAAACAGAACCCGTTATATGACCAACCAACCACAGTATGGTGGGTGTAGACCCATGGACCCAACCTTATCTGTACAACCAGATCACAAAGTATGGTGGGTTTAGCCATGGAACCATTACCTTAGGTATGGACCACCAGACCCCACAGTTAAATTGGGGGTGAAACCATGGACCATACCTTATCTGCTGGAACCACCATACCACAGTATGGTGGTGTGTAACCATGGACAGACCTTAATATGACCACCAGAACCACAGTAAATGGTGTGGGTGTATACCATGGACCAGACCTTATCGGGACCACCTATCAGCAGTTATGGTTGGTGTAACCATTGGACATACCTTAATCCTTGAAACCACCAGACCCAGTATGGTTGGGTGTAACCTTGGTACCCAGACCTTATCTGGACCCACCCAGATCACAGTTATCGGTGGGGTTGTAACCAATGGTACAATACCTTGATCGGACCATCAGACCACTGTATGGTTGGTGTAACCTTGGACAGACCTTATATGGACCACCAGATCACAGTAATGGTGGGGTGTAACATGGACATACCTTATCTGGGACCACCATACCACAGTATGGTTGGTGTAACCATTGACAGA
Source organism: Conchocele bisecta (assembly GCA_029237695.1). Taxonomy (NCBI): domain Eukaryota; kingdom Metazoa; phylum Mollusca; class Bivalvia; order Lucinida; family Thyasiridae; genus Conchocele; species Conchocele bisecta. The sequence continues at coordinate 102,928,937 of CM055266.1, read as the reverse complement.
CCTTATCTGAACCACCAACCACAAGTATGGTGGGAGTAACTGTGGACAGACCTTATCTGAACCACAGACCACAGTATGGTGGGTGTAACCATGGACATACCTTATATGGACCACCAGACCACAGTATGGTGGTGTAACCAGGACAATACCTTATCTGGACACCAGACCACAGTATGTGGTGTTAACCATGGACCGACCAGACCACAGTATTGTGGGTGTAACCATGGACAGACCTTATCTGGACCACCAGATCACAGTATGTGGGTGTAACCATGGACATACCTTATCTGAACCACCATGACCCACAGTATGGGGTGTAGCCTTGACAGACATTATCTGACCACCATAATCACAGTATGTGGTGTAGCCATGACATACCTATCTGAACCACCAGACCACAGTATGGTGTGGTGTAACGCATGGATCAGACCTTATCTGGCCACCAGAGCCACCACATAGTGGGTTAAATAACCTTGGACAACACCTTATCGGGACCACCAGAATCACAGTATGGTGGGTTAACCATGGACATACTTCTCTGGACCACCAACTCAGGAGGTGGGTGTTAACCATGGACAGACCTTATTCTTGCCACCAGACCTACCACATAGTGTGTCGGAAACCTTGGAACAGACCTTATCTGACACCAGATCACAGTATGGTGGGTGTAACCATGGACATACCTTATCTGGACCACAGATCACAGTAGTTGGGTTTAACCATGGACATACCTTATCTGGACCACCAACCAACAGTAATGGTGGGTGTACCTTGGACAGACCTATCTGGACCCCAAGCACAGAATGGTGGGTGTAACCTTGACACCTATATGGACCGACCAGACCACAGTATGGTGGTGAAACCTTACATACCTTATCTGGACCACCAAGACACAGGTATTGTGGGTGTAACCTTGGACAGACCTTATCTGGACCACCAGATCACAGTATGGTGGGTGTAACCTTGGACAGACCTTATCTGGACGACCACTGCTTCCTGCAGATAATATATGTCAAAGGCTTCAATGGTTTCTGACACTAGATCAGGATCTTCTGAATTTTTTTGAACATTGTAGTTTCACACACACTGGCACAGACTGGTTCTACCTAGTCGCCTATCTGTATATGTGGCTATGACTGGAGAAATGGGACTTATGAGTTATGCGACCAGTGTAGCTCCAGATCAGTGCAGTCTGATCAGGGCCTACACTGTCAGCCATAATGCTTCTAACTTACAGTTTTGATCTTTATCAGGTTTCATGTGTGTGCTAGAAGATCAGAATTTGATATTCACAAACGCCATAAGCCCCATTTCTCCAGTCATAGCCACATATGACCTCAATGTTGAACAGCCGTTAAACCCCAATCAATCAAATCCAATCCAAATTGTCATCGGTTTTTCTGTGGACTGGTTGGTCCAGATAAGCCTGACAGATGAAACCTTGGATGGGCAGGGCAGGCAGGCAGGCAGACCTGGGGCCCAATTTCACTAAACTTTGCACGACTAAAATGTTTGTAAGTGGAAATTTATGATTTCACAATAACAATGTTTACTTGTAAACAATTAATGGATTTACATATATGCAGCCTATGCTCAATAAATGTAAATCCATCAGTTAAACTTTCTAGACGATCCTACATTGGATCTACGAACATTTTAGTCGTGTGAAGTTTAGTGAAACGACCCCCAGTATTGGAGTTGTCCAGGCAGTAAAACTGGCTGGTGAAAACAGTTGTGTATTGGACACATTACGATACAGCCCAGTATTGGTGAGCCAGGAGAGCACAGCAGTGTCACTGAATTGAACAGGACTGTGGTGTCTCTAGCCAGCTGTATTGGGTAGCATATTACCGCGACCACGAACCCCAGTAGTGTGTTATGAGTCGCGTGCCACAATTTGTGGTGTCATTATTCCTAGTGCGATATATAAAGTGGACATGAAATTGTACATTTTCTCTGTGGATATGTGGATTATGTAGAGTGGAGTGTTGTCGGAGTTAGTAAGTTAGTGGTGAGGTGTTTGCGTGTGGACATTGTCATATGACTGAACTAAGGTGTCTGGATAAGGGAATATATTATAAAGGAGCTCATATCACAGGGATTTATTTCTGTGTTGAATGTTCAGAATACAATAGTGTGCAGCTGGATGATTTGTTTATGAAAGCTGAAAATAATTTAATCGTCATTCTTGTGAATAATATTTATTTGTGTTAAACTTTGTGGAACTTTATGCTGGTGACGCTGTTTTCTTGAGATTGGATACTAGCGACACCATATACATGTAAGATGTGTTTTTTGTTGGTTTATTCATCATGAAAATGTCTGTTTTTGCTCATTAACACATTTCAGCCTAATGATACAATACATTTTGTTGAAAAAATTTCATTATTTTGTATATTTCTCGACAAAGGTATATGTTGTTAGCACTCGTTTGAACCGTCTCATCGAGACGGTTCAAACGAGTGGTAACAACATATACTTTCGAAAGGAAATAAAGAAAATAGGGATTCTATCTCTCAATAGGTTCATACTACAATAGAATTGTATCCCATCTGTAATGGGTTAAACCATTTCTTCATTCTTTAAATGCACAATTTTCCTCACGGAAACAAGTTGATTATTTTTTCTTATTTATCACTAATATATATGTTGTTACCACCCCTTTGAACCGTCTCATAGAGACGGTTCAAATGGGTGGTAACAACATACACTTTCAGTGAGAAATAAAGAAAGTGGGTAATATAAACAATGTTTTTTCTTTAATTTTTACACTGATTCTTTTTTCTTTTACCAATCTTTGTTTGGCTATTGTGCTTTTCTCTCTTTCTATGCTTTTTAGATAGCAATCCATTAGTTTTACATTTTCTTTTTATAAGTGCTTGTATATAATTGAAACCACATATTTCAGTTGATAAAGGTATTCAAATGAATGAAATGTCAATTCAGTCCATCCATCAACAAAATGAATGGTTGTTACACAATATAATATTGATGTTCTTCCGAAGTTCCGAACAAATAAGAAATCTTAATCCAACTGATTCTTTGTAGAAAGTGAATCGGAAAATGTTAACAAACAGTGCAGATTCAGACGAGACGGACACACAATCTATCTCGGGGATCAACACTATTTTGCAAAGACTGAGGTTGCGTTCTGTATTGTTGAAAAAATGGTGTTCTGGGGAAGTGGATTTACATAAAAATGAGTTAAAGCTGTTCATGCTTCTACTTTTTTGGACAGATTGCTAATAAAGATGTGTATGTAACAAGAGAACTCCATCATGGAGTTAGCTCGCTTCTGCCACTAATCCCCCTACAATTGGGTTATTATAGTCACCATGAAAACATAAGTGTGTTTAGCCCATTATATGCCGGGTACAATTACAGTAGTATGAATGTTGGGGGCTCTTTCCTACTATTGTCTCTATATCTGTTCCAATGTATATGTTGTTACCATTCATTTGAACCGTCTCGATGAGACGGTTCAAATGAGTGGTAACAACATATATTTTTATAGAGAAATAAACAAAATAATCAGATTTTTTTCAATAAAAAGTATCGTATCCATAGACTTGATTGGGATAATTTTTATGTGTGTCGCCCATTTATCTCTGATAACGTATGTTCATGATTGCAAAACACAAATAACTTGCAGTGTATTGATCGACAGTGGGCCCTCTCTAAACCAGAAGCGTACTAACCTGTCAATTGTGCACATGTCATTTCACCCAACTATTTCCATATACCATAATTGTGAACACCAATTTAGTGTTGTATAATTTTATATCATTTATGCTAATGTTTCAACACATAATTTCTTCGCCAAGATTCTGTATATTTCCATGGCAATAGAATATTCTCTGCACAAATGTCACTGTGGAATTTTTGGTTATTTTTGTTATAGCTCGAGTTTCAATCCATAATTTTATCTTTAAAATCTGCAGTATCCATGGCAATTATAATACTCTCTGTAGAAATGTCATTACGAAATTTATTTATTTCCCATAACTTTTGCCCCAAGATTCTGTACTCGTGTACGTCGGCTTCCACATGTCTTATTTCCCGCTATTCAAAATGTACAATGAAATATCCTCTATTTCATTGTAATATAGGGATGGGTTATGGTCTTAGACCTCAATCAGAGCTCCAGTTAAGGTGCGTGATTTGATTAACTTTGGGGGGAATTTTGTTCTTTCTTCACCCAAAATGGCAAGTTGGGAGTGCTTTAGAATCGTCTCATTGAGACGATTTTAAAGAACTCTCAACTTGCCATTTTTGGTGAAGAACTAAGAAAAATACCTAGAATATTTGGTAAAATTACACCTTAACTGGAGCTCTGACCTCAATACTGGATGTCGTGGGTTCAATCTCCACCCTAGGCATGAACAAATGCGTTCATGGTACTTCCATCCCACTGGTCTGTCAGATGAGACTTGAAACCGATGCCCCGTCTCTTTATGGCTGTTCAATGTTGCTGGGATGTTAAACTTTCATTTCCGCTACTTCCAATGTTCTAGAAAATATCATTATGGACATGATTTCCTTTCAGAATTGTCATAGTTACAGTAGAACCTCTCTAAACCGGACACGCAGGCAGTCTGTGTATCCTTAATTTTTTGGGTTTCATTGGTGTATATTTATGATGATATGCCTGTTCAAGTTCTCAAAGCACAGCCGCATACATTGGCATAGTCATATGTCTGATTAACCGTGGAACCTCTCTAAACAGAACACCCTGGGGACCTCCCAGGGTGTCCGGTATAGAGAGGTTCCACTGTATTTATATATATTCAACTATTATTTTTGCTCTAAAATGCTATAGTTTTCATGGTAATAGAATATTCTATGTATAAACATCATTGTGAACAAAATATTTGTTATTTCATCCCATAATTTTCCCCCAAAATTCTGTAGTTGCCATGGTAATAGAATATTCTGTGCGGAAATGTCATTGCGGAATCTGTTGAAGTGGTGGGATGATGTAGCGCCGCCACTTGTTGTGTTTGATTGTTGCCGAGAGAGCCGTAGATTCTCGTACCTATTTCATGGTCGCTGAGCGTTATTGCATTCTCCAGGATTTATCTATAACCATCTCTCCCAATGCTGTTACCAGTTGGCACATTTGAAACATGCCATGTGATATTGTAATATGTAATAATATGTGAAATATCTCATAAAAAATATTTACAGAAACTGTCATATTTCTGTAAATGATGTCGGAAGTTGACGTAATTTACATCGCAAATACGGAATCCTATTTTTCATGAAAATTTGCACATGTTCTTCGGTAAAAATCACATGGCATGTCTCATCATTTAGACCTTTTCATTTTGAGGATATACCACTGTACTGATGGAAAATTATATACCGTTTATTTAACCAGCTGAACTGATTATCGTGAAATAATGCACGAGTGATTGGGTCCTTACGCTAAATAAACGAGTGAGCGAAGCGAACCAAGTTTATTTAGCGGTAGGACCCTATCACAAGGGCATTATTTCAAAATAATAAGCTCACCTGGTTAAATAAACATCGTCTTACATTTCACACATGAATCATCATAAAAACAAAGCTAATCGATAGTAAAATATGGTCAAGATATTTGCGAATTAACTTCTGGATGCGGGCCATAGTGTAGGCGACTGTCTCGCGATTCAGAGGGTGTGTCCGAGAACATGATTTTATTGGTCAAAGGAAACACGTCATTGCGACGTTACTCACGTCATTTCTCCATATATGGTAAACACGAGAGTGGTGTAAACTACTGCTGCCGAGTGGTGTAAATTCACTGTTATATTTCTGTAAACTACTGGCTGTAATGTCAGAAAAATATTTTCATCATTTCTCATCAAGAGAAGTATTTTTTTGTGATCATTCATTTGAACCATCTCACCAAGACTTCAAATGAATGGTACGTTCAATGACAAATAAAAAAGAAATGTAAAGACAATAGTTTGAAATTTACAAACACCTAACGTAACGTTACTATTCCAAATGTAATAATGTGTTAACCCGGCCATTCAAATGGTTGGTTACGTTTGATTTGAAATACTTTTATTTATTTTTTCTAATACAAAAATGTTTATGTTCAGAATATGGTGGGTTAAACCTGCTAAGTATTTCCTCTTTCAATTTCATACTCCATAATGCAAAGTTTTGCAAACTGTTTTGTCTTTTCATATATTGAGCACAGATTTCCCCATTATGAAAATGAAATATTCCTAAAATGAACATGAAATAGCCCATAATATATATGTATGTGTGAAATGGTGTAGTACAACCCTTGCACTGCAGGCCCGTACGCAGAGGGGATGGGACGGGTGCGTACGCACCCCCCTTAACCATTTTACTCTTAACCTGCAGGCCTGTATAGTGGTATTGGCAAACAGTGTAGATCCAGATGAGCCGGCTCGTAACGAGCCGTCTCATCAGGATCTGCGCTTTTTGCAATTAATTTTCATAATTTTGAGAACAAAAACACCCCATGTTCATAAATGGACTGGTCTGAAAATAATTGTTTGATGATTTAGATTTAGAAAATTAACAAATCCATTCCAGTTACTTAGGGGTGAAAGGGTTAATCTGCGGAGGTCTGTCCGTGGATGGGCCCCGTGCAGGCACCGGGGCGGGATCAACTGATCCTGAGAATAGTGCTGCAGTAGACATTGCTTGTCGTAAAAGGCGACTAAACTGGCTTAACGATTGGGTTCATACTGTCCGGAACCCACTATACCAGATTTGGCCCTCATGTACATTTTTGGCTTTCTTGTATGTGAGAGTTGAGTCAGGCTATGCCCCATATATAAAAGTAAGATTAGCGCTAATCCTATTACTTTTAGGGGATGGGATAAATGATGCTGGTGTGGCGAGGGCCTGGCACCAGATCAGGTTGTTCTAATTTCAGGACTGAATATATATTTTGATTGTAAATATTGAGTTCTGAAGTTGGGATTTACCCCCCTCGGACAGGTGGATACGGGACACGACCCCGTTGACCCGTCTGCGTGTAGACTCCCTGAGGCTTGTACCTCTATGTCAGAAAAGCGGACGTTAAACCCTATTCACTCACTCACTCACTGTCCGTGGATGTGCAAATACAATGTTTAGCCCCTTCGCGCCATCGATAACGCACCCCCCTAAAATAATTCCTGCGTACGGGCCTGCACTGATGAATTAAATTGTGTCGTCTGTTGTTTGTGTTCTGTTATCTATATTTCTCAGCCAATGGAAATGATTCTAAAGTGCTGTCAAGTCATGTTTTTATTGAGAAAGAAGATAAAATCTAAAACAGCAGACAACATTTTTTGTTTCCACATTCTAAGGGTTAAACTTGGAATGAGGCAGAATATCTGTTGGCAGGTAGCATTGGAATTTTCAACTGAATACAGCAGGAATTTTCAGTGGAATTAATTAATTATTTAAATTACTTAGATCACATGATATCTGCTGGTGTGTCTGGTGTGTCTGTCAGTTGCTAATTACATATAATATTCATAAATGCTAATTGTCAATGCATGGTCTTGCATAATTGTTGTTCTCATTACCAATATGAAACACGCCATGTGATTTTGCACCGAAGAACATGTACAATACTATTTCTAATATTTCATGAAAAATATTTACAAAATTTACGATATTTTCCATAAATGAAATTCCGCATTTACTATGAAAATTTTGTCATCTTTCTATGTTTGTCAATTACATGAAATATCACAGTTTCTATAAATATATTTCATGAAAAATCGCACATGTTCTTGGGTACAAAATCACATGGCGCGTCACATATAGTGTGGTAATTGATTATACAGACATATATCTTTGAAATGTCACATTTACGTGTTCAGAACCAGTGAAACATTTTGACCAAATAATACATTTGCATAAGAGACAAGATCATTATCATAGGGATGTTTTGTTTAATCAATTAATCAAAACCACCATTATTATAAGGTTTGATCATGTCCAGCCGTGTGCAAACGTTTGCTGTGGCCCGAGGGAACTGTTTGAACCCCAAGGCCGCAGGCCGCGGGTTCAAACAGTTCCCGAGGGCCACAGCAAACGTTTGCACACGGCTGGACATGATCAAACATTATTGTTACATTTATAACAAAAAAACTGATGTAATTTGAGCATTATATTCAGTATTTTCAGTACTTTTATAAAATCGTCCCATTCACGTAGATAATTTTCGGTATGCATATTCCGGGGCCGCATGATGAACATCATGAACGTCATGAAGTAGTGACGTCATGAAGGCACTTCCATTACGCGCGGCCCCGGAATGAGCATTGCCTAAAGCCATGTGCAAACAGCACGCGCTATTTGTTTGCACATATGTGCAAACAACGGAAACCATGTAACAATATAGGTTGGATACAACTACAGTAGTATGAAAATTTTGTGATTTATTTTTCACTAATTTTTCTATTTATCTTCAAAAGCGTATACTTTCATACAGAAATAAACAAAATAATGAGATTTTTTCAATAAAAAGTATTGTATCTAGTTTTCAATGGATTAAAGGGAATAAAAACGATAATGAAAATAGACTTCAATTCAGAAATGAATATGCCAGCTCCGGAAGTTGAAGGTGTATGATTACTTGTTTTAATTACATGGTCTTTAACTCTTTGCATGCTCGTGGTGAAGATAACAGCCAGCACATTAGGAGTACATGTATCTCTTATTTCTCTCCGTAGATATGTCTCCGTTGGTATGTCTCGGAAGTTCATTATAGGAATGAATGGCCTTTTTGTGGAATTTATCAGGGTATAAACTTGGAAAAGTCGCGGGAATACTGGACGAGGCCTTCCGGCCTCGATCGTCCAGTATTCCCGCGACTTTTCCAAGTTTATATCCCCGATAAATTCAACAAAAAGGCCATTAGTTCCTTATAATTTCAGCATTTGAAACAAATTCATCAAGAAAATGTGTTTATTTTCCGTTTTCTTAAGAATTATTTTAACTGCGCCTCACGGTTACGGAAAGTAGTTTGGCGTGGGAGTTTACTGGGATATAAATTTTGGACAGAGACTTGCTATAGGCCAATCAAATGTTAGGGAATTTTGTAAATATTTTTGTGCTGGAATTATTAGAATTGTGTCCTTCGGACTCAATTCTGATGAAATTCCAAGACAGATTCATTGTATTTACAGGGAGAATTAAAAAAAAAATGAATTAATTTTCATTTGCTATTTTTGAACTAATTATAGCCCACACATTTCCCAGCATGCAAAAAGTTTATAGATCAAAATTGCAGAATTTAAAGTTGTGACTTGTTTTACTGTTAATACATCATAAATCCGGAGAAACCACCTGTTACACTAGCCATAGCTGCACTGACAGTTTCAGATAATCTTCAGCACATTTTACATGTTCAGTATCATTATTTTTAAATACCCTTTATGGCAGACACATTTGTTGTAACATGTTCAGCCTTTTTATCTAAGCCGTACTCGCCACTGGTCAAGTTGGTTGAAGCACATGGTCATTGTACTATAATCTGGGTGGCCAAATGCCATACATCCATGCCATCTAATTATAGCACGATCATATGTGGGTGTTCAGGCCATTTACATACTTCATTAGCTTATTTTTGTAGTGCCTCCTTCAGCAGATGGCGCGACTTTAGTCGCCACTTTTTCCATCGTCCGAAAACATACACATATGGTTTCCCACAACAAAGTCTCCCATTGTTTCTGGTTAGTATGGTTGTACTGGTTTATCTCAATAACATTGTATTTATACAATTTGTTTTGGATTCGGATGATTTACCTCCCCTTGGTGTTCGGCTATAATTTTCACATTCTGTATCCTTGTCCGCGCAGTACTTGACTGATCGTAACCAAACTGTTCATTACGTCAAGAGGTCAAGCACGCTATTCCTTTTCAAAATGTTTGGATGACTTATCTCCCCTGGCAGTTATAGGGGTTTCTCAACACAAATGTTGTCCGAAAATTCAGGGTTATTACGGTATTAGAATACAGTAGAACCTCTCAAAATGGGAGGTCCCCAGGGTGTCGGGTTTGGAGATGTTCCACTGTAAATCAGACATGTTAGCACTTCATGACACATTCTAGTGTTTTGCAATCATGAAAAGCCATTGTAATCAGAGATACATAATAGAGAAACACATCTAAGGTAAACATCCATATTTTCCTCCAGTGTCTGGTATAGAGGGGTTCCACTGTATTTGTAAATAGTGCACTTGTAATTGCAGACATCTGTTCAATGTGTCTAGACTGGTAGCATTGTTATTTGGATTTTCCATTTTATTGCTCAAATAAAACTAGCAACATTTTCAAAATACATCTTATTCAGCGTTTTTCATCCCGCCACAGAAATGCAAAAATGAAACCCAGACCATTTATCCACGTCTCTTATTTGTCAATCACTGAATAATTGTCGTGATTCACGGAACCGTGTTTTTCCGGATATATATACTACCGAGGGACTCGAAGCTTGGCAACTTTATTATTCGCCATTCTGGCACGCGTCTTGTATCCTTGTCGCTGGAGATTTGACTTGTAAATTTTGATCACATTTGATTGCCGACAGTGTGTCGAGGGATTTTCGATATTTGATGCAAAGTTCGGAGTATACACATACATATTCATATATTCTAATTCTTCGTGATGATAACTTGGGCTGAAAGGGCTTAGCTCGATACAGTCTCGATGTACATGGTGTAGTACTAATATTTTATGAAAGGTACCATGTTTTCTTTATTTTTCTCGAAAGTATGTGTTGTGACCACTCATTTAACCGTCTTGAGGAGACGGTTCACATGAGTGGGTACAAAATATACTTTTGTGAAAAAATAAGCGAAATATTCACGTTCTTCCAACAGAAAATTGTAGGATCAGATTGTAATTCGGTCACTTATCTTATTCCGAGTATACAGTGGACGATGGTAGGGGCCACATATCCTAAGCAATGAATTAACCCATTTCATGCTGAGGATATGCCATTTTGATTGGAGAAAATCATAAATATTTTCTTTAAATGTGCTTAGAAGTATATGTCGCGACCACCATTTGAACCGTCTCAATCGAGACGGTTCAAATGAGTGGTCACAACATATACTTTCATTGAGAAATAACCAAAAATAAAATATTTATTAAAAATTCATAAAGGTGCATTCTGCATGTACGTAATGGGTTAATAAACCAAACATCCAATACACACATTTTCACTTTATTTACATTACATTTTAGTGGGTAAAGGGCGAGTGTGGGGGATTGTGTTTTTTCAGCATGTCTAGGTATATATTACGTATTAGCCATTTATTTATGCCCTAGACAGACTGTATCTTATCAGGCGTGCATAACTAAGGCTTCCTGATTGAATTTATGCAATTACATAAGCAGCATATACAATTACATTAACATTCCATGAGCTGAGCCAGACCCTATCTATTGTACTGGATACAGGCTTCTCTATCTACTGTTTCATTCATCGAAGTATAGTGGTTTATTCCTGGAAAAAAACATGAATATCTCTCTTATTTCTTGTTGAAAGAATATATCCTGATCACCATTTGAACCATCTCTTTGAGACGGTTCAAATGAGTGGTTACATCATATACTTTCGTGGAAAAATATATTATCACTTTAAAGTCCATCCCTCACTGAAAGGATGACAAGACCTTAACTACTGAAGCACCTCGCCCCGTGTTTCATAAGGATAATTGTGCTGCAGGGCTTATTCGTGGATCAGGAAATATACTTAACCCATTACATGCGGAATACACCTAGCTTTACGGGTATGAATATTTTATTTTTATTTTTGTTATTTCTCAATGAAAGTATATGTTGCAACCACTATTTGAACCGTCTCGACGAGACGGTTCAAATGGTGGTTGCAACATATACTTTCATTGAGAAATAACAAAAATGAAAATAAAATTATTTCTCAATGAAAGTATATGTTGCAACCACTATTTGAACCGTCTCGACGAGACGGTTCAAATGGTGGTTGCAACATATACTTCTGAGCATGTACAAGGAAAATATTTAGGATTTTCCACAAACAAAATGGCGCATCCTCAGCATGAAATGGGTTAATAAGCTGATTTTGGGAATTTTGCTGCATGACTTAATAAAATACCTATCTTTATGTGGACTAGACATTAAACTCAATCTTACTCTTGCTGTTGAATGGACGTAAAACAGCAATCAATCAATCAAATCGATCAACAAACCAACCAACTAATTAACCAAGCAACCAATCAGCAATCAATCAATCAACCAACCAACCAAACAACCAACCAAACAATCAATCAATCATTGCTCTCTGATGGGGAATAGCACTGGTCCAGCCATCAGTAATACTCAACTTTATCACGACGCCACCCTTACTATTCTAATTTACAGTGGCTCTCCACGTTCTATCTCGGTAAATTACTAAACACAACCTCATGCTCAGGAGATTGAGGTGCAGAGTGTGCAATTATTATCGGCACGACTTTTCCGTGCGGTTCCGGATTAGACTCGTGTCAGAAATCCTTGTGTTGACGAGTAGATCACGGAATATTTAGCTAAAAGTAATTGTGTCGTCTCCGTATATAGGATAATGGACACCCACCAATGATAATTCAGTATAACATTCATTGTTGGTGTACAGTCGAACCTGTCTAAACTGGGGTCCAGTTTAGACAGCTTCCACTGTCTGGTTTAGAGAGGTTCCACGGCAATTCACACATATGAGCACCTCAAGATAAGCATGTGGTTTCCAATCAAAAACGTACATTATCACTGTAATATTATTTTTTTAAAGGCAGTGAATCTTCTCAACATATCCAATATAAAATTTAAGATATTAGTTTCAACTATATTTATTTCAAAGTTTTGCATGTGTGATATATGTATACATACAATTGAGAACATGATTAGAAAACAAGCTTTTACACTTATGTGAATCTTCTCCTAAGAGATCCTGACAGATTATACTCTGTCTGTTGCCTTATAAATAGAATACCAGACTAGTGTCTTTTGGTATCACATTTTTATCAGGCTTGGCTCAGAAAGTAGAATTCCTCAACAAGCCTTGCCTGATAAACGTGGTGATATCAAACATCACTAGCCTTAGTGTTCTCTGACACAGCAAACGGCCTAATATATGGTTGTGGATTTGACAAGCTTGTTCAGCATAAATGAACAGTCAGAACAGGGTCTACACTGTTTGCTATTGAATTAGCAAAATATTCCTGACCTGATTTGCAGAATGAAGACTAACTGATACACATTCTTATTCTAATTTACAGAATGATCGCGGATAATCGTGCTATGGGTGGAATTTTGTGACAGAATCACCGTCAAAATGTGGCCGCGTGGATTTGCAGATGTTTTCGTTGGATTCTGGATTTTATTGCCAATCGTCACTGGTAAGTCTAATTTGTGATTAAATTTGACCCACCGTCTGATGAAGGGACCTTGCAATATTAACCAATTTTATGATGCTGAAAATCCACAAAAAAATTCAAATGGAATAAATTATTATTTTATTTATTTCTCACCGAATGTATATGTTGTTACCACTCAGTTGAATCGTCTCATCGAGATGGTTCAAATGAGTGGTGACAACATATATTTTCATTGAAAAATGAATAAAATAATTTTTTTTTTTCAAAATTTCCTAAATTTTGATGCCTGTGAATTGGTATCCTGCATTGGTTAATGCAGTGTAGCCACTGATAGAACAATACTAAGCCTTGACAGTTAATCTAGCCTTACCGAGATCCACACCTGTTAAGGGCACTTCGCACCAAATCAGCGCATTGTGTTCTCAGTTCTGGAAGAGAGTTAATCCTCCAGCCTTATAGAGGTCCACACCTGGGGCCAGGCAACCTTTTGTAGTAAGGGCACTTTGCATTAAAATGCCTAAAATGCACATAGCTGTTGACAGACCATTAACCCTTACCATGCTGAATTGTGTTGTTGGCTGCTGTTCATTTTCTATTTTCCATCAAAAACATGATTTGACAGCACTTTAGAATCATTTCCAATAGAAATGATTCTAAAATGCTGCCAAACCATGCTTTTACTAAGAGAAGAGACAAAATATGAAACAACAGCAGATGACAAGATTTGGTTCAGGCACTCTAACGGTTAAATAAAGAAATGTATCTAAGGGTGGGAATTGGCTCGGAAAGCTTCTATACCCTATGTGTTTGAACGCCTTGCTCTTCATGACCTAAATCGCCTATACTGCACACATGTTTGGCAGCACATTAGAATCCGCCTGTGCCCTACTGCCATATATGCTTTTGTTGACGAAAAAATTAATATGACAAAAAAACCTGACAACAATCTATTTTCTACGCCCTGAATGGGTCGAAGCGTGGCAGGAAATTGCTTTAGTCACATACCACCACACTTCCTTTTGTGACTTCAAACAGTTTTCATTAGCCAAGTTGTAGTAATTACTTTTAGCTTCTAAAATAGATTTGCCAGCTATCGAAATGAACAGACTATATTTCAGAAAATGCTATTACTCAAAATAAATGTCTTCTGCAGGTTCCAGAATTAAATCCTTCGCCACTTCGTGTCTTTGAGCGTTGAATGAGAATTTAGGAGTTACGTGCTCATCTATTTCTATTTGTATCGGAAACTGATATCGCTAAATATGTTGGTGGTTTATTAAACTTTTCCTGTGTATGAAATAATGTAAGCTACTTTGTGGCTGTAACCGGAGAAATGGGGCTTATGTTTTTTGCGACCAGTGTAGACCCAGATCAGTCTGTGCAGATCAGGGTCTGCACTATTCGCTGTTATCACTGGTGCTGCAAATCTCTCCGGCCTAAAATGTTTCATATCGAAAAATGCACCGGTTTCCTGCCGAGTAGCCATTCAACTCTACTAAAAGCTATCGCATAAATGCATTTTTGTCTCGCCGGTTACTAGATGAAAATGTGTTCATGCAGTATCTCCTGTATGTAGCTGAATGGGAATTTGTCAGGTCTACGGCTCCTATTTTGACGTGAAACATGTTATGCTGGTGCAGAGTGCAACATTAGTGATTATGTCAGCGGAACACCCATCATAAACAACATACTAGATCCTATGAGGCTGCTAGAGAGTGCCAGCAGATCAGCAGCAACACTGGTCACTCAGCGTACCGTAATAACCCTAAATATTCAAACACAATTTATTCTGGGAAACACATATAAACATATAGTTTCCCACAACAAAGAGCTTATCAGTATTTACAGTTAGTATGGTTGTACTGGTTCATCACAATATCAATGTATTTGGATACAATTTGTTAAAATAAATGGTGTCTGAATATTTAGGGTTATTACGGTAAACCCCATTTCTCCAGTCGCAGCCACATTTCAGTAGCACATTTAACCCTTTCCCTGTTTTGCGATTTTTCGACTCCTCCAAATCCAAAACATCTGAATAAAAGAATCAAATGCTGGGTCAAATGATGGTTAAATTATCTGATAGAGTAGAAAACATTGTGGGAAAAGGAGAAATTGCTTGTTACAAGCAATTTCTCCTTTTCCCACAATGTTTTCAAAAGACATCTTCTGCAGAGGCGTGAAAAGTCGTTTCTATCAGGGAAAGGGTTAAAGAAAATGTTTATGATTTTCCCCAATCAAAATGGCATATCCACAGCATGAAATGGGTTAATTGAAACCAAGGTCTCATTAGCTGGGACGTTAAACCTTTTCAATTTCACTTTTCAATCAATCAATCCCATCAACATCTGTACATCTTGCAGTCCAGTCTGAGTCGGCCTCGTGTGTGTTTGATTGTGTTGTCACACGCTGTCTGGACATCACAATGTTGAACTACCCAGGTCACGACACCAACTTTTCTGGCCGTGATAGCAATTTGTTTGTGGTGTGGTGTTGGCTGTGTAAGCTACCCATACAAATGAATTATCGCTGAATGTAAATTTCATGTAAATTTCATGTAAATTTCATGTAAATCATTACAGTTCTGAAACACATTTGGGAGTGGAAATATATTATAAACAAACACTTAGCCCATTGAAGTGAAACAGATACATATTTTGATTTTTTTTTAAAAATCGGATTATTTGGTTTATTTCTCCATAAAATAATATGTTGTGACCATTTATTTGAAACATCTCGTCGAAAAGAAATAGTACAAGTAATGAAACATTTTCTCAAAAACATACTGCTGTAAATGTATCCGGCTTATACTGGATTAACCCATTACATTCGGAATACACCTTTATGGGTATGAAATGTTTAAAATATTTTTATTTTTGTTATTTCTTAATGAAAATATATGTTGTGACCACTCATTTGAACCGTCTCGCTGAGACGGTTCAAATGGTGGTCACGACATATATTTCTGAGCTCATATAAATATAATATTTAGGATTTTCGACAACAAAATGGTGTATACTCAGCATGAAATGGATTAAACATGAAAACAATAGGCAATTATTGTGGGCTGTCTGTGTTTGTGGGTCTGATTAAGAATTTTGCCGGAGATCCTCCAATCTGCCACCGGGGGCCATTTGTATGACGAGAGGAACATTTTCATGTTCTCACTTTGATTTTATTATAGCTCCTGATCTGTAGGCTGATACTTTTATTTTATACAGTGAACCGAACACTTATAAACCGAACACCTAGAAAAATATGTTTGTATAATTTTGACGGGTTTCACTGTAAATTTCGATATACTGCTGATGACTCTTAATGTCAGCAATGAACAGAAGAATGTGTCGGCGTGCTCATATACCTGAATTAAAGTGGAGCATCTCTAAACCGGACACCCTGGGGACCTCCCAGGGCTGGGGACCTCCCAGGGTGTCGTGTTTAGAGAGGTTTCGCTGTACATTGTATTTCTTTGACGAGCGTTTCACCAACTGAATGGCAAACAGTGCAGACCCAGATCAGACTGAGCTGATGCTCAGTCTGATCTGGGTCTACACTGGTTGCACAACTCCATTTCTCCAGTCAGTCACATATCTAAAGACTTAAAACAAATGGTATTTGTGCCTGTAATGATTTTCAATAATGTAATGATTTTATCGTGAAATATTTGTCAAGTAGTTTCTTTTGAAATCTAGGATTGCTGTGGGACAGATTTGTATCTTCAACAATATTAAACCACCTGTACTATTTTGTAAGTGCATCAATTTAATTGTTCTTGATTGTAATGTGTGTCTGGCATTAGGAAAAAAAATCAGAAATTCAAAATAAACATTTTAAAATCTGAAAGATGTATGTAATGTATCAGTGAGACGATTTAAATTGTGCTCAAAATCAATTAGTCAGTCAGTCAGTCAGTCAGTCAGTCAGTCAGTCAGTCAGTCAGTCAGTCAGTCAGTCAGTCAGTCAGTCAGTCAGTCAGTCAGTCAGTCAGTCAGTCAGTCAGTCAGTCAGTCAGTCAGTCAGTCAGTCAGTCAGTCAGTCAGTCAGTCCAGTCAGTTCAGTCAGTCTGTCAGTCAGTCAGTCAGTCAGTCAGTCAGTCAGTCAGTCAGTCAGTCAGTCAGTCAGTTCAGTCAGTCAGTCATGTCAGCAAGTGTTACGGATTAGTCAGTCAGTCAGTCAGTCAGTCAGTCAGTCAGTCAGTCAGTCAGTCAGTCAGTCAGTCAGTCAGTCAGTCAGTCAGTCAGTCAGTCAGTCAGTCAGTCAGTCAGTCAGTCAGTCAGTCAGTCAGTCAGTCAGTCAGTCAGTCAGTCAGTCAGTCAGTCAGTCAGTCAACAGTCGACCGACCGACCGACCGACCGACCGACCGACCGACCGACACCGACCGACACCGACCGACCGACCGACCGAC
The DNA here is from genome assembly GCA_029237695.1 of Conchocele bisecta. Classification (NCBI taxonomy): domain Eukaryota; kingdom Metazoa; phylum Mollusca; class Bivalvia; order Lucinida; family Thyasiridae; genus Conchocele; species Conchocele bisecta. The sequence goes on along the minus strand of CM055266.1, from coordinate 102,911,171 downwards.
CGACCGACCGACCGACCGACACCGACCGACCGACCGACCAAACCAATTAACCAACCCCAACCAACCAACCAACCAACCAACCAACCAACCAACCAACCAACCAACCATGTATATCTATTACTATTAGTAGCACTTATCCTATTTCCTGTATAAGTACTAGTACCATGGGGCCAACTTGGTACATGCAGTGGGTGTGGCATATTGCGTTTGTAATCCAGTAGCCTATTTCATCAACATTGCAAAGTATACTTTACTAGCAAAGTATACTTTGAGGGAGAAATCATTTATTTTTCCTGAAATGCATTATTTCATATAGAACTAACAAATGCATATATGTCATGATTAAAAGTATGCAGAATTATTATACTGAATTTATTACATTATCACAGCCATTAAATGGCTGTGATAATTTAATAAATTCAGTATAATAAAAATTAATAATTTTTTAAAAAAAATTGAAAATTTCTCCCTCAAAGTATACTTTGCTACTAAAGTATACTTTGCAATGTTGATGAAATAGGCTACAGGTGACATCGATGCCCAGAGACATTCTTCTGCCCATATAGCAGTTTACCGATGATAATAGTTTTTTTGCGGGTGCTTTCATATAAGTGTTGCTTTGTTTAGCTACGGGGACATCGGGGACAGAAATCTGAGTATCAGTATAAGACGACGTTTATACACCTCAACAAGTTTGTTAGGGTGGTTTACAAAGGGCAAACTGCTCACGAAAAAGGACTTTGCAACATTTGTGATCAGCCTAGGCCCCCGAGTCTGATCAGGGCCTTGGCTGTTCGCTGTTAAGTCACTGTAGTAGGATTACTGCCTTACTGACTGATTCTAACTGTACGGCATGAATTAGTCGGAGGATCAAGGTCTACATTTTTTTTGTAAATGTTGTACAGTCCCTTTTCTCAGCTGTCGGTACAAAATGTCTGATTGTTGTCACTTAATACCATCACTGCTGTAGATAAACTACTTTTTTGGCAAATTGTGAAATACATATGAGACACGCCATGTGATTGTGTACCTTCGGACATCTGCATGATTTCATTAAATATGTTTTTCATAAATAAAGTCAAAAGTTGACAAAATTTTCGGAGTAAATGCGGATAATTTTGTCAACTTTTGATGCCATTTACGGAAAATGTTGTAAATTTTGTAAACATATTTCATGAAATTATGCAGCTGTCCGAAGGTACAATATCACATGGTGCATCTCATATTATGGCTGTGACTGGAGAAATTGGGCTTATGGGATTTGCAGCCAGTGTAGTTCCTGATCAAATAGCACACTCCTGTAGCCTAATAACGATCTATATTGCTCGTTAGAAGTATGACAGCCACATTTTTGATCAATGCACATCTACCGGTAGTTACCGTGTAATTCTTAGTGCTATACCAATACATTTACATTGGAAGTCTAATGTACATATCTATTTATTCGACACATTTATGATGAATTCAAATGTTCATGTATTTCTGGAGAGAAGATCACACAATGTACCTTATCTGGAGCCCTGCACTTGTCTAAAACCTTATTTACATCATACGGGATATAAAAGGTTGTTTTCTGCCATTTTCAACAATGAACAGGCTTTCAAAGCAGAGGGGCGTGGCACAAGGAACAGATAATGTTATACTTCGTGTATTGTCAATACTAATTTCTGTGACAGACTGAAAGATTGGCGACAATATGTACATCATAATGTCAGTGAAATCAGTATAAGTCCTATTATTAACCCATTGCAGATACCATTAAAGTAGTATGAAATTTTCTTTAAAAAAAAAATCCATATTTTCATAATTTCTTCTCAAACGTATATGTTGTCACCACTCATTAGAACAGTCTCTGTGAGACGGTTCAAATGAGTGGTAACAACATATACTTTTATTGAGAAATAAACTATAAAATCAGATTTGTTTCAACAAAAGTTATTGTATCCTTAGACTTCAATGGGTTAACTAGTGTATCAAATATGTGATCGGTTCTACACTGTTTGGCATTCAATCAAGGGAATATGCTGTCTTTCTTTTGCTACTGCGTAGAATAACTCACACACTCCGAATACACTTTTAGGCACTTAAAAATGATTTTGTTGTCAATGATTGTTTATGTTACAATCACTTGTTTGAATCGTTTTAACCAGACTGTTCGCCATTTGGTCCCCCATTATATATTGTAGCTTAATTTCCTCACCCAACACATGATATCTGTTGCCTTTTGCTCAGCCGGGGGACCCAAATGCTGTAAGTTGCCTTTTGCTCAGCCGGGGGACCCAAATGTTGTAAGTTACCTTTTGCTCAGCCGGGGGACCCAAATGCTGTAAGTTACCTTTTGCTCAGCCGGGGGACCCAAATGCTGTAAGTTACCTTTTGCTCAGCCGGGGGACCCAAATGCTGTAAGTTACATTTTTCTCAGCCGGGGGACCCAAATGCTGTAAGTTACCTTTTGCTCAGCCGGGGGTCCCAAATGTTGTAAGTTACCTTTTGCTCAGCCGGGGGACCCAAATGCTGTAAGTTACCTTTTTCTCAGCCGGGGGACCCAAATGCTGTAAGTTACATTTTTCTCAGCCGGGGGACCCAAATGCTGTAAGTTACCTTTTGCTCAGCCGGGGGACCCAAATGTTGTAAGTTACCTTTTGCTCAGCCGGGGGACCCAAATTTGCCTTTTTCTCAGCCGGGGGACCCAAATGCTGTAAGTTGCCTTTTGCTCAGCCAGGGGACCCAAATGCTGTAAGTTGCCTTTTGCTCAGCCGGGGGACCCAAATGCTGTAAGTTGCCTTTTTCTCAGCCGGGGGACCCAAATGCTGTAAGTTACCTTTTGCTCAGCCGCTGCCAGCAGGCCATATGTAAGTGTCGTCTTCACCAGAATGGACCATTGTCGGTGTGTATGTTCCCACGGAGCAAGGTCAAATAAATTAACATATTAAATACATATTTCATGATGGTAATCTTTCACAATGCGATGGTTCATTTGTATCGCAGCTTGTTTGCAGAGTAATTAATGAATGAAATTGTGTATATTTATCTCTACCCAGGGGCGGATCAAGCATTTGGGGAACGGGGGAGGGTGGGGGGGTTGTCTAGTTGCGAAGGTAACTCTTGCAATCTACTCCCGTACCGTTCGCATCTAGGGGGTTGTCCTATTTTCGAGCTCTTCGAAATGCGCGGTCCTGTGTTTTACGGCATTTAAATTCAGACTGTGATCTATGTAAACTCCGTGGCTGAATGGGTGGGTTGCAACCCCGGAACCCCCCTCTCCAGATCCACCCCTGCTACCTTCTAAAACTAGTTCAAATGACACTCCCCACTATGTATAAATGATTGAATGAACGATGAACATTAAATAGAACATAGAAGGAAAACAGACAAAGAAATAATTTATAAAGATGTGAATATCAGAACTATCATACTTTGTAGTGACTGTAATTTTGCACGTAGATTTGAAGTTACAAAACAAAGTCTAGAAGATCCAGTATAATCGTTGAAATACTGGGGGAAACAACATATTGCAAACATGGCAAGTGCTGTTTATTGCCAGTATTGTCCCATTCAATGACATCAACGCCTCTTAGCACGGGCTTCATTAATTTTGTAAAAAACAAAAACATATTCTATCAGTTGTTACACTTACTGTGGCCCAGACAAATTATGCTTATCCAAACATTGTTAGACAGTTCATTTGGAAACCAAATACAATTGCAAAACCGTAAATTATATTCTGGTAAGCGTATGTCGTGAGAGTTCATCCGTAATATTGTTACTCAGATTTTCTCGTATATTTGCAAATAGGAATAACACAATCAGTCTGCACATTCCTATACTCCGATACCAAGCATTCTCAGTCGCGTAATTCTGCCCATGGCAATACAGCGACGGACCCATAGTTCTAATATCTGTTCCAGCAGCAATTTGCGGCATACTTTTAAACATTTGCCCTATATCTTCAGAAAACCACGCAAATTGGGTCTTCATTAGATTGCAATCGTCTTCTAATGAAGACCCAACTTGCATGTTTTCAGCGAGGGAATTAAGAAAAAACGTTGGCGACCTCATCTGGTTATCTGGAGCTCAATTCCGCTTATTGATTCCTACGGAAAATCGGAATTATATCGCCATTCGTTGCGCACGGATCTCGCATATAACATCATAGTCTCCTAGCTGACAAGCATGTTATTGAATTTGATGGGACCAAATATATTTCCAATTACTTATCAATCCGTATTAGATAGCATTATGTGGCCTTTAATAGGTTTATCAAACATTTCGAGGGTCTTTAATGGTGTATTGAACACGTAGATAAATAGAGCAGTCCCACAGCTGGTTGCAATTCGCTAAAGGTCAACAGATATTGACACATATGCAATATGGACATGGTAAAATGATGGAGTGCAGATATTTTTTATTCCCGATTGGTATTGGATTTGCTGCCAGGTCTGATGGCACTGATATAATAGAGGAATTATAGCAATGAAAGCGAAATAATCGGGACAGAATCTTGGAACATCTGGTCAATAGCGATGCTGCTTTGTTATATTCATCTCTTCCCTATCTTCCATAAGAGGGAAGAGACTGGCCAATGTGTTTGATGAATAGCACACATTTGGTGTATATCTGTAGTACACTCAATGAATAATTGGCTAATTAAGTGGTAGATTTTGTAACCAGCTACCCTGAACAGCTGCAGGAAAGAAAGAGGCGGTCAGGCTAGTGTGTTTTGAAGTTCATCAGGCAAGGCTAGGAAACGCGTAGGAATTCCGAGGCTTGCCGAGGAATTCCTACTGTTTCCGAGCCGAGCCTGATAAACTTGATATCAAAAGACACTAGCCTGGTATTCCGTTTATCAGATAACATTTTATGCTCGAAAATGACCACAGATGACGTTGTTATCTATGGACAGAATGCGGACTTGTTTACGTTGCGTCATTACACTGACATCATTCCGTAACGTCATGTGACGTCATCCGAGCAATGAAATGTCAGTTTTCACTTCGATGTAACCCTGATGTTTGTATCAGGTCAATAACTGATAAAACAATATGTTATCAGTCGGTATGTATTCGGTCAATACAGGGCAGGTTACCTGATAAACATATGAAACTTTGATGTATGTTGTATATCTGCAGTGTGACTAATGGGTTAAAGTGATCAGTATGTAGGGCATTGTGTATCTGCCTGGACACCAGATTAGTCTCGTCTGAGACACTGATTATTTCGGCTCATTCTTCCTTGCATTTTCTTGTCAGATGGGACCTTAACTCTTTGCATGCTAGCGGCGAACATATCCGCCAAACAAGTTAGGACTATATGTTTTATTTGTCTCTGTACATATGTCTTGGAATTTCATTAGAATTGAGTCCTCAGGACTCAATTCTAATGAAATTCCAAGACATATTCATGATATTTACAAGGAGAAATAACAGAAAATATGATGAATTTTTGTCCGCTAGTTTTGAACTATATATAGCCCACAAGTTTCCCAGCATGCAAAGAGTTGAAATGGCAGTCCTGTGTGTTGAATCCACAAACCCAATATATGCAACAGTGTAGATCTAGACAAGCTGAATTGTAACGAGCTGTCTCACCAGGTACTGCAATGTTTGTGCCACTGTTCTGGTTTTGTTCAAAATTACAATGGAATAGTCTAAAACATAACATGGAAGTTTCCATGCCAGTTATACAGGGGAGAAAGGGTTAATTATTTCACCACTACAAACCACAATCCTAGTGTGAGCAAATTGTGTAGATCCAGATGAGACGGCTCATAATGAAGTTAGGGAATTTTACAATAATGATGATTCCATTCTTAACCCTTTCACCCCTTGGTAGCTGGAATAGAATTCGATCAGAAAATGATAATCAGACTAGTCCATTTATGAAAAGGGGATGCTTTTGTTCTCAAAAATATGAAAATTACTTGCAAAAAGTGCATATCCTGATGAGACGGCTCACCCCAACCAGCTCATCTGGATCTACACTTTTTGCTAATACCACTATACAGGTGTACGTGTGGTGGTGAAAGGGTTAAGGATTCATATCTTAGCAATAATCTTACTGGGATTCATACCGGGATCCTAGTGATCCAGTGTAGTAACGGCGCTTGGAACCAGAAAAAGACAACTGTCCGTCATTCAGTGCTGAAAGTTTTTTATTGCAGTTTCTGTACTGTATGTTCAGTGCTTGCTCCCCTCATACAGGTACATTCCTGTCTGTATATGACCTTGCTGTTGAATGGACGCAAAACTCCAATCAATCAATCAATCAATCTAACAAATTAAATACTATTAACCCGTTCAACAACACTACAGACCTGTATAGTGGTATTGATTGGCAAACAGTTTAGATCCAGATGAGCCGGCTCGTTTCATCAGGATGTGCACTTGTTGCAAGTAATTTTCATATTTTTGAGAACAAAAACACCCCCTTTTCATAAATGGAATAGTCTGAAAATCATTTTGTGACAGTGTGATTGGTTGCAAAATTAACATATCAAAATCCATTCCAGTTATTTAGGGGTGGAAGGGTTAACTACAACATGGAAGGGTCCATTCCAGTGACATATACAACGATGAAGGGGTGAATCAGTTTGGAAATTTACATTTGTGCACTCGTCGATATTGATTGCAAAAGTCAGTAAGAAGCAGACTGCCTAAATATCATTATCCACTGTCCGTTCCTAAGTAGTTTAGCCGCGGCTACATTGATCTGAAATTCCAGCTGAGACATTTAAATACAGTAGCGAAGTCCCAATCAGCCTCTTCCTTATTGATTTTTAATTTATCTCCGTTACCGTATCTGTTGTTGACATGGTAATGTTGCGGCTCGCATCGTAATCTCAATGTAATCAGGAATCCTGCACAGAAAATGAACACCTCCACGTTTGGTTTCCAGAGGAAATGTTACCCCTGATTGGACCATTTGTTTGTCTTGTCGATTACCCGTGGTACAATGATTGGTAGACTTCGTCAATACATGTCTATAGTAACTTTATCACCAATATGTTGCTTCGTTTCATTAGTTGTGTTGATTTTTTCCTTGAAATAATTTAGCATACGTTCATGTACGTAATAACTTCTGTGGCCGATTTCACCAACATTGCAAAGTATACTGTTCTAGCAAAGTATACTTTGAGGGAGTAATCATTATTTTTCCTGAAATGCATTATTTCATATAGAACTAACGACTACATATATATTTGATGATTAAAAGTATGCACAATTATTATACTGAATTTATTACATTATCACAGCCAAAATGGCTGTGATAATGTAATAAATTCAGTATAATAAATTATTATCAAAGCATACTATGCTAGAAAAGTATACTTTGCAATGTTGCTGAAATAGGTCACTGGAGAAACCATAACTTATGATTCCAATATCCGTTACGCAAATTCAGTCATTTACACCATTTCAAACTGAAACTGGCTGATGCTTGAATGCACAAACATAGCCAGCCCTGTGCGTTAATGGATACAGTAAGGAGGCATTTTTCACACATATCAGTAGCCGATTTCACCAACATTGCAAAGTATACTTTTCTAGCAAAGTATAATTTGAGGGAGTAATCATTTATTTTTCCTGAAATGCATTATTTCATACAGAACTAACTAACTGCATATATTTGATGATTATAAGTGTGCAGAATTATTAAACTGAATTTATTACATTATCACAGCCATTTTGGCTGTGATAATGTAATAAATTCAGTATAATGATATATAAATTTATCCTAAAATTGAAAATTTCTCCCTCAAAGTATACTTTGCTCGAATAGTATACTCTGCAATGTTGGTGAAATAGGCTACTGAGCTCCCTCCAGTTAAGGTGCGTAATTTAATCAACTTTGGGGGGAATTTTGTTATTTCTTCACCAAAAATGGCAAGTTGGGAGTGCTTTAGAATTGTCTCATTGAGACGATTCTAAAGAACTCCCAACTTGCCATTTTTGGTGAAGAACTAAGAAACATACCTCGAATATTTGGTCAAATTACGCACCTTAACTGGAGCACTGCATATGTCAAACATATATCCCATCACAGATAGAAAGGAATTATGTTTGAGTCATATGATCAGGGGTAGGACAGGCTCATAATCAAACCACATGGTTCTCCAACTAAGAAATGTGATAGATCACTATTAGTAACAGGAATGCACTACAAGATCAGGAAGTAAACTGACCACAGGTACCATAAACCCCATTATGCCAGACTATTGTCCTATTGTCCATCACAGATCAGAAGCTAGACTGGCGATATTTACCATAAGCTCTATGTTACAAGATACAGTTGCAGATCTGGAGCGAGCCGATAGATGCCATAATCACCATGGACAAAACCAGTAAAAAACTCTGTTTCTCCAGTGACATATGTGGTTGTGACTGGAGTAATGGGGCTTATGGCATTTGTGATGAGTGCAGCTTCTGATCATATGGCACACTATAGATAACGATCTATATACCCTGTTAGAAGCATGACGGGTGTTTCATTGATAGAATGGCGAACAGTGCAGATCCTGATCAGACTGTGCGGATGCACAGGCTGATCTGGATCTACACTGGTCGCAAAGCCCATAAGCCCCATTTCTCCGGTCACAGCCACATATTAGTTCTGGTGACTTTGGCAACGTCATTCCGAAGCTGTCCACCAATTACTTTGTTTCTGTGAATTTCACGCTCATTTCATTGATCCGATCTGACAAATTATTATCTCAATATGCAAATTTCCTGCCACAGCAAATATGTAGCTGCCTTATTGAGAAAATTGGCAAGTGCTATAGAGAAGATTGGCAATATAAGTATTGTTCTTGTCATGTTTTAAACAGAAATCAAAGGACGGAATTCTTCGCAGTATGCGTTGGTGGATGACAAATAGACTAATGATTAATCTAGAGTGGAAAACGTTTCAAGTTCATTGTACATGTAGTTTGATGACTCGAAGAATAGAATGGATGCGGAACTTTTGGCATGATTGACAAGTCAATGCGCAAGGTTCTGGCCTAATATGAAAACGATCCAGACGACTATGCATGGCCATTTGGTCAGTTAAAGATGTTGGCCTGCGTGTTTTAATCTCAGATGAAGATGTGAGCAGGTTTGGTAAAAACATGTTTGAAAATAAGGCTTCTATCGAGTTTACAAGGATATATAAATTCTTGAGACATGAGGAGTCATTCATATGTAATATCGCTGTCATGGTGCAAGGCCAATCCCCAATGTTGAATAAGTATATGCTTCAAGTACTACTTGACCACCACATGAGGTCAATTACAACCCCATATTGGCACTTGGTTTGGCAGTGCATGAGAACTGTCTCCAGCTTGTTTGTGTAATAAATATATTAAATCATCACTAATGTCAGATCTGATATTAATTGTTTGTATATAGTCTATCCTGATACATCTTGTCACTGTTCCTGGTGCATTAAAGTCTGTAAAGAAAGTTCTCATATCAGTGGTAGGATGATTTTTATTGCCACATTTTCAGAATAAAACCACCAGTTTTGTTGAATTATTGATGAGCGTCTGGATCAGATTGACAAAAACCGATGTCCTGTTGCCTTTTATTTCTTGATCAGAAGCAAGTAACCTTGAATTATCTGTACATAGCTAATTGATTAAATGCTAGTCCGTGACCACTGTGAATCGGAACCTGTGAATCACATTAAAAACACAACAGATACAGATACATGGTATTAAAATGTTCAACCAGTTCTTATCTAATTTTTTATTTCTTCACAAAAGTATTTGTTGTTACCACTCATTTGAACAACATATACTTCAGAGTATAAATAAAGAAACTATTGATATTTTTTATGAGGAAATTGGTGAATCTTCACCATGAAATAGGTTAGGTGGTCAGTTGGAAGAACCATAATGTGTGACTGGATCAGATCCAGACTGGCCACAAATGTTTTAGCCCCATTTGTCATAATATATCTTATACCAAAAGCCCCATTTCTCCAGTCACATCCACCTGTTAGTTTGCTAAGGTCCATTTTGGTCTTCTAGAACTCTATATCATTTATTTCATAAGCACAATTTCTCCAGTCACATCCACCTGTCGGTTTTCTAAGGCCCATTTTGTCCTAAGGGAGCCCCATATTGCTGCTACTAGCCCATTTCTCCAGTCACATCCACCTGTCAGTGTTCTAAGGTCCATTTTGTCCAAGGGAACCCTATATTGCTGCTACTATGTGGCTGTCTCCTCATTTCTATGTTAATCAGCTTCAAGTGTTGCTATAATTGCACTGCCTGTTTCTCTGAGAAGCTCATACATCACTGTGAGATCTAATTGGAATTCTCGTATGTTGTGGGTGTTGTGGGCGGCTTATGGCCCAATCAATGAAGGGGTCAGTGGAAGAAGGTGGCTAAGTCCCTAATAGGACTTAGCCCCATTCTTTCACTGACCCCTTCAAATGTATCACCGGGTATTGAAGCCAAAATGAATGGAATATTGATTTGATTGATTGATTTGCCAATTTATTCAACAATTGATTGATTTCTCGTTTGGTTGGTTAGTTGATTTATTTTTTGATCTATTAATTGGTTGTTGATTGATTTCTTTCTTGGTTAGTTGATTGATTGATTGATCAATGGAATTAGTTCTTCGGATTTACACATTTGTTGATTATATAATATCATGTATGTAACATCTGTATTGACATTTTTGGGTACCTACTTACTGTCTCTACAGAGATCTGTAAATTTGATCGATTTCATGTGTTGGTTTATCATCATCCATACTTTCAGCAATTTTTTCTTAAAGTTTATTGTTTGTCAATCTTCTAACTATTGGTGAATAAATTGCCATGTTCTATTTCTATTATAAGCTGACAATCAACTTTGGTGCAAATATCAGCTTCTTGTTACAAACATAATGCTTTTGGAAAAGGTTAGCATGCAATTTGCATTATTATGTGAAATGTGTCCCTTTCAATAAATTGAAGTAAAATTTGATTTAGTGGATTTAAAAAGGGTTTCTCTTATTTCATTTCATCTGATTTCTCTGTTATGATAATCAATCAATGTTGACTTCCATTCTGGGAACTTCAAGCGAAAGAGTTTCCGTTTTGTTTCAAACCAGTATAGACCATGTTCAGAATAAACCATATGGTTTATTCTGAATGTGGGCTATACTAGGTTTATTCTGAACATTGTCAATACTGCAACATACTAGGACATTGATCACATCCATACCTGTGTACAGTGTGTAAGCTTGAACATCTAGTGTTAGATGCTTGTTTTCTCAGCCGTTTGCAGTGACTTTCTGCCAAGATTCAGAGGCTGGCTGCATAGGCTGCATAATGATAGCACGGTGACACTTGTTCAACAATAGGCGGTAATTCTTGCCTGGGGCTGTAGTAGAACTGAATAAAATCCTTGGGCAATCTGACAAAATCAGGTTTTATTTGTAATTTGTGACAGGAGAAATGTGGTGTAGTGGAACTGAATAAACGGGTAGTACATGTTGTGATCACACATTTGAACTGTCAACGGTTCAAATGAGTGGTCACAACATATACTTTGGAGAAGAAACAAAAATTGCACAAAACAAAATATTTATATTTTTTGCACCTACAAGGGCATGTAATGGGTTAACAAAAATTCACACAGCAGCTCCTGCCGAGCTATTTTTCCAGCTATAAATATACCTAAATTGTGTTGTCACCAGCTATATAAATTAATAATACATTCAATGTTGTTCATAGCATTTCTGCTTGTAAGCACAATTTTGATTAATTTTGATTAATTGATTATTCCACTCCATAATCGATAGTAGAATCAAACAAATTATTTTGATAAATTTAACACAACTTATTGGTAACTCTGACTGAAGAAATGGGTATTTTGACTTTTGTGATCAGTATTTCGCATTTTGTGCATCTGCACACCCTCACGGATCTGCCTACCATGTATATATATCATGAACATTTAACCCACTCTATTCAGAAGATATTAATTTTTTTCTGATGGAATTTCTTTCCTTTATTTCTGATTAGAAGTATATGATTTGAATCCACAATTTGAATCATCTCAATGGGATAGTACAAATGAGTAGTCACAACATATACTTTGGTCAAGAATAAGAAAAATAGAAACTTATGAAATATTTGTATACACAAATAATTGTGTTCCGAATGCAATGGGTTAAAGTTTACGGGTAAAATATTCAGGTTACAGTGTCCGACAGTCCAAGTAGGACAGACAGACAGGATGGTGACAATATGTATCCAGGAAAAAAGTATTGCATAAAACACAACTCTTTTGACAATGTTATTTCTATAGTACTAAACCTGTCATCATCATCAAGCTTTAAAAAGTCTGGCATTTCCCTGACATATCCTGTCGTTGTGAAATATTATCAGCGTTGTGAAATATTATCAGCGCCAGTCGGCTACAATTGGTCTCATTGCTATTTCCATGTGTTGTCACAATTGTGGCTGTGACTGGAGAAATGGTACTTATGGGTTTTGCAACCAGTGTAGATCCAGATCAACCTGTGCGTCCTATGATCAGGATCTGCACTGTTCGCCACTCCATCACTGAAACACCGGTCTAGCTTCTAACAAGCAATAGAGAAAAGTTATTAGGCTACAGGAGTGTGCTATTTGATCAGGAGCTACACTGGTCACAAATCCCATACGCCCCATTTCTCCAGTCACAGCCACAAATAACTGCCTTGCACTGGTATTACCTCCATTATCGGATAGTCGTTTTTCGTTGATTTCGAAAATCTGCCATAATTTCCACATTCTCACATTGAAAGTTGACGAAAAATACAGAGCTCATGTGGAATTCAATTCCGCATGAGCTCTGAATTGTTTTGTCAACTTTGATGTGGTTTACGGAAAATATAGTGTTTTCCTTGCTATCAGTGCAACACAGTGACTGTATTTTCTCGACAACGCTATCAGTGCAGCACAGTGATAACGACAAATTGACAGCTTGTACAGAATTCAATGTTTTTGTCAATTTTGACATGAATTTCCCAAAACAAATTGTATCCAACTACATTGTTATTGTGACTAAACCAGTATTGCCATACTAACCCTAAATATTGGCATACTCACTGTTGTAGGAAACCAGAATAAACGGTGGCCAAATATTTAGGGTTATTATGGTAAGTCCTATTTTCAGGTGCATGTCATCTGGTGATACATAACGATTGCTGGCGTTTTGTCATCACGTATTGTTGGCCAATCTGATATAGTATTGCACACTTGATTACAGATGAACAATATACCACCGAACAAAACATGCCAACACTGTACTGGGCTTGGTTTTCATAGATAATGGAGTTATTCTATTTGATTGCTATTAAATTATTTGCACAAGGGTATGGGAAAACATGAACATGTGACTTGTGAATGCTAGTAGACCTATGTATACCTGTAGCTTGATCAGGGTCTGTACTGTTTACTCAACACAGCATTCATGTTGTTGACACTGCAACTGATGCAATGTAAAATTGACCCTGAACAAATGAATTGTGCCTCATCTATTCTAATAGTAGACCCCTCTCTAATACTAGTAGTATATACCCCTCCTATATTTTCAAATTCTACTATTTTCACTTATTGTTTACCCTAGTTTCTTGACCAATGAAGGAACAGCATTTCGTCTCAATTAATCACATATTCGATGCTTTCGCCAATATCTATTAAATTAATCATTAAATGTTCAGCGCTATGTTTAGAACTGATTTTACGTCTTGTCATCAGTTCGTGTGACGCAAAGCATATTACCGCCCACACACGTGCTCACTTCGTGTCACACCGCCAGTCACATTCTAGTCTAGCGATTCGAAATCACATTTAGGGACGGAGCTTCACGACTGGGCTGGGTAAACAATAAGTAAGTTATAGTTCACATATTGAATTTTTAATAAACTGATTTCTTGCTGGAAATTAATTTATTAAAAATTCAATATGTGAACCATAACTATTACATTGCAGTCATCTGAAAATTAAAATTTCTGTCTTATGCAATTATAATTTTTATTAGAATAATTGTGGTATGGTGAATTGAAGTTTACTATACTAGTCCCAATTGCCAAGTTGTCTCAATTGAGCTCATAGATGGGTCGCCGACTGAGAAAAGGACCATTATACTGTATGCAACCAGCATAGCCCCAGATCAGCCTGCACATCCGTGTAGTGGATGTGCAGTCTGATCTGGGCCTACTCTGTTTGTGACTAAACCAGTCTGTAAACTATGCTCATTGTTTTGGACGAAATGATTTGATCATTATACAACTATACCTGCGTGAGATAATTCGGCACTTCTGGTAAACGCTGTATGTACGGTATGTACATTTTCTCAGCCAGTAGCCTTTTAATAAAATATCAAGTCAATTAACGAATTGACTTTTTTCAATTAACACACCTGTATTATCACATAACAATCAGGTAGACAATGCATAGCTCCTGGACTAGATTAAACCCTTACTACGCTGAATTTAATTTTGTCGTCTGCTGGAAATGTAATATTTTCAATATTTCTCAACAAAAGCCTGTTTTTACAGCGCATGAGAATCGTCTCCGCTGGAGACGATTCTAATGTGCTGTCAAAACAGGGTTTTTGTTAAGAATTAAGGCAAACATGAAAAACAACAGACGGCATGTTCCGTCTCCAGCATAGTGAGGGTTAAGTGTACTGTTCAAAGTTAAACTTAACTACCGTATTTATTGTTGCTAAGCCCACGTGGCAATTCATGGGAATAACAACTATATATTGCATAAAATCGGCTTTCACAGTACTAGTGTAATAACACAGTGTATTGAAAATCATAATAGACTGGTGTAATAAATATGTAAACGAGGCCGCGACAGACAACATGCTAGATGGTCATTACAGCTTCAATGTATTGTCATGTGCTTATGTAATAAATAGAATCTTAACAGTTGTGGTAATTTAATATTATATTTAAAATAGCATATTAAACCATCACTCATGTAAGATCCTCTATTTATCTGGCACTTTGTATAAGGAGAAAAAACGTTTTAAATGGTTTTTTTCATTTGAATGTATGCTAAGAAACATTCTGAATTTACCATTCATTTCTGATCAAATTTTTATTATTTTTACACAATTATGTCCAGAATGATGCCTTAAATATGATGAGTTAATTTAATTTCAGCACTATGGGGTTTAGATACCATTGTGTTCTACAACAAGTTTGATAAATTGATGTCACATTCATGAAAGCACAGAATAGGATTTTCAAACACCTGTCGTCATATTACTTTCATCGCCTATTGTACGACTAAGTGATCATGTATCTATTAGTGGATTAGTAGTCTCGTGGAGTAATGTCTAATAAATATGGCTGTCAGTCATAGCGGAACATGGTGATACCAGGATTTGTGCTGTTTCATCGTTAATATGAAGGAGTTTGCTGTAAGATAATACTTATTGTAATATCGTTTTCACCATCGCCTGTGCTAATCTTGCTAATATTTGTAAACGTGTTTGAAAGTAAGCAGCTTGATTGGCTGTGCCTGAGCTGTGGCACAGCTCAGGCACAGCCAATCAAACTGCTTGATTGCTAGTTGATTATAGGAATGAATGGCCTTTTTGTAGAATTTATCGGGGTATAAACTTTGAAAAGTCGCGGGAATACTGGCCGGAAGGCCTCGTCCAGTATTCCCGCGACTTCCAAGTTTATATCCCCGATAAATTCAACAAAAAGGCCATTAGTTCCTTATAATTCCAGCATTTGAAATAAATTCATCAAGAAAATGTGTTTATTTTCCGTTTTCTTAAGAATTATTTTAACTGCGCCTCACGGTTACGGAAAGTCGTTTGGCGTGGGAGTTTACTGGGATATAAATTTTGGACAGAGACTTGCTACGGGCCAATCAAATGTTAGGGAATTGTGTAAATATTTTTTAACTGGAATTATATTGCCAGTAAATGTTCAGAAATGTTGACATCTTGGCAAAATTCACGCAGGCGGTGGCGTATATGAAAACAAGTTAAAACTTAAATTGTCATCGTTTGAAATTTCATAACACATTTCATCGTTATGAAGGAGTTTGTTGTTCACCCCTAAATAACTGGAATGGATTTTTATATGTTAATTTCCGGACCAATCCAACTGTCACAAAATGATTTTCAGACTACGGTAGTCCATTTATGAAAAAGGGGGTGTTTTTGTTCTCAAAAATATGAAAATTACTTGCAAAAAGTGCAGATCCTGATGAGACGGCTCACCCCAACTGGCTCATCTGGATCTACACGTTTTGCCAATACAGTCGAACTTGTGCTTACGACCACTTGTAATAAACGACCACCTGCTGTAAGCGACCGGTTTGAATCCCGCCCGACGAATTTCCCATAATAACGTACTTGCAATGAACGACCACCTGCTGTCTGCGACCAGCGACCGTATAAATACGGCCCATTTCGTCAAAATACGACGCGTTTAACGACCGTCGGCGACTGTCAGCGCCCATGAAAACACGGCTCGAAACACGGCTATAAGCGGTGGCTATAATCCATAAAACGTGTATTTAGCGTTCTATAAATAGACTGGTGTTTCAGCATTATCTGGGTCAGGGTATGGGATCACGTGGTCTATTGTTTACACTGCAGCCCAAGGCAATCTCGCTTAAATCGTAAATTTCATTCATCAATATGACTTGCAGCGTAAACAATAAATCACGTGACCCCACATCCTGAGATTATGCACGATCAACCGCATGAATAGGCAGGACACGTGACCATAGGCATTATTTATTATCAATTAATCCGTTTAAGCGTCTGTTGATCGTGGCCCCGTGCAGGCACCGGGGCGGGATCAACTGATCCTGAGAATAGTGCTGCAGTAGCCATTGCTTGTCGTAAAAGGCGACTAATTAACTGGCTTAACGATTGGGTTCATACTTTCCGGAACCCACTATACCGGATTTGGCCCTCATGTACATTTTTGGCTTTCGTGTATGTGAGAGTTGAGTCGGGCTATGCCCCATATATAAAAGTAAGATTAGCGCTAATCCTATTACTTTTAGGGGATGGGATAAATGATGCTGGTGTGGCGAGGGCCTGGCACCAGATCAGGTTTTTCTAATTTCAGGACTGAATATACATTTTGATTGTAAATATTGAGTTCTGAAGTTGGGATTTACCCCCCTTGGACAGGTGGATACGGGACTCGACCCCGTTGACCCGTCTGCGTGTAGACTCCCTGAGGCTTGTACCTCTATGTCAGAAAAGCGGACGTTAAACCCTATTCACTCACTCACTCACTGTTGATCGCGAGTAGTATACATTGTAATAAGCGTCTGTCTATCGCGAGCACTATACAACGTAATAAGCATGATTTTATAAATAACTTGTATGTTTAATACATTAATACATACAAGTTTGTATGTCATAGGCATTATTAATAATTACTTTAACTTCTGTTCAAATGACATGATTTTATATGGGTCCGTTGCTAATGGAATTCCCGCAATAGTTGGTAACCGAAATGCGAATGATACCAGTAACCCGTGCAGTATCAGTACCCGTGCATGTCCCGAAATTTTATAACGCGGTCGGATTCGATCGCGGTTTGAAATCTTGGACCCCGACCACCGCGTTATAATAGAGCTGCAGTGTATTCAAACTTATGTTTTCCATTGTACATGTTATTACTTTAATAAACATACATATATGTGTATACATGTTATTACTTTACTGTGTTGTCACTGTGTTGTTTTTTATATATCATCCGTGTACCCACTCCACATGGCTGTCCCTATTAAGAGACCACCTCTGTTAAGAGACCACTTTTGGCAGTTCCCTTGAGTGGTCTCTTAACACAAGTTTGACTGTACCACACTATGCAGGTGTGTGGTGTTGAAAGGGTTAATGTGATGTTGCCCATATGAAAACAAGTGACAACTTCATCAGACAATTTGAGACTGTATCAAGATTGTAAGTTGAGGATAGGAAATATAGAGGAATTCCAAGGTTTTACCGTTTCTGAAACTTGCCTGATAAACCTGATAAAAGAAACTGGCCCAGTTCACTATTTTTGTCTGAAGTATTGGGCTTCAAAGAAGCTAAACAAAAATCAAGCTTACTTTTCACTTGTTTATGTAGATGGTAGTGGGGGACATTTATAAATACCATATGAAATACAAGTCATACGTTTGTCATTATGATTTAGCATGCGACAAAATCTATCAAACAGGGTACAAGAGATGCCAGGTGCTTTACTACTTTCTTAACCTATTTAACCCTTACAATGCTGAATTAAATTTGGTCTCCTGCTGTTGTTTTATAATGTTCTCAATAAAAACATAGTTTGACTGCACTTTAGAATCATTTCCATTGGAAATGATTCTAAAGTGTTGTCAAAGCATGCTTTTGATGAGAAAAATAGAGAATAAAAAATAAAAAGGTTCTAAAGTGTTATCAAAGCATGCTATTGATGAGAAAAATGGAGAATAAAAAATAAAAAGCAGACAACAGAAATTAATTCAGCATTGTAAGGGTTGAAGTACAAGAATCTCCCATTCATGTATAATGCGACGGAGGCTCAAACATAGACGCCACACTGCATGTTCCATAGACATAATTCCCATAAATCTCTCGGAAACATTACATCATTGTGTTTCCCGTTGTAGCTGTGGAAAACAGTTGCCGTTTGTGGCTTCGGGAGAGAAAAGCCCGGCAATGGCATGGAACCAAGGATGTAATATTGATATTAATTTTCCACGCTTCACCGTATTGCGCTTTTATGTGGAAGAGAAACGTGACGTCGTCACAACGTTTGCGGCGAGTGTAGATCCGCATAATCATGTGCAGTTGTTCAATCACATGTTATTCAGTGGTATATAAGGGATGGGTTGTGGTACAGGGGTTAGAACACCTGTCTTCCAATCTGGAGGTTGTGGGTTAAAAACCTGCCTTTGGCATCAAAAATACTTTCATAGTATTTCCATCCCACTGGTCTGTCGGATGAGACTTTAAACTGCCGTCCCGTCTGTATATGACCTTATCTGTTGCTGGGACGTTAAACCCTTTCACTTTTCAGTGGTATATATATCATGTTCAATTGATGTATTTGTGGCAAGTGTTGACCCTGATCAGTGTGCACATCTGCACAGTCTGATTAGGGGCTACACTGGTCGCAAATGTCATAAGGGCTATTTTCTCAGTCAGCGGCCCCTGCTTCCTTTTTTAGGGGCGACATAAAACACTTGTAACTCTGGATTTGTGACTCATGGCCAGGTTTTGTGACTCCCACTGGGGCCGTGTCATCATGTTTTGTTGGTCTGTATACAACAGACTTCAAATTGGTAGGGAGTTTACTGGTTTTGTGATTCCCAGTAGGGCCATGCTCATGTCTAGTCTGTGTACAACAGACATAAACTAGGATAGAGTTCAGTGGTTTCGTGACTCCTAGTGTGTGTACATGCTCATGTTTTGTTGGTCTGTATACAGCAAATTTCAAACGGGTAGGGACTTTAGTGGTTTTGTGACACTGTCGGGCCATGCTCATGTTTTGTTGACTACATACAGCAAGATTCAAATGAGCATGGAGTTTAATGGTTTTGTGACTCCCAATGTGAGCACATGCTCATGATTTGTTTGTCTGTCTGCAACAAGCTTCAAATGTGTATGGAGTTTAGTGGTTTTGTTACTCATAGTTTGGCACATGCTCATATTTACATTTCAAACTTCAAATTAATATTTGGTGGTTTTTTGTTGGCTGTTGGCTTTGTAAATACCAATCTGTAGTCTCTTAGAATGTGCTGCAACAAGACAATATAACGCTCTGAAACAGCAATGCTCGGCATAGTAATTTCACGTTAATGTGGTCAGAAAAGAGCCAGAATAATAATCTAGAATCCATGTTAAAATGCCTACTCTGTAAAAGTAGTAATATGCTATTAGTTTCTTTTCTAAAAATTCTATACTTGATTATAATTTGGACAGTATGCTTAACTTTTCGCACTGAAATCTGCCTGATATTTCACTGATGGAAAATATTTTCATGTAATTTGTGGCTGTGACTGAAGAAATATGGCTTAACTGTTTTGCTACCAGTGTAGATCCAGATCAGCCTATGCATCCGCACAGTCTGATCAGGATCTGCACTGTTGGCCATTGCATCAATGAAACACCTGCCATGTGTCTAACAAGCTATATACATGTTACATGTTACAGGAGGATGCTATTGATCAGGAGCTACACTGGAAACAAAACCCATAAGCCCCATTTCTCCAGTCACAGTCCACATTTCAGTTGCAGAAATTGAGAGGTGCAACTAAAGTCCTGCAAATGTGATTGTAACAATCCGCACGTCAGAATAATTACGGGGAAGAAATTATGAATTATGGTCTGAAAGAATGCCATTAGCAGTTCTGGTTTAGTTTTGTCAATATTTTCCTCATCTCCAATATTTGCATAGTAATTTATCAAATTCATCAAGTTTGCTGCGTTTTAATGCATGCGACGGAATGCCATTGTTACAGTGGAGCTAGTTTGATTGTATCTGCGTGATCTCCGACCCTTTTATTGGGTAACAGATGGCCGGGAATATTCAAGTGAGCCTCTGGATTTGTCCACACATGACATCATGTCTGAGTATTGACAGATTCCTAAATTTCCTGCCAGCTGGAGTGATGTTTGATTTGCGTGATACAACTGTAACTGTTTTATAAAGTTTCTCTTGACATCGTGTTGGTGTAATTGGTAAAAGAAGCTTTCCGACGTTGGAAACCAATGTTGGTGGTGATGCAATCTGGCTAGCTTATATCTAAGCTGTATCGCTGCTGTTGCATTCTATTAACCCTTACACCGCTATCTTAATTTTTTTTTGTCTCGTGTTTATTTTCTATTTTCCATTTTTATCAGCCCAAACTTGCTTTGACAGCACTTTAGAATAATTTACAACATGCTTTGACAGCACTTCAGAATCATTTCCATTGGAAATGATTCTGAAGTGCTGTCAAACCATGTTTTTATTGAGAAATAAGGCAAGATATAAAAGCAACAGCAGACGACATTTGTTGCGTGTAGCGGTGTAGTTAAGAGTTGAACCTTTCCACCCCTAAATAACTGGAGTAGACTGAGATATGTTAGTTTAAGGACCAATCCAATCCTAAAAATTATGAAAATTATTTCCAAAAAGTGAAGATCCTGATGGGACGGCTCGTTATGACAAACACTGCTATAGAGGTATGTAGTGTTGTATAAAGGGTTAACTCATTGCATGCTAGGAAACTTGTGGGAAATAAATATTTAAAAAATAGAAAATTCATTTTATTTTATTTCTCCCTGTAATTATCAAGAATATGTCTTGGAATATCATTAGAATTGAGTCCTTCTTCTAATGAAATTCCAAGACATATTTACAGAGAGAAATAAGAAAAATACTCCTAATTTGTTGGCTGTTAATTTTGACGCTAGTATACAAAGAGTTAACTGATTATTATAGTGCATACTAAATCATGTACATAAAAAAAAGAGAACAAGATAACCAACGGAGACACATGAACCCGCAAGTTAACTGATTATTATAGTGCATACTAAATCATGCACATGCAAAAAAGAGAACAAGATAACCAATGGAGACACATGAACTCGCGTAAAGAAAAAACGAGAGCAACACATGACACTGCACAGTGGTGGTCGAGGAGCCTTCAAGGCTGTACAAACATGCACTCCACGGCCAGCGGTGTGTGCTCTCAAAAGGAAAGCAGCCTTACTTACATGAAATATAATAAGTAAAACGAGAACAACAAAAGTCCCACACGAAGACATGACAGCAAGGGTGCCGTCTTGGAACGGCCAGTGAACACAGTCCACTGGGGCAGTTGAACCTGTAGCCAATTTCACCAAAATTGCTAAGCATACTTATCTAGCAATGTATACTTTGAGGGAGTAATCATTTATTTTTCCCGAAATGCATTATTTCATGTAGAACTAACGACTGCTTATATTTGATGATAAAAGTATGCAGAATTATTATACTGAATTTATTACATTATCACAGCCAAAATGCCAAATGCCAAATGGCTGTGATAATGTAATAAATTCAGTATAATAAAAATTAAAAAAGTTATCTTTCAATTGAACATTTATCCCTCAAAGTGTACTTAGCAAGATAAGTATACTTTACAATTTTCATGAAATAGGCTACTGGTTAGAAGGGCACCACGAGAAAATAATTGTGAAGAAAACAAATCACAAGAAAAAAAAAAAAATCATAATGAATTTAATAGATTTACTCATAAGGCAAACTTTATATCGCAAATAACAGCAGCATGTGTGCTTGAATGAAAACATGTCTTGGTATTTCATTAGAATTGTCTCCAAAGAGACAATTCTAATGAAATGCCAAGACATGTTTTCATAATTAAACCGATTTGTACTGTAATTTCTCGGTATTATATGCCTGGCAAATGAATTCGAAAAAAAAATCTAATTCCCTGAGAACGTGTCTCTGCTTAAGCTTCTGATCTCCCATGATATTGATAATGACATCATTATGGAATGTGTGTGACACGGCATCCTGGAAGTAACGTTATTGACTTTCATGTTGCTGCGGATAAGCTGCGTATTTCCCTGTATTTCTCTTGTTTTGCTGAAAAGCATGCAAGTTGGGAGTGTTTTAGAATCGACTTGTTAAGTCGATTCTAAAACACTTCCAATTGTTACAGCATTTGTATGGGAATAGGATAATAAATATGAACATTTTGGCGAGAATTTGTGGCGTATATTGAGGTCGGAAAAATGGCATTAACCATGTTGTAGCACGACGAAATTGTTGTCGGTAGTGATATAGCTGCAGAAAATCAATCTTTTTAAATTTGGTAACAAATAGTAATTGAATCATCACGTGAAGATGCACCAAGCAAGGCGCCTGCTGATCGACATAGTTGAATCATGTTCAGTATGGTTCATTGAGTACCACATTTAGGTCCCGAGGTGATTGTTGTATCCAAGTTTTTCTATAGCAGGTTATTTCAAGATTTATATTCGTAGAAATTCTGAAAGGAAAGCTTTTAGCAATAAAATAAAAATTTCATAGAATTTCATCACATAAAAAACATTTGGGAGAGGGGGGGGAGACTTTTTTGTTATTGATGAAAAAGTCCTTACATTTGATTATTTGTTAGATTCACTGTGTTTAAAGGTACATGCCCACTCAGTAGGCACAACATGTTCTTTATATCGGAGACATCATCTGAGACATTTTCTGGCTAAATAAACATTCATTCACCATTACCCCACGTTGTTATTAGCCGATCTATTTATAGATCGGCTAATATATTGGTTATCCATCGAATTCTGAAAAAGTTTGTAGCAACCCTTTTCTCCGCTATTCGGTAATCTACGAACGCGAATTTTTCTGTATCACTTCCAAATTGCATCAACCGATAAAGTTTGCATTTTTGGCAATTATCTCCGTTTAAAACTTTACTTATAGCCAAATAACACAATTTTGAATACGTAATGAGCTGAACGCCGGAAGAGATTTAACCCGGAAGTTATTGTTGTTGAAGTCCATAGTTGGCTCTAATGGCCATATACGCCAACATACGCCGATTATTGGGCTAATTTAAAGCTTTTATTTATTAAACAGAACAAGTTTCAGCCACGTATAATCGCGTAAAATGTGTTTATTCGGCTAATGTATAATCAACCTCTGCTCAAAATCTCCTTACTAGCAACCCCAGCATTTTCGGGTTTATCCCAGCATCTCTGGTTTATCCCATTGGATCGCGTATGCGCGTCATTTGACGCTAGTTAATATTCACAAAATTTTCCACCAATCAAAACGAAGAATTGCCCTTCATAGCCAACTTTGATTTGTTTACGTATCATGCAGGGATGGCAGGGATGCATCCAGCACGCGCGATTGCGGCAATCCCCCTTAATTATTGTCAATGCCGCAAATTATTGATTGTCTTGCGCCCGACATCGCGCAAAAAATCACGGATGGGGCACATTAGGCCAATCTGGGCATGTGCCTGAATACGCCGGAGCTTGCGTCTATTTTTAGATGACACTGTAACCGCTAGATATATATAGCCCTGGTAGCTCCGCCCACTCGAGTGCTGCCACAGAATTCGGACAAACACACAATGACTACAACTTTGTGTATTGCGGAGTGTAATTTGTAGATAAATAGAGCATACAGTACAGGTGTTACGTTACGCTGGAATATTTCGCAACATAATGGTGACAACAAAACATTGCTGCTATGGCATTGCTGCTATTGGATGGATGGACCTGCACAAAATCGAGAAAAATGTCAATGCTGGGTACAGAACTGTGGTTGAAAATAGTTTACCATTGACAATGTTACCAGAGACACCTACATATGTTCGATGCGCTTTACCCTGATTTGATCGGCTAATAACATCATGCTCTGCATGACTTTTCATTATACATTTTATTGCACACTGATATCAGTGGCGATAAGCGTGTTTCCTTAAAATGTTAATGGACATTACTATTTATTCTCTGTATTTATTTTTTTGATGTGCAATGATCATACTTTATAATCTGTCTAAAATATTATTTTTTCATGTGACACATTTAATTAGTATATTAAGCAATTAAAAATTAAAAAATTTCATGCCTCATTTGCATACGAAATTATCCTGATACCACCGCGAGTCACTATCAGTAAAATAAATATTACTAAATGATTATATCCGTTTCATGGGCACTCGTAATTTTTATAACTGGTGGAATAGTGAATCGAGAGTATCGGCTCAGAAACAGCAAGAATTGCCAGTAAGCCTCAGAATTACGGGCCTCTCTAGCCTTGTCTGATAAACTTGCTATCAAAAGACACTAGCCTCTAAATCGGCAGCATGCATGCATAGGAAACTGTGATACATGGATTTTCTCCTACATTTGTTCATTTTGATTTATTAAATTTCTTACTTGCAGATCAACTGTACTATTTATTGATTAGGTTTCATTCCCTGTGATATTTAGATTGACGTTGTATTTGAAATCTAAGAAGCTTTATTTCTTTTCATCCTCCGTGTAGGGTTTTTAATTAGCTTTGATTGATGTTGTTGAAAATACACGCACAGTGGAACCTCTCTAAACGAGTGCTCATTATCTCTAAACGAGTGCTCATTAGCCTGAAATACAGTGGAACCTCTCTAAACCGGACACCCCCAGGGTGTCCCGTTTAGTGAAGTTCCACATTAGCCTGAAATACAGTGGAACCTCTCTAAATGGGAGGGGGGACACCTAGGGAGGTTCCACTGTATTTCAGGCTAATGAGCACTCCAAGGCAATTTCCAATTGAACCTACCTAAACGGGACGCCACGGGAGGTCCCCAGGGTGTTCGGTTCAGAGATGCTCCACAGTAATTCAGCCATACGAGCGCTCCAATGTGTATTTATGTGTTTTGCAATCATGAACAGACAGTATCACCAGAGTTAAGTTACAGTGAACCCATCAGAATTTAACATACTCTGGTTTTATGGATGTTTAACTACATACTGTATTCTTAGAATGTAATTGGTTAATCCAACAAGATGTAATTTGTGGCTGTGACTGGAGAAATGTGGCTCATGGGATGTTTCATGACCGGTGTAACTCCTGATCAAATAGCACACTCCTGTAGCCTGATAATGATATATATCGCTTGCTAGCCGCCTGATGGGTGTGTCATTGATGGAACGGCGAATAGTGCAGATCCTGATCAGACTGTGCGGATGCACAGGCTGATCTGGATCTACACTGGTTGCAAAACCTATAAGCCGGCTCAATGCTAATAACAAGCAATATAAATCGTTATCAGGCATCTGGAGTGTGCTAATTGATTCAGCTCTACACTGGTCACAAATCCCATATAAGCCCCATATCTCCAGTCACAGCCACATACATCTCATGGATTTACTTACATTGCTGCCTGTCCCTTGTAATAAATAATACATCCCTGCTTAAACAGCTAGAGCCCCATTCAATCAATCAAACTCCAACGTGGATTCCTTCCAGCCGACTGGTTTAACCCTTACTACGCTGAATTAAATGTTGTCGTCTGCTGGAAATGTTTTATTTTCAATATTTCTCGACAAAAACCTGGTTTTGACAGCGCATGAGAATCGTCTCAAGTGGCGACGATTCTCATGTGCTGTCAAAACCAGTTTTTTGTTAAGAATTAAAGCAAAAATGAAAAACAGCAGACGGCATAGATTCCTTCCAGCTGACTGGTTTAAACTCGAAGGATGACACCAATGACAGCGTCTGCCCCGTTCACCGCTGATTGAATTCTTTTCCTCAGACAGTGTTGGCGGAGATCCATCCATTCAAAGACTGCCAGGCCCATCAAAATCCGAGATAGGAATATATTTCCAATTAGAATTGTGACGGCATTTACGTTTTATCATCAGCAATGATCGTGTCACAAAGGGAATATTTTTCCCCGGTTCACGTGAGATACGTACTTGCCGGAATTATATGTCCTAATGGGATAACTCTGAACATCTGCAACTCGATGTTTAACAGTGTAGATCCAGATGAACTGGCTCGCCGTGATGAGCCATCTCATCAGGATCTGCACTTTTTGCGAGAATTTTCATGTTTTAGAGAGAGAAAACACAAACATCGAATAGTCTGATAATCATTTTGTAACAATTGGATTGGTCCTTAAATTAACATATCACATTCCATTCCAGTTACTTAGGGTTGAAAGGTTAAAGAATGGATTCATCGATATGATATGCATACCCTCCCATCCTCCAAAACCTTGAAGGATTAACAATGACTGAATGACGAACAGTGTAGATCCTAATCAGATGGCTTGCAGTGACAATAAGCTCCATATTATCCAATCATGACCCATATGGATTTGAGTTCCTTAAATTAACATACCACAGTCCATTCCAGTTATTTAGGATTGAAAGGTTTAACCCTTACAATGCTGAATTAATTTGTGTCGGCTGCTGAATATTTTTTATTTTTCCAATTTTCTCATAAAAAACTTAGCACTTTAGAATCATTTCCAATGGAAATGATATTGGAAATGATTCTAAAATGCTGCCAAACCATGTTTTTACTGAGAGAAAAGACAAAATATGAATTATCAGCAGACGACTGACTTATTTTCGGTTCCCGCATTCTAAGGGTTAAGAATGGATTCATCGATATGATACTCATACCCTCCCATAATCTAACCCTTGAAGGATTAACCCTTGGACCGCTACACACAACAATTGTCGTCTGCTGTTGCTTCTATATCTTGCCTTATTTCTTAATAAAAACATGTTTTGACAGCACTTCAGAATCATTTCCAATGAAAATGATTCTGAAGTGCTGTCAAAGCATGTTGTTAATTATTCTAAAGTGCTGTCAAAGCATGTTTTTTATGATAAAAATGGAAAATAGAAAATAAACAGCCGATGACAAAAAATTAAGATAGCGGTGTAAGGGTTAAATGTGTTTCAACGACTGAATGACAAACAGTGTAGATCCTGAATCGGACGTCTCTTGCCTTATTTCTCAATAAAAATGATTCTTAAGTGCTGTCAAAGCATGTTGTAAATTATTCGAAAGTGCTGTCAAAACATGTTTTTTATGATAAAAATGGAAAATATAAAATATACAGCAGACGACAAAAAATTGATGATCAGTGTAGATCCTGAATCAGACGGCTCGCATTGACAATAAGACCAATTGTATCCAATCATGGCCGGTATGGATTTGACTTCCTTCCAACAGACTCTTTTGACAGAGTGTCATAAAATCCATCCTTGCCCAGTCCAATACTCGTCATAATCCCCGCTATTTGCAGCCGTCCAACGCAATAAAACCCCTCAGTTTGCGGAAAGCCTGCTCGGTCTGAAGGGAAATTAAAACTGTTAATGCAGAATTATGACAAGTGTGTTAGACAGATACAGAGCCTTGTGTCGGGATTTGGATGGATGATGATGGCATAGAATAATTCATGGCACGTATCGAAAATGTGCTTTTCTTTGACACAAATGGGGATGGGTTGTCTAGGGGTAGAGCTTTTGACTTCAATACCTGCAATTGTGGGTTCAATCCCTGCCCTACTGTCTGTTTCACGAAACCTGCCCAAATCGTACGGCCATATAAACAATACAAAAATATATTGTTTTTTGCATTATTTATATAGCCGTAAAATTTGGGCAGGTTTCGTGAAACAGACAGTTGACATGAATAGAAACAGGAAAACATCATTCGTACTCTCTCATTCGTAGTATGTCCATCTCACTGGTTTATGGATGAGAGTTCACCTTTCACCTTTTTGACACAAAGATGGATCTGGGGGATGTAAGGGCACACATCTTAGCACACACACAATTCTTTGACATCCGCTTATTATGGCCCAAGTTTTGATGTGAGGCATCATGAAATAGCAAACATCTTTGGTATGCCCTGGTAACAAACGCCCTGCTACTTCCAGGCTAGGGTGCGGCGAGAAAATCACACTGATTTATGAATTATAGCATTTAAAAATACCTGGTAAAAACGCAACAGAAAATCTAAATGAAATATGCATTTCATGTAAATAAATTGCAATATATTATCCATAACCTTTTCCACTGTTTATGATGTTCTAAGGTCATTGTACCTCAACAAACATTTTTTGCAATTACATGTTGACAAACCTAGATTAAATTTCCATACAATTTGTTCAATAGCCGATGAGCGGTGTGAAGCTGGGAATAATATAGGTCCATGTTGGTGAACTGAGTCAGCACTCTGTCGTGTAGATAACATGGTGGGTTAAGTGTGTCACATTCACCGTGTTTAGTCTCGTTTCTGCCTTCATTTTCGTACAATACCCGGTAGCTATCGTAACAATTGTAATGCAATACAGTGTGGGTACCCCACGTATTAACCCTTTCAACACCACAGGCCTGTATAGTGGTATTGGTAAAAAGTGTAGATCCAGATGAGCCGGCTCGATTGTGACGAGCCGTCTCATCAGGATCTGCACTTTTTGCAAGTAATTTTCATATTTTTCAGAACAAAAACACCCCGTTTTTCAAAAATGGACTAGTCTGAAAATAATTTTGTGACGATTGGATTGGTTGCAAAATTAACATATCGAAATTCATTCCAGTTACTTAGGGGTGAAATGGTTAATGGTATACTTGTTTCTTCCCATTACGCCACCAGCATCGCTATAGCCATTTTGAATGTAAGTTTTCTCAAAATAACTTCCAAATAGCTGCAACTATGAGGGTGGCATCATCGACAGACTAGTATGTGATTTCTTTGGTGTCTGCGCTTCATCGCATCATAATTACCATAACAACCCTAAATATTCGGACACAATTTGCTTGGGAAACCCCTATAAAAATAGGGGTTTTCCCAAAACAAATTGTATCTGAATATATTGTTATTGCTATAAAGAAATACACCCATACTAACTAACCCTAAACATGGGAGGAACACTCTTTGTTGTTGGAAATCATATATTTATGTTTTCCCAGCATTTGCCCAAATATTTAGGGTTATTATGTTAACCCTTTCCCTGTTTTGCGATATTTCGACTCTTCCAAATCGAAAACATCTGAATAAAAGAACCAAATGCCGGGTCAAATGATGGTTAAATTATCTGATAGAGTATAAAACATTGTGGGAAAGGGAGAAATTGCTTGTTACAAGCAATTTCTCCTTTTCCCACAATGTTTTCAAAAGACATCTTCTGCAGAGGCGTGAAAAGTCGTTTCTATCAGGGAAAGGGTTAACGACCGTTATCGACATAAGTAGGCAATCCGGCCTTTAAAAGCTGGTGCCTATGACATGATCTGCCCACCTCGACTGTATAGATATGACACGCTGACACTGTAATGGGATTGGATGACAGTCTAAGTGTATCTTGTCTATTTACGATGGCAGCAACATTATCCTCTTTACTTTGGATTGAATATGTTTTACAACGTTCTGTATGTACATGAACAGGTACTCAAAATAATCCTCGATGGAAAAGAAAATTCTTTGGAAGATGATGTATTCAACAATAGGGCTGTGCCTGGAAAAATGGGGCTTATGGGTTTTGCAACCAGTGTAGATCCAGATCAGCCTGTGCATCCGCACAGGCAGATCAGGATCTGCACTGTTCGCCATATACCATCAATGAAACGTCCGTATTGCTGTTAACAAACAATATCGATCGTTATCAGCTTACATGAGTGTGTTATTTGATCAGGAGGTACACTGGTGACAAAAGTGACAGCCACAATCATATATATAATTATGTAATATTCTCTTGCATTCAAGTACATGTATATTGATGCTAGGAATTGGAGTCCCAATCTGAAATCATCCGTGGATCTGAGAACTAGGCACAACACTGATGTATATGTTGTATTTATTACCAATATTTATCATTATTTGCCGTAGCGAGTATATATATATACCTTTTCATAAGGCCTATCAAAAAAAATTGTTTGTTTAGGGGCACCTGACCCTACCTGCTTTTTTTTTTCCCACATTTCAGAAGAAGAAAATTTTGTCTATTTTGTTAATTTTGTTAATTTTTATCCTTCTCCTTGTGACTTTTGTCTCGCACCCATTCTATGTTTCATGCAACTTTGTTGGTAAATGACATTTTAATACCCGATATATTAAACAACCATCTTTTTTTACACTCGCGACCGTCTTACGACTCTAGGTGTGGCGAAAACGAAGCGCCGGGACAAGCAAGCAAGCGGTAACTGCAGAGGTTATCCAAATATACAATTGTGTCCGGTGATTTCGCGCACCTCTTTAATTCGCATTGTCAACCTCTCGCTACCTGGTGTCGGTATATTAGAAGTCAACCTTTTCATAAACTATACAACTTCTGACGATATTTGGCCAGTCTAAGTATATTTGGTGAGTACAAGTTTTTTTTGTGTCCGTTTACTCTTCGTATCCTAATACATGCATACGTTTTATTTCTCAAAAACAGATCACATTTTGCAGAAGACATCGTCTGTCAAAACCATGTTTACTTCTGTTTTGTGAATGAAATAGTTGGCCCCAGATCGAATATATTAAAACATACAAATGACGTCATTGGGGAAACTACTACAACATTTTCAATGCATGGAAGCCCAAACTTTTTAGAATATTTTTTTTTTTGGAGTATTTTGAGTACTTGCATTAATCTGGGTATTAATCTACGCTGGATGTGTTATACTGTCCTTAATTTGTTCCCTGACTGTAATTTATCACATGCTGACTTATTGACCCCCTTCCCTGAACGTAGAAATGACAGTCATGTTGGCGTGTATTGGCCACCATAGACAAATATAATTAACTGTTTGAATTAAACACTACAATTGATAATTTTTGACGTAATATATTATATTCCATACAGGATGTACAGTTTCATGTGCATTCTGTGTGTTCTTTTGATGCAAAATATCCACCAGAATATACAATGAATTATGAGCTTAATTAATATTCATACTACAACTAATGACATGTAAAGTAAACAAGGTACATGTTGTATTTAACGATTTACAGCTTCATTTATAAAAAAAAAAAAAAATAAATAAAAAAAAAATCCCTACCTACCCTACCTACAGATTTTGAGCCCGTTCCCCTAAACAAACAATTTTTTTGGATAGGCCTAATGAACTATATGTTGTCATGTAAAATTGGCTGATAATCGTGCAAAGTTTTATCTCCGAACTGACATCACTAAAAAACAGTACTTTGGCTCTCAGATATCGTCGCGTCAGAAAAAAACCTGCGCGTCAGGTATTTTTATCGTCATGGACAAATAAAAACATTTTGTGAATTCGCCACATGTTCGATCAAAAACACTACCCTGCAAAAATATGTTAAATCCAATCATTTTTCACATCTTAAGAGGTCATAATAGCTTTAGTAAGAATATATGTGAACCACATGTTTAATTGACATGCGAAATGCAGCTGACAACTTATAAACAAATCAGAGACGAAGATCTCGTACGAAAAATAATTTTTTTGAAAAATGCGCCCTACCACGTCACATTCCGCAAACCCTGTGTCTGAGAATCACAGTACTGTTTTTATGGCCCAAGTTAAATTACAGTACTTTTTTCAACCGATGAAACTTGGAAAATTATAAATTGTGGAAATACATTACGAAAAAGAATGTCTGTTATCCAGAATTATCCGAATTATCCGGAAAAACCTCATCCTGAGCTAAAAAAATTCAGAATCAGTGGGTTGAATAAATAAAGCCCTAGCCAAACTAAATTACCGATAGCTGGTTTTCTTTGTCAAATTATAAATGTAATCAGAACTGGCAAATGGAACTGTGAAACCAAAACATTAGCATCCAAAACAAATTTAAACCAAATCTGTTTTAACATAGTTATCCCTATTTATGGCATGGGATGTCACTGTACCAATTCTGAAGATTTCAAACGATTATGTATGCGGCTGTGACTGGAGAAATGGGGTTTATGGGTTTTGCGACCAGTGTAGATCTAGATCAGCCTGTGCATCCACACAGTCTGATCAGGATCTGCACTGTTCGCCATGCCATAAAACACCTTTCATACATCTAACGTGCACTTTTGATCTTTTATCAGGCTTTATCAGGAATGTGACTGCTATTTGATCAGGAGCTACACTGGTCACAAATCTCATAAGCCCCATTTCTCCAGTCACAGCCATATATTTACAGTTCAGAAAATCCTCACAATCATTTTTGCCACCAATATGGCTAACTTTGGATAATTGGAACTTTTTTTCGGGATAATTTATTGTAATATGATTTTTATGGGGCCAAATTTAGCATATTTTGTCCATAACGTCTACAGTTTCTTGCTTATAGATTAATGTTTTACAATCTAAGGCTGCACTAACTTTCTTTGGTGATTATTTTTCGGTAAAAGTGTATATCCATGTATGTGGTTACCACACAAACCAGTAAAATGTGTGATCACAACATATACTTTCAATGTGAAATGTTGCTGTGACTGGAGAAATGGGGCTTATGCGATTTGTGACAAGTGCAGTCCCGATCAAATAGCACACCCCTGTATCCTGATACTGATCTGTATTGCTTGTTAGAAGCATGACGGGTGTTTCATTGATGGAATGGCAAACAGTGCAGATCCTGATCAGGCTGTGCGGATGCACAGGCTGATCTGGATCTACAATGGTCGCAAAAACCATAGGCCCCATTACTCCAGTCACAGCCACCAATACTGAACATAGAAACAACATGACCGCCTAAAAGCATATTCCAACTGTAATGTTATGACCTCCCTGGAGGCTAGACTGGCATAGTATTGGTGATAGTATACGGCTTCGAAAACAATGGATGGGGTTCTGGTTATGCTTTTTGCTCTGATTGTTTAGTTAACAAATGGAAGAGGCATGATGTGTACTATTGCATAAACAGGGCGCCAAATATCAATTTAGATAAACTATATATATACACATTGTTTTAAAGTCACTCTTTTTATTAAATTTTCGACCATGTAGTCGAAAATTTAATAAAAAGAGTGACTTTAAAACAATGTGTATTAAATATGCTTCCCTTCGGAGGTTATTGGAAATTACTATATATATATACAGTTTAATGAGACCATTACAAATGGACAATACTGTACACAATGATGATAATTGATTCTGTAATAAATATATTAATGTTTTTGCTCAAGCTTGTATTTCTGGACATTAGAATTTTGCAATTTTGCCTCATTTACTAACAAAGCAATAGGTTGGGCATCCGTGTTCTATGAACATGTGTCCTAGTTTTATTGTAGAATAAGAGGCAAGTTACATTTCCACCTGCCACTTCTCAACATCTGATTTAGACTTCATAGATTGTTTACTTTAATTCTTGACAAAATGACTTTTATGCACTTTTGTTTATGAGAAGTAATTTCCTTTTGCGTGAGTTGCAAGAACGTAATACAATTAATCATGTCTGTATGCAGTTTGCTTTTTATAGAGCAATACCAATTTCTGTCTGACTATTTTTGTGTGCACCGATATTTTATAAGCTTCCGTCTCAAATTGATAGCAAACTGATATTACATTATTTTTGTTAGCGTTTCAGCTACCTGCTTTATAAATTGCTTAATTGGCAAAATGGATGTATTGATTATAGAAAACTAAATTGCCTTACAAGGCTTTTTTTTCCGACCTTCTATTCGTTAGCGTGATCATACGTACAGTAGTTTGTTGACGTGATACAATGGGAAGGATTAGCCGGGGAATGGGGTCTCATTTCCTGTGGTTTCCATCAGGATAGAGAAATGAAATACCACATGTTTATGCGCTGTGATCAAAGTCGGCAGTGCATTATTATAGGGAAATGTGTGATAGAATGCGTGTTCATCATTGAACAGTATGGAACGACAAATGATTTCAACCTGTTCTATGATGATACAGTATGGCAATATGTTGCGATCGAAGAAAGCGAAAATTGGAATCTCGGGAAATTTCCCGATGTACAGTATGTACTGTATCATGGAACCCTTTAAAGTGGACTCCCTGAAGTCCTCAGAATGCTGGGAATGAAAATTGTCGTCTGCTGTTTTATATTTTGCCTTCTTTCCCAATAAAAACATGGTTTGACAGCACTTCAATGGAAATGATTCTAAAATACTGTCATACCATGTTTTTGTTGAGAAAAATAAAAAATAAACAGCAGAGGACAAAATTTAATTCAGCAGTGTACATGGGTCATACCAGTCAGTTATCCGACAATCAGTTTATCGGACAAATGAAAATACCTGTTAATTAAGCGCATTCTTTTCATCCGATTTTGCAGCGAATACATCACAGGTGCTTGCTGTTTCCATGCCAGTGTGAAGAATATATCACCAAGGTGAACATTTTAGTAAAATTTGTTGAAAACATTCACCAACTCTGTCCACAAGTTTTTACAACATCAAGTCACGCTGGGGGCTCAATCGAGTGCGCCCATTACGTCATTGATAAGCTGTTCTATAAATACGATAAATTCTATATATGTACATGGTGTTTTCCAAGAAGCGAAGGGTGACTGATTTTTCTGCAGAACTACACAATGCTGTTTACACTGGTTACAGGCGATAAACTTATGATTTCAATGTGAGAATAGAAGTTATAAGACGATTATACGTTTGTCCGGATAACTGTTTGTCGTAGCTAATTTTGCGGCAATCTTACGCCTGATGATCTAACCCAATTTTAAGTGTCGGAGAAAGATGGCGTATTTTGCTAAATAGTTTACATGTGCTGAGAAAGCAAGAACAGAGGATTGTTCTGTGAAAATTTTATGCCAGTAGCTACTATTGTAAGAAAAATATCGTAAAAACACTGCCCCCATTTTTGTCCGATAATCTGGAGGATCCCTGTAGGAATTAGAGATTCGACTGTAATTCAGGCACAATGTAACCTCTCCGAACTGAATACATAGACAACAGCAGTGTGCCATTTATTCCCGATTATAATGTCTGTTCATGATTACAAGTACTGACATGTCTTGGAGGGCTCAAATACCAAAATTACAGTGGAACCTCTCTAAACTGGATGCCCTGGTGTCTGGTTTAGTCGATTCCACTAAATGATACCCTCTTAACCTTTGTAACCCTAAACAACTAAAATGGACTGTGTGAGATGTTAATTTAAGGACCAATCCAATCATCACAAATGATATTCAGACTAGTCCATTTATAAGAAGGGGTGTGTTTCAGGGGTGGGAAAATCCATCAATTGACATTTCCAGACGATCCTAAATTTGCACTTACGAACATTTTAGTCGTACGAAGTTTGGTGAAACGGGCCCCCTGGTGTTTTGTTTCTACATTGTTTACAAACAGCACAAAAGAAGTCTGTAGTGTTGAAAGGGTTAAACCATACACACTGGGATCTAGTATCCAGGATGTCCAATTTAGAAACGTTCGACTGTTTACACATGCTATTTTTTATGAGAACTCGCTGACAGCGTGGTATGAAATGGATGTGTGGTATGAAATGGATGCGTTCGCAAATGGCCATTTTTCACAGTTGTACATGTTTTCTCGGGGAATTAGATTCCCATTGGAGGCCATCAATCCTACGGCAATAACTGGACTAAATTCCATTGGTTGTCATGGCAACTTATCCCAATAAACTTTCCCAATGTTCTTGCTGTGACAAAGGAAATTGCACTTTGAGACATCAAACTAAGTTGACCTGTAACTCCAACCGTAGATGAAACAGGCCATGTGATTTTGTACCCCAGAACATGTTCGATATTTCATGAAAAATATTTATAACATTTACTGTAGTTTCCGTATGTGAAGTCGAATGTTGACGAAATCTTCATAGAAAATGTGGAATTCAATTCTGCATTTGCTATGTAAATTGTGTCAACTTTCGACGTCATTTACAGAAAATATCACAATTTCTGTAAATATGTTTGATGAAAAATCGCACATGTTCTTAGGGACAAAATCACTTGGCGTGTCTCGTATATGGTGTGGAGATTGGGAAGGTATGCGTATCGTGATGGTGAATCCATCCTTACTGGGATACTACGGAGCCCCGCAGGGGACGTATAATTATACCCACTTTTTTGGGAAAAAATGGGTATATTGTTTTCGTCACGAGTGTCCGTCCGTCCGTACGTCCGTCACGTTTCTTGTAACTTGAAAAACTTTTTCACCTTCATACCTACGCGCCTCATATTTGCTGTGTACCTTCGTTGTCATGTGCAGATGCGCAAAGTGAATTCCGATTTTTCATCCGACACTCCATCATGGATTATCTCCCCCTTTCGGACTCAGAATTTCCCATTTTTTCCTTGTAACTCGAAAAAAAATTTCACCTTCATGCCTACGTGTCTGATATTTGGTATGTAGATTCGTTATCATGTGCAGATGCGCAAAGTGAATTCGGATTGTTGATCCAACCCTCCATCATCTATTATCTCCCCCTTTCGGACTCGGAATTTCCCATTTTTTCCTTGTAACTCGAAAAACTTTTTCACCTTCATACCTACGCGCCTCATATTTGCTATGTAGCTTCGTTATCATGTGCACATGCGCAAAGTGAATTCGGATTTTTGATCCGACCCTCCATCATGGATTATCTCCCCCTTCGGACTCAGAATTTCCCTATTTTTCATTGTAAGTCGAAAAACTTTCTCACCTTAATACCTACATTTCTGATATTTGATATGTAGCTTCGTTATGATGCGCAAAGTGAATTCGGATTTTTGATCCGACCTTCCATCATGGATTATCTCCCCCTTTCGGACTTAGAATTTCACTCTATCCTCGTAGTCGATATTTCACCTTAATACCTACGCGTCTGATATTTGCTTCGTAGCTTCGTTTTGATGTGCTGATGCGCAAAGTGAATTCGGATTTTTTATCCGACCCTCCATCATGCCCTCCATCATGGATTACCTCCCCCTTTCGGACTTAGCATTTGGGGAAAGTGGGTATATTGCGATGGCGCGCCATCTACTTTTTCTAGTCATTTTTTATTTATACGTTCCCACGAAATAACAATTTGTTCCCTCAATTTAACAATTTGTTTCCACAATATAACAATTCGTTCCTATTGGAATTGTTAAATTGAGGGAAAGAATTGTTTTGTGGGAACAAATTGTTATTTCGTGGGAACGATTCATGCCACAAAAAAAAGAAAAAAAAAGCAAGAAATGATTCAGTCAATACTTCCTATTCTCTGCAACAGTATGCCAGATTGACTTTGTATACTTACTATCATCCATATTTTCATTCCATACCACACCCATGCAGCTTTCATGTCCAAGGTCAAGGTGAAAGTACTTAGAAATTTGCATTAAAGTTTTTTAAAATATTTGCGTTAAAGTTTTTATTTGTTGATCCAGGCGGCTAATTTTGTGCAATGAATATGTATATTTATGTCAGCATGTTTTTATTTTCATGCAATACAGTTTAGGTAGCATCACAGTATCTTGAGCAGTTTTTATACCCCCGGTCTCGGTAGAGCCGGAGGCATATATTGTTTGGACTGTGTGTCCGTGAGTTCATCCGTGTGTCAGGCACATTAAGAAGTTTGCCAGAGTTTCTCAATTATGTCCTTCTATATCCCTTGAAGGATTGCTTAAATATTTTAACACAGCATACCTGTGGACAAATGCCACATTTCTATGCTGCCCTTAATATGACCTTGACCTTTTGACCTTCACAATTTTGAACTTTTTCATGCATTAAGAAGTTTGCCGGAGTTTCTCATTTCTGTCATAACTTCTATATCCTTTGAAGGATTACTTAAATATTTCAACACAGCAAACTTGTGGACAAATGCTACACCATATACATGCTGCCCTTAATATGACCTTGACATTCACAACTTTGAAGTTTTGTCGCACATTAAGTAGTTTGTAGGGGAGGGGGGGGGGGGCATTCTTCTTGTTACACATGTGATATTGTAGCATACAGATTTCGTGACCAAACAGTTACTTTATGGCCCATAATGTCATGTCCTGTCATGATCTCATTATTTTTCAAAGTCTCTGTTGGAATTTTTATTGCATATCAATCTTCTAAGCAATATCGACTTCGAAATTTTGCCTGAAGGGACAACCGCAGCATATCACAAAAAGTGAAATAATGGATTTACAACCAAGGTAGACATGGAACTTCGGATGGCGTTCATGTATATGTTCATAATATGCAATGTTCATGATACACTGTTGACAAGAGCAGATTACACATGTGGATAAAATTCCTTAAAATGTTCAGATCTCATTTGGTGTATGTCCATTTTGTCATTTCAGTACCAATGTAATCATGAATTGTCATTGAGAGTGAATATGCTTGTTTTGGAGGCTAAGTAGCAATTATAGAGACACCGTGGACAAAAGAAGTGTAACATCTGTGTAATAATTGGCAGACTTGACGCATGCTGCCTCAGTCAATATTGCCCAATAAAATGAGCCTTGATTTGATAAAAGCCCTGGGGCCGTTTCACTAAACTTCATACAACTAAAATGTTTGTAAGTGCAAATTTAAAATCCGTCTGGAAATTTCAATTGAGGGATCTGTAAATCCAATAATTGTTTACAAAAAAAACATTATTATTGGATTTACATTTAATGAGCATAGGCTGCATAAGCAGCCTCTTCTCAATAAATGTAAATCCATCAATTGAAATTTCCAGACGCTCCTAATTTTGCACTTACGAACATTTTAGTCATAGAAAGTTTAGTGAAACGGCCCCCAGGTGTGTTGCCTTTGCAAACAGTGAAGACACTGGCCAGACTAAGTATTTTCGCTAAAGCATAGCCTGGTCAGGGTCTTCACTGTTTGCTATTTACTCTGTGATATGTGAACATACAACTTGATCTGGAGTATTGCCTGGGTAATTAACCCAGAATGTGTGAAAATGAATACTTTTTTTTTTTTTTTGCTTATATTTAACGGCGGCACTGGCTCTAGGACCTTGCATGCCGTCTCCCAAGAATGGGAGAAAGAACGGAGGTAGAGATTTTTGAGAGAAGCCGGTAATTCGTATTTACAGAGCAACTACGAATTATCGGTACCCATTTACAGCTGGGTGAACTGGAGCAGTGTGGATAAAGTGTCTTGCTCAAGGACACAACGCACGCCGCTAGTCAGGCTCGAACCCACGACCCTTGGATCAGTAGTCCGACACACTAACCATTACGCCACGGCGCTCCACAAAAAAAATTAATACTGTTATATATTTTTTCAATAAAACATGATTTGGCATCACTTCAGAATCATTTCCATTGGAAACGAAAACTGTTGTTTGCTGTTGTTTTATATATTTTCTCAGTAAAAACATTGTTTAGCATCCTTTTAGAGTTCCATGTTGTTATTGAGAAAAATGGAAAATAGATAAACAGTAGACAACAAAATTAAGTTCAGCATTGTAAAGGTTAAGTATACTGTTCAGTGTATCGGTGTCTGAAAATGAAATAAGCCCAGTTTTCCATTTAGGCCCACTTTTGTCCCTTTCGCATTTTTTTTAGTCTGGTTGGTCCATTTTTGTCAGATTTGTCCCAAATCTTGTAATGAAGGTCTGAAATCAGTTGTTCAGTTGGCAGAACAATCTGTGACAGAGAATTACGACACCATTAATCAGGATGGGACAATCTCTTCCACAATAAACTATGCTCAGATTGTTCAAAATGAAAGTTGGTCTGAACAAATCATAATTGGAATCATGAATTTGTGACACGTGTCTGCTTGCTAGTGTTGGAAACTGACCTTATATCACCATAATGATCTGTGGATTAATCTTATACCTGATTGTTATGGCCGTGACTGGAAAAATGGGGCTTATGGGTTTTGCGACCAGCGTAGATCCAGATCAGCCTGTGCATTCGCACAGTCTGATCAGGATCTGCACTGTTCACCATTCCATCAATGAAACACCCGTCATGCTTCTAACAGGGAATACAGGTCATTATTAGACTACAGGGGGCCGTTTCACTAAACTTTGTACGACTAAAATGTTCGTAAGCGCAAATTTAGGATCGTCTGGCAATTTCAATTGATGGATTTACATTTATTGAGCATAGGCTGCATATGCAGCCTATGCTCAATAAATGTAAATCCAACAATTGTTTACAAGAAAACATTATTAATGTGCAATTTAGAGACTATCATAATTTTGCACTTACGAACATTTTAGTCGTAAGAAGTTTAGTGAAACGGCCCCCAGGAGTGTGTTATTGATCAAGAGCTTCACTGGTCACAAGTCCCATAATCCCCATTTCTCCAGTCACAGCCACATAACAGCCACTGGTGGTTGGTTATTTCTACTGTTGTTTTATTATGGGGAACTATACATACAAGGTGCATGATCACATGGTTACAACAACATCAACAATGGCTGAAAGTGTCGAAAGCTCGTCCAAGTAAGTATTATTTTATATTTTCCTTAATATGCAACAGATTTTTATGAAATATGGCGCAGCAAACGCGTCTTCATTAGCTGCATTTGGTGGTCCCGGGAGTTTGGCACGTACTTATGTCGTTTTTGCGAAGAATCAATTTTCCGTGTTGTAGTTTGGGCCAAAGTACAGAGACCACCAAATGCAGCTTAATAAGACGTGTTTGATGCACCATATTTCATCAAAATCCGTTACATAATAAGGATAAAATAAAAGAATACGAACTTTGAATCGGAGGGATTCTGGAAGTTTCAGTACTTGTTGTTGTTGTAGGTCCAAGCTTATGCACAGCTGAGTACATGTATTGTCACGGGGATAATAACGATTATGATTTAATGACCATTGGGTGGAAAACCATTCACTCACTAATAGTGTTATTGTGGTAGTAATTGACAGCCAGGCAGTGATTGAGCGGTCATATTTAGCACCTTGTATATTGGATAATAGGGGTAGTTATGGCTGTCGTTCATGAATATGATATGATACTGGTGCAAAAGAATTATTAAACAATAATTCCAGCGCAAAAATATTTACACAATTCCCTAACATTTGATTGGTCCGTTGCAAGTCTCCGTCCAAAATTTATATCCCAGTAAACTCCATGCCGAACTACTTTCCGTAACCGTCAGGCGCAGTTAAAATAATTCTTAAGAAAACATAAAATAAACACATTTTCTTGATGAATTTATTTCAAATGCTGGAATTATAAGGAATGAATGGCCTTTTTGTGAAATTTATCGGGGATATAAACTTGGAAAAGTCGCGGGAATACTGGACGAGGCCTTCCGGCCTTCGTCCAGTATTCCCGCGACTTTTCCAAGTTTATACCCCGATAAATTCCACAAAAAGGCCATTCATTCCTATATTACATGAAAATAGTTTTCTCACAGTTGGTGATTATAAAAGTACTGAGTATGTACTTGGTTGTCTTACTAGTGCTCAAAATCAGCAATTCTGATTGGTCAAGGCTGAGCTGATATTGTGATAATTTCGAGGTGAATCTTGCGATGGTAAAACTTTCTGAACACCTTATCAAAATTTAATTCAAAATCAAGCAGTGTCATTGGCCGAGCAGCTTCGACCAATTAAACTTGATTTTGAGACGGAGATAGGGAGTACATACTCAATTAGTTTTATAAATACAGGGCGAGATCTCTTAACTGCTAAAAATGAAATAAGCCTGGTTTTGTAAGATTGTCGCCCATTTGTAATTGCACACAGTGCAACAGGCCTATAATAAACTCTGCATCAAATTTAAGTTGAATTCCAGGATTGCCATCATACCTTCATCATTGGAGCTGATCAAGTCCGACTGGACCGAAATATTCCACAGTTGTACAGAGTTCCAGATAAGTTTTGTATTTAAAGTGTACTATACCCCCTATATTACAAATTCAACGCGTATTTTACTTTTACAAATGTATTATTGATTTTCTTCCTTATTAAATATGGAACAAATTATAACAAATAAAAAAAATTCACTTATTTGAGCTGCAAAAAGCAAACAGTGTTTGCTTTTTGTAGCTCAACTAAGTAAATTTTCAACTGTATTACAGTATTTTCACTACTCAGTTTTTCACTACTCAATATTTTGTACTCACACTTTTCATAATCAATGCGTATTCTGCTAAAATAAGTGTGTAAATAAGCACCTTATTTGGAGCTCTGGTTGTATAAGTATGGTATAAGAAAAGGAGCAATGTTGACATTGTGCTGGCCTTGACAAATCCACTCGTATTGGTGAGTGAATTTCCAATTTGAAGAGACAGTGCGGCATAAACATTAGAACATATAGGAGTGTGTGAGTTGATACCCGATCTGGACGAATTGAAAATTAGGAATTTGTCGAGATAATTTGTGCTCCAGGTAAGGAATTAGTAATGGAGTATTGTCACTCCATCATTATTTCAAAATTTTAATTGGGTAAAATAAAATCACACTACTGTTCACACATCAACAGACAGCAATTATTGAACAGTTTGCTTCGAAATGAAAACATATCTTGGTATTTCATTAGAAATGTCTCCTTGGAGATAATTCTAATGAAATACCAAGATTTGTTTTCATGGAAAATAAGAAAAATATGCTATATTTGTGGTCTGTTTATTGTTTTCTGCAGCATGATAAAGGTACCATAAAATTTGTAATGCTTTTTGATACTCGCTACTTCTGATTTCAATTGTGACCACCATGTGAACCGTGTAAATGGTCACAGCATATACTTTCGTCGAGAAATAATTAAGAAAAACAGAAGAAAAAAAGGTAAAATTTGCCAATGCCAAAATTTCTACTCTTGGCCTAAAATTTAACACTGTGTCTCCATTTAGCTAGCAGTCTCTGGTGTATGTGAAGTTTATGTGGTAATATACTTCCCCTGTCATCAAATCAATTGAGCAACAATCTGAGAAAACAGGTCTTATTCTATTTCTCACCAGTGTATATCCTGATCAGTTGCTACATGCCTGCAGCCTCACAATTGTCCATGTTTGGATCATTGATAATATAGCATCCAGTGTAGGCCCTGATCAGACTGCACGGATGTGCAGTCTGATCAGGGCCTACACTGCTTGCAAAGATCATAAGCCCAATTTTATCAAGTCGTGGCACCAATCAATTATTCATCCAGTAATTGTGTGCAAGATGATTGCTGCTTTCGTGGCCATTACTGGTGATGGAGGCATGTAATTGGGGCAAGTTTTCCCATACAGAGTCTAAGACTGCATGCAGCCAACTTCACATTCTGTTAGTCCTTTATGTCTTTGTTATCAGGTCTTTCTTTCTGTGGTCACTTTGTATGTTTTTCCCATTATCAGGTATTACTGTTGAACAGAAATGGCCATTATTTTATATTTTTATATTCCAAGTGAATATATACTAACAACCACTTCTATAACAGACAGTTTGGTGGCTTCCCATTTGTAGAGGTTAGTTTAAGTCAAATAAAACCAAAATGAACATTAAATATACATGTATTATCAACAATCATAGGTCTTATGACAAACCTGATGGACATGAAAAGAGCTCGAAAACAATTTATTTTTAGTTTTCCTTTAATTAATTTAAAAGAATCGTAGACAATTAATATTTCGTAAAACAACAACAGCTATGTGAATTGTGCTCCAGCAATACATGTTTTATGAACATTGATGGATGTCTTTCTGCCTTTGAACCTTGTTTTAATTAATCATTATCATGCCACAGTATTATAAAACCACATCACTTTATGACCGCAGCATATCGTTCTGAGGATATGCCATTTTGATTGGGGAAAATAAAATATTTTCTTTTATTGTGCTTAGAAGTATATGTTGCAACCACCATTTGAACCGTCTCATCGAGACAGTTCAAATGAGTGGTCACAACATATACTTTTATTGAGAAATAACAAA
The DNA here is from genome assembly GCA_029237695.1 of Conchocele bisecta. NCBI lineage: Eukaryota > Metazoa > Mollusca > Bivalvia > Lucinida > Thyasiridae > Conchocele > Conchocele bisecta. The sequence continues at coordinate 102,866,950 of CM055266.1, read as the reverse complement.
AATAAAATATTTAAAAAAAACATACCCGTAAAGGTGTATTCCGCATGTAATGGGTTACCTTTTTCATGCTGAGGATACACAATTTTTCAGACTGAAAATTTTCAATCATTTCCTTTTTTTCAGAAGTATATGTTGTGACGGTACCAAACACCATGAAAATATATGTGTGTTATCACAATATCCGGTTTTGGGAGTCTATTGTACGCGTAAAGTAATTGTAACCTCTGTAGAACTCAAAGTTGTGCGTTTTCACACGGTGAGATTATTAATTATGCATCATAAAGGAGTGCAGGGAACAGGTGCCTGTCTTATCAGCTGTTTGCTCCTGTGTGGCCCCAGTTAACCTCTCTATTGGTCCAGATAAGTATTATATTTGGACTAATATATTTATTCGGCTAACAGCACATACTCTCTCTTAGTTAAACCCTCCCTCCTAATATTAGTCGACCTATTTCAGATTTTCTGTAAAAAATAATAATTTTTTTGTTCCATTTAACTGCAGAAATGAATTTTATTTGGACGACCATATTTATTCTAATAGTAGCACTCTCTCTAATGTTAATTGATGCCTCCCAGACCTCGGGCTTGAAGGTCACATGATTAGGCTTCACAATTAACCCTTTCACCCCTAAGTAACTGGAATGGATTTTGATATGTTAGTTTTGCAGCCAATCCAATCGGCACAAAATAATTTTCAGACTAGTCCATGTTCTCAAAAATATGAAAATTACTTTAAAAAAGTGCAGATCCTGATGAGATGGCTCGTTACGAGCCGGCTCATCTGGATCTGCACTGTTTGAAAACTCCGCTATAGTGGGCTTTCGGGTTCAAGGGGTTAAAATATGGATGATTGTAAACAGCATATGAAGTTTCAAGTAAATCTTAACCAATAGAATTCAAATGGCCTCGTCCAGTATTCCCGCGACTTTTCCAAGTTTATATCCCTGATAAATTCCACAAAAAGGCCATTCATTCCTTATAATTCCAGCATTTGAAATAAATTCATCAAGAAAATGCGTTTATTTTCCGTTTTCTTAAGAATTATTTTAACTGCGCCTCACGGTTACGGAAAGTAGTTCGGTATTGGAGTTTACTGGGATATAAATTTTGGAAAGAGACTTGCTACGGACCAATCAAATGTTAGGGAATTGTGGAAATATTTTTGTGCTGGAATTATATATCGATATACTAACAGATACAGTTACAGACAAACAGACATCATTGTGACCACTGTATCTTGACATAAAAAAACAAACAATAACAAAGCTAAATAAAATACACTTATCTGGAGACCTGTTGATTGAGGTCGAAGATAATTATCTCTGGCTGCACTAATTGGTTTTTGAGGAGAATTTCATTTGAAGTACATGCACATACAAATGTTGAAGTCACGGTTCATTTACTCCATGACAGAATCTTGGCACATATCAGCCAATCTTAATATTAGTGTAAATAGAAATGTTTCGACATTTGTGCATTTTATCAATAGTTGGAATGTGCTATATTAAAACTTGTTGGCTAGCAATGTGATAAGGATGCCTTATTGTTTTAGTTGTATCCCACGCAAGAATCTCGGGTATACTATGGATTTTAAACCAAACATCACCTGCATCCGCTGCAGACACCTGCAGGCCGTTTCACTAAAAACTTTGTACGACTAAAATGTTTGTAAGTGCAAAATTATGATAGTCTGTAAATTTCACATTAACAATATTTTCTTTTAAACAATTATTGGATTTACATTTATTGAGCATATATGCTCGATAAATGAAAATCCATCAATTGAATTTTCAGACGATCATAAATTTGCACTTACGAACATTTTAGTCGTACGAAGTTTAGTGAAACGGGCCCCTTATCCAGAGCATAACTCTAATACCCTTATGAATATTTTCATGAAACTTCACACATGAATAGACCACGGCCCAAAGGTGTGTCGTGCATAAGAGTCGTTACTCTTGCCTCACTAATTTTCGAGTCATCTGCTTTTGTTATTTTACGCACTGATTTCTTGTCAGGAGCAAATCTTGGAGCACAACCCTTTGGAATATTTTCATGAAACTTCACACATGCATAGACCACGACCCAAATTTATGTCGTGCACTAGACTGACAACTATTGCCTCACTAATTTTTTGGTTATCTCCCTTTGTTTTCTCGCACACTGATTTGTTGTCCGGAGCATAACTCAAATACCCTTTGGAATATTTTCATGAAACTTAACACATGCATAGGCCATGAGCCAAAGGTGTGTCTTGCGCAAGAATGCACTTTTACCGTCTGTTTTGCTCTCATTTCATCCGCATCTGAGACCCAGGGACCTTTCAGTAATAATGTTACCGTCAAATGTCAATAATTCATGGAATTTGTCCGAAAGCATAACTTGTGGCGGTCATATGTCTCGATATCAGACTCACACAAACAACTCCTGAATAACCATGAAAATGAAGGACTTGGATGAAAGTGTCCTGCACAACAATACACCAAAATACCCAGGAATGATTGTTCTATGCTTATCATGGATCTGTTGTTGACTTTGTCTTGTAATTTTTTACCAACAGACTACAAGTCCAAAGTCCAATATGTTCAATCCACCTCCCAATGCAAGCATAATGTAATGCAGGCGCGGATACAGGGTGGGGGGGGGTGTCCAGGGTGTCCGGACCCCCCTCCCCCCCTTGCTCCGGGCAAAAAAAAAAGAAGAAAATCTACAATACTCGAATAGTTGACTTTTTTCGTGGCCTAGGTGTCAGGAAATCGCATCTGCGGCGATCTGGCATTTAAAAATTTCCTGGGGGAGGATCCTCATCAGACCCCCCCACCCCCCCCCGACTTTATGATGCGCATCACACTTCAAGCTGGCGGAGGTCTAGACCCCCCCCCCCTGCAATTATTTCTGTATCTGTATCCGCGCCTGTAATGCATGCACAAATCATACCACTTGGCATATTAATGTTGGTTCAAATATCACAAATTTCTGAAAACTGTCATGCAGATGTTTTTCCAGTAAATATATGGATGACAGATAATGATTACCCAGTGGCTCCATATGTGAGTGTCGGATTACTCATTACAAGGGAGAACAGTTGGGCTAAGATGCTGCAATTGTCATCTGTTGGTATGATGTTTGATCCTCACATAGACAACTCTAAATTACAGACTGAAAATCTGAGAAAAGGGGCTTTAACCCTTAGATCACTACACACAACATATGTTGTCTGCTGTTGCTTTTATATCTTGCCTTATTTCTTAATAAAAACATGGTTTGACGGCACTTCAGAATCATTTCCAATGGAAATGATTCTGAAGTGCTGTCAAATCATGTTGTGAATTATTCTAAAGTGCTGTCAAAGCATGTTTTTGATGATAAAAATGGAAAATAGAAACAGCAGACGACAAAAAAATAAGATCGAGGTGTAAAGATTAAAATGTTTGCGACCAATGGCGTTGCATTCTGGTTAGGGCTTACCAATCAGTGTGGGACAACCAACCCACAAGCAAGGGGCTAAACACGTTTTTGCTAAGATTTACTGTATGGGGTGTTAACCCTTTTCAATACTACAGACCTGTATAGTTGTATCAATTTGCAAACAATGTAGATCCAGATGAGTCGCCTCATGACGAGCCGTCTCATCAGGAACTGCACTTTTTGCAAGTACTTTTCATATTTTTAAGAGCAAAAACACCTCTTTTTCATAAATGGACTAGTCTGAATATCATTTTGTTATTATTTGATTGGTTGCAAAATTAACATATCACAATCTATTCCAGTTACTTAGGGGTGAAAGCGTTAAATATATTCAACAAACTGATATACTTTTTACTTAAAAGAATACACCATGTATGTGTGGGGGTCAGGGTGAGTGGATGGCAAATTCAGCACCGAAATGACAACATCCTTCCAGCACTGAGAAGCACATCACTGATCATACTGATCTGGTGCCAGGCACCATTGCCACACCAGATCACTGGCCTACAGGTGTGAATCCTGGTAATGAAAGATCCACCTTTAGAAAAAGCTAAACATACTTTTGCTAAACATACCTTTGGATTGACTTGCAGTCACAGCCACATTTTAAGGAATTTCTAGTCAAAATATGTCATGATCAGTCAGAGCAATGGTCCAAATGAGTGGTCACACAACACATACTTCTGAGGAGAAATAAGAAAAATAAAGAAAACAATCCACCATAATGTTGACAGTCTGTTGTCTGTAGCGTATCTAGTAGGTCCAGAGTCTGTATGTGTGCGATTAAATTGCTGTGGCCCAGGGCATATTTTTATATCTCATCAATAATTAATAACTTGCTCCTGTGACCTGCAAATTTAGATGGCCTGTGATAGCTTAGGTCTTTCAGTTGATTAGTCGTGTCTACTTACTCTGCCTCTCAAGGCTGTAGTGATACACTGGGTATGCCTAATGGTGTGTTTATCCTATGTATGGAAAGGAAAACATAGTATTTTGTAACAGATCAATTATACAAATTATACATTAGAATGCTGGTAATTAACAGTGTTGTCTGCTGTTGCTTAATATTTTGCATTCTTTATCAATAAAAACATGGTTTGACAGCACTGTAGAATCATTTCCATTGGAAATGATTCTAAAGTGCTGTCAACGCATTTTTTTATGATAAATTAACCCTTATAATGCTGGGAATGAAACGTGTCGTCTGCTGTTGCTTAATATTTTGCCTTTATCAATAAAAACATGGTTTGACAGCACTGTAGAATCATTTGAAGAAACCATGTGCTGTCAAACCATGTTTTTATGATAAATTAACCCATGCTGGGAATGAAAAGTGTTTTCTGCTGTTGCATAATATTCTGCCTTCTTCCTCAATAAAAACACCGCTGCTGCACTCTTTTTGCGCTGGTTACTAAATGAAAATGTGATACATTTTATTCTGGTGCTGAGTACTGCACCAGTGATACATTGGCTGTTGAATCTGGATTGTATGCTGGTGTTGATCTTAATTTAGTTCCCAGTGGAAGTTTTTATGGCAACAAATGTCAATTAGGCTGCAAGTTGTGGATAGTATCAACCTTCACTTGACCACTGACTCCAATTTTTACATCCCAATTGTGGCAGTATTCCACTTTCTTAGCTACATTCTTGAATCAAATTTATATAAACGCCAACGAATCAGGATTTTATGTCGGTGTTGCCTGTAATTTAGTTACCAGGGAATTTGTCGTAGAAACATCTTGAATTGGTCTTCATGGACAATGTCAACCATAACTCGGCCGGCCATTGACTTGAATGGTCTTGTTAGTCCGTCCCAATTGTCGTAGTATTCCAGTTTCTACGCTATAATCTTGAATCAACTCTATATAAACGCCAACGAATCAGGATTTTATGTCAGTGTTGAGCGTAATTTAGTTCCCAGTGGAACTTTTTGTAGAAACAACGTCAATTAGGCTGCATGTTGTGGACAGTATCGACCAGCGTCACATGGGTCCTGTGAAAGTGTGATAAGTAATAATCATGGAGAATTACAGAAGATTTGGCCATATGCTCATTCCTGACTCACCCCGGCTGTGTCGTGGCCTGTTATTACTGGAGAGTGGTCATTTTGGAGTTTGGTTTAATCCTGCTGGGAAACAAAAAATTGTCGTCTGCTGTTGTTCTACATTTTGTCTTCTTTCTCAATAAAAACATGGTTTGACAGCACTTTATGGAAATGATTCTGAAGTGTTGTAAAACCATGCTTTTAATGAGAAAAATGGAAAATAAATATTCAGCAGACGACAAAAATTAATTCAGCAAATCCCAATGCACGTACGGGCCTGCAATGTAAGGGTTAAAAAAGAAAGAAAAATCTGGCATTTGTGACAATATTGCGTTTGCAATCAATCTAGGCTCAGATCCGACTGCACAATCAGTGGTCAGTTATTACTGGACAGTAATCATATTGGAGAGTTGGTTTGAAAAACTGGAATATGTGACATAATGTAGCAATTGCAGTCAGTGTATACACAGCAAATGAAAGGGACATAACACCATTTGCAACAATTTTAGATGGTATTCACCTTGATAAGGCACATATTTGTATTTAATTCATCATCCTGTGGGCAATGTCAGATAGATGAACAGCGTATATCCTGATCAGATTATGCGGATGCGCACGCTGGTCTGGGGCTACACTGGTCATTGGTAAACCCTTTGATTAACTCTTTGCATGCTAGCGGCATCTGCCAAACAAATTAGGACTATATGTTTTATTTCTCTGTAAATATGTTTTGGAATTTCATTAGAATTGAGTCCTCATACTCATGATATTTACAAGGAGAAATAAAAGAAAATATGATGAATTTTTGTCTGCTAGTTTTGAACTATTTATAGCCCACAAGTTTCCCAGCATGCAAAGAGTTAAAATCCCAGCAGCCTGTATTCCATATTCAGATGTTCTGTGTAAAATGGGCTCCTGTCCAGAATAATAATAATCATCAAAATGTTGGTGATCATACATTAACACTTAGAATTTGGGAAATGAAAATGGTTGTCTGCTGTTATTCTACATTGTGTCTCCTTTCCCAATAAAACATGGTTTGACAGCACTTCAGAATCATTTCCATTGGAAATTATTCTATAGTGCTGTCATATCATGTTTTTGATGAGAAAAAATGGAAAATAAACGGCAGATGACAAAATTTAATTCAGCATTATAAGGATGTTGCTCTAGTTCTATTAATGAAGTTCATTTTCTAACACCTTGACATAATTACTGGTCAAGAGAGATAATTACTGATGAAGGGAGATGATTACTGGCCAAGGGAGATAATTACTGGTTAAGCAATAATCAGGGGAGATAATGACAGTGTAGGGGATTCCATGATGTATTGCGCATTCTGTTCATGTGTAGCTATTCCTGGAATATTATTAATGTCTCTGCTGGATGGAATGGCTGGCTCAACGGCATGGCATTTTGGCTTCCACGAAAGCACAATACGGGGCAGAACTTGTTATCTGCTTCCATGTTGTGGCCACAGGAGTATAGGAGGGTACAATAGTGTCGGCTAAATCTGCGCACGTAAGGCTTTCCAAACAAATTTAAATGTCATTAACATTCCCATATTCAGTAAAAGTTCCCTGAATACTCAATGATGTTCAAAGAAGTATGTGCAGGTAAAATGTCATAACGTTCTGACATCGGTAAGTGATGTAAATTATGTGATATATAACATTACATGCATGTTTGCGTCACATATTTTCTGCTAATGCTGTACATCTGGTATTGTAAACAAAAATGGCGAACAGCATACTGGATCAGTATAGCATAGCAAAATTGGTATTAAGCTTGAAGTAGAACTATCCAGTGACATCATGACCAGTTAGTTTGTTAGTTGAACAGTTAATTTAGTAAATTAGACTGCTATTCCATCAGCAGGGTATGAGGATTTTACACATTTTGGCTATACATGTATTCTGAATAACATTTTATCAGAATGTAATAAGTATGTGCCACAGTGTAGCAATTAATCAGCTTGTTTATTTCAAAATCCACATATTTTATTATGACGTACGCAAGGTTAAATCTGACGTGAATTGCGCATTAGCCACTGAGCAAAATTAGCCGAAACAACCGTATGTGTATCATAACGATGAATCCATAACTGGAATGGACTGTGATATGTTAATTGTGCAACCAATCCAACCGTCACAAATTTTCAGACTGGTCCATTTATGAAAATGGGGTGTTTTTGTTCTCAAAAAATATGAAAATTACGTGCAAAAAGTGCAGATCCTGATGAGACGGCTCGTCACGAGCGGGCTCATCTGGATCTACACTATTTGCCAATACCACTATACAGGTAGTGTTGAAAGTGTTATCGATACAATTCAGAAAAAATCTGATTTTTTTTTTAATCTCTATAAAAGTATATATTTGCACGGTCTGATCAGTCTTGACGCTGTTCACAAATTACTCAATGCTTCTATTATGATGTAGTATATGGTAGATCCTTCTCAGATAATAGTCTGGCCACAAATGCCATATAAGCCAGTAGCCATTTCTCCAGTCACGGTCACAGTTGTCCTATAGTAGAATACATGTACCGATAGTTTCCTGTAGTTCTGGATTCTCAAGTAGAAAGCAACTAATGGGATGGGGCTAATCGAGTTTTCTGTTTCGATGATGAGAATTAAAGGGCCTCTCAGATGCAACTGTGTTTCATATGCACAGTAGAGTCCTTGGCAATTTAACAAGACTGGTGGAAACTGTATGCAAATATTCCATGTCTGTCACAAGTAACAGAGGTTTCTGCATAGTTTATGCAAATGAGCTGTGACATCACGGTAAGTTCATTTAAATAATTCAAATTATGATATTTGTTTTTCCATTAAAATCAATATTATTTTCTTGACATTTGTATTGCAGTATAAATTGTCGAGGACTATAATGTGCATATTAAGCTCAACTGCATGCCAGAGGCCCTTTAATCTGCATGGCACCATTTCAGGATGCTATTCAAACATCGACAGTGAGCATCACTCCAGATCATGTACCCATACCCCTCCAATCATCCCACCCCCACGCTTTCTCCCCGACAGTACATACTTCTGAAAGAAAGATTCCCAATAAAATAATCAATGGCCCACCAATCTGTCCGTCTTTAATATCGTTCATGTTAACCATTACCTGAATTATTTTTTGTTATCGGCTGTTTAGTTTTCATTTTTCTCGATGAAAACATTGTTTGGCAGCACTTTAGAATAATTTCCAATGGAAATTATTTTAAAGTGCTGTCAAACCATGTTTTTATTGAGAAATAATAGATAAGATAGGCAAAAACAATGGCTTATCGGTGCAACTAAAACCACTCTCCATAGGTGGCTTTTTATAAGATTTTCACCTTTTTATCCAACAGATTATCACCAGAGATATGAATATTGTTAAAACATGTATGACTATCCTCATTGTTGACTGCCACCAATGTTTACACCGAGATTTGACGTATTTGACACGTAATGTAATATGGAGGTGTTGTTTATCTGTTGTATGGGCGTTCAGATTAGATTTTGATAATGAACCTATTTGACGTCTTGAACTCTGATAAAACAACTTTGTATGCCTTGTCAATTTGTTTATTTCTATACATTGGGGGTGTTCTAGTGCACTTGTTTGATGACACTTTCAACAGAGTATTTTTATGCCACCGGGTTTCGAAGAAACGGGTGGCATATAGTGTTTGGACCGTCCGTCTGTCCGTCCGTCCGTCCGTCCATCCGTCTGTCCGTCTGTCCGTCCATCACACTTTTCGGTTAACCACTTTGTCACAGTTTCTCAAATATGCTGCAGGTGGCATCCGCGTTCGACGCATTTCTTGTTTTTTCTTCAATTTATTAAAGACTTAGTCTTTCGACGAGACATTAAACTGAGGCCACCAAGCTATATTACCGCAATCTTAACCCTTAGAATGCGGAACCGAAAATAGTCGTCTGCTGCTGTGTCATATTTTATCAATTCTCTCAGTAAAAATATGGTTTGTCAGCATTTTAGAATCAAAATTTCTGTCAAACCATGTTTTTTATGTGAAAAATGGAACTTAAAAAATAAACAGCAGATGTCAAATTTTTATTCAGCATTGTAAGAGTTAAACACACTCACTTTCATCAGACATAACAGTTAGTTTGAATGTAATGTGTCAACTCTGCATTTCAACTGTTACTCATAGAACACAGAAGTTGTTCATTGCAAAATTTGATTTGCATTGCAAACAAAACCCAGCCGCACATATATTCGTCAATCCTACTTAAGAATATATTTTTGCTGATGAGATGATGGATGGAATTGAGTGGTCAGAACATGTCATGTTCTTGAAAAGAAATACAAATATTTTTATTATTCTCGCAGAAAAATATAATATTATGAGGTAGTAAAAAGTAGGCTTGGTTTGAGTGGGTGGACCAGCATCATTGGATCCTTTTGTTATTTATTACCCTAATTTTATTATCCAGCATCATTTGTGGCTGTGACTGGAGAATTTGATCTAGATCAGCATGAACATTCGCACAGTCTGATCAGGATTCTGTACTGTTCACCATTCCATCAATGAAACATCTGTCACACTTCTAACAAGCAGTATAGATGGTTATCAGGCTACCAGCATGTGCTATGTGATCAGAAGCTGCACGGGTCACAAATCCCATAAGCCGTATTTCTCCAGTCACAGCCACATTTATGATTGTGAATGGAGAAATGAGGGCGACATCTATCGCCAGTCTAGCTCCTCGTCCGTTAATAGTCACCTGGTCGCATAAGGATCTGTACTATTTGTGACACATGAATACTTTCCCGGAATGGCATAGGCGCAGGCTGGTCTGGTTCTACACTGGTCGCAAAAGTCAGAAGTCACATATCTACCATTATATTTGTGTTTTGTTGTGTATTCACTGACTGACTTAACCCTTTCAACCCTACAGACCTGTATAGTGGTATTGGCAAACAGTGTAGATCCAAATGAGCCGGCTCGTGATGAGCCGTCTCATCAGGATCTGCACTTTTCATATTTCATATTTTTGAGAACAAAAACAAACACCCCCTTTTCAAAAATGGACACGTCTGAAAATTATTTTGTAACAGTTGGATTGGTTACAAAATTAACATATCCAAAACAATTCCAGTTACTTAGGGGTGAAAGGGTTAACTGCCATGGTAGACCTTGACCAGCCTGGCTTCTGCGCAGTCTGTTCTGGGTCCACACTGGTCACACTGGTCACAAAGGCCATACATCCCATTTCTACCGTCACGGCCACGTTTGTGTTTTATTGTGGATAATTTGAGTTAGCTGTTTTTACAACCAAGCTAATTTTCGTGAGGCAGACAGCCAATGACATTATTGTAACATTTGCTCGCTGTATGTATGACTTTTAGGAGCGGAACCCATTTGCAGACTGCGACAATATAATATAAAACACTGCTTGGTCAAAGTAGTTCCAAAATTAAGAAAAACTTATTGTATCCAATGGAAACGTGAAATATTAATTCTATTGTTAATAAATAAATAATAATAACTTAAGAGTGAAGTCAATAACTCGTCATCGCAATATACACACTTTTTTTTATAAATTTGAATTCAGAAACGGGGAGATAATCCAGGACTTGTTGGTCAAATAAAAAATTCACTTTGTGCATCTGCACACCGTAAGGAAGCTACATACCAAATATCAAGACTCCAGCTATTGCTTTTTAAATGTTTTGGGTATTAATAGAAACCACCATTGCTTGTTTCTTTATATAGAATTAATGACAAATTGTGAACAATGTTGTAAGAGCAGATGCATGGCTGAAGGGTAACACCGTCGGATTGCCATGCTGGCGACCCGGGTACGATTCTCGGCCGGGGCGTCAGTATTTCTGAGATATAAGAACCAGAGGGGACTATTCTAATATGAGCTAGGCCCACTGGGGCCGGTCTCCTCTGTAGTCACCTTCCTTTCTCCCCTTTTTGGTGACACTACATGCAAGGTCATCGAGCCAGTGCCATTGTTAATACAACTGTATAAACAGCTTGCTCCAATAGATAATTATTTCCTGGACAGTCTAGTGGAACATGAATCCATTGTGAAACTCATGTATGTGGCTGTGACTGGAGAAACAGGGTTTATGGGTTTTGCGACCAGTAGATCCAGATCAGCCTGTGCATCCGCACAGCCTGATCAGGATCTGCACTGTTCGCCATTCCATCAATGACACACCCGTCGTGGTTCTAAAAAGCAATATAGATCGTTATCAGGCTACATGAGTGCTATTTAGCCAGAAGCTACACTTGCCACAAATCCCATAAGCCCCTTTTTCTCCAGTCACAGCCATTTGAGACACGCCGTGTAATTTTGTACCTTCTGCGTAATTTCATTAAATACATTTACAAAACTTACAATATTTTTCATAAATAAAGTCAAAAGTTGTCAACATTTTCAGCATGTATTTTATGAAAATGTTGTCAACTTTTGATGCCATTTACGGAAAATATTGTAACTTTTATAAACGTATTTCATGAAATTACGCAGATGTCCGAAGGTACAAGATCACATGGCGTGTCTCATATATGCTTATTGATATTAATGAGCGTGTAATTCTGCATCTGTCTGGCGTCAGTGTAATCAGTCATTGCCTTATCCCAATGGCCTTTCTCATCGCCTATCTCACAGTCGGCCATATTGGCAACCAAATTTGGAATCAAATGCGATATATTGACAGGCAATTTATAAAAGGCACTTCACAGTTATGATGCCCACATAGTTGGTAACTGGGAAACTAGAATAGTCAAAGTTCTACGAACGGTCACCTCCCTACAACAACCAACCCTCTCTGTGGCATCCAATGCTTCTATCCCAATTGAATAATAATTAACCTCTCTACAACATCCACTTCAGAAAATGCCAGTTTCGTGTTTTCTTAACCCTTAGACCGCTACACACAATAATTGTCGTCTGCTGTTGCTTTTATATCTTGCCTTATTTCTCAATAAAAACATGGTGGTGACAGCACTTTAGAATCATTTCCATGGAAATGATTCAGAATTACTGTCAAACCATGTTGTAAATTATTCTAAAGTGCTGTCAAAGCATGTTTTTTATGATAAAAATGGAAAACAGAAAAAAACAGCAGATGACAAAAAATTAAGATAGCGGGCGAAGGGTTAATACCAGCATTTTTTTATGAGAATCTGTAGACATAATAAATTATAAACTAGCATTAATATATTTCTTAATAGATGTTCATTGTTTCTATGTCTGCTTGGATGGATACATTCAGTAGAACCTTTCTAAACTGGATGATAAAATTTGGCTGTGACTGGAGAAATGGGGCTTATGGGATTTCTGACCAGTGTAGTAGCTCCTGATCAAATAGCAAATTCCTGTAGCCTGATAATGATCTACATGTATATTGCTTGTTAGAAGCACGACGGGTGTTTCATTGCTGGAATAACGAACAGTGCAGATCCTGATCACAGGCTGATCTGGATCTACAGTAGTTGCAAAACCCATAAGCTCCATTTCTCCAGTCACAGCCAGATTTATGTCTCTAGCGTACATCTGTTGTTTCAGCTAGCGTATTTAATTTTGGTGGCTTTTACCATCATGTGCTGTTATGTCTAATGATGTATGTTTCCTATGCCCCCAGTAGCAGTAGAGCCAAGAGGCATATATTGTTAACAGTTTGGACTGTGTGTCCGTCCATTTTATGCGTGTCCGTGTGTGGGTTTGGTTAAGAAGTGTCCAGGGTTTCTCCAATCTGCCACCGGGTGGGGTGGGGGAGAGGGGGGAGGCATCTGTGTGCGGACAGGCCACATTGCCTTGTGTTGAGATGCATTAACTCTTTCAACACCACAGGCCTGTATAGTGGTATTGGCAAAAATTGTAGATCCTGATGAGCCGGCTCGTGACGATCTGCACTTTTTGCAAGTAATTTTCATATTTTTGATAACTTAAGCATGCTGTTTTCATAAATGGACTAGTCTGAAAATCATTTTGTGACGGTTAGATTGGTTGCAAAATTAACATATCAAAATCCATTCCAGTTACTTTGGGGTGAACGGGTTAAACCTGTATTAAGTACTCATATTCCTTCTTGGATTGCAGTGGAACCTCACTAAACTGGATACCCTGATTACCTCCCAGCATGTCCAGTTTAGTGAGGTTACAACTGTATTGTGTACGTGTCAGCGTGCCCACAATACCAATCAACGTATTTGAATGCAGCAACAGTTTGTGCGAGTTTGCAATGCAGATTGAATAATTTTCACCAAGAAATTACCGGAATATATGAGTAAATGGACCTAATGGCATTTGCGAACAGCATAGCCCCAGATAAACTTGCACAGTCTGATCAGGGTCTATGCTGTTCACTATTTATTGACTAAAGTAACTTTTCTCAATCGACTTTTCAATGGGCAACACAATGGATTAGCAGTGTAGATATTGATCATTTTGTTATGTCCCATGTGAACATGGCGGTTTATTTGAAAGGAAACACCTATATCAAACAGTGTATACCCTGGTCGGACTGCCTGTATGTTATGGCTTAACTGTTGGTATGGTGATCGCAAATATTGTAAAGTCCATTTCATTTGGCAGGGTTCAAATGGAGCAAGATATGAAAACAGGAGTTTATGTTGTATTATTTTGGCATATATACTCTCCACTTGACATATATGTGATTGTGACTAGAGAAATGGGGTTTATGGGTCTTACAACCAGTGTAGATCCAGATCAGCCTGTGCATCCGCACAGTCTGATCAGGATCTGCACTGTTCGCCATTGCATCAATGAATCACCCGTCATGCTTCTAACAAACTACAGGCTACAAGAGTGCAAAACCCATATACCCCATTTCTCCAGTCACAGCCACATATGTGTAGTCCCATCTATTTAACTCTTTGCATGCTGGGAAATTTGTGGGCTATAAATAGTTAAAAAATAGCAGATGACAATTCATTATATTTTCTTTTATTTCTCCTTATAAATGTCATGAATATGTCTTAGAATTTCATTAGAATTGTGTCCGGAGTTTCAAGACATATTTACAGAGAAATAAAACATATACCGTAAAGATTCTAATAGACGCCCATGCTCCAATAGATGCCCACCCCCCACTTTTCATGTTGAAAATGACACATTTTTTTGGACGATTTTCACGAAATTAGTGCCTCTAATAAACGCCCAGTACCGACTTGAAACAAAATCGGAGCTAATTGTCCAATTAGATTTTTTTCTTTCCATTATTTCGAAAGCAACTTCCTTTAAAATCGACTGTTTCCGGTGTCGCAGTAAATTCCTCATCAGCAGTAGCTATTTGCACGGACACAGGGTGATCAGAATTTACACGGTTATGGAGACGCCAGTGTCAAAGCATCTCAAACCCGACAGATCCGAAACGCTGACGCTGACGAAACGTCCGTAGGCGTAAATCTGATCAGCATTAATGATTGACGCTGTCTTGATGATATACATTACCATTACATTTAACATTTCTACCGGCTGTACCATAATGACCAGAGTGGGCTGAAACGTCTTGGCCCAAATGTTTATAAACTGACAGACAGTACATTCAAGTTTGGCGTTTGAGAGTAACGTCCCTTGGTTATGTTTTTGTTTAGATAGCAGAACATCATATATTTTTTTATCATTTTCCCTTTGCTGAATAACACTTGCCTCTATTAAACGCCCACCCTGGACTTCGGAGCCAGTGGTGATTCTAATAGACGCCCGGGCGTCTATTAGAATCTTTACGGTACTCCTAATTCGTTTGGCGGATATTTTCGTGGCTAGCATGCAAAGAGTTCAATACCTTATTGCCCCCATCATCGGTGCAGGTGAAATACTGGATTTGATCCAGTTAACCCTGCCTTAAATGACCTTATCTGTTGACAGGCCATTAAATACCATTAAATAAATAAGACCTTATTGTTGATGGATGTAAAATTTCATTCAGTCTCTCCAATGAAAATCATATTTTGCTAAATTGAGACCAAGACTAATCCTAACGTTTTATGTTGCTTAGTCTTCCATTGCATTGTCTGTGTACAGAAAGCCTCTTGCACTATATAAGCCAATGCCTCTTGGATGTTCTTCAACTGCTAGATAATAAATTGCATTTTCTGAACAATATTGCTTCTTTTTTCTAAGTGCTTCAATGACTGGAAATAAGCGTAATGTAATGTTCTCCCGAATGAATGGTTTCCGCAAGCTTTCACACCATTTCTACCATTAATATGTCGTGTATCATTTCTTTTTATGCTCATGCTCATCTTGTTGCAAATGTTGCACCGATTTGTGTCACATTTGCTTCTAATGAGACTAGCTATAAGCTAGGTAGCATAATTCTCATACAGAACATCAGTTGACATCATCTATCAAATGATGATTTTTATGCCAAATCAAATAGTTTATCTGTGTTTTATATTGGGAAGTTTTTGTCGAGCCCGGTTGCGGAAAGCGAGACATAGTGATCACAATGACGTCCAGGTGTGCGTCCGTGCGTCCGTGCGTCCGTGCGTCCGTGCGTCCGTGCGTCCGTGCGTCCGTGCGTCCGTGCGTATGTCTGTGCGTGCATCCGGGCACACTATGTGCGTGCGTGCGTCCGTCTGTGCATCCATCGTCCGTCTGTGCGTCCGTCCGTCCGTCCGTCCGTCCGTCCGAAATCTGCGTTAAAGTTTTTAAAAATACCATCAAATGCCTCGGCGGGCTCGACATGCGCGGGCCGCGGCCATCTGGTATATATATATTTGCTACAATCCAATATATATAAATTGACTGAACATTGATACATTGTCAGATAGTAGTTATTGTATGACGGTAGTTTTACAATCATGGCCTACAATGTGAGACCTAAGACTCTTCCTGAACAAATAAACCTCACTGATTATTGCTGTTGTATGGCTCATTTACTGGGTAATTCTGGTTATTGCTCTTTTCACGATTTGGCAATTTTCTTATTCTTCATTCGTGAAATCTTGTTTGCATAAAATCTACATGTATTGATGATAGATTGTCTTGACACAGAGCTTGTAGACCTGGAATTGTATGTTTGTTTAAATAAGTGTGTGTTAGTTTACCCATTTCAGTCTAAGGATACAATAATTTTTGTTGAAAAATCTCATTATTTTGTTTATTTCTCTATAAAGGTGTATGCTGTTACCACTCATTTGAACCATCTCGTCGATATGGTTCAAATGAGTGGTAACAACATATACTTTTGAGATGAAATAAACAAAATAGGATTTTTTTCCCCCTAAAAAGTTTCATACTACTATAATGGTATCCCGTCTTTAATGGGTTAATGCAGCAAATTTCAAAGCATTTCATCTGTTGCAAATTCCTAATTTGTCCAGAATCGTGTAAGGTGTAACCACTCATTTGAACCATCTTGTTGACCAAGATGGCTCAAAAGAGTGGTTGCAACACACCCTTTCAAAGAGAAATTACCAACAAAAAGAGTATGAAAGTGTGGTTTGTTCTTTCACCTTGCAAATAATGGCAGAAAGAAACAACACTAAAAATTGGTTGAGGGTTTGGGGTGGGCGATACACTGCAGCTCCATTATAACGCGATGGTCGGGGTCCAAGATTTCAAATCGCTATAAAATTTCGGGACATGCACGGTACTGGTATCATCCGCATTTCGGTTATCAACTATTGCGGGAATTCCATTAGCAACGGTCCCATATAAAATCATGTCATTTGAACAGAAGTTAAAGTAATTATTAATAATGACATACAATGTATTAAACATTCGAGTTATTTATAAAATCATGCTTATTACGTTGTATAGTGCTCGTGATAGACAGACGCGATTTCAAATTTACATTTAGTTAATCAGGTGACGGCAGAAACATAAATACACATTAGGCATTAAATACAATTGAGCTTGGAAAGTCAATAAAAATAGATGTGGGAAATGCATATTTTATTGGGTCTATAGCAGAGCTCCAGTTAAGGAGCAACTTGGGGTGAAATTTTGTTATTTTTTCATAAAAAATGGCAAGTTGGGAGTTCTTTAGAATCGTCTCATTGAGACGATTCTAAAGCACTCCCAACTTGCCATTTTTGATGGAGAAATAAGAAATTTACCTCCAAATTACGCACCTTAACTGGAGCGCTGGTCTATAGAATAAAAACAAACAACCAAACTTTTACTTTATGTCCAATGGGCCAATAGCTGACATAAATTGAGGAATATTTCCAGTAGCTAGAGCAGATTTATCACCATGGGAGGGTGATCATATTATTCTGGATGTGTGTTCAACAGCGAACCATGCTCTTAGCAATCATCGTAATTTGGTTATGTTGCTAAATCTTGTTTGCATAACATCTCTCACACTTTTTAACAAATTGCTTCTCAGAGTTTTTGAGGAATTGATTATTCATGATGTATTATAGTGGCGTGTGTGTGCATTTTTTTTGTCTGATTCCATTGGTATCAATATGCTGTTTGATATTATTGAGTGTTTCAATAGTTTCAAGACGGCATGACGGGTATTTCATTGATGAATTGCGAACAGTGCAGATCCTGTTCAGACTGTGCATCTGCACAGTCTGATCAGGATCTGCACTGTTCGCGAAACACATGAGCCCCATTTCTGCAGTCACAGCCACATTTTACCCACTACATTTTTAGACTGATTCTGTCAATTGAGTTTTGCCTGTGCATGTGTGACTATCCCATATTGCATAATGCATACATACTATGGCCTGGTTATATCCGGTTATATCTGGCAAAGGTTCACTGTCTGTTAACCTTCCCCTGTGGTTTGCCTGTTGGATACACACTATTTATTTCCATTGCAAATTACAGAAGCTGGCTATACATATAAAACCTAATCAGATCCAATGGAGGTGACATTAGCTAAGCCCCACATAATTCATCGTGTAATCCATTACTGGCGGGACACATTTAGAGTGATGTGAATGTTTCCAAGATAACTTTGTAGTTGACTATTCGAACATTAAGGGGAGCTTTTAAAATTTGTCACCCACCATCAATATCAGTCAGCATCAACCTCCATGTCATGAGTTAACCTGCGCATATCAGGATTTGTTGAAAAAATACTATAAAAAATAAAAACATGTTTTCATCATGGCCCTGTGTAATATGGTTTAATTGAATATATATGACGATACTAGGACCGCTGGGTTGTTTCAATTTTCACCGATATCGGTACATAAGTATCAGATTTTCTATATTGTCGGGAACTATGAAATAGATTTGCAAAGGGAAATAACTAGCTACGATCCCTCATTATTCATGTGACCGAAGTGACTTTGGTATATCGATTCTGGGTTAGTTGGAAGATAATAAATTGCTATTTATCCTCGTAATAAAATGTTTTGCCAAATTATGTAATGGGTGAAAAACATATTTACCTCGATCGTTGTTGCGTTTTTAAATTGTTTCAGCATAGTTACTGCAACCATCAATGAACGAGTCAACAGTAACAGTCAAACCCAAATAACGAGAAGGCTCATACATAAATTTTGCTTTAATTTAATATTATCGATTTAATATTTTTGCATTGTTTATATGGCCGTAAAATTTGTGCAGGTTTCGTGAAACAGACAGAGTAGGTGGCTAATTTACAGAATAACTTCACTAGCGTACCATCTCCCTAATTGTTGTGGAAGCCTGGCTAAAACAATTCCACATTGATTGGTCATTAAAGATGGATGAAGCAATTCTACAAGTCCAGATCGATGTGAATGACGCCATGTGAATAAATGCTTTTTCACTTTTTTTTTGTGTCTCCTGTAATGTGTTTAAAATCTGCTTAGTCGATGCTTGAACTGTTTTGAAAAAGTTGCAGCAGATTTCTTCATCGTTGCTTAATTGCTTGTAACGTGCTATTTTTCTCAGCAAATTGGGGGCTGTTTATTTTATGACACGTTTATAGACCACACCTGATAATTTTACTGCGGGGAGGGGGGGGAGACGGGAGGGTATGCATATAATAACATCATTATGGTGAATCCATTCTCACCGGGATTCAGATGACAATAGTGAATTCTTCATTTCCAGGATTTATTTATGGACTAATTTCCCTTACACTGCTGAATTAAACTTTGTCTTCTGCTGTTTATTTTCCGTTTTTCTCATCAAAAACATGATTTGACAGCACTTTAGAATCATTTCCATTGGAAATGATTCTAAAATGCTGCCAAACCATGTTTTTATTGAGAAAAATGGAAAATAGAAAATAAACAGCAGACAACAATTTTCGTGTCTACCATTAAAAGGGCCAAGTGATGACAACTGTTGATTGGCCAGTGTACAACATCAATCCAATCCAATCGACAAGTTGTTTTGAAAAGACTAATTGGTGATTCCTATGCAAATGTGGAAATAAATTTGGCCCACTGGAACTGGAAAGGTCTTTATTTCTCCGACATGTACACAAAGCAATTTACCACAATTTACTGATGGCTTTTCCAGCCATGGCCAACACTGATGACACTTTCTCCCTAAATTGTGGCTGTGACTTGTGGAATGGGGCTTATGGCATGTGTGGATATTCAAACTTTTGATCATCTAGCGAACTCATGAAACATGATACGAATCAAAACTATAAGTTAGAAGCATTATGGGTGTTTTATTAACTGAAAAGCAAACAGTGCAGGCCCTGATCAGACTGCACGTACGCGCAGGCTGATCAGGGGCGACACTGGTCGCATAACCCACAAGCCCCATTTCTCCAGTCACAGCCACAATTCTCCACAGATTCATCCAAGCTTCTGTCTGACCCGGCTTTGACCTCAAATAAATGCAGGCTTCCCAGAGACATTGATTGGTTAGTGATGAATATGTCAGTCTGACTGGGAACCGGCCTCTTCATTAGGCTCTTTACAATCTGGATACTTATCCATAAATGGGAAATTAATAATTCCCTGATAGCTGGTCAAGCTGTCTCCCTGCTATTACAATGCATAGAAATACTGGTAATAACCCATTACATGTTGTGGATAAGTCATTTTGTTTGTGGAAAATCCTAAATATTTTCTTTATCTGTGCTTAGAAGTTTTTGTCGTGACCACCATTTGAACCGTCTCGTTGAGACGGTTCAAATGAATGGTCACAACATATACTTTCTGACCAACATTTGAACCATGAAATATGTACTTTCATTGAGAAAAAACAAAAATAAAATATTTAAAGAATTTCATAACTGTAATGTAATGGGATAAAATCGAGAGCTGAACGTGGAGCAGTTTTTTTATACCGAGATAGTCGCTCAAACTACATGTACTGTAAATGTAAATTCTTTGATTTAACTATGGCACTGGCTCGATGACCTTGAATGTCATCATTTAAGTCCCCATCCGATAGGACTAGGCTGGCATGAAGTTGTCGTGCCCAAGGACACGCCGAATCGAACATTCGCATCGGTTGAGGTGGGAAGCGAACCCGGGGTCTCCCGATTCGCAGTCTGACGCTCTACCTACTGAGCTAATCCGGCCACCTCAACATGTACTGTCCTTAGAGGGCTATTTTTAGGTACCAATGTGTGGGGTGTGGGGGCGGGTGGGGTGTAGGAGGATCGGGTCACGTTTGGTATGGAGGCCATATGGGCGGGCTATAGAAATTCACATTGAAATTTACATTAACCCTTTCAACACAACTGACCTCTATAGCAGCGTTTGCAAATAGTGTAGATCCAGCTGAGCCGGTTCGTGACGAGCCGTCTCATCAGGATCTGCACTTTTTACAAGTAATTTTCGTATTTTTTAAAGCAAAAAAAGCCCCCTTTTCATGAATGGACCAGTATGAAAATCAGTTTGCATCAATTGGATTGGTCAGAAAATTAACATCAAAGTCCATTCCAGTTATTTCGGGTTGATGGGTTAACTTTCAATGTCTCTGCAACTGCAAGTAAAAACAATGTGCACGTATGTATGTAAACCAGTGTTATGTATATATCTCTTTGAAGTACCATGTTGTGCTCTGGGAAACCTTTGTGATTGTGGCTAAGTGCGATAGAAATGAAGTTAAAGCTGAGCCGATCCGTCAGACCTTGGCCTGCAGTAACAATAATGTACTCCACGCGCGTCACTGGTTCCTTCATCAATTACCCGGCAGCCACTTATCGGGCCAGCCAGCCATATGTACGCTACCATTCCCATTGAGTTAGGTATGGTTTGATAGTCAGTATCAGGCGCAGATCCAGGATTTCGGGTTAGGGGGGGGCGTAACTATTTTGCAATACTTGACTATATTATCGAACGAGCTAAGCTCGTTCGATAATATAGTCAAGTATTGCAAAATAGTCGAGATAGCGCTAGGGGGGTCCGGGGGCATTCCCCCCTGAACTTTTTTGAAATCTACATCGCATTTCCTGCGTTCTGGCGCATTTTGGAGCAAAAATATTGACACTGTCACAGTATGTTTAGACATGATTTTTGATTGAAAACGTTTAAATTTTGAAACAATAAGAAAACGACCGAAAAATGCATGGAAAACATGGCACTTGGCATGAAACGTGCCTTGTAACAAATCTTTACTCGGCGAATTTTAGGGGGGGGCGCGCACCGGGTCTGCCCCCCCCCTGAATCCGCCCATGAGTATATAGAAGAATATTGTTGGTGTTCAATACTGACGGTTGTAGGTTCAATCGCTGCCAAAGGCATGAACATAATAGTTTCATAATATTTCCATCTCACTGTTCTTTCAATTTGAAACCGATGTTGTGGGTTCAATCGCTGCCAAAAGCATGAAAGATAGTGTCAAAATTTCCATCCCAATGGTCTGGAAACCAAGCTTATGCCCCTCCCCCCCCCCATCCCCTTCTTGGCTTGCTTAGGCATAACCTAAACTACTTTCACTGCCTGGTCTAATGACGCCACATGACAATGAAAACCATGACATGTAGCTGTGACTGGAGAAATGGGGCTTATGGTATTTGCGACCAGTGTAGTTCCTGATCAAATAGCATACTCCTGTAGCCTTATAGCGATCTATATTTCTTGTTAGAAACATGGCGGAACTGTTTCATTGATGGAATGGCAAACAGTGCAGATCCTGATCAGACTGTGCGGATGCACAGGCTGATCTGGATCCACGCTGGTTGCAAAACCCATAAGCCCTATTTCTCCATTCACGTAGCGTAAAGTGGTACCTGATAAATATATTGATACTATACCTTTCTAGTCTATTTATCAGGTTGGGCTTGGAATTGGCAGGGATTCCTCAGTGACCCGGGATGGGCAGTGGCCTTAGGGATATGTGGCATAGGACTTTAACCCTTAGACCGCTACACACAACAATTGTTGTCTGCTGTTGATTTTATATATTGCATTATTTCTCAATAAAAACATGTGTTGACAGCACTTCAATGGAAATGATTCTGAAGTGCTGTCAAAGCATGTTGTAAATTATTCCAAAGTGCTGTCAGAACATGTTTTTGATGATAAAAATGGAACATAGAAAATAAACAGCAGACAACAACAAAATTAAGATAGCGGTGCAAGGGTTAATACCGGAGTTCAATCCTCACTCTAGGCATGAAAAATGCTTTCATAGTATTTCCATCCCACTGGTGTGTCGGTTGAGACTTCAAACTGCGGTGCTGTCTCTATATGTCCTTAGCTGTTGCTGGTAAGTTAAACCCATTCACTTTCCTCAGTGAGCCTCAGAATTGAAGGGGCCAGTGGAAGAAGTGGGCTAACTATAAATAAAGAAGCTGCAGATGGCAAAAATATTTCAACGTTGTAAATGATACGAATGAATCATTTTCTGTAATGAAAAAAAATGAAAAACAATTCTAAAAAAATAAAAATATAAATAAATTCACTAAAAATAAATTGAGTCACTATCTGTTGATGTTCATGAATGAGTCAGTCACAGACTCACAGTCCATACCCATACATGAGTCATGTCCAATAACCCTTGGTTAGCTTTAACGCCATGTCAAGTGTCGCGATCCTTTCCTACAGAGGCTGGTCTTAATCCTGTCAGGCCGACAGAGAAAAATAGCATGTGACAAACGGGCCAATAATTTATTTCCTGAAAATATCTTGGGCAACTATTAGAACGTGTTGGTTCAGGAGAATTCAGTAGCCTATTTCACCGACATCGCAAAGTATACTTATCTAGCAAAGTATACTTTGAGGGGGAAATCATTTATTTTTCCCGAAATGCATTTTTTCATATAGAATTAACAACTGCATATATTTGATGATTAAAAGTATGCAGAATACTTACACTGAATTTATTACATTATCATAGCCAAAATGGCTGTGATAGTGTAATAAATTCAGTATAATAAAAATTAATAAATTTATCATTAAATTGAAAATTTCTCCCTCAAAGTATACTTTGCTAAATAAGTATACTCTGCAATTTTGATGAAATACGCTACAGATAAGCGTAGAATACTTCCTTTCTTATCCTGTTACAAACTGCATGTACAGTGGAACCTCTCTAAACCAGACACATAGACATGTTAGTTGTACTTCATTTACATATGTTTCATTGCCATTTACCTCCAATGATCATGTCTGTTCATGATCACAAAACATCTACGTGTGTCTTGAAGTAGTCATCTGTCTGTTTTACAGTGGAACCTCTCTCAACTGGACATCCACTGTATTCTGGGGACCTCCCAGGGTGTCCGGTTTAGAGAGGGGGTTCCACTGTATTCTGGGGACCTCCCAGGATGTCCGGTTTAGGGAGGGGGTTCCACCGTATTCTGGGGACCTCCCAGGGTGTCCGGTTTATAGAGGTTCCACTGTATTCTGGGGTCCTCCCAGGGTATCCGGTTTAGAGAGATTCCACTGTATTATGGGGACCTCCCAGGGTGTCCGGTTTAGAGAGGTGCCACTGTATTATGTATATATTTTATTCTTCATGAAATAAATATTATTTAAACCAAAATAAAATAAGATTTGTATGAGAAAAATGGTATCTGCTCAGCATTGTGGCGATAATTGCTATTATTTAGAATTTTCTAATAGGCAATTATGGTGCTGATAAATGGAAGAATGATAACAGATTTATACTACACAGTGCAACCCCTCAACGACTACACACACATTTGAAGACACAATTATAGGGAGGTTCAGTTACAGCAAAACCTCTCAAGATCAGATGAGAGGCTTCTGCCATATAACCAGCCCAATACATGCACGTGTCCTTTGCAATCATGAACATGCATACTCATCAGAGATAAATAACAGTGATCCCCATGAAAAGTAACACTCTGCTGTTACACACACTGCTGTTACCTGTTACAGATGACCCACAGGTTATTGTAGAAATGACAACCTATTTCATGCTGATGATACTCCATTTTGTTTCTCGAAAACCTAAATATTTTCTTCACATGTGCTCAGAAGTATATGTCGTGACCGCCATTTGAACCGTCTCGTCGAGACTGTTCAAATGAGTGGTCACAACACATACTTTCATTGAGAAATAACAGAAATAGAAAAAATCATACCCGTAAAGGTGTATTACGAATGTATTGGGTTAATTAACTCTTTGCATACTGGGAAACTTGTGGGCTATATATAGTTCAAAACTAGCGGACAAAAATTCATCATATTTTCTTGTATTTATCCCCGTAAATATCATGAATATGTCTTGGAATTTCATTAGAATTGAGTCCTGAGGACTCAATTCTAATGAAATTTCAAGACATTTACAGAGAGAAATAAAACATATACTCCTAATTCGTTTGACGGATATTTTCGCCGCTAGCATGCAAGTTAAAGTTCAACTGTACCAACCAGTAAGGCTGTTGATTATTGGGTGAATACGTTCCTGAGACAATACTTTTCCATGACAGCAGACATGGCAAAAACTCCTGTAAGCATCTACTTAATTAGCTGTGGAAGTCAATAAGTGTAATTTTCTTGGCTGCAGGCTAATGGATTTTATTCCCGTGTTGCATCCCAATGAGGAGATTACTTTGCAGACATGCAATGGCACTTTCCGTCACCTGCGTGATAGTCTGGATGCAGATGTCAAGGGGGCCATCAAATGAGACACGTCATGTGATTTTGTACTTTCGGACATCTGCGTAATTTCATTAAATACGTATTTGAACAACGATACACACTGTTTTCGGGTATCTGTTTTTAGCTCACCTCGGTAACCATTGGGCCTATAGTCACCAAACTTCATGGTCATGGTCCTTAGGTAGGGGGATTACAAAATTGTTAAAATGACGTCATTACGTAATCCAAGTTGGTCGCCGTCTAAAAATGGCACAAATTCTTAAAAAATCTTCTTCTCAAGAACCGCTAACCGGATTTCGACAAAACTTGGTAGGAATGATCGATGTACAATGCTCTTTATTTTTGACCGAATATGGTCATGTCATATATCAAATCGAAGGTATCAACGAGGCGATCACTCTGGTTATGTCATCCAAGATGGCCGCCGAAAGGTAAAAAGGTCGTTCTTTTATTAGAGATTTCAAAATTCTTCTTCACATGAACCACTTGGCCCATGGTAGCCAAACTTAAAAGTTATGGTCCATGGGTGAAGCCTTTTCAGATTTGTTAAAATGGAGGTCATCGCTAATCCAAGATGGCCGCTGTCTAAAAATAGCATAAATTCTTAAAAAATCTTCTTCTCATGAACCACTAGCCGGATTTCGACGAAACTTGGTAGGAATGATCTTTGTACAATGCTCTTTCAAAGTTGTTAAAATGGTGACCCCGGGGTCAAAAATGGGTGTGGCCCGTGGGGTCAGATTGGGGTCAAATTTTATTTTTGATCGAATATGGTCATGTCTATATCAAATCAAAGGTATTAAAGAGGCGATCGCTCTGGTACATTTTTTTGTCAAAATTGGATGGTCATGTCATCCAAGATGGCCGCCAAAAGGTAAAAAGGTCGTTCTTTTATTAGAGATTTCAAAATTCTTCTTCACACAAACCGCTTGGCCCATGGTGGCCAAACTTCACAGTTATGGTCCATGGGTGAAGCTTTTTCAGATTTGTTAAAACGGAGGTCGTCGCTAATCCAAGATGGCCGCCGTCTAAAAATAGCACAAATTCTTAAAAAATCTTCTTGGTAAGAATCGGATGATTATGTCATCCATGATGGCCGCCAAAAGGTCCATTTATTCAAGATTTTGAACGTCTTTTTCTCTGGAATCACATGGCAGATGTTTGCCAAACTTCATAGTAAGTTAAGATCCTTGGGTGAAGCATTTTCAGATTTGGTAAAATGAGAGTCATCACTTAATCCAAGATGACCGCCATCTAAAAATAGCACATTTTTTTTAAAACACATTGAACTCAATGTCACATTCTCCTCTGGTGTTCATTGAGTCAGGTGAGCGAATTAGGGCCAGCATGGCCCTCTTGTTTTATAACTCTTCAAGTATTTGTCAAATTGATATAAAACTTCATATATGTTTCGAAATTCATGTTTTCATTCATGCAACCCATGCACCCAAGGTAAGGGTGAAAGGAATTAGAAACTAGCATATGTTCTTGAGCAAATGTTTTCATTTAGAAGCAAACTATTAAATAATTGCTGATGTGTAAACAGTAGTGTGATTTTATTTTACCTAATTAAAATTTTGAAATCCCCAATTGCTTCAGAAATGATGGAGTGACAATACTTGATTACTAATTCCTTGTCTGGAGCCCTGCAGCAAGCTAAATGCATGCGGTTCAGTCAGTGGTGTCCGTGAGCCCTTGCTCACTTGCTCCAGTTTCTTTACTAAATTTGTCTAAGTACCTTTTTCAGTCTTTCCCCATTATCTTCATATGGCTTTCTCAAAAATGCTTGTTAGTGCTAGCCAAGCTATTTTAATTAAGATCGTGATAACATATCAGTGTTTTAATCACTTTTACTAATCAAGAAATGACAGCTAAATAATGAGACTTGCAGATGCAGATTTTGTATGGCTTTGTTTGAATGACTGCTGCCATGTTGATAGCTATTTTAAATGGACCCAGCCCTATATCTCTTCTTGCACCTGACTGACCCACATGTTGTTGTTGTTTCCCTGTGTCCAGTTTAGAGAGATTCCACTGTAATTTTGAACATCATCCTGGACATACGTCAGAATCTTAACGCTTAGGTAAATTTTTTATAATTTCTGTTTCCTTTCGTGTAACTGCTTCATATTTTACACATGCATTCCTCTGATGGTCATATATCATGCAGTGACAAATTCACGATCCTTCGGCTTTTTGTGTTTCAAAAGTGCCCTTGTTTTCATTGACTACCAGCGGCAGTGTGCATCATTTCTAGTTCCTTTTCATACTCAATTTAATTTCAATGTGATATCATCATTTATTTCATGTTATAAGGAGATTATAAAACGTTCTCCTTCATGTTCTATTGGTTCATTTACATGCTGCATGCCATTTCAGTGTGATATCATCTGTTGTGACATGTCCTAAGGAGATTATAAAACAAAATTTTGCAGTGATAGCTTTCTGTTTGGTATTAATGTCGTACACATAAAACTAATCAGCTTTACATAGGCAAAATTAAAATGATAACGCTTTTCATTAGCTCATAAATTGTCTCGACATCCAGTGGAATCATATGGCTTTTCATTTCAATTAGATCTACCGGCTTTAAATAGTATAAATGAATTGATAAAATATATTTCATGTGACTTGTGATATATGACAACATGAATTCTCGGTATTTATTTTGCTAGTGGAGGAAATAATACTTCGTTGAAGTCCATGAAACACCATTTATGTTATACTTTTGACATCATGTGTGGCTGTGATGGGAGAAATGGGGCTTATGGGATTTGTGACTAGTGTAATGACTGATAATTAGCACGCTCTTGTAGCCCGACATAATGATCTATATTGCTTGTTAGAAGCATGACAGGTGTTTCGTTTCATTGATGAAATGGAGAACAGTAAAGTGAGGGAATTTGTGTGCCGACAAGGCCACATTTCTAGTAAACTTTGCCGTAAATTTTGGTTATAATTGATTTTCAAGTATAATTATATCTAGATTCCATCATCTTCTGTTACTATTTTGCACATACATGTACATTGTGGCTGTTGAGTAGTACTTAAAGACAATAGAGTTCTATATTCTGGTCCGTCCACACCATATTGTTTTTGCGAACTACACAATATTTCGATTTAGAATTACATCTTTAACCCTTAGACCGCTGCACACAACACTTGTTGTCTGCTGTTGCTTTTATACCTTGCCTTGTTTGTCAATAAAAACATGTTTTGACAGCACTTCAGAATCATTTCCAATGGAAATGATTCTGAAGTGCTGTCAAAGCATGTTGTAAATTATTCTAAAGTGCTGTCAAAGCATGTTTTTGATGATAAAAATGGAAAATAGAAAATAAACAGCAAACAATTAAGATAGCAGTGTAAGGGTTAAAACTAATGATCCACTCTGCTCATAATGAGCCATCTAATTTAATGAGGATCTCCATTGTCAGTATTTTAGATTGTTTTTCAAAAAACACATTTCCTAGTTCAGAAATTACCTACTCTTAGTAAGTTTCGTTGTCTGGTGTTTATTTGTATTTTCATTTTTTCTAAACGAAAACATGTCTTGGCAGCACATGACAATGACAATCATCTCCAATGGAGATGATTCTCATGTGTTGCCAAACATGTTTTTATCACTAATTAAGTCAATAATGAGATATGAATAAAAATGACAAATCAGCAATATTTGGTCAATTTTGTAACAATACATTTAGAGGTATTAGGGTTAGTTAACTCTTTGCATGCTAGCGGTGAAAATAACATCCAACAAATTATGAGTATGTTTCTTATTTCTCTGTAAATATGTCTTGGAATTTCATTAGAATTGCGTCCTCTGGATGCAATTCCAATGAAATTCCAAGAGACATATTCATGTTATTTATAGGGAGAAATAAAAGAAAATACAATGAATTGTCGTCTGATATTTTTGAACTATTTATAGCCCACAAATTTCCCAGCATGCAAAGAGTGACATCTGCTAATTATATGTAGGTGGAGTGTGATAATTTTCTAGTCTTGGCGGGTCTCTAATTTGATTGGCCCTTCTGAGTGCTGACAGCGAATGGGCATGCCAATCTAATTCCCTAATTTGGATGTGCGATCGATCGATGACAATAAATGGCTTATTGTCCTTGTTACAAATGTAGGATCAGTGTATTTTAAATATTTTCTATGTAGTGAAGGGAAAATTAACCCTTAGAACGCTATCTTATTTTTTTGTTGTCTGCTGTTTATTTTCTATTTTCCATTTTTATCATCAAAAACATGCTTTGACAGCACTTCAGAATCATTTCCATTGGAAATGACGTCAAAACGTGACGTCAATTCATTTCCTTGAAGGAAATAAATCCCTCCAGAATCAAGGTAAATCAGTGGGTAGCACGTAATATAATGAATTGTCATCTGATATTTTTGAACTATTTATAGCCCACAATTTTCCCAGCATGCAAAGAGTAGAGGAATGTAGTCCTGATTTTCCACGTTTGATAACCTATCAATAAGACTGGTTTATTTATCGGTTACAGAAACTAAATAAACTGGTAAAAAAACAAATAAGCCTCGTTATGTCGTGATACATAACATGACGTTGGTGGGGAGGAATTGGTGATTGCTTCCAAATTAGGGAAGTCGAAAACAGAACTTCCAAATTAAGGAAGACGAAAACAGACAACAAATTCCGTGTTTGGAAGTAATTTCGCTCTGTAGACGTTTAATCATGACATTATAAATGACCTCTTGCTGAAAAAGACGCCTCCACTTGTCTAACATGGGTGGTAATTTTACACCATGCCTGTTCTACACAAGTTTTTAAAAATCTTTGGGAAAACACAGTTACCTCCCATAAGTTTGTATGCCCCCTGGTCTCGATAGAGCCGGAAGCTATATAGTGTTTGGTCAGTGTGTCCGTCAGTACATGTGCATTTTTGGATGTCCATGTTAAGAAGTTTGGCGGAGTTTCGTCAATCTGCCACCAGGGCATTTGTGTGATGACGGACCAAATTTTCTTGTTTGTAATTATAACTTCAACTCATTTTGAAAATGTTTGTTTGCACTGTAATTGCAGCTACCCACTATCTCTGTTACTGTAAATCGGAAATGTCTCGAAACTTCAGAAGCTGGTCTTTCGGATGAGACTTAAAATCGAGGCCCCATCCCTAAATTACTTTACCGTAGTTGTTCAATGTCCAAATTAGTTTGCATGCAGCGAAACGTGTGGGTCAAAAAATAGCAGACAAAAAATTATATTTTCATTAAAATTGAGTTCACATGGTATGCATATCATAACAATGAGTCTATCCTTATGGATTTATGTCTTAACCATGAACCTTACTGCGATTCACACCTGATTCAGTGTAGTAAGGGTGCCTGGCACTGTCTTTCAGGGCTGAATGTTTTTATTGTAATTTTAGTGCTGAATGTACAGTACTCCCCTCTACTTGTGTATTTCCATCTGTACATGACATGGCTGTTGAACGAACGTAAAACACCAGCCATCCAATCAATCAATTCACCCTTAGACCTTGTCGTCTGCTGTTTGTTTTCTATTTTCCATTTTTATCATCAAAAACATGCTTTGACAGCACTTTAGAATAATTTTCAACATGCTTCGACAGCACTTCAGAATCATTTACATTTGAAATGATTCTGATGTGCTGTCAAAGCATGTTTTTATTGAGAAATAAGGCAAAATATAAAAGCAACAGCAGGCGACAATTGTTGTGTGTAGCGGTCTAAGGGCTAGCACAGCCTATTCAGTCTATCTGCCCATTCCCATGGCGATAAAATTCCGTTTTCATCGATTTCACCGGCATCGGTAATTTCCCTTTAAGAGCAGAAAAAAAAATAATCATCAGATGCTGCTAGTATGCAGATTAAACACCAGAAAGTTGACCACACGTTATTGTCATCTACAGAAATTGATCTTAATTCCTTTTCAGTTGTCATGGTAACGCATTTTACATTTGCAGTCAGCGGAAGAGCAGCATGCAAGAACATTTTCACTGATGATGATAGATCTGTGTTGTCAAGTGCTGGAATGTGGACATCAGGACAGATCAATTATCTGATCTGAAATTTCCTACTTTTTCCAAGAAACTATACATGTATGTTGTGGATTTCATTTCAATTGATATAATTGTTAAATCGTGTTCTTGCATATGCATTTGAATGTTAAAATTCAAATGAATATGTATGCAAGCACATTTTCCTATATAACATACATTACGGTATATGACAATTTGTCTGAGGCAACGTATCCTCGGCGGCGGCGACCACAATTTTGGATGCAACGTCCAAACGTTGAATATATCCTGATCCGTTAGTCGAATCATTACCAAGCTTCATCAATAGCTTCCTCACCTGGATGGCTATCCACCCAGTCTCATTCAGGTAACCATGACCTTGGTGACCTTGATCGTGGGTGAGACTCACCGGCGATCGCCCTGTTTTGTAACAATATCACTGAACATTGTTGTTTTTTCTGTTTCATTCTGGGATGGGTTGTGGCCCTATGGGATACTTCAATACCGGAGGTTGTGAGTTCAGTCCTCACCGTAGGCATGAAAAAATACTTACGTAGTATCATATTTCCACTGGTCTGTCGGATGAGACTTTAAACTGTGGTCCAGTCTTATAATTGCGTACTATTCCCCTTGATTTCAAAATCATTGCGTATTTTATTTTTACAAATGAATTGTTGATGTTCTTCATTACTAAATATAGGGAACACATGATAAAAAACTATAACAAATTTAAACATTCACTTATTTGAGCTGCAAAAAGCAAACACTGTTTGATTTTTGCAGCTCAACTAAGTGAATTTTCAAATTTATGACATTATTTTCGCTACTCAATTTGAAATTCAATGCGTATTGTCACATTGCTGTGCGTATTTTGTACTCCCACTTTTGATAATCAATGCGTTTTCTGCTAAAATAATTGCGTAAAATACGCCAATACGCACCTTAACTGGAGCTCTGCTATTTCATTCCATCTTTCAGAAATTGACTCATTGGCTGACGGATCTACACTGCTGGCAAACATTGCCATCATTTGTCATGTTGAAATCAGACACGCCAATGTGATCTGCGTAATTTCTTTGAATATGTTTACAAAATTTACAATATTTTCCATAAATGGCATCAGAAGTTGACATGTGCTCTGAAAATGTTGTCAACTTTTGACTTTATTTATGAAAAATAATGTAAATTTTGTAAACGTACCGGTATTTAATGAAATAATGCAGATGTCCGAAAGTACAAAATCACATGGCGTGTCTCAAATGGGTAATGGTTTGCACAGCACAAGGTCTTTCAATAGCAAAACGGCACATCAGCTGTTGCCAGGCCATTCAGTGAATGTTTGTATGCTTTTCTATTCTGTTGTTGGCTTTAGACATGATGTTGCTAAATGAGCGGTTTTATATCTACCGAGATGTACAGTGAAACCTCTCTAAACCGGGTACCCTGGGAGGTCCAGAGGGTGTCCGACTTAGAGAGGTTAAAGTGAAACCCCTCTAAACCTGACATCCTGGGAGGTCTCGAGGGTGTCCGGCTTAGAGTGGTTTCACTGTAAAGTGAAACCTCTCTAAACCTGACACCCTGGGAGGTCACCAAGGTGTCCGGCTTAGAGAGGTTTCACTGTAAATCAGGCATTTGATCATTCTGATCCATTGCTGTGTGTTATGTGATCACGAATATACATTATCACATGAGATAAATGACCAAGAAACTCATCAAAAATAATATCACAGGTGTTTTCTTGGTGTCTGGTTTAGAGAGGTTCCATTGTACTAGAAACATGAGCTTCAGAATTCCTACATGTTTCCTAACCTCCCCTGATAAACTTCATATCAAAAGACACTAACATGGCATTCGCTATATAGGGCTACAAATGATTTCTGGAATTTATTTCATCCAAATTGATTTCATATCATGTTCCTGTTAATTTCATGCTGAGTTGGAATTTCTGCAGATTTTCACCGTGGCCACAAATTGAGATGACAGGCTGCTATATTGCAGTCTCTGGGGCCTGCCCCCCTTGTCACACATTCCTGCAGTCTGTACATAGGCAGATGGGCGGAATATTTGTGATTGCAGGCGGTGAGAATGAGCTTTCTGGCATGATGCAACAGCTGCATATTCACATTGTTTGATTATCCCTTACAATGCTGGAACCGAATATTGTCGTCTGCTGTTGTGTCATATTTTGTCTTTTCTCTCGGTAAACACATGGTTTGACAGCATTTTAGAATCATTTCCGTTGGAAATGATTCTAAAGTGCTGTCAAACCATGTTTTTGATGAGAAAAATGGAAAATAAAAAATAAAAGCAGACGACGAAACATATTTCAGCATTGTAAAGGTTAATTAGTATATATGTTATGACAGCAGTAAGATTACTTCAGTGACTGAATGGCGAATATCACATACTCTGATCAGACTGCTCAGATGCACATGCTGATCTGAGGCTATTCTAGTCGCTGCTGTTATAAGGTCCCTTTTTATCAGCCGATGGATCACTTATGATGGCATTTGTGACCGTCTAGCTATTTGTTAGACTGGACAAATGGTACTTTTGGCATCTGTGGCCAGTCAAACTCGAGATCTGTGACTGAAAAAATGGGGATTGTGGCATTTGTGGCAGTGACTTTAAATGGAGAAATGGAAATATGAAGTGCCAATACCACTTATTCCAGAGCTACATGATAGACTCGGGCATAATGAATTGCCCGGGTATGTCTCCATTTCTGGCCAAGTGAAAGTCAGTCAGTCAGTCACCTGTCTCTTAATTTGTCTCTGTCTGAAGTCGGTTTTCCATGTTTGCATGCCTGTTAGAAAATTATTTCTTATCTCCAGATCGGTGCAATCTCACAATTGCAATTGATATTTATTTACATATGCCTGTCTGTCACTTGACAGTTTTAGAATATGGGCATGTATTGCAGCAGAGGCAGGCAGCCAAATGTTTGATATTGTTGGAAATATTCTATGCAAGATAGAGGGATGAGCTTTGGTCTAGCATTGGACTTCAGTACCAGAGGTTGTTAGTTTCCATCCCACTTGTCTGTCGGATGGGACTTTAACCCTTACACCGCTATACTCATTTTTTTGTCGTCTGCTGTTTATTTTCTATTTAACATTTTTATCATCAAAAACATGCTTAAAAACACTTTAGAATAATTTATGACATGCTTTGACAACACTTTAGAATAATTTACAACATGCTTTGACAGCTCTTCAGAATCATTTCCATTGGAAATGATTCTGAAGTGCTGTCAAAACATGTTTTTATTGAGAAATAAGGCAAGATATAAAAGCAACAGCAGACGACAATTGTTGTGTGTAGCTGTCTAAGGGTTTAGCTTTGGTCCCATCTCTCTGTTGCTGTGACGTAAACCCATTCACTTTCACTTTTCAATTGCGAAATATGGGATGGTCCTTGATCCATTTAATCCATTGCTTCCATTGCTTCCAGGAAACAACACCTTGGACGATTCTAAAATATTTTCCTCAATAGTTCTCAAAAGAATATGTTGACCACTCAATTCGCAGAGGCAGTTCGAATGGGTTGTTTATCTTTTTTGCTCCTAAAAGCATATTCTGAATGAAATGGATTAGATTAATCCTTTCAACTCCAGAGACCTCTGATATTTGCAAACAGTGTAGATCGTGATGAGCCGGCTCATAATGAGCCATCTCATTAGGGTCTGCACCATTTGTGGATTTATTTTTGAATTTTTACAATATGAATCCCTTTTCTGCATAAAGAAATGGTGTCAAACTTAACGTGAACTATTATTACATGTCAGTTACTTTGTGGTGCAAGGGTTGAAGGTCGTTAAATTATGCTGATTGCCAATTTCTTAAATGTCCTCATCTCTGTCTACTGCATGTCCGTGCAAAGTTTTATTATTTAACCAGTACAATACTGAATTAAATTTTGCCATCTGCTGTTTATTTTTATTTTATATTTCACTGATCAAAACTATGGTTTGGCAACATTTTAGAATTATTTCCAAAGGAAATGATTCTAAAATGCTGCCAAACCATATTTTAGTGAAAGAAAAGACAAAATATGAAACAACAGCAGACAACAGTTTTCGGTTTCCACAATCTAAGAGTTAAAGGTCGTTAAATCATGCCAATTGCTAATTTCTTAAATGTCCTTATGTCTGTCTACTGCATGTTGGTGCAAAGTTTGATTATTTACATGGCGATGGTCAGTCAGCTGCCAATCTTTGCTTCAATAAATCCATTGTTTCCCTCTCTTTGTCAACTACCCCTATGTCCATATCAGTTCGGACCTGCACGCGTCAGTCCGGCCATATCGCACGATGACCAAATTCTGGCCTTCTGTTACATTTAACTCGCAATACGGAAAATGAACTCGAGCGTAAAGATAGATGACTGTTTCGAGCGATCTTGTATTTTCTAGATAGGAAACGTCAATTTCATGACCGCCCGGCATAAAATCTGTCTATTTATAAATCATTCCGTTTCATTATCGGATGAAATTGGATTGACCAGTATTGCGATTTCTGTCGGAGCAGGCTGCAGTTATTACACTGGTATAATTGTCCACTGCTATGTGACTCAGTGCCATAACCCTTATAATGGTGGGAAACAAAAAATGTCGTCTGCTGTTGTTTTATATTTTGTTGTTTTGTTTCTCAATAAAAACATGGTTTGACAGCACTTGAGAATCATTTCCAATGGAAATGATTCTCAAGTGCTGTCAAACCATATTTTGAATAAAAAAAAAAAGAGGAAAATAGCATTCGACAACATTTAATTCAGCAGGGGCAGTTTATGGCTGATTTAACCGATATTATCCTGAAAATCCCTTGCATCCTTTCTCCCCTAAATTCTGATGTGGCCTGTTCTATTATTTCTTTTTCATTTTGGACACTTCCTTCAGTAAAAAATGCATATTAGTTTTATTATTTTTATTTTCCCAGTCTCGGTAGATTAGGGAGGCATAATTATAGTGTCCTTGTATCCATCGGTGTGTCAGGTTATGAAGTTTGCCACAGTTTATCCAGTCTCCCACGGGGGCATTTGTGTGCCGACAGGTCACAATTTTGTCTCACCCATGATAGTGAAAAGTGAGACCTTAGAGCAGTCACAATTCTGTGGGCGTTGCCAAATTTTCCATATCTCTTTATCCGTTAGCCAGATCATTACCAAACTTCGTGATTAGCCTTCTCACATTAGCCTTCTCACATCCAGTGTCATTCAGGTGACCTTGACCTTCACTTTGGCGACCTTAACTTTTGTGGGATGTAAATTTGGACATAGTCTAAATTTTGCATATCTCCTGATCCGTTAGTCAGATCATTACTAAACTTACATCAAGAGCTTTTTTGTGTTTTTTTTCTTTCTTCTTTTATTATCAAGGCTGCCAGCGAGGGTATTAGCTTCGTTTAACGATGTCAGTTCTTGTTTCTCTTTGAAAGGCCAAATGTCAGTGCTGTAGCCACATTGAGCAACATTCTCCAGTCACAACCACACATATAAATATTGCTATATCAAGTAGTAAGCTCTGGTTTGCTAGCCTTTTCTGTTAACATTATCAAGTAATGCCAGCCTGGTATTCTCTGTGCATGTAATATGTTAACCCTTAGAACGCCGGAAACGTAAATTGTTGTCTGCTGTCGATTTATGTTTTGTAATTTTTCTCAATAAAAACATGAATTGACAACACTTTAGATTCATTTCCAATTTAGAATCATTTCTAAAGTGTTGTCAAAACACGGTTTTGATGAGAAAAATTGGAAAATAAAAATAAACAGCAGACGAAAAATTTTAATTCAGCATGGTAAGCGGTAAAAATGCATGAACATAAGGGTCAGTCAGACTATGGTATCTATCAGTTATACTATTGTGTCTCGTGTCTGTCATGTGGTGAATGACATCAACCTGTATACCCTTTGTATTCTAATGCATTCCCACAGAAATAATTGATAAATTGGGAAAGCATAATGCTTTTTAAATGACCCTCATTCAGAAATTCAGCAATTTATTATGCGAGTCGGGCCATATCAAGTTGACTTAATTTTATTTTGACCACGGCATATAATGGCAACAGAAGCTGACTGGTATCAATATTGAATCAAAGAAACAAATGTTTAGACTGCGCGTCCCCAGCGGCACGTGTATGTCTTTTTTATGCTAATGCAGTAACGTAGGATCACAAACTCGTTCATATTGATTATCTCAACTTGAATCTTCCATGCTGGTGGAGATGGCATATATTTTTATATTTGTTCTGAAATGCCGTTAAGATTATAGAATGCATTTAACCAATAATATTCAGAATACACATTTAGGCTTTACGGGTATACATTTTTTAAAGTATGTTATTTTTATGCCCCTGGTCTCTGTATAGAGTTGGAGGCATATGGTGTTTAGACTGCATGTCGGAGTTTCTCATTTCTGTCATAACTTCTATTATCCTTGAAGGATTACTTAAATATTTCAACACGGCATACTTGTGGACAAATGCCATACATCCATGCTGCCCTTAATATGACCTTGACCTTTTGATCTTCACGACTTTGAAAATTGTTCAAACATTAAGAATTTACCGGAGTTTACATAAGACTTGTGCACAACTTTCACACATCCATGCTGCCCTTAATATATGGCCTTGACCATTTGACCTTCATAACTGAGCTTATGAATACTTATCACTCTTGGTTAATTAACTTTGCCACAATTTCTCCAATCTACCGCCGGGGGCATTCGTGTGCGGACAGGCCACGTTTTCTTGTTATTTTTATAATTTCTCAATGAAAGTATATTTTGTGACCACTCGTGGTGGCCACGACATATACTTCTAAGCAAATATAAAGTAATTAAAAAGGATTTTCCACAAAGAAGATGAACGTATCCTCAGCTTGATATGGGTTAATGTTCATTTGAACATTGATCATCTCCACCATGGTCCAATTAAATATTATCAACTTATAATAAATAAACAAACCCCCATGTAATCGGACGTGTTCATCAGTGTGTGGCTTTTTAATCATAAATAGTTAATGATTCTTTGGTACATACAACACTGTGCTCAAATTAAGTAACCCATTGCTTTCATTATTGTAACCCTTTCAACACCACAGACCTCTATAGAGACAATGTTTGCAAACAGTGCAGATCCAGATGAGCCGGCTCGTAACGAGCCGTCTCATCAGGATCTCCACTGTTTGTTAATAATTTTAAACGTCGTACAGATTACCCTTTTAGAAGAATGGTATAATTTGAATGAACAAAATTAATGAAATAGCGTGAAACATTGGCATGGAACATCCTATTAAGTTACTTGGTGTTGAAAGGGTTAACATGCATACTCACAGATAACTGACCATTTGAAAGTGACATATAGGTCCATAGGGCCACAGGTGGAAGACTCGGACCTATGACACCAAAAAAATGCCTATTAAAAAAAATCCCATTACCCCACCCACTTGGTCTCGTACAGTACATAACGTTAATTCAAGGTGAGCATAAATAGCGCTATTATAGAAAGAGCCCTCTTTTTTCCGGCTCGCACAAACACAATAAACATTGATTAAATGTATGAAATATGTCTCTGGCAATCGATAAAGGTATTAGGTGTGTGAATATACTCACTTCAAATCGCTGTTTCAAGTATTTATTGAGTTATTCGCCATTTTGATTACCCCATCCAAAGCGAAAGTTGCGTGTACGAAAGAATCTCACACAGAATCGGAGGCTGTCCGGCTGGATTATCGGTCATATTTGGCCGATAGCTGATCGCCAGCTCAAACTAAAGTCGTGCACCATGATCATATACATTAGAGACTCCAACCATACAAAGTTCGTCCAATTGTGATCGTTCGCCGATCTAAAAAACACTTTTTTCTATAATTTCGTTCATTATCTGGAACTGGGTCAATGCACTATCTTCCATAATACAACCACCGAAGCGTCTATGTAAGAACATCTCTGATTGGTTAAACCTAAAAATAGACGCGAGGACTTTCCCTTTTCAGGGTTTCCGGAAGACATAATCTGATAGTACGCGAATCATGAAAGAAAGTCAATAAAACTAGAAAAAAGTGTTTTTTAGATCGGCGAACGATCACAATTGGACGAACTTTGTATGGTTGGAGTCTCTAATGTATATGATCATGGTGCACGACTTTAGTTTGAGCTGGCGATCAGCTATCGGCCAAATATGACCGATAATCCAGCCGGACGGCCTCCGATTATGTGTGAGATTCTTTCGTACACGCAACTTTCGCTTTGGATGGGGTAATCAAAACGCGAATAACTCAATAAATACTTGAAACAGCGATTTGAAGTGAGTATATTCACACACCTAATACCTTTATCGATTGCCAGAGACATATTTCATACATTTAATCGATGTTTATTGTGTTTGTGCGAGCCGGAAAAAAGAGGGCTCTTTCTATAATAGCGCTATTTATGCTCACCTTGAATTAACGTTATGTACTGTACGAGACCAAGTGGGTGGGGTAATGGGATTTTTTTTAATAGGCATTTTTTTTGTGTCATAGGTCCGAGTCTTCCACCTGTGCATAGGGCCAGGTGTTTTCGTCAGTATTCAAATATAAACTTGTACGTTACATTTCACACATGTCTCTATAATTTTAGAATTATTTATTTGTTACTTACTAAACAGTGGTGATGAGCTTTTCAATAGGCCAATTGAAGGAAAATGTATTGGTTCAACCCCCGGGTCATGGATTATCTCCCCCTGTTCGACTTAGAATTTGGAAATTTTGCCTTGTAAGTCATAAAACTTTTAAACCGTGCTAGCTACACACCTGAAACTTGGTATGTAGCTTCCTTATGATGAAATGGAGAACATTGTATATCCTGATAGCAATCATGTATCAAACAGGTATGTGTTCACAGAATAAATTATCATGATACCCTGTCAATATTAGGGTAGGGTGAACAAAAATAGGCAATATAATTATTTGAGTCTGGCTGATTCGAGCGGGTTGGTCGGGCGATGTTTGGTCATACATATATATTTTGTCTCATATGCCACCGGTGAGTGGCCCAAGACTATTTGTTTCTCAAAATAAGGTTCTGTTCTGTTTGGTAACAGACACCTATTTTATTATGGCCTTGCTGCAATACTTTTTTTTTTATAAAATTTGGAAAAATTTATATCTTTATAAGTTTATTTACACTCTTAATTTAGACCCGAATTTTCAGTTTAGCAGACAAATGTTCAGGAATGCTGGAATTATAAATTCCAGCACAAACATATTTACACAATTCCCTAACGTTTGATTGGCCCGTAGCAAGTCTCTGTCCAAAATTTATATCCCAGTAAACTCCCATGCCGAACTACTTTCCGTAACCGTGAGGCGCAGTTAAAATAATTCTTAAGAAAACGGAAAATAAACACATTTTCTTGATGGATTTATTTCAAATGCTGGAATTATAAGGAATGAATGGTATTTTTGTTGATTTATCGGGGATATAAACTTGGAAAAGTCACGGGAATACTGGACGAAGGCCGGAAGGCCTCGTCCAGTATTCCCCGCGACTTTTCCAAGTTTATATCCCCGATAAATTCCACAAAAAGCCCATTTATTCCTATAGTAATGTCTTTCTGCACACTGTTATTCTCTGCTTATGCTGACAGACATTGCCATGTTTCACCTGGTGCTCAGTATGTGGTTACATATTGGTCTGCTGATGCCCCATTAGACATGTCAGTTAGCTACTTAGGCATATCATTGCAGTGTAGTCACAGTCTGTACAAGGGTGGTGGGTGGCTTGCATTTGGGAAATGTTCTCTAGTTCCTTTGATCTGCTGGCTGCAAATGTATTCATTATAGACTGTATGTTGACAAACAAAAGTGAAATGGCCGTAACCATTTCAACCATACATAACTGGAATGGACTGTAATATCTTCATTTAAGGAACAAACCATCCTGCACAAAATGATTTTCAGACTAGTCCATTTTTAAGGGTGTTTGTTTTCCTAAAAATATGAACATTGCTTGCAAAGAGTGTAGATCTTGATGAGCCATCTCATCTGGATCTACACTGTTTGCAAACACCACTATACCAGGCTGCAGTTTTAAAAGGGTTAATGTCCCAGCAACAAGGTCATAATTATAGAGCCGGCATCTGGGTTGATCTAAAGACTAGCGGGATGGCAATACTATCAATTTCATGCTAAGGCGGGAGTTGAACCCATAACCATCAGTATTGAATTCCAATGCTCTACACACACCACTATACAACCATCCTGTGAATCAATTTTTGTAAAACTTTGTATGAAATACTTGTACAGTTCAAGTTCAACCTCTGTGGAACAACAGATCACCAGGAAAGACAACACAGTTGGCTGCTGTAGGGGGGTTCTGGGGGCCGTTTCACTAAACTTCGTAAGACTAAAATGTTTGTAAGTGCAAAATTATGATAGTCTGAAAATATCACATTAACTGCTTTCTTGTAAACAATTATTGGATTTACATTTATTGAGCATAGGCTGCATGCATATGCAGCCTATGCACAATAAATGTAAATCCATCAATTGAAATTTCCAGACGATCATAAATTTGCGCTTACAAACATTTTAGTTGTACAAAGTTTAGTGAAACGGGCCCCTGTTGTAGACCAAATAACCACGAAAGACCATTTCTCGTATTCTCATAATTGCTTCCATAATTTATCAGTTCCTGCATTTGATGTGAAAGAACACATTTATTAGCTATTTCTTAATATTCTTATTGAGGTCATGGCAGGTCATATCTCACTTGACCATTCCTTTGAAACTGGATAAATAATGGCTGGAACACACATTTCCCTGTTTAACTGTGGTGTTGTAATTCTATACATAGCTTTATAGGCCCATTTAGGCCATTAGACGCGCTTAAATCATTTTTATGATTTCCTGATATTTTTTTTCATGTCTGCAGACAAATATGTTTTCCAGCTAAGTAATGTATGTACTTCCAATTTACACTGTGGTCTATCCACATAACTGTCTGCTTTGTAAGGTTGCAATACTGTATTCTTTATAATATCGAAACAATATTTCATTGAGTCCAAGTCAATGCACTTTGCAGCATCTTGGACTTTATCCTGCATCATGTTTATGATTTCCTGATAGTCTTCACTTGTTTACTCAAAGCCCAGGGGTCTGAGGTAAATACTTTATCTGAGTTTAGAACCGAAAATTGTCATCTGCTGTTGTTTCTTATTTTGTATTTTCTCTAAATAAAAACAAGGTTTGGCAGCATTTTAGAATCATTATCATTGTAAATGATTCTAAAGTGCTGTCAAATCATCTTTTTGATAAGAAAAATGGAAAATAAAAAATAAATAGCAGACGACAAATTTTAATTCACCCCTAAGTAACTGGAATGGATTGTGATATGTTCATTTTGCAACCAATCCAATCATTACAAAATGATTTTCAGACTAGTCCATTTATGAAAAGGGGGTGTTTTTGTTCTCAAAAATATGAAAATTACTAGCAAAAAGTGTAGATCCTGATGAGACAACTCGTCATGAGCCGGCTCATCTGGATCTACACCGTTTGCCAATACCACTATACAGGTCTGTGATGTTGAAAAGGTTAATAGAGAAAAATCATACACTTGGGACCAAGAATTTGACTGAGTTATCAGTAGTTTGACTTACAAGAGCTTGAGGTAACGAGTGTAGACACTAATTTCATGTCTGAATA
The DNA here is from genome assembly GCA_029237695.1 of Conchocele bisecta. Taxonomy (NCBI): domain Eukaryota; kingdom Metazoa; phylum Mollusca; class Bivalvia; order Lucinida; family Thyasiridae; genus Conchocele; species Conchocele bisecta. The sequence continues at coordinate 102,823,802 of CM055266.1, read as the reverse complement.
GGTTTTCAAGTGAGCTAAATAGGTTGTGTACTATTCAATTCTCATTCACATTGTCCACACTAGCAGTCTGGATAGAATGAACGAGCTTGGAAATACAGTACGTCCTCCATTAAGTTGCAATAATGTAGACTTTGTAAATACAAACAATATTTCTTTGACATCGAAATCAATGCAGCTTGCAACATCTTGGAATTTATAAAGTCTGATAATGTTCTACAAAATTGTCAATAACATAGTCACTATTCCAGTCACATCGTACCTCGGGCATCCCACAAGAATAACCAGGCACATGCACCCATTGACCTACATACAAAATACATGTATATGCAAATTCCAGCTACTACTACTGGTTCTTTCCATGGACAGTTGTGCAATGGAACAGCCTTCCTTGCACTGTTGTCGTGCAGCCCAGTCTTGAAGCTTTCAAGCAGGCTGTACAAGGGAGAGTTGGACCCATTGTTTTTAATCTGATCTTAATCTATTTCTACCCTAATTAACACACACAACACTGTATGCTTTTATTCCAGTCTACTGTCATTCTTTACCATCTCTTGTCACTCTACTAACATGCACAGACGTGCAGCTGCACATAATCCTCGCGAGAGGGTGTTGCAGGATGAATAGATAGATAGATAGATAGAATTTATCTATGCTGTACACAATGTCTGGGGGGCTGTTTCACCTTTTTACGACTAAAATATTTGTAATGCAAAATTGTGATAGTCTGTAAATTTCACATAAACCATGTCTTGTAAACAATTATTGGATTTACATTTATTGCTCAATACATATAAATCCATCAATTGAAATTTCCAAACGATCCTAAATTTGCGCTTACGAACATTTTAGTAGTACAAAGTCTTTACTGGTCCTTTCCACATACAGTGCTCTCTCAAAAGCATATATCATGGGACGTGCCCAACGTCTCTTGTTTTGAGAGGTTTGACTGTATGTCTGTTATATGAACACTCCAATATATGTGTCTGCGTGTGCTACGCTCCTGAAAATACATTAACTCTTAAAAGGCGGGAATCGAAATTGTTGTCTGCTGAAGTTTCATATTTTTGTATTCTTTCTCAATAAGAGTATGGTTTGACAGCACTTTACAAACATTTCCATTGGAAATGATTATAAAGTACTGTCAAAGCATATTTTTACTGACTAAACTGGCAAATAAAATATAAAACAGCTGACGGCAACGTAAGGGTTAACAATATAGATATTTTATACTGAACACATCAAAATTGAAAACAATGAGATTTTGTGTGTGTGTGTGTGTGTGCGTGTGTGTGTGTGTGTGTGTCTGATTTCGAGAATTCATGTGAAGCTATTTCTTCCCATATCTGACCAGGTCATTGTCATTGGACTGCTATATTGCTCAGTGACAGAAGAGTGCTCTCAGATTAATCATGGCAATGGAATGAGAAATGACTGGCCAATTCAGGAGACAATATGTGCTATCGTTTCTTTCGCTCGTTTCAGTCATTAACCCTCACTACGCGGGCGACGAAAATTGTCGTCTGCCGTTTTTCATCTTTGCCTTAATTCTTAACAAAAAAACCTGTTTTGGCAGCACATGAGAATCGTCTCCAGTGGAGACGATTATCATGCGCTGTCAAAACAGGTTTTTATTGAGAAATATTGAAAATAAAACATTTTTAGCAGTCGACAAAATTTAATTCAGTGTAGTAAGGGTTTCTAAGTCACAGTTATGTCATACATCTACTGTTGGAATAGGGGTTAGAGCAAATGCAAGGTGTTTGGGCATAGTGCAATGAATATGCACATGAGAAGTGTTAGAAGTTCAGGACAGCAGCTTCAGTGTTTGATGCTGAGCTTATGCAAATAATAGAATGTAACATTTGTGTTGACTTAATATGATACTTACTAAACTTGACTGATTTCATGGTTAGTTTGGCATAGAATTAATAAATACAGTCAAACCTGTGAATAAAGGCCAGCCATGGGAAGTGAAAAATCTGGCCTTTGTTCACAGGTGGTCTTTATTCGCAGGGTCATTTAAGGTAATTGTCCCATCGGGACAACAAAGTGTGGCCTTTACAGCCAGGTGATTTCTATTCGGAGGTGGTCTTTAGCATTGGTGTGGCCTTTAGAGCCAGGTGATTGCTATTCGGGGGTGGTCTTTAGCACAGGTTCGACTGTACAATGTATTGTATTACATCATCAGTCATGCAAAATCCTCAACTAATAAAGAACATGTACATTGAAACCTGTATAAACTGGACACACTGAGATGTTCCCCTGCATGCCTGGTTTACAGCTGTTCCACTGTAAACCCAACATACCGCTGCTTTTACACATGGTCATGTGTTTTGCGATCATGAACAGACATCATCCGAGCAAGCCTTCGAGTAGGCAGATGTGACTCATCTGTGGAACATCTTTAAACCGGACACCCAGGGGACCTCCCAGGGTGTCTGGTTTAGAGAGGTTTCACTCTATGTTCTGTATAGGCTTATCCCGTTCAACACCACAGACCTGTATAGTCGTATTGGCAAATAGTGTAGATCCTGATAAGACGGCTCGTAACGAGCCGTCTCATCAGGATCTGCACTTTTTGCAAGTAATTTTCATATTTTTGAGAACAAAAACACCCCCTTTTCATAAATGGACTAGACTGAGAATCATTTTGTAACACTTGGATTGGTTGCAAAATTAACATATAAAAATCCATTTCATTTACTTAGGGGTGAAAGAGTTAAATAAAACGAGGTGTCAGATTTATACTGCAATATTGACATCTCTGATGTAGATACGAACGATGGCTGCACAAAACTTGGCTGAATCAAAATAATTGCTTTGTTGAACAAGATGTTCCGTGAGGCGGGATAATTTTATGAAAGTTATCTCTTGAAAAGCCGACAATTTATAACAAGATTACTTTTGTATCCATAAACTGGAATTGATTCTGATAAAGGAGAATGACCACGGCAGACATGTTGTTATGTGAAGTTTGAAATTTAATGTCAGACACTTTCATCCGAGGCAAAACCAATATGTTTGTAATTGTAGGTTGGTATAAACCATGTTATACTGTTGATTAATAATTTTATGAAAGAAAAATTATGATTATTCTTTCTTATTTATGGCTGTTCCTGGAGAAATGAGGCTTATAGGATTTGCGACCAGTGTAGATCCAGATCAGCCTGTGCAGCCGCACAGTCTGATCAGGATCTGCACTGTTCGCCATTCCGTCAATGAAACACCCAACATGCTACTAACAAGCAATATAGAATATTATCAGGCTACAGGAGTGTGCTATTTGATAAGGAGTTACAAATCCCATAAGCCCCATTTCTCCAGATACAGCCACAGTTTAGTTGTGACCACTGTTGATACATGTGCTACAAGATAATAATTCACATTGTAACCATTTCAGACTAAGGATACGATAATTTTTGTTAAAAAATCTCATTATTTTGTTATTTCTTGATAAAGGTATATGTTTATACTACTCGTTTGAACCGCCTCTTTCGAACGTAAATAAAGAAAGGTTGATACTACTATAATTGTATCCCGTCTGTAATGGATTAATCAACACTACAGACCGGTTTCCCAATGTTTGCAAACGAGCCGTCTCATCAGGATCTGCATTGTTTTTGGATACATGTATTTTCTGATTTTTGACACCTGTTGTGATTAATGGAATAGTCTACATAGAAGAGTCCATACCAGTTACTTAGGGGTTAAAGGCCAGTTAACCCATTACATGCAGAATACACCTTTTACGGGTATGAAATTTATTAAATATTTTATTTTTATTTTTGTTATTTCTCCATGAATATATGTTGTGACCACTCATTCATTCGAACCGTCTCGACGAGACGGTTCAAATGGTTGTTGCAACATATACTTCTGAGCTCATAGAAGGAAACTATTTAGGATTTTCCGCAAACATAATGGCTTATCTTCAGCATGAAAAGGGTTAATGGATGGTTCGCTGACGGAATAGCAAGCAGTATAGACCCTGATCATAATGATATTCATACATATGCACAGGTTGTTCTGTGTCGAACCTGGTTACAACTGGAATTGAACCAGTCTACCCAGATCTCAACCCAGCCACATCCAATGTATTGTTTGTTTGTTTGTTGGGGTTTAACGGCCTATCAACAGACACACACATCCAATGTAAGGAAATGTTTCCTGTGAACCATGTGTTGGTGGGCCGTTAAGCACCATTCCATTCCATTCCTGTGAACCATATATAGATCTCTCTAGATGTAGACATGTGATGCGCAATTCTGTGTCGTTTTTTCCACTCTAATCTTTCTTTATTACCTTGCCTGTACATAATTGGCATCAATAATTCAGTATTAATGGACTTTTCCTATCTTCTTACACAACGGAAATCAATTGATGGGTATAGTCCAAAATTTCCATTGAATATTTAATGCTTATAGCTGTTATATAATTTTAGCTGATGAGTTCTTGATATGTGGATGTAGCTTGAGAAATGGGGCTTATGCGTGTTTTGAGACCAGTGTAGATCCAGATCAGCCTGTGCATCCGCACAGTCTGATCAGGATCTGGTGGGTGGTGGTTGGGCGAATGAGACGGCGTAAATTAACGGTATGGGTTCCTCCTTATAGGAATCAAGATTTGCCTGGTTTGGCCCTCAGTTACGTTTTTATCTTTGGCTCTTTAGTTACCTGGGAATTGGGTTATTGCCCGTTATAAAAGTTTTAAGATTATTACTGATCCTACTGCTTTTGGGAGGGGGCCAAGTGATGCTGGTGTGATGAGGACCTGGCATCAGATCAGGATTCTTCTGATTTCAGGGCTGAATATATAATTTTGTTATTGTAAATATTCAGTTCTGATTTTGGGATTTTCCCCCCATTTGTACATGTACTTGAACATGTACATGTACTTGTACAGGTAATATATGGGATTTAGTACTAAACCCATTGACCCGACCTTAAATGACCTTAGCTGTTGATAGGCCGTTAAACCCCAACAAACAAACCAACAAACTGATCAGGATCTGCACTGTTCACCATTCCATCGTTGAAACACACGCCCTGCTTCTAACAAGCAAGGAGCTACAGTCTCCAGTCACATATATAGACCAATTCCATATTTCAGTCTGCCAGTTGTTTCAGACAAACCAACCAACTCATCGATGCTGATATTTTTTTACCACCAATAAAAAGGTTGTCGATTAGCGTAATTTTCACCAATGTGGCCCTCGATATGGAAAATGTGTGAGATGGTATTGTGGTCGCTTGATTGAACAAGTAAGTTTCTTCCAGGTACTCCGGATTCCTCTCACATTAATGACCACTGTTACATCTCCATATGTGCAAACAAAAGCATTTGTATACATGTTCTCATGCTTGTTTGTGCATTCTGAACTTTGTCTACACTGGCTACACATGCAGAGTTCTACATTTGTTGAATTTAATGGCACATAAAAATTATTACAGCATATTGATTGGGGAAGATGAGAAGCTTGCACCCAATAACCCTAACTTACTATGGGCTTCATTAATTCCTAATTGTGGCTGTGATTGGAGAAATGGGGCTTACATGTTTTTATTTGTGACCAGTGTAGATCCAGATCAGCCTGTGCATCCGCACAGTCTGATTAGGATCTGCACTGTTCACCATTCCATCAATGAAACCCCCGTCGTGCTTCTAACAAGCAATATACGAATATCTGGGTTACAACAAAGTCATGGGGCATTATAATTTACACCTGTCCGTCTGTTCGTCCGTCCGTCCATCTGTCCATCACATACTGCTTGTCCAGTGAACTCTTCATTCATAGATTTATTTATTTATTATTAACGTCTCACCAATTGTACAAAACAATAATATTGTACAGTATATCTACATGCAGGTGTTAAACAATTGTTATTCTAAGTAGAATTACCAGATATGATATGTTTAACCTTTCAATACCACAGGCCTGCATAGTTGTAGTGGCAAAATGTGTAGATCCAGATGAGCTGGCTTGTGACGAGCCATCTCATCAGGATCTGCACTTTTTGCAAGGAATTTTCATATTTTTTAGATAATAAACTACCCCCTTTTAATACATGGACTAGTCTGAAAATAATTTTGTGATGATTGGATTGGCTGCAAAATTAACATATCAAAATCCATTCCAGTTACTTAGGGGTGACAGGGTTAATGTTTAATCATTCTCTAAAACACTTATAAAAACCCTGCATAATTATTTCAACAAAAATCTCTTGTGCATGCGATAAACCATATCCCACTGAGTGACTGATATCTATGGCCGATAAACCATATCCCACCTAGTGGCAGATATCTATGGCCGTTAAACCATATCCCACCAAGTGCCTGATATCTATGGCCAATAAACCATATCCCACCGAGTGGTGATATCTATGGCCGATAAACCATATCCCACCGAGTGGCAGATATCTATGGCCAATAAACCATATCCCACCAAGTGGCTGATATCTATGGCCAATAAACCATATCCCACTGAGTGGCAGATATCTATGGCCGATAAACCATATCAGACTGCACACTGAGTGGCTGATATCTATGGCCGATAAACCATACCCCACCAAGTGGCTGATATCTATGGCCGATAAACCATATCCCACTGAGTGGCTGATATCTATGGCTGATAAACCATATCCCACCGAGTGGCTGATATCTATGGCCGATAAACTATATCCCACCGAGTGGCTGATATCTATGGCCGATAAACCATATCCCACTGAGTGGCTGATATCTATGGCTGATAAACCATATCCCACCGAGTGGCAGATATCTATGGCCAATAAACCATATCCCACTGAGTGGCTGATATATATGGCCGATAAAAACTGAGTGGCTGATATCTATGACCGATAACCATATTCCACTGAGTGGCTGATATCTATGGCCGATGAACCATATCTCATGAGTGGCTGATATCTATGACTGATACATTATCCCATGAGTGGTGATCTATGGCTGATAAACAATATCCACCGAGTGGTGATATCTATGGACTGATAAATAAACTATCCCTCCCAACCTGAGTGGCTGAGTATCTAATGGCCTGAATAAACCATAATACCGAAGTGCTTGATATCTATGGCCAATAAACCATATCCCACTGAGTGGCTGATATATATGGCCGATAAATCGTATCTCACTGAGTGGCTGATATCTATGGCCGATAAACCATATCTCACTGAGTGGCTGATATCTATGACCGATAAACCATATTCCACTGAGTGGCTGATATCTATGGCCGATGAACCATATCTCACTGAGTGGCTGATATCTATGGCTGATAAACCGTATCTCACTGAGTGGCTGATATCTATGGCCGCTAGACTGAGGCATTGTTGTCTTAATTGTTATATTTAATCTCTGTAATGATGATTTTGGCACTTCCTGTGAAAATCGAGTCTTCTGGGCTGGAGTGCAAACTACTGATGTTTGATGAAGGTCACTGAATACTGTCTAGCCGAGTACAGTGCACAGTAACTTGGTGCAACGGAAACATTTCCAACTTCCCTTTGAAATGCAATATCGGTACTGTACTTAACCCATAGAAGTTAACCCTTTCAACACTACCAACCTCTATACATAGCGGTGTTTGCAAACAGTGTAAATCCAGATGAGCCGGATCTGCACTTTGTGCAAGTAATTTTCATATTTTTCATGAAAAAAACCCACCCCCCTTTTAATAAATGTACTAGTATAAAAATGATTTTATGACATATCACAGTCCATTCCAGATACTTAGGGGTAAAATAGTTAAGGGGAACTAACTCACGCTCGGTATGGTTTTATCACACAAATAAATAGGAAGGCACAGCACTTAGATTTTATTATCTCATGCTTTTACTGGGAATTGTGCTAGCACCACATATTCTGGTCCATTACACACAGCTTCCTGCTTTGCAATTATTCAGTGAGCTTACAGTGGTAGTGCGTTTTTGTATAAACCCTTACCATGCTGAATTAAATTTTGTCATCTGCTGTTTATTTTTTCACTTTTATCAACTTGTTTTGACAACACTTTAGAATCATTTCCAATTGAAATGATTCTAAAGTGCTGGTAAAATATGTGTTTATTGACAAAGCAGACAACATATACAACACCAGCAGATGACCATTTACATTTCCCGCATTCGAAGGGTTTCATGCTAGGGATGTACAATTTTTTTAAATACTTTATTTTTCATCAGAAGTATATATTGTGACCACCATTTGAAGCGTCTCGATGAGACGGTTCAAATGAGTGGTCACAACATATACTTTCATAGAGAAATAAAAAAAAAGGCAAATAGAATATTTAGTAAATTCCAATCCCGTAAAGATGTATTCTGAATGTAACGGGTTAAAGGCACTGTCTCAGAGATGTCTCCAATGCTTATTATGTGAATTCATGGGTTTCAATTGACAGTCAAATTCACCATTTTATTTGACCAAATTCCTTTTATTTTTGCATTCTAATATTTACTTTGACAGACTGTATTAAACAGGGGAGATAATTGTGCAATGGATTCTGCTAAAACTGTACCTGCAAACAATATTTATGATATATAATGCTCATTTGTTATGAAATGGTTAATACTATATATATAGATTTCCATTATAAACACAAAAAATAAAGAATAAAAATTCATAAATATGCACCTTATCTGGAGGTCTGGTTTGGTGCGAACACTATATAATTATCACCTTTTTGTTTCGGTCGATACGTGGTTTTATCAACCCGATGAAAGTGATATCGACCAAGGACGCAATTGTTTTATTATTTATTAAGAAATTTCTGAGTATGCGATTGTATGGATGCTGACTTTTGAAAGTAGAATTCTACATATAAAATACATATCGACCTGATAATATTTTCTGACTGAACAGATGCTGACTCTAATAAAAAACACAGAGCTACCTAACACTATTCTCTGAAATATGTTTATGCTAATGGAAATAACATGTTTACCACTTATTTGAACCGTCCAGATCTATGTCTTTGGATAGCATGGTAATAAGCAACTAAAGTTGTGTTTCTATACTTTTAACCCTTTGTGTTTCTCGCCTCAAATTTTCTTTTCGAAGCATGGTGTCCAAGTCACTCCTATTAATGTCAGTGAAGTCAGTAGTTACGGAGCCCAGCAGGGGACATGGATTTTTTTTATTAATTTGTTCCCACGAAATAACAATGCGTTCCCTCAATTTAACAATTTGTTCCCACGAATTAACAATTCGTTCCCGCGAATTAATAATTTGTTCCCTCGAATTAACAATTCGTTCCCACAAAATGACAATTTGTTCCCTCAATTTAACAATTTGTTCCCTCGAATTAACAATTTGTTCCCACAATATAACAATTTGTTCCCACAAATTAACACTCCGTGGGAAGAAATTGTTATTTCGTGGTAATGAATTGTTAAATTGAGCAGGGTTCAAGCTAGCCCTTCAAAATATAAGTTTAAAATTGAGAAAATAGACCATTTTTGCCAAAATTGTTGGTTTATATAGTGAAAAACTTCTCCCTCAACTCAAAATAGGGAGAAGTGAGACAATTTAGGGAGATAATTTCACCCACCTCGCCCTGTAAACTGATCCCTGATTGAGGGAACAAATTGTTAATTCATGGGAATTCATGGGGCTCCGTAAGTAGGAATGCCTTGTGCCTGTAAATATTCACACAACACCTTCACCGCCAATATGAAACCTTTTTTATCTGCATTCTCACGGCAATATGCATTTATATAAAAAAAAATCACTTGTACAACATCCGTCCAATCGATTAATAATTTCAATTCAATTCAATTCAATTTATTAGCAGTTAAGCACAACGTGCTTCTCGCCGTATTTAGATGTTTTGACGGTTCGAGAAGAGCAATGAAAACACAATGTTAACACTGTGTAAAATGTACAAGTGATGACATAATATTATATTGTAATAATAAAAGCTATTGTCTGAGAAACCTGTGCTTGTTATGATGTCAGTTCATGATCCTAATATGAATGAAATGCAATTTCCATGCTTGTACATGTAGTTATTGTTCAGGAAATTTGTCAGATAGTTCTGTGTTTCATTACCTAAAGATTTATCAAGCTTCAAATTATTACTTTATTCTATTGCAAACAAAAGGTATTTCACAATGTAATAACACAGTGTACTAAAAATCATTATACTGTATTGTAATTAACCCTTAGATCGCTACTCACAACAATTGTCGTCTGCTGTTGCTTTTATATCTGGCCTTATTTCTCAATAAAAACATGTTTTGACAGCACTTCAGAATCATTTCCAATGGAAATGATTCTGAAGTGCTGTCAAAGCATGTTGTAAATTATTCTAAAGTGCTGTCAAAGCATGTTTTTGATGATAAAAATAGAAAGTAAACAGTAGACGACAAAAAAATGAAAATAGCGGTCTAAGGGTTAATAAATTTCATACAAAGAAACAAGCATCCAAACAAATGTATTCACAATTAATGTCTGTCTCACTGTAACAGTTTAACTGATGGACAGAATGACGTACAGACAAACATACACCGGTGGAATTGGGGCGGGGACAATATTTAACATTGCTTGTAGGAAAGACTATGTTCATAGTTGAAGCTGAACGATATTATCTGCAGCCAATTTCACCAAAATTGTTAAGCATACTTATCTTTCAGGGAGACATTTTCAATTTAAGGATACATTTATTAATTTTTATTATACTGAATTTATTACATTATCACAGCCATTTTGGCTGTGATAATGTAATAAATTCAGTATAATAATTCTGCATACTTTTAATCATCAAATATATGCAGTCGTTGGTTCTATATGAAATAATGCATTTCGGGAAAATAAATGCTTACTCCCTCAAAGTATACTTCGCTTGATAAGTATGCTTGGCAATTTTGGTGAAATCGGCTACAGATCAACGTTGTATGGAATAGACCTGGTGAGTCTTTGAAATAGAGAACTTCCAGGGATTCTGCGACATTAGAATTGTAATTGTATTTTGGGTTGATATACACGTGCTGTTACTTTACTTAAGAGTTTTCAATGTAAAACCAAATATCATGACATCAAAACTAAAACATATGTCAATTCTAACGATTAAGTCTTTGATGCCCCGCAAGTTGTTTTAACTCTTTGCATGCTAGCGGCGAAAATATCCACCAAACGAATTAGAAGTATATGTTTTATTTCTCTCCGTAGATATGTCTTGAAATTTCATTAGAATTGAGTCCTCAGGACTCAATTCTAATGAAATTCCAAGACATATTCATGATATTTACGGGGAGAAATACAAGAAAATATGATGAATTCTTGTCCGCTAGTTTTGAACTATTTATAGCCCACAAGTTTCCCAGGATGCAAAGAGTTAAGGAGTTGGTTTTTTTGTCAGTTTTGAAAGTCATGAACCAAATTTGCTTTGAAAGTCATGAACCAAATTTTCAAAAGACTGCTTTGTGATACATATGATATTTGAAGTAAAGGTGTTTTTTTTGCCATGCCAAGATATATTTGTGAAAAAGTTATGGTAGTCACTAAATTTACTGAAAATTAATATAAACCAATCGGTGAAAGCTTTTCTGCATTTGCAATACATTGGCATCAATGAATCACCATGACCACGCTGCTACTGATCCCATTTTATGTGGTCACTGGTCATTTAGCATGAGAACATTACCCCGGCTTGCCGGCCATTGCACAAATAAATATGAAACAAAACCCAATCTAATGGGAAATATTAATATATTGATCCCAATATTCGTTTAATTTTCTCCAACATGCTAGTGCACTTGACCATTAATAAATTCGCAGCACTGAATAATTTAATTAATCTGATTGGCTGCTGACAAATTAGGGTCACATGACCAATATATCTGGATCTGACAAAGGCTATACATCAACATTTTATGGGTATCTCATCTGCTACTATTTAATGCTAAATTTCTCAGCTGAATTTAGCATTAAATGGTAGCAGATGAGATTTATGCGGTGTACAACCAATTATGTTGATTATAATTCTCTCTCATCTCCCTAATGGTATTACCTTGATGGCCATGGTCACACATGTCCATGGCCCCATAAATACGTGACAGTAATGGCGAGACTGTAGCTAGCTGGATCCGCTGCTGTAAGTCGTATTAAGGAACCGTTCTATACCTGTAGCCTATTTCATCAACATTGCAAAGTATACTTTACTAGCAAAGTATACTTTGAGGGAGTAATCCTTTATTTTTCCTGAAATGCATTATTTCATATAGAACTAACAAATGCATATATTTCATGATTAAAAGTAAGCAGAATTATTATACTGAATTTATTACATTATCACAGCCAATGTAATAAATTCAGTATAATCAAAATTTATCATAAAATTGAAAATTTCTCCCTCAAAGTATACTTTGCTACTAAAGTATACTTTGCAATGTTGATGAAATAGGCTACTGGTCCTGATTGATCAAGTGTTGATAGGTTGATGAAATAGGCTACTGATCATCCTTTGATTCAAAGATAATTGATTTGTAAATGTGATGGAATATATGTATAACATATATGTGACCACAGCCTTGTTACGGCACATGGAGTGGCCAACTCGCCATCTTTGTATATTCCAGCCATCAGCCTGTTTCACCTCTTCTGGTGTTTGACAAAGAACTGGAAATGCGAATAATATAGCTAATCATACATAAAAAAACATATGTCTTTGTTTTGCTATGAAAAACACTTATGTGACATTAAACGTTACATGCAGCTACCTTCATTTTAATGTTTTGCTATTTAAAGACGACCATAATGTCTGTAAAGACCATAGAAAAGTTCACCATTTGCTGTTGGCCATTGACTTAAAACAGTCGTAAGCGAGGTGATGTTCATAAAAAAAACTCGCTGATGCCTTTAATTTTCAGTGTCTGTCTCTGTCTGTTTGTCACTCTCTCTGTTAACATTTTCATTTAAGTCTGAAAGTGTTCATTTCATCACTTTCCTTTTCAAACACTGACCCCTGCAATTACATTGTATGTTTGTTTTGTTATTTGTTATCATAAACATGCTCTGACAGAACAAAGGAATTCTCTTGTGCTGTAAAACATAGTTTTGTTGAATACTTGTACATATATATAAAAAAAACGTGGAAAAAAAATATTTTCCCGCTTTTATTCGGTTAACACTCTGTTGTACATAAAAGGAAATCTACATCAACAATAATAAGGCTTTTCCTAATAAAACACACGCTGAGGGATTAAAAAAACTGTATCCAATTAAGAACAGAGATAGAAGATCTAATTTGTAAAAAATTCAGGACAGGGAACGTGTAATTACGAGAGAATAATTAAATTTCTCGTTCTTCTGCTCATTTTTTCTGGCTCCTATGAGACATACTATGGCTTATTTTCTGCTACTATATCCTGACTCAGTCTGGGAGGAGTTGACCATATAACCATTCACTTGCTGAACATATAATCCGCTGTGTCTCTTATGGAAAATATGTATTGCCGTACTAACCTAAATATTCGGACACAATGGAAATTTAACACCTATTTTCCCAAAACAAATTGTATCCAAATACATTGTTGTTGAGATAAGCCAGTACAACCATGCTATCCCTAAACATTGGTACACTCTTTGTTGTGGAAAACCATATATTTATATGTGTTTTCCGGATTGTTACAGTATTTGTTGTTTTCAGTGGAAAATCTATTTATTTTTCATTTCGTGAACACCCAAACCATGTACTTTAACAAGTGCCTTCCGGCCTGCAACCAGTATAATTGGACTTTTATCCCTTTCACCACTACATCCCTCTATAGCGGTGTTTACAAACAGTGTAGATCCAGATGAGCCGGCTCGTCTCATCAGGATCTGCACTTTTTGCAAGTAATTTTTATATTCTTTAGAACAAAAACACACCCTTCTCATACATATTATGGTCTGAAAATCATTTTGTGATTATTGGATTGGATGGGAAACTAACATATCAAAATCCATTCCATTTTTAGCCAGGTTTTTTGAAAAAAAAATCCAGGCTATTGGATTGGCGAAAGCCGGGCGGGCGGGCGGGCGGGCGGTGGAAGGGCGGCGGGCGGGCGGCGGGCGCGGCGCGGCGTCCACAATCAATGTTAAGTTTTCGTGTTTGAGTCCATTTCTTTGTTACTGTACCACCTAGGACCACCAAACTTTCACAGCTTCATAATCAAGGGGTGCCCACCACATATTACTATCCAACATGTTACTTTTTTAGCCAGGTTTTTTTAAAAAAAATCCAGGCTATTGGATTGGCGAAAGCTGGGCGGGCGGGTGGTGGGCAGGCGGCGGGCGGGCGGGCGGGCGGGCGGGCGGGCGGCGGGCAGCGTCCACAATCAATGTTTTCGTGTTTGAGTCCATTTCTTTGTTACTGTACCACCTAGGACCACCAAACTTTCACAGCTTCATAATCAAGGGGTGCCCACCACATATCACTATCCAACATGTTACTTTTTTTTTTAACTTGACCCATTTTTTCCGCGCAGTCGACTTAATGTTAAGTTTTCGCGTTTACAATGTTAAGTTTTCGTGTTTAAGTCCATTTCTTTGGTACTGTACCACCTAGGACCACCAAACTTTCACAGCTTCATAACCAAGGGGTGCCTACCACATAAAACTATCCAACATGTGACCATTTTTTTTACCTTCACCTATTATTTCTACGTAATTGACTTAGCCATTTTCAACGTTAACTTTTTAACGTACGTCTGGTTAAAGTTTTTTGGTTAAAAGTTTTTTGTTATACTATATCTCTGCAACTGCTTCGCCCATTACCTTGAAACTTCACATGGGTGTTTATCATCATCCATATTTTCATTCTACCCCCCAACCGTGCGGCCCCTGTGCCCAATGTCAAGGTCAAATTACTTTGAATTTTTTTGTTAAAGTTATTTTGTTTACTCTATCTCTGCAACTGCTTCAACCATTACCTTGATACTTCACATGGGTGTTTATCATCATTGTCGCACCCGCTTGCAGAAAGCGCGATATCGTCGGCATTTTGGCATACGTCCGTGTGTCCGGTTAAATTTTTTCGTTAAAGTTTTTCCATCTACTATATCTATTTTGTTAGTGTCCATGCCTCGCCCCAAGGCGCGACATGCAGGCCACGGCCATCTAGTCTACAAAAAGTGGGTATAATTATGTTATCCAAGTGTCTATGCTTGGAAAAAACCTGGCCTTCATGGCTTTGCCTCGTTTCTTGTCTTTAGGGTGAAATGGTTAAAAGTTCATACCGTGATAAGTTTGCTAAAAATCTTTTTTCTTACATTATTGCCTCACAATGGTGGAAACCACGGAGCCCCGCAAGAGACATGGATTTTTTTTTATTAATTCGTTCCCACGAAATAACAATTTGTTCCCTTAATTTTTCAATTCGTATTAACAATTTTTCCCTCAATTTAACAACTCGTTCCCACGATATAACAATTGATTCCCACAAATTAACAATTTGTTTCGTGGGAACGAATTGTTAAATTGACGGAACAAATTGTTAATTCGTGTGAGCGAATTGTTAATTTGAGGGAACAAATTGTTATTTCGTGGGAACAAATTAATAAAAAAGAGAATTCTACGTATTGTCATATTGTCAAGAAAATCATTTCACCAGTATTATCTAGGTTTCTCGCCTCTGCATCTAAGCCTTCTAAATCAACTACCAATTCAGAATAATATATTAACAGCCTTAGGCAAAGCTTCCCCTTTATTTAGTATGCATAGACATGAGTTGTGTATCTTCTGATGACATCAAATTACTGGTAGGAAAGTGGGGGAAAGGTGGCCAGTGATAAGAGCAGAGGACAAAATCGATACAGGTCAGGTGCTATATTATTGTGACCCCTCACAACAAGAAGGGGCTTATTGAGGTTATGACCTCTACGAGGGGAGATTATAATGTTTCTGGCCTCTGCTGTATAAGCGTGTGTCCGCTGCAGTTTTGTTTCATCTATGGAATCTAGAATCACTTGGTATTTAGCCCTTTCAACCCTAAATAACGGGTATGGATTGTATATGTTAATTTTCCGACCAATCCAATCATCACAAAATGATATTCAGTCCATTAATAAAATGGGGGTGTGTGTTTTTTTCTTCTAAAAAATATGAAAATTACTAGCAAAAAGTGCAGATCCTGATGAGCTGTCTCATCTGGATCTGCACTGTTTGCAAACACCGATATAGAGGTTTGTAGTGTTGAAAGGGATAAATGAAAAACCTCCAAACCAAGTATATCAAATTTATGTAGTGGGTGGTTGGTCTGGCGAACGCGACAGTGTAAATTAACGGTAGGGGTTTCTGATAGGAATCACGATTTGCCTGGGTTGGCCCTCAGGTACGTTTTTATCTTTGGATCTTTTGTTACCTGGAAGTTGAATTGGGTTTTTGCCCATTATAAAAGTAGTAAGATTATTACTGATCCTACTGCTTTTGGGAGGGGGCCAAGTGATTCTGGTGTGGCGAGGACCTGGCATCAGATCAGGATTATTCTGATTTCACGGCTGAATATATATATTTTTTTATTATAAATATTCAGTTCTGATTTTGGGATTTTCCCCCCATTTGTACATGTACTTTAACATGTACATGTACCTGTACAGGTAATATATGGGATTTAGTACTAAACCCATTGACCCGGCATTAAATGACCGTAGCTGTTGATAGGCCGTTAATGCCAACAAACAAACACATTTGTGTAGGTTGCATCGTAAGTTTTCTGTAATGAGAATTACAACCTTGGTTACAAAGCGCCACAATTGTCATATCTTGAATTTCTGAATTACCTTAGAGTGGAACTCTCCGAACCAAACACCAGGGTGTCCGGTTTGGAGAGGTTCCACTGTAACTGACATGGAATAGTTCATGTTAAGTTTGAGATTGTTCCATTATGCAGCAAATTGGGGTCATTTTGTAAAAAATAAAAAAAATATCCGCATATGGTGCAGATCTTGATGAGACAGCTCGTTACGAGCTGGCTCATCATGATCTATACTGTTTGAAAATATTAGGAAAGGTCTCTAGTGTTGACAGGTTTAATAAGACCAATGGAGTGCCCTGAGTTTTGTCCTGCAATTGTTGTTGAGAGTTCCCCATTTCTGCACAGCTCCATTTGCATAACCAGATAAGCCAGACTTTTGAATTGCCAAGGTGTTCATAGAGAATATGCTAATACCGATAATTTCTGTATAGAAATTCCAATTTAGGTCTCTGGATATTGAATAATCAACATTGACTGGCGTTCAGTGATTAAGCACTTGGAGAAGACCGATTAAGGAGACAGTCATGCTGCTTTGCAGTATTACCGATTATGTGCGGTGAATTCTCCATAAACCGGACACCCGGGATCATCCTCCCAGGGTATACAGTCGAGAGGTTTTACGTTGAGTGATTTTGATCACTACTAACTGGACACTGTCAAAAGTGTTTTTAATGTTTGTTGAGCCGGCTTGTGGATTATCCAATAGTAAGACACAGTGATGACATTGGCATCCCTGCATGTGTACATTCATCTGTCTGTCAAAGTCAAGGTCAAATTTGTGTTTTTCTTTAAATATGACTACCAAATGCCTTAGCAGGCTCGAAATGAAGATATGCAAATATCATTGTATCCCATGTCTAAATAATTGATAATTGCATTTCCTTATATTATACATGTCCTTCAGCCTTTCTTGTATTTAGGGTGATGGCAATGCCTGCTAATCATATACCCACAACAATTGTCGTCTGCTGTTGCTTTTATATCTTGCCTTATTTCTAAAAAAAACACATGCTTTGACAGCACTTCAGAATCATTTCCAATGGAAATGATTCTGAAGTGCTGTCAAAGCATGTTGTAAATTATTCTAAAGTGCTTTCAGAGCATGTGATGATAAACATGGAAAATAGAAAATAAACAGCTGACGACAAAAAAAATAAGATAGCGGTCTAAGGGTTATATGGAATCAAAGTGGCTATAAACACTCTATCCATATTTATAAGGCCATAACAATAAAAACAAATCTGAGAAAAATATTCTATGTAACATTATCGACCAGTATGAGACAAACATAAGCCAAAGAACAGAAAATACTTTAAAACCCGTTTAACGAGCAGAAATAATTGGTGATTCCACTTGTATCTGGATGGCCGGAGTCCTCTGGGGAAGTATATAGTTTGTGGTAATGATGTAAAACGCATACAGAGTAGGCTGGCTGCATTCTCGAAGGCACGTAACTGATATTGAGATTTGTATTTTATGATGCTTGCAGAAAAACAGCCACGTTTTGTTCATGCTTGTTGCCATTTACAGTTTTTTATACGCCTGTTTGAAAAAAAAAACGGGACATTTTATGTATTCACCTTGTACTCACAGCTTATGCACACAATAATGAGAGTTCTACTTTATGGATCTTAACCAAATTTGGTATACATGTTTATTACGGTAAGACGAAGCCCTTTTCAAAAATGTTGGATGACTTATCTCCCCTTGGCGGCTATTTTTAATTTTCGCACTCTGTATCCTGTTCTACTTGACGGATCATGTAACCAAATTCGGTATACATGTTTTTCACGGCAAGATGAAGAAGCTTACTGATTTTCAAATATGTCCGATGATTTATCTCCCTTTGGCGGCCATTTTTTATTTTCACACTTTGCACCCTTGTACGCAATAATAGCCAGTTGTAACATATACAAGCATCTATAAGTCTGTTGATCATCTATAAGCCTGTTGAACTTCTATAAGCCACTAGAACATGCACCATTTGCATGGTGTTGTATACATTTGCCGAGACTTTATGCCCGTATATGGTTCCATGGGGGCTGCAAGGTCATAAAAGAACATATTATTCCACATGGTGAACAAACACATGTTGAATACAGATTAGCTCCGGCAATCTGAGTCATTCGGGTGTTTTATCGCCTCTGTTTTAACACTGATTGGATGTGTCATTGCCAGAATGGGGCGTCACAAGCCGACTGGTATTTTTTGTAAAGAATTCGAATTATTGGAATTATCGTAAATTGTGACGCGCTATGAGAAAATTGGATAATTGGTTTTCGACCAGTGTTGACCCAGATCAGACTGCACAACTATGCGCAGTGGCGCAGTCTGATCAGGACATACACTGTTTCGTATATTTTAGTGAATCATCCATTTTAAATGAAAATTTTATCGTTACCTGCTGTGTTGGCCGACTCGGATCAACGGCTATACTGGCTCAAACCTCAGATGGGCCAGTTTTGTTACGGCGGTGTAATGTGTCACGTGTCGCATATGAACCAATTTCTTCCAACTGCGATGCGGTTATATGACAAATTATGAGATATTGTGCGTAATGTGACACTTGTAGTTAGCGATATGACGGTGATCGATTAAAATTAAAAATTGATCAGACTGACTTCTTCGATTAATTAGGTGATGGATTTATCTATTAGCAACAAAAATAATTGTGTATTTCATGCACGCTTGCAACTGTTCAACATAGATTATTAAACCTTTCAACTCTAGAGACCTCTAATATTTGCAAACAATGTAGATCCTGATGAGCCGGCTCATAACGAGCCGTCTCATCAGGATCTGCACAATTTGTGGATATTATTTTTATTGTTTAGAAAATGACCCCCTTTTCGGCATAATGGAACAGTCTCAAACTTACCATGATGGAGTTGTACATGTTGGCTACTTAGTGAAAGCGTTATTTATTGTTAATGCGTGAGCAATACATTGGAACCGTTCTCTACACGACACCGTGTGGTTCTCATGGGGTGTCCAGTTTGGAGAGATTCCACAACACATGTGGAAATATTATTACATCTATATATAACCACACTAATTTTTAATTAAAATCTGAATCCATCTCATGACTGGTGCATATTTAGCACTCATATGAATACAGACATCTCCCTTCATAGAAATAAAAAAACCGTACAATTTATGGAAATATAAAATATATGGAAATACAAAAAAGTAAACTGGCTTAACGATTGGGTTCATACTTTCCGGAACCAACTATCCCGGATTTGGCCCTCATGTGCATTTTTGGCTTTCTTGTATGTGAGAGTTGAGTCGGGCTATGCCCCATATATAAAAGTAAGATTAGCGCTAATCCTATTACTTTTAGGGGATGGGATAAATGATGCTGGTGTGGCGAGGGCCTGGCACCAGATCAGGTTGTTCTAATTTCAGGACTGAATATATATTTTGATTGTAAATATTGAGTTCTGAAGTTGGGATTTACCCCCCTTGGACAGGTGGATACGGGACTCGACCCCGTTGACCCGTCTGCGTGTAGACTCCCTGAGGCTTGTACCTCTATGTCAGAAAAGCGGACGTTAAACCCTATTCACTCACTCACTCAAAAAAGTATATACTATATTCACAATCTTCAGAATTGCCCTTAAATGACACCCATATGTGGTGATTAATTTCTAACCCATACACTGCTGAATTAAATGTTGTATATTTTCTATTTTTCTCATCAACAACATGGTTTGACAGTCCTTTAGAATCATTTCCAACGGAAGTGATTCTGGAAATGATTCTAAAGTGCTGTTAAACCATGTGTATTGTACCATGAGAAAGAAGACAAAATATGAATTAAACTACAGCAGACGACAATTTTTGTTTCCCCGCATTTTCAGGGTTAAAAACAATTCAGTTCCATTCCAATCATCGGAATGCTAATTAATCCAGATAGCTAACAGAATTTAATCGCGGCTATTTGTCCAATTATGAGGGCGGACAAAACATCATTGTGAGGCTGACTGACTCGCGTTATTGTGCAAGCTCTCGGAGACATCTATCAAGAAAGGCATGAAGCATGAGGTGGGGAGCGTGCTCTGCATGAAATCATCATGGTAATCAATCGCCTGCTGACTTTGGAAAAAAAGGTTGTAATTTGCTAATTTTGCGGGCGGTATAGACTTGGAGCTGGATCAGCCTTGAGTTTTTGTACAGTGTGTTTTGGATAGCTCGACATATTGGTCACGGATGTGCCTGGGTATCTGTGTGTCCATCTGTCACAGGGCAAGAAATATACACATCGGCCGGGGACCTCTGGATGACTGTACCATCAGTCTAACCGACTGAGCTAACCGGGCATGAATATACACCTTCTCCCCATAATGAGAACCGGGGACCTCTGGTTTACCAGACCATCGCTCAACTGACTGAGCTAACTGGGCACAGATACACACTCCCTCCCCATGCTGTTTCACGTCGAAAAATACACCGGTTTCGTGACGAGATGCCACTCAGCTCTACTTAGAGCCATCTGATAAACACGTTTCATAACTTGCGCAAATTTCTACTAGAAGAAAATGTATTTCTGCATGTAGCTGAATGGGAATTCGTCAGGAATCCAGCGCGTATTTCGACGTGAAACATGTTACACCGGCGTGGAGTGCAGCAGCAGTGATTATGAGAAAATGTTGCTCACAATCTCGGGGAACTAGACCGAGTTTATTCTATGAAGCAGCTGAGATAATTATTTCTCTTTTCAACTATCTCTTTATAAAATATAAATTTCTTTATAAATTATTTTTATAACAACTTCCTCAGCATGCAGTTTATAAAACTGTTTTGATTGAAACATTCCTGAATATTGTTGAAACAACCCGGTTTAGAAGCCCTTGAGATATTAATTTTAGCTTGATTTGATTTCGACAACATTTAATAAAATTTATGAACAAATTATAAAACTGTCGATCTTAGAGGACACAAGAAGGTTGACTGTGGATTCTGTGCACTAGTTTCATCAACATTTTTTGCCACGTTTTCAATCGGAATGTTGAACTTGTTGCATTCAAAATTAATTTGGTAATATATATCGAAAATAATTCATATTATTTGATTTATTATACCCCTGGCTTACAAAGTATTTTGATGTGTATATTGTTCTTGTTTGATCATCAGGGGGCCGTTCCTTCCACTAAACTTCCTACGACTAAAATGTTCGTAAGTGCAAAATTATGATAGTCTGTAAATGTCACATTAATAATGTGTTCTTGTAAAGAGTGATTGGATTGACATTTATTGAGCATAGGCTGCATATGCTCAATAAATGTAAATCCATCAATTGAAATTCCCAGACGATTCTAAATTTGCACTTACGAATATTTTAGTCGTACGAAGTTTAGTGAAACGGGCCCCAGATTGTTTGACCATCCATCCGTGTGTCTATCATTTGTCCATCCATAACAAATAAACTTGACCCTTAGACTGCTACACACAACAATTGTCGTCTGCCGTTGCTTTTATATCTTGCCTTATTTCTCAATAAAAACATGTTTTGACAGCATTTCAGAATAAAACTACAATGGAAATGATTCTGAAGTGCTGTCAAAGCATGTTGTAAATTATTCTAAAGTGCTGTAAAAGCATGTTTTTGATGATAAAAATGGAAAATAGAAAATAAACAGCAGACGACAAAAAAATTAAGATAGCGGTGTAAGTGTTAAAATTTCGAAATTTTGTTTGTTAGTCTTCATGGCAGCCAGGGATATCCGTGAGCCCCTCCCTGTTCACTTGCTCCCCCCTTTCGTTAGTTCATTTCCAATCATCAGTGATACTTGTTGGTGTAATCAAATTAGTCCTACACACGAATGTCCAATTTCATGTTTCAGATCACTTGATAAACATGTACTAGTAGTACATGGTGTGCCATATTTGTTTAACCTGAAAGACTTGAATATTTTATAGATATATTAATATCAGATTTACCACTCTAATTATGTACATGTAATATTCTGACATCCTATATATTTGGTTTAACCCTTAACCTGCTGAATAAAATGTTGTCGTCTGCTGTTTATGTTTTATTTTCGATTTTTCTCATCAAAAACATGCTTTGACAGCACTTTAGAATCATTTCCATTGGAAATGATTCTAAGGTACTGTCAAACCATGTTTTTATTGAGAAACAGGGCAAAAAATAAAGCAAAAGCAGACGACAGTTTTCGCGATCAGCAGGCTAAGGGTTAACCCATTTTGTGCGGGAAATCAAAATTTACAAACATTTGTTTCTATTTTCTTCCTTTCTCACTGAAGGTATGTTGTTACTAATCGTTTGAACCATCTCCACAAGACGGTTCAAATGAGTGGTCACACTCCTGTGCAGAGAAAAAGAAAGAAAAAATATGTTAAATTTTCAGGCAGAAAAGCTATTAATGTTCAGCATGAAAAGAGTTTTAATAATTTAAAAATGTACATGTTATTGGCATAGATGGCTGACATGCTTTACATGTGGATTGAACTACATGTGTAACCATTTTGGACTATATACCAGGGCTCCAGATATTAAGGAATTAGTAATTGAGTAATGTCACTCCATCATTTCTGAAGCAATTGGGTATTTCAAAATTTTAATTGTATAAAATAGAATCACAACACTGTTTACACATCAGCAGACGACACTCATTGAATAGTTTGCTTCTAAATGAAAACACATCTTGGTATTTCATTAGAATTGTCTCCTTGGAGACAATTCTAATGAAATACCAAGATGTGTTTTCATGGAAAAATAAGAAAATATGCTATATTTGTGGTCCGTTTATTGTTTTCTGTAGCATGATAAAGATACCACAAATTGTTCATTGCTTTTTGATACTCACTACTTCTGATTTCAATTGGGTTTTTGGCAATTTTAATTGGGCATTTATGCAAATATCTGGAACTCTTACCTTATCTGGAGCTCTGATATACCATCCAGTTGTACCATTAATCAGAAACATTAACATTTTGGTCTCAAGCATAATGTTTTCTCCGTTCCTGTATCTCCAGGTGACGTGTTAATCAGCAAGTCTCCGGCGAAGAAGATCACAGCCAACCAGGGAGACAACGTGCGGTTCGTGTGCCGCGTCGACGTCCCCCCACACCTCAGTGAAGACCAGCTCCAGATCAGATGGAAGCATGGAGGCAGCTACCTAAACGTCCACAACCGCTCGGAGAAATACCACAAAGGAGACAGAGGACAGGCGCTTACCATCAAAAATGTGAACGCGAGCGATGCTGGGGTCTACACGTGTATAGTGTCTATAGGTGTGAACAGGGATATTGCTAGCGGTCGGCTTTATGTTAAAGGTATGCTATATCGAGATACCGTGATGACCCTAAATATTTGGACACCATTTGCTTTGGGAAACCCCTATTAAATAGGGGTTTCCCATAGCAAATTGTATCCAAATACATTGTTATGTGGTGATTAAACCAGTACTGCCATACTAACCCTAAATATTTGCATGCTCACTGTTGTAGGGAAATTGTACATGTTTATGTTCCCCAAATGATTGGAGTCCAAATATTTAGGGTTATTACGGTAACACAGTCGAACATCTCTCAACTGGACAAAGTTATTGTGCTTAATGTTGATAGGTTTCATTGCCATTTATATCCGATGATAATGTCTGTTCATGATCGCAAAGCACACACGCATATCTTGAAGTAGTCATCTGCTTCTTTTACGGCGGAACCTTTCTAAACCGGTCACCCTGGGGACCTCCCAGGGTGTCCGGTTTCGAGAGGTGCCGCTCTACTGTGCTAGGTCGTTTGATATCGAGTTTATTAGATGAGGATACGAAACTCTTCAGAAATATGAAGTTTGTCAAAGATTTCCTTGTGTTTCTATCTGTTGAGTAGAATCGTCTTGATATAAAACATAGTAATTAAGCTGGTATTTATTTAATTTATCTAATTCTTTCAATATCACTGACCATAATGCCAATATCTGTAAACACTGATTCAATTACCTGGCATGTAAGGAGAGTTTCCATCAGTATTGACACTGTAGATAGTATTTTTATGCCCCCACCAATTTATTGGGGGGCAGTATTTTTATGCCCCCACCAATTTATTGGGGGGCATTATGTTTTACCCCTGTCCGTCCATGTGCGTCAGTGCGTCTGTGCGTCTGTAAGGCAAATGCGATTTAAGTTGTCAATTACTCCTTAACTCCTTCACCAATTTCAATAATATTTGCCCACAATGTCTAGGAATGGTGCTTTGTTTCGCATACGACCCACACCCGAACACCCAATGTCAAGGTCACTGGGGACTTGTGTTCACCTTCTTTGTAAGGAAATTGCGTTTAACTTTTTAATATTTTTTCAATTATTTCTGTTTCCTTTCACGCATCTGCTTCATATTTCAGACATGCATTACTCTCATGGTCCTGTACCGCTCTGTGACAAATCGTCCTGCTCCATTTTGGACTTAGAATTTTGCCTCGTTTTCTATCAAAGCGGTATGTGGGGGTATCCGTGCCATTTTCTGAATAATGTACTGGCGTTTTATGTATTTGATTTCGTACCACAATCTGTGAATGATATGAGACAAGCTATGTTATTTTGTTCCTAAGAAGATGTGTGATTCTTTTTTTGCGAAATATGTTTATAAAATTTATGACGTTTTCCATAAATGACGTTTTCCGTAAATGACGTCAAAAGTTGACAAAATTTTTACGTCATTTACTGAAAATATCACAGTTTCTGTAAATACTTTTCATGAAATATTGCACAGTTTCTGTAAATATTTTTCATGAACAATTGCACATCTTCTTAGGTACAAAATCACACAGGTCGTCTCATTTGAGGAACTGCAATAATTTTGGCAGCAATGTTTGTCCACTGATAAAGGTAAAACATGAACGATAGTCATTGCAATTCTCCCTTGAATATTTTCAGGCCCACCTTCGGCACCAATGAATGTTTCCATTGCATCGTGTATGGGAAACTCTGTGCAGATTTCCTGGATTCCGGATAAACACAGCGACAGTGACGAAATCACCAGTTATATCGTGCAATTCAATACGTCGGAAAGTCCGATGATCTGGAACTATTATTACGACGAAATTCCCGGAGCAGTTCAAACAACGATTATTAATTTATCACCTTATGGGACATATAGTTTTCGTATATTAGCGAGGAATAGTGCAGGTTATAGCAAACCTAGCAGACCTACGAAAAATCGGTGCACAACACCTCCCGAACAACCGGATGGGAATCCACAAAACGTGCGGACATTAACGTATAAAAAAGGAAAACTTATTGTTACATGGACGGTAAGTATTTGTCAATTTGAGTACTGGCCGACAAGAGGCACCATACTTATTTATTATTATGTCTGTGTTTAGCAAATTTGTAACGGTCTATTACTAGTTCATTGTATCACCCACTTTAATGGATTGTGAGACAAATGGTCACAATTCATGTATTGCCGACGGCATTATAGGCGTTAGCAATTTTGAATTGACATCCATATTTGCATATCTCAAGATATGTTTGTCAGATTTTTACAAAACTTCATCAGCAAAATATAGGTTTGTCCACAGACCTCGACAACTTGTGCAGATCCAGTAGCCTATTTCATCAACATTGCAAAGTATACTTTTCTAGCAAAGTATACTTTGACGGAGAAATTTTATGATAAATTTATTTTATTATTTATTTTTATTATACTGAATTTATTACATGATCACAGCCATTTTGTCTGTGATAATGTAATAAATTCAATATAATAATTCTGCATACTTTTAATCATCAAATATATGCAGTTGTTAGATTTATATGAAATAATGCATTTCCGGAAAAATAAATGATTACTCCCTCAAAGTATACTTTGCTAGAAAGTTCTGCATATCTCCTGGGGGCCGTTTCACTAAACTTTGTACGACTAAAATGTTTGTAAGTGCAAAATTATGATAGTCTGTAAATTTCACATGAACAATGTTTTCTTTGTTTACAATTATTGAATTTACATTTATTGAGCATAGGCTGCATATGCAGCCTATGCTCAATAAATGTGTCTGTAAATTTCACATGAACAATGTTTTCTTTGTTTACAATTATTGAATTTACATTTATTGAGCATAGGCTGCATATGCAGCCTATGCTCAATAAATGTAAATCCATCAATTGAAATTTCCAAACGATCTTTAATTTGCACTTATGAATATTTTAGTCGTGCGAAATTTAGTGAAACGGCGGCCCCCAGGTATCGAGTAGATCATATGCCAATCAGTTGAGTAATCATTCAAAGGCTGGAAACGACCATATTTTTCCCACATTGTTTCTTTATCAATTACATTCTGAGCACATGTAATGTTTCTATTTGAAAATCCAGAATATTTTTTTTGTTTCATTAAAATTATAATGTGACCACTATTGAACACAGTTCATACATAACATATACTTTCGATGAGAAGTGAATGAAGACAACATAAATTAAAAAAAAAAAAAATCATTATAAAGCGCAATATAAAACAGAAAAAGTAATTCAACTATTCGATGATGAAATTTAACCTATAAGAGTCAAAAATCGAGATATGAGCAAAAATAATTTTCTATTTTTGCCATTTTTAGTTTAAAAAAATCATGTTGGCTCAAAAATGGGGGGGTCGTACGAACCCCCTGAACCCGCCCTGACGACGCCCTTGCCATATGTCCGATTCGGAGCAATTGTACCATATGATGACATCTATGCCTGTTTCAGCCAATGCCCCGGTTACTACATAATGGTCCCGGCTTCAAATATGTGCTGAGTTGGCGGCGAAAAGGCAGCACATACTGGAACATGAACGTCATCGACAACACCGACGTCACCACGTGTTGTACTTGGGAGGGTCCCGTCAACGACATATATGCCCTGTATGATATTATGGTGAAATCGAAGAATTCTGTCGGTGAATCACGCCAACCAGCATTCAGAATCTTTGGGTATTCTGGTGAAGCAGGTATGTGTATAGAAATGTTTGCTCTAGTTTCAGATCGGGATATGTCATATTTTAACACTTTCACCCATAAATAACTGGAATGGAATTTGATTTGTTTATTTTGCAACCAATCGGCACAAATGATTTTCAGACTAGTCCATTTATGAAAAGGGGTTGTTTTTTTTCTAAAAAATTATGAAATTACTTGCAAAAAGTGTAGATCCTGATGAGACGGCTCGTCACGAGCCGTCTCATCTGGATCTACACTGTTTGCCAATCAATACCACTATATAGGAGTGGTGTTGAAAGAGTTAATGGTTATTTTGTCCTCCCTCACCGCCTCTTCCCGCTCCCCAACACAAACATCCTGACTGTGTATCGGCCACGCCATTTTCTAATATTTCCTGTAAATGATAGGCAATTGTATTCCACATTAGCTATGAAATCTATAGCTGGCTGTTGATGTGCTGATATATCCAACTTCTCTCTCTCTAAAGCATTTCTCATATATATTGCCCATATTGAGTCAGTTGTCTGTTAACTTGAATTTATGACAAAATTAAATATTCACACCATCTGTATCTGAGAAAATCATTCTCCCCATTGAGTCGATCACCCCGCCATGTTACAGAGCCGACGGTGGTCCCAAATGATTTCCGGATGGACCCCACCCAGCCCGTGAAGCCCCACCGCGCCCACTTTATCTGGGAGGCCGTGGACACGGGCAAGGACAACATACACGGCGAGTTCCGGGGATACAAGGTCAGTGCAAATAGGAGACAATTATTACCATTTTCTTAATAATATAATACTGGGTAGTCTTACTTTTCAAGGTGTATGATCACGTGGTACTAACAACAACAACAAGTACCGATTCAAAGTACGTATTCTTTTATAGTGTCCTTATTACGTAACGGATTTTAATATGGCGCATCAAACGCGTCTTGTTAAGCTGCATTTGGTGGTCTCTGTATATTCGCTCAAACTTCTGTCGTTTTTGCGAAGATTCTTCACAAAAACGACATAAGTCTGTGCCAAACTCCATAGACCACCAAATGCAGCTCATGAAGACGCGTTTGCTGCGCCATATTTCATCAAAATCCGTTGCATATTAAGGAAAATATCAAATAATACTTACTTTGGAGTGGGCGACATTGTTGTTGTTGTTGTAACAACGTGATTATGCACCTTGCTTTTGTATATACAGTGAAATCGCGATGGTTCGAAAGCCCACGGGCCTGCACATTTTTTTCGAGTGATCGCATCTTTCGAGCCATCGCATCTTGCGATTTTGGTATATTTGTTGACTACTGTACCCGTCAGATTTAGGAAATAACGAAGCACAATAGAGTGTATCCATGTTTTAGATGATACAGTATTTATTCGCAGATTAAAGTTCTCATGTGAAATTAAATAAGCTGTATTTAAATGTAATTACAAATCTGTCTTTATTTCAATTATTATCAAAGGAGAAAAGCTGCAGTATTTACTATAAATAGCAGCGCACATAATTAATACGCCTCATATCAGCTAATAGCGACTTCACTCGAAACAGTGGTGTATGGGCTCAGCTCAAACAATGTTGTTATCAGTCATGAATCGTGATATGTTGCGAAGAAACAAACGGTGCTTTACTTACGTTTGTGACCAGTGTAAACGATGATCAACTTGCAGACTCATGCAACTTGATATGGGTTTACCAGTGCAGTATTATTAATGGGCGTTTTTCGTTGTAACTCCTGGGTAGCCACTTGAATAACACGAGGACAACTGTAGCAGAGTTCCAACTCGAGTTAAAGAATTTTGACCTTTGAGCCTTTAATACTCAAGTAACTTTAATCAAACTCGTGCCAGTTGGTGGGTTACTAGAGTTCCAACTCGACTTGAACCCGAGCAACTTGAACCTGTGCTACTCAGGTTACTCGAGTATAACCCAGGAGTTACACGAAAAAACGACCAATGACTTAAGGCAGCCCAGAATATTTAATAAATCGCCGTATGTCAACAACGTTAACGATCAAATTGCACCACTTTACTTGAAAAGAAATCACATTTCATAGACAGGTAGAGCGCGGCTCGGCCTTTGATCGTAATAAGTTGGACACTGTGGTGTGAAAATTAGCCAAACACAAACTTCGACATGACTTCCGAGTCATTGTATGGCAAAATAGCGGGTCTTGAAAAATGTTTC
Organism: Conchocele bisecta; assembly: GCA_029237695.1. NCBI lineage: Eukaryota > Metazoa > Mollusca > Bivalvia > Lucinida > Thyasiridae > Conchocele > Conchocele bisecta. Next base: position 102,793,943 of record CM055266.1, on the reverse strand, counting down.
GAGGGATCGCATTTTTCGAGGAGTTGCATTTTGAGCCATCGCATGTAAAATACAATAAACATATGAGGAAAATTATCGGCACCGCTGCGCTATTACGAGCGAGCCCGACATTACGAGCCATCGCATTTTGAGCCATCGTGATTTCACTGTACTATTTCTCTATCATAATTTGTGAATAATATGAAAAAGCAATGTGATTTTATGCCACTGCAATGATAATTGTCGGTGGCATATAGTGTTTAACCTGTCCGTCTGTCTGTCTGTCAGTAGACAATTTTCCTTGTCCAACGAACTACTTCTACAATGGTGGCCAATTCTCTTCATACTTCGTATCCATCCCTACCATCAAGTGCAGGTGTGTGTAACGTAACAATTTCCGCTGTTCCACCAATCTATCCGCAGTTGTGCCCCTTTTTCGACTTTTTTGCCTTGTCCGGCCAACTACTTCTACAGTTTTTGTCCGATTCTCTTCATACTCGGTATACATCCCAACCATCAAGTGCAGGAGTGCGTAACGTAAAATGTTTTTTCTGTACCACCAATACACTCCCACTCTCCAACTGCTCGCTCATTGATTGCTGTTGTATTCTGAATGCTCAACAGTGGTGGCATTTTGTTTTACAAACAATTTTCTAGGTTAAGATGTGTAATATCTCATGAAAAATAGTTGCAGAAACTGTGATCTTTTCTGCGAATGACTTCAAAAGGTGACGAAAGGTGACAACATTCTCAAAGCAAATGCAGAATACTATATGAGAAGTTTGTCAGCTTATTATGTCATTTACAAAAAATATTACAGTTTCTGTTAATATTTGTTATATCGCCAGTTCCACGGCTACAAGGTCAGTGCTAATATGTGGCTATAATTCCAGCACAAAAATATTTACACAATTCCCTAACATTTGATTGGTCCGTTGCAAGTCTCCGTCCAAAATTTATATCCCAGTAAACTCCATGCCGAACTACTTTCCGTAACCGTGAGGCGCAGTTAAAATAATTCTTAAGAAAACGGAAAATAAACACATTTTCTTGATGAATTTATTTCAAATGCTGGAATTATAAGGAATGAATGGCCTTTTTGTGGAATTTATCGGGGATATAAACTTGGAAAAGTCGCGGGAATACTGGACGAGGCCGGAAGTGACTGGAGAAACGGAGATTATGGGTTTTGTGGCCAATGTAGATCTTAATAAAAGAGCACACTCTGTAGACTTATAACAATCTATGTTCCTTGTTAGAAACATGTTGGGTGTTTCATTTCAGTGGCGAACAGTGCAGATCCTGATCAGACTGTGCAAATACACAGGTGACAGATGCACAGTCTGATCTGGATATACACTTATCGCAAAACTCATAATCCCCATTTCTCCAATTACAGCCACATATATGTGGCATCTTTCATACATACAATGTTTTGCTGTTGTACACATGCATGTGGATGTCAAACATGCATCATGCTGTGCTAAATCTAAGATGAGTGTAAGCTGGCTTATAACAACGCGTCCAATTTCAGATTCATTTGAATATCAGAAATTAAATCAATTTGGCCGCTTTTAGATTCGCTGAAGGCAAATATTTGATGTTAATCAAATTAATTGAAATCCAAAAGTATTCTGATCATAAAAATGTACTATATTTTTTAACACTACCACTCAACCGCTCTATAACTCAACCCACTCAATAACTCAATAGCTAAAGCCCACCAATAACTCAACCACTTAATTTCATCAACTCAGTAACTCTCTCTACGGTATGGTACTGGAGGTCCAGTGAGGTTAAATGGAAATAATTAAATAACTTGTTAACTCCATATCTCAATAACTCAACAACTCAACAACTCAACAACTCAACAACTCAACAACTCAACAACTCAACAACTCAACAACTCAACTCAACAACTCAACAACTCAACAACTCAACAACTCAACTCAACAACTCAACAACTCAACTCAACAACTCAACAACTCAACAACTCAACAACTCAACAACTCAATGATGCAGCAACTCAGCTTCTCAGCAACTCAGCAACTCAGCAACTCAGCAACTCAGCAACTCAGCAACTCAGCAAATCAACCACTCAGCAACTCAGCAACTCAGCTTCTCAGCAACTCAGCAACTCAGCTTCTCAGCAACTCAGCAACTCAACCACTCAGCAACTCAACCACTCAGCTTCTCGGCAACTCGGCAACTCAACCACTCAGTAACTCAGTGACTCGTTAACTCCCTCTACTTCAGCTATGGCACTAGAAGTCTAATGAGGGTCATCACTAATGGGAAGAGGTGGATATCATCTTGTCTCAATGATTTAATATTTAAATAACCTAATGACTCAATATCTCAGCAACTCAATGACTGAATAGCTAGCTGAACCACTCAGTAACTCAACCACTCAATAACTCTCTCTACTCCAGCTACGGTACTGGAAGTCGAGCGAGGGCCGTCACAAATGGAAGGAGGTGGACATCATCATGACGAAACGGGAACACAATCGCATGGATGTGAGGGCGGCCATAGACAGCCTGCCCGCAGACACTGCCCTCAGGGCACAGGTGGCCGTGCGCAACACCCACTACTCCGGCCCGCCAAGTCAAATCATCGACTTTGTCACACCCGAAGGAGGTAACAATATATCGGCCAGGCTCTTGAATTGTCTCCCTTGTCGTGTCATTATGTTTTTTCTAGATATTGAAATACAATATTTTCCATTACTGAAAAATCGAAAGTTGACATAAATTTAAAATTCAGAGCTCTGGATTCTTTTGTCAAATTTAACTTATTTTCTTAAAAATAATTTTTGACAAAATATGCCGATGTGATTTGGCTTCATATTGTTCTTACTGTCCCTCTCTATGCACCAGTCAATGTGAGCCGTCTTATCAGGATCTGCAATATTTGTCAGTATAACTCGGATTGAAAAACATGGCTCTTTTGATAATACGGTAATCCAAAATTAACCATACAACCGATGTTGTCGGTAGATATTCATAATTGATTGATTTATTTGATTTACTTTCATGGGCTGTGGCTAAATGCCCCTGGCGTGGTGAGGACCATGCACCAGTAGCCTATTTCACCAACATTGCAAAGTATATATACTTTTCTAGCACAGTATACTTTGAGAGAGTAATCATTTATTTTTCCTGAAATGCATTATTTCATATAGATCTGACGACTGCATATATTTGATAATAAAAAGTATGCAGAATTATTATACTGAATGTATTACATTATCACAGCCAAAATGGCTGTGATAATGTAATAAATTCAGTATAATAAAAATTAATAAATTTATCCTAAAATTGAAAAGTATACTTTGCAATGTTGATGAAATCGGCGACAGATGAGGTTACTCTAATTTCAGGGCTGAATATATGCAGTAGTGTCTGTGTGTTTGTTCCAAGTTTATATGTGGCATTTTGATTTTTCCAACATTTCGCTAACATTTGCGTACCTTTGTCAGAAAATCTGTTTTTGTGGTTTCTGTGCATTTCCTCATTTTCTCTTCACTGTGCATGCGTTTTTGAATCACTGCCTGCACAGCGTTCAGGAAAACCGGTTTTGTGTTATTTATGCCCCTGGTCTCGGTAGAGCTGGAGGCATATTATAGGAATGAATGGCCTTTTTGTGGAATTTATCGGGGTATAAACTTGGAAAAGTCGCGGGAATACTGGACGAAGGCCGGAAGGCCTCGTCCAGTATTCCCGCGACTTTTCCAAGTTTATATCCCCGATAAATTCCACAAAAAGGCCATTCATTCCTTATAATTCCAGCATTTGAAATAAATTCATCAAGAAAATGTGTTTATTTTCCGTTTTCTTAAGAATTATTTTAACTGCGCCTCACGGTTACGGAAAGTAGTTCAGCGTGGGTGTTTACTGGGATATAAATTCTGGACAGAGACTTGCCACTAGCCAATCAAATGTTAGGGAATTGTGTAAATATTGTTGTGCTGGAATTATTGGTTTTTGACTGTTTCAACACAGCATACCTGTGGACAAATGCCACACATCCATGCTGCCATTAATTTGACCTTTTGACCTACACAACTTTTTCACACATTAAGAAATTCGCTGGAGTTTCTCAAATCTGTTATGACTTCTATATCCCTGGATTACTTTAATATTCCAACACATCATTGGGTACAAATGCCACACATCCATGCTGCCCTTAATATGACCTTGACCATTTGACTTTCACAACTTTTAACTTTTTCACACGTTCAGAAGTTCGCCAGAGTTTCTCAATTCTGTAATAACTTCTATATCCCTTAATGGAATACTTTAATCGTGTGTCGACAGGCTACATTTCGTGTTGTGTCAGTTTTTAAAGGCTGCTAAAAATGCTACATCAGAAAAAAAGGTATTCTCATTGGATAGAAAATTGTTTTGCCGTTTGCATGGAAAACTTGTTTTTATTGGCTATACAGGAAATGTGTGTTTTGCCCCCCTTCCCCACCCCCAATCCATATAGGTGACAACACAATTACTGGATTTGATCCTTTGACCTGGCCTAAAATTACCTTAGTTAATGCGGAAACTAATCTGTGTAAACTGGTTGCAAAGCCTCTAACCCTGATACTTGATAGCGTGTCACTTCATATGGATACCGTGGAAAGCGTTAATGTTCCTCTGTGTTTTTGATGCAGAAAAGAGAAATTAAGATTATCGATTAGCCTTTACGTTTTATCACCGAGCTGTAGCAAACAGCCATAAGTTACGTGCGTCTCATAGGATTTCATTCGCTTGTAATAACACGTCATTATAGGAAGGCATTATAAAAGAGCGGCTTTCATCGAAATTGTCTACAATTACTATAAACAGCCATTTCTAGAATCCCACTTACATCAATTGCGACTGACTGGAGAAGTAGGGCTTACGACAATTGTCACAAGTCTATCTTCTGTTCTGTTGGCATACCTCTGAAGTCTGATAAGGATCTATACTTTTTGTTAGTTTCATGACGGGTGTCTCAATGACTGAACCGCGAACAGTGCATATGCTGATCAAACTGGAGAAGTAGGGCTTACGACAATTGTCACGAGTCTATCTCCTGATCTGTTGGCATACCTCTGAAGTCTGATTCGGATCTATGCTGTTTGTTAGTTTCATGTTGGGTGTTTCACTGACTGAACAGCGAACAGTGCTGATTCTGATCAGACTGCGCGGATGTGCAGGCTGATCAGCATCTACACTGGTCGCAAATGCAGTAAGCCCCATTTCTCCAGATGCAGTCAGAAATTGACATACGGCTATAAAACTGATGAACTATTGTCTGCAATTGTAAACTATTCTGCTGTCTAAGGTTACTGTCTGTTTGTGAAATAGGGCAGCTTATCGTGACAAATGTGATCAATTTTTCTCTGAGATAATTACACGAATGGTGAATTTAGGATACATAGCGATGGCAGTAGTCTATAATGCCATATATGCAAAATAACAACTTTTCGGGACCAATAAAAGACTGTTTTGTTTATGTAAACAATTTAATACGACATTCCTATTGTGGATCTGCACATTGCTTTTGTTTTTATACAAGAGTTGAAAATACTCTAAACTAAAACACTCTGTTTGAATTTCATAAATTTTGTTCATTCATCTTCGAAAACCACCGGAACTTGCAAACTCCCTAGACATATTTGAATAACCCATTCATATTAACTACAAATTCCAAACTGCAGTATTTTACATTTTATCAGGTAACGAAGTTTGTATTGGCCAATATATGCCAACTGATAACGTATTGCTGTATCAAGCATTGACCTGAGAATATCTGGGATACAACAAATTGCAAGGACGTTTCATTGGTCGAACGGAGTCAAGTAACGTTACCAAATGACGTCAGTGTAATGACGCAACAAAAACAATTTTGTGTTGTTTTCAACGAAGACCATGTCATAATTGCTCATTCTGTAACGTTACTTAATAAATAGAATACCATGCTAGTGTATTTTTATAGCAAGTTTATCGGGCTTGGCTCGGAAACGGTAGGAATTTCTTGGTGAGCCTTGGAATTCCTATGCGTTTCCTAGCCTTGCCTGATAAACTTCATATCAAAAGACATTTGCCCTTGCAATTTTTTGTCGTCTGCTGTTTATTTTCTATAGCACTTTAGAATACTTTACAACATGCTTTGACAGCACTTCAGAATCATTTCCATTGGAAATGATTTTGAAGTGCTGTCAAACCATGTTTTTATTGAGAAATAAGGCAAGATATAAAAGCAACAGCAGACGACAATTGTTGTGTGTAGCGGTCTAAGAGTTAACATGGTATTCTCTATATGCAAAAACACTAGCCTACTCTATCTGCATGTCATTAGTCATCATTAGTCCGTCCATTTCCTGCCTGGCATTCTGTGACTAAACTACCTATGACATCATTATGTGTTCACTTAGTTTTACATGAGTGAGTTGCCGGGGAAATGATTATATCAATATTGGCATCATGCAATCCACGTTGGGGCCTGTGAAATAGAATATAAGATGCTATAGAGTGTCTTCTCGTATCCGGTTTATCAAACGATGCTAAGAAACGTGTACAAATCCCCAAAGATTTTCAAGAACTCTTGGTCTATAAATTTAGCATTTTATATTCTAGTGCTGATGTCATTTGTGACTGTGACTGGAGAAATGCTGTTTATGCAATTTGTCACCAGTGTCGCTCCTGATCAGATAACGAGCACCTGTGGCCTGATATCGACCGATATTGATTGTTAGAAGCATGATGACTGTTTCATTGATGGAATGGCGACCAGTGCAGATCCTGATCAGACTCTGCGGATGGTACATATGTGATGAGTGCGGGAACTAAACATCGTTGTTTGCTTTTGTTTTAGATTATGTCTTCTTTCTCAATAAAAACATGGTTTGACAGCAGATTAGAATCATAAATTTCCATGCGAAACGATTCTAAGTTGTTATCAAACCATGTTTCTGACGAGAAAGATTGAAAATAGAACAAAAACAGCTGACGATAAAATTGAATTCAGCATTGTAAGGGTTAAAATAGTCCAAAAAATAATATTGACTCGTCTGTAATAATTGTAATGGACTGTGAAATGTTAATTTAACTCATTCCACCCTAGCGCCCCGATAACGCGTCACTCTAGCAGTGCTCCGATTCCCGCGTGTCATGATATGGGGTCGGTATTTATCTTATTCCAGTCCCGCGAGCCACGAATTTGAGGCTCGATAAAACTAGCTTTCACTCCCGCACGCATTTGATAGGTTGTTTCGAGCGGCAATATCTGGGATTCCTGCCTGTCAGCCAATCAGATTTCGCGTTATATATACCATAGTATGATTTTGTAAACAAAGGGCGCTTGAATTGAACGAATTATCCCACGTGTTAAGAAGTTATTTACAGTTAAAGTGCATCAAACATTGGTAAATTATGGCAAATCGACAACTCGATCTCGATCAAGTTTCTGTGAATGTGTTACCTTATAATGGATGTTACAAAAATAGTGTAATTATAAAGAAACTGGTGTTTATAACAATATTTGTGAACATGGTTAAGTGGATTATTTGTCAGGAAATGGATTTAGAATTAATGTGTACATGATGTATACTGTACGTACAAAATCATTTATCAAGTAAGTCAATCTTAATTATCCGCATGCAAAATCAGTGTTCAAGATGCACAGCGTATTTGGATAGAGTGTAAAAACATGATAAATTCTAAATAAAAAATTGCAGATTGTCGGTTTCATGGAGAAATATGTAAAATGTCAATATGCTGCTTATCTGATACCCTGCAGCACTGTTTTCTTCATATTTCATCATGACACTTGTACATTGGGAGTTCTTGAGAACAGTTTTATAAACATGATAAAACCTTTCTAAAAATGTGCAGATTGTATGTTTTATGTAGATATATGAAACTGTAGTCAATATACGCTGCTTATCCGATGCCCCGCATCACAGTTTTCAATATATTAGCCAGGAAACATGTAAATTGAGAGTTCTTTCGAATCGTCTCATAAGACAATTCAAAATATAATTCTAACATGACTCCACAGCTTGTATGTTTTATGTAAATATGCTGCTTATCTGGTATAAGTATTGACTTATTTATGACAAAAATAATACCATTGTTTAGCAAATTTTTAATTCTACATGTGTGCAGAATTTCATGTTTATTGATATTTATTCATAGGAATTATAAGCTATTGTTGTAACACACCTAGTTGTTGAGTTTCACACTTGAATTATTTTCTCAATACGTCTCAGTAGCCGATTTCATCAAAATTGCAAAGTATACTTATCTAGCAAAGTATACTTTGAGGGAGAAATTTTCAATTTTAGGATTAATTTTTATTATACTGAATTTATTACATTATCACAGCCATGAAATAATGCATTTCAGGAAAAAAAAATGATTTCTCCCTCAAAGTATACTTTGCTAGATAAGTATGCTTTGCAATGTTGGTGAAATAGGCTACAGGGATACAGGGCTGATAAGCCCACTGCTGCTGCTAGGAGGTAGCCTAGCAGATACCTGTAGGATGGAATTGGCTAGCAGGGGCTAGGGTGGAATGAGTTGAGGACCAATCCAATTGTGACGAATGATATTCACACTAGTCCATTTATAAGAAGGGGATGTGTTTTGTTTCTTAAAAATATGAAAATTTCTTGCAAGAAGTGCAGATCTTGATGAGACAGCTTGTTGCTCATCTGGATCTACACTGTTTGCAAACACTGCTAAAGAGTTCTGTAATGTTGAAAGGATTAAATACTAGCTAGGATCTACTTTGGTTACAATTATTGTAGGGTCCATCAGAGCTCCAGATAAGCTGTGTATTTGCTTAAATACCCAATTAAAATTGCCAAAAACCCAATTGAAATTAGAAGTAGCGAGTATCAAAAAGCAATAAAAATTTTGTGGTACCTTTATTATGCTGCAGAAAACAATAAACAGACCACAAATATAGCATATTTTTCTTATTTTCCATGAAAACACATCTTGGTATTTCATTAGAATTGTCTCCAATTCTAAAGAAATGCCAAGACATGTTTTCATTTTGAAGCAAACTATTCAATAATTGCTGTCTGTGGATGTGTAAACAGTAGTGTGATTTTATGTTACCCAATTAAAATGTTGAAATACCCAATTGCTTCAGAAATGATGGAGTGCAAATACTCTATTACTAATTCCTTATCTAGAGCCCTGGTCCATGTTTTCAGTCGTAACGTCTCTTTTGTCTGCTTGGGCCCCAGATCAATGTGAGTAAAGGAATTCTGTCACAGCGACAGCATGCCGCCGCTCTGGGGAGTCCAACTGACACACAATCACTGACATTATTGAATTACCATGTTTCAAAATGCCAACATCCAGTATGAAACATAGGAGACTTCAGGGTTTATTGCTCAATGTTATAGTAGATCAATGTTGAGATGTGGCATGGTATATCGGATGCACACTGCCAAGTTGGTGAGGACCTGGCACCAGATTTCGGTATTCTAATTTCAGGGCTGAATATAATTTTTCTGTGTACTCCGTCCGTCCGTCCGTCCGTCCGTCCGTCCTTTGATCTTTTATATAGTAAAAACCACCTAAGGGATGTCACGTAAGGACGTGCGTCCGTCCGTCCGTCCGTCCGTCCGTCCGTCCGTCCGTCCGTCCGTCCGCCCGCCCGCCCGCCCGCCCGCCCGCCCGCCCGACCGACCGACCGCCCGCCCGCCCGCCCGCCTGCCCGCCTGTCACCATCCATATTTACATTTTGTAGCCCACTCATTTCGCCCCATGTGCCCAATGTCAAGATCAAATGACTCAGATGTGTGTGTTTAAAGTTTGTGAATGTTACATGACCCATCACTGTGTTACCGATGTCTTGTGTCTTGCTGAGTTCTGATTGTGGGATCCCTCTACTCTACTGTCCTTACAGGTGAAATGAAATATGGGATTTTACCATATTAACTCTTAGACCGCTACTCACAACAAGTGTCGTCTGCTGTTTCTTTTATATCTTGCCTTATTTATCAATAAAAACATGGTTTGACAGCACTTCAGAATCATTTCCAATGGAAATGAATCTGAAGTGATGTCTAAGCATATTGTAAATTATTCTAAAGTGCTGTCAAAACATGTTTTTGATGATGAAAATGGAAAATAGAAAATAAACAGCAGACGACAAAAAAATTAAGATAGCGGTCTAAGGGTTAACCCTGCCTGAAATGACCGTAAGTGAATAAATGAACCCTTTCAACTCAACACAGACCAAGTCATTTTTTTGCTGGGCATGCAGGGACTCCTAGTCTGGCCATTCACAAAAGAAATTGAAGGAAGGGAAATATTAAACGAAACTTGTCAACCCAGGCATTGGTGATTAGATATTGATAGCACTTTGTATCCTTGTAGTCTCTTTATCTCAACTTGACATATATTCCCATTTGTTCTGCTAACTTACCATGTAAATTGTATAAACTGACTGTTAGTGTAGCAGTAATTGACTATTCCCAAATATGGCTGACTGGTTGGTGGAAAATTGTCTGGTTTAACGGGAATTTATTAGCGAAAACGAGCTAATTAGTACTTACGATAGTATTTACTGCGGTCCTGCTGTCGGCTAACTGTCACATGCTTCCTGTGTGGAGTGAGGCTACTTCCTGTTTATCCACTCTGTCGGTCAATCACAGTTTCACTTAGGGAACCACAGTGTTGGTTATCGTGACGGGAACCGATAAATCAATTTGGAAACTAGGCACAGGGTAAATGCTGGTAACCCATTTCATGTTGGTTACAAATTCACAGATACATTTCTAAAAAAGGATTCTACATGAAAGTATATGTTGTGACCATTCATTTCATGATCTTAGTGGTCACAACATAGACTTTCATGTATAAATATGAAAAAACAACAATATTTTCAGTCAGAAAATTTGTGTCAATATTTTTGCCATGTATTACACACCCTGTGTTTATGAAGAACTGCCACAGGGGCTATCATTTTTGTCTTACATGGTTTTCTAGTTCACCAAAATGCTATGCTGTTCTCAGACCTCTCTTGTTGTACACCAGTTTGCAAATCAGCATGTATTATAGTTACTGTCTGTTTCACGAAACCTGTCCAAATGTTAAGGCTATATAAACAATGCAAAAACAAAAATTCTGATAATATTAAATTTGTAAAATTTAAGAATGAGCCTTCTTTTTATTTCGCGAAATTTGGTCAAATATTGATTTTATTACGAAAATTATTTCTTTATGGGAATTTAATATTTGGGAAAAAGAGCTGGTGCAGATGCAGGAGGAGTCGGAGAAAAAGGAAATTGACTCTGAAACCTAGCTAGATAGCTTGGTAATGGTCTAAGAAAACAAAAGTTAGATATTGAAAATCGGTCCACTATTTCTGAAAATAGAAACATTTTCCCGTTAAATCCCCATAGATGTCTTCACTGTGAAGATTGAAGAAATTCTTTTTTTGCAATAAAATCGATATTGGACCAAATTTCAAGAAATAAAAAGAAGGCTCATTCCTAAATTTTGCTATAATTTAATATTATCTAAAAAAAATATTGTTTTTGCATTGTTTATTTAGCCGTAATATTTGGGCAGTTTTTGTGAAACAGGCTGTAATATTTTCTGATTTATAAATTTCAGCACTACCACCAAACATACCATAGGTGGCGGAACGGGAAAATTATTGGGGGCGGGAGGCCGAATCGTGAGGGCCAAAAGGGCTCAATTTTGCTAGGGGGGTCCGGGGGCTTGCTCCCCCACCAATTTTTGAAATCTAGCTCCCCTGTTGATGGGACGTTAAACCCAATACATTTGATTTCTGTTGCAGTACCGGACCCTGTGCGTAACCTACGAGTGGACGCCCACGGGACCACATATGCCCTGCTGAAATGGCTGCCCCCAGAGGAACCGAACGGTCAGCTCATGGGCTACGATATTGGCTACCAGTCTGGTAGGTACACCCGCAGCTCACTGCAGGGCTTGTGATTATAAAACATGCTCGACATGTCTCAAATCTTGTTTCAAATTAATCCTTTCAACACTACAGACGTCTATTCTAATGTTTGCAAACAAGTAATTTTCATATTTTTTAGAAGAAACAAAACCTTATAAATGGACTAGTCTGAAAATCATTTTGTGACAATTGGATTGCTTCCTAAATTAACGTATTACAGTCCATTCCAGTTATTTAGGGTTGAAAGGGTTAAGTAGTTTAATTTGCTGAGCTCTAAGACTGTAGATGTGGGAGGTGAAAAGGGTGGATGTTTTTGTTCTCAGAAATATGAAAATTGCTTGCAAAAAGTGCAGATCCTGATGAGACGGCTCGTCATGAGCCGGCTCATCTGGATCTACACTTTTTGCCAATACCACTATACAAGCCTGTGGTGTTGAAAGGGTTAATATAAACACTGTCTGTGCATGCATGTACCAGAATGTCTTTATCGAGATTCATAGGTATTTGATTTGCCCAATCAATCTTCCTCACTTTGGTGTACAAGATATGAGGACAAATAACAAAAGTCCCAGAATTGCCCATTATTATGAACATCCTCGATCACTATACGTCTTGACATTTGTGCTTGAAATCAAACTTTCAAACCCACAGACTGTAAAGCCAACATTTGCAAACACTGTAGATCCAGCTCGTAACGAGCCATCTCATCAGGATCTGCAGTATTTGTCAGTATTGTTCAATAGTTAAAAAAACCTGCAAGTTCTCATTAACTAACCCATTTCATACTGAGGATACGCCATTATGTTTGCGGAAAATCATAAATATTTTCCTTATATGCTCTCAGAAGTATATGTCGCGACCACCATTTGAACCGTCTCGTCGAGACTCGTCGAGATGGTTCAAATGTGTGGTCACAACATATACTTTCATTGAGAAATAACAAAAATAAAAATAAAATATTAAAAAAAATATTCATACCCGTATTCTGCATGTAAATGGGTTAAAGAGTCATACAATTAACATGAAAAAGCCAATTGTTACATATGTAGGGGTGAAAGGGTTAAACAGACTACTTTCGAGTCTGAGATTTTGATACATGCTCGGGAAGTTATATTATACACATAACCGGGTTTTGGTTTGTCCTGTTGTTTTCAGGTTATAACACGCTATAGTTTCACAAATTGTGAAACATGCAAAATTGCTGCTTCCCTTGAGGTTTCGGGTAATTTGTTGGCTGTTATCGACTTCAGATAGAATTGCTTTGTCTTTGGGTTTTGTGTGGGCGACTGATGGCATCTCGATGCTTTGTTATTCTGTAGCCTATTTCACCAAAATTGCAAAGCATACTTATCTAGCAAAGTGTACTTTGAGGGAGTAATCATTTATTTTTCCGAAATGCATTATTTCATATAGAACTAACGACTGCATATATTTGATGATTAAAAGTGTGCAGAATTATTATACCGAATTTATTACATTATCACAGCAAAAATGGCTGTGATAATGTAATATATTCAGTATAATAAAAATTAATAAACTTATCCTTAAATTGAAAATTTCTCCCTCAAAGTGTACTTAGCAAGATAATTATACTTTGCTATTTTGGTGAAATAGGTTACAGGTGTCATCAACGTCTACTTGTATATGCTGACCTGCTCTTGTTGTATCAACCCTTTGTACCCTCGGAATTCTTACACGTTTGGGGATGGGCCAAGGCGTAGGGGATATGGCATTGGATATCAATACAGGAGGCGTGAAAAATACTTATATTGGTATTTCCATCCCACTGGTCTGTCGCATGAGACTTTAGCCCGTTCGCTCCTCAATAACTGGAATGGGTTTTGATATGTTAATTTTCCGACCAATCCAATTGTCACAAAATAATTTGTATATAATATTATTTTTTCTCTCTAAAAATCAAGAAAATTACTTACAAAAATTGCCGATCCTGATGAGTCTGCTCGTCACGAGCGTGACGAGCCAGCTCATCTGGATCTACACTGTTTGCAAACAGTCCGTATATAGTGTTGAAATGGTTAAACTGTGGTACCGTCTCTATATGTCCTTTACCTGTTGCTGGGACGTCAAACCCATTCACTTTCACTTTTCTTGCACATTTTGAGATGGCTTACTAGTTTAGTACATATAGCATTGGACTTCAATATCGATAGTTGTGGGTTCAATCGATAGTTGTGGGTTCAATCTCAGCCTTAGGTATGAAAACGTATGTTCATGGTATTTTCGTCCTACTGGTTTTTCGGATGAGAATTGACACTTGAGACCCCGACACTAGTTGCTGGGATGATATACCAGTTGGTGTGGCCTAGTGGATAAGGCACCCACCTCGTAACTTGGAGGTTGAAGGTTCGAGCCTCCACGCGGGCTTATGCGCCGGTTGATGAGCCGCCAGCTAGTTAAATATATATGGTACCAATTGCATATCTGTCTGATGTCTGGTATATAGAACAGGAACTGGGAAGTACTAATGTTCAGAGATTAGAGTGTCTTTTAAGTCAAAACTGGCTGGCCCTTTCAATCGGGGTGACACAAAAATAACCAACACACTTCCCTTTCACATTCAACTCCACTTTTTCGTACACTTTTCCTAGCCTTGGCTGATGGACTTGATATCAAAAGCCACTAGCCTTGTATTCAAAATTCAGCCGTGTGCAAAATAGCAACAAAATTTGTGTTTTCCGATCTCTGGAGATTTCATCGTAGATTTGACAGCCGGCTGTGGTGTCTGTGACAATTCGTGACCTGTAACTCCATGAGTCAACAAATGTCTTTGCATTTTAATGTATTTCCAGGCAATGCCAGCGAATTCCTCATATGCAAATGAAGCAATTAAGCATGAGCCATCTCTGTCTGTAGTTGATTATTGGCATCTTTGGACAAGGAAATGGTCTTCGGAGAAAAAAATTGTCATCTGCTGTTGTTTTATCTTTTCTCATCTTTCTCAATAAAAACATCGTTTGACAGTACTTTAGAATCATTTTCACTGGAAATGATTCTAAAGTGCTGTCAAATCATGTTTTTTGTTAGTAAAATGAAAAATAGCAAATGAAAAGTCATGCAGAGCATGATGTTATTAGCCGATCAAATCAGGGTAAAGTGCATCGAACATATGTAGGTGTCTCTGGTAACATTGTCAATGGTAAACTATTTTCGACCACAGTTCTGTACCCAGCGTTGACATTTTTCTCGATTTTGTGCAGGTTTTGGAAACCCGTTCCCAAATCCATCCAATAGCAGCAATGCCATAGCAGCAATGTTTTGTTGTCACAATTATGTTGCGAAATATTCCAGCGTAACACCTGTACTGTATGCTCTATTTATCTACAAATTACACTCCGCAATACACAAAGTTGTAGTCACTGTGTGTTTGTCCGAATTCTGTGTCAGCACGCGAGTGGGCGGAGCTACCAGGGCTATATATATCTAGCGGTTACAGTGTCATCTAAAAATAGACGCAAGCTCCTGCGTATTCAGGCACATGCCCAGATTGGCCTAATGTGCCCCATCCGTGATTTTTTGCGCGATGTCGGGCGCGATGTCGGGCGCGATGTTGCGGCATTGACAATAATTAAGGGGGATTGCCGCAATCGCTCGTGCTGGATGCATCCCTGCCATCCCTGCATGATACGTAAACCAATCAAAGTTGGCTATGAAGGGCAATTCTTCGTTTTGATTGGTGGAAAATTTTGTGAATATTAACTAGCATCAAATGACGCGCATACGCGATCCAATGGGATAAACCCGAGATGCTGGGATAAACCCGAAAATGCTGGGGTTGCTAGTAAGGAGATTTTGAGCAGAGGTCGATTATAAATTAGCCGAATAAACACATTTTACGCGATTATACGTGGCTGAAACTTGTTCTGTTTAATAAATAAAAGCTTTAAATTAGCCCAATAATCGGCGTATGTTGGCGTATATGGCCATTAGAGCCAACTATGGACTTCAACAACAATAACTTCCGGGTTAAATCTCTTCCGGCGTTCAGCTCATTATGTATTCAAAATTGTGTTATTTGGCTATAAGTAAAGTTTTAAACAGAGATAATTGCCAAAAATGCAAACTTTATCGGTTGATGCAATTTGGAAGTGATACAGAAAAATTCGCGTTCGTAGATTACCGAATAGCGGAGAAAAGGGTTGCTACAAACTTTTTCAGAATTCGATGGATAACCAATATATTAGCCGATCTATAAATAGATCGGCTAATAATAATCAACAGACGACAAAAAGGTTTTATCAGTGTAAGGGTTAACAGACCGTGCTGATTGCCAATTTTAAGTTTGACAATATACCCAACAAGTTTTATATTCATGGAACCTTGTCTTGGCAATTTTGCCATACTTCTATATTGCTTTAAACACTTATTATATTTCATGAATTACAAATAGCAAAATATCTGACAATGCAAACAAGATGGGATTCAAAATGAAGCCATGAGACTTACATGTAGTGACAACATAAATACCACTGTTTAGCATTCACACCATTGAAACACCCATCATGCTTCTTGCAAACATTATAAATCTCACCAGGGGCCCGTTTCACTAAACTTCGTACAACTAAAATGTTCGTAAGTGCAAAATTATGATGGTCTTTAACATTAACAATGTTTTCTTGTAAACAAGTCTTGGATTTACATTTATCGAGCATAGGCTGCATATGCAGCCTATGCTCAATAAATGTAAATCCATCAATTGAAATTTCCAGACGATCCTAAATTTGCACTTACGAACATTTTAGTCGTACAAAGTTTAGTGAAACAGGCCCCAGGAGTACGTGAGCAGGTTAGGACGGGCCATTGATGCGGTAAACCCTGTTCTCTAATAACAGACGACGAATATCATGGCTTTCTCTCAAGTTTAAGTGAGGATTTCTCCAAACACACAGAACCAATTACCAACTTGTGATTGTCAAATCCTTGCAGTAAAGATTTAGATGGAATTAATTGCATATCATTACAGGATGTTTTATGTAACAGAAAAAAAATTAGTGCGCCATCTGGCAGTTCCTGGAAATGTCAAAACGTTGTCCTGCACTTGCTGCTTGTCAGAACAAGTGGTGTCATGTCACTGCATATCGCTGGTGATGTCATGGAAACCACTGATCATGTCACGCAGCTTTCACAGATAATTTTCCACCAGGATAGTGAAGGCAAATGTGTAAAATTGAAGGGGTCAGTGGAAAAGGGAGGTTCCCCTTTATCCACTGACCCCTTCAATTAACAAAATTAAACAAATTGTATTTACTTGTTTTTGTATATGACCTTTTTGTTGAATGGACATAAAAACATGTCATTCATTTAACCCATTGCATTTGGAATACATCTACGGGTATGAATTTTTTATTTAAATATTTAATTTTTATTATTTTTATAACGAGACGGTTCAAATGGTGGTCATGACATATACTTCTAAGCACATTTAAAGAAAATATTTATGATTTTCCCAAATCAAAATGGCATATCCTCAGCATGAAATGGGTTAGAACACAGACATTGCCTGATGGAGATTTTAGGGGTATGACGGACACGGCCCCATTCTTCAACAAAGCAAGGACATACGTGTATATAAGTTCTCGATCTGATACACTGAATTCTTGTACACGAACCATGTTTCAAGGGAATAAACCTGAATTGGATCAGACTGTGGATGATCAGACTGCGCAGATTCTCTGGGTGTATACACTGGTCACAACCATTAATACATGCAATACCAAGTTTGATAGAAGTCTTATTCAATTAAAATCGCTTTTTGTGAAAGCTGGGTGATTGCTTATCCATCAATCATTTTAATAACACTACAATGATGTGCTGTATTTTCTCTCTTGGATTGGGCTTAAAACTTGAACCCTTTCACCCCTAAGTAACTGGAATGGATTTTGATATGTTAATTTGCAACCAATCCAACTGTCTCAAAATGATTTTCAGACTAGTCCATTTATGAAAAGGGTGTGTTTTTCCTCTCAAAAGCATGAGAATTATTTGCAAAAAGTGCAGATCCTGATGAGATGGCTCGTTACGAGCCGACTTATTTGGATCTACACTGTTTGCAAATGCCGCTTTAGCGGGCTTTCACGTTCAAAGGGTTAATCCACTGAAGACGATTCTCATGTGCTGCCAAAACAGGTTTTTTTGGTAAGAATTAAGGCAAAAATGAAAAACAGCAGACGACAATTTTCGTCTCCCGCGTAGTGAGGGTTAATCTAGTCTGGTTTTTGCTAAACTTCGCATATGACTGCAGCAAATTCTGTACACCTTTTAACCCTTACTACGCTGAATTAAATTTTGTCGTCTGCTGGAAATGTTTTGTTTTCAATATTTCCCGATAAAAACCTGTTTTGACAGCGCATGAGAATCGTCTCCACTGGAGACGATTCTCATGTGCTGCCAAAACAGGTTTTTTGTTAAGAATTAAGGCAAAAATGAAAAACAGCAGACGACTATTTTCATCTCCGCATGTTTCTGTATTCTACTGTCAAAATGGGTTGATTCTGTGGAGCTAATCCCAAGAGGGTATCATGAGTCAGCACATTTTTTGCATGGTGAATGCTGCCAGAGACAAGTTTGACACACAGTATCAAAACCGGCCAATCTGGTGTTTTGGCCATTGTAGTTTGTGATTATCTACAATTCTGCTATTACTTTATATAATAAGGTATACACTGTAGTCTGTCCGTAGCTTGATTAGTAGCTTCGTTGATAGTCTTTGATTGCGAACAGTGTCGGGCCAGATCAGACTGCGCAAACCTGATCTGGTCCGACACTGGTCGCTGAAGCATTTGAGGCAAATTTATTAGGAGCCATAATTACTCGAGGGTCACATAGGGGTTACACAATGTAATAACTGTGGAGAGATCTGATGTTGAACAAGTTGTCAGTTCGGTTTTAATTACCTCTAAACAGGGAAGCAGACATTGAACATTGAAATTTTAAGGCAGGACAGAATATTTCATCTGATTAAAAAAAATTCTGAGTAGTCAATAAAATTGTGTTGTTTTGTACATTTTCACGAGCTGACAAAAAATGTATTCATGTATAGATGCATATAAATAAATGAATAACTAAGTCAAAATGCTAACTGTAAACAATATCAGTTCTGCTAAGGTTCTATCTAGAACTGGATTGACTGTGGGTTGGTGGAAGGACATAACAGCTTATTGCAATGGATTGGGTTAGAACTGTTTAACAATATTAGGTTACAACTGTTTATAGCAATATGTTGGGTCAAAACATCTGATAGCAATGGATTGGGGCAGAACTGATATAGCAATATGTTGGGTCAAAACATCTGATAGCAATGGATTGGGGCAGAACTGATATAGCAATATGTTGGGTCAAAACATCTGATAGCAATGGATTGGGGCAGAACTGATATATAGCAATATGTTGGGTCAAAACTTCTGATAGAAATGTATTGGGGCAGAACTGATATAGCAATATGTTGGGTCAAAACTTCTGATAGCAATGGATTGGGGCAGAACTGATATAGCAATATATTGGGTCAAAACTTCTGATAGAAATGTATTGGGGCAGAACTGATATAGCAATATGTTGGGTCAAAACTTCTGATCGAAATGTATTGGGGCAGAACTGATATAGCAATATGTTGGGTCAAAACTTCTGATAGCAATGGATTGGGGCAGAACTGTTCATAGCAATGGATTGATAATAGGAGGTCAGAAGTACTTCTAGCAAGTATTCAATTCAAACAAATAGGCAAGGGCATCAAACTTGTTATGAAACTTTCTGAGTACCGGTGTCACAGGAAATTCTCCCACCTGGAAATCTTCCCCCCGCGGGAAGATTTCCAGGGTCGAGCCTGGAAATATTCCCCCCCGGGGAAGAATTTCCTAGGAAATTCTCCCCCCCCCCCCCCCCCTCCCGGGGGGGAATATTTCCAGGCTCGACCCTAGGAAATTCTCCCCCCCACCACCCTGGAAATTCTCCCCCCCACCCAAAAGTTTGTGTTTGAATGCTACAAAGCAGAATTATGTCCCACCAAACAGGTGCACATAGGCACGCACAATGTATGCCATTTGGTAGTATAAGAAAGGGGAACATAAAAAATCACCTCCATCACACCCCACCCCAATCTACCATATGCATAGTGTAAGTCCCTTGATAGACAAGAATATCACAAGATTGGGGGATTATTTCTGATCAAGTGAAAATGTTTGTGTAGAACAGTTAGCATGTGACGCATATTGGCGGGGGGGGGGAGAGGGGGGGGGAGGATTTTCCTAGGAAATATCCCCCCAACCATCTACCATATGCATAGCGGATGTGAATGCCTCTTTGTAGACAAGAATAACCCCCCCTCCCTCATGATGAAATAATGTATGTTGGTGTAGAACAGATAGCATTTGGCATGTATTGAGGGAGGGGGGGGGGAGAGTTTTCCTAGGAAATATCCCCCCCAACCAACTACCATATGCATAGCGGATGTGGATGTCTCTTTGTAGACTAGAATAACACACGATTGGGGGAGTATTTCTGATGAAATAATGTATGTTGGTGTAGAACAGATAGCATTTGGCATGTATTGAGGGAGGGGGGGGAGATTTTCCTAGGAAATATCCCCCCCCAACCAACTACCATATGCATAGGGGATGTGGATGTCTCTTTGTAGACAAGAAAAATCCACGATTGGGGGAGTATTTCTAATGAAATAATGTATGTTCGTGTAGAACAGATAGCATTTGGCATGTATTGAGGGAGGGGGGGGGGGGGAGATTTTCCTAGGAAATATTCCACCCCCCCACAACTACCATATGCATAGCGGATGTGGATGTCTCTTTGTAGACAAGAATAACCCACGATTGGGTGAGTATTTCTGATGAAATAATGTATGTTGGTGTAGAACAGATAGCATGTGGCATGTATTGGTGGGGGGGGGAGATTTTCCTAGGAAATATCCCCCCCCCAACCATCTACCATATGCATAGCGGATGTGAATGTCTCTTTGTGATCAAATAATGTATGTTGGTGTAGAACAGATAGCATTTGGCATGTATTGAGGGAGGGGGGGGGGGAGATTTTCCTAGGAAATATCCCCCCCAACTAACTACCATATGCATAGCGGATGTGGATGTCTCTTTGTAGACAAGAATAACCCACGATTGGGGGAGTATTTCTGATGAAATAATGTATGTTGGTGTAGAACAGATAGCATGTGGCATGTATTGGTGGGGGGGGGAGATTTTCCTAGGAAATATCCCCCCCCCCAACCATCTACCATATGCACCATATTCATAGCAGATGTGAATGTCTCTTTGTAGACAAGAATAACCCACGATTGGGGGAGTATTTCTGATGAAATAATGTATGTTGGTGTAGAACAGATAGCATGTGGCATGTATTGGTGGGGTTGGGGGGGGGAGATTTTCCTAGGAAATATTCCCCCCCCCAACCATACCATATGCACCATATGCATAGCGGATGTGAATGTCTCTTTGTAGACAAGAATAACCCCCCCTCCCTCATGATCAAATAATGTATGTTGGTGTAGAACAGATAGCGGAGGGGGGTGTGGGGGGAGGGAGATTTTCCTAGGAAATATTCCTCCCCCCCCCCAACCAACTATCATATGCATTGCGGATGTGGATGTCTCTTTGTAGACAAGAATAACTCACGATTGGGGGAGTATTTCTGATGAAATAATGTATGTTGGTGTAGAACAGATAGCATGTGGCATGTATTGGTGGGTGGGGGGAGATTTTCCTAGGAAATATTCCCCCCCCCCCCCCTCCCCACCAACTAACTACCATATGCATAGCGGATGTGGATGTCTCTTTGTAGACAAGAATAACCCCCCCTCCCTCATGATGAAATAATGTATGTTGGTGTAGAACAGATAGCATTTGGCATGTATTGAGGGAGGGGGCGGGGTGAGATTTTCCTAGGAAATTTTATCACCTACCCCCCCAACTAACTACCATCTTCGCTATAAAGAGACAATCACATCCACTTTGCATATGGTAGATGGTGGGGAGGATATTTCCTAGGAAAATCTCCCCCCCCCACCAATACATGGCACATGCTGTCTGTTCTACACCAACATACATTATTTTGTTTCATCAGAAATACTCCCCCAATCGTGGGCTATTCTTGTCTACAAAGAGATGTCCACGTCCACTATGCATATGATAGATGGTGGCGGGGAGAAATATTTCCTAAGAAAATCCCCCCCCCCCCACCTCCCTCAATACATGCCAAATGCTATCTGTTCTACACCAACATACATTTCATCAGAAATACTCCCGCAATCACCTGCTATTCTTCTCTACAAAGAGACAATCACATCAACTTTGCATATGGTAGATGGCGGGGGGGGGGGGATATTTCCTAGGAAAATCTCCCCCCCCCACCAATACAAGACACATGCTGTCTGTTCTACACCAACATACATTATTTTATTTCATCAGAAATACTCCCCCAATCGTGGGCTATTCTTGTCTACAAAGAGACGTCCATATCCACTATGCATATGGTGGATGGTGGCGGGGGTGGGGGGGAATATTTCCTAGGAAAATCTCCCCCCCACCACCAATACATGCCATATGCTATCTGTTCTACACCAACATACATTATTTCATTTCATCAGAAATACTCCCCCAATCGTGGGCTGTTCTTGTCTACAAAGAGACGTCCATATCCACTATGCATATGGTAGATGGTACCAATCATATGCAGCTATGGTAGAGATTTAACCTGGAGAACTCTCTACCAGCCAACATACATAATAGTTATGGTACGGTAATGGGGAATTATTGCATATACCGGTAAATAGAATCTCTACCACCCCACCACCACTATATTGTCTATGTATAGATATTATACTAAATTGGAGAGCTCTTTTATAGAAAATACTGCCTCGCCTATTCACATACTTCTCCACAAGCAGACATACATTATGACTATGTTAGTTGGGTATGCTCCTGAGCACAATATCAACAATGTATATGAAAATACATTAAAAGTTTTGTGGACAGTGTCTGTGAAGGTGGTGATGGGGGGGGGGGAGAATTTCCAGGCGGGGGGGAATATTTCCTAGGCTTAAGCCTGGAAATCTTCCCCCCAGGTGGGGGGGGAGATTTCCAGGGGGGGGGGGAAGATTTCCTGTTACACCGGTATGTTTTCAAAAATTGTACTTGCAATAAAATAAACTTCGGTTTGAGTACATGGTCAACAGAAAGTTTTTTCTGGCAATCAAGTACTACGAGTATTTGAAAATGTGTTCTGACACTGTTTGCCATTTCATGAGTGATATACATTCACTACATTCTAAACTGGATGTCCCAGAAACATGAGTGTGTTTAATTGTGATGTGGTTCACTGTCATTTATCCCTACTAGTAATGTCTGTTCGTGATTGCAAGGCACTAAGTATGTAATGGACAACTCATAACTGTAATCGCAGTGTCCGGTTTAGAGAGGTTCCACTGTTTTATTCCCGTTTCAGTAAACCAAGAAGTGAAGGGTCCCATCATCGCCCTGCGTCCCCTTGACAACCCGGACACCCTGGGCGCGAAGATTACGGGCCTGCTATCCAACCACAAGTACCGTTTCTACGTCTGGGCGAAGACCAAATCAGGGCGTGGTGATGCGGTACACATGGATGTCACGACAGAGGACGGCAAACGTGAGTAACTACAGTCGAACCTGTGCTACAGACCACCTTGGAATAACAATTCCCTGTCTGTAGCAACCACGCATTTGTTTTCCCAAATTACAGTCTACACTCGTTACTTCAAACTCTGTTAAGTCAAAGTCAGATGTAAGATTCTTGTGAGCTATTGTTACCGCAATGTGTCCGTCCGTCCGTCGTCCGTCCGTGAACATTTTCAGAAGTCTTCTCCTTGGTAACCATTGGGCCTATAGTCACCAAACTTCATGGTCATGGTCCTTAGGTAGGGGGATTACACAATTGTTAAAATGACGTCATTACGTAATCCAAGATGGCTGCCGTCTAAAAATAGCACAAATTCTTCAAAAATCTTCTTCTCAAGAACCGCCAACCGGATTTCAACAAAACTTGGTAGGAATGATCGATGTACAATGCTCTTTCAAACTTATTAAAATGGTGACCCTGGGGTAAAAAATGGATGTGGCCCGTGGGGTCAAATTGGGGTCAAATTTTATTTTTGACCGAATATGGTCATGTCATATATCAAATCGAAATATTTGTCGAAATTTGGATGGTTTTGTCATCCAAGATGGCTGCCGAAAGGTCAAAAGGTCATTCTTTTATTAGAGATTTCAAAATTCTTCTTCACATGAACCGCTTGGCCATTAGTGGCCAAACTTCGCAGTTATGGTTCATTGGTAAAGCCTTTTCAGTTTTGTTAAAATGGCGGTCGTCGTTAATCCAAGATGGCCGCCATCTAAAAATAGCACAAATTCTTCAAAAATCTTCTTCTCAAGAACCGCCAACCGGATTTCAACAAAACTTGGTAGGAATGATCGATGTACAATGCTCTTTCAAAGTTATTAAAATGGTGACCCTGGGGTAAAAAATGGGTGTGGCCCGTGGGGTCAAATTGGGGTCAAATTTTATTTTTGACCGAATATGGTCATGTCATATATCAAATCGAAATATTTGTCGAAATTTGGATGGTTTTGTCATCCAAGATGGCTGCCGAAAGGTCAAAAGGTCATTCTTTTATTAGAGATTTCAAAATTCTTCTTCACATGAACCGCTTGGCCATTAGTGGCCAAACTTCGCAGTTATGGTTCATTGGTAAAGCCTTTTCAGTTTTGTTAAAATGGCGGTCGTCGTTAATCCAAGATGGCCGCCATCTAAAAATAGCATAAATTCTTAAAAAAAAATTAATTCTCACGAACCACCAGACCGATTTCGACGAAACTTGACAGGAATGATCAATGTACAATGCTTTTTCATAGATGTTAAAATGGTGACGTCTGGGTCAAAAATGGGCATGGCCCGGGGGGTCAAATAGGGGTCAACTTTTTTATGGAATATGGTTATATAATACATAAAATCTAAGGATTGCAATAAAAAGTAGGCCGGAAGCATCCTGTTGTGGTCTCCAAACCTCTCAAAGTTGTGTAAGATATATCTGTACATATCGCGAGACAACTCCTACCTTGGTGACTTCTCAAGTTTGTCGCATTGACATTTTGTGCCTGTCATGGGCTTATTTTGATGTCTATGTAGTGACAACTTTACATACCAGTGTTTGCTTGATTTTTGTGACATTGCACAGGTGAGCGATATAGGGCCATCATGGCCCTCTTGTTTGTTAACTCGAAATGTTTTACTCGGCCCCCTGGATTGTTAGTAAACGAGTGTAGACTGTACTACATAAATGACTTCACTAATAAAGACCACCAGATTTTCTCTTCCTATGACTGGTCTTTATTCACAGGTTAGATTTTTTTCTAAATGGTCGCTGACGTTTCGTTTCGTTGGTTGAACAACGGTGCTGAATGACGGCATGGGCCCAATTATTAATACCAGTACATGTCTACAAATATTATTTTTATTGGCAAGCCTCAGAATTCTTCAGCATAAATGGTCGCTGACGTTTCATTGGTTAAACAACGTTGCTGAATGATGACAGGGTCCCAATTATTTATACCTGTTTACGATATCAAGTTTATTGGCAAGCCTCAAAATTCTTCAGTGTTCCATGCATCACCTGATAAAATTTAGTATTAACCGTTACAATGCGGAATTAAATTTTTTGTCTGCCATTTGATGGGCAGTGGCGTAGGGGATATGGCATTAGATTTACCAGATGTTGTGAGTTCAATACTCACCCTAGGCATGAAAAATACTTACACAGTATTTCCATCATTATACTGGCTTATTAGGTGAGACTTTCATCTGTGGTCCCATCTATATGACCTTAGCTGTTGCTGGGACGCTAAACCCATTCACTTTCACTTTTGTCTGCTGTTTATTTTTTCTTTTCCATTTTTCTTATCAAAAACATGCTTTGATAAACATGGAAAATCGAAAATAAACAGCAGACGACAAAAAATTAAGATAGCGGTGTAAGGGTTAAAAATAATGCATGTTCGTTACCATTCATCCTCGGGACAGTCGTGTTTGTGGCTTATAAAATGGTGAAATCTTTAGTATTTCAAGCGTTGTAATGTTGGTAAATATGTGTTGTCCACTGAAAAAAAAATCCATTATTTTAAAATTGGATTTACTACAAAATGGCAATGTCATACTCAAAAAACTGTGCCAATCAGATTTTTGACATAATCCCATGTAATTGTCTGATCGCAAGTGATATATTTAACTTCTGGCTGATGGGAAATATTGTGATTGAACTTTAGCTCGAAGCTATGTTGCCTGACAATCAGTCATTTCTTGATGAATCGATTCCCAAGTTGACTATGCATTGTTTTGCGATGGAGTTTTCATCTTTATTATATACCTACCCATGAAATACATTGTTATAGTAAATAAAAGTCATATGTTCTCATCGATGAAATAAACAACTTCCGGTGAAAATACGACTACTTCCGCTATCTATATTCATAAAATCTATGTTCGGGAAAACAGCGCAAATAGGCTGCAAATACACATTCATTACCGTATACAGTCTAAAAAAACTGCTAATTTCCATGGAGCGGTATATAATAAATAGAGTATTCATATTTTTGCAACGAATATGACATATATGTTCATCTCGTGGTGTGAAATGTCCATATTTCACTCGTGCCTAACTTCACTCGTGAAATATGGACATCTCACACCACTCGATGAACATATATGTCATATTCGTTGCAAAAATATGAATATCCTCTATATACTAGCTGTGTTGGGTGTTTGCTTTTGTTTTATTGACATAATTATTCAAAACAAGTGGATACTGATTGTTTATAATCTTTGGGAAAACATTAATTTTGTTTTTGTCTATAAATGGACTGCCAGCTGATAAAATGGCAAATGTTGCTTGTGATCATCATGTGTGCTGACACACCCTGACGTCAACATAAACTGTTACTCATTAAAGTTTTCTGAATATCCAGTTTAGAGAGATTTCACTGTTTAACCCATTACAAGCGGAATACACTTTTACGGGTATGAACTTTTTTAAATATTTTATTTTTTGTCGTGCCTGCTTTAGCAAAAGTCGTGACTCTAGTCGCCACTTTTTCCATCGTCATCGTCGTCATCAGCCTCGTCATTTGCATCCAAAATGTCAAAAAATTTGTACAAGCTTCGTCATCATGGTTTAACTTTAAAATTACTTGACAGATTGCTTCAATGTTTGGACACTTGATACATGTGAGCATTTGGAACACACTCATGCTTCCGTTAACATGACCATGACCCTTTTTACCTTCACTTTTATGCGGTAACACTTAGCCATCTTTTGCGTCAAAAAGTTTGTAGAAGTTTCTTCATCATGATATAACTTTAATATTACTTGACAGATTGCTTCAGTATTTGGACACTTGATACATGTGAGCATTTAGAAAACACTCATGCCCCAATTAACATGACTTTGACCTATTGTACCATCATATTGTTACGGAAATACCATTTTTTGTGTCAAAAAGTTTGTACAAGTTCATGATATAACTTTGATATTATTTGACCGATTGCTTCACTATTTGGACACTTGAACACTTGGAACACACTCATGCCCCCATTACCATGACCTTGACCTTTTTTACCTTCACATTTTTACGGAAACACTTCAATATCTGGACACTTGATATATGTAATCATTTGGAACACACTCATGTCGCCATTAACATGACCTTGACCTTTTTGACCATCACTTGGTTGTGGAAACACATAGCCATTTTTTTATGTCAACAAGTTTCTTCACACTTGACCTTTTGCATGTTTAATGCATGCACTTCTCTGACGGTTTTTGTGATGCTTACTTTAGCATATGCCCATGATCATGTTACTGTCAAATGCCTCGGAAGGCGCGACACCGCTTCTGTGGCAGAAATCGTGTGTTATTTCTGAATGAAAGTATATATGGTGACCATTCATTTGAACCGTCTCGATGAGACGGTTCAAATGGTGGTCACGACATATTCTTCTGAGCTCATATAAAGAAAATATTTAGGATTTTGCACAAACGAAATGGCATCCTCAGCATGAAATGGGTTAAGATGCTCCTGGTTGGTCTCCAATGGTCACGAAAGCTGTAAGAGCCGATGCTGGTAATGAAGTATTCACAAAATAATCAATCATGTTTTCCGTAAGTACTCCCTTGTTACTGGACGAACCACGACAGTGTCCAGCAAATTGAGCCAAATTGTTTACTTACACTCGATGTCTGAGACACTTGTTGGGAAGAGGTTGTTTTGGTGTATATGTAGGAATAAACAACTACCATAATGACTATATATTTTCGGACACAATTTGCAGTAAGCTTTAGTTGACAGAAATGACAAAAAATGGACTGCTGCGGGCGATAGCTTAGGAGCATGTGAAGGGTGATTTAAGAATAGGTTTCATCCTTACCGGAATCCTGTAGCCGATTTCACCAACATTGGAAAGTATACTTTTCAGGCAAAGTATACTTTGAGGGAGTAATCATTTATTTTTCCTGAAATGCATTATTTCATATAAAACTAACAACTGCATATATTTGATGATTAAAAGTATGCAGAATCATTATACTGAATTTATTACATTATCACAGCCGTAATGGCTGTGATAATGTAATAAATTCAGTATAATAAAAATTAATAAATTTATCATAAAATTGAAAATTTCTCCCTCAAAGTATACTTTGCTAGATAAGTATACTTTGCAATGTTGGTGAAATAGGCTACTGATATCCCTGATGTGGCCCCCGGGTACATTTTTGGCTTTCTAGTATGTGCGAGTTAAATCCGGTTATAACCATTATAGTACTAGTAAGATTAGTACTAATCCTATTGCTTTTAGTAAGTGGGGTGGATCAATTTATATGCTAACTCACTCCACATAAAAATACTATACTATATTATACCACCCTTCGTTTTGTGTCCCCACAATATCTAGGAGTGACATAAGACATATGATGCCCAAATATATAGAGGCATTATGGGCTGGTTGAATTATGAGCCAACATCTTACATTGTTATTGTTGTTTGTGTTGACTGTGAAAACAGACAATGGCCACATTAACCCTGTCCCTGTTTTGCGATAT
Organism: Conchocele bisecta; assembly: GCA_029237695.1. Classification (NCBI taxonomy): domain Eukaryota; kingdom Metazoa; phylum Mollusca; class Bivalvia; order Lucinida; family Thyasiridae; genus Conchocele; species Conchocele bisecta. The sequence goes on along the minus strand of CM055266.1, from coordinate 102,764,872 downwards.
TTCGACTCTTCCAAATCGAAAACATCGGAATAAAAGAATCAAATGCTGGGCCAAATGATGGTTAAATTATCTGATAGAGTAGAAAACATTGTGGGAAAAGGAGAAATTGCTTGTTTTCTAAAGACATCTTCTGCAGAGGCGTGAAAAGTCGTTTCTTTCAGGGAAAGGGTTAATCCATCTCAAACTGACTACACTTCCTTTAAAATGGTATTCCCCAACTATCCCTCCCAGTTCCCCCCCCCCACCCCCCCCCCCCACCCCCCCCCCCAACAAAAAAAATAACAACAACAAAAAACTACATCATGGTGATTTATCTCCAATGTATGTTCATGATTGCAAAGCGTGCTTTCACTTCTCTAAACCCGAAGGTCCCCAGGGTGTCCGGTTCATAGCAGTTTCACTGTAGTGCTTTACAGACTTGATGTCATTATATATCTGAGTTAACCATTTGTACCCGACAACCCGTTTCGCGATATTTGAAAAACATGCACGGCTCGTCGCGCGCCGGCTCATCTGGATCTCCACGTTTTGCAAGTAATTTTCATAATTTTAGAACCAAATTAACCCATTTTCATAAATTGAGTACCGGTAGTTTGAAAATCATTTTGTGATGATTGGATTGGTTGCCAAAATTAACATATCAAAATCCATTTCAGATACTTAGGGGTGAAAGGGTTAACATGGAACTTTTCTAAGTCAGAGACCCGGGGGATCTCCCAGGGTGTCCAGTTTACAAACGTTTCGCTGTAGTAGCAGTCAGCACTAACAGTTTGATGTACGTGGACCAATCTATTCACTTACTGGTAATTGGCACTAATACATTCATATTTTATTCTCTACGATTTTCATGCATGGTAGCACAAAAATAGCCCAGGCGCATTAATGGTCGCCGATAAAAATATTTATTTCACCGACGTAATATAACAGGCATCTTTATACCCAATAAACATTATCAAGGAAAGTTATTTATGAGACAATCCCATAACTGATGAAATTGTGTTGACCAACCTGTATTAATACAATCAAGTATGGAAACACTGGCGGTGATGTCTGTTTGTTTGTTGCTAGATTTAACACTTACTACGCTGAATTAAATTTTGTCGTCTGCTGAAAATGTTTTATTTTCAATATTTCTCAATAAAAACCTGTTTTGACAGCGCATGAGAATCGTCTCCACTGGAGACGATTCTCATGTGCTGCCAAAACAGGTTTTTTTTTAAGAATCAAGGCAAAAATGAAAAACAGCAGATGACAATTTTCGTCTCACGCGTAGTGAGGGTTAATGGTCCCAATTGGCTCTTAGGCATTGAATACCCGCGAATCAAGCCGCTATATGGCACACCTGGGTAGAACCAGCTGGTGGAGCAGGAAATAAAATTGTAGTTAAAAAACTCCAGTGCTGGGAAAGGGGATCATATCCAGATCACCGGAGTGCTATAATTTCACTCTCAATGACGGTGATTTGTTCATCCATAGCCACATGTGTTTGTTGTAGTATTAATATGCCGAATGAGGCCGTATAGCACCAAGTTGGTGTGCAAAAGTAGTCCAATAAAAATAGTAGGCTTGCAGAACGTTATACAAATTACTTCGAATATGGGAACCAAAATTTGTCGTCTGCTGTTGTTTTATATTTTGTCTTAATGCTTACACTACTAACCATGTTTTTATTGAGAAATAAGGAAAGATATAAAAGCAACAGCAGACAACAATTGTTGTGAGTAGCGGTCTAGGGGTTAAAAAAACAACATGATTTGACAGCCCTTTAGAATGGTTTCCATGAATTGTGATTCTAATGGGCTGCCAAACTATGTGTTTGTTGATAGAAATGTAAAATAAAGAATACACAGCAGACGAAAAAAATTAATTCAGCATTGTAAGGGTTAAGAAACGCAGCATTTAGTTCCTTAAAAATAGAATACGTGATCAATAACATACTTATAATTAGCCAGGTCATAGTGTAGTCTCCCATCCGAGTATTAATTTTTCAATTCCTGTCCAACAGATAGTCGTTAAATCTGGTAATATGTAACTTATTGGGGTTACATCTTGCAATATGGGAAAAAAGCGGAGCGCGATACTGGCCAGCGTTTGGCTTAGAAATTAGGGCGAATTATAAGAACCATTAAACAAACAAAACAAGTATGGAAGGCATGAAAGTATGTATTCTCACATTGTCATTCCTTTATCGTTAGAGGTTGGGGTGTATTTATTCACATTATGTATTCGTGGAAGTATAAGTTGCAACTACAACTTCATTGAACTTGGACCATTTACAGGAGATGGTTGTACTGTTAGTCATAATATACATTGTATATTTGTGGCTGTGGCTGGAGAAATGGGGCTTATGGGTTTTGCAACCCGTGTAGATCCAGATCAACCTGTGCATCCGCACAGTCTGATCAGGATCTGCACTGTTCTCCATTCCATCAATGAAACACCAGTCATGATTCTAACAAGTAATATAGATCATTATGTGGCCACAGAACATCAGAAACTACACTGATAAAAGCCCCACCACTTCTCCAGTGACAACCACATTTCATAATACATGTACCTCGTATATATTTCAATTGGCAGGTAATGGCGTTTTATAAATTTCTTGCCAAAATAACCTCCATTTTTATGTTAAATTGCACATTCAAGGTGCATGATCAGGTGGTTACCACCTCAACAACAACAATGTCTGAAAGTGTTGAAAGCACGCCCACTCCAAAGTAAATATCATTTGATATTTCCCTTAATATGCAACAGATTTTTATGAAATATGGTGCAGCAAACGAGTATTCATGACCTGCATTTGGTGGTCTCTGGACTTCGCACATACTTATGTAGTTTTTGCGAAGAATCGATTTCCGTGTCGGTGTTGATATTAAACACGGAAATCAATTCTTCGCAAAAATGACAGAAGTTTGGGCCAAAGTACCGAGACCACCAAATGCAGCTTAACAAGATACGTTTGATATATCATTAAAATCTGTTACATAATAAGGACAATATAACAGAATACGTACTTTGAATCAGAGGCTCTTCTGGAAGTTTCAGTAATTGTTGTTGTTGTTGTAACCATGTGATCATGCACCTTGACATTGTCATCACGACACTGAATGTGTGGATACACTGTACATGTACTTTATACACGTCTAGCAATTACTATTGCAACTTTGTTACACTTAATGCTTCTATTTAGTATGCTTCTTTAGCTCATTACTTGCTTCATATACACTTTATTTTCACAGACAAATATTACTATTTATATTTTATGTATGGAAGTATATGTTGTGACAACTCATTGAGACGGTTCAAATGAGAGTGGTTACAACATATGCTTTCAATCAGAAACAGAAAAAGTTGCCCAACAAATAATTTTTATCTTTAACCCATATTTGGGTATTCCGCATGTAATTTGTTAGTCACTGTCTTTGTCAATATATCTTGCTTATTAACGTCACAGTTCACATCATTTCTATTAATTAACCCTTACACCGCTATCTTAATCTTTTGTTGTCTGCTGTTTATTTTCTATTTTCCATTTGACAGCACTTTAGAATAATTTACAACATGCTTTCACAGCACTTCAGAATCATTTCCATTGGGAATGATTCTGAAGTGCTGTCAAACCATGTTTTTATTGAGAAATAAGGCAAGATATAAAAGCAACAGCAGACAACAATTGTTGTGTGTAGTGGTCTAATAACACTTTCAACACTAGAGACCTCTACGGTAAGTTTGCAAACAGTGTAGTTCCAGATGAGCCGTCTCGTGGCTTGATATCAGTCGGTATCCTCTATACAATTATACCCCCGGCTTTTTGCATGTCCGTCCGTCTGCCCGTGTCCGTCCGTCCATCCATCTGCAACGTTTTTAATTCTACTAAATAAGTTTTTTTTACTGTATGACCGATTGGCTTGAAACTTCACATGCATGTTTCTCATCATTCATACTTTCATTCCCTGCCCCACCCATGCTCACCCATGCCCAAGGTCATGGTCAAATAAATTTCACATTCACTAGGTGTGTGCACGTTTCTCCATTCTCATATAACTTATTTATTTCGCCCGTTATCTCTGCAACCGTAAGTCCGATTGACTTGAAACTGTATATACAATGTACTTCTTTATCATCCATAGTTTTCATCCTATAGCCCATCCATGTGGCTCACCTGGATCTACTCTGTTTGCAAACACCGCTATAGAGGGCTGCAGTGTTGAAAGGGTTAATGATAACTTACATTTCAGCCGTTGGCAGACTTGAAGGACCTTTGAATATGCTAACTGTTTTGTTTTTTTTTGCTTATATTTAACGGCGGCACTGGCTCTAGGACCTTGCATGCCGTCTCCCAAGAATGGGAGAAAGAACGGAGGTAGAGATATTTTGAGAGAAGCCGGTAATTCGTATTTACAGAGCAACTACGAATTATCGGTACCCATTTACAGCTGGGTGAACTGGAACAGTGTGGATAAAGTGTCTTGCTCAAGGACACAACGCACGCCGCTAGGCAGGCTCGAACCCACGACCCTTGGATCAGTAGTCCGACACACTAACCATTACACCACAGCGCTCCACTTATATGCTAACTGCAAATGGTCCAAGGCTTTTCTACATGCGGGCAGCACAAAATTTAGTTATTATATTGATCATTTATTTACCATTTATTTACTTACCACATTTATTTGCTATTTAATGCAATATCACATGTAAAAGTTTTCAACTTGGTGCACAGTCACAGTGTTTTTGGAGTACATTTCTGACAAATGAAAATGACCAGTAAAGAGGCCATGCCTGCTGATACTTATGTACCGTAATAACTCTAAATATTCGGACACAATTTGTTTTAGGAAACCCCTATAAAATAGGGGTTTCCCAAAAGAAATTGTATACAAACGTATTATTATTACGATAAACCAGTACAACCCTACTAACCCTAAACATTGGGACACTTGTTGTTGTGGAAAACCAGATATATATGTGTGTTTCCTACACTAAATTATGTCCGTATATTTATGGTTATTATGGTATGCCGTGTTCCAAGTTGTATTTTTACATGTGACATCCTGGGGACAATTTCACTAAACTTTGAACGACTAAAATGTTCGTAAGTGCAAATTTAGGATCGCCTGAAAATTTCAATTGATGGATTTACATTTATCGAGCATAGGCTGCATATGCAGCCTATGCTCGATAAATGTAAATCCAAAAATTGTTTACATGAAAACATTGTTAATGTGAATTTTAGTCGTACTAAGCTTAGTGAATCAGGCTCTTGTATTCTTCCCTTGCTATTATTGCTTCAGCCGTAGCTTACTTTACCTTCAGCACCGGACACCCCGCAGCCAAAATTCACGACCCTCGATCAAACGAGTGTGAATATCACGTGGACGCCATATATGCTACTCGATGTTAGCTACGAACTAGAATATAGACCTACAGGTATATTTCCTCATGATTTGTCGTTGAAACTTCAATGCAATAAGTGTCAGAATAAAAAGCTAACATTACTGTATTTGCTGCATCATCAGGGACCTTGCCAGCTTCGAAAATAAAAAATTATATTATAAAGCGCAATATAAAACAGAAAAAGTAATTCAACTATTTGATGATGAAATTTAACCTATAAGAGTCACAAATCGAGATATGAGCAAAAAGAAGTTTCTATTTTTGCCATTTTTAGTTCCAAAACATCATGTTGGCTCAAAAAGAGGGGTTCGTACGAACCCTCTGAACCCCCCCTGACAACGCCCTTTGATCATGTTTCAGAAAATTCTGTTGTACCATGGGTGCTAGACTCGGACCTCTGACATTAAAAAATGCTCATTAAAAATCACATTTGTGGCTGTGACTGGAGGAATGGGGTTTATGGGATTTGTGACCATTGTAGCTCCTGAACCAATAGCACACTCTTGTAATGTGATAACGATCTACATCGCTTGCTAGAATGATGATTGGTGTTTCATTGATGAAATGGCGAACTGTGCAGATCCTGACATGCTGATCTGGGTCTACACTGTTCTTAAAACCCATAAGCCGTATTTCTCCAGTTACAACCAGTTTTACCCTTCAAGCGTTTCATTGGTCGAACAACATCACATGATTTCATCGAATAACACAATGTAAACAGCTCCTTTTCTTTGGTGAAGACAACTTTGCACTTGCACATTTTGTAGCATAAAACACCTGGGCCCGGTTGCTCAAAACCTCTGTTAGCTTAACAGACTGTTAAATCCTTAGCAATGCTAAGGATTTAACAGTCTGTTAAGCTAACAGAAGCTTTGAGCAACCTGGCCCTGATAAATAAATTAAATTAACAGATTAGTGTCTTTTGTTATCAAGTTTCCAGACTAGACTCGGAAAGCGTAGGAATTCCTCGATGAGCCTTGGAGTTCCCACATGTTGCCTTGCCTCGCCTGATAAACCTGATATCAAATCACTAGCCTGTTGTTATTTATTTCCCAACATTATGCTTATGTGTATGTATTTGTGGGGTTCCCAGAGGCTTATCACACTGGTGCTGCAATCTGCGTCAGCGTAAAATGTTTCATGTCGAAAATATATAAAGAAAATATTTTGGATTTTTCACAAACAAAATGGTGTATCCTCAGCATGAAATCGGTTAAAACATTAGCTTATAAGTTTGTGTAAATCCTCAAGTTGAGCAACATTTGAAATCTCACTAAAAAAAACTTACCTTCCTGAAATCATGCTGGGAACCCTGATTTATCTACATACTCGTATTATCCATTTCTATTTATTTCTCCACATTTATCCATATTTATCTATATTTATCCATATCTTCGCTTTCCCTCTGCTTTCACCCTAGGCCATGCGCACTGGAGCCGAGCTAATGCGGAGTGGGGGCGGTCATGGATGGTGATAAATAATTTATTGCCCGATACCGAGTACGAAGTTCGAGTCACTGCTAAAAATACATACGGTGATTTAGCATCTAGCACGTTATATAGGGTACAAACGTCACCCCGACGAGGTAAAGTCACTGTTCTGTAAATATAGCATGATTTTGGTTTCTAAATACTATGTTAACTATTTCAACCCTAAATAACTGGAATGGACTGTGATATATTAATTTAAGGACCACAAAATGATTTTCAGTCTATTCCATTTATAAGAAGGCGTTTTATTTTTCTTAGTTACTTGCAAAATGTGCAACTCCTGATGAGACCGCTCGTTATGAGCCGACTTATCTGGATCTACACTGTTTGCAAACACTATTAAAGAGGTCTGTTGTGTTTAAAGGGTTAAGAACATGTATTTATGGGTATAAAATAATACGAATAATGCGAAATGCAGACCTCCGCATAAAATGTGTGTCTAAAGAATATTGTACATGTGCTCCCTGACTTTAAATACAATGCTTGGTTATTTGCATATGGATTACTGAAGTTATCACATGTATTTCCGATATAAAATAGACTACTGTCTGTTCCACGTTTTTCTGCCGACAAACCTTGGCAGTTAAAAAGATTAAATCTTAAAAAATAAACTAATTTGAGCTGCAAAAAAACATTTTGAACAAAATACATGTATACACCATATCCAATGAAGTGACTACTGTCTGTTCCACGTTTTGCTGCCGACGAACGTTTGGCCATTAAACACATTAAATCTGTTGTTACTTAACTCATTTGGCCAAAAAAAAACATTTAAAACACCTGTTTTTAAAACAGCACATATATATTCACCTAGTACATTTCAGTGCTCTCCCATGCAGGACCATTACTGTTTTTATGTGACCTTGCTGCTGAACAGACATAAAATCCCAATTAATCATTCATTATTTCATAAAATCCATACATATTCTCTTCATATTTTTTTTAACAAATTGTCTTGTTTGATTTTTTCTTGCAATTCTCAATTGTGAACCTGAGATTGTCACTATGGGGGCCAAGTGACTTGGCGTAGTAAGGGTGCCTGGCACCAGATCAGGATACTACATTTCTGTGCTGAATGTTCTGATGGTCCTATCTTATTTCTTTCAGGACGTGATGCCAATCTGTACCGCCTGGACGAAGCATCTCAGAGCGGAGGCAGTACGGGAATTCACCAGTCAGTTAACTTTTCCAGCTATTGCGCGCATAGCAGAACTTTGATACTCCAAATTCTATTATCTTTTCTGACGGTTTACTTCGTCTTCCACTAACACCATGGTGTAAGGGAGGCTACTCCTCATCGACTGTGATACTGACACTGTTGGAGTAACATCCCTTGACTGGAAGTGAGACGAAAACGAAGCTTATACTGATGATCTCTCAACAGAAGTTTCTTGCGAACAAACCAAAGTGATGTCTTACACGGCGACAGAAATATATCGTGTAAAAATTTGCAATCGTTGATCACTTCGGATTTCTCTGTATAAGTGTTCGTTTATGGGTATTGAATTTCCAGGTAAAATCAAATTTGAAAATATATATTCCGGTGATGTGCATCACAAGCTTTGATATCAAAGGTTGCAAATTGTGTTATTAAATTTATGACCAGAATAGACCCAGACCAGACTGCGCATGTGCGCAGTCTGATCTGGGTCTATTCTGGTCACAGTTGAATACTTTTGACATCAACAATGTCTGATCATTCCTCGGTAATTACACAATGCAATACAGGCATAGACTTTCTAAAAACATCACATTAATACAAGATAAGCTGACATTCGGGATTTAGGCGGTTTATTTACACCCCAAAAAAACATATACACATGTATATGTCATCTTGGAGTCGGGTGGGTATTCAGAGAAATCATTATACCGGAAACAGCATCAACCAATGTGGAGTTGGAATAAAATTTACCGTTTGAAATTTGAAATACATCGAAGCTTCAACTTTCTGACAACGGGTGAACAGAAGTGAAATATGTGTGTCTATTGTAACTAATAGACAAGTACCATATTTCAATCGTGAACGTGTATAAAGTTGGCAGTATTTATTTTACACGACTGCTGAATTGTGGGTCAACACCAGATACAATTGTCGAGACAAAAGGATATACATTCTAGTGCTACAAGGTGTCTCCAAATGAGTTACAACAGATAAATCTGATATCTACACATTTTTTTAAGAGATAAGCATTATATGTGCAATGTATGTTGAAAATTAATTTGAAAATCTTCTATACAGCCTATTAAACGATTTTAAAATATTTTTGTGATATCAAACTTATTATCACTCTTGCTATATTTAGGCATTTTTACCAAAAATCTGAAAAAAATATTAAAAAGTTTAAAGTTTAACATTTGCAGACAACTTTTTGTCTACCATACATTCTGAAATGTGATCAACATGGTTACATTGCTGACAGGTTACCTGCGAACGATGGACAGGTGTTCTATATTCCATGACTAAACCACGGTAACGTATGGTTGTGACGAACCATGCACATGTGTCGTGTAGTGATAATCACATACAATAACCAGTGCCACATAAGGGTATCGTGGTTCCTCATGTTTCCATGGTAACTGAGAAGGGTTGTGATTTGTGAAGAGAATTACTAGGTACAATGCACCAAATTCTGACGGGGAATTCGAATGTAACCAGCACATGTACATGCACTAGTAACCAGGTTCTGTGATACATTATATGCAGTATTACTATTGTTGCTAGGCAACAAAATATATCCATTGCATTAAGAAAATACACTTGTTTGTTTTTGAAAAAGAGATATTTCTTAATTCTCCTCAAGAATATATGTTTTGACTATCTTTTGAGGAATCTCATGAAAATTGTTCATGGCGTGGTCACAGCTTATACTTTTGAGGATAAAGAAAATCAATACCAAAACTATTTGTAAATTCTCTTTATTTGTTTCCATGGAAATAACTACATAAAATCTGATAATTATTTTGTTTTTCTCCTAATTGGGAATTTCAAACATATTTGGAGAAAAAAAGATTGAAAATGTTAAAAAAAATACAATAATGGTGAATCATGAACACATTTGGATTACTAGCATTGTCTGACAAATGAAACTTTCTGAGTACATACTCTACTCTCATGCTCAAAATCATGCAGTTTGATTGGCCGAGACTCAGTCTCGGCCAATCAAACTGCATGATTTTGAGAAATGTGGAGAACATGCTCACAAAATCTGAGCCTAAATGCCAATTGTGTCCGGTTACATTTGAAATCTGGTGTCAAGATTATGTGTTCCCCATGGTTGTGACAAACAGATCCATATTTTTATCATGTCGTCATATTAGAATCGGCGTAGTACACAGGTAGTGAAGAGTGAATGAACGAGCCAGTGTGACTGTCTGACGTTTGAATGATGATTGCAACAACGGGAGCAATTAGTGAATTATATTTGTTACTGTGACTGGAGAAATTGGGCCTATGGGTTTTGCGACCAGTGTAGATCCAGATCAGCCTGTGCATGCGCACAGTCTGATCGGTATCTGCACTGTCATTTGATCAATGAAACGTCTGTCATGCTTCTAACCAGCAATACAGATCATTATCAGGCTACAGGAGTGCTATTTGATCAAGAGCTACACTGGTTACAAAACCCATATGCCCCATTTCTCCAGTAACAGCCACATATACATAACATGTAAAGGCACTGTGTTTCAGATATATATATATATATATAATATGTGTGTTTTCACTTTATGGACAGCAAATCACCTATATCAAGCAAATATACCATTTTATTTGATAAAATTCCAAGGAGTTTATGCTTTGTTCTGCTATACCAGAGCTCCAGTTAAGGTGCGGAGGTAAATTTCTTATTTCTCAACGAGACGATTCTAAAGGACTACCAACTTGCCATTTTGGATGAAGAAATAACACAATTTCACCCAAAGTTGGTCAAATTACGCACCTTAACTGGAGCTCTGAATACTTATAAACAGGGGAGCTACTTTGGAAACACATATTCGTACTATAAACCATTGTTTAACCAAACATCAATTTCTTTTCCTGCAACTCATAATTACAATTGGGTTCAGAAATATTAAAATCTTACCATCTAATTATTTTTACTAATCTGTTTCATCACTCTCTGCACATATCCGAGACTCAGTGCCTTTAAGGGGCAAGACTAGATGTCGTCTGCATTTTTACCAGATTTTCTAAAACATGATTTGGCATAAAAATCTTCTGCAAACCATGTTTTTGTTGAAACACCAACAGCAATGATAAAACATTAGATGACATGTAGTTCCCTGACCCTATAGGGTTAAACATGATTGTATTAACCCTTACAATGCTGAATTAAAATTTGTCGTCTGCTGTTTATTTTATAGTTTCCATTTTTCTCATCAAAAACATACTTTGACAGCACTTTAGAATCATTTCCAATGGAAATGATTCTAAAATGCTGCCAAACCATGTTTTTACCAAGAGAAGAGACAAAATATGAAACAGCAGCAGACGAGAATTTTTGTTTTCGTAATACATTTGAGACACGCCATGTGATTTTGTACCTAAGAACGTAAAATCCGATATTTTATGAAAAAATATTTACAAAATTTACGATATTGTTCGTAAATGACGTCAAAAATTGACATAGTTTTCATAGCAAATGAGGAATTCTATTCCGCATTTCCTGTGAAAATGTTGTCATCTGTCGACGTCATTTACAGAAAATATCCAAGTTGTACATATTTTTCATGAAAAATTGCTTATGTTCTTGGGTACAAAATCACATGGCATGTCTCATTGTATCCATCATGTATTTCTTTTAAATAGAGCTTCCCAATAGTTGCTTAATTTTATGTTATGTTTTATTGAATATGTTAATTATTTAAACATGTTGTAAAATTACTGATCAGGTGTTACTGTGCCAATCAGATACAAAAAAACAAAACGTTGGAGAGGTTTAATTGTGACATTATACATCCTATATTATTCATTAGCATTGTAAAAATGACACTGTTCTCTAGCGGTGCAGATTGATCCAGAGCTATTTTGTCACAAATTGCGGATGGCCGAGAAAGGGACCTCATATTACATGTGTGACATTTGTGGTTTGATCGTTTTGTACATTCACACTGTCATATTAGGATGTACCTGTAGTTGTTTTGTTCCTCTCAGTAGAGCTACTTAACCCTTAAAAGGCGGGAACCGAAATTATCGTCTGCTGTTGCTGCATATGTTGTATTCTTTCTCAATAAAATCATGATTTGACAGCACTTTAGAATCATTTCCATTGGAAATGTTTCTAAAGTACTGTCGAATCATGTTTTTATGTGTAAAATGGCAAATTAAACCCAAACAGCAGACGAAAAAATCAAATTTGGCATTTTAAGGGTTGTCTGGCTGAATGGCGAACAGCATAGGCCCTGATCAGACCGTGCTGACCTGGCGCAATGCTGGTAGCACATGTTGTAAGGTCCTTTTTCTCGGATGGTAGCCCATAAAAAAAGTACTTTGGTTCTCGTATATCACTGCGCCAGAAAAATCCTTGTGTGTCATTTTATCGTCATTGACAAATAAGAATTTTGTGATTCATGATCAATCAAAAACACTACCCTGCAAACCTATATTAACCCTTAGACTGCTACTCACGAAAATTGTCGTCTGCTGTTGCTTTATGTTTTGCCTTTTTCACAATAAAAACATGGTTTGACAGAACTTTAGAATCTTTTCCATTGGAAATGTTATCAAAGCATGTTTTTGATTTTTAATTCAGCAGTGTAAGGGTTAAATCCCATCATGTCTGACAAAAATCTATTGATTTGTCATATCTAAACCAGTTATATCATTTTTGTTTACACACAACATATAATCTAAAGTTTCATTTTAATGACAGTTAGTTGTATGAAATGTCCGTTGATATCTAACGTCATTTATTTTAGAGCAGTTTAACCCTTAGAGCGCGGGAAACAAATATGTCTACTGTTGTTTAATATTTTGTCTTTATTCTCAATAAAAACGTGGTTTGGAAGCACTTTTGAATCATTTTAATTGGAAATGATTTTAAAGTGCTGCCAATCTATGTTGGTTTTTTTATAAAAATGGAAATTAAAATATAATTTGCAGACGAAACAATTTAATTCAGCACTGTAAGGGTTAATGTTTCTGCAACTGCAGCAAATAATAGGTTCCATGACACATTTGTGTTGTTTGTACATACATTTTTGTTATGTAGATAAATAACAAGGTGTGGGATCACGTGGTTTCCGAACGGCATGATGTCATGTTTTTTTGACGTGTTTACAGTAGATTTCCTTTAATATCTTGCTAATGGAATGACATATTTTTATGAAATATACCGCAGCAAATGCGGTACACGTTGCCATTTATTGTATAGGCGGCTTTAATCTCATAAGTATATCGTTTTGACGAGGAATCGGTTTAATACCGTAAATGTAAATAAAAACGAGAGCACATGAATGTAAGAAATAAACAGTACTCGATTCTTTGTGAAATTTATATAAGTTATTGTAAAGAACTTTCAGTGCACCCATAAAACACATATGCCATTGTATTTTGTGTGCTACATGTCATCAAAATCCGTTTGTTTGCTAGGAAGATTTTGATGAAAATCTACTGTAAAAATGACGTCACAGATTACGTCACGTTGGAAAATCGGGTTCGGAAACCACGTGATCACACACCTTGTAAATAAACAGTTTAGTTAAAAATACTCATAATGTTATTAATTCACAATATTCATGATGCTTGCATAATAACCATTTCATCCATGACACTATATACATGCTATAGCAAAATTGAGATTGGAAATCAAAATTCAGATGAGCCATCTGGTAATGAACGTCTCGTCCGAATATGCAGTGTTTTGTCACGATTTTTCATTTGTTTAACACTTAGCATGTGGGAAACGTAAATTTTTGTAGGCTGTTGTTTTATATTTTGTCTTCTTTCTCCATAAAACCATGGTTTGACAACTCTATAGAATCATTTCCAATAGCATGCGGGAAACTTAAATTTTCGTCTGCTGTTTTATATTTTGTCTTCTTTCTCCATAAAACCATAGTTGACAGCTCTTTAGAATCATTTCCAATGGAAATGATTCTAAAGTGCTGTCAAATCATGTTTTTGATGATAAAAATGTAAAATATAAAATAACAGCAGACGACACAATTTAATTCAGCATTGTAAGGGTGAATAAAAAGGAAAGGCCATTTTCTAACTTAACGGTTGAATAGTCCTAATTTTCCTTATCTCTTAATTAGATGTTTTGATAGCACATAAAAATCATTTACATTGGAGATAATTCTCATGTGCCGCCAGCTCATGTTTTTGTCGAGAACACAGGATGGGGTGTAACCTAGGGGATATGGCATTGTACTTCAATGCCGGAGGTTGCGAGTCAAGCCTCGCCATGAACGTTAAAAATACTTACATAGTAATTCCATCCCACTGGTCTCTCAGATGAGACTTTAAACTGTGGTCCCGTCTCTATATGACATTGGCTGTTGCTGGGATGTTAAACCCATTCACTTTCACTTTTTTGTCAATAAAAATGAAAATAAAAAATTAGCAGCAGACGACAAAATTTAATCCAATATTTTTGATGATTGCCCAACCTGCTTAATGTATTGTACAAGTGAAATATTTTACTCGGTATCTTGTTATTAATTATCCCTAATGCCAATTTATTTCATAAAAATATGATTTTATTATTATGCTTTATTATTACTGTACTATTATATTATGCTATGTTAATGTTGATGGCATAGTTTATATAATCAAAATGTCACATATGAGACAGACCATGTGATTTTTTACGAATATACCTAAATACATGTGCATATCTTGGGACAAATATTTACAAAATTTACGATATTTTCCGTAAATGACGTCGAAAGTTGACACAGCAAATGCGTAATTCCGTATTTGCTATGAAAGTTTTGTCATCTTTCAACGTCATTTACAGAAAATATCACAATTTCTGTAAATTTATTTCATGAGATATCACACATGTTCTTAGATACAAAATCACATGGCTCGTCTCCTATGTATGTGTTAGAATCATTCCATTTTGACGTCCCTCTAGGGAAGGCACTTCATTCATGCAGAAAAGACATTTATCAGAGCTCCAGTTTAGGTGCGTAATTTGACCAACTTGGGGTGAAATTTTGTTATTTCTTCATCAAAAATGGCAAGTTGGGAGTCCTTTAGAATCGTCTCAATGAGACGATTCTAAAGCACTCCCAACTTGCCATTTTTGATGGAGAAATAAGAAATTTACCTCCAAATTACGCACCTTAATTGGAGCTCTGAATTATTGCATACAATGAGATTTTACAGTGTAATAACAGTGTATATACAATGATAATACACTTGTGTAATAAATATGCAAATGAGACCCCTACAGAAAACAAGTTGTGATGTGTTTATTTAATATGATATTTGTATCCCAGGAATACAAAGTATGTCGAGGGGTATATATTTTTCGGAATTCCGTCTTGTCCTTCCGTCCGTTTGTCCGTCCGTCGGTCTGCGTTAAAGTTTTTGGGCAACCACTATCCCTGTAATGGTAAGTCTGATTAACCTCAAACTTCCTTATCATCGTCCATATTTCATTCCATACCACACCCATGTTGCCTTAATGTCCAAGGACAAGGTCAAATTACTTAGAAATTTGCGTCCCTAAGATTTGTGTTAAAGTTTCCGGGTACCCACTATCTCTGCAATGTTCAGTCGGTTTGACTTCAAACTTCATATACTTCCTTATCATTATTTATATTTTCATTCCATACCACACCCATGCGGCCAAGGTAAAAGTCAAATTAGTTGTTAAAATGTTTTAAATATTTGCTTAATATTGTTATTGGTCGGTCCAGGTAGTAGTCGGGGGTATATGCGAGCCCCTGCTCACTTTCTCTAGTTATTTAACTTTTTAACTGAAGAAACTTGGCGAAGCTTGTTTAATAATTCCATACAATATGAAATCTTCACTCGTGCTCTATATTCAAATTTGTGCCTATCCTATTGGTTTGTAGAGCCTATGTGATATGTCATTGAGTATGTAAATCATCAGTCTATTTCTTTCTCTGTCCTTTCATATCCATCTGTATTTACCCTTGCTGTTGAATGGATGTAAAACCCAAATAAATCTACTTTTATTTTCCCTATAAATTGCGACCAATCGTTTGAAGTGGACACAATATATACAATGTACATCCAAGAGAAAATTAACAGAATAATTACGTGTTTTCATTGACAGAATATTATATGGGATTGTGACTGAAGAAATGGGGCTTATTGAATTTGTGACCAGTGTAGCACCTGGTCAAATAGCCCACTCCTGTAGCCTGATATTGATCTATATTATATTGCTTCTTAGAAACATTATGGGTGTTTCATTTATGGAATGGCGAGCAGTGTAGATCCTGATTAGACTGTGCGGATGCAAAACTCATAAGCCCCATTTCTCCAGTCATACCCAGATATCTTGAACAGAGAGAGATTAAAATGTTTGTTTCTGCAGCCACGTTTGCGATGGAGTGAAGTTTCCTAGAGGGATGCCTGCTGTGTACCAGCAGTGTCCATTTGTCTAAGAGAATCTCCCTAAACTGGTTGGTGGTTGGTCGGGCGAACGCGACGGCATAAATTAGCGGTAGGGCTTCTTACTTATAGGAATCACGATTTGCCTGGTTTGCCCCTCGGGTACGTTTTTATCTTTGGCTCTTGTTACCTGGGAGTTGAATATGGTTATTGCCCATTATAAAAGTAGTAAGATTATTACTGATCCTACTGGTTTTGGGAGGGGGCAAAGTGATTCTGGTGTGGTGAGGACCTGGCATCAGATCAGGATTATTATGATTTCAGGGCTGAATATATAGATTTTTTATTTTAAATATTCAGTTCTGATTTTGGGATTTTCCCCTCATTTATACAGGTAATACATGGGATTTAGTACTAAACCCATTGACCCAGCCTTAAATGACCTTAGCCGTTGCAAGGCCTTCAAACCCAAAACAAACTTCATAAACTGGACACAAAGGAGACAAATGTGCACTTAATGCTGATGTGTTTTATTGTCCTATGCCGTAATAACCCTAAATATTTGTGTGCGAGGTGGAGACAAGGATGGGTGGTGGCATACTAGTAAGGGTGCCTGACAATGGATTGGTACACTGTCATTCAGTGCTGAAAGTTTGATTGTAATTTCAGTACTGAATATATGATACTCTCCTCCATCCATATAGGTGCATTCCTGTCTGTATTTGACCTTGCTGATGAACAGACAAAAACCTCAGTTAATCATTGTTACATGACTGCCGTTGTTCTACACCGCTCACAGCCGTGTTCAAACGTACAGCACGTGCTGTTTGACCATGGCTGTAGACAATGCTCATTCCGGGGCCAAGCCAACACTTACGTAATGCATGTGTCTCATGACATTACTGGAATGCGCCATTACATCACCATACCAGTAAACAATGGTCGAATTGCAATTTTGAAATTGATGCGGCTGCATCACGCTACATGTACTACGGTGGGTGGTGGTCGGGCGAATGAGACGGCGTAAATTAACGGTATGGGTTCCTCCTTATAGGAATCACGATTTGCCTGGTTTGGCCCTCCGGTACGTTTTTATCTTTGGCTCTTTAGTTACCTGGGAGTTGAATTGGGTTATTGCCCATTATAAAAGTAGTAAGATTATTACTGATCCTACTGCTTTTGGGAGGGGCCAAGTGATTCTGGTGTGGCGAGGACCTGGCATCAGATCAAGATTATTCTGATTTCAGGGCTGAATATATAGTTTTGTTATTGTAAATATTCCGTTCTGATTTTGGGATTTTCCCCCCATTTGTACATGTACTTGAACATGTACATGTACTTGTACAGGTAATATATGGGATTTAGTACTAAACCCATTGACCCGGCCTTAAATGACCTTAGCTGTTGATAGGCCGTTAAACCCCAACAACAAATACATGTACTACGGCCTTGGGGTTCAAACAGTTCCCTCGGCCACGGCAAATGTTTACCCACAGCTGGGCATGGTCAAACCGTATAATACTAACTATTTGTATCGGTCGTTGCTGCTGATACAATGGATCATGGTGATGCTGGATTAAACTACTTTCACACATTTTGTTGTGTGAATGACATCACATGTACATAGTTTTATCAGGCTTAAATTGTGTATATGTTGAATGTGTGTATATAGTGCAATATTTATATATTATCGGATTTCTGTGCAATATTTGAAGAAATAGTCACTTGCGATTCATCGATGTGAAAGAAATTATTTTACACCATTGTAAAGTATAGTGCGGTATAGTGCTCGTTGGGAAGACAACCCATTCGTATAAAGGTACTGGTAGTTGTCTTTATCTTCGACAATTTGGAAATGCCGGTAACAAGTGCTGGATTAATTAGAATGATGAAATTTTGTTCTGGACTGATGTTGAGAAGTAATAGTTGTTAATTTCACAGAACTTGTATTGAAATTTAAGTTGTGCGTCACAACATAAAGTTGTATATTATGTCCAAGGTTGTACAGTATTTTACTTGGAGAGCTCAAGAGATTATTTATTAGGATCTGGGGAAGTGATTACAAAGTACTCAAAATTTGTACACAAAACAGGCAGTGTGATATTCTTGATATTTGTGACCTGTCATTTTGATTGACCGAGTCTGAGCACAGCTCAACCTCAACAATCAAACTTCCTGATTTCAAGCATGACAACGTAGTACCTGCTCAGTCTGATCTGGGACTACACTAGTCGCAAATGCCGTAAACCCTTATTCTGCATGGCCATATTATATAAGTATGCCAGCAAGATTGGTAACCAGTCTAGCCACAACATACAGGGGCTTATTGCATGTGAAATCCGTGCGCTTCACCACTTAGTCCAATCATTGCTCGCTATTGCCGTGGGGGGTACCATTTACGATGAAGGGATCATTTTGGGGCATGAAAGTCGAGAAATTTTCACATTTTTGGAGAAAACTTAATACAATCTCTCACTAAATTTTGTGAAAATACTCTTTTTTTTTTTTTGTCTCGCTGTCAGCGAAAATGATGCATGTCATATCGCAGTAAGCTAGCTGATCAGGATCTACACTGGTCAAAAACTCAACAAACCCTTTTTTCTCTGATAAATTCTTGTACAAAATGTATGAATATAGTCAGAAATACTGACCAGATTATCATGTATGATTTTATCCCGTGAGAATTTCACTATGTTATTTTAGCTATGTTGTCATTGTATATGTTTTGTGTAACATGTTATATATGTATGCTTGTAACTCACAGTGTGTAATCTGTTTCACACGTGCCCGTCGTGTAGGCCAGCTTCAACAAACCGTTTCCTAACCCTTAGAATGCGGGGAACGTAAATAGTCATCTGCTGTTGTTTTACATTTTATCTTCTTTCTCAATAAAAACATGGTTTGACAGCACTTTAGAATCATTTCCATTGGAAATGATTCAATGATTCTAAAGCGTTGTCAAAACATGTTTTCGATAAGAAAAAATGGAAAATAAAAAAATAAACAGCAGACGAGAAAAATTAATTCAGCATTGTAAGGCTAACTATATTCATACTGCTGTAGCAATTATGATACAGTGAAGTGAAACCTCTCTAAACCAGACACTCCAGGGTGTCCCGTTTAGAGATGTTCCACTGTAAATCCAGCATATGACCATTCTGAAACATATTTGTGTGCTTTGTAATCATGAACATACATTATTAGGAGAAAGAAATGATCAAGAAACCCATCAAAAGTAAGATGTTGTCTTGGTGTCCGGTGTAGAGGTTTCACTGTACGATGGGCAGTTGGTCGGGAGCATTGGAAGGGTACATTTAACGATGGGTTTCCTTCTTAACTGAATCCTCATATCCCTGGTTTAGCCCTCAGATACATTTTTCTCTTTCTGGTACACGAGAGTCAAATCCTGTTATAGTGGGTGGTGGTCGGGGAACGAGACGGCGTACATTAACGGTAGGGGTTCCTCCTTATAGGAATCACTATTTGCCTGGTTTGGCGCTCCGGTACGTTTTTATCTTTGGCTCTTTTGTTACCTGGGAGTTGAATTGGGTTATTGCCCATTATAAAAGTAGTAAGATTATTACTGATCCTACTGCTTTTGGGAGGGGCCAAGTGATTCTGGTGTGGCGAGGATCAGATCAGGATTATTTTGATTTTAGGGCTGAATATATAGTTTTGTTATTGTAAATATTCAGTTCTGATTTTGGGATTTTCCCCCCATTTGTACTTGTACTTGAACGTGTGATATATGGGATTTAGTACTAAACCCATTGACCCAGCCTTAAATGACCTTAGCTGTTGATAGGCCGTTAAACCCCCAACAAACAAAACAAAAATAAATCCTGTTATACCTATTATAAAAGCAGAATGATTAGTACTAATTATATTACGAATATATATTTTTTCTGTAGTTATTCAGTTCTGATTTTGGAATTTTTCCTCCAATGCAGCAGGTTAAATGCGGGTTCTAACGCGTTGGTCCGGCCTTAAATGACCTTAGCTGTTGATAGGCCGTTAAACATCATTAAACCAAAACCATCATAGCTGAAGCAGTTTTACAGTTAATTCAAGAAATGTAAGTTTTCTCGCGATAACTCTTACACGGCAGCTATGTCTGCAGGACATGCTATACAATTTACCGGGGTGTCTGCACTTTAGCATATCAAAAAGCTCCAGTAGTTAGTTATTTAACCCTTTCACCCCTGAGTAACTGGAATGGATTTTTATGTTTATTTCCAGACCAATCCAATCATCACAAAACTATTTTCATTTATGAAAAGAGGGTGTTTTTGTTATCAAAAATGTGAAAATTACTTGCAAAAAGTGCAGATCCTGATGAGACGGCTCTTTATGAGCCGGCTTATCTGCATCTACACTTTTTGCCAATGCCACTATACAGGCCTGTTGTTGTAAGGGTTACGATAGGTGTTTTGGAAAATGTTCGTCGAAGTGGGCGTGCGGGTTTGCATGTGATGTACATTATACACGGTGGTTAATGTCACATCCAAACGTTTTTATGACCAGATGTTTACATGTATTATGTAAGAATGAACACATTCATAGCCATATATTTGAATTGGTGTGTATTTCACATAAAAACATTTGAATGCATGTCACTCATCAAATTATGAATGAAATTAAAATTCCTAACGTTTTTCAGTTGTTTTTTACTTCTTTTCTACATGTAGTTGCTGGTCCAAAATTACATACTTAGGAAAAATAGTCTGCTGTGTTGAGGACCTGGCACCAGATCAGGTTTTTTTCTAGTTTCAGGACCGTGTATATAGAGGATGAGTGTGCGTCGGCTTCCACGTAAGCAACGACAAGTGAGCGTAGCCATGTACGATACGGCGGATATATATGCACATTTAGTCTATTTTTGAGATGATAATCAATGAATTGCGATGTGCGCATGAATAGTTATACAATGACGTGTTTTCCCGCGTTTTGACTTTACGTTGTGTCACGTCAAATGTGACGTCATGTAAACTTTTTGAAATCCAAATTACGCGGCTGTTTCTATGAACCAGATATATTTGTGTGCATGTTTGGAATGTGTTCACATTAACATTCTAGATTAGTCGAAACCCTTTCCAAATTTTCAAATAACTTTATTTTGACAGTAATAAAAATTAAACATTTTGCATGGTAGCTCGTGGTTTCCAAGAAAACAGGCGCGCAATTACGGGTGCTCTTCACGGTGTTTTATTTGTAAGGAATTGATTACGGGTTTTCTCTCCCAGCGAAAACCGTGCAAATAATTTGCAAGAGTGTAATAAATACTGTTTATTTAACGATGAGCTGACTATCATGAAATATGAAATGATGCACAAGTGATTGAGGCCTTCTGCTAAAGTTTGCTTGGCAGTAGGACCCAATCATGAGAGCATTATTTCACGATATTCAGTTCACCTGGTTAAATAAAAAATTTCTTACATTTCAAACATGATACTTTATAGAAACGAGCAAATCCAGGAATTGTGTGAATTAATTTCCGGCCGCGGGCCGCAGTGAAGGTGTATTTTAGAGTGTGTGTCTGTGAACGTGATTTGAAATGGTGTGCGGTAGTGCATTAGTGCATTTTTGGCATTGTAGCTACTCGACAGTTGAATCCGGTTATACTAATTATAAAAGTAGTACGAGTATTACTAATCCTATTACTTTTAGGGGATGTGGGGCTAAGCGATGTGGTGATGACCTGGCTTTTTAAGGCCGATATGAATGTATATTTTTTCTGTAAATATTCAGTTCCGATTTTGGGATTTTCCCTCCGATTACGACAGGCGAAATTATAGAATTCGACACCATTAACTCCGCCTAAAACGACCTTAGCTGTTCAAGTGACAGGCCGTTTTAACACTATTAAATAACTAAATTCTAAATTTGGCGGCAGGTTTGGAGCATGTGAAGGTTAATTTAACGTCACTCAACAAACAAATACATTCTAAAACCATATTTTATTTGTTCACAACAGACCTACTACAATAACACAACAGGATTCGACAAATGTTATCAACAGTAGTTAACAAAAATAGTCACTACCACTCCATGTAACCAACACTTCTGAAGCCATATTTACCATAACAATATATGGGAACATTTTTTTCACACAAAAAAACCCCCCCAAAACATTTGTGTGCTTTCAAAGCATGTTTTAGTGAATAGCTGACAAAATATAGTTCTGTGTACACATAGATTTTCTATTCATTCAAAAGTCAAAGGCTATTCTTATGTGCTGATGAACATGTTTTAACGCTTTCAACACTACATACATATCTCTATAGCAGTTTTTGCAAACAGTGTCGTTCCAGATGAGCCGTCATCTGAATCTTCACTTTTTGCAATTAATTTTCATAGTTATCTAGTAAAAAAAACACACCCTTTTTATACGACCGTTTTAAAAAAAAAAGCATGTACAGTGTATTATGTTTTACCGCATTGGGCGGCGGACAGAAAAACTGCAATATTTGTGTACACAACTCCTCTGAAACCGTTAATTCAATCGATCTGAAATTATACACACATCTTCTACACATATTGAAGATGTGCACCTTGGTGTTTTTATGCTGAAAAAATATTTTTCAACAATAATATCACCTTTTTTATTTAGCCACTTTTTCTACATTTTTTTATCCAATTCTATATGTCAAAAAAGAAACGATACATACATATGATTGTGAATAAATGTAAACATTATATTTTACTTTATTCTCAAATGTAACTTGAAATTCAAATGTCTTGCGATAATTTCATTAACAAAATGTCAAGTTGACCACCAGATGCCGACGTCAGACTGTTGCGAATAACGTAGGGGTCACCATACGAAGTCGCACAGAAGTCAGTAGTGGTTATGGCCACCATTTGCATCCATAACAGCAATACAGCGGCGACGCATGTCTGGATTTCATTCTGGGTATCGCGTTCCACTCTTGTTCAAGAAAGAATTCTAACTGAGCCAACGTCGCCGGTTGCCGACGTCTTACTTGACGATCCAACACATCCCAGAGGTGCTCTATTGGCGTCCGTCTGTACGTTCCAAAAGAAATCTGGATTCGTCACTGAAGTCCTGAGCACGTGCAATTATGCGTGGCCTGCCTGATCATCAACTGATCCACGTGTTCTGTATCGTCCTGCCAGACGCGTTATTGTAATGCGCGTTACTCCAATTGAGCGGCGACGTCAACATGACGCCGACCAGATTCCAACATTCCAATCGCTCGAAGTTGCAGATTTTCATTTAATCTCGGCATTCCGTTTCACAACTTTTCCTCAATGTTTGATGTTTTTCTTTCGTTTGGGTACAAGCCCTGTATGCACACTGGTTGATTTACCTGTACATGTACCTCAGAGTGCAGATATCACAAGTGGACGCGGTTCAAATTCGGACATTCCCTTGCGACACGACTTGTACAACAATGTATACTCTGACCAAATGCGTACGTTTGCCGGTTTTGACTATTTATGATTTTAAAATATGTATCGTTTCTTTTGTGGCTACGTGTAATTTCTACTTTACACATCTCTAGTATACAGTCGAGCACCAGTATCTTGAATATCAGTATCTCAATGATATCCCCTATCTCGATGATTCACTAAAGTCCCAAATTATATCCTTATTTGTTTTAATATAAATTTCCTCGGCTATCTCGACCATGCCCTATCTCGTATATGTTCTCTATCTCAACAGTTCATTCTGTCCCCTCTGTATAAAAATACGTTAAAAATCTCTTCGATATCTCGATCGCGCCATGATGCCACATTGTAATGTTGATTAGCTTACTACCTTTGGTCATTAATTAATTGGTGATTGTTTACTCGTGGTGTATTCGACCATGTCATTTCATCGCTATCTCGAACCTAGTCCTATCTTGACTATATGGCCGATCTCCCTTCAACTTCGAGATACTGGTGCTCGACTGTACCTGTTTATCACAGCAAGAGGAAGAAATAATGCTATAGATTTTCAAATTCTCATTAATGTTTCTCGCCTTGGTGACAGTTTCACATTTCTGCATCTTCACTGTCTGGCCCATCTTTGACGGGCTTATTTTGTGACTTACGGCACTCTCGTTATAAATAGTTTTTATAAATGGAATAATCCCAAATAATTGGATTGGTCGGAAAATTAACATATCACAGTCCATTCCAGGTATTTAGTGTTGAAACAGTAACATTTTCAACCCTAATTAACTGGAAAAGGATGTGATATGTTCATTTTCTGACCAATCCCATTGTCACAAAATGATTTTCAGACTAGTCCATTTCTAGAAAGGAGATGTTTTTTTCTTAAAAAATATGAAAATTTCTTCCAAAAAGTGCAGATCCTGATGAGACAGCTCGTTACGAGCCGGCTCATCCGGATCTACACTGTCTGCAACCACCATTAAGGAGGTCTGTAGTGTTCAAAGGGTTAATGAGAAGACTAGTGAACCAGTTGACATGTCACATACACAGGGGAAACTACTGAGGTAGATGGATGAGGTAGACCCAGCTATACTTGCAATGTAAACATTCCTCACAAACGGGCTTAGAACTATGTGGGCACAGTGTTATTATTTATTGTCCGTCTTTATAGTTGTCAATGATTGATTGATTGATTGGTTGGGTGATTTATTGATTGATTGGCTGGTGTTTTATAATCATTCAACTACAAGATCATATGTGGCCGCGACTTGAGAAATGGGGATTATGGCTAATGCAACCAGTGTAGACCAACACCAGCCTGCGAATCCGCGTGGTCTGGTCAGTGTCTGCACTGTTCACCATTTCATCAATGGAAAACATGTCGTGCTTCTAACAAGTAATATAGATCGCTATCAGGCTACAGGAGTTTGCTATTTGATCAGTCACACATGATCCATTCATCATTGAGGTTTGAACCCTGGTAATATTGGTTTCATTGGTATCTATGATATGCATATACTCTCGTCTTCAGAGTTACAAAGTTATAAAGAGTTACCAATTTTTTTTGGCTATATATCAACAACCTATAACATATTTTTTATTTTGAAATGAAATAGACAATAAATATATGTCTGCGATTATAAAACTAAGATTGCATACTCAAAATTTGATTGGCTGAATCATAGCCATGTCTCAGATCGGCCAATCAAACTGTTAGTTTTGAGTTCAGATTTTGGGTTATAATCATAAGTCGATGCATCAATATCGGCTTGACTTTATAATTACTACCTCCCTTTTTGTAAAAATTGATGTCACAAATTGTGCGCACTACAAGTAAAAGGTGCATGAACAACAAACAACAAACAATGGCTGAAAGTGTTGAAAGCGCGCCCACTCCAAAGTAAGTATTATTTGATAGTTTCCTTAATATGCAACAGATTTTGATGAAATACGACGCAGCAAATGTGTCTTCATGAGCTGCATTTGGTGGTCTTGAGACGTCGGCACATACTTATGTCGGTTTTGCAAACAATCGATTTCCGTGTCCGTATTACAGTAAACACGGAAATTGACCACCAAATGCAGCTTAACAAGACGCATTTGATGCGCCAAATTTCATCAAAATCCGTTACATAATAAGGACAATATAAAAGAATACGTACTTTGAATCGGAGGCGCTTCTGGAAGTTTCAGTAATTGTTGTTGTTGTTGTAACCATGTGATCATACACCTTGAAGTATAAGCACATTGTGTGCACTACAAGTAGACACAAATTGTGTATACACAAAGTACAAATTATGCACTACCGGTATATACACAGATTGTGTGCACAAAACAAATATATATTGTACATAAGAATCTATATAATCTACACATACATGTATAATTATCAACCAGGGGCCCATTTCACTAAACTTCTTACGACTAAAATGTTTGTAAGCACAAATTTAGGATCGTCTAGAAATTTCAATCGATGGATTTACATTTATTGATCATAGGCTGCATATGCAGCCTATGTTCAATAAATGTAAATCCAATAATTGTTTACAAGAAAACAGTGTTGATGTGTAATTTACAGACTATCATAATTTTGCATTTACGAACATTTGTCGTAAAAAGTTTAGTGAAACGGCCCCCAGTTCACATTTTGACCACCAGCAAACACAACATACCATACCATGTTCAGTTTGTGATAGTGTTTGTAGGCACAGATAAATCTGCATACACAAAACAATATACAGTCTATACCATTTATTTTTTCAATCTTTGAACTATAATTGTGGCTGTGACTAGAGAAATGTTTGTTTGTTTGTTGGCATTTAACGGCCTATCAACAGCTCATATAAGGAGTATAACAAGATTCAAATCTCACATACATAAGGGCCAAACCAGGTCTTCGGTCGGGATTCGGGTAAGGATGAATCCCGATCGTTAAATTACCCATCGCATGCTACCACCTGCCACCTACCACCACTGAACTGGAGAAATGGGGCTTATGGGTTTTGTGACTACTGTAGATCTAGATCAGCTTGTGCATCCGCAGTCTGATCAGGATCTGCACTGTTCTCCATGCCATCAATGAGACATCCGTCACACTTCTTAACAAGCAATATAGTTTGTTATCGTTATACAGCAGTGTGCTACACTGGTCACAAATCCCATAAGCTCCAGGAGGCTGTTTAACTAATCTTTGTAAGATTAAAATGTTCGTAAGTGCAAAATTATTTCACATTAACGTTTTCTTGTAAACAATTATTGAATTTACATTTATTGAGCATAGGTTGCATATGCAGCCTATGTTCAATAAATGTAAATCCATAAATTGAAATTTCCAGACGATCCTAAATTGTCACTTACGAAGATTTTAGGCGTACAAAGTTTAGTGAAACGGCCCCCAGGACTTCAGTCACAGCCACAATTACTGCCGCTATCAAGAAGTTCAGACATAGCTGAATAATTCCTGAATGTACAGGATATTTCTTTTCCAAACTACTTTCCGCAATGATATGATATGCTGCATGCTGCTTAACTCTTTGCATGCTGGGAAAATTAAACGTGTGGACTATAAATAGTTTAAAAAATCCGACGACAAATCATTTCTTTTTTTAATTTCTTGCTGTAATTCTCATGAATGTGTCTTGTAATTTTAATAGAATTGAGTCAGGAAGATTTAAATTTGGTTATTTTTAGTGCGGTTGTGATTCATTAAGCATCATTCAACATACTTACTTTTTTAGAAACAGAAGCAATGGCATTACACAACAAACAATAATTGACCATCCAAGACACGCTAGAATCAGTGTTTGTGAATTATTTTTGTAGATTTTTTGTTTACAAAATAGTTTATAGTAAAAACACTAATAGTAAAATATTTTATCATTATTGGAATCGTTTGCAAAGTCCACTGCAACATTGGTCAAGAAACACGCAAATAAATGTCTTTGTAAACAATCCGCATCAGAGGGTACATGCACACATCAAATACGGACTTCTTCAAGAAATAATACCACAGTGGGCAATAGCGTCACGCACACCTGCTTCAGCTGTCAGATAATTCACCCGAAATCTTCCCCCAATTATCTCAATACATACGGGAGCAATGGTTGGTGTGATAAAGCATATATTGATGTGCAAGTAAATTATTTATTTTGATTTATTGGTGTTTAATGACCCATCATGAATGGTCATTTAAGGCCAAGGGTGGTGGTGGGGAGGGGGGATACCAAAATTAGAACAGCTATGAGGGTGGTGGGGGGAATCCCAAAATTAGAACAGCTATGAGGGTGGTGGGGGAATCCTAACATTAGAACAGCTATGAGGATGGTGGGGGGGAATCCTAACATTAGAACAGATATGAGGGTGGTGGGGGGAATCCTAACATTAGAACAGCTATGAGGGTGGTGGGGGGGACTCCTAACATTAGAACAGCTATGAGGATGGTGAGGGGGGGGGGAATCCTAACATTAGAACAGCTATGAGGGTGGTGGGGGGAATCCTAACATTAGAACAGCTATGAGGGTGGTGCGTGGGAATCCTAACATTATAACAGCTATGAGGATGGTGAGGGGGGAATCCTAACATTAGAACAGCTATGAGGGTGGTCAGAGGGGGGGGGGGGGGTGGAAAATCCCAGAATTAGAACAGCTATGAGGGTGGTGGTGGATGGGGATTCCCAAAATTAGAACAGCTATGAAGGTAGTGGTGGGGAATCCTAAAATTAGAACAGCTATGAAGGTGGTGGTGGGGGGAATCCCAAAATTAGAACAGCTGTGAATGTGGTGGTGGGGAGGGATTTCAAAATTAAAACAGCTATGAGGGTAGTGGTGGGGAGCGGATCTCAAAATTAAAACAGCTATGAGGGTGGTGGGGGGAATCCCAAAATTAGAACAGCTATGAGGGTGGTGGTGGGGAGGGGTTCTCAAAATTAAAACAGATATGAGGGTAGTGGGGGTGGTGGGGGGAATCACACAATTAGAACAGCTATGAGGGTGGTGGGGGAATCACAAAATTAAAACAGCTATGAGGGTGGTGGGGGGATCATAAAATTATAACAGCTATGAGGGTGGTGTCATCAGCATGGCATGTACCGGTACCAGTATGCAACTACCTGGGGTATATGTGGCTGTGACTGGAGAAATGACACTTATGGGATTTTGTGTAGATTCTGATTCAAATAGCACAATATTGTAGTCTGATAATAATCTATTTTGCTTGCTATAATCATAATGGGTGTTTCATTCATGGAATGACGAACAATGCAGATCACAATCGCTCCACTTGTTGTTAACATATTTGGAAAACTAAGTGGACGTGGGTTAGAAAGCAGGTGTGTACATTTTCTGTCCGTCACACTGGGTGACTTACAAATGTGACAGCCAGAAAATTTGGGTTGAAAAAGCAGGTACGAGTGACGTACATTTACCCATGGTTAGCAAATTGAAACTATATTGCTTTAATGTCATAAAGTCTTTTGACATCAAATTCTCAAAATCATTTTTTCAAGCTCCCAGGACAAGGCTCGGTATAAACCCAGTAAGCCCTGGGTCTGTACATGAATTTGTATACGCATGGTTACGGCATAAGACATGGAAATTTTGATTATTGAAATTATATTGTAATTCACTATTAAAAATACATTTTTTTTTCATTTTTTTTATGATTTTATTATTTACAATTTATAAATATTTATTTTTATTAAAATGAGATAAGGGAGATATTCCATAGACGATCCCATACACTAGAAACTGTCCCATACACTATCAAAACACATTTTTGACTGAAAGCCAAAAGTTTGAAGATGGGGAAAAAAGTAGACACAATTTCTTTCCCATCCTCAAGAACGAACATCCCTGATCATGCTTGCCTGGTTCCCCGCTATCTAAGGAGGCCTACCACAGACACACATGTCATCCGATTGTCTGGTCCCCGGTCCACTCGTTACCAATGTCATTTGATAAAATACCACTTCATCTCACTACAGTCTGGATACAAGTACATGTAGTATGAACTTTATAATTTCATTTTTTCTGCTTTAATGTACATGTGACCACTCATTTCAACCGTCTTCAAAAGACAGTTCAAATGAGTGGCCACAACGCATAGCACAAGTCAATTAAAACAATTTTCAACACAAAAATATGGTATTACAGACAGTAATGGGCTGTGCGAAAAATATAAATAGTTGATGGGTATTTTTCTTCAAATCATACTGTGTATTCCGACCTGGTTATAAAACTCTGAACACGTTCTTAAAATTTCAACTCAAAATCAAGCAGCTTAATTGGCGGATTGTTGGGATCAGACTGGATGAAAGCTGCTCGATTTTGAACGCAAAATTATATAAAGACAAGAAACGAGGCAAAGCCACGAAGGCCAGGTTTTTTCCAAGCATGGACACTTGGATAACATAATTATACCCACTTTCTGTAGACTAGATGGCCGTGGCCTGCATGTCGCGCCTTGGGGCGAGGCATGGACACTAAAAAAATAGATATACCGTAGTACATGGAAAAACTTTAACGAAAAAACTTTAACCGGACACACGGACGTACGGACGGACGGACGTATGCCAAAATGCCGACGATATCGCGCTTTCCGCAAGCGGGTGCGACAATGATGATAAACACCCATGTGAAGTATCAAGGTAATGGGTGAAGCAGTTGCAGAGATATAGTACACGAAAAAACTTTAACAAATAAATTCAAAGTAATTTGACCTTGACATTACGCACAGGGGCCGCACGGTTGGGGGTTAGAATGAAAATATGGACGATGATAAACACCCATGTGAAGTTTCAAGGTAATGGGCGAAGCAGTTCCAGAGATATAGTATAACGAAAAAGTTGTAACCAAAAAATTTAACCAGACGTACATTAAAAAGTTAACGTTGAAAATGGCTAAGTCGATTACGTAGAAATAATAGGTGAAGGTAAAAAAATGGTCACATGTTGGATAGTTTTATGTGGTAGGCACCCCTTGGTGCTTAACATTGAAAATGGCTCAGTCGACTGCGCGGAAAAAATGGGTCAAGTTAAAAAAAAAGTAACATGTTGGATAGTAATATGTGGTGGGCACCCCTTGATTATGAAGCTGTGAAAGTTTGGTGGTCCTAGGTGGTACAGTAACAAAGAAATGGACTCAAACACGAAAATTTAACATTGATTGTGGACGCCGCCCGCCCGCCCCGCCCCGCCCCGCCCGCCCGCCCGCCCCCCGCCCGCCCGGCTTTCGCCAATCCAATAGCCTGGATTTATTTTAAAAAAACCTGGCTAAAAAGTAACCGGTTGGCACTGCTATGACGCACTGCCTGGGACGACATCAATGTCTTGGATGTCACTGTTCACAGCGATGTCGCTGTTCTGGACGACGTCGCTGTGTTCGTCATCGTCGGGAACTTTGTCGGGGTGGTACGGCACTGTAGACAAGGCATCGTCCAGAAGTCGACTTTCACCAACGTTCTGAAATACGGCGGACAAGAGTTTGATGAGAATTAGATAATTTGATTTGATTTATTGGTGTTTAACCCATTTCACACTGAGGATATGCCATTTTGATTGGGGAAAATTATAAATATTTTCTTTAAATGTGCTTAAAAGTATATGTCGCGACCACCATTTGAATCGTCTCATTGAGACGATTCAAATGAGTAGTCACAACATATACTTTCATTGAGAATAAAAAACAAGAGGGCCATGATGGCCCTAATTTGCTCACCTGACCGAATGAACACCAGAGGAGAATGTGACATCGAGTTCATGTTTTAAAAAAATTGTGCTATTTTTAGATGGCGGTCATCTTGGATTAAGCGATGACTCTCATTATACCAAATCTGAAAATGCTTCACCCAAGGATCTTAACTTCCTATGAAGCTTGGCCAGCCTAGGCAATGTGGTTCCTGAGAAAAAGACGTTCAAAATCTCTAATAAATGGACCTTTTGGTGGCCATCATGGATGACATAATCATCCGATTCCGACAAATAATTGCACCAGAGCAATCGCCTCATCGATACCTTCAATTTGATATATGACATGAGCATATTCGGTCAAAAATAAAATTTTACCCCACGGGCCACGCCCATTTTTGACCCAGGGGTCACCATTTTCACAACTTTGAAAGAGCATTGTAAATCGATCATTCCTACCAAGTTTAGTCGAAATCCGGCCAGCGGTTCATCAGAAGAAGATTTTTTAAGAATATATGCTATTTTTAACGGCGGTCATCTTGGATTAGCGATGACCTCCATTTTAACAAATCTGAAAAGGCTTCACCCATGGACTATAACTTTTAAATTTGGCTACCATGGGCCAAGCGGTTCATGTGAAGACGAATTTTGAAATCTCAAATAAAAGAACAACCTATTGACATTTCGGTGGCCATCTTGGATGACATAACAATCCGATTTCGACAAAAAATGTACCAGAGTGATCGCCTCATTGATACCTTCGATTTGATATATAACATGACCATATTCGGTCAAAAATAAAATTTGACCCCAATTTGACCCAACGGGCCACGCCCATTTTTGACCCCAAGGTCACCATTTTAACAACTTTGAAAGAGCATTGTACATTGATCATTCCTACCAAGTTTCGTCGAAATCCGGCCAGCGGTTCATGAGAAGATTTTTTTTTAAGAATTTATGCTATTTTTAGACGGCGGCCATATTGGATTAGTGATGACCTCCATTTTAACAAATCTGAAAAGGCTTCACCCATGGACCATAACTTTTAAGTTTTGCTACCATGGGCCAAGCGGTTCATGTGAAGAAGAATTTTGAAATCTCTAATAAAAGAACGACCTTTTGACCTTTAGGCGGCCATCTTGGATGACATAACCATCCGATTTTGACAAAAAATCCACCAGAGTGATCGCCTCGTTGATACCTTCAATTTGATATATGACATGACCATATTCGGTCAAAAATAAAATTTGACCCCAATTTGACCCCACGGGTCACCATTTTAACAACTTTGAAAGAGCATTGTACATCGATCATTCCTATCAAGTTTCGTCGAAATCCGGTTGGCGGTTCTTGAGAAGAAGATTTTTGACGGCGGCCATCTTGGATTACGTAATGACGTCATTTTAACAATTTTGTAATCCACCTACCTAAGGACCATGACCATGAAGTTTGGTGACTATAGGCCCAATGGTTACCGAGGAGAAGACGTTTGAAAATGTTCACGGACGACGACGGACGACGGACGGACACATTGCGGTAACAATAGCTCACATGAGCTTCGCTTCGCTCAGGTGAGCTAAAAATCAAAAAAGAAATCTAAAAAAAGTCATGCCTATGTCTTGGAAGTCGTGAGAATTGGATAATACAGTGCTGATTTTCCCATCAATATCCAGGAACACCCGACTCATATTGTGCCACAGCGATACAGATTGTCAACTTAATTGGTGAGATTCAAAAGGAATTATAGATGGAATGTATTTGTGCTTAATCCTGAAACTATACTTGAAGTTTCAAATAAATCAGACTTACAGTTGAGACGTCAAGTACTGAGAAACTTTTACAAGTGAATTTGAGATTACACAGACAGAAACTTAACAAGGGCATCATTATCACTAAGCTAATCCCCTCATGGCAGCCTTGATAATAAGCCTTGATAAAAACGCAAGTCCTCAGTGACCTTGACCTTGGACAGTCGAACGTGGGTCGTACCGACAGCCTTGATAATAAAAAAAAAAGATTTTTGTTAACATTTTTGCCTTACAAACAAGGTGAACATAAGTCCTCAGTGACCATGACCTTGGGTGGTCAGAAGTGGGTCCTATGCAAAACAAAGCACCTTCACTAGACACACATTGTGGACAAATATTATTGAAATCGGATAAGCGGTTCAGGAGTTACTGACAAATGAAAGGGGTTACTAACGTACATACGCACGTAATTACGCACATACGTACATGAACTAAAGCTGTCCCCTCGAGCCTATCGGCGAGGGGATAATCATCACATACTTACTACACAGTTTATAAAACATAAATTCTGCTTTCTCAGCATACTACATGTAGGTCATCTACAAATTCCCACAAGAACATAGCTATGCCTAACTACAGTGAATACCGTATATTCCAGGAAACACTATAGGAATGAATGGCCTTTTTGTGGAATTTATCGGGGTATAAACTTGGAAAAGTCGCGGGAATACTGGACGAAGGCCGGAAGGCCTCGTCCAGTATTCCCGCGACTTTTCCAAGTTTATATCCCCGATAAATTCCACAAAAAGGCCATTCATTCCTTATAATTCCAGCATTTGAAATAAATTCATCAAGAAAATGTGTTTATTTTCCGTTTTCTTAACAATTATTTTAACTGCGCCTGACGGTTATGGAAAGTAGTTCGGCATGGAGTTTACTGGGATATAAATTCTGGACAGAGACTTGCTACGGACCAATCAAATGTTAGGGAATTGTGTAAATATTTTTGTGCTGGAATTATATATAAATATATGGTTTCCCACAACAAAGAGTTTCCCCATGTTCAGGGTTAGTATGGTTGTACTGGTTTATTGCAATAACCATATATTTGGATACAATTTGTTTTGGGAACTAGGGGCTTCCCAAAACAAATGGTGTCCAAATATATAGGGTCATTATGGTATTTACACGTTTGCATGTATCCAATCTGGGGAAAGATATGTATAGTTGTACGATCTACAGATTCTTGGCGAAAATACAGGAAAGGCATTTAGGAAGAAACAACAAGGTGTATATGTACTTTATTATATGCCTATATGTAAGTTAGCTATGTAAACGTTTCACACAGACAAGTTACACAGCACAAATCTATAAAACACAAATAATTAAAAGTCAGAAATATTTTGATATCCGCATTGTACATTACTTTTTAACAAGAAACAAGGCAGTCACGAAGGCCAGGTTACCATACAGCCATATAAAATTTGATATTAAAGCTGTCTCATCAGGATCTGAACGTTTTACAAGTAATTTCATATTTTTTAGATTAAAAATTACACCCTCTTCTCATAAATGATTTTGTAACGATTGGATTGGTCGCAAAATTAGCATGCGCAAATCCATTCCAATTATTTAGGTGCAATAGCGTTAAACATCAAAATTTAACATTGTAGACACCGACTGCCACCTGGCTTACAGCAATCCAATAGCTGTTTTTTTTTTTTTCTAAAACAAAATAGGTAAAATAGCAAAACTAGCATCTCCTATGAAGAACATAACATTCTCATGTGTTGTCATGTTCATATTTTCACCAAATGAACGCAGTACGAGGTGGCAGATATTGGCAGACATTTATAGTTTGATAAATAACTGCAAATACTAGATGATTGCGGCACGCATGTCGCACCCGCCGAGGCTTTGATAGTATACCAAAAAATGTTAACAAAAAAAAAAAAAAAAAAAAAAAAAAAAACTTTAACCCGGACGCAAGGATGTACGTACGCCAATGTACGCCAATGTGCCGACTATATTGCGCTATCCGCAAGTGGGCGCGACGAAAATTATGGTATATAATTATTTTTTTTGGAAACAGTTGATGAAAGAAATAAACAAGGGAATAGTTACTAAGCTAAACCATCGCTGGCATCCTTGATAATAAACAAAAATATATAATTTGTTGACATATCTGCCTTACAAACAAGGAATTGACCTTGGGCGGTCGGACGTGTGTCGTATGCAAAACAAAGCACCATCTGTGGACACACATTGTAGCCCAATATCATCAAAATTGTTAAGCGGTTCACAAGTTATTGTAAAATGAAAGGTGTTACTAACATACGCATGCAAGTACAGACGCATGGACATACATACACACGTACGCACGTACATGGGCTAACGCTATATCCCATCTTGCCTATCGGCGAGGGGATAGTAAAACATTCTTTAAACTAGAAATGTGGCCTGTCGGCACACGAATGCCCCCGCTGGCAGCCAAAGAAAACGAGGCATATTTGATTATAAGCCATTTACCCGAGCGTTAAGGTTTCGAACGCACCAAGTCTGTGACCTTGACCCTGGGCTTAGCGGGGGCGGGACGAATGTGGATTTGTCACAGGGCAGTAGAGGACCATTGGAGCAATGCGTGTGTGAAATGTGAAGCAGATCCGAGCAAGGAAACAGAAATTTTAAGCCATTTACCCAGTGTTAAGGTTTTGAAAGCACCAAGTCTGTGACCTTGACCCTGGGCTTAGCGGGGTCGGGACGAATGTGGATTTGTCACAGGGCGGTAGAGGACCATTGGAGCAATGCGTGTGTGAAATGTGAAGCAGATCCGAGCAAGGAAACAGAAATTATAAGCCATTTACCCAGCGTTAAGGTTTCGAACGCACCAAGTCTGTGACCTTGACCCTGGGCTTAGGGGGGCGGGACGAATGTGGATTTGTCACAGGGCGGTAGAGGACCATTGGAGCAATGCGTGTGTGAAATGTGAAGCAGATCCGAGCAAGGAAACAAAAATTATAAGCCATTTACCCAGAGTTAAGGTTTCGAAAGCACCAAGTCTGTGACCTTGACCCTGGGCTTAGCGGGGGCGGGACGAATGTGGATTTGTCACAGGGCGGTAGAGGACCATTGGAGCAATGCGTGTGTGAAATGTGAAGCAGATCCGAGCAAGGAAACAGAAATTATAAGCCATTTACCCAGCGTTAAGGTTTCGAACGCACC
The DNA here is from genome assembly GCA_029237695.1 of Conchocele bisecta. Classification (NCBI taxonomy): domain Eukaryota; kingdom Metazoa; phylum Mollusca; class Bivalvia; order Lucinida; family Thyasiridae; genus Conchocele; species Conchocele bisecta. The sequence continues at coordinate 102,728,395 of CM055266.1, read as the reverse complement.
AAGTCTGTGACCTTGACCCTGGGCTTAGCGGCGGGACGAATGTGGATTTGTCACAGGGCGGTAGAGACCATTAGAGCAATGCGTGTGTGAAATGTGAAGCAGATCCGAGCAAGGAAACAGAAATTATAAGCCATTTACCCAACGTTAAGGTTTCGAAAGCACCAAGTCTGTGACCTTGACCCTGGGCTTAGCGGGGGCGGGACGAATGTGGATTTGTCACAGGGCGGTAGAGGACCATTGGAGCAATGCGTGTGTGAAATGTGAAGCAGATCCGAGCAAGGAAAAGAAATTATAAGCCATTTACCCAGCGTTAAGGTTTAGAAAGCACCAAGTCTGTGACCTTGACCCTGGGCTTAGCGGGGGCGGGACGAATGTGGATTTGTCACAGGGCGGTAGAGGACCATTAGAGCAATGCGTGTGTGAAATGTGAAGCAGATCCGAGCAAGGAAACAGAAATTATAAGCCATTTACCCAGCGTTAAGGTTTCGAAAGCACCAAGTCTGTGACCTTGACCCTGGGCTTAGCGGAGGCGGGACGAATATGGATTTGTCACAGGGCGGTAGAGGACCATTGGAGCAATGCGTGTGTGAAATGTGAAGCAGATCCGAGCAAGGAAACAGAAATTATAAGCCATTTACCCAGCGTTAAGGTTTCGGGACGTACGTACGTAACGTACGTACGTACGTACGTACGTACGTACGGACGCCGGTAACACTATATGCCCCCCTCACCATTCGGTGGCGGGGGCATAATGATACAATTTGATAAGATGAAATGAACGCTGAAAACTGCATGCATGTACATGTATAACAAATATCAAGTAAAATGTTATAAAGGTTTGAACATTTTAATAAGCTGAAATATGCGCATTCCACTATGACATCAGCAATGAATAATTCCTTTCTTTTGTATTTATATACAGCAATTTCAATTACATTTTTCTTATATAAGGAAAAAATTGAAAACTGTATTTTTATTTTTCTGATAGGGTAAGAATTTTGTTTACATAAAGTTGCCTAAAATGGACAGATGTGGAGCAGTACTGGCGCCATTTATCATGGCAATTTCTGGGTTAATCTCTCATACAAATGGAACATGAAAACAACTGTTAACACAAAAGTAAACTTAGAACCAATCAAATGAGTCAGCATATTTTAAACATACATGTACAACTACTTTAGCCATATGAATAGACTTTTTAAAATTCCTAAAAATGTAAACTTAATAATCAAAAATAAAACTAATGCTGATAACTGCATTCAAAAGTAACACATAATTGTAAAGAAGATAAGTAAATTAGCCCAAATAACCAGAGTTAACAATAGTGTGCGGGAAGTATTTCAGAGTTGGGCTAAAATATTAGCAATTGACCAGTCATATAAATAGGTTACCGGACTTGGAATATCACAAGTTAATTCACTTCTGGGCAACATTTACATTAGCATTGGCAGAATTGGTGAGTTTTACCTCACGTCGCTTAGTTTGAACTAAGCTAAGCAATGTGATATCGAACCAACAAAATCCACCAATTCTAATGCTGATGATGCACCGGAAAATTACATGTGCTTTCCCAAGTTCGATGACCTACCGTAATAACCTTAACCCTTAGACTGCTACTCACAACAATTGTTGTCTGCTGTTGCTTTTATATCTTGCCTTATTTCTCAATAAAAACATGTTTTGACAGCACTTCAGAATCAGTTTCAATGGAAATGATTCTGAAGTGCTGTCAAAGCATGTTGTAAACTATTCTAAAGTGCTGTCAAAGCATGTTTTTGATGATAAAAATGGAAAATAGAAAATAAACAGCAGACGACAACAAAATTAAGATAGTGGTCTAAGGGTTAAATATCTGTCTACCATTTGTTTGGGAAACCAAAACAAATTGTATCCAAATATATTGTTATTGCGATAAACTCTTTCTTGTTGGAATCCAGATATTTATACGTGTTTCCTGGAATAAATGATTACGGTATCTATAAGACTGGCCAGTAAATGTTTTTTTGTTTAATGGTGTTTAACGTCCTATCAACAGCTATCAGAACGGAATATTTACAGTAAGTTGTGCACATGCCAGCACATGTATAGAAATGCTGCCTCCTTACTGTTACTTCCTCCTCATCCTGGTGGGTGAACATTTAGAAATTACACATCTTGGTATGGTCATATACAGTGGAAAGTGTGATATCACACGAAAAATAATTACAATATTTACGATATTTTTAGTAAATAATATCGAATATTGACAAAATGGTAGAGAAAATGTGGAATTATATTCCGCATGTGCTCGGAACATTTTGTCAACAGTCGACATCATGTACAGATCATACGACAGTTTCTGTAAATACTATTCATGAAATTCGCATACCGTATTTTCTAAGGTACAAAATCACATGGCACGTCTGAAACTAGATTGGTCAGTAAGCGAGGCTTATGGAATACAACCGCGTGGGCCCAGGTACCCCTAAATATGTAAACAAAAATCCATGTGTGTGACCTTGACCCTGGGCTTAGCGGGGGCGGCACAAATGTGAATTAGTCACACAGTGGTAGAGGTCCATTGGAGCAATGCGTGTGTGAAATGTGAAGCACATCCGAGCAAGGAAATAGAAGTTATAACCGATTTCTCTGATGTTAACTTTTGTAAAGAAACAGCATGATAGTAGAGCCTTAGAGGAATGCATGCATGAAATATTAAGAATTTTCTATGAAAGAAATAGAAGTTATAACAAGTATAACAAGACCAAGTATTTGACCAGATCTTGGGATCAGTAGGGGTTGGACGGTCATGGATTTGGCGCAGCATGGTAGTAGAGCCTTACAGGAATGCATGTGTGAAATATTAAGCATTTTAGATGAAGGAAATAGAAGTTATAACATATTTCTCTGATGTTAAGTTTTGCAAAGAGACCAAGTATTTGACCATGACCTTGGGATCAGCAGGGGTTGGACGGTCGTAAATTTGGCACAGCATGGTAGTAGAGCGTTACAGTAATGCATGTGTGAAATATTAAGCATTTTAGATGAAGGAAATAGAAGTTATAACATATTTCTCTGATGTTAAGTTTTGCAAAGAGACCAAGTATTTAACCTTGACCTTGGGATCAGCGGGGGGGTGGACGGTCGTCAATTTGGCACAGCATGGTAGTAGAGCCTTACAGGAATGCATGTGTGAAATATTAAGCATTTTAGATGAAGGAATTAGCAGTTATAACATATTTCTCTGATGTTAAGTTTTGTAAAGAGACCAAGTATTTGACCTTGACCTTGGGATCAGCGGGGGGTTGGACGGTCGTGAATTTGGCACAGCATGGTAGTAGAGACTTACAGGAATGCATGTGTGAAATATTAAGCATTTTAGATGAAGGAATTAGCAGTTATAACATATTTCTCTGATGTTAAGTTTAGTGACGTTGCGGGGGGTATAATAATGTTGTCTGTTATTTTTCATTTTTAACTTACTTCCTCAAGAATAGGGTCATTTCCATGGTATAATTGACAGTTTTTAATTGTCAATTTGACTACCTGAAGCATTTTAGAAAAAAAGAAAATGTGGCCTGTCGGCACAGGAATGCCCTCTGTGGCAGATTGGACAAACTCCAGCAAAACTTCTTTCTTAGCCGAAAGTATTTCAGCAAAGCTGTGAAGGTCAAAATGTTAATTGAAGGGCAGCATGGATGTGTGGCATTTGTGCACAAGTATGATGTATTGAACTATTAAAAAGTAATTCTTCACGGGATATAGAAGTTTTGAGAATTGAGAAACTCTTGACAAATTTCTTAACCGGACTGACACACAGACACACAGTTCCAACACTATTTGTCTCCTGGCTCTACCGAGATCGGAGGGCATAAAAAATACCCCCCAATACGTCTTTCAGGAGCAGAAACTCTTACAAAGGTTTTGGAGTAAATAATCATGGATGTACAGATGATGGATGGACGGACGGTCACCCACCTTGTCATCATATAGCATGTAACATGTGTGGCTGTGATTGGAGACTGTGACTGTAGAAATAGGGCTTATGGTTTTTGCGACCAGTGTAGATCCAGATTAGACTGTGCATCCGCACAGTCTGATCAGGATCTGCACTGCTCGCCATTCCATCAACGAAATACACGTCATGCTACTAACAAGCCGTGTAGTGTAGATCATTATCAGGCTACAGGAATGTGCCATTTGATCAGGCGCTACACAGGTCATAAATCCCATAAGCCCCATTTCATAGCTTAGTCATAGCCTTATATGGTAAATATCTAGAACATCAGGGGATGTTGGGCAACCAATCAAAGTTTTGCCTGAATACGGTTTTTACTTACATACTATATGACACGAACATTTATATAGAACTCTCAAATTTCATTTGATGCGGTCACGCTCAGCACCTTTAACCTTTAGACCACTACACACAACAATTGTCGTCTGCTGTTGCTTTTATATCTTGCCTTATTTCTCAATAAAAACATGTTTTGACAGCACTTCAGAATCATTTCCAATGGAAATGATTCTGAAGCGCCGTCAAAGCATGTTGTGAATTATTCCAAAGTGCTGTCAAAGCATGTTTTTGATGATAAAAATGGAAAACAAATAGCAGACGACAAACAATTAAGATAGCAGTTTAAGGGTTAATAGTCAAAGCACTGAATAAAGCAATATACAACATACACCGGATTTGATTAATTGATTAATCAAGGATTTACATCTGTTAACAAGAAGGTCATATACAGATGGGCATATACATATATACAAAGGCTATATAATTAAAAAGCATATATACATATACACAATAATGATGTATACACGATAAACAAGCCAAAACCAAACACACTGATGGACGCAGCAATGGATACCAAAACACAAGAATAATTTACAGGTCAGGGTTGTTATTTTAACAGCCTATCAACAGCTATGGTCATTTAAGGCCAGGCCAACAAATTCGATCCCGTATTCACGCTCGCTTACGAGAAAGCCAAAGACGAACATGAGGGCCAAACCTGGTCTCCTATCGGAATTCCGGTATGGACGAATCCCGATCGTTAAATTACCCATCAAATGCTCCCACCTGCCACCCACAATTTACAGGTCAGTTTTGTCATTCAAGGCCGGGTCAATGGGTTTAGTACTAAATCCCATATATTACCTATACAAGTACATGTACATGTTCAAGTACATGTACAAATGAGGGGAAAATCCCAAAATTAGAACTGAATATTTACAATAAAAAAAAATAATATATTCAGCCCTGAAATCAGAATAATCCTGATCTGATGCCAGGATTTACAGGTCAGATTATCATGATCTGTAATAACTAGAAATATGGTTATTGATTTGCGACCAGTGTAGACCCAGATCAGTTTGTGCACCTTTTTAGTTTGGTAATGGTTTACACAGACCGCCAGTCGGTCCGTACTTCAGGGTGAAAGGGTTAACATGCCAGCAATAGCTAAGGTCATATAGAAACTGGCTCTTGGTTTCAAGTCTCGAGTCGATGCACAGAGTACCTTTGATACAGAACTACTTCTGGGCAACCTTAAATTTACATTAGCATTGGCAGAATTGGTTTTACCTCACGTCGCTTAGTTTGAACTAAGCTAAGCAATGTGATATCGAACCAACAAAATCCACCAATTCTAATGCTGATGATGCACCGGAAAATTACATGTGCTTTCCAAAGTTCGATGACCTACCGTAATAACCTTAACCCTTAGACTGCTACTCACAACAATTGTTGTCTGCTTTTGCTTTTATATCTTGCCTTATTTCTCAATAAAAACATGTTTTGACAGCACTTCAGAATCATTTTCAATGGAAATGATTCTGAAGTGCTGTCAAAGCATGTTGTAAACTATTCTAAAGTGCTGTCAAAGCATGTTTTTGATGATAAAAATGGAAAATAGAAAATAAACAGTAGACGACAACAAAATTAAGATAGTGGTCTAAGGGTTAAATATCTGTCTACCATTTGTTTGGGAAACCCCTATTTTATAGGGGTTTCCCAAAACAAATTGTATCCAAATATATTGTTATTGCGGTAAACTCTTTCTTGTTGGAATCAAGATTTATACGTGTTTCCTGGAATAAATGATTATGGTATCTATAAGACTGGCCAGTAAATGTTTTTTTGTTTAATGGTGTTTAACGTCCTATCAACAGCTATCAGAACGGAATATTTACAGTAAGTTGTGCACATGCCAGCACATGTATAGAAATGCTGCCTCCTTACTGTTACTTCCTCCTCATCCTGGTGGGTGAACATTTAGAAATTACACATCTTGGTATGGTCATATACAGTGGAAAGTGTGATATCACACGAAAAATAATTACAATATTTACGATATTTTTAGTAAATGATATCGAATATTGACAAAATGGTAGAGAAAATGTGGAATTATATTCCGCATGTGCTCGGAACATTTCGTCAACGGTCGACATCATACGACAGTTTCTGTAAATACTATTCATGAAATTCGCATACCGTATTTTCTAAGGTACAAAATCACATGTATCTACTAAACATCAAGAACTATCTATTGAGGATAATGTATAGTTTGTTTGTTTGTTTGTTGGGGTTTAACGGCCTATCAACAGCTAAGGTCATTTAAGGCTGGGTCAATGGGTTTAGTACTAAATCCCATATATTACCTGTACAAGTACATGTACATGTTCAAGTACATCTACAAATAGGGGGAAAATCCCGAAATACTATATATTCAGCACTGAAATCAGAATAATCCTGATCAGATGACAGGTCCTCGCCACATCAGAATCACTTGGCCTCCTGCCAAAAGCAGTAGGATCAGTAATAATCTTACTACTTTTACAATGGGCAATAAATTAATTCAACATGAGGGCCAAACCAGGCAAATCGTGATTCCTATAAGGAGGAACCACCCCTACCGTTAATTTACGCAGTCGCGTTCGCCTGACCAACCACCCACAGGATCATGTATAGTAATACATGTACTTCTTTTCAGTTATGCTATATTGATACTAATTAACTCAACAAATAAACAAGTGCAAATATACATGTATATATGGCACAATCATTACTTTAGTATTTATATGTGAAGAAATGTTTGTTTGTTAGGATCAGTAATAATCTTGCAATTTTTATAATGGGCAATAACCCAATTCAACTCCCAGGTAACAAAAGAGCCAAAGATAACTAGAAATGTGGCCTGTCGGCACACGAATACCCCCACTGGCAGCCAAAGAAAACGAGGCATTTCTGATTATAAGCCATTTAGCCGAGCGTTAAGGTTTCAAACGCATCAAGTCTGTGACCTTGACCCTGGGCATAGTGTGATAATCCATGCATCGGTGTAGAAGATATAGAGCGGAAGCGAATTTCAATAGGTTTGACCTTAACTGTGACCTTGAACCTTGGGACCGTAGGTGCGTGGTTATTTGATCGCGACACAACCTTCTCATCATGAGAAACATTTGTGCCAAGCCATGTGATAATCCATGCATCGGTTGTAGAAGATATTGAAGCGGAGGGGGGGGGGGGGCGAATAATTTCAATAGGTTTTGACCTTCAACTGTGACCTTGACTTGACCTGGACGTAGCGTGGTTATTGATCGCGACACACCTTGCTCATCATGAGAAAACATTTGTGCCAAGCCATTTGAATATCCATGCATCGGTGGTAGAAATTATAGATCGGAAAGGGATTTCAAATAGTTTGACTTTGTTTGACCTTCACTGTGACCTTGACCTTGGACGTAGGTGCGTGGTTATTGAATCGCGACACACTTCTCATCATGAGAAACATTTGTGCCAAGCCATTTGATAATCCATGCATCGGTGTAGAAGATATAGAGCGGAAGGGAATTTCGATAGGTTTGACCTTTGACCTTCAACTGTGACCTTGACCTTGGACATAGGTGCGTGTTTATTGATCGCGACACACCTTCTCATCATGAGAAACATTTGTGCCAAACCATTTGATAATCCATGCATGGGTGTAGAAGATATAGAGCGGAAGGGAATTTCCAACAGACCGACAGACCTGCAGACCGATAGACCGACCGACCGACAAGCTGACTCCTATATACCCACAACAAACTTTGTTTGTGGGGGTATAAAAATGTACCGGACGGCCAAACCAGGTAAATCGTGAATCCTATAAGGAGGAACTCCTACCGTTAATTTACGCCAAACTCCTTCCGTTAATTTACGCCATCACCTTCGCCCGACCAATGACTGAAAAAATGGGCTTATGCCACTTGTGGCTAGTCTAGCTCTTATATTTACCGGTATACTGTTAGAAGCATCAAGGGTGTGTCACTGATTGAATGGCATACAGTTCAGACCGTGATCAGACTGTACTGATGCGTAGGCCGATTTGGGTAGGTCTATACTGGCCACAAGCCCCATTTCTACAGTCACTGTGACAGGCGAAGTAAATATACAGGTAGGAAAACAATATGGTGAAGTTTTGCAGCCTGGCTGTAGAGTTAGCCCTTAGACCGCTGCTCACAACAATTGTCGTCTGCCGTTGCTTTTATATCTTGCCTTATTTCTCAATAAAAACATGGTTTGACAGCACTTGAGAATCATTGCTGTCAAAGCATGTTGTAAATTATTCTAAAGTGCTGTCAAAGAATGTTTTTGATGATAAAAATGGAAAATACAAAATAAACAGCAGACGACAAAAAAATTAAGATAGCGGTCTAAGGGTTAATATGGCACATGTGTACATGATTATACAAGAAATAAGTAACATATACGAATAAATGAATAAACTAATACAGGGTATGAGATCATTATAGGTTCCCGCTCTTTGTAAGCACTTCATAATACTAATAATTGTAGTTATTTTACTTAGTCACCGATGCTTCAAATGACGATTAAAACATGATGACGTCAACGTCAAAATATCATTACAGTGTTGTGCCATTCAGGACGTCATTTGGAATGTCTTCATTTTGTTCGTTTGGCATAACGTTAGCGCATAATGATGAATACGTAATTAGGGTTATGTGGTCCGCCAAAATTCACTCCAGGTGTTATTACACGTGTACCATATCACTTTTATGAAATGGGTTACAGCATGTCATAAAAAGGTTGTCATGTGATAATAGAATTTTATTTTATGAACATCTACTGTGAAAATGACATAAAATATAGTTACCCGGTTCTTAACCAATTTCATGCTGATGATATGCCATTGTGTTTGTCGAAAATCCTAAATATTTTCTTAAAATGTGCTCACAAGTATATGCCATCGCTACGACTTTAAATTAGTGGTCACAACGTAATTATATTTTCATTGAAAAATAGCAAATTTATTTTTTTTAAAATGTCCATACCCATGAAGGTGTATTCCGAATGCAATGAGTTAATCAATGTGATATCATACCTTTAACTATAATAGAAACAATAAACAATTCATTCTTTGTACATACATGTGTATATTAAACTTTCAAAAAACATAACATTATTCTTGGAATTGTTAAAACATTGAATACATGGTTATATATAATACATATACACTCAAAAGATATGTATTCTGGATATGTAACAATCATATGTGAAGTGTGAAAACCCATGATAAAATGAACAAGTGACATAAGCCCCATTTCTCGAGTTACATATCAGAAGATAGACTAGCCCCAAATGACATAAGCCCTATTTCTCCACTCACAGGTCAGAAGTTAGACTGACAACAAATGACACAAGCCCCATTACTCCAGTCACAGGTCAGAAGCTAGACTGACTACAAATGACACAAGCCCCATTTCTCCAGTCTCAGGTCAGAAGCTAGACTGACTACAAATGTCACAAGCCCCATTTCTCCAGTGACAGGTCAGAAGCTAGACTGACAACAAATGACACAAGCCCCATTTCTCCAGTCACAGGTCAGAAGCTAGACCGACAACAAATAACATAAGCCCTATTTCTCCAGTTACAGATCAGGGGCCCGTTTCACTAAAATTTGTACGATAAAACTGTTCGCACAAAGATTTCTGTAAATTTACTTCACATTAATGTGATACATTAGTGCAACTTTTTCTACTTCTGCATACATAAATATTGGCCATAAATAACATAAGCCTCATGTTTCCAGTTATGGATCAAAAGCTAGGCTGGAAATGACATAAACCACATTTCTCCATTTACAGATAAGAAACGAGACGTTCATCAGCACCATTTCTCCAGCTAGCCTACATATAAGAATCTAGATGAGTCACAAATGGCATAAACCCCATTTCTCCAGTCACAGATCAGAAGCAAGACGTGCCACAAATACCACCCCATTTCTTCAGCTACATATAAGAATCTAGACGAGTCACAAATGGCATAAACCCCATTTCTCCAGTTACAGATCAGAAGCAAGACGTGCCACAAATACCACCCCATTTCTCCAGCTACATATAAGAATCTAGATGAGCCACAAATGGCATAAACCCCATTTCTCCAGTTACAGATCAGAAGCAAGACGTGCCACAAATACCACCCCATTTCTCCAGCTACATATAAGAATCTAGATGAGTCACAAATGGCATCAGCACCATTTCTCCAGTTACAGATCAGAAGCAAGACGTGCCACAAATACCACCCCATTTCTCCAGCTACATATAAGAATCTAGATGAGTCACAAATGGCATCAGCACCATTTCTCCAGTTACAGATCAGAAGCAAGACGTGCGACAAAGACCACCCCATTTCTCCAGCTACATATAAGAATCTAGACGAGTCACAAATGGCATCAGCACCATTTCTCCAGTTACAGATCAGAAGCAAGACGTGCCACAAAGACCACCCCATTTCTCCAGCTACATATAAGAATCTAGATGAGTCACAAATGGCATCAGCACCATTTCTCCAGTTACAGATCAGAAGCAAGACGTGCCACAAATACCACCCCATTTCTCCAGCTACATATAAGAATCTAGACGAGTCACAAATGGCATCAGCACCATTTCTCCAGTTACAGATGAGAAGCAAGACGTGCCACAACGACCACCCCATTTCTCCAGCTACATATAAGAATCTAGATGAGTCACAAATGGCATCAGCACCATTTCTCCAGTTACAGATCAGAAGCAAGACATACCACAAATACCACCCCATTTCTCCAGCTACATATAAGAATCTAGATGAGTCACAAATGGCATCAGCACCATTTCTCCAGTTACAGATCAGAAGCAAGACGTGCCACAAAGACCACCCCATTTCTCCAGCTACATATAAGAATCTAGATGAGTCACAAATGGCATCAGCACCATTTCTCCAGTTACAGATCAGAAGCAAGACGTGCCACAAATACCACCCCATTTCTCCAGCTACATATAAGTATCTAGATGAGCCACACATGGCATCAGCACCACTTCTCCAATTACAGATCAGAGCCTAGACTTGACACATATGGCATAAGCACCATTTCTCCAGTCCATCATAATAAATACTGTTAGATCAAGAAATCAGTAACACTGATGAATGTACCCCTAAAAAAACAATAACTCAATATGGATGATGACAAAGAAGCATATGACGTTTCAAGCAAATCCGACTTACGGTAACAGAGATAATAGGTAGCCGAAAACTAAAACACACATGTCGGACAGTTTTTGTTTTGTTTGTTGCTTGGGGTCTAACGGCCTATCAACAGCAGGTCATTTTAGGCCGGGTCAATGGGTTTAGTACTAAATCCCATATATTACCTGTACAAGTACATGTACATGTACATCCACAAATGGGGAGGGGGATCCCAAAATCAGAACTGAATATTTACAATAAACCAGATGGCCACGGCCCGCATGTTGAGCCCGCCGAGGCATTTGACGTACGTACTATCATTTTGTGTTTATGGGCTATTTGTTCTTTAAAAGATCAAAGGAATAGCCCCTAAACTACAATAGGTTTAGGGGCTAATGGAATAAATCTATTGTATTCTATTGTCTTAGGCTCCTCCCCCTAGCCCCTAAACCCCCAATGTTAGCCCGGACGCACGGACGCACGGACACCCGGACGTCATTGTGATCACTATGTCTCACTTTCTGCAAGCGGGCTCGACAAAAATTATATATTCAGCCCTGAAATCAGAATAGTTCTGATTTAGTGCCAGGTCCTCGCCACACCAGAATCACTTGGCCCCCTCCTAAAAGCAGTAATAATCTTACTACTTTACAGACAGACACACAGGGTTGCGACTATGTAACCAAAATGTTTTTGGGGTACATAACAAGAACAAAAGCACAAATGCGACCCACTATGACAAAAACAGGTGACTGTTTTTTTACCAGTGTACCTCTTGACCAGTGACATGTAGCTCACTCAGGCAGCCTAATATACCCACAAGCTTTAACCCTTTCAAGCTTTAACCCTGTATAGTGTTATTGGCAAAAAGTGTAGATGCAGATGAGCCGGCTCAACTGGATCTACACTTTTTGCCAATACAACTATACAGGCCTGTGGTGCTGAAAGGGTTAATTCTACTCAACATTAGCACGAGTAGAACTATGGGCAATAGACAATTACAGCAAATAATGTCTTATCAGTAAAGGTAGAAAGCAATAATGATACAAATAGTTATCTGATTAAAAGAAAATACCATCAGTACATCCATCACCAATGTTAAAATTGTTTGTCTAAGGCATAAAATTGTGCCCCCTTATATCCCGTACTACTATGGGAGCGGTGAATAACGAACTGGCCAATTACACTGTATTGAAAAATAAACAAGATACGAGGCAAAGCCACGAAGGCCAGGTTTTTTCCAAGCATGGACACTTGGATAACATAATTATACCCACTTTTTGTAGACTAGATGGCCGTGGCCTGCATGTCGCGCCTTGGGGCGAGGCATGGACACTAAAAAAATAGATATAGTAGATGGAAAAACTTTAACGAAAAAACTTTAACCGGACACACGGACGGACGGACGGACACGACGGACGGACGGACGGACGGACGACGGACGGACGGAGGAGGGAGGGAGGGTGGAGGGAGGGGGGAGGGAGGGAGGGAGGGATGGACGGACGGAGGGAGGGAGGACGGGAGGGAGGGAGGGAGGGAGGGACGGACGGACGGACGGACGACGGACAGACGGACAGACGGATGGACGGACGTTCTTACATTACTATACTTATGTGGCTTATCACATGTTAAATATTAGCTACATAAAACGATTTTTAGCCACATAAAACGATTTTTTAGGTGGCTAATTGTAACCAATCCTATCCTTTAACAAGTCCATAACCCTGTGGGGCTAGCCACATAAGTACCCTAATGTGTGCCGGGACGGACGGACGGACGGACGGACGCGGACGGACGGACGGACGTTCTTACAGTACTATACTTATGTGGCTTATCACATGTTAAATATTAGCCACATAAAACGATTTTTAGCTACATAAAAGGATTTTTTAGGTGGCTAATTGTAACCAACCCTATCCTTTACCAAGTCCATAACCCTGTGGGGCTAGCCACATAAGTACCCTAATGTGTGCCCGGACGGACGGACTGACGGACGGACGAACGGACGGACGGACGGACGGACGGACGGACGGACGGACGGACGGACGGACGGACGGACGGACGGACGGACGGACGGACGGCACGGAGTTTCTTACATTAGGTACTTATGTGGCTTATCACATGTTAAATATTAGCCACATAAAACGATTTTTAGCCACATAAAACGATTGTTTAGGTGGCTAATTGTAACCAACCCTATCCTTTAACAAGTCCATAACCCTGTGGGGCTAGCCACATAAGTACCCTTAATGTGTGCCCGGATGGACGGACGGACGGAACGGACGGTACGGTACGGGGACGGACGGACGGAAGGGTTCTTATTTAAATGGATACTTATGTGGCTTATCACATGTTAAATATTAGCCACATAAAACGATTTTTAGCCACATAAAAGGATTTTTTAGGTGGCTAATTGTAACCAACCCTATTCTTTACTAAGTCCATAACCCTGTGGGGCTAGCCACATAAGTACCCTAATGTGTGCCCGGACGGACGGACGGACGGACGGAGGACGGACTGACGGACGTATGCCAAAATGCCGACGATATCGTGCTTTCCGCAAGCGGGTGCGACAATGATGATAAACACCCATGTGAAGTATCAAGGTAATGGGTGAAGCAGTTGCAGAGATATAGTACATCAAAAAACTTTAACAAAAAAATTCAAAGTAATTTGACCTTGGCATTGGGCACAGGGGCCGCACGGTTGGGGGTTAGAATGAAAATATGGATGATGATAAACACCCATGTGAAGTTTCAAGGTAATGGGCGAAGCAGTTGCAGAGATATAGTACAACAAAAAAGTTTTAACCAAAAAACTTTAACCAGACATACGTTAAAAAGTTAACGTTGAAAATGGGTAAGTCAATTACGTAGAAATAATAGGTGAAGGTAAAAAAAAAAGTCACATGTTGGATAGTTGTATGTGGTGGGCACCCCTTGATTATGAAGCTGTGAAAGTTTGGTGGTCCTAGGTGGTTACAGTACCAAAGAAATGGACTTAAAACACGAAAACTTAACATTGTAACGCGAAAACTTAACATTGAAAATGGCTAAGTCGACTGCGCGGAAAAAATGGGAAATTCAAGTTAAAAAAAAAGTAACATGGTTTGGATAGTGATATGGGTGGGCACCCCTTGATTATGAAGCTGTGAAAGTTTGGTGGTCCTAGGTGGTACAGTACCAAAGAAATGGACTTAAACACGAAAACTTAACATTGTAAACGCGAAAACTTGAACATTGAAAATGGCTAAGTCGACTGCGCGGAAAAAATGGTCAAGTTAAAAAAAAAAGAAAATAACATGTTGGATAGTGATATGGTGGGTGGCACCCCTTGATTATGAAGCTGTGAAAGTTTGGTGGTTCCTAGGTGGTACAGTACCAAAGAAATGGACTTAAACAGAAAACTTAACATTGAACGCGAAAACTTAACATTGAAATGGCTAAGTCGACTGCGCGGAAAAAATGGGTCAAGTTAAAAAAAAATAACATGTTGGATAGTGAATGTGGTGGGCACCCCTTGATTATGAAGCTGTGAAAGTTTGGTGGTCCTAGGTGGTACAGTACCAAAGAAATGGACTTCAACACGAAAACTTAACATTGTAAACGCGAAAACTTAACATTAACAAGAAACGAGGCAAAGCCACGAAGGCCAGGTTTTTTCCAAGCATAGACACTTGGATAACATAATTATACCCACTTTTTGTAGACTAGATGGCCGTGGCCTGCATGTCGTGCCTTGGGGCGAGGCATGGACACTAAAAAAATAGATATAGTAGATGGAAAAACTTTAACCAAAAAACTTTAACCGGACACACGGACGAACGGACGGACGTATGCCAAAATGCCCACGATATCGCGCTTTCCGCAAGCAGGTGTGACAATGATGATAAACACCCATGTGAAGTATCAAGGTATTGGGTGAAGCATGCAGTTGCAGAGATATAGTACACAAAAAAACTTTAACAAAAAAATTCAAAGTAATTTGAACTTGACATAGGGCACAGGATCGCGCTTTCCGCAAGCAGGTGCGACAATGATGATAAACACGCATGTGAAGTATCAAGGTATTGGGTGAAGCAGTTGCAGAGATATAGTACACGAACAAAATTTAACAAAAAAATTCAAAGTAATTTGACCTTGACATTGGGCACAGGATCGCGCTTTCCGCAAGCAGGTGCGACAATGATGATAAACACCCATGTGAAGTATCAAGGTATTGGGTGAAGCAGTACAGAGATATAGTACACGAAAAAACTTCAACATAAAATTCAAAGTAATTTGACCTTGACATTGGGCACAGGATCGCGCTTTCCGCAAGCAGGTGCGACAATGATGATAAACACCCATGTGAGTATCAAAGTATTGGGTGAAGCAGTTGCAGAGATATAGTACACGAAAAACTTTAACAAAAAAAATCAAAGTAATTTGACCTTGACATTGGGCACAGGATCGCGCTTTCCGCAAGCAGGTGCGACAATGATGATAAACACCCATGTGAAGTATCAAGGTATTGGGTGAAGCAGTTGCAGAGATATAGTACACGAAAAACTTTAACAAAAAAAATCAAAGTAATTTGACCTTGATATTGGGCACAGGATCGCGCTTTCCGCAAGCAGGTGCGACAATGATGATAAACACCCATGTGAAGTATCAAGGTATTGGGTGAAGCAGTTGCAGAGATATAGTACACGAAAAAGTTTAACCAAAAAACTCTAACCAGACGTACGTTAAAAAGTTAACGTTGAAAATGGCTAAGTCAATTACGTAGAAATAATAGGTGAAGGTAAAAAAATGGTCACATGTTGGATAGTTGTATGTGGTAGGCACCCCTTGGTTATGAAGCTGTGAAAGTTTGGTGGTCCTAGGTGGTACACCCAAAGAAATGGACTTAAACACGAAAACTTAACATTGTAAACGCGAAAACTTAACATTGAAAATGGCTAAGTTCGACTGCGCGGAAAAAAATGGGTGAAGTTAAAAAAAAAATTAAAAAAAAAGTAACATGTTGGATAGTGATATGTGGTGGGTACCCCTTGATTATGAAGCTGTGAAAGTTTGGTGGTCCTAGGTGGTACAGTACAAAGAAATGGACTTAAAACACGAAAACTTAACATTGTAAACGCGAAAAACTTAACATTGAAAATGGCTAAGTCGACTACGCGGAAAAAATGGGTCAAGTTAAAAAAAAAGTAACATGTTTGGATAGTGATATGTGGTGGGCACCCCTTGTTATTGAAGCTGTGAAAGTTTGGTGGTCCTAGGTGGTACAGTAACAAAGAAATGGACTCAAACACGAAAATCTTAACATTGATTGTGGACGCCGCCCGCCCGCGCCGCCCGCCCGCCCACCCGCCCGCCCGCCCGCCCGCCCACCCGCCGCCGGCCGGCTCGCCAATCCAATAGCCTGGATTTTTTTCTTCAAAAAACCTGGCTAAAAATGGAAAATCTAAGTCGACTACGCGGAAAAAATGGGTCAAGTTAAAAAAAAAAGTAACATGTTGGATAGTGATATGTGGTGGGCACCCCTTGATTATGAAGCTGTGAAAGTTTGGTGGTCCTAGGTGGTACAGTAAAAAAGAAATGGACTCAAACTTAACATTGATTGTGGACGCCGCCCGCACCCGCCCGCCCGCTCCACCGCCCGCCCTGCCCGCCCGCCCGCCCGCCGCGGCTTTCGCCAATCCAATAGCCTGGATTTTTTTCAAAAAACCTGGCTAAAAAGTAACATGTTGGATAGTGATATGTGGTGGGCACCCCTTGATTATGAAGCTGTGAAAGTTTGGTGGTCCTAGGTGGTACAGTACCAAAGAAATGGACTTAAACACGAAAACTTAACATTGAAAACAAGCGAAAACTTAACATTGAAAATGGGTAAGTCGAACTGCGCGGAAAAAATGGGTGAAGTTAAAAAAAAAGTAACATGTTGGATAGTGATATGTGGTGGGCACCCCTTGATTATGAAGCTGTGAAAGTTTGGTGGTCCTAGGTGGTACAGTAATAAAGAAATGGACTCAAACACGAAAACTTAACATTGATTGTGGACGCCGCCCGCCCACCCGCCCGGCTTTCGCCAATCCAATAGCATGGATTTTTTTTAAAAAAACCTGGCTAATAATATAATGATACACTTGAATAAAGTACAATCAGAAACATGAACAATAAACGATGCTGATAATGATTCTTTCTTTTGCTCTACAAGGCCTGTGATTAAATATTATCTGAGCATGAATTTCAATATCATGCTCAGAAGTAAACACTTTGATTGCTTGAGGCTGAGAGCAGACGTAACCAATCAAACTGTTTGATTTAGAGTTAAAATTTGAAGTAAATGGTCAGAAGAAAATTTTACATACCGGTAATCACAATTCAAGGTCAGGTGATTATAAATAATCTCAGCATTAAATTAAATGAAGAATCATCAATTAAGTTTCAGGTAGTTCAAGTTGATAATATTGTGCACAGCACAGACTAGATACCAATCAAACTACAGTGAAATCGCGATGGCTCGAAATGCGATGGCTCGCTCAAAATAGCTTCGCGGTCCCGATAATTTTCCCTATATGTTTAATGTAATTTACATGCGATGGCTCAAAATGCAAGTCCTCGAAAAATGCGATCCCTCGAAACATTTTTCAAGTCCCACGGACTAATTTCTCGCTATTTTGCTATACGACGACTCGAAAGTCATGCTCTACTGAATTTCCCATCAGTGCAGCATTAAATCGGCCTGCACATTCAGTTCAGGACCTGAAATGTTCGTCCTCGACAGCTATTCATGATGAATAACATAGTGAAATAGTAAACCCATATCAAGTTGCAGGAGTCTGCAAGTTGATCAGCGTTTACACTGGTCGCTGCGCCGCAACATTTTACGATTCATGACTGATTCCCGATTTTTTATGGGCGCCGTATAACAACATCGTTTGAGCTGGGCCCATACTACTGTTTCGAGTGACGTCACAACCACCTGCGACATTAATTATGTGCGCCACTATTTATAGTAAATACTGGAGCTTTTCTCCTTTGATAATAATTGAAATAAAGGCAGTTTTGTAAATACATTTAAATACCGTTTATTTAATTTCACATGATAACTTTAATCTGCGAATAAATACTATTATCATCTAAAACATGGATATACTCTATTATGCTTCGTTATTTCCTAAATCCGACAGGCACTGTAGTCGACAAATATACCAAAATCGCAAGATGCGATGGCTCAAAAGATGCGATCACTCGAACAAAATATGCAGGCCCGTGGCATTTTGAGCCATCGCGATTTCACTGTACATGTATTTTGTTTTCAAACATAAAATTTAAATACAGAATATAGCATCAGAAATATTTTATAATCAAAGGTCCAGATGTTGGTCCAATTGGTTTGATGTATTTTCTGACAGATCCAAGCACTGCTATACAAATATCCACTATATTGAATTATTGTTGCCATGAATTTTACTGCGGTAAAATTACGATATTTTAGGAGTTACGACGACTATGAGAAGCATCCATTCAAATTTGTGTTCATATTTTTGTCAGTCGGCATCACAAATAGTTGGATTTCATTTCTCAAAGATATCAGAGACTGATGACAATTAAAGCAAAACTATATTGTCATTTTTAAAATACACATACGGTACTAAAATATTATTTTCTTTCTATTGTAAACATGCATGGAGAGCACTCTTTATAACCATCATTCTATGTGAGTTTATTGTGACAATGGAAAAATGGATCATCCACTTCCTGAGAGTGTTTGTTTGTTTGTTTGTTAGTGTTTAACGGTCTATCAACAGCTAAGGTCATTTAAGACCAGGTCAATGGGTTTAGTACTAAATCCCATATATAACCTGTACAAGTACATGTACATGTTCAAGTACATGTACAAATGGGGGGAAAATCCCAAAGTCAGAACTGAATATTTACAATAAAAAAAATAAATATATTCAGCCTAGAAATCAGAATAATCCTGATCTGATGCCAGGTCCTCGCCACACTAGAAGGATCAGTAATAATCTTACTACTTTTATAATGGGCAATAACCCAATTCAACTCCCAGGTAACAAAAGAGCCAAAGATAAAAACGTACCGGAGGGCCAAACCAGGCAAATCGTGATTCCTATAAGGAGAAACCCCACCGTTAATTTACACCGTCACGTTCACCCGACCAACCACCCGCACTTCCTGAGAGTGATAGAGTAAAGCCAGATTGCAGTTGATGATAACCCTATGGAGTCGCAAAAGAGACATAACCCCTGATGGATCAGAGGCAGAATGACAATGTGTATTGTTTGATCTGATTATGTTTGAGTTTATCAAGTATACAGTGGATTGGCTGAAAACAAGTAAAATGCAGCCTTTTTGGATCTGAAAAGGGCCATAACTCCAGATGTTCAGATGCAAAGAGAATATTTCCATGTTACACCCTCGTGCTAACTGGTTGACACATATACCAAGTACATTGTATGAACAGTTGGAATGGATCGGTGTGATTTTAAGATTTGATTTATCAGTGTTTAACGGCCTCTCAACAGCTACGGTCATTTGGGGACGGGACAACGGGTTTGATCCAATAATTGGAGGCAGACAAGACTTGTTAGACACTCTGCACTTGATTGGTGTCAAGTATATATACCCGGTACTGAGTTAGAAGTGGATGGGGTGAAGAATGTAGAAGGAGTTCGCTGGATAAGCAATTCACAACATACAGTGGGAGAGACAAATTAAAATGCTATTTGATTGTTGTCTAGGGACACTGATAAGCCAAAAAGCTTATGGAACCAAATACAGTGTTGCCTCGAGAGGTGGGAATATTTAACCTCATTGCATTTTGGAAATCTACCGTTATATGCATTTTTCAATAAAGAAATATGTGTACCTGTAGTCTACCATTGAAAAGAAAAATAGGTTAAGGCAGATGATAAAGAACGCTCACAAGATAAACTTAAAATTGTTACAGTAGCATATGTTCAATAGAAAACTCCCATTATGCATGTTTATTTGTGTAGTTAAGAATGATACTAGTATCAATCAAAATAAAAACATAATAAAATACTTAGCTGCTTATCATATCCTGTTATAACTAGTGCAAGTATATAGTGCAAGTAAACAGAGGCTCACAGAATACCCACAGCTGCTGCCTGCACTGACAAACAAAAACTTTAATGCAAATCTTACGGACGAACAGACAGGTGGACATACAAAAACTATATACTCCTTGACATACTCATATGAAGTATGTCGAGGGGTGTATATCTTTTGTATATAAGACGCCATTTCTGAACAGGTACCTGTTCCCACTCTATCAGTTTCTTCAGTTCAACCAGTATAATCAACAGCAAATACCCAGAAATTTTATCTTATGAAAATACTGAATGGTCGAAAATTCACTAAAAGTAAGTCAATGTAAATATACTAATGCAGTGTATGAGCTTTCCTTTTTGGATATTACAATATGCTAATCAGTGTTTGGACGATTTTGACTTTGGCAGTTGGTTCCAACAGCAAGCATCTAGGTAACGGACATTGCACGATGTTTTACAACAATGTTGTCTGTGCTTGTGCCATGACTTGTGTCATTCTCTTCATTGTCGACTGGTCCATTAGCTTTCTCGTCTTTATTCGAGTATTTCTGAAAGTTAAAGGAAACCCAATCATTTTAACCTTTACAAAGTTGAATTCAATTTTGTTTTTCAATTCTGATGTTTACATTTTTTTCTCAACATGGATTCGCAGCACATTAGAATCATTCCCAAAGGTGCTACCAAACCATGTTTTTATTGATACAAAAGACAAAATATGACAAAACAACAGACGGCAAATATTACTGAATTCTAAAGGTTGATATTAAAAAAAAAAGTTGATTCCTTGCAACGCGAGTTAAAACATAAAAATTAGAATACCTGGTACATAGATACTGTATTTGACCCAATTAGAAAAAGCATGGTGCAAACTTTACAATAGATATAATTATCAAATAAAATTTAGGGAAGATGACAGAATCAGAATTTTTATACATTATTAATTAAGTAAAATAATTGTCAGTATTGTCTAGTGTGGCTAATTTGTGTTACAGATATTCACAGACAGAGACAAAAAGGTAAAAGGTGCAAGAGTTTAACATCCTTGCTACAGCTACATTCATATAGAGATGGGAACTCAGTTTCAAGTCACATCAAAAGATTAAGCATTCACACAAGTTGTCACAGAGACGGTACAATAAAGGACAGCAGACTTGACCACCATGTGTGTGACAAGGTGAGTATAGCACGTCTCACTTCAGCCATGAGACATTTGAAGACAATTCTTACAAATCATACATAATAATATTGATTGCAAACTTACACATACATGAATGAAGATTTTGTAGTATAGAATGTAAAGTCTGTTACTTCAACCAAAAATGTTATTTATTGTTTACTTATTCACTAGTTTTTCCTACTTCGTACTTTATTTTGTAATAATTTAACATTGTATACTTCTTGTACATTATACAAATTATCCTGTTTAGGTTAAGATTGCGTGATTCATTCAGCTGTGACACGAGTAATACTCACCACCACAATGTGGGTCATCACATGTATCACAACAGACATGTTTTGTAGTAGACTAAGTATACAATATGTGTGCTGATGTCAGGATATGTTTTTTTCTTCTTTTTATTGCTGATATATATATTTCTGTATACATGTATAGTCAAAATTGACACAGCAGTTTGAATGAAATATTAACCAACTTTTAAGTAAGTTTTACTGAAAATCTCAAATTAATTGTCTCATGGAAAGGCTCAATTTAAAATACAATGTAATGTAGTGAGTGATTAATCGATGTTTAAACACTATGAACAAACTATGCAAGAAGTGGTGTTGATAGTTTAGATATAAAATATATAGTCCACAGGATGATGCCAACTAGAGCACAAAATAGATAAAGTTGTGTAAATAAAACAAATTAGTGAAGTGGCTGTGGCAACCATGGTTAAATTCCTGGTCAATGCACCATTTTCCACCACTGGATATATGGGACACTAATATACTAAGAAATCAGTACCACTGACGGAAGAAGTACCCATCAAAAACTTTAACACAAACTGCTATGCGATTTGATCTTGACCTTGAACACAGAGGACGCATGGGTGGACAATAGAATGAAAAGTTGGATGATGACAAATAAGCATTTGAAGTTTCAAGCCAATCTGACTTATGGTATCGGAGATAGTAGGTAATTAAAAACTTTTAACACAAAACTTTAATATAAATTTCTAAGTCATTTGACCTTGACCTTGAGGACAACGGCCACATGGGTGGGCAATAGAATGAAAATATGGATGATGATAAATAAGTATATGAAGTTAAAAGTAATCCAAATCATGGTAACAGAGACAGTAGGTAGCTGAAACGTTAATGCGAATCTCGGACAGACAGATGCGCAGATTAACGTATGAATACACGGACAGGGTGGCGACTGTATGCACCTGTATATAAAATGTAGACAAAATATGTGCCTAACATTAAACTGTCAAGCGAGTGCCACACAGATCAGAATCAAAACAATAATAAAAAGGAAACTGAAAACAAATTCATATAATATATTTATATGCAAAAACGTAGCCATTTGAAGGCAATAAAGAAATGAATTGTGTTCAAGCAAAGAAGAGATCACATTAGACACATTTAAATGATTAGATAGAAATAATGAAATTCAAACATTGTAAACATTTGATAAAAACAAAACAGCAATTTAAAGTTCTCACATAAATTGTAGTGTAATTTGACATTTTAACTGGAAAATGTGGTCTGTTGATGCACTTAGGCCTCCCCTATTTGAGAAACTCATACAAAAACATTAAAAAATATAAACAGACAGATGGACGGACGTATGGTCAGTAGGGAGGGTAATTGTATTAATGTGGAAGGATGTATCGTTACTAAGTAATGTATGTGTGCAATATGAAGATATTAGCTGAAGGCAAACAGAAATTATAGGTGATTTGAGAAACTCTTACAAAAACTTTCAAAAAATAAACGGATGACAGACGGACAGACAGACAGGGCAAAATCTATAGGGCACCGCCGATTCTCGGTAGGGCCCTAACAAGTATATAAAGTCTGTCAATGAATTCAGTTGGGTCATATACAGTAGGAATGCCATAAAACACTGACATGAGAGAGAAATTATTACTTTTGTAATGTTTAAGAAAGTACCATATTTATTTTAATAGCAGATCCCCATACTTTCAGTGAAAGTATACTATTTAATGACGTTTGAGATAATCTAATTTCCATGTTTAGTAACACAATAAAATACTGCATAGTGCCACAAAATGCTTATTAGAATAAATATGGCACAGTTATGTGCATATTGTGCATGCATCATGATTGGGTTTCCTTTAGTACCAAAACTCAAGAATGGAATGGTGAGTGAATGCTGAAATACAAGACCATACATGCATAAACTTCACACAGTGACATTCGAGCCCTTCCATGAAACAATATAAATAACATTTGTCAAAACAAAATATTCTTTCCTGTTCTATAAATGACATTAGAATTTTGCAAATATGTTAGTGAAAATGCAGTTAAAATGTCACATTCGCTCAGAAAGTATTGTTTACTATCAGAAAATAAAATTCAAGAGCAAGAAAAAGGCACATTATCATTTGTTAGTGTAGAAACTAAATACTAAATAAACACATAAATATAAGACATCAACCACCAATATACCAGTATTACTTTAATGACTGAAATGTCTGTTAATAAAACATCTAAAATATCTATGTAGTCATTTAAGATTTACAGAAGAGCAGTGCTACATTGTTTGTAAGATGAAATCTCGTTATACATGTATAAATATTTCATTCATTAAAACAGCTGTGAAATGTGTGATTGCTATTTGCCATGACAAAATTGGCGCATTATCTCAGTGTAGGGTGAGAGGCACGTATATCAGTTTTTAATTTAGTGTGCCTGATTTAAATATGGTCGACCGCATAGCCAAGTTAAGTTGCCAGTATATCTACCTAATGCAAAAGTTAAATATATTTGATTTTTTTTTTGGAAATCATTTTTGTGTGAATATTATTTTCAAGGAGTTTCTACATACATGTATTTGCAAGCATTTTTTTAATGATTTTCTTGAATGTTTTAAGGACAAAACGCTGTATTTCACGTTTTAAGGACTTTTCAAGTGCATGTCAAATTCAATGAATTTTCCAGGCCAGCGGGAATCCTGTAATATGAATATTACTTTACATTATAGAACTATAACAAACTAATTTCTAAAATGATAATCTTTCAATAAGTGCAACTAACTGATAAGAATTCAACATGTTAGTACAGTGCGACCCCGTTAGTACACGCTTCACTATAACACGATTTCGGTTAGTACACGGTTGTGCCTTGGCTCCCGAATTTTTTTCCTATTTGTATATCAAAATCGTGTTAAATTCGTTACACGACTATTGTCAGAAATCGTGTTAAATTTGCGATTCTTTCCCAAATTAGACCCAAAATGGACGATTTTTTTTTTTTATGGACGCATAGCCTCCTTTTATCTCACCGATGTGAATGTGCAGCTGATCACGTTTGCACATTTCGTAAATTAATCCGAGCAAACTGGGAATAAGATCAGTAAGACCAGTAACAAGCAGTGCTAATTGTTATGTGCTCGATTTCATTTTTCCGGCATGTGTTCGCGCTCACCATTGGTGGAATATTAATTAGGTGTAAAGGCTGACCAATCGGAGATCGCGTATTAGTCGCGCAGATGTTAACTCGACCCAGATTAACTAAAGTGTTACAGCACTGCCCATGCCCCCAGGCGCATGTACACAAATGTGTACCTGACAACTGGCCTTGTTTCGCTAAGTCATAATTGAGCCAGTGCACGAGATAATCAACTTTATTATATAACTGAGATTTTCACGAGAATGATTCGACTTTTTTCTGCAAATATATCGGAAAGTTGATAACATTTTCAGAAAACAAATGCGTAATAATTACTAATTTAATATTCGTCAAAATTCGATATCGTTTACAGAAAATGTCACTATTATCAGATTCATCTTCGTCGAAAATCACGTGATAAGCCTGATTACCTCATGAACTGGCGCAATATTATAACACGTCGGGCAAAACAACGTCTATACAGGTCTGTACTCAAACCCACGGTGGAATAGTCGGACGTGTGACACAAAGAAAAGAAAATTACAAAAATATCCATTACCCCACCCACTTGATCTCGTTCTATTATTAACGTCATGTACAGTACGATACCAGGTGGGTGGGATAATGGGATTTTTTTAATAGGCATTTATTTTGGTGGCATAGGTCCCGGGTCTTCCACCTGTGTGCTCACCATATGAACACAGATTGCAACGCACGAGCTTGTCCGTGATGTTGCAGCTGATGGAACAGGATATCGGTCATTGGGTCATCATTACTACACTTTTTACTACACGCATTTACAATAATGGATTGCACGGACCTGCGTAGATCTACATTCTACATGAAATTGATGAATAAATGAAACATGACGTTAACAATTCTTGGATTCAATATATTTATTACATGCGAAGATAACAGTGAAAACTTATGGCATATTATAGGCATTGGCGACGTCGTTCATTCGCAGTGTACAGTGTACATGTATTTTTTGTTGACATTATGATGCGTCTTGGACGAGAACGGATATAGCACGGTTCGGATAAGCAACACGGAAGGTTGTATGTCGCCGGACTTCCGTGTACTAACGGGGTCGCACTGTACAGTCAAACAGATGTACCATACAACACCACATGTGAACACCATAAATATACATGCAAATGGATGTATATAGTAATTACAACAGGAACTATATACAGTCGATTTGCGTTATGTCGACATTGCTTATATCGATATACCTGCTTATGTCGATGTACGCTCGTGGTCCCGGCCGAACTGCTATATAAACTCATACATTTCATACCTGATATATCGATATCGGAAATGTCGATATTTCGTTTATATCGATGTGGAAAACAAGTCCCGATGGTATAATTCCTACACATTTGTATACTGTTATGTCGATATGCAATTTGAACAGCGGGCATCGTAAAGTCTGGTCAAACTTGATTGGCACAGGTAAGTTTTTCACACATTCAAAGTGATCAAAACATGCCGCCGGTAACCGTGTTACAATCGCGGAATACTGTCAAAGCCGAGCACGTAAGCCGTGATCAACCAATTAACGACAGTGTGACGTGAAATCATAAAATTACTCTTGTTAATTGCCAATTTATTTTCGGGACATGAATCGAGCCGTAAATGCCATAATCATTAACGGACGCTTGTTTATAATAATTACAATTTGAGTGAATTACATGCGATCTTTATAAACACGAACAGTTGGTCGATCAAATCACTTCCTTTAGCAATGTCTAAACAAACTGCTGCTGAGAAATCTGGTGAAGGACCCTGCCTAAAAACAGGGGGGATTGAACACGTTCGTGCTCAATAGACACATGGCCAGGCTTTCGGCGAAGCAGTGTACGATGACAAGACTTCTTTGAGACGAGGAACATTGATTGCTAGGGATTATATTGCTTGTATAGTCTGTGTGTATACATGTACGTCTGTAAATGTGTTACTGTAATAAATGCCTGTCTATTTTCGTATCTGTGTTTTTTTTCATTTACGTCCCCGCCATAAATAGCCAACATGCAGTACATGAGTCCGAAGTTGTACTGGAACGAGTTTATTGAAAAGTCCGAATCGGTACGTGGGCGTCTTGTATTTTTTTACAATTGTATTTTTTTTACAAGACACAAATGTACCGATTCGAACATTTCACTATTCGCGCCCCTGTGACACGCCCCTGTGATATGCAGTACAATAACCCGTCAATGTCACGTGACTCACGACTGGTGGTGGTTGCTTGGTCACAAGCAATATGATGCTATTTATAGAATATCTCCACTCGATCACATCACGTGATCGCCGGAAAAACAATGCTGCAAATTGTTGCAAATTGTTGCAAATTGTTGCGACCAATAAAACATGGAAATAATAACATGTCAACACTAAACACATGCAGTGCGTGTAAGAGTATTTTATTGTGTATTAATTAGAAGATGTTTGGAGTGAATATTGATATTTTTTTATGTCGAACTACGTTTATGTCGATGTCATTCTCTGTCTCCCATCGATATCGACATAACGCAAGTCGACTGTAGCTCAAAATTAATGATGTATTGTTCAATGTAGCTTCTGATATGTTCACACACTTATGGCGTAATTTGGGAATAGCAGATAACTTTTCAAACCTTTGGACGATTTTGAAACCAGACTTGTACTACCTTGTGCCCAGTAGCCTATTTCACCAAAAGAGCAAAGCATACTTATCTAGCAAAGTGTACTTTGAGGGAGTAATCATTTATTTTTCCCGAAATGCACTAATGACTGCATATATATATGATGATAAAAAGTATGCATAATTATTATACTGAATTTATTACATTATCACAGCCAAAATGGCTGTGATAATTTAATAAATTCAGTATAATAAAAAAATTAAATGATTTATCCTTAAATTGAAAATTTCTCCCTCAAAGTGTACTTAGCGAGATAAGTATACTTTGCAATGTTGGTGAAATAGGCAACAGGAATGAACTGAACTTCACTACAAACAAAGGCATGCTGGAAGGTGGAAAATACTCACCAAAGGGCGTTCTCTGTGTGTGTTGACGGCAGGTATGTTCAGGTTGACAAACTCCACTCTACAGCCATAAGCTACCGGTGTGAGCTTGATCACTGTGTGCAGAGGCACTTTCAGATACGGAAGGTCGCCTGAAAATATATATATATATAGACATAACAAAACAGGAATATATAATTTTATTCACCTACCTGTGCCACATGGCTAAAAGTTGTAAAAGAAAAAAAAGACAGAGAACATCTGACAGAATATTTATTTTCGGTGTTAAAACTTGACAAGTGACAGAGAATTCGGATACTTAGCTCCAGTGACTAGCAGTCCAAAAATGCACACTTTTATCAGTTTTCATTTTACATCAAATCATTTTTTGGTACAGAATCATATGTAAATAATTTGAATGTTAACAATTGTACTCATAGTTCATACAGTTGAAAACGAGAAAATATGTAAAAGTTTCAACTTCATACTAGATGACAAAATATCGATGAAAATTGTACTGTTCTCTTGTTCATCATTTGTTTACTGTTTTCCTTACTGGAACATTGTTTTCTCAGTGATTTGTTGGAACTGTTGAGCTTTGTGGTGCTTGGAATGATATCGTTTTTTGAAGTAATTTTTACTCTTTTGACAGTAATTGTTCAGTGCAAACAATTCAAATTTTAACAACATAAATCTGAAATGATGTAATCCAGGATCAAGTTACTTTAACGAATGTGTCCAGAGATCCTACATAACACATTTGAAAATGGTAATGAAAGAGTGACTGACAGCAAACAAAGAGTAGAACAATAGCTGGTTCGAGTTTTTCCAAGTTGAACAAAAGCTCCACTGAAAATACATAGATTTGGATGTGTGACATTTGTGCACAAGTCTTATGTAAACTCTGGTACTTTTTGTGTGAAAAAGTTTCAAAGTTATGAAGGTCAAAAGGACATGGTCACATTAAGGGCAGCATGGATGTGTCGCATTTGTCCACAAGTATGGTGTGCTTGTTTTTTATCTGTTTATTGGTGTTTAACGGCCTATGAACAGCTACGGTCCTTTAAGTCCGGGCCAACGGGTTCGATGAATCCCGGTCGTTAACTTACTGTAAACCAACTAAATTTCGCGGCAACTAAATTTCACGATTTTCGTATCTGGCCATATTCGCGACGATTATCGTTTGCGGTATAATGACGCGCGCTATTTACTTTCGCGACCAATTTTGGAAATAATATGTTATCATTGCAATTTTTTTTACCCGAAAACAGAATTCAGAAAACACAAGCCGCTTGGTAAGCCGTGTCGTATGCGCGAATTACGTCAGCAATAGTGTGTATTAATCTTTGAATTATCAGTATGACTAAGTGTCCACGGCGTGTAATTAACAGTTGACACCGCGGCATCTCTTTGAACTCGACAACACAAGAAGCTGACTTGTCACAGGCGTTTCACTTTAGACCAATCAGATCGGGGAAGCAATAAGAGTTAACGGTTTTGTAATTTTATCCCGAAGCTGTCTTGTACGAATTGTTCCATAGATTACAGAATTATAGTATTTCTACTGGAATAAACGACAGAGAACACGTATCAATATAGTTAAATCAAAACAACCATGATTAACTAGTGTCACCAAATGACATATATGGGAAAGGTAAATATAGTTCAAAAGAGGCCCGACATCTATTAGCAAAATATTTTTAGCAATCTTAGGCTAGGAAATGTGGAAATATTCGCGGAGATTTACATTCGCTATTTTCAATCCCACGCGAAGAACGCGAAGGTATCTCGCGCGCAAATATTAGTTGGTTTACAGTATCCATCGCCTGCTCCCACCTGCCACCCACTGTGCTTAAATAGTTAAGTAATCCTTCAAGGGATATAGAAGTTGTGACAGAAATGCAAAACTCCGGCAAACTTCTTAATGTGTGAAATAGTTCAAAGTTGTGCAGGTGAGAAGGTCAATGTCATATTAAGGGCAGCACGGATGTGTGACACTTGTCCACAAGTATGATGTATTGATATATTAATGTAATCCATTAAGGGATATAGAAGTTATGACAAAATTGAGAAACTCCGGCGAATTTCTTCATGTGTGAAAAAGTTCAAAGTTGTGAAGGTCAAAAGGTCAAGATCATATTAAGGGCAGCACGGATGTGTGGCATTTGTCCACAAGTATGATGTATTTAATTTATTAATGTAATCCATCAAGGGATATAGAAGTTACGACAGAATTGAGAAACTGGCAAACTTCTTGATATGTGAACAAGTTCAAAGTTGTAAAGGTCAAATGGGCAAGGTCATATTAAGGGTAGCATGGACCTGTGGCATTTGCTCACAAGTAAGCTGTGTTGAAATATTTAAGTAAACCTTAAAGGGATATAGAAGTTATGACAGAATTGAGAAACAACGGCTAACTTCTTAATGTGCCAGACTGACGCACGGACACGCAGACTGTCAGACACACAGACCAAACATTATATGCCTCCGGCTCTACCGAGACCGCAGGCATAAAAAAACTTAAAAACTTTTGCCTTACAAACAAGGTGATTGATTGATTTATTGGTGTTTAACAGACTATCAACAGCTACGGTCATTTAAGGCCGGGCCAACGGGTTCAATCCCGCTTTTAACATGCTGCATTGGGGGGAAATCCCAAAATCAGAACGGAATAATTACATCGAAATAAACATATATTCAGCCCTGATATTAGAACAGCCTGAACTGGTGCCAGGTAAATACCACACCGAAGTCACTTGGCACTTTCCCCTAAAAGAAACAACGGTAGGGTTACTCTTATAAGAGGTATAACCAGATTCTCATACAAGAAAGCCAGACGTACCCTGAGGGTCAAACAAGGTCTCAGGTCGGGATTCCGGTCGGGAATCCGGTAAGGATAAATCCCGATCAAATTACCCATCGCAGGCTCCCAACCAACTACCACAACAAACAAGGTGAACATAAGTCCTTAACCTTGGGCGGTCAGACGTGTATCATATGCAAAACAAAGCAGCATCCATAGACACATATTGTGGCCAAATATTATTAGAATCGGTGAAGAATTTCATGAGTTATGGAACAAGAGTTGTCAGAAGACAACGAAGCTCGCCTGTTGGCAGCCTTCACTCAAATTTGGCACAGTTGCATAAAGAAACATGAATATTATATAACTTGACCTTGGGTTAAGGGGCGTGCGGCGGACCTTGACATTGGGGTCAGTGGTGCAAGGTGGGTCGTGGGTTTGCAATAGCATAATATGAATGCATGTATGAAATATCAATGAACTCCGTGAAAACAAAAGTAAAACAAAACACACCGTTAAGTTTATGAACGCACTAAGTTGGTGATTTTCTACAGCATGATAGCTATTCACATGAAGAATGCATGTATGAATGTGCTAAGTTTGTGACCCTGATCTTGGGGAAAGGGGTGGGGGGGGGGGGGGTGGGTCATGGATTTGCTGTAGCACAATAGAGGATCATCAGATGAATGCATGTATGAAATATCAAGGCGTTCCCTGTAAAGAAACAGAAGTTATAAAAAATGAGTGAGTGAGTGAATAGGGTTTAACGTCTGCTTTTCTGACATAGAGGTACAAGCCTCAGGGAGTCTACACGCAGACGGGAGTTATAAAAAGACATTTACTCCAACGTCAAGTGTATGATGTTGATCTTGGGGAAAGGGGTGAGGGGGGCGGGATTTGCTGTAGCACAATAGAGGATCATCAGATGAATGCATGTATGAAATGTCAAAGCGTTCCCTGTAACAAAACAGAAGTTACACAACATTTACCTCAACGTTAAGTTTATGAACATGCTAAGTTTGTGACCTTGACCTTTGGGTAAGTGGGTGGTGGGTTGTGGATTTGTTACAGCATGATGGAGGGTCATCAGAGGAATGCATGTATGAAATATCAAGGCATTCCATGAAAGGAAACAAATGTTATAAGACATTTACCCCAACGTTAAGTTTATGAATGTGCTAAGTTTGTGACCTTGACCCTGGGGTAAGGGGTGGGCGGTGGGTCATGCATTTGCTGTAGCACAATAGAGGATGATCAGATGAATGCAGGTATGAAATATCAAAGCGTTCCCTGTAACGAAACAGAAGTTACACAACATTTACCCCAACGTTAAGTTTATGCACATGCTAAGTTTGTGACCTTGACCTTCGTGTAAGAGTTGGGTGGTGGGTTGTGTATTTGCTACAGCATGATAGAGGGTCATCAGAGGAATGCATGTATGAAATATCAACGCGTTCCATGAAAGGAAACATATGTTATAAGACATTTACCCCAAAGTTAAGTTTATGAATGTGTTAAGTTTGTGACATTGACCTTGGGGTAAGGGGTGGGCGAAGGGTCATGGATTTGCGATAGCACGATAGGGTATCTTCAGATGAATGCATGTATGAAATATCAAGGCGTTTCAAGAAACGAAACAGATGTTATAAGAAATGTACCTCAACGTTAAGTTCATGAATGTGCTAAGTTTGTGACCTTGACCTTCAGGTAAGAGGTGGGTCATGGATTTGCTATAGCACAATGGAGTATCATCAGATGAATGCATGTATGAAATATCAAGGCGTTCCATGTAAGGAAACAGATGTTATAAGACATTTACCCCAACGTTAAGTTTATGAATGTGCTGAGTTTGTGACATTGACCTTGGGGAAAGGGGTGGGAGGTGGGTCATGGATTTGATATAGTACGATAGAGTATCATCAGATGAATGCATTTATGAAATATGAAGATATTCCCTGTAAATAAACAGAAGTTACTCAACATTTACCCCAATGTTAAGTTTATGAATGTGCTAGGTTTGTGACCTTGACCTTGGTGTAAGAGTTGGGTGGTGGGTTGTGGATTTGCTACAGCATGCTAGAGGGTCATCAGAGGAATGCATGTATGAAATATCAAGGCGTTCCATGAAAGGAAACAGATGTTATAAGACATTTACCCCAAAGTTAAGTTTATGAATGTGTTAAGTTTGTGACCTTGACCTTGGGGTAAGGGGTGGGCGAAGGGTCATGGATTTGCGATAGCACGATAGGGTATCTTCAGATAATGCATGTATGAAATATCAAGGCGTTTCAAGAAACGAAACAGATGTTATAAGAAATGTACCCCAATGTTAAGTTTATGAATGTGCTAAGTTTGTGACCTTGACCTTCAGGTAAGGGGTGGGTCATGGATTTGCTATAGCGGGGGCGGGATGAATGTGGATTTGTCACAGGGCGGTAGAGGAACATTGGAGCAATGTGTGTGTGAAATGTGAAGCAGATCCGAGCAAGGAAACAGAAAGTATAAGCCATTTACCCAGCGTTAAGGTTTCGAACGCACCAAGTCTGTGACCTTGACCCTGGGCTTAGCGGGGGTGGGCGGGACGAATGTGGATTTGTCACAGGGCGGTAGAGGTACATTGGAGCAATGCGTGTGTGAAATGTGAAGCAGATCCGAGCAAGGAAACAGAAATTATAAGCCATTTACCCAGCGTTAAGGTTTCGAACGCACCAAGTCTGTGACCTTGACCCTGGGCTTAGCGGGGGCGGGACGAATATGGATTTGTCACAGGGCGGTAGAGGTACATTGGAGCAATGCGTGTGTGAAATGTGAAGCAGATGCGAGCAAGGAAACAGAAATTATAAGCCATTTACCCAGCGTTAAGGTTTTGAACGCACCAAGTCTGTGACCTTGACCCTGGGCTTAGCGGGGGCGGGACGAATGTGGATTTGTCACAGGGCGGTAGAGGACCATTGGAGCAATGCGTGTGTGAAATGTGAAGCAGATCCGAGCAAGGACACAGAAATTATAAGCCATTTACCCAGCGTTAAGGTTTCGAAAGCACCAAGTCTGTGACCTTGACCCTGGGCTTAGCAGGTGGGACGAATGTGGATTTGTCACAGGGCGGTAGAGGGACATTGGAGCAATGCGTGTGTGAAATGTGAAGCAGATCCGAGCAAGGAAACAGAAATTATAAGCCATTTACCCAGCGTTAAGGTTTCGAACGCACCAAGTCTGTGACCTTGACCCTGGGCTTAGCGGGGGCGGGACGAATATGGATTTGTCACAGGGCGGGGTAGAGGTACATTGGAGCAATGCGCTGCGTGTGTGAAATGTGAAGCAGATGCGAGCAAGGAAACAGAAATTATAAGCCATTTACCCAGCGTTAAGGTTTTGAACGCACCAAGTCTGTGACCTTGACCCTGGGCTTAGCGGGGGCGGGACGAATGTGGATTTGTCACAGGGCGGTAGAGGACCATTGGAGCAATGCGTGTGTGAAATGTGAAGCAGATCCGAGCAAGGACACAGAAATTATAAGCCATTTACCCAGCGTTAAGGTTTCGAAAGCACCAAGTCTGTGACCTTGACCCTGGGCTTAGCAGGGTGGGACGAATGTGGATTTGTCACAGGGCGGTAGAGGACCATTGGAGCAATGCGTGTGTGTGAATGTGAAGCAGATCCGAGCAAGGAAACAGAAATTATAAGCCATTTACCCAGCGTTAAGGTTTCGAAAGCACCAAGTCTGTGACCTTGACCCTGGGCTTAGCGGGGGCGAGACGAATGTGGATTTGTCACAGGGCGGTAGAGGACCATTGGAGCAATGCGTGTGTGAAATGTGAAGCAAGTCCGAGCAAGGAACAGAAATTATAAGCGATTTACCCAGCGTTAAGGTTTCGGACGTACGTACGGACGCCGGTGGGGTAACACTATATGCCCCCCTCACCATTCGGTGGCGGCGGGATAAATATGAAGATATTCCCTGTAAATAAACAGAAGTTACACAACATTTACCCCAACGTTAAGTTTATGAATGTGCTAGGTTTGTGACCTTGACCTTGGGTAAGGGTTGGGTGGTGTAGTCGTGGATTTTGCTACAGCATGATAGAGGGTCATCTGAGGAAAGCATGTATGAAATATCAAGGCGTTCCATGAAAGAAAACATGTTATAAGACATTTACCCCAACGTTAAGTTTATGAATGTGCTAAGTTTGTGACCTTGACCTTGGGGTAAGGGATGGGCGGTGGGTCATGGATTTGCTATATCACGATAGAGTATCATCAGATGAATCCATGTATGAAATATGAAGGTGTTCCCTGTAAATAAACCGAAGTCACACAACATTTACCCCAACGTTAAGTTTATGAACATGCTAAGTGTGTGACCTTGACCCTGGGGTAAGGGTTGGGTGGTGGGTCATAGATTTGCTACAGCATGATAAAGGGTCATCTGAGGAATGCATGTATGAAATAACAAGGTGTTCCATGAAAGGAAACAGAAGTTATAAGACATTTACCCCAACGTTAAGTTTGTGAATGTGCTAAGTTTGTGACCTTAACCCTGGGGTAAGGGTTGGGTGGTGGGTCATGGATTTGTTACAGCATGATAGAGGGTCATCTGAGGAATGCATGTATGAAATATCAAGGCGTTCCATGAAAGGAAACAGATGTTTGTTTTGTTTGTTTATTAGTGTTTAACGGCCTATCAACAGCTAAGGTCATGTAAGGCCGGGCAAACGGGTTCGATCCCATTTTAATCTGTTGTATTGGGGGGAAAATCCCAAAATCAGAACGGAATATTTACATCGAGAACACATAAATTCAGCCTGAAATTAGAATAACCTGACCTGGTGCCAGGTCCATACAATACCAAGTCACTTGGCCCCTTCCCCTAAAATAGGATTACGAATATCATAATACTCACATAAGGGGTATAACCAGATTCAACTGTCACATACAAAATGCCAAAGACGTATGTGAGGGCCAAACCAGGTCTCCAGTCATGATTCCGGTAAGGATGAACCCCGATCGTTAAATTACCCATCGCGTGCTCCCACCTGCCACCCACTTGGAAACAGATGTTATAAGAAATTTACCCCAACGTTAAGTTAATGAATGTGCTAAGTTTGTGACCTTGACCTTGGGGTAAGGGTTGGGTGGTGGGTCATGGATTTGCTACAGCATGATAGAGGGTCATCTGAGGAATGCATGTATGAAATAACAAGGTGTTCCATGAAAGGAAACAGAAGTTATAAGACATTTACCCCAACGTTAAGTTTGTGAATGTGCTAAGTTTGTGACCTTAACCCTGGGGTAAGGGTTGGGTGGTGGGTCATGGATTTGTTACAGCATGATAGAGGGTCATCTGAGGAATGCATGTATGAAATATCAAGGCGTTCCATGAAAGGAAACAGATGTTTGTTTTGTTTGTTTATTAGTGTTTAACGGCCTATCAACAGCTAAGGTCATGTAAGGCCGGGCAAACGGGTTCGATCCCATTTTAATCTGTTGTATTGGGGGGAAAATCCCAAAATCAGAACGGAATATTTACATCGAGAACACATAAATTCAGCCCTGAAATTAGAATAACCTGACCTGGTGCCAGGTCCATACAATACCAAGTCACTTGGCCCCTTCCCCTAAAATAGGATTACGAATATCATAATACTCACATAAGGGGTATAACCAGATTCAACTGTCACATACAAAATGCCAAAGACGTATGTGAGGGCCAAACCAGGTCTCCAGTCATGATTCCGGTAAGGATGAACCCCGATCGTTAAATTACCCATCGCGTGCTCCCACCTGCCACCCACTTGGAAACAGATGTTATAAGAAATTTACCCCAACGTTAAGTTAATGAATGTGCTAAGTTTGTGACCTTGACCTTGGGGTAAGGGTTGGGTGGTGGGTCATGGATTTGCTACAGCATGATAGAGGGTCATCTGAGGAATGCATGTATGAAATAACAAGGTGTTCCATGAAAGGAAACAGAAGTTATAAGACATTTACCCAACGTTAAGTTTGTGGACGACGCCGACGACGCCGACGACGCCGGGGGTATGCCATAAGCTCTTCCCCTATTGCCTATTGGCAAGGAGATAATGCTTTAATCAAATCTCCATATCACCTGGTCGCTAAATGAAAGTGGTGTTATAGTTACCATACACGAGACATTGTGGCACACACAAAAGATGATACAGTATACATGTAAACAAGAAATAATAGTGTACATAAGGAAGAATGGTAGACAAAGACAGCTGTATGGCAATGTGTCAGCATGAAGGCACCACATCTATGGTATAGTGAGAGATAGCTGTCCAGCAATAACATACACATGCACAAACATTGAACAAAGCGATGTAATATAACGGGTCACATACAGGCAAAAAGGGTTCACTAGCATTTGCAAAAAAAATAAAATCACACTACATATATTTGAAAGTAGTCACTAGATAAACAATGAATATACCGAACAAGAATTAATTTGCATAGTTATACTTGCTAAGTTCATATTCTAGGATAGCAAATGCAACTGTTGGCCCTTTTTACCATTGTTAACTCATCAATATTATGCTTAACATAATAAACTAACATTTGCATTTTTAGTGAGAATGGTTAGCAGTGAAGAGTGACATTACTAAAATTACTACAGAGGCATTATGACACCTGCCAACAATGTATAATATTAAGAGGTGGGAGATCAGTAGCCGATTTCACCAACACTGCAAAGTATACTTATCTAGCAAAGTATATGTTGAGGGAGAAATTTTCAATTTAATAATAAATATATTAATTTATCTTATACTGAGATTGGCTGTGATAATGTAATAAATTCAGTATAATAATTCTGCATACTTTTAATCATCAAATATATGCAGTCGTTAGTTCTATATGAAATAATGCATTTCGGGAAAAATAAATGATTAACCCCTGAAAGTATACTTTGCTAGATAAGTATACTTTGCAATGTTGGTGAAATCGGCTACAGGTAGTTAACATGTTGGACGACCAGTTCAGCATCTTAGGTTCAATACAGCTACTATTGGTACTACCCAGAACAGCCAGGGGGCTGTTTCACTAAACTTTGTATAACTAAAATGTTTGTAAGTGCAAAATTATTATAGTCTGTAAATTTCACATTAACAATGCTTTCTTATAAACAATTGATGGATTTTCAAAGTATCTACATGAGTTTTCCAGTAATATTATTAGTTACTATTTACTATTCTTTTGACAATTTGCATATTTCATTTATTCTGGTCATTAACTGTGTCCCTTCTTTGCGTTTTGGGTAATGTTGCTTTCCCTTGATGACAATACACTGCTGGTTGTAGAGAGCACATGGAGCTGTAGCCAGTGATGGCTGACACCAGCGTTCTGTAGCCATGACAATACCATTCATGGTGTTCATGCACAATCTTAGTCATATCCATTCAAATAGCATTCAGTGAAAACCAATAGTATACAGTTGTAGCCATGAAAAATGCATTCATCGTATTCATGTACAATCATGTAATAGTCATGAATATAGCATCCTTTATACGCAATATTATGACCAGTCATAGGCATGAAAATATCATCCTTTGTATTCATACACAATATTATAGACATGAAAATATCATCCATTGTTTTCATACACAATATTATAGACAGTTGTAGCCATGAAAATATCATCCATTGTATTCATACACAATATTATAGACAGTTGTAGCCATGACAATATCATCCATTGTATTCATACACAATATTATAGACAGTTGTAGCCATGACAATATCATCCATTGTATTCATACACAATATTATAGACAGTTGTAGCCATGACAATATCATCCATTGTATTCATACACAATATTATAGATAGTTGTAGCCATGAACATATCATCCATTGTATTCATACACAATATTATAGACAGTTGTTAGCCATGTACATAATCATCCATGTATTCATACATTACACTATTATAGACAGTTGTAGCCATGACAATATCATCCATTGTATTCATACACACTATTATAGACAGTTGTAGCCATGACAATATCATCCATTGTATTCATACACACTATTATAGACAGTTGTAGCCATGACAATATCATCCATTGTATTCATACACAATATTATAGACAGTTGTAGCCATGACAATATCATCCATTGTATTCATACACAATATTATAGATAGTTGTAGCCATGAACATATCATCCATTGTATTCATACACAATATTATAGACAGTTGTAGCCATGAACATAACATCCATGGTATTCATGTACATTACAGTATGTTGGAGTGCTCATCCAAGCTATTACACAGAAACGCCGTTTCCTCTGTATCAGTCAGCAGGCAAATTTGTGTGTGATGTAGTCGATGGATGGGTATTTTGCAAGCATGTTCAATGCAGGCCACGGTCAGACGTGGGTCATATGCAAACTAAAGCACCATTCCTAAACACACATTGAGGCCAAATATTATCAAAATCAGTGAAGCGGTTCGTAAGTTATTGAATAAACAAAACAAGAGGGCCATGATGGCCCTAATTCGCTCACCTGATTCCATAAACACCAGAGGAGAATGTGTTTTAAAAAAAATTATGCTATTTTTAGATGGCGATCATCTTGGATTAAGCGAGGACTCATTTTACCAAATCTGAAAATGCTTCACCCAAGGATCTTAACTTACTATGAAGTTTGGCCGGTGTCGGCCATGTGGTTCCTGAGAAAAAGACGTTCAAAATCTCGAATAAATGGACCTTTTGGAGGCCATCATGGATGACATAATCATCCGATTCCGACAAATATTGCACCAGAGCAATCGCCTTATCGATACCTTCAATTTGATATATGACATGAGCATATTTGGTAAAAAATCAAATTTAACCGCACGAGCCACGCCCATTTTTGACCCCGGGGTCACCATTTTAACAACCTTTGAAAGAGCATTCTACGTCGATCATTCCTACCAAGTTTCGTAGAAATCCGGCTGGCGGTTCATGAGAAAAATATTTTTTAAGAATGTGTGCTATTTTTAGACGGCGGCCATCTTGGATTAGCGACGACCTCCGTTTTAACAAATCTGAAAAGGCTTCAGCCATAGACCAAAACTGTGAAGTTTGGCCACCATGGGCCAAGCGGAAATCTCTAATAAAAGAACGACCTTTTGACCTTTCGGTGGCCATCTTGGATGACATGACCATCCAATGTCGACAAAAAATGTACCAGAGCGATCGCCTCTTTGATACCTTCGATTTGATATAGACATGACCATATTCGGTCAAAAATAAAATTTGACCCCAATTTGACCCCACAGGCCACGCCCATTTTTGACCCCGGGGACACCATTTTAACAACTTTGAAAGAGCATTGTACATTGATCATTCCTACCACGTTTCGTCGAAATCCGACAGGCGGTTCATGAGAAGAAGATTTTTTAAGAATTTTTGCTATGTTTAGACGGTGGCCATCTTGGATTAGCGACGACCTCTGTTTTAACAAATCTGAAAAGGCTTCACCCATGAACCACAACTGTGAAGTTTGGCCACCATGGGCCAAGCAGTTCGTTTGAAGAAGAATTTTGAAATCTCTAATAAAAGAACGACCTTTTGACCTTTCGGCGGCCATCTTAGATGACATGACCATCCAATTTCGATAAATAATACCCCAATTTGACCCCAATTTGACCCCACGTGCCACATCCATTTTTGATCCCAGGGTCACCATTTTAACAACTTTGAAAGAGCATTGTACATCGATCATTCCTACCAAGTTTCGTTGAAATCCGGCTGGCGGTTCAAGAGAAGAAGATTTTTTAAATATTTATGCTATTTTTAGACGGCTGCCATCTTGGATTAGCGATGACCTCCATTTTAACAAATCTGAAAAGGCTTCACCCATGGACCATAACTTTTAAGTTTGGCTACATGGGCCAAGCAGTTCATGTGAAGAAGAATTTTGAAATCTCTAATAAAGGAACGACCTTTTGACCTTTCGGCGGCCATCTTGGATGACATAACCTTCCGATTTCGACAAAAAATGCACCAGAGTGATCGCCCCGCTGATACCTTCGATTTGTAATAGAAATGCGTTAAACTTACAATTTTGTAATCCCCCTACCTAAGGACCATGACCATGAAGTTTGGTGACTATAGGCCCAATGGTTACCGTGAAGACGTTTGAAAATGTTCATGGACGACGGACGGACGGACGGACGGACGGACGGACGGACGGACGGACGGAGGACGGACGGACGGACACGGACGGACGGACACATTGCGGTAACAATAGCACAC
Organism: Conchocele bisecta; assembly: GCA_029237695.1. NCBI lineage: Eukaryota > Metazoa > Mollusca > Bivalvia > Lucinida > Thyasiridae > Conchocele > Conchocele bisecta. The sequence goes on along the minus strand of CM055266.1, from coordinate 102,687,176 downwards.
ATGAGCTTTGCTCAAGTGAGCTAAAAAACACATTTGCCTTACACACAAGGTGAACATAAGTCCTGTGACCTTGACCCTGAGCAGTCAGACGTGGGTTGTATGCAAAAGAAAGCAACTTCCCATGACACACAATGTGGCCAAATATTATCGAACAAGAATTCCGCCAATGGCATATATCCCATCGCTGTGATGGTTGGATCATAAACATGCACATGAAAATTTAAGTAAATCGCTCATACAGTAAAGACGATGAGAGAATGGAGAACTGCACTCATCTACTGAATGTGAAATCAAAGTTATTTGACCTTGACCTTGCGGATGGAGAGTATGGGTGGGGCAGTTTGTTTGTTTGTTTGTTGGGGATTAACAGCCTATCAAGAGCGAAGGTCATTTAAGGCCGGGAATGAAAATATAAATGATGAGAAACATGCACATGCAGTTTCAAGACAATCGCTTGTACACTAAAGAAGTTAGAAGGAGAATGGACAAATGCGCAAGCATCTAAAGAATGTGAAATTTCAAAGTTATTTGACCTCAGGCAAGGGGGAGCATGCGTGGGATGGGGACTGAAGATATGATTGATGACAAACATGCACATGAACTTTTCAAGCCAATTGCTTCTGCACTAAAGTTATAGGAGAACGGAGAAACGCACACGGATCTACTGAATGTAAAATCTTATTTTGACCTTGCCCATGGGTGTGGTGGGGAATAAAAATGTGAATGATAGGAAGGAAAGTTATAGGAGAATGAAGAAACGAGCATGCATCTATTGAATGTAAAATTTCAAAGTTAATTGACCTTGACATTGGGCATGAGGGGACCATGGGTGGGGTGGTGACTGAAAATATGAATAATGAGAAACATGACATTTGAAGTCATTCAGTCATACACTAAAGAAGTTATAGGCGAATGTAGAAACGCGCACGCAGCTACTGAATGTGAAAATGTACTGAATATGAAATTTCAAAGTTAATTGACCTTGACCATGGATAGGGGATCATGCGTGGGGGTACGAAATGAAACAAGAGCTGTAGGAGAACAGCATAGCTCGACTACGAGGGTTGTCGATGTACACATAGCTTGACAAACAAGGTGACCGCGGCCTGCATAAAAACCTTAACCAAGGTTGACTAAAAACCTTAACCAAGGGAAATCAAGTAAGTAATTCAAGGTTAAATGTAGGTCAATGTCAGATATAGGTCAGGGGCTATTGATGTACATCACTAGGAGATGAAGTTTTCCAAGTATGGTTGCTGTAGGCCCAGGAGTATTCCATATACATGTAAAAGCTTGACTAACAAGAATTCCGCCACGGAAGCGGTATCGCGCCTGCCGAGGCATTTGACCATGAACATTACAAGTAAATAAATGACCTTGACCTTGAGAATTTGGATGTGGGGGTGTGCGTAATAAAGCACCATCCCTGCGAAATATTATCAAAGTCTGGCAAGGGGTTAAAGAGATATTGTGAAAAAACAATAAGTTTAACGCATTTCTGTTACAAAACCGGTGACAATTAAAAGTAAATAAATGACCTTGTAGGATCAGAATTTGGATGTGGGGGTGTGCGTAATGAAGCATCTCCACATGACAAACATTGATGTGAAATATTATCAAAGTCTGGCATGGGGTTAAAGAGATATTGTGAAAAAACAATAACTTTAATGCATTTGCCTTACAAAAAAACCGGATGACGCGGACGACGCGGACGACGCGGACGACGCGGGAAAAAGCGACGGCTATAGTCGAGCCTCTGCTAAAGCAGGCGGCACAAAAACCTTAACCAAGGGGAAATAACTAAGTAATCCAAGGGTAAAAGTAGGTGAAGGTCAAATATAGGTCAGGGATTATTGATGTACATAACTAGGAGATGAAGTTGTCCAAGTATGGTTGCTGTAGGCCCAGGAGTATTCCATATACAAGCTTGACTATAAACCTTAACCAAGTTTGAGTACAAACCTGAACCAAGGGGAAATAAGTAAGTAATTCAAGGTTAAATGTAGGTGAAGGTTAAATATAGGTCAGGGGTTATTGATGTACATCCGTATGAGAAAAAGTTATCCAAGTATAGTGTCTGTATGCACAATAGTATTCCATCTACAAGCGTGACTAAAAATCTTAACCAAGGGGAATTAAGTAAGTAATTCAAGAGGATATGCAGGTGAAGGTCAAATATAGATCAGGGGTTATTGATGTATATCCCTATGAGAAAAGGTTGTCCAAGTATGGTGTCTGTATGCACAATAGTATTCCATCTACAAGCTTGACTAAAAACCTTAACCAATGGGAATGAAGTAAGTAATTCAAGGTTAAATGTAGGTCAAGGTCAAATATAGATCAGGAGTTATTGATGTACATCCCTATGAGAAAAGGTTGTGCAAGTATGGTGTCAGTATGCACAATAGTATTACATGTACAAGCTTGACTAAAAACCTTAACCAAGGTTGAGTAAAAATCTTAACCAAGGGGAATTAAGTAAGTAATTAAAGGTTAAATGTAGGTCACGGTCAAATATAGGTCAGGGGTTGTTGATGTGCATCACTAGGAGATGAAGTTGTCCAAGTGTGGTTGGTGTAGGCCCAGGAGTATTCCATCTACGAGCTTGACTAAAAACCTTAACCAAGGGGAATTAACTAAGTAATTCAAGAGGAAATGTAGGTCAAGGTCAAATATAGATCAGGGGTTATTGATGTACATCCCTCTGAGAAAAGGTTGTGCAAGTATGGTGTCTGTATGCACAATAGCATTTCATGTACAAGCTTGACTAAAAACCTTAACCAAGGTGGACTAAAACCAAGGGGAATTAAGTAAGTAATTCAAGGTTAAATGTAGGTCAAGGTCAAATATAGGTCAGGGGTTGTTGATGTACATCACTAGGAGATGAGGTTGTCCAAGTATGGTGGGTGTAGGGCCAGGAGTATTCCATATACAAGCTTGACTAAAAACCTTAACCAAGGCGTGACGGTGACGCCGACGCTGGGGTGACAACATAAGCTCTAACTATTCTTCGAATAGTCGAGCTAAAAAGGAATGGTAATAAACATGTACATGAAGTTTGAAGCCAATCGGTCATACGCTAAAGAAGTTATAGCAGAATGAACAAGTAAATGTGGCCCGTCGGCACACGAATGACCCCGGTGGCAGATTGAATAAACTGTGGCAAAGTTAATAATACATTTTAATGCGAGAAAAAGTTCAAAGTTGTGAAGGTCAAAAGGCTAAGGTCATATTAATGTATGATGTAGTGAAATATTATAGTGATCCTTTAAGGGATATAGAAGATATGACAGAATTGAGAAACTCTGGCATATTTCTTAATGTGTGAAATCAAAAGGTCAAGGTCATATTAAGGGCAGCATGGGTGTGTGGAATTTGTCCACATGTATGCTGTGTTGAAATATTTAAGTAATCCTTCGAGAGATATAGAAGTTACGACAGAAATGAGAAACTCTGGCAAAACTTGTGTGAAAAAGTTCAAAGTTGTGAAGGTCAAACGGTCAAGATCATATTAAGAGCAGTATGGATGTGTGACATTTGTCCACAGGTATGCTGTGTTGAAATATTTCAACAATTCAGTAATATTGAAGCAATCCTTCAAGACATATATATAAAAGTTATGACATACTTGAGAAACACGGACAAACTTCTTAATGTGCCGGACAAATGGATGGACAGACTCATGGACACACAGTCCAAACACTATATGCCTCTGCTCTATCGAGACCGGGGGGCATAAAAGCTTGACGGACAGACAGACAGAGGACGACTTTTGTATCCCTATATCCCATTTTCGCTATGCGATGGGATAAAAATGAAAAGTGTTACTAACGTACACACACACATACGTGCACTAATGCTATATCCCCTCGGGATAAACAGCTGGTGAGCAGGTGAAAAAGAAAAAAGTTTAGTAAAACGAAAAATATACCATAAGCTGACAACAAGAATTCCGCCCTGGAAGCGGTGTCGCGCCTGCTGAGGCATTTGACCATAACATAATCATGAGCATGTAATAAAGTAAGCATCACAAAAACCATTAGAGAAGTGCATGCTTAAAACACAATAAAATGTCAAGGTTGAAGATTTGTTTTACATAAGGTCATGTTAATGGCGGCATGGGTGTGTTTTAAATGCTTACATGTATCAAGTGTCCAAATATTGAAGCAATCCATCAAGTAATATTAATGTTATAAGATGATGTAGAAACTTGTACAAACTTTTTGACACAAAAAATGTGTTTCAACAAAAATGTGAAGGTACAAAAGGACAAGGTCATGTTAATGGCGGCATGAGTGTCTTCTAAAGGCTTACATGTATCATGTGTCCAAACATGGAAGCAATTCATCCAGTAATATTAATGATATACGATGATGGAGAAACGTGTACAACCTTTTTGACACAAAAAAATGTGAAGGTACAAAAGGTCACGTTAATGACAGCACGAGTGTGTTCCAAATGCTTACATGTATCAAGTGTCCAAATATTGAAGCAATCCGTCAAGTAATATTAAAGTTATACCATGATGATGAAGCTTGTACAAACTTTTTGACGCAAGAAAAATGCCTAAGTGTTTTCGCAAAAATGTGAAGGTAAAAAAGGTCAAGGTCATGTTAATGGTGGCATGGGTGTGTTCCAAATGCTCACATGTATCAAGTGTTCAACTATTGAAGCCATCCGTCAAGTAATATTAAAGTTATACCATGATGAAGCTTGTACAAACTGTTTGATGCAAAAAATGGCGAAGTGTTTCCGCAAAAATGTGAAGGTAAAAAAGGTCAAGGTCATGTTACTGGGGGCATGAATGTGTTCCAAATGCTCACATGTATCAAGTGTCCAAATATTGAAGAAATCCGTCAAATAATATTAAAGTTATACCATGATGACGAAGCTTGTACCAACTTATGAACATTTCGGACGATGACGACTGAAAAAGCGACGACTGTAGTCGCGCTTCTGTTAAAGCAAAAATGTTTCAACCAGTGTAAATCAGAAAAGTGTGTGCATCTGCAACATGGTCAGGGTTTTCCTGTCTTTCACTGTCCATAGTAGGTCAGCAGAACATCCACTAAGCACCCTGCGAAGAAAGTGGAATATTATCCTGTTTCATGATTACACAAGCTGATCATGATCTACACTGGTTAATCACAATTCAGACCATGGCTCAAGAATCAATTTACATCCAAGAGTAAACAACATCTATAACTCCGAATCATGCAATACAGTGCTTTGGGTAAGAGACACTGCACCAGGGACCCGTTTCACTAAACTTCGTACGACTAAAATCTCCGTAAGTGCAAATTTAGGATTGTCTGGAAATTTCAATTGATGGATTTACATTTATTGAGCATAGGCTGTATATGCAGCCTATGCTCAATAAATGTAAATCCAATAATTATTTACAAGAAAACAGTGTTAATGTGAACTTTACAGATTATCATAACTTTGCACTTACGAAAATTTTAGTCTTACAAAGTTTAGTGAAACGTCCCCCAGCAACTGAGCACACAATGCTATACAACGTTTAGTCAGTATCAATAATCATTGTTATTTATCAAAATACCCACGGCAGAGCATTAATTTTTGCTTTTGATTCCGTATTGTTGGGTCCAATATGTGCATAATGTCTTCATATATGTACGTGCTGAACATGTATAAAGATGTACATCTCTACTTGTGGCATCTACACTTAACTATCTGTCACAACATTTCTATGATGGTCAACCAACAAGATTAGTAAGTATAACAGCAGGGAGTCATTCGTTCAATTGTGCATCATACCACCCAATACAGATGCCACAGAACATGCAGATACTGCAAACAGTCTACTCTACGTTGTCCTGTTACAGCATAGGGCCACTCTCACTAAAGGAATATCAATGTATATAAATGTCTGGATAATAAACATAGCTGTATAGGAATTTGTTTAATATTAATGCCTTTAGGTTCTTTCTATTTGTCACATCAAAATGTTATATTCCGAATATATACTCAAGTTGCCCTGGTGCCAACATATACTAACACGTCGTACTTTTTTCCCAAAAATAAAACCATGTTTGTTTTTTTTTTTAATCAAAAACATGGTGCCCCCTACAAATATGCATATACATGTAGCTTCATTGACAAAAGAATGTAAAGACAAGAACTCCAGATAAGCTGCGTATTTGCGTAAATACCCAATTAAAATTGCAAAAAAAAATTGAAATTGCAAAAAAAAGCCAATTGAAATCAGAAATAGCGAGTATGAAACAGCAATAACAAGTTGGTGGTACATTTATCATGCTGCAGAAAACAATAAACCGACCAAAAATATAGCATATTTTCATTATTTTCCATGAAAACACATCTTGGTATTTCATTAGAATTGTCTCCAATGAGACAATTCTAATGAAATACCAAGATATGTTTTCATTTCGAAGCAAACTAATTCAATAATTGCTGTCTGTTGATGTGTACACAGCAGTGTGATTATATTTTAACCAATTAAAATTTTGAATTACCCAATTGCTTCAGAAATGATGGAGTGAAAATATTCAATTACTATTTCCTTATCTGGAGCCCTGTAAAGACTAATAATAACATCCATTACATGTATCATTTTTTTTTTTTAAAAATTTTTATAGAGATAGGTGTCACTTTGCTACTGTACTTTTGCTTCTTTAACTGATATAAAGTAGTTACGTTTTTACAGGCCTTAATTATAAACAGGATACATTTTCTATTTCCTGTATGTATTGTTTTTTTTTTTTGTTTCCAGTTTAAAACCCGTCTTCAGAGATAATCACTTAAGAAACATTCCCATGCTGTGGCACTGTAGATTTAGACTATTATTTATACCCCCCCAATAGTAGCCTCTGTTCTAATATAAACTCCACTCCCATACCTACATGTACAGTAAAACAAAATACTAAATTATTTTCAAACAGAAAAAAGGTAATTTTGTTTTTAACTGTCCAAAATGTCTAGTACTTTTGTGAAATAATAAATTTGGAAAACTAGAAACGTGGCTGGGGGTCGACACACCCAAATGCCTGCATCTGCTGGCAGCCAAAGAAAGCAAGGACATTGTGTGACAAAAAAAAGCTTGAAAAAGAATTTGATCAAGAATTACAATTCTCGTTGATAATTTATCACAAAATGGTGGAGAACCATTAGAGCAAATGCTTGTGTGAAAAAATATGAAAGGAGGGAAAAAACAGGAGAGGCCAGGGGATCATAGATTTGTCCCACAGCATGATAGCCAGGTTAACAGGGTTGGAAATTCATATATGTAACCTGCTCAAAATTGGGGGTAAATCCTAAAATCAGAAACTGAAAATATTTTACAGAAAAAAATATATCTTCAGCTATGAAATTTTTTTAGAATAACCTACCTGTAGCCTATTTCATCAAACATTTTGCAAAAAGTATACTTTTTTTTTAGTAGCAAAAGTATACTTTGAGGGAGAAATTTTTCAATTTTTTGAAAAAATTTTTATTAATATTATACTGAAATTTATTACATTTATCACAGCCATAAAGCCATTTTTAAAAATGGCTGAGATAAATGTTTAATAAATTCAGTAAATAATAATTTCTGCAAAAAATACTTTTAATCATGAAAATATATGCATTTTGTTTTTAGTTCCTACTGAAAATAAATAATGCATTCAGGGAAAAATAATTGATTGGCTCCCTCCAAAGTAAATTACTTTTTGCTATTAAAGTATACTTTGGCAATTGTTGATGGAAATAGGCCCCTGGTTTGCCCAGGGTCCTCACCCACACCAAGTTCACTTTATTCGCCCCCACTCCCGAAAAGTAAAAATGCATGTGTTAAATATAAAGAAGGGAAACAGAAATAACCTCAATGTTAAATTTATGAATGTACTAATAAGGAATGAGATATCAAAAGAAGATGCATGAACCCATGCAAAGAAGAAACAAACATCACAAAAAACCATCAGAAGTACATGCTTTAAACATTAAGAAGTTTAATGAAGGGAAACAAAAACTATAAAAAAAAGTAATTTACAACTGTAAAGTTTTGTGACCTTGACCTTGATAATAGCGGGGTATGGATAATTGTGTATTTATCACAGTATGAAAGAGGGCCATCAGAGAAATGCAAGTGTGAAATATCAAGAAGTTCCGAGAAAGGAAACAGAAGTCATAAGAAATTTATCCGTAAGTTAAGCTTTGTAAATGCACTAAGCCTGTGGCCTTGAGCTTGGGACTATTGAGGTCTGGAGGTTCATGGATTTGTTACAGAATGATAAAGAACCATCGGAGGAATGCATGTGTGAAATAATAATAATATAAAATTCTGTGAAAGGAAACAGAAGTTATAAATATACCAAACAATCAGTTTTGTGAAAGCACTAAGTTTGCCACCTTGACCTTACAGGGGTCCTACCAATTATCCGGACAATCAATTTATCGGACAAATCAAAATAGCTGTTAATTAAACGCATTCATTTGATCCGATTTTGCAACGGACACATCTAAGTCACTCAGGTGCTTGCTGTTTCCATGCCAGTGTGAATAATATATCGCCAAGGTAAACATTTTAGTACAATTTGCCGAAAACATCCCCCCACTATGTCCACAAGTTGTTTACAACGTCAAACGTCGCGCGGGGGGCTTGTATCTGTCACAATTTGAGGCCCCCTATAGAGTGTTTCAATACTCTGTTGTGTGAAGTATGCAGACGATACGATGCATTCCTCCAATATCATTTTCAGACTGTTTAATACACAATGTACAATACAGAGCAGATAGGAAGGAATGCGAAAATGTATCATGATAGAAAAAGAACGAAGAGCTACTTATTCAAAAACAAATAATAATTGTTTCAAGGCCAAATCGCCCCAAGCCATTTCGGACCCAAGCCATTACACACCATTTCACACCCATATTCATTCGTGGATAAAATCGACAGGTGCGAAAACAGCAGTGTACGAAACGATCATTACCGCGGAATTTCCACCAAATTAATGAAGAGCTCAATCGATGTGCGCCCATTACGTCATTGCAGAGTTGTTCTATAAATACAATACATTCTATAAATACGATGTTTTCCAAGAAGCGAATGGTGATTGTGTTTTCTGCAAAACAACACAATGCTGTTTATACTGGTTTTCAGGCGATAAAATTAAAATTATGATTTTAAGGTGAGAATACAAGTTATAAGACAGTTATACATTTTGTCCGGATAATTGATTGTCGATGTTAATTTTGGGGCAATGTTACGACTGATGATCTGACCCAATTTTAAGTGAGAAAGATGGCACAGTTTGCTAAATAGTTTCCATGCGTTGAGAAAGCAAGAACCGACGATTGTTCTGTGAAAATTTTATGCCTGTAGCTGCTATTTTAAGAAAAATATCGTAACAAAACAGCCATTTTTGTCCGATAATCTGGAGGATCCCTGTAGAGTTATTGGGGCCAGGTTCATGAATTTGGTACAGAATGATAGAGGACTATGTGTCCAGTATCAAGAAGTTCTGTGAAATGAAACAGAAGTTATAAGAAGCAGACGACGATGTGGATGGAAAACAACTATAGTCGTGGCTGCTGCTAAAGCAGGCACAACAAAAAAGTAAAACAAACGCAATGAAAGCCCCACAACTATTCCCCAATGAAATACCGAGAAAATAACAGTGCCAGTTGGAACTAGAAAATGTGTTCATAGAACACGGATGTTCATAGAACACGGATGCCCCACATACTGCTTTGAAGAGCCAACATTCCAGGTTCAAAAGGGGAGATAATCCATGATCCAGGGGTTGAATCAAAATCGACATAAACTTTGTGCATCTACTCATCATAAGGAAGCTACATACCAAGTTTGAGGGGTGTAGCTATTAGGGTTAAAAGGTTTTATGACTTACAAGCCAAAATTGGAAAATTCTAAGTCGAAAAGGCGGAGCTAATCCATGACCCCGGGGTTAAATAAAAAATCAAAATAAACTTTGCGCATCTACTCATCATAAGGAAGCTACATACCAAGTGTCAGGTCTGTAGCTAGTACGGTTTGGAAGACTTATGACTTACAAGGTTGATAACGGACGGACAGAAGGACGGATGGGACGGACGGACAACAGTAACACTAAATGCCCCCTCCAACAAATCACAGATAAATATAGTACATGAAGAGCAAGGGCAAGAATCATTTTAGATGCATGCACATATACACGTAAGAACACCTGCTGAACATTAAAATGAACACTCTCTCAAGCTCACCACAAGCAAGGTGTAAGTGTAAAGCCTTAGCAAACTAACTACAGCTACACATATATAGTTGGTGATATATTGCTCCATGTATAGTTGGTGATGTTAACACCAATACATTTGTCAGCAAATTGTCTCCATTGTATACTATGCCAGAATGAAAGTGTGTGAGTGTGAATTACTGCCCAGTATAGAGCAGCGCATGTGACTAAAACATTCTTAAAATTTGCACTAAAATTCAAGCAGCTTGATTGGATTAGACTGAGCTGCTTTGTCTCGGCAATCAAACTTCCTGATTACAAGCTTGAGATACATCCACAATATGTTCTCTAATCGACAGTTCGAACCTCTATAAACCAGACACCCTGGGATGTCCCCAGGGTGTCTGGTTTAGAGTGGCTGCACTCTAATGCTGGCATATAAACGCTTGAAGACTCGTCAGTGACCGTTGCAATCATAAATATAAATTTTAGTTAAATACATCAGTAAATTACAGTGGAACACATGAAAATGAAACACACCGAAGTGTTCTGAGTGTTCTACTGTATATATTCCTATACAACTGTGCCGATTATCCAGACGTGACGAATACCTGAGTAAGCGACAGGGTTCCAACTTGACGCCTTGCCCAGACAGGCGCATTTTGACAATGGACTCCTCGGGCACAGGAACATACGGAATCTCCTCTAAAACATCACACCCTCGCATAATGAATATATTCCATTTAGGTTCATTTTGTTACATATCTTCAAATAGCAAACACATTACTACATGCATGACAATGAATTATGAACTTATGACTACATGCATGACAATGAATTATGAACTTATGACTACATGCATGACAATGAATTATGAACTTATGACTACATGCATGACAATGAATTATGAACTTATGACTACATGCATGACAATGAATTATGAACTTATGACTACATGCATGACAATGAATTATGAACTTATGACTACATCATGACAATGAATTATGAACTTATGACTATATGCATGACAATAAAGTATGAACTTATGACTACATGCATGACAATGAATTATGAACTTATTACTACGTGTATGACAATGAATTATGAACATTTGCAAAACAAACATATTACAATGAACATAATATTCATGGGACTACTTAGGAGACGAATACACGTAAATCTTATGGACTGTTTCCTAATCCCATTGTCTTTGTATTGTATTATATACTGTTATATGAACTACCGGTAATGAAATAAACATTGACATTATAACCCTAAATATTCTGACACAATTTGCTTTGGGAAACCCCTATTAAATATTACAGGCGCATTTTGACAATGGACTCCTCGGGCACAGGAACATACGGAATCTCCTCTAAAACATCACACCCTCACATAATGAATATATTCCATTTAGGTTCATTTTGTTACATATCTTCAAATAGCAAACACATTACTACATGCATGACAATGAATTATGAACTTATGACTACATCATGACAATGAATTATGAACTTATGACTATATGCATGACAATAAAGTATGAACTTATGACTACATGCATGACAATGAATTATGAACTTATTACTACGTGTATGACAATGAATTATGAACATTTGCAAAACAAACATATTACATGTACAATGAACATAATATTCATGGGACTACTTGGGAGACGAATACACGTAAATCTTATGGACTGTTTCCAAATCCCATCGTCTTTGTATTGTATTATATATTGTTATATGAACTACCGGTAATGAAATAAACATGACATTATAACCCTAAATATTCTGACACAATTTGCTTTGGGAAACCCCTATTAAATATTACAGGCGCATTTTGACAATGGACTCCTCGGGCACAGGAACATACGGAATCTCCTCTAAAACATCACACCCTCGCATAATGAATATATTCCATTTAGGTTCATTTTGTTACATATCTTCAAATAGCAAACACATTACTACATGCATGACTATTAAATAGGGGTTTCCCAAAACAAATTGTATCCAAATACATTGTTATCGTGATAAAATCAGTACAACCATACACATCTGTGTTTCCCGGAATAAATTGTGCTTGAATATCTTGGGTTATTACGGTGTTTACACCAATGAATATGTTCAGAGCATGGGTGATTGATTCACAATATGATCCGATTTTAGGTCCCCTCGACAACATGGTAAAACTAGAAAATGTGGTCTGTCGGCACACTTAGGGTCCATATAGGTGATTTGAGAACTGTTACAAAAGTTTCAAAAAATAAACAGACAAACAGATAGATGGACATATGATAAGTAGGGAGGGTAGTTGTATTAATGTGGAAGGATAAGTACTCAAGTAAGTTACTCAAGAAAGGCATGGCTGTGCAAGATGAAGATATTAGCTGAAGACAAAAAGAAATTAAAGGTGATTTGAGAAAAAAGTGAAAGTGAAAGGGTTTTAATGTCCCACCAACAGCTAAGGTCATATAGAGACGGGACCACAGTTTAAAGTCTCATCCGACAGACCAGTCGCATGGAAATACTATGAAAGTATTTTTTTCAATGCCCAAGGCGAGGTTTGAACCCACAACCTCCAAGATTGGAAGTAAGGTGTTCTAACCCCAAGGCCACAACCTATCCCAGGTGATTTGAGAAACTCTTACAAAAACTAGATTGGTCAGTAAGCGAGGCTTACGGAATACCCCCCGCGTGGGCCTAGGTACCCCTAAAATATGTAAAATTTCCCAGTGTGTGGGCTTGTGACCGTTATTCTGGGATTAGCGCGAGCGGCATGAACGTGAATTTGTCACAGGGTGGTAGAGGTCCATTGGAACAATGAGTGTGTGAAATGTGAAGCAGATCCGAGCAAGGAAATAGAAGTTATAACATATTTCTCTGATGTTAAGTTTTGTAAAGAGACTAGGTATGTGACCTTGACCTCGAGATCAGCAGGAATTTGTCACAGCATGATAGTAGAGCCTTAGAGGAATGCATGCATGAAATATCAAGAATTTTCGATGAAAGAAATAGAAGCTATAACATATTTCTCTGATGTTAAGTTTTGTAAAGAGACTAAGTATGTGACCTTGACCTTGGGATCAGCGGGGGTTGGACGGTCGTAGATTTGTCACAGCATGATAGTACAACCGTAGAGGAATGCACAAGTGAAATATTAAGAAATTGGCCGTCATTGGTAAATTTTTATTTTATTTTATTTTATTTTTTTAATTTGGGGGGTGGGGGGGGGGGGGGGGGGGGGGGGTGGGGGGGGGGGGGGGGCGTTTTATTAGGTAGGGGGCGTTAATTCGAGGTTATACGGTATGTATGTGACGTTGACCTCGAGATCAGCGGGATTTGTTCACAGCATAGAAATATTAAGAATTTTCAATGAGTGAGTGAGTGAATAGGGTTTAACGTCCCGCTTTTCTTGACATAGAGGTACAAGCCTCAGGAGTCTACACGCAGACGGGTCAACGGGGTCGAGTCCCATATCCACCTGTCCAAGGGGGGTAAATCCCAACTTCAGAACTCAATATTTACAATCAAAATATATATTCAGTCCTGAAATTAGAACAACCTGATCTGGTGCCAGGCCCTCGCCACACCAGCATCATTTATCCCATCCCCTAAAAGTAATAGGATTAGCGCAAATCTTACTTTTATATATGGGGCATAGCCCGACTCAACTCTCACATACAAGAAAGCCAAAAATGTACATGAGGGCCAAATCCGGTATAGTGGGTTCCGGAAAGTATGAACCAAATCGTTAAGCCAGTTTAGTCGCCTTTTACGACAAGCAATGGCTACTAATTTTCAATGAATGAAATAGAAGTTATAACATATTTCTCTGATGTTAAGTTTTGTAAAGAGACTAAGTATGTGACCTTGACCTTGGGATCAGCGGGGGTTGGACAGTCGTAGATTTGTCACAGCATGATAGTACAACCTTAGAGGAATGCACAAGTGAAATAATAAGAATTTTCAATGAAGGAAATAGAAGTTATAACTTATTTCTCTGATGTTAAGTTTTGTAAAGAGACTAAGTATTTGACCTTGACATTGGGATCAGCGGGGGTTGGATGTTCATGGATTTGGCACAGATGGTATTAGAGCCTTACAGGAATGCATGTGTGAAATATTAAGAATTTTAGATGAAGGAAATAGAAGTTAGAACAATATTTCTCTGATGTTAAGTTTGTAAAGAGACTAAGTATTTGACCTTGACCTTGGGATCAGCGGGGGTTGGACGGTCGTGGATTTGGCACAGCATGGTAGTAGAGCCTTACAGGAATGCATGTGTGAAATATTAAGCATTTTAGATGACGGAAATAGAAGTTAGAACAATATTTCTCTGATAAGTAAGTTTTTGTAAAGAGACTAAGTATTTGACCTTGACCTTGGTATCAGCGGGGTTGGATGGTCGTGGATTTGGCACAGCATGGTAGTAGAGCCTTACAGGAATGCATGTGTGAAATATTAAGCATTTTAGATCAAGGAAATAGAAGTTATAACAATATTTCTCTGATGTTAAGTTTTGTAAAGAGACTAAGTATTTGACCTTGACCATGTGATCTGCGGGGGTTGGACGGTCGTGGATTTGGCACAGCATGGTAGTAGAGCCTTACAGGAATGCATGTGTGAAATATTAAGCATTTTAGATGAAGGAAATAGAAGTTATAACAATATTTCTCTGATGTTAAGTTTACGGACTAAGTATTTGACCTTGACCTTGGGATCTGCGGGGGTTGGACGGTCGTGGATTTGGCACAGCATGGTAGTAGAGCCTTACAAGAATGCAAGTGTGAAATATGAAGCATTTTAGATGAAGGAAACGGACGGACGTTCTTACAGTACTATACTTATGTGGCTTATCACATGTTAAATATTAGCCACATAAAACGATTTTTAGCCACATAAAAGGATTTTTTAGGTGGCTAATTGTAACCAACCCTATCCTTTACCAAGTCCATAACCCTGTGGGGCTAGCCACATAAGTACCCTAATGTGTGCCCGGACGGACGGACTCGTTGCGGGGGGTATAAAAATAAACAGACAAATGGACGGACGTATGATCAGTAGCGAGGGTAATTGTATTAATGTGGAAGGATGTATTGTTACCAAGTAATGCATGTGTGCAATATGAAGATATTAGCTGAAGCCTAAGAGAAATTATAGGTGATTTGAGAAACTCTTACAAAAACTTTAAAAAAAATAAACAGGAAATGGGAATATACAAGTACATGTACATGGATAAAAAGTAATCTCCAGCACTGAAATAGAGATAATCCTGATCTTGTGCCAGGTACATACAGTTAACATACTCAAGCACTTGGTCACAGGTGTTAATGCAGAAAAGGATGGATTCACTGATAGGAGCAACACTGAATCTGTAAGGATGGGGTCATTGTAGATGTCAAATGGTAATTCCTGATGATTGGTGCAAAACAACTTATTAACAATCAGAGCTCCAGATAAGCTGTGTATTTGCGTAAATACCCAATTAAAATCAGAAGTAGCAAGTATCAAAAATCAATAAAAAATTTGTGGTACCTTTATCATGCTGCAGAAAACAATAAACAGACCACAAATATAGCATATTTTTCTTATTTTCCATGAAAACACATCTTGCTATTTCATTAGAATTGTGTAAACAGTAGTGTGATTTTTAGTGTGAGTATTTTACCCAATCAAAATTTTGAAATACCCAATTGCTTCAGAAATGATGGAGTGACAATATTCAATTACTAATTCCTTATCTGGAGCCCTGAACAATTCAAATGTAAGTATGTAAGGTAATTCCACAACAAACAGTTACACTGCAAGCTCTTGTAGGTCTGCATTAAACAATTAGTTTTTTTTCTATTTTCAAACATTTTTATTGATATCTGAAAGTTCTAGAACATATAGATAGACAGATAACAGTTTAAACCAGTGCATAGTGTGAACAAATTACACTGTCATGCTCAAATATATTTACAAATGGTCGCAATGAATGGCAAATGATGCTGGTAGTGATACACTGAAAATCATGTTATCATGAGTAGCGTTGTAGTGGTACTGAATTATAACATACAGACACATTGATAATGTCGTCATACCACCCACATAGCCAGTACATTCATAATGACATTATATAATCACATGAGGGTAATCAGGGGGCCGTTTCACTAAACTTCGTACAACTAAAATGTTTGTAAGTGCAAACTTATGATAGTCAGTAAATTTCACATTAAAGGTACATGCCCACTCAGTAGGCACAATCAGTTCTTTATGTCAGAGACATCATCTGAAACATTTTCTGGCAAAATAAATATTCATTCACCATTACCCCATGTATTGATTGGCATTATTATACATTTTATGTCAGACGTAACTTTCTACACTTATATCAGGGGCGATAACCATGTTTCCTTAAAATGTTAACGGACATTACTATGTATACTCTATATTTATTTTTTGATGTGCAATTATCATACTTTATAATCTGTCGAAATTATTAATTTATCAGATGACGCATTTAATTAGTATAAATAATTAAACAAGAGGGCCATGATGGCCCTAATTCGCTCACCTGACTCCATGAACACCAGAGGAGAATGCGACATTGAGTTCATGTGTTTGAAAAAAATTGTGCTATTTTTAGATGGCGGTCATCTTGGATTAAGCGATGACTCTCATTTTACCAAATCTGAAAATGCTTCACACCCCAAAGATCTTAACTTCCTATGAAGTTTTGGCCAGCATCGGCCATGTGGTTCCTGAGAAAAAGACGTTCAAAATCTTGAATAAATGGACCTTTTGGTGCCATCATGGATACATAATCATCCGATTCCGACAAATATTGCACCAGAGCAATCGCCATCATCGATACCTTCAATTGATATATGGCATGAGCATATTCAAGTCAAAAATAAAATTTGACCCAATTTGACCCCACGGGCATGCCATTTTGACGGGGTCACCATTTTCACAACTTTGAAAGAGCATATAAATCGATCATTCCTACCAAGTTTAGTCGAAATCCGGCTAGCGGTTCATGAGAAGAAGATTTTTTTAAAGAATTTATGCTATTTTTATAGACGGCGGCCATCTTGGATTGGCGATGACCTCCATTTTAACAAATCTGAAAAGGCTTCACCCATGGACCATAACTTTTAATTGGCTACCATGGGCCAAGCGGTTCATGTGAAGAAGAAGAATTTTGAAATCTCTAATAAAAGAACGACCTTTTTGACCTTTCGGCGGCCATCTTGAATGACATAACAATCCGATTTCGACAAAAAATGCACCAGAGTGATCGCCTCATTGATACCTTCAATTTTGATATATGAAATGACCATATCGGTAGAAAAATAAAATTTGACCCCAATTTGACCCCACGGGCCACGCCCATTTTTGACTGGGGTCACCATTTTAACAACTTTAAAAGAGCAATGTACATCGATCATTCCTACCAAGTTTTGTCGAAATCCGGTTGGCGGTTCTTGAGAAGAAGATTTTTGAAGAATTTGTGCTATTTTTAGACGGCGGCCATCTTGGATTACGTGATGACGTAATTTTAACAATTTTGTAATCCCCCTACCTAAGGACCATGACCATGAAGTTTGGTGAGTATAGGCCCAATGGTTACCGAGGAGAAGACGTTTGAAAATGTTCACGGATGACGGACGACGGACGACGACGACGGACGACGTACACATTGGGGTAACAATAGCTCACATGAGCTTCGCTTAGGTGAGCTAAAAATACCTTGTCTCATTTGCATATGAAAATAGCCTGATACCAACGTGCGTCACTATCAGTAAAATAAATATTACTAAATCATTATACATGTATAGCGGCCACTCATAATCTTTAGAGAACTGGTGGCATGACTACACACTTATTTAATTCCTATAAAGAACATTCTGTGCCTACTGAGTGGGCATGTACCTTTAACAAATTTTTCTTGTAAACTATTATTGGGTTTACATTTATTGACCAATTGTTGTCTGCTGTTGCTTTGAAATATTGCCTTATTTCTCAATACTAGATGGCCGCGGCCTGCATGTCGCGCCTTGGGGCGAGGCATGGACACTAAAAAAAAGAGATATAGTAGACGGAAAAACTTTAACCAAAAAGCTTAAACCAAAAAATCTTTAACCGGACACACGGACGTACGGACAGACGGACGTATGCCAAAGTGGCGACTATATCGTGCTTTCCGCAAGCGGGCGTGACAATGATGATAAACACCCATGTGAAGTTTCAAGCTAATGGGTGAAGCAGTTGCAGAGATATAGTATAAGGAAAAACTTTAACAAAAAAACTTTAACCAAAAACATTAACCAAACATTTTAAAGTAATTAGACGTTGACATTGGGCACAGGGGCCGCACGGGAGGGAGGTAGAATGAAAATATAGATGATGATAAACACCCATGTGAAGTTTCAAGGTAATGGGCGAAGCAGTTGCAGAGATATAGTGTAACAAAAAACTTGAACCAAAAAACTTAAACCAAAAACTTTAACCAAAAATTTCAAAGTAATTAGACCTTGACATTGGGCACAGGGACCGCACGGGAGGGGGTATAATGAAAATATAGATGATGATAAACACCCATGTGCAGTTTCAAGGTAATGGGCGAAGCAGTTGCAGAGATATAGTGTAACGAAAAACTTTAACCAAAAAACTTTAACCAAAAACTTCCAAGCTAATGGGTGAAGCAGTTGCAGAGATATAGTATAAGGAAAAACTTTAACCAAAAAACTTTAACCAAAAACTTTAACCAACAATTTCAAAGTAATTAGACCTTGACATTGGGCACAGGGGCCGCAGGGGAGGGGGTAGAATGAAAATATAGATGATGATAAACACCCATGTGAAGTTTCAAGGTAATGGGCGAAGCAGTTGCAGAGATATAGTGTAACGAAAACCTTTCCAAAAAACTTTAACCAAAAACAACCAAAAACTTTAACCAAAAACTTTAACCAAAAATTTCAAAGTAATTAGACCTTGACATTGGGCACAGGGACCGCACGGGAGGGGGGTAGAATGAAACTAGATTGGTCAGCAAGCGAGGCTTACGGAATACCCCCCGCGTGGGCCCAGGTACCACTAAGTGTGTGAGCTTGGACCTCGACTCTGGGCTTAGCGGGAGCGGCTTGAATGTGAATTTGTCACATGGTGGTAGAGGTCCATTGGAGCAATGCGTGTGTGAAATGTCAAGCAGATCCGAGCAAGGAAATAGAAGTTATAACATATTTCTCTGATGTTATGTTTTGTAAAGAGACTAGGTATGTGACCTTGACCTCGAGATCAGCAGGAATTTGTCACAGCATGATAGTAGAGCCTTAGAGGAATGCATGCATGAAATATCAATAATTTTTCGATGAAAGAAATAGAAGCTATAACATATATCTCTGATGTTAAGTTTTGTAAAGAGACTAAGTATGTGACCTTGACCTTGGGATCAGCGGGGGTTGGACGGTCGTAGATTTGTCACAGCATGATAGTACAACCGTAGAGGAATGCACAAGTGAAATATTAAGAATTTTCAATGAAGGAAATAGAAGTTGTTTCTCTGATGTTAAGTTTTGTAAAGAGACAGAAGTATTTTTGACCTTGACCTTGGGATCAGCGGGGGTTGGACGGTCGTGAATTTGGCACAGCATGGTAGTAGAGCCTTACAGGAATGCATGTGTGAAATATTAAGCATTTTAGATGAAGGAAATAGAAGTTATAACATATTTCTCTGATGTTAAGTTTTGTAAGGAGACTAAGTATTTGACCTTGACCTTGGGATCAGCGGGGGTTAGGCGGTCGTGGATTTGGCACAACATGGTAGTAGAGCCTTACAGGAATGCATGTGTGAAATATTAAGCATAGATGAAGGAAATAGAAAGTTATAACATTATTTCTCTGATGTTAAGTTTTGTAAAGAGACTAAGTATTTGACCTTGACCTTGTGATCAGTGGGGGTTGGACGGTCGTTGATTTGGCACAGCATGGTAGTAGAGCCTTACAGGAATGCATGTGTGAAATATTAAGCATTTTAGATGAAGGAAATAGAAGTTATAACATATTTCTCTGATGTTAAGTTTTGTAAGGAGACTAAGTATTTGACCTTGACCTTGGGATCAGCGGGGGTTAGTTAGACGGTCGTGGATTTGGCACAGCATGGTAGTAGAGCCTTACAGGAATGCATGTGTGAAATATTAAGCATTTTAGATGAAGGAAATAGAAGTTATAACTATTTCTATCTGATGTTCCAGTTTACGGACGGACTTACGGAACGACGATGGACGGTGCCCGACGGACGGACGACAGGACGGACGACACAGACGTTATCTTACAGTACTATACTTATGTGGCTTATCACATGTTTAAATATTATTCCACATAAAACGATTTTTAGCCACATAAAAGGATTTTTAGGTGGCTAATTGTAACCAACCCTATCCTTTACTAAGTCCATAACCCTGTGGGGCTAGCCATATAAGTACCCTAATGTGTGCCCGGACGGACGGACGGACGGACTGACGGACGTCTTTACTTTCAGGTAACTATGTGGCTTATCACATGTTAAATATTAGCCACATAAAACGATTTTTAGCCACATAAAACGATATTTTAGGTGGCTAATTGTAACCAACCCTATCCTTTAACAAGTCCATAACCCTGTGGGGCTAGCCACATAAGTACCCGAATGTCTGCCCGGACGGACCTACGAATGGATACTTGTTGGGTTTTTACTGTATAAAAAATACCCAACACTAAACCTAACCCTACCCAATAAGACCCCTAAAAAGCTTGCCCAACACATATGTTGGGTCTTTTGTACCTAACATGTGCCCTTTCGTGTGCCCGTCCGGACGGACGGACGGACAACCTGACTCCAGTATACCCCTCCACAACTCGTTGCGGGGGGTATAAATATAGATGATGATAAACACCCATGTGAAGTTTCAAGGTAATGGGTGAAGCAGTCGCAGAGATATAGTATAACGAAAAACTTTAACCAAAAAACTTTAACCAAAAACTTTAACCAAAAATTTCAAAGTAGACCTTGGGCACAGGGGCTGCACGGTAGGGGGTAGAATGAAAATATAGACGATGATAAACACCCATGTGAAGTTTCAAGGTAATGGGCGAAGCAATTGATAGTGTAATGAAAAACTTTAACCAAAAAACCTTAACCAAAAACTTTAACCGGACACACGTACGTACGTACGTACGTATGTACGTACACCAAAGTGCCGACTATATCGCGCCTTCCGCAAGCGGGCGCGACAAAAAACATGGTTTGACAGCACTTCAGAATCATGGAAATGATTCTGAAGTGCTGTCAAAGTGTGTTGTAAATTGCTGACAAAGCATGTTTTTGATGATAAAAGTGGAAAATAGAAAATAAACAGAGCAGACGACAAAAAAGCAAGATAGTGGTGTAAGGGTTAATCCATCAATAGAAATATTTTTGCTCATATGGGCTTCGAAAATCCACACATTTTTGTTATGATCCTCATGAGGCATAGCTGCGAAAAAGAGAAAACCACCTTTATGACCAGCATAGCAGCATGCACATCTACACAGTCCGATCATGCCTAAACCGTTATTGAAATATTACTCGGTCCTAGGACCCAATAATTAGCTCATTTGAAAAATGTTACCCCGCCCACCCAAGGTGGGAATCAGATTCGCAAAAATGCCGTATTTTCGGGCTCGCTCACACACCACATATTTTGATTTTTCTGCTAACTTATGTCTCTGGTAATCGATAAATATCTCAGGTCTTCAAATGTATTACCTTCAAGCATCTGATTTTAGCATTTTGTTAGTTACGGGCAAATTAGCTACCAAAGAGGAGGCGATAATTGTATGTCCGAATAAATGTCACACATTTTTGTGGGCTATGGAAGCATAAATAATGTGTTAAAATCATGCTGAAATCCCATTACAATTTCAACATATTGACGTGGATCAATGAAATAAACACCAGTAACTCAAATGTTACAAATACTCCTAAATTAGTTCAACCAATCAGATGGCAATGCGTGAAGCTGTTGTGTGGGATTCTTTCAGACATAGAAATTTCTCTATAACTATGGTAGCTAAATAACAATAAAGTCCTCCTCCCACAATTTTTTTTTTTATTTTCCTTTGGGAATTTAACATGGGGGCTAAAAATAGATTTTTTTTAACTATCTTTTTATTTGTGGACTGATTTTCAAAATCTAAGTTTTGTTCTATCCAGGTTTCGGAGTCAATTTCCAAATATTTTTGTTTTTTGACTCCTACTGTTTTTTGACCCCTACTGCTTCCACCTCTTTTTCCTCCATGTTAAATTCCCATAGGAAAATCGTTTTTTCGCTATAAAATCAATATTTGATGGAATTTCATCAAGTTTGTCGGCAGAAAAACGTGGAACAGACTAAGCCTGTCTAGGACATTTTCACAAACTCTTGTCTACATTGAAACGACTGGGGAAATGGGTGGGTGGTGTAATGCTTTATAAATGAGCCAATTATTGGGTCCTAAGTCTGAGTCTTCCACCTGTGATTGTTGCTGCACCCTATCCTCTACCTGTGGTGGATTTCATCAAAGTTGCTAATTGCACTAATCTGAGTGCACTTTAGGGATTTCAAAGTATTTATTTGTATTGAAATAGATTATTTCATAGAAAACAAATACATACCGTAATCGTCCATTTACCCCCCCCCCCCCCCCCCCCCCCCCACCCCCCCCCCCCCCCCCCCCCCCTCAAATCGATAAAACTTAGCGTAAACAAGTAATCCAGAAGCGGTAATCCTCACATACAATCAATAATTGCGGTGCAGTAATTTTCCTACCCTTTTAAACTGCAGTTCCGCTCACGCGATTCGATTTGTGAAATAAAATATTTGCAGAAATTGCAATGAAATGTACTTCAGTGTATTACCTACATGTAGGATCTAGTACTGTGTCCCAGATAATACTTGGGAAGATATGTATCACCATATGTACGACAATTCGTCTCGATGGGACTTCGTCCATTGAAACTTCAGCCAGAGATGATTGATAATTTTTGTAGATCTAATGAAATGCATATTTAAAGCTAGGGGACGTTACATTAATCAGCAATCTTACTCCAAGGTCTTTACAACAAAGCAAATAGCACCGCACTCGTATGTGGAAACAAGTTTCATAACTATTTATTTCTAAAAAAAACGCGCTCATTTAGACGTCCCCCTTTTCGAAAATGCAACGCACCCGGGGCATTTAAATGGACGATTACGGTATTTATAGTTAATGACAAAAAATGTATAAGAAGGGGGTGTGTTTTTCTTGTAAAAATTACCTGCAAAAAGTGCAGAAGCTGGTGAGATGGGTTGTCACGAGTCGGCTCATTCACATCTACTCTGTTTGCAAACACTGCTAATTAGGTCTGTAGTGTTAAAGCCATTGATTTGATTAAATGTTTTATTTTGTTAAATATAGTTAATCACATTGATAAGAAATTACTCCATCTCCTTGCACTCAGCTGGATTAGTGCACTCAGCTGGATTAGTGCACTCAGCTGGATTAGTGCACTCAGCTGGATTAGTGCACTACGCCATTTTGGTGACATCGGCAACAGGGGGCCGTTTCTAAAGTTTGTTCGACTAAAATGTTCGTGAGTGCAAATTTAGGATCGTCTGGAAATTTCAATTGTTATATTTACATTTATTGAGCATAGGCTGCATATTCAGCCTATGCTCAATAAATGTAAATCCAATAATTGTTTACAAGAAAACATTGTTAATATGAAATTTACAGACTATCATAATTTTGCACTTACGAACATTTTAGTCGTATGAAGTTTAGTTAAATGGCCCCCTGGTATGTAAGCATTCATGCCTACCAACTACCACGATGACCTCAACCTGATATGAGACACGTCATGTGATTTTCTACCTAAGAACATGTGTGATATTTAATATTTAAAACATTTACGACATGTTCCGTAAATGACGTTGAAAGTTGACAAAATTTTCATAGCATTCGTTATGATAATTTCGTCCCCTTTCAACGTCATTTACAGAAAAAATCAGTACCTGTAAATATATTTCATGAAAAATCGCACATGTTCTTAGGTACAAAATAACATTAAAAATATTTTTGGTTTTAATTTTAAAAATCTGGGGCTCTGCTTATTATGCAAAATGTAATTTAAACCCTGTGTATCCCGCAGGGTTTCAATTTGCTATGGTTCGCATCGGTAATGCTATATATGGTTGTGACTGGAAAATGGGGCTTATGGGATTTGTGACCAGTACAGCTCCTGATCAAATTGCACACTCCTGTCGGCTGATAACAATCTATATTGCTTGTTTGAAGTTTGACTGGTGGTTCATTGATGGAATGGTGAACAGTGCAGCTCCTGATAAGACTGCGCAGATGCACAGGCTGATCTGGTTCCACACTGGTCGCAAAATCCATAAGCCCCATTTCTCCAGTCACATATAAACTATAAGAATTCTGCCACGGAAGTAGTGTCGCACCTGGCCGAGGCATTTGACCGAAATATGATAATGTGCATGACATAAAGAAGTGTTTCCACAACCATGTGAAGGTCAAAGTCATGTTAATGGCGGCATGACTGTGTTCCAAATGCTTACATGTATCGAGTGTCCAAATATTAAAGCAATCCATCAAGTAATATTATAGTTAAAAACATTGGCTAAGTGTTTCCACAAAAATGTGAAGGTAAAGAAGGTCATGTTAATGGAGACAGGAGTGTGTTCCAAATGCTCACATATATCAAGTGTCCAAATATTGATGCAATCCGTCAAGTAATATTAAAGTTATTTCATGATGACGAAGCTTGTACAAACTTTTTGACATTTTGAACGATGACGACACGGACGACAACGACGACAGAAAAAGTGGTGACTATAGCCGCACCTTCTGCTAAAGCAGGCTTGACATAAGGATTAATGATTCCAACTTCAAGATCATGCCGACATCAACAATTCTTGTATGTGTTCTGTTAATCAATTGAATAATTTCTGGTATCTTTTTGAAAGCTAAATACCTTGATGAAGGCTCGATACAATTGTAACAGTGATGCTATTAAACATTGACTACAATTGTCAACATTTCAACTGTACGGGTTGAACTTGTTGCAATGTAGTACTGTCTCTTCCACGTCTTTCTGCCCACAAACTTTTGGCTATTAAACAAGTACTTTTTCATCAATAACAAAAGAATGTCACCCTCCCAATTTTTTTTTATTTTATGAAATCAATTTACCTATGAGAATTTAACATTGGGCAAACAAGAGACGAGAGTGTCAAGAAAACATTTGGAAACTGAGTGAGAAACCTGTAGCCTATTTCACCAACATTGCAAAGCATACTTTTCTAGCAAAGTATACTTTGAGGGAGAAATTTTCAATTTAAGGATAAATTTATTAATTTTTATTATACTGAATTTATTACATTATCACAGCCATTTTGGGATAGCTTGGAAATCAATATTTGGTGCAATATCATCAAATAATTTTTTGTTATTGATGAAAAAGTACTTCCATTTAAATATTTTTTAGATTTACTGTGTTTAAAAGCCAAAAGTTTGTCGGCAGAAAAGCGTGGAAGAGACAGTAGTGCGACGGCGGCGGGGGCAACTCACCTGCAGACTTGTCCTGAAAGTAGGCGAGCAGACAGCGGCACACGGCCTGATGGCAGATCACCATCACGTTCTCCTGTCTCTCTAACTCCTGATTGAAGCATTGAAACATTGATTGATTTATTGATTGGTTGATTGATTGATTGTCCGACTGATTGATTGATTCCAAAATACTGAAGTTGGGGTTTTGCAAGAAACACTAATATTTTAATGTGTTTGTTTTTATTGCAGTCTCACCCCTGTTGAAAGAGCCAGTTAAGTTGATTTTTGAGACACTCTCGTCTTCAACAACAGTACTTCCCAATTCCTAGCCTATTTTATTTGCAGCATGCCATAGAACGATCATTTATATTACAGTGAAACCTCTCTAAACCGGACACCCTGGGAGGTAGGGTGTCCGGCTTAGAGGTTTCACTGTAAATCAGACATTTGATCCTTCTGAGCCATATTGGTGTGCTATGCGATCACGAACAGACATTATCACCTGAGATTAATTAGAGGTTAATACGTGGCTTGTTTGATATCGGCCTAGGTATCGGCCCTCGGTAACTTGGTATCAGCCTGAGACCGAAGACATTGTTTGATATCGGCCTAGGTATCGGCCCTCGGTAACTTGGTATCAGCCTTCGACCTTCGGTCTCAGGCTGATACCAAGTTACCGAGGGACGATTAACGTCTTTATTACTTAGATTACTTAGATATCAATTTCAGTATCAATCATCCGGCAGTTGTGATAATCCTATATTAAAATCTATACCGTTATCCATGATTGAATGATGAAATACAGAGTCTACAAATTTAAATTCCAGGCATCTGTCAAAATTTACGCAGCCGATAAAGTAAACATACGCAATGCGCATGCCCAAAGGAACTGTTTTAATACGCGCGCGAAACATGGTATCGGACTGGAAACGCGTATCAGCCTGGACTGTGTATGTTATTGCTGTAGGCAAATACAGGCAATTTCTAGGCAAAAATTGATATCTAAGTAATAACGAGGATGGCCGCGGCCCGCATGTCGAGCCCGCCGAGGTATTTGATGGTCTCAGAGTGTATATATTTGAAGTTTGATGCCCAATAAGCATACAAAGTTTCAAGCAAATCTAACTTACGGTTACAGAGATAGTAGGTATGTGAAAACTTTAACGCAAATTTTGACAGAAACTTTAACGCAAACTTCTAAGTCATTTGACCTTGACTTAGGGGCACAGGGGCCGCATGAGTGGAACACAGAATGAATATATGGATGATGACTAATAATCATATGAAGTTTCAAGTCAATGTGACTTAGGACTGCAGAGATATAAGGTATTTAAAATCTTTAACGCAGATTTCGGAACGCAAACTTCTAAGTCATTTGACCGTGACCTTGGGCACAGGGGCTGCATGAGTGGGATACAGCATGAATATATGTATGATGACTAAGAAGCATATGAAGTTTCAAGTCAATGTGACTTAGGACTGCAGAGATATAAGGTATTTAAAAACTTTAACGCAGATTTCGGAACACAAAATTCCAAGACATTTGACCTTGACCTTGGGCACAGTGGCCGCATGAGTGGGATACAGCATGAATATATGGATCATGACTAATAAGCATATGAAGTTTCGAGTCAATGTGACTTAGGACTGCAGAGATATAAGGTATTTAAAAACTTTAACGCAGATTTCTGACGGACGGACGACGGACGGACGTTCTTACGAGAGATACATTGTGAGGTTATTTCCTTTGATGTTTACACTGTGGGGTTAACCTCACAATGTAGCAACTTATTCCGTTATTTTCTTCCTTAACGATTCTCTTACGGAATAAATCGCATAATATGCAAATGAGCTAGCCATTAGTTAATTATATTTGAAAAACACTTATCCAGTTAATTATATTTGAAAAACACTTATCCAAGTGTCTTAAATAGGGTGGTGGGTGGGTTTCAGCACAACACAGCAACCTCACAATGTAGCTCTCGTAAGTACGGACGGACGGACGGACGGACGGACGGACGGACGACGGACGTTCAATTAGGGTACTTATGTGGCTTATCACATGTTAAATATTAGCCACATAAAACGATTTTTAGCCACATAAAACGATTTTTTAGGTGGCTAATTGTAACCAACCCTATCCTTTAACAAGTCCATAACCCTGTGGGGCTAGTCACATAAGTACCCTAATGTGTGCCCGGACGGACGGACGGACGCGGACGGACGGACGGACGGACGGACGCACGGACACCCGGACGTCATTGTGATCACTATGTCTCACTTTCCGCAAGCGGGCTCGACAATGACCAAGAAACCCATCAAAAATAAGATCATAGGTGTTTTCTTCTTGTCCGTTTAGAGGGGTTCCACTGTGTGTATGGGAAATATACACCTATACTTCTGCAGACAAATACGGCACAATAATGTCGCACAATAATAATGCTCAATGAACTCTTGCATATTTCTCCATAATATGCGGCTGTCACTGAAGAAATGGGGCTTATTGGTTTTGCGAGCAGTGTAGATCCAGATCAGCCTGTGCATCCGCACAGTCTGATCAGGATCTACACTGTTCGTCATTCCATCAAAGAAACACCCGTTGTGCTTCTAAGAAGCAATTTAGATCATTATAAGACCACATGTTATAAGACCACATGTGTATCAGAGATAATATACTTGGCTACTGACTTGGCTACTGACATGGCTACTGACTTGGCTACTCGGTAGACTTACCATAATGACCGGTTCCAGTCTGGCTACCAGATCTTGGTAGGACTGAAAACAATAAAAGTACAATGTATGCGAATTGAATTCTGCATCTGTCATCGGTCAGCATAATTAAGTAAACTCAATTGTCTATTTCTAATTGGGTATTTTAAAGATCAATGAAACAACTGTTTTTTATTTACTTGAATGATAACACTAGATGGCCGCGACAAAGCATATCGTGTCTGCCGAGATATTTGATGGCCCCAGTGTGTATGTATCTGGTTACAGTCAACTTAGGGTTGGGGAGATATTTGGTACTTTTTTGGTACATTTAATTCCACCTTGACCTTGCAGAGGGAGCTATAGAAAGGAAGTATGTATGGCGATAAAGAAGTATGTGATGTTTCAAATTAATTGAATTTAGAGTTGTGGAGACATTTCATACTTAAAAACTTTAACGCAAATACCGGACGCACGGACACACACCAATGAAGCCGACAATATCTCTCACGCTCACCGTAAGCGGGTGTGACAACGATGCACCTCAGAGCCAGACCAGGGATATCGAAATTCCAGTAAGGATGAAGTAAAAATAAGAACTAGATGGCCTGGCCCGCACGTCGCGCCAGCCGAGGCTTTGATAGTACAGTCGAACCTCCCCGAACGGCCACCTCTCTACAACAACACCCTCTCTGTAACAGCCACTATGTTATATCCCAAATGGATAATTTCCTCTATATATAACCCTTAGACTGCTGAGCACGTACATTGTCGTCTCATGTTGCTTTATTATTCTTTCACAATAAAAACATGTTTTTACAGCACTTTAGAATCATTTCCATTGGAAATGATTCTAAAATGCTGTCGAAGCATGTATTTGATGACAATTATCTTAGAAAATAATTAAACATCTGACAACAAAATGTAATTCAGTATTAACCTCCCTACAACAGCCACCTCTCTATAACAGCCAGTTTTGCATCTTCCCATGGGTGGCTGTTGTAGAGAGGTTTTACTGTATATTGAAAAACTTTAACCAAAACCTTTACACAGGAGGTACATATGTCCGTGTCGACAATCTCGCGCTGTCCGCAAGCGGGCACGACAAAAATGGGGAGTAATGTTTTGACAATGAGCAGTATGTCCTGTACGTACCTCGCCGGTCGGGTAGCGGTAGTAGAACTTATTCTGGTCTCGCTTGGCAAACTCATCGGGATACTTCTCGGCAATCTCCTCATAGGTCATCCCCTCACATGTACCCTACAATGGCGTGTAGCACAGTGACTCCACTTGATTCAGCTTCATTTTGCATTGCTGTATGTGGCTGTGACTAGAGAAATGGGGCTTACGGGTTTTGCGACCAGTGTAGATCCAGATCAAACTGTGCATCCGCACAGTCTGATCAGGATCTGCACTGTTCGCCATTTCATCAATGAAACACCCGTCATGCTTCTAACAAGAAACATAGATCGTTATCAGGCTACAGGATTTTGCTATTTGATCTCCTTGTATGCGATTCCGTTTGCTTGAGCTTTCTTTCGCATTGCTATATAGACTATACAATGGTTCTGGATCAGCAGTGCTAAATAGAATTGCAGCTTAGTGCCTGTTGATATCAAATATATCAGACTTTGCTCGGAAATGGTATGAATTCCAAGATGAGCCTCGGAATTCCGTGTTTCCTAGCCTTGCCTGATAAACTTGATATCAAAAGACACTAGACTAAAATTCTCTATATTATTACACATTCCGCAAGCTGCCACTTACAGGTGGCTGGATTAGCTCAGTAGGTAGAGTGTCGGATTGCGAATCTGGAGTCCCCGGGTTCGATTCTCACCTCGACCGCTGCGAATGGCCGATTTGGCGTGTCCTTGGGCAAGACAACTTCTTGCTAGCCTAGTCCTATCGGATGGGGACTTGACAACGATCTATTCTGCTTGTTAGAAGCATGGGCTGGTGGGTATTTAATTGATGTAACTGTGAACAGTGTAGATCCTGATCAGACTGCAGATGGATGCATAGGCTGATCTGGAGCTACACTTGTCGCAAAACCAATCAGCCCCATTTCTCCAGTCACAGCCACATATGTCACATTTTCTCCAAACTGCCACTTACAGCATCTTAAGAGACATACGAGGGTCATATGAGACACGCCATGCCATTTTGTACATAAGAACATGTGTGATTTTTCATGAAATATATTTACAGAAAATGTGATATTGTCTGTAAATGATGTCGAAAGATGACAAAACTTTCATAGCAAATACAGAATAGTATTCCGCATTTGCTATGAAACTTTTGTCATCTTTCGACGTCATTTACGGAAAATATCTTAGATTTTGTAAATATTTTTCACGAGATATGCACATGTTTTTAGGTACATAATCGCATGGCGTGATTCATATAGAGACGAGGTCTCGGTTTCAAAAGTGAAAGTGAATGGGTTTAACATCCCACCAACAGCTAGGGTCATATAGAGACGGGTCTTGGTTTCAAGTTACATCCGAAAGACTAGTGAGATTCAAATACTATGGAACGGAAAAAACTGCCACTTACAGCATCTATTTCATTCAGGGCCTTCCAGTGAGCCTTTGGAGCCTCCACATGCTGGCCTGTCTGTATCGTCCGCCGTAGATCGCTCGTCCACACCTTCAGGTTTGGGATCTTCTCCTTCTCCACATACTTGGCCAACTCCTTCGCATACTGCGGAATAATGTGACAATTCGGCTAACATTGACAGGGTTCCAGATAGGGTGCATATTGATGTGCTCTACGCATTTATTTCAGCTGAATATGTATTGATTTTCATACACGGGAGTACAAAATATGCATAACAATTTGACAATACTCTTTTGGTTTTCAACACGAGGTGGAAATAGGCTCGTACGACTTGAAAATTCACTTGTTTAGCAAACAGTTTGAACTAGAAACGTGAAATTCCCCAATTCCCCAATTCTAACGTCAAGAATACCCCGGAAGTAGTTCCAAGGGAAGTTACTCATCATTTTCCAAGTTCGGTAACCTATTGGAAGGAAGACTGGTCTAGTATTGAAAATGAACAAGATACCAACATCCAACTTGTTCTGAAAGCAATTGGTGCGCAGATTGAGCCAATAATGGACAACAAACCTCGAAGCCCCTGGGAGAAAGGTCGCTGTCCCCGCCTATACGACCCTGGAGATTCATCATACTCTCGCCATGCTGGAAATAACCAAGGGCACACACTACATAGAGGATCTTACATGAGCGATGATTTAACCCTTTCAACACCACAGGCCTATATAGCGGTATTGGCAAAACGTGTAGATCCAGATGAGCCGGCTCGTGACGCAAGCGAATGCGACAAAAAATCAAATTAATTTGACCTTGTCTGTGAGAGTGAAGGCCACATGGCTATAGAATGCAAATATGGATGATGATAAAGTGGTATGTGAAGTTTGAAATCAATCATATTTAGGGTTGTGGAAATATCTGGTACGTAAAAGACTTTAACGCAAATGCCGGACGGACGGACACACGGATGCACGTCAATAGTGCCGACTATATTGAACTCACCACAAGCAGGTATAATAGAAATAGAGTCCTTGGCAATACATTAAATGTCATGCAAGGGTCTTGATACTACACAAATATTCGCAAGATAGTATTCTGCATGTACCGTGTTAACACTAATGCAAGTTGGATACATATAAATGGTTCTGAGCATACATGAATATTCATGAGCTGGCACGTATCTGTATAAGGTGTGTATTGGCGTATTACGCACTTATTTTAGAATATGCAATGATTATGAACAGTGGGAGTACAGAAAACTTACAACAATGTGAAAAATACGCATTGATTTTCAAATTGAGTAGTGAAAATACAGTAATAAAGGTGAAAATTGACTTATGTAAACTGCAAAAAGCAAACAATGTTCGCTTTTTGCAGCTCAAATAAGTGAATTTTTTAATTTATTTTTCATCATTTGTTCATTATTTAATAAGGAAGAAAATCAACAATACATTTGTAAAAGGAAAATACACATTGGATTTGAAATCAGGGGGTATAATGCTCTTTAGAAACAAAACTTACCTGGAGCTCTATATAGTTTTTGGCAATGCGTGAATATTATGAGCTAACACTTATCTGGGTGCGCTATATACATGTAGATAGTTCTGGGAAACATATGCATATTTATGATATAACACTCACCCTGGTGAGATATATAGTTCTTGGTAATACATGAATATTCATGAGATAGTACACCACCCTGCTCTGCAAATGACCTGGAATAAAATGGGTAAAATTTGTCATCACAATATAATCCCAAATTCAGAGGTGAATATTTACCGAAAAAAAATATATTCAGCCCTGAAATTAGTCAAATAACCTGACCTGTTGCCAGGTCTGCACCACAAGAGTCACTTATCCACACCCCCAAAAATATGAGTATACAGTCAAACTTGTCTTAAGCAAGCGGCCATGGGAAAGTCCAAAATTGCTTGCTTAACACAGGTGGGTGCTTAATGGAGGTTCATCTTGGACCGACTTATAACTTGTTCCATATAGATTTATATGTACAATTAATGTACAGTCAAACTTGTCTTAAGTTCATATGTACATCATGATATCCAGTGTTTACTTTAATTTCGAATACTCATTGATCTAAGCGGCGCCTATGTCAATTAGAAATGCCAAACACAAAATGCCCCCCCCCCTGAATCCGCTACTGGATAATGTAAATACAATATGCACAATAGAATGGATTATCAAACGGAACGTTTATAATTTAATTTGATGGGTCAATCGCGTGTTTGTTGTTACAAGATGTACCAGTTCGTCCGAAAACCACCAGTTTGTCTGGCGTATGTAGTTAGGCCACGGTCAGCATAGCTCGGCTCATAACAGCAGTCCCCATGCCACGCTCGCTATAACTTGCACATTATGATGCATGCAAATTAATCCGTTTAAATTCACTTAAAATATCATTTATGAACTTGGATGTGCATAAATTCTGTATATTTAGTGAATACCAAACTGAATTATCATAAAATCGGGTTACGTTAACATCGATTGGAAAAAGTTGCAAAAGGACGAAACTACGTAGGTACGAAATAGCCGAAATTGTACGTGATATTTACAGACTTTTTCATGTTTTAGCCATATTTGGTTGAAATAAACGCGTGTTTGCATGTGTTTGTTTGTCTGGTTGAGCGTATTCGGAGGGAGTTAACTATACCGGCCTTTACTTATCAGCGATTGGCTGTACTGTATAAATAACTTGGCCACGAGAATAACACGTGTTTTGAACTGACAACTATAGTAGCCAGAAGCAATGTTTGGCTAGGGGAATTATTGAAATTATCGACCCGTGACTTTTATTGTCACAGCGGGTAGGCATGATTTTAGTGAATCGCGTAATGATGTGATGAAAATTTGGTCAAACAATCGGGTGTCATAAAACAAATTGAAATGGTATTGTAAACAGTTTGGCAGGCCTGCAATTAGCGAGATTTATGTCACTGGGTGGGGGTGGGAAATGGGGATTACCTGAACGAATTTGGTTCCAGCTTTTTTTTTAGAATTTCCGATATTTTCCGAGAATGGTCGCTAAAACGAGGATTTCAAGTCAAAATGGACGATTTTGCATGGCCGTTGGCCGCGTTAGACAGGTTCAAGCTTAATACAGGTGCATTTTAGAGTAATTTTCATTGGGGGGGGGGGGGGGGGGGAATAAAATGGCCGCTTAACGGAGGGAGACGCTTAATACAGGTGGTCGTTAGTACAGGTGCGACTGTACTAATCTTATTACTTTTATATTTAGTAAAACCGGATTCAACTTTCATGTACCAGAAAGCCGAAAATTGAACGGAGGGTCACATCAGTATATTGGAATTTATATGGATGAACCCCGCTGTTACATTTGCCCTTCGCTTACTCCCAAAAACTTGTTTTTAATAAATATCATATTAAGATCCTCAATGTAAAGACCCTATGTATTCAGACACGCTAATAATTATTGTTTTTCAAGAAACTTATTTTTTTATTTCTCCAAACCCACCGGCCAATTTATTGACGAGGAAGCGTTCTCCCTGGTTGAATATTTGTATGAAGGAGAGGTCCTTGTCGTGCTTGATGTCGAGGGACTGGTAATGGGCGCGGTAGTGCTCGATCCGCTGCAGGAAGTCGGTGATCGCGTCATTCACATCCATGCCCATGTAGTCCGGGCTGCACACCTTCACCTCCTACAACAGTCACGGTCTCGTGGCTCAAAACCTCTGTTACCTTAACACAGGGCCATGATAAAAACACATTTTTATTTTTTATAGAATTTTTAAAACCAGATGACCACGACCCGCATGTCGAGTCCGGCGAGGCATTTGATGGTCTCAGAGTGTATTTATTTGAAGTTTGGTGTCCAATAAGCATACAACGTTTCAAGCATACAAATTTTCAAGCAAATCTGACTTACGGTTACAGAGATAGTAGGTATGTGAAAACTTTAACGCAAATTTTGACAGACACTTTAACGCAAACTTCTAAGTCATTTGATCCTTGACATAGGGGCACAGGGCCGCATGAGTGGAACACAGAATGAATATATGGATGATGACTAATAAGCATATGAAGTTTCAAGTCAATGTGACTTAGGACTGCAGAGATATAAGGTATTTAAAAACTTTAACGCAGATTTCGGAACGCAAACTTCTAAGTCATTTGACCTTGACCGTGGGCACAGGGGCCGCATGAGTGGGATACAGCATGAATATATGGATCATGACTAATAAGCATATGAAGTTTCAAGTCAATGTGACTTAGGACTGCAGAGATATAAGATATTTAAAAACTTAATGCAGATTTCGGACGGACGGACGCACGCACGGGCGGACGCACGGAAGTCATTGTGATCACTGTGTCGCTTTCCGCAAGCGGGCTCGACAAAAATTCTGATATGCCCCTTTAAACCTAAATTTCAAATAATTTGATCTTGACATCGGGCATGCAGATGTGGCATGGGTGGGCTATGGAAAGAAAATATACCGGTAGATGAAAATAAACAAGCCTTTCAAGTTTCAAGTCAATCAAACATATGGTTGCAGAGATAATAGGTACCGGACAAGGATCAAAACCAACAAGGTGAACATTTTGTCATGGGGAGATAACTCCTAACTGCAAAATCTGTCTGTCTTTTGTGCATGCAACAGTACACACTGTTAGGTCATGATGTACACATATGTGAAGTATCATGAAAATATTCTATACCGTAATAACCCTAAATATTCGGACCAGGGCTTCTAAAATGTTCAGTTTGTCGGTTCTGGACCGATTTTTGAACTCTCAGACCGATTGAGATTTGAAAACTGGTCTTAAAAATCAGT
Source organism: Conchocele bisecta (assembly GCA_029237695.1). Taxonomy (NCBI): domain Eukaryota; kingdom Metazoa; phylum Mollusca; class Bivalvia; order Lucinida; family Thyasiridae; genus Conchocele; species Conchocele bisecta. Next base: position 102,651,320 of record CM055266.1, on the reverse strand, counting down.
CCGAGAAAAATTACCAGTCGGCTGCTATTTCGCTATAAACCTTGTAAATTTACCGTTTTTGACCACCAAGTAATGTCCATTTTATGACACATATCCGCGGGCCATATCCGTGTCGGGTGTAAAACTCGCTGTGTATTCAGTTTCTCCGAGTATCGATTTTTCTTAACACATGCGTGGTAATTGGGACAGGTGTATAGTGGCTTAGTGACTTAAATAGACTGGCTTCAGCGTAAAGATACGAGAGTTCCTAGACTCGACATTTCTGATGATGTTAAAATAAAATAAAGAAACCATGCACACTGTTTATCTGTGTTCGTAATATTTAACCCCAAGTAACTGACACAGACTATCGGCCCGGGCTATTCCATATTATGTTAGGAACTGTTACATTACGCTGTATTAGGGGTCATTTTTGTGTATATAAAATGTCGCAGATCCTGATGCACGTGATCTACAAATCGCAAACATTTTGATAAACGACAAGGTACATCTGTCGTGTTAAAAGCGCGACTCATTAGGGATCAGGGATTAGGGATCAATTGAAGTCCTAAATCACACCGCCGATGTACTTTGAACTCGATCTGAGGGTTAAAAAAACACCAAATGTTAATTCATTTGTACAAATTAATTGTTTAACACGCAATTAAATTAAATTGATGTGTCTGCAGCTAGCCAAATTAGGCCGACAATTCATTTTGAAGTAGGTGTGAACAATGATAATAGCATAATTAGCAATGAATTACGAGTTGGGTATATAACGCATTTTTTGTTCTATGTGGTGCGCCCGGGTATGTAAGGTATGTAAGGTATGTGAGGTATGTAAGGTATGTGAGGTATGTGAGGTATGTAAGGTATGTAAGGTATGTGAGGTATGTGAGGTATGTGAGGTATGTGAGGTATGAGGTATAAGGTATGGTATTTGAGGTATGTGAGGTTGTAGGTATGTGAGGTATGCAAGGTATGCGGGGTATGCGAGGCATGTATGTGAGGTATGTGAGGTATGCGAGGTATGCGAGGTATGCGAGGGTCTGCGAGGTCTGCGAGGTCTGCGAGGCATGCGAGGCATGCGAGGCATGCAGGCATGAGAGGTATAGAGGTATGGCGAGGTATGCGAGGTATGCAGGTATGCGAGGTATGCGAGGTATGCGATATGCGAGGTATCACGTATGTGAGGTATGAGGTAAGTGAAGGTATGGTGGTATGTGAGGTATGTGGGAGTATGTGAGGTATGTGAGGTATAGTGATGGTGATGAGGTATGTAAGATGGTATGAGGATGTGAGGTATGTAAGTGTATGTGAGGTATGTGAGGTATGTGAGGATGTGAGGTATGTGAGGTATGTGAGGTATGCAGGTATGCGTATGCGAGGTATGAGGTATGCGAGGTATGTGAGGATGCGAGGTATGCGAGGTGCGAGGTATGCGAGGCATGCGAGGTATGCGATGGTCATGCGAGGCATGCGAGGCATGCGAGGTATGCGATGCTAGCAGATGTAGGTGTGAGGTATGAGAGGTATGAAGAGGTATGGAGGTAGGTGCGATGGTATGTAAGAGGTATGTAAGGAGGTATGTAAGAGGTTGTAGGTATGTGAGGTATGTGAGGTATGTATAGTAGAGTGATGTATGTGAGTATGTGAGGTATGTGAGGTATGTAATAGGTATGTAAGGTATGTGATGGATATGTACGGATATGTGAGGTATGTAAGGTGATGTGAGGTATGTGAGGTATGTGAGGTAGGTATGTGAGGTATGTAAGGTATGTGAGGTATATGAGGTAAGTAAGGTATGTAAGGTATGTAAGGTATGTAAGAGGTATGTAAGATGTAAGGTATGTGAGGTATGTGATATGTGGAGTAATGTGAGGTATGTGAGGTATGTGAGGTATGTAAGGTATGTGAGGTATGTGAGGTATGTGAGGTATGTAAGGTATGCAAGGTATGCAAGGTATGCAAGGTATGTAAGGTATGTGTGAGGTATGTGAGGTATGTGAGGTATGTAAGGTATAGGTATGTGAGGTATGTAGGTATGTAGGTATGTGAGGTATGTAAGTATGTAGGTATGTGAGGTAGTGAGTATGAGGTATGTGAGGTATGTGAGGTATGTAAGGTAGTGAGGTATGTGAGGTATGTGAGGTATGTGAGGTAGTGAGGTATGAGGTAGTAGGTGTGAGGTATGTGAAGGTATGTGAGGTATGTGAGGTATGTGAGGTATGTAAGGTATGTAAGGTATGTAAGGTATGTGAGGTATGTGAGGTATGTGAGGTATGTGAGGTATGTAGGTATGTAAGGTATGTAAGGTATGTAAGGTATGTAAGGTATGTGAGGTATGTGAGGTATGTAAGGTATGTGAGGTATGTGAGGTATGTAAGGTATGCAAGGTATGCAAGGTATGCAAGGTATGTAATGTATGTGAGGTATGTGAGGTATGTGAGGTATGTAAGGTATGTAAGGTATAGGTATGTGAGGTATGTGAGGTATGTAAGGTATGTAAGGTATGTGAGGTATGTGAGGTATGTAAGGTATGTAAGGTATGTAAGGTATGTAAGGTATGTGAGGTATGTGAGGTATGTAAGGTATGTGAGGTGTGTAAGGTATGTAGGTATGATGTGAGGTATGTGAGGTATGTAAGGTATGTAAGGTATGTAAGGTATGTGAGGTATGAGGTATGTAGGTATGTGAGGTATGTAAGATGTAGGTATGTAAGGTATGTAAGGTAGTAGGTATGTGAGGTATGTAGGTATGTAAGGTATGTGAAGGTATGTGAGGTGTAGTATGTGAGGTATGTAAGGTATGTAAGGTATGTGAGGATGTGGAGGTATGTGAGGTATGTAAGTAAGGTATGTAGGTATGTGAGGTATGTAGGTATGTGGAGTAGTGTAGGTGTAATGTGGAGTATGTAGGTATGTAGGTATGTAAGGTTGTAAGGTATGTAAGGTATGTGAGGTATGTGAGGTATGTGAGGTATGTAAGGTATGTAAGGTATGTAAGGTATGTAGGTATGTGAGGTATGTGAGGTATGTGAGGTATGTAAGGTATGTAAGGTATGTGAGGTATGTGAGGTATGTAAGGTATGTGAGGTATGTAAGGTATGTAAGGTATGTAAGGTATGTAGGTGTGGATGTAAGGTATGTGTGTATGTGAGTATGTAGAGGTAGTGGAGGTATGTAGGTATGTAAGGTATGTAATATGTATGTATGTGAGTATGTGTATGTAAGTATGTAGGTATGTGAGGTAGGATAGTGAGGTATGTGAGGTATGAGGTAGAGATGGAGGTAGTAGTAAGGTGAGTGAGGTATGTAGGTATGTAGTATGTGAGGTATGTAGGTATGTGGAAGGTAGGTGAAGGTATGTGAGGTATGTAAGGTATGTAAGGTATGGAAGGTATGTGAGGTATGTAAGGTCTTCAAGCCATTTCCCACCATTAAATATAAGAAGAAAAAAATATGTGGTCCGTCATTCGATTATTATTGAAAATTTATTGCAATCAATCGGCATCACGTTAGCTGCATCAATCGTCTCCGTCGTTTTGCATTTTTTCCGTCTGCGCTATTTAGGCACACCACGTGACCCGGTGCATACACAATTTTGTCCACTGTTGTCGTTTATAAACACGACTTATTTATCCCAATAAAACATTTATCCCATTATTTCTAGTACAGTCGAACCTGTGTTAACGACCACCTGTCCACAACGGCCAGTTAAAAACCCCCGTCCAATTTTGTTCTTTATAAGACCTTGGAATAACGACCACCCCCGAACTGCGACCAGCGGCCAGCTATTTTCATTCCCACACGGCATTTTTGTATGTGAACAGCGACCATGTCATGTTTTTGTCGGCAAACAAAAATAGCACCACAATCGCTATTTTCCTTTCATCAAAATCTGGTCGCTATCATCTGAATTGCAACTGGTCATAACCAATTAGTCATCAATTACATTCGCATTCTTTTGAAAACATTTACCTTGCCCGATATGGTCGGTGTCATTTTGGCGACATTAAACATTTTCCATGAAAAATATTGCATAACTCCATTAACGGTAATTCCCGATATGTATTCCGTGTCGTGTATTCCAATAGGCATAATGCAATTCCGCGCAAGTCATAAAACTCCATCATTAGCTGGCAAACTGTGTTTACACGATGCTGATTCGTCTACAGTGACAAGACTAAGACTTCAAACACACCGCGCTTGTCAAGTGTAAATTTCACACCGCGGGGCACAAGGCCATATCAAAGATCAATACACGCGGTTGCTGACGTCAGTCATGTAGTCCACACTTGACTGGTACCCTGTCGGATGCGCAGCCTGCCGTTATTCCTAGCGACCAGGAACCAGTCTAAAGTGACACGACAAACGTGTTTAGATGAATTGGGTCTCGATCTCCGACAAATCCCGGCATATTGCATTAGCGGCCAGACCAGGCAGTGGATTCGCGTAGTCTGCCCATGGTTTACAATGCTCGCGAATCTCTACGGTAATTAAAAACATCAGTAATTACGTCAGCGGACATTGCCAATTCGTCATAGGCTGCTTAAATACTCGGGCTTAACCAGTAGCCTATTTCACCAACATTGCAAAGTATACTTTTCTAGCAAAGTATACTTTGAGGGAGAAATTTTAAATTTTAGAATAAATTTATTAATTTTTATTATACTGAATTTATTACATTATCACATCCAATTTGGCTGTAATAAATTCAGTATAATAATTCTGCATACTTTTAATCATCATATATGAAATAATGCATTTCAGGAAAAATAAATGATTACTCCTTCAAAGTATACTTTGCTAGAAAAGTATACTTTGCAATTGCAATGTTGGTGAAATCGGCTACTGGATAGTATACATTGGACAGAAAGAAAATAAACCTGGTGTTCTCTCCTGATTTAGACACCTATCTCATGTGGGCTACTCGACTTGACACATTCAATGAAATATTTTTTGTTACAAAAAAATCGCGGTTTTCACAGGCCGCGCCACATAGGCTATCGTTTTAATAAAGACTATATGACCGTTATTAATTTCAACTGATGGTGTGAAATTGAGAATAAGAAAACAAAATACTAATGCTAAAGAAATGCTAATTAAACCACTTACATGTAATTACGACAAGCTATTAAATGGTGCACCAAAGCAAACCGCGGGATATATTTATCGTGAAGATAATTACTTCCCTTTGTATATAATTTCCTAAGCGAGGCTGGTTTCAGAACACTAACAACAAGATGACAAAACAAAATAAATTGACTATTTTTGCCATTTTCATGCAATTTTTAATTGATGAAAAGCAGATACACTCCACGATCGTGCAATAGCGAATCGTCAGGTGGAAGTGTATACAGCCAAGACGTTTTCTATGCATGCATATAGATTACAATAGAATGCTAAATACATGGCCGACTTTGTTGTGAAACCAGGAAAATGTTGGACCCTTGGAACAACAAATATATAATATATGGTTTCCCTACAACAGTGAGCGTGCCAATATGTAGGGTATTGTTGGGAAACCGCTATTTAATAGGGGTTTCACAAAGCAAATTGTGTCCAAATATTTAGGGTCAATACGGATTGACGGAACTTACGGAACTTTAGAATGTGTATATTTTGGTCTGACCACAGAAATTCAGTTGTTTTGCCTTCCGAGACAACATGAAATAATGTGCAGATCACAGAATAACTTACCACAATGTTCGCTTCTATAATGGTTGGATCGTCGCATATAGACTCCACAAAAAATAGGCGGAAATTGTACTTGTTACAAATAATGTCGACCAGCAACTTGCGTCGTGACTGTGTCGTGTTGGTGGCATCGACAACCTGCGGGGAATAAAATGAGAAACGCCATTTGATTTTGTACCTGAGAAAATGTGTGATTTTTCATGAAACATATTTACAGAAACTGTGCTATTTTCTGTAAACTAGATGGCCATGGCCCACATGTCGTGCCCACTTTGGCTTTGACAGTATACCGAAAAACTATAGCTCAAAATTTGTTTAACCTGGATACACGTACATACGTACGGACAGACGTACGTACGCCAATGTGCCGACTATATCGTGCTGTCCGCAAGCGGGCGAGACAATAAAATGACGTCGAAATATGACGCAATTTTAAAGCAAATGCAGAGTATATTCTGTAGTTGAGCTGAAATTTTTGTAAACTTTCGAAAAATAGCGTAAGTATTGTAAATATTTCAGGTATAAAAACACATGGCGTGTCTCATAATTATGTGGCTGTGACTGGAGAAATGGGAATTACGGGATTTGTGACCAGTGTAGCACTTGATCAAATAGCACACTCCTGTAGCCTGATAATGATATATGATGCTTCTTAGAAGCATGATGTGTGTTTCATTAATGGAATGGCAAACAGTGCAGATCCAGATCAGACTGGTACGCAGGTACGCAGGCTGACCTGGATCTACACTGGTCACAGAACCCATAAGCCTCATTTCTCCAGTCACAGACTTGGTGTTAACGAAGTGAAAACTTGATCTTACATGAAACCAATAAATTTTCTTTATTGTATCATTTCATGTCACAAGATGATATATAGTGATCTTGCATTTCTATGCAAGATCACTGTATAAATTCTCCTTTTTATATCACGACTATATATCCTGGATATTATCAATTATCAAACTAAATGGCTGCAGCCCACATGATGATTCCATTTCCCAAACTGACTGGCCTTGACATACACTATACACATATACGTCACAGAATTACTTAACCCTTTCAACACCATAGGCCTGTATAGTGGTATTGGCAAACAGTGTAGATCCGGATGAGCCGGCTCGTGACGAGCCGTCTCATCAGGATCTGTACTTTTTGCAAGTAATTTTCATATTTTTAAGAATAAAAACACCCCCTTGTCATAAATGGACTCGTCTAAAAATAATTTTATGATGATTGGATTGGTTGCAAAATTAACATATCAAAATCCATTCCAGTTACTTGGGGGTGAAAGGGTTTAAATGACCATGCATCTGTGAAACATAACAAAGAATGTCTGATATGAAGGAAAACTGAACAGTGGCTGTCATTGATGTGATAATACGGCTTTCGGGTTTTGTGACTGGTGTTTGTCTGATCAGGATCTGCACTGTTCGCCATTCCATCAATAAAAGACCTGCCATGCTTTTAACACCAATAAGGATCATTATCAGACTACAGGAGTGTGCTATTTGATCAAGAGCTACACTGGTCACAAATCCCATTTCTCCAGTCACAGCCATTAATTTGCCATGGAATTACAGTGCAACCTCTCTACAACAGCCACCCATGGGAAGGCACAAAACTGGCTGTTGTAGAGAGGTGGCTGTTGTAGGGAGGTTAATGCTGAATTAAATTTTGTCGTCTGCTGTTATTTATTTTCTTCGATTATTCTCATAAAAAACATTCCAATGGAAATGATTCTAAAGTGCTGCCAAACCATGTTTTTATTGAGAATTAAGGCAAAATATAAAGCAACAGCAGACGACAATTTTCGTGCTCAGCAGTCTAAATATAGTGGACATTATCAATTTGGGATATAATATAGTGGCTGTTACAGAGAGGGTGTTGTTGTAGAGAGGTGACCGTTGAGGGAGGTTCGACTGTACTTGCAATGACCATGCATGTGTGAAACATAATAGAGAAATTCTATGTTGGAAAATGGAAATGATCATAATTTCTATGCTGAAATAAATAGAACTCGGCCAGTGTAAATTGCAGGGGGGATTTACATTCCAAATGACAAATCCTGAAAATGGCTAAACAAACATATTTTTGCAACCACAAATGCGTAAAAGTGTGCTTCCCATGTTGAAACATTAGTAATTTTCTGCAATTATCAGGAACCTCAAAGCCTGATTTCAAGTTATTTCCTGAAAATTCCCACCGTTGACAATGACTTCACTTACGGCCACTTCGCCGGCATTTTGGAGGAAGTTGCAGGCGTCGTCTATAGCCATCAACGCACACTTCCTGCAATGGAGCGATAACATGTGAATACAAGGTGGGAATCGAAAATTGTCGTCTGCTGTTATTTCATATTTTGTTATTTCTGGTTTGGCAGCATTTCAGAATCATTTCCATTGGAAAGGATTCTGAACTGCTGTTAAACATTATTTTGATGAGAAAAAGAGAAAATGAAAAATAAACAGCCGATGACAATTTGAATTCAGCATTGTACGGAATAAACATCACACATATAAGCAACATTACAGAAGATAACAACATTAACTTTTATTTGAATTTTTTTTTTCTTCTGAATAAATCATTCCTAAAACTTACTGATTTAAATTTTGTTGTCTGATATTTTTGAATAAATTTGAGTGTAATATTTCAACAAAAACATGTTTTAACAGTGTATGAGAATCATTTCAAATATAGAGGTTTCCCATGTACCGCCGATAGTACATTTCATTAACAAATAATACAAAACTGAAAAAGAGCGGACAACAATTTTTGTTTCCATGAAAGACGAGAAACGAATAACGTTATCTGCAGCATTTATATCGGACTTGTTTTCAAAATTGGCAATACACAAGAACTTAGATCTCCATTTGAGACGATACTTATTTCCTATCAGAATATATTTTTGTTGACAAATTCTACAATATATGTTTGGAAATATTGTAGATCCAGAGGTGGTGCTTGCAATAAGCCATCTCATCATGTCCTGCTTGTGAAAAACCGCTGATGTTTAAAAAGTTACCCATGTGTAATGAAATCTGTAAATTGACATGGAATAGTCTATGGAAGTTGCTTGGTCCTAACCCTAAAACACTGCTATCTAATTTTGTTGTCGTCTGCTGTTTATTTTTTATTTTCCATTTTTATCATCAAAAACATGCTTTGACAGCATTTTAGAATAATTTACAGCATTGGAAATGATTCTTGAGTGCTGTCAAACCATGTTTTTATTGAGAAATAAGGCAATATATAAAAGCAACAGCAGACGACAATTGTTGTGTGTAGTGGTCTAAGGGTTAAGCCATATTTTTTTAAAAGTAAACAGCGTAGGCCCTGATCAGATTGCACGTTATAGTGGTATTGGCAAACAGTGTATACGGCTCGTGAACGAGCCGTCTCATGAGGATCTGCACTTTTAGCAAGTAAATTTCATATCTTTGAGAACAAAAACACCCCCTTTACATAAATGGACTACCGGTAGTCTGAAAATCATATTGTGATGGGTGGTATTGGTTGCAAAATTAACATATCAAAATCCATTCTAGTTACTTCGGGGTGAAAGGGTTAAAGGTATTCTCTCATGGAGAAACCACTCATTGCCTAATAACCATTAGCTAGTGAAATAAAATGGCTGTGTTGGGAGAAATAGGGCTTATGTTATTTCTGACCAGTCAACATCTGTAGCCGATTTCATCAACATTGCAAAGCATACTTATCTAGCAAAGTATACTTTGTGGGAGTAATCATTTATTTTTCCCGAAATGCACTATTTCATATAGAACTAACAACTGCATATATTTGATGATTAAAAGTATGCAGAATTATTATACTGAATTTATTTCATTATCACAGCCAAAATGGCTGTGATAATGTAATAAATTCAGTACAATAAAAATTAATAAATTTATCCTAAAATTGAAAATTTCTCCCTCAAAGTAAACTTTGCTAGCAAAGTATACTTTGCCATGTTGATGAAATAGGCTACTGGTCTGCTAGCACGGTCTAGCTGTCACATTTAGCATAAGTCATGTTTGTATGGAGCCTGAGAGATGTTTCCCTAACTGAATGTCGAACAGTGCAGGCCCTGATCAGACTGCACAAATGTGTAGGCTCATCTGGTCACAAAGATCATGAGCCCAATTTCTCCATTCACAGCCACAATTAATATTACAGTGTACACATCTGAATATAGTCATGCATATATGCGAAATGGACTGACATGGAGCCCAATAACTCCATGGAATAAGAAAGCAGTAACATATTGATGTACATCTCAAAACTAACAATTTAGTGTCAACTTTTTTAAGTCATTTGACCTCGACATTGAAGAACACAGGGGCTGCATGGGTGGACTAGCTATCAGAATGAAAATATGGATGATGACACATAAGTACTAGCATTATGAAGTTTCAAGCCAATCTGACTTACTTCGAGTCGTGGCAGATATATTATGTAACCGAAATCTATAATCAGATGGCCGTGGCCCGCATGTCGAGCCCGCCGAGGCATTTGATGGTATTTCTAAAAACTTTAACGCAGATTTCGGACGGACGGACGGACGGACGGACGGACGGACGTTCTTACAAATGGATACTTATGTGGCTTATCACATGTTAAATATTAGCCACATAAAACGATTTTTAGCCACATAAAAGGATTGTTTAGGTGGCTAATTGTAACCAACCCTATCCTTTACTAAGTCCATAACCCTGTGGGGCTAGCCACATAAGTACCCTAATGTGTGCCCGGACGGACGGACACACGGATGCACAGACGGACGCACGGACGTACGAACGCCATTGTGATCACTATGTCTCGCTTTCCGCAAGCGGGCTCGACAAAAATTGAATGCTTCATAAGCCATACAAACCATGCCCTTATCTAAGCCACAACTCAATTAATTGTTAATTACTCATACAACACCAATGTGACTGAAATTGCAATATCACACAGCTTAATTACAATTTGACACACCCACTTTATTAGTGCATTCTGCTACAAACATTTAGTTTCAAATTTAAAATCCCCTGGCAGGGATAGTCTTGCTTTAAGTTCAACACCCTGTGGGTTCTTCACAGCTTATACTGTATACAGTGTCAAACTAGAAAGTTGATAAATGCTGTCTAATGCACACATAACTTTTAACATTGAGATAAACTCAGCCAATAAGAAAAATAAATGGGCTATAACTCTGAAACCAGCCATGGTTGAATACCGGTAAGTCATCCGAGTTATCGTCAATGTAAGCATGTTGACATAGTTTGGTGGAAATTGGACTTAAACATTTCGAGTTATCGCGGTCACAACCTCAGCCAAACAGAATGGGGCAATGATGACACTGGTAATGTGACATACGTGTTGAAGTCCAATGCCCAACCTGCGGGACCCCTTGAAACCCCTCTGAGGGCAACAATGGTTGCTTTTCCTTATGGAACATAGGCGCGTTTCACTAAACTTCGTATCACTAAAATGTTTGTAAGTGCAAAATGATGATAGTCGGTAAATTTCACATCAACAACGTTTTCTTGTAAACAATTAATGGATTTACATTTAATTGAGCATAGGCTGCATATATGCAGCCTATGCTCGATAAATGTAAATCCATCAATTGAAATTTTCAGACGATACTAAATTTGCACTTTTAGTCATACAAAGTTTAGTGAAACGGCCCACAGAAGAGACCACCATCAAAATGGTTTATTCAGTGATCACACTTGTTTGACAACCAGAATGACAATATCACCTCCGTATCTAGTGATCAAGGTCAGATAACATCTGTCCTAGATGTATCTGAACCATTAAAGACATTAAATATGCACATTTGTTGTTGCATGGTAGCAGTGAAAGTTTGAATCTAGCATGAGGCTAAAGGAAATAGAATACACAACTTACATTGCATACAGATGGTCATAGGAAAACAAAGACATAACCGAGTGGTCAGAAGACAATGAAGCACGCCTGGTGATGCTTGACCTTGGGATTAGCGAAGACAAGAGAATCATGGAAGTGTCACAGCACAATAGAGGACTGAGAGCAAGGCATGTGTGAAATATCAAGAAGCGGTGTGAAAGGAAACAGACATTAGCTACAAATTTTCCCCACCGTAAATTTTGTGAACTCACTAAAATTGTGACCTTGGGGTTAGCGGGGGTATGAGGGTCATAGTTCTGTTACAGAATTAGAGAAAAACATTAGAAGACAGCATGTTTGAAATATCGAAAAGTGTGGTGAAAGGAAACTTAACGTTATGTTTACGAACACACAAAGATTGAGACCTTGGCCTTGGGGTTAACAGGGGTATGACGGTCGTGGATTTGTCACAGCATGATAGAGAATCATTAGAGAAAGGCTTGTGTGAAATATCAAGAAGTGGGATGTAAGGAAACAGAAATTTTAACAGATTTCCCTCAAGGTTAAGTTAATGAATGCACTAAGATTGTGACTTTGACCTTGGGGTTAGCGGGGTATGACAGTGATGAGTTTGTCACAGCATGATAGTGAACATTAGAGAAAGGCATATGTGAAATATCAAAACATTTGATGAAAGGGAACAGAAATTATAACAAATTTCACCCAAGGTTCAGTTTTCAAATTTTTGAAGATGGATGGACGGACGGACAGACACTGACTACGACGCCAGTCATATTCCATATGCACTCCTTACTTCGGAAGGCAGGCTAAAAAAGAATGACCCCGACGTTGAGGTGAAGGTAGGGTAGGGCATTTTGTACAGAATGGTGCAGGATGGTGCAGTAAGACATCAGCCAAATATGAAAGCGTTCCATAAAGGTGAACAGAAATTGTAACAAAATGTTAAGTTTAAGTTATGGATGGACAGATGCCTGGATGGACGGACATTCTTAAAAATAGTGTTTATGTGTCTACGAGCCCCTGAAAGCCCCTCGAGTACCTACGGAATAAACCGCATAAATCGATTTTTAGCCACATAAACCGTTTTTAGGGTATTTAGTGGGTATGCTGGGGGTTAATAATGATAAGTACAAACTTCATCGATGGGGAATGTTGTTTACATATTCACACAAAATCACGGGAATTGTTATGGGTACCCATTAGTAAGTTAAATTAGCATTTCATTAACAAACTATGGTTATGAACACTGCAGGTTAATTAAACCTCTGAATTTTGTACACTTTTTTGTTTTACTGACATTTTTTGTTCCTATCATATTTTCAGTATAAGATCTATTCAGAGAGTAACTTAACTGTAGAATACGGGAAACAAAATTGTCGTCTGCTGTTGTTTCATATTTTGCCGTTTTTCACTTTAGCACTTTAAAATCATTTGCAATGGAAATGATTCTACTATTCTGCCAAACTATGTTTTGGTTGATACAAATGGAAAATAAAAAACATGACAAAATAGCTGTGACTGGAGAGATGGGGCTTATTGGTTTTGTGACCAGTATAGCTCCTAATCAAATAGAACACTCCTGTAGCCTGATGACGATCTATATTGAAGCACAACAGGTGTTCCATTGAATAAATCATTGAAAGACATGTATGTGAACACATGCTAGTTTATCTTAATAAATTTAATCTAATTTATGGGCGACAATCAGGGTTTAGAAGTAATCATTCATGTGAAACTGCCTTAAATGCTATTATTGATGACTGGATTACTGCAATAGACAATAATGATGTTGTTGGAACAATTTTTCTAGACCTATCCAAAGCTTTTGACCTTGTAAATCATAAAATACTGCTACAGAAATTACATAGCTACATGTATCAATTTAGTGCTAACTGATTATCTTGGTTTCAGTCTTATTTACATGACCGCACACAACAAGTCTCAATTTCTGGTAAACTATCTAATCCCCAGCCAATTATCTCCGGTGTTCTACAGGGCTCTGTGTTAGGACCATTACTTTTTGTACTGTACATTAATGATCTGTCATTACAAGCAGAAAATTCACTTATCGATATGTTTGCCGATGACACTACTCTTACCGTGATGGGCAGATCAGTCGTTTCAATTGCAAATGATCTCAATAAGGATTTAGATTCTATTGTTAAGTGGTGTAAGGACAACCATATGTGCATAAACATTGGTAAAACAAGAGCAATGCTAATTTCTTCAAATCAAAAACAAGCGTCTATTAATTGTAACAAGCCTGATCTAAAAATTAATGATTTATTAATCCAATATAGCAATGAAGAACGACTTATGGGTATTACTATTGATGGCACACTGTCATGGTCTGAACAAATAACAAGAATTGTCAAGAAATGCAATTCATTGCTTTACTTACTAAGTCGTGTGAAACAATACTTAGACATACCATCAAGAAAGCTGTTCTTTAATGCATATATATTACCTCACCTTGATTACTGTTGTACGATCTGGGGAAACAGTAATGATGAATTATTGAATCAAATAATAAAATTTCAGAAACGATCGGCAAGGCTAATTCTGAATGAAGATATTTATACTCCTTCAGCCACACTATTCAAAGAGCTTGGCTGGATGCAGTTTGATGCAAGGGTTGATTATAAAAAGGCTATTTTAATGTATAAATCTCTAAATAAAATTTCTCCAACATATCTCCAAAATAAATTCACTTATACACATGAAATTCATAACCTAAATCTGCGTTCTTTTGTAAATAGCTTACTTTATGTACAAAAGCCACATATATATATATAGAGAAATATTCCGAAAATCCCTAGCCTACACTGGATCTCGAATCAGGGGCCTATTTCATCAACATTGCAAAGTATACTTTACTAGCAAAGTATACTTTGAGGGAGTAATCATTTATTTTTCCTGAAATGCATTATTTCATATAGAACTAACAAATGCATATATTTCATGATTAAAAGTATGCAGAATTATTATACTGAATTTATTACATTATCACAGCCATTAAATGGCTGTGATAATGTAATAAATTCCGTATAATAAAAATTAATAAATTTAAAAAAAAAATGAAAATCTCTCCCTCAAAGTATACTTTGCTACTAAAGTATACTTTGCAATGTTGATGAAATAGGCCACTGGAACAATCTCCCAGATACGGTAAGGCAAGCACAAAGTCTGGTATCATTCAACAACCTGTATTTACAATGGTACCATGCACAGCAACATCACTTCTAACTTTCTGCTTGTCTATTAAACACCAGTGTCTAATCTTGACCAAATTGTAAATCACAAGTCTTTTATGCATGTTTATAATGTACATAGTATGTATGTATGTTTGTATAGTATGTATATTTTATAGTTAGAGAGGGCCTCAGGGAAGATTGGATTTACCAACTGATGTTTTACCCTCATTAAATAAAGTCATTATTATTATTATTATTATTATTATAGAATGGCGAACAGTGTAGATCCTGATCAGACTGTGCAAATGTACAGGCTGATCTGGATCCACACTGGTTGCAAAACCCATAAGCTCCATTTCTCCAGTCACAGCCACAATTATGATACACATTCAGACACTTGATGGTTGTCAAGGATACTAAGTTTTAACTGGCTGAAAACTGTGGCAAGACAAGCAACAAACAGGATTTTCAGTGTCAAAAAGAGGCATCACTCCAGATGGATTTATCAACAGCAAAATTAAATGAAAATGAATGGGGTTTAATGTCCCAGCAACAGCTGAGGTCACATAGGGACGGGACCACAGTTTAAAGTCTCATCGGATAGACCAGTGGGATGGAAATACTATGAAAGCTATTAACCCTTTTCATGCCGAGGATACGCCAATTCCTACATATATGTTCCTTCTATGCGCTCAGAAGCATATGTCTAGTCGAGACGGTTCAAATGAGTGGTCACAACATATACATTCATCGAGAAGTAACAAAAATAAAAATAAATTTCGAAAGGAATTGGTTAACTATGCCCTAGGGTAGTATTTAAGTCCTGGGGCCCGTTTTGAAACTAAACTTTGTACGACTAAAATGTTCGTAAGTGCAAATTTAGGATCGTCTGGAAATTTCAATTGATGGATTTACATTCATTGAGCATAGGCTACATTGTTAGTGTGACATTTACAGACTATCAAAATTTTGCACTTACGAACATTTTAGTCGTACGTTTAGTGAAACGGCCCCCTTAGTGTGGCAGTTATACAGTATAATCCAGAATAATTGTGCACTTTGTGACAAAAGCATGAGATTTGGTACACATACCCTTTGAAGTATACTAAGTCATTAACGATTGGGTACCCATTGATATTTCCTTGGTAATGGCCGCCATCTTGAATTACAAAATGGCCGCCATAATTACAACTTTATGTAAATTTTTGTAGTTTGGTTATAATAAAAACAAAAAATGTGTGGGTATTTAAAGATAGAATGAATACACAAGTATGCAAACTGAATTTAATGATATCAATACATCACAATCAATTGTATTTTCAAGATGGCCACCAAGAATATAGTGCCACACATTTACCAAATGAGCTCCCAATCATATTTAGTGTGTTACATAATTCATAAACTCAACTATTACCATTAATACACTTCCACATGGGTAGATACTTGAATATATGTAGCTGTAAACGTACAACTAGATATGGCATACACCGTATTGACTCTACAACATCATGTGTCTTCGGGATTTTAATTCCATTTGCATTCTAATAATAACGTGTTCAACACTTTCTGTTTTATTGTTTTGTATTGTAAATATAATGTTTGTTTATGTCAGTGCTGTATTGACAGTTTTCCACATAGCTACGCATGAATTACGGAATGCCGACTTCCTGTCATTTCAATGCAGATTATATGGGCCACATGCTGAGAAAAAGGCCATTACATATTTGGCAGTCATTCTGAATAATTTTTCATAGTTCTGCTTGTATCATTAATAATACTTCTACTTTGACTGACTTGCGATCAGTGTAGGCCCTGATCAGACTGTGCAGATGCTGGTAGCATATGTCGTAATGTCATTTTTCTCAGCTGGGGCCCCATATATATTATATTCATGAATTAACATTCCTAAAACTAGGCAATCACTGTCTGTGCTTTTCATGTATCAACACATTCACCACTACATTCACATAGTTCAGTGCATTGAAGGTCAGATGTTCTACATTTACATTTCCTCTTGCAGCCCTTTTTACAACCACAGTGCACAAGCTCATGACATGACATTGATGCATCCGGCAATTCAGACCAGAAGGTCTTCCATCCTGTATCACTTGACATCCAACCCCATTGTTCAGGACTAGGTATATGTGGCACTTGTGTTCTAGCTTGTGACCAAACATATCCTGCTTGATATGTGGCTCTTTTCACATGTTGGAGCAATGTCGCTTTAGTTGGAGGAATGTTCTCAATGCTTCGAGATCCTTGAGCAAACAATTCTTTTCTCGCTTCATTGATGTTGTCCACGATGCATGTTCTACTGTACATACGAATAACAAACGTTTCTACTTCATGTAGACATTGCGGAGTGACTTCTGTTGGTCTTGTCAATAGCTCCAGAAATACGGGGGTCACTGTAGGACAGTCATTCCATGCCACCCACGCAGTCTTCTTTCCACGATCGAGAAAGCTAGATACTGTAACACAGCCCGTAAGCGCATGAAACATTAGTAATGCCTTTGCCTTCGTATGACCCAATTTTCTGACTATGAAGTGAATAGGAATGTGCCGAAAATGTTTTCCGGTACCAAAACTAATCCAAAGTTCATCTAGATCCATATCATTGAAATGGGATACTGCTAAAACTACAACGTCCGTATCTGCTGTCCGTATAGCTACTTTGCGATACCCCTTCCGACCACAATGATCCACGTGTAATAAGATCCTGGTATCAGCCTCTTCGTGGTCACATGGCTGCAATGGCTGCATGTACTCCTGATTATCCGGTCCAGCCATGACTACATTCATATCACATGTACTTATGACCACCTTTTTATCAGTATTAACAGATTGAATGCAGCTTGACAAGTACATGAACAATTCCTCTTTATTCTGATCAATCCTGAGAAAAATCTCCCAATTAGATGGTATAGGTGTATCAGCAAGTACCCTGTGTCTTTGTGCATGTTCGTGCATTCTGCGACCCGCAGCAGACCCCTTCAGACTATCAACAATATATCTATCCCATACAATATCAATTCTACGAACAGTTTCCAACTGAGATGCAATATATGGAATGAATACATTATGTGAGTGAGTGAGTGAATAGGGTTTAACGTCCGCTTTTCTGACATAGAGGTACAAGCCTCAGGGAGTCTACACGCAGACGGGTCAACGGGGTCGTGTCCCGTATCCACCTGCATACATTATGTGAATAGTTCTAGCCCCACCTGGTCTCAGTATGTGTACAATTACTGCACCATCCAGTACTTTAGCATCCACTATAGGACTAGTTTGTGATGGATGGTTATTCATATCCTCAGTTAGGCAATTTAATAAATTGGACTTTGTTCCTTGTCGCAGGTCCCCCATATCAGAAAGTGAAGGTGGATATTTCTGGTTTTCATGTTGGAAAAAGTTGTCAAGATCACCTTGTCTAGACTGACATGCAATATATAATCTTGCAAATAGAGTATAGTTTGTTGTCATTGATTGAAATTGTTCCTTGCTTTTCGAGCGTTGTTTTGTATGAACAGAACTAACAATTTGCATTTTGTTTTTTTCTGTTGATATCACTCAATGGTTTATTGGATGAATGTGTGAGTCTCTCATCAACAAAACTAGAGTATTGTGTTCTTCCAACATCTTCAATGGTGTATACAGTTTTGACCACATCATCATTCATGATAGTTTTTGTGTCAAGTGTTAACAGGTCTCCAGTGTCTTCACAAAATGGGTTTCCCTTTTCATCAATAGCTGATACTAAATCAGTTACATGTGTGGCAAACTCCTTTTGAGCAGTACGACTTTGTTCATGATGCTTAACCATTTCATCTGCTCTACATGGTTTGTGATTTTGCTCATATTCCACAATTACTCTCGAAATCTCAGGTCCTGCCACCATCCACTTGCGCATTTTCTGTTAACCCCACAGCACCTCCGTCACCTTTTATCACTTTGTTTAGTTGCTCGTGGCACTGATCAATAGCCATAGCTGAGAAGGCATGTCGAGACTTCTGAACCGCAAAATGACCAAGTACAAATTCTCTATGAACAACTGGGTGAGTTGTTTGTAGATTCACCATGTCACTGATGTGCACAGGTAACCATCTTGCATAGTTCGTATGGTCGAAAGCAAACATCCATGGTACAATTTGCAGGAGACATTGAGCATACATATCAAAATTTCGTTCTCTTATTGAATGTACATACTGCAAGAGTGTCAACTCCATGTGTAATGTTGTAGACCAGTATTTAAACTGGGGTTGAGTTTTGCCTTGAGCAACACACCTTTGCTCAAATGGAAGAGGTGTATACGGACAGTACATATTTATACCATAACATAAGGCCCTGATATTCATCCACCCCATTGTCCTGGGGCTGTGGGGATAATTATATTATGAAATATCACTTGCACATGCATATTATCTTTCAAAAGAACTGTGCACGCCTTCGAAAGTTTAGACACATACCTGGTATTTAATTATGGAACGTTTATGGTGACTTTCATTTAAATGTTGAATTCAGTTTCGGTTCCCAGAGCTCCAAGACTTTGATAAATTGATAATTAGCACTCACAATTGTTAACAAGAGGCCCAAATGGGCCTGTATCGCTCACCTAAAAGCCTCCATAGTGGTCATCTTGATTTCACAAAGACTCTTCACTTACAACTTCAAATGTTCCACAGAATTTGTTGGTACCTTCTGATCTAACATATATTGCGAATGTGCATGTGATTTACTGCTATAAATTCGATTTGATATATAAAATGACCATATTCGGTCAAAAATAAAATTTGACCCCTATTTGACCCCTCGGGCCATGACCATTTTTGACCCAGAGGCCACCATATGAACAAATCTGAATCAGCGTTAACTATCGATCATTCATACAAAGTTTCGTCGAAATCGGCCTGGCGGTTTGTGAGAAGAAGATTTTTTGACAATTTGACCTACTTTTCAACGGCAGACATCTTGGATTTGGTGATGACCTCCATTTTTACAAAAATGAACAGGCTTCACCAACAAACCATTTCAGTTAAGTTTGGTCAATATCGGCCAAGCAGTTCACAAGAAGAAGTCCTTTGAAATCTTTAGTAAAAGAACAACCTTTTGACCTGTCGGTGGCCATCTTGGATGACGTAATCATCTGATTTTGGCAAAACATGCTCCAGAGTGATCGTCTCGTCGATACCTTGGATTGGATATATTATATGACCATATTCGGTCAAAAATATAATTTGACCCCTAGTTGACCCCTCGGGCCACGCCCATTTTTGACCCAGGTGCCACCATATGAACAAATCTGAAACAGCGTTAAATATCAATCATTCACACCAAGTTTCGTCGAAATGAGCCTGGAGGTTTGTGAGAAGAAGATTTTTTGGACAATTTGACCTACTTTTCAATGGCGGACATCTTGGATTTGGTGATGACCTCCATTTTAACAAAAATGGACAGGCTTCACCCACAGACCATTACAGTTAAGTTTGGCCAATATCGGCCAAGCAGTTCACAAGAAGAATACGTTTGAAATCTTTAGTAAAAGAACAACTTTTTTACCTTTCGGTGGCCATCTTGGATGACAAAATCATCTGATTTAGACAAAACATGCTGTAGAGTGATCGTCTCGTCGATACATTCGATCCGATATACTATATATATTCGATCCGATATACTATATGGCCATATTCTGTCAAAAATAAAATTTGACCCCCATTTGACCCCTCGGGCCACACCCAATTTGACCCAGGGGCCACCATATGAACAAATCTGAAACAGCGGTAACTATCAATCATTCTTACCAAGTTTCATCGATATCGGCCTGGAGGTTTGTGAGAAGAAGATTTTTTTGACAATTTGACCTACTTCTCAACGGTGGCCATCTTGGATTTGGTGATGACCTCCATTTTAACAAAAATGAACAGGCTTCACCCACAGACCATTACAGTTAAGTTTGGCCAATATCGGTCAAAGCAGTTCACAAGAAAAAGACGTTTGAAATCTTTAGTAAAAGAATGACCTTTTGAACTATCAGTGGCCATCTTGGATGACGTAATCATCTGATTTAGACAAAAAATTCTCCAGAGTGATCGTCTCGTCAATACCTTCGATTTGATATATTATATGACTATATTCGGTTAAAAATAAAATTTACCACTATTTGACCCCTCGGGCGACGCCCATTTTTGACCCAGGGGCCACCATATGAACAAATCTGAAACAGCGCTAACTATCGATCATTCATACCCAGTATCGTCGAAATCGGCCTGGCGGTTCGTGAGAAGAAGATTTTTTAAGAATTTGACCTACTTCTCAACGGCGGCCATCTTGGATTTGGTGATGACCTCCATTTTAACAAAACTGAACAGGCTTCAACCACAGACCATTACAGTTAAGTTTGGCCAATATCGGCCAAGCAGTTTACAAGAAAAAGACGTTTGAAATCTTTAGTAAAAAAGAATGACCATTTGAACTATCGGTGGCCATCTTGGATGACGTAATCATATGATTTAGACAAAAAATGTTCCAGAGTGATTGTCTCGTCAATACCTTCGATTTGATATATTACATGACTATTCGGTTAAAAATAAAATTTGACCCCTATTTGACCCCTCGGGCGACTCCCATTTTTGACCCACGGGCCACCATATGAACAAATCTGAAACAGCGCTAACTATCGATCATTCATACCAAGTATCGTCGAAATCGGCCTGGCGGTTCGTGAGAAGAAGATTTTTTAAGAATTTGACCTACTTTTCCATGGCGGCCATCTGGGATTGTCGATGACCTCCATTTTAACAAATCTGAAATGGCATCACCCATATATCATCCCTGTGAAGTTTAACCAATATCGGCTCAGCAGTTCGGGAGAAGAAGATGATTGAAAATGTTCACGGACGGACGGACGGACGGACGGACGGACGGACGGACGACGGACACTTTGCCATAACAATAGCTCACATGAGCTTTGCTCAGGTGAGCTAAAAATAATAAAAGGTACATACTCGCATCTCATTTAGTATTCCATTTAAGAGTATGCGTATTACATTTAGAAAAATATATATTTAGACAATGAGCTATGGAAAATAAAATGAATTGGTGGCCATTTTGAAATTTAACCTAACATACAACTAGGTGACCATTGTTACATCGAATCTGAATTACTAGACCTAGTTTTTATACTCATTTAGACACTAAAACCGTGATTATAGACTACATAGAAGCAACACTGTTGCAAATATTGAAATCCATGGCGGCCATTTTGAAAATCAAAATGGCGACCGTTACCAAGGGGATATCAATGGGTACCCAATCTTTAATGACTTAGTATACTTCAAAGGGTATGTGTACCAAATTTCATGCTTTTGTCACAAAGTGCACAATTCTCCTCTATAACTGCCACACTACCTGTATTCTACCCCTGAGCCACAGCACATCCCTGATCTGACAAGCAAAGCGTGATCAATCGACGGTAAAACGAGGGTAAAAAGAAATGTCCGCCCCCACCCCAAAAAATGTGTAGGGTCATAAACAATTCAACATCAACTGACAATAACCAGCAACAACAGAACTAACTACAGTGTTGAAAACTGGTAACATCAATGGCAGCATATTTTGATTGATTTAATTTCAATCCAATATTCATTGAACCCTTACGACGTTGAATTAAATGAGGTCATCTTCAGTTTATTTTTTTATTTTTTATTTTTCTCAATGAAAACATGATTGGCATGCAGTGCGTGAGAATTGTTGCCAATGGAGATGATTCTCAACTACAGCCAAAACATGTTTTTGTTCAGAAATAAGTTAAAAATTAAAAATAGCAGACGGCAATATGTTTCCGCAACAACAACAACAACAAGGTCATGTACAAATGGGTCATCACAAATGTGGTTGTGACTGGAGAAAAAAGTGAATGGGTTTAACATCCAAGCAACAGCTTAGATCATAGAGACGGGAGTGACTGGAGAAATGGAGCTTATGGGTTTTGCGACCAGTGTAGATCCCGATCAGCCCGTGCATTCGCACAGGCTGATCAGGATCTGCACTGTTCACCTTTCCATCAAAGAAACAGACGGCATGCTTCTAGCAAGCTATACAGATTGTCGTCAAGCTACAAAAGTGTGCTATTTGATCAGGAATTGCACTGGTCACAAATCCCATGAGCCCCTTTACACCAGTCAAATATAACAGCAGTGCCAGAATGGTCCGACATTCCTCCAGCCACTGTCTGGACCAACAAATGAAAATTTGAATTGAAAAACAAAAATATGAACTCAAATTTTATAACATTTGCTTGACCTGGACCTTTGGTGTCGGGTAATGCTTGATAAGCTATAAAATCAAAACTTGAAAACTGAATGACTTAACCCTTACACCGCTATCTTATTTTTTTTATCGTTTGCTGTTTATTTTCTATTTTCCATTTTTATCATCAAAAACATGCTTTGACGGCACTTTAGAATGATTTACAACATGCTTTGACAGCACTTCAGAATCATTTCCATTGGAAATGATTCTGAAGTGCTGTCAAAGCATGTTTATTTTAGAAATAAGGCAAGATATAAAAGCAACAGCAGACGACAATTGTTGTGTGTAGCGGTCTAAGGGTTAAGTTTGAAGTTCAAAGCAATCTGACCTTCAGTTGCAGAGATATCAAGGTATGATAGCAATGTGATTGTAACTCACTTTTCCCCCTTTAAAAGTGACATTTTTTTGCATTTTCAAATGTACATTCATTAAAAGTATTACAATTGAGACACGCCATGTGATGTTGTACCTAAGAACATGTGCGATTTTTCATTAAATTGATTTACAAAAACTGTGAATGACGTCGAGTCGACAAAATTTTCATAGCAAGTGTGGAAATCAATTCCGCATTTGCTATGAAAATTTTGTCAAGTTTCAAAGTTATTTACGGAAAATATCGTAAATTTTGTAAATATTTTTCATGAAATATCACACATGTTCTTAGGTACAAAATCACATGGCGTGTGTCAATTGAAATTCCAACGTTTAAATACAAAATGGTCATGAGACAAACAATTGCAGGTACCTAAAACCTTTTTTTACTAAATGGAATGACAAAACTATATACCCCTCAGTAAAAAATATATGCTAGAGCATAAAACAATTCATTTGAAATGCACTGGTTCTGCACTGCACTACAGCGCATACATTTCCGACAACAAATGCAGCGGTTCCATGATCATGAGGAGATGCCACTCAGCTCTACATAGACTTGTGATACTACTATGTGGCCATTTGACACTGAAGCACACATGTACACATCTGACAACCCATGACGTCTGATTCTAAATGTAACTTTCTACACATTGAAACATATAATGAATAGACTTAATAGATATTGGCGAAATACTAAGGCATAATAAGTGTTAAATTGAGACGAAATGCTATGCTTTCATTCATCGAGAAACTAGGGCAAACAATAAGTAACCATCAACATATTTTTTGGTCAACCGACCAGATACATCTACTGTTTTTTTTAATTTTTCTTCTCAGTAAATGTTTTTTATCAGCACATGCGAATCATCTCCATGGCAGAACACATTTATACCATAACAACCTTAAACATTTGGACACCATTTGTTTTCGGAAACCCCTATAAAAATAGGGGTTTCCCAAAACAAATTGTATACAAATTATTATTATTGACATAAATAGGTACATGTACCATACCAACCCTAAACATGGGGACACACTTTGTTGTGGGAAACCAGATATTTATATGAGTTTCCTGGAATAAACTGTGTCTGAATATTTAGGGTAAGTTATGAAGACAATTTTGACGTAAAAAAACAGCAGATGATAATATTTATTTCACACGTCAGGATAATTAATGTGGGAAAATAACGTCACAAACATCTGTTATTTAGCTCCCTTCCAGGGTGTGGGGTCACATGGTTTTCGACCGCCGTGATGTCATGTTTAGACACAGAAGACTTCCTTCAATATTTTTCTAATAGGAATGACACATTTTTATGAAAAATAGCGCAGCAAATGCATAACTGGTTGCTCTTTCATTGTACACTTTGCTTTAACTCTTTGCATGCTGGGAAACTTGTGGGCTATAAATAGTTCAAAACTTGCAGACAAAAATGCATAACAATTTCTTGTAATTCTCCCTTAAATATCATGAATATGTCTTGGAATTTCATTAGAATTGAGTCCTGAGGAAATTTCAAGACATATTTACAGTGAGAAATAAAACATATAATACTAATTCGTTGGCGGATATTTTCACAGCTAGCATGCAAAGAGTTAATGTCATACTACTGTCATTTTATTGAAGAATCGGTTAAATAAACAAGAGGGCCATGATGGCCCTAATTCGCTCAGCTGACTCCATGAACACCAGAGGAGAATGTGACATTGAGTTCATAAGTGTTTTAAAAAATTGTGCTATTGTTAGATGGCAGTTATCTTGGATTAAGCGATGACTCTCATTTTACCAAATCTGAAAATGCTTCACCCAAGAATCTTAACTTACTATGAAGTTTGGCCAGCATCGGCCACGTGGTTCCTGAGAAAAAGACGTTCAAAATCTCGAATAAATGGACCTTTTGGAGGCCATCATGGATGACATAATCATCTGATTCCGACAAATATTGCACCAGAGCAATCGCCTCATCGATACCTTCAATTTGATATATGACATGAGCATATTTGGTAAAAAATAAAATTTGACCCCACGGGCCACGCCCATTTTTGACCCCAGGGTCACCATTTTAACACATTTGAAAGAGCATTGTACATCGATCATTCCTACCACGTTTCGTCGAAATCCGACTGGCGGTTCATGAGAAGAAGATTTTTTAAGAATTTGTGCTATTTTTAGACGGCGGCCATCTTGGATTAGCGACGACCTCCATTTTAACAAATTTGAAAAGGCTTCTTCCATGGACCATAACTGTGAAGTTTATCCACCATGGGTCAAGCGGTTCGTGTGAAGAAGAATTTTGAAATCTCTAATAAATGAACTTTTGACCTTTTGGCGGCCATCTTGGATGACATGACCATCCAATTTCGACAAATAATGTACCAGAGTGATCGCCTCTTTGATACATTCGACTTGATATAGACATGACCATATTCGATCAAAAATAAAATTTGACCCCAATTTGACCCCACGGGCCACACCCATTTTTGACCCCGGGGTCACCATTTTAACAACTTTGATAGAGCATTGTACATCGATCATTCCTACCAAGTTTCGTTGAAATCCGGTTGTCGGTTTGTGAGAAGAAAATTTTTAAGAATTTATGCTATTTTTAGACGGCGGCCATCTTGGATTAGTGATGACCTCCATTTTAACAAATCTTAAAAGGCTTCACCCATGGACCATAACTTTTAAGTTTGGCTACCATGGGCCAAGCGGTTCATGTGAAGAAGAATTTTGAAATCTCTAATAAAAGAACGACCTTTTGACCTTTCGGCGGCCATCTTGGATGACATAACCATCCGATTTCGAAAAATGCACCAGAGTGATCGCCTCGTTGATACCTTCGATTTGATATATGACATGACCATATCAGGTAAAAAATAACATTTGACCCCTATTTGACCCCACGGGCCACGCCCATTTTTGACCCCGGAAAGAGCATTGTACATCGATCATTCCTACCAAGCTTTGTCGAAATCCGGTTGGCGGTTCTTGAGAAGAAGATTTTTGAAGAATTTCTGCTATTTTTAGACGGCGGCCATCTTGGATTACGTGATGACGTCATTTTAACAATTTTGTAATCCCCCTACCTAAGGACCATAACCATGAAGTTTGGTGACTATAGGCCCAATGGTTACCGAGGAGAAGACGTTTGAAAATGTTCACGGACGACGGACGGACGGACGACGGACGGACGCCGGACGGACGGACGGACGGACGGACGGACGACGGACGGACGACGGACACATTGCGGTAACAATAGCTCACATGAGCTTCGCTCAGGTGAGCTAAACAAGAGGGCTATGATGGCCCTAATTCGCTCACCTGACTCCATGAACACCAGAGGAGAATGTGACATTGAGTTCATGTGTTTTAAAAAAAATTGTAATATTTTTAGGTGGCGGTCATCTTGGATTAAGCGATAACTCTCATTTTACCAAATCTGAAAATGCTTCACCCAAGGATCTTAACTTCCTATGAAGTTTGGCCAGCATCGGCCATGTGGTTCCTGAGAAAAAGACGTTCAAAATCTCGTATAAATGGACCTTTTGGCGGCCATCATGGATGTTATAATCATCCGATTCCGACAAATATTGCACCAGAGCAATCGCCTCATTGATACCTTCAATTTGATATATAACATGAGCATATCCGGTCAAAAATAAAATGTGACCCCACGGGCCACGCCCATTTTTGACCCCGGGGTCACCATTTTCACAACTTTGAAAGAGCATTGTAAATCGATCATTTCTACCAAGTTTAGTCGAAATCCGGCCAGCGGTTCATGAAAAAAGATTTTTTAAGAATTTATGCTATTTTTAGATGACGGCCATCTTGGATTAGCGATGACCTCCATTTTAACAAATCTGAAAAGACTTCACCCATGGACCATAACTTTTAAGTTTGGCTACCATGGGCCAAGCGGTTCATGTGAAGAAGAATTTTGAAATCTCTAATAAAAGAACGACCTTTTGACATTTCGGCGGCCATCTTGGATGACATAACAATCCGATTTCGACAAACAATGTACCAGAGTGATCGCCTCATTGATACCTTCGATTTGATATATAACATGACTATATTCGGTCAAAAATTTAACCATTTTAACAACTTTGAAAGAGCTTTGTACATCAATCATTTCTACCAAGTTTCGTCGAAATCCGGCTAGCGGTTCATGAGAAGATATTTTAAGAATTTATGCTATTTTTAGATGGTGGCCATCTTAGATTAGCGATGACCTCCATTTTAACAAATCTGAAAAGGTTTCACCCATGGACCATAACTTTTAAGTTTGGTTAACATGGGCCAAGCGGTTCATGTGAAGAAGAATTTTGAAATCTCTAATAAAAGAACGACCTTTTGACATTTCGGCGGCCATCTTGGATGACATAACAATCCGATTACGACAACAAATGTACCAGAGTGATCGTCTCATTGATACCTTCGACTCGATATATAACATGACCATATTTGGTCACAAATAAATTTTGACCCCAATTTGACCACACGGGTCACGCCCATTTTTAACCCCGGGGTCACCATTTTAACAACTTTGAAAGAGCATTGTACATCGATAATTCCTAGCAAGTTTCGTCGAAATCCGGCCAGCGGTTCATGAGAAGAAGATTTTTTAAGAATTTATTCTATTTTTAGACGGCGGCCATCTTGGATTAGCGATGACCTCCATTTTAACAAATCTGAAAAGGCTTCACCCATGGACCATAAATTTTAAGTTCGGCTACCATGGGCCAAGCGGTTCATGTGAAGAAGAATTTTGAAATCTCTAATAAAAGAACGACCTTTTGACCTTTCGGCGGCCATCTTGGATGATATAACCATCCGATTTCGACAAAAAATGCACTAGAGTGATCGCCTCATTGATACCTTCAATTTGATATATGACATGACCATATTCAGTCAAAAATAAAATTTTACCCCAATTTGACCCCACGGGACACGCCCATTTTTGACCCCGGAGTCACCATTTTAACAACTTTGAAAGAGCATTGTACATCGATCCTTCCTACCAAGTTTTGTCGAAATCCAGTTAGCGGTTCTTGAGAAGAAGATTTTTGAAGAATTTGTGCTATTTTTAGACGTGGCCATGTTGGATTACGTAATGACGTCATTTTAACAATTTTGTAATCCCCCTACATAAGGACCATGACCATGAAGTTTGGTGACTATAGGCCCAATGGTTACCGAGGAGAAGACGTTTGAAAATGTTCACGGACGACGACGGACGACGACGGACGACGACGGACGACGGACACATTGCGGTAACAATAGCTCACATGAGCTTCGCTCAGGTGAGCTAAAAATGCAGAGCATGTGAAATAAACGGTACTCTATTCTTCGTGAGAGTCAATATTATAAGTTATTGTAAGGAACTTTCAGCGCAACCTTAAAGCACAAAAGTCATTGTCTTTGGCATGTTGTATATGTTGCTGTGAATGGACTAACGGGGTTTATGGGCCTTATGGGATAGCACACTCCTGAAGTTTGATAACAATCTATGTTGCATGATGGGTGTTTCACTGATAAAAAAGGCGAACAGTGCAGGCAGATCCTGCAGACTGTGCTGAGATGGGTGCACAGGCTGATCTGGGGCTAAACTGCCTGCATGACCAACAAGACCCTGGGTGCGCAAGCTGATCTGGGGCTAAACTGCTTGCATGACCAACAAGACCCGAAATGGGTCTTGTTGGTCATGCAAGCAGTTTAGCCCCAGATCAGCCTGCGCACCCATCTTCACAGTCTGCAGGATCTGCCTGCACTGTTCACCTTTCACATTCACAGTCACACATACATACATCTCAGTAATTACTGGAGCAATGTGCATGTGAAAATTATAACGGATAATCTGACATTATGGCTGTAGCCATTCCGCTGACATTTCTAGAACTAGACATATATGTCCCCATGGCATATTGGACTATAACTAGAGATTGAATGTAAAACAAGAGTGCCGAAGGTCACAATATACGCCCATCGAGGTAGTGCCAGTATACAAGGGGAGATAATTCCAAGGAAAAAGGAATCAGCAAATTTTAAGTCATTTGACCTTGACCTTCAACACAGGGGCCGCATGTGTGGGCTATATAATGGAAGTGTTGAAGATGACAAATAAGCAAATCCGACTTGGAGTTGAGTAGATACGATCGGTGAAGTAGAACTTAGTAGAGTTATTGTGTGGACAAGGATACAGAGTGTGAAAGTTAAAAATGGCCACCAAGGGGAGATAAATCATCAGAAACTTTTCAAAATTAATAGGCTTCTTCATCTTGCCGTGATAAACATGTATACCGAATTAGGTTACAATCCGTCAAGTAGACTATAGTTATTTGGCCCGCCCGCCCGCACAAGGGGAATACATGTTAAGTCCCGGTTTTTCAAATGGGCGTATAAAAAGAAAACGTTCTAAATTTACAAAACATTTCGAAGTCATTTACAAAACATTTCGAAGTCATTTGAGAAAGTCTTACAAACGTTTTGACCTTAGAAAATGGCTAAGTGTTTCTGTTGAGCACCATTTTAATGGTCACAAAAGGTTAAGGTCGTGTCATTGGTGGTGTGATTGTGTCACACATGTTCAGGTGAATGAAGTGTCCAAATATTAAAGCAATCCCCTTCAAGTAAATTGAAAATATTACATGATGGAGAAACTCATACAAAATTTTCGACGTAACAAAATGGCTGTGTTCCAGCACCATTTCAAAGGGCACAAAGGTGAAGGTCACGTCATTGGTGGTGCGAGTGTGTCACACATGTTCACGTAAATGAACTGTCCAAACATTAATGCAATCCTTCAAGTATTATTGAAGATATTACATGATGGAGAAACTCTTACAAACTTTTCTACATAACTACGGACGGGCGTATGGAACCTCAAGAGCAACGCAATATTCCCCCCTTACTATCGCATAGGGGGCATAAAAATACAGGTACTTCAGAAACTTATACCGTATATTATGATGCCATACGTGTAGTTGCCGCCATTTTGGAGATATTTCGAGAAAACTTCTATGTACATATACCTATGTACATATACATGTACTCACAAACACCATGAAATGGCTACACCTGGCTGTCGTTACATGTGTCAGGAAGCGATGATCATATCAAAATTAATCCAATAGTCACTGAGAGACGTCGGAAACTGTATTTGTTTATCTTTATTGAAATAGCAGGTACTCGTGACGTACATAACCCATCATGTAATTATACTGGGCCAGGTTGCTGAAAATGTCTGTTAGCTTAACGGACTGCTAAATCCTTAAGGATACAAAATGTCTGTTAGCTTAACTGTTTGACTGTTACATTCTTAACTCATTTCAGTCTAAGGATACAATAATTTTTGTTGAAAAAATCTCATTATTTTGTTTATGTCTAATTTTTGTAACAAAATGTCTGTTAGCTTAATGGACCGTTAACTCCTTAACTCTTTGCATGCTGGGAAAATTGTGGGCTATAAATAGTTAAAAAATAGCGGACAATAATCATCATATTTTCTTTTATTTCTCCTTGTAAATATCATGAATATGTCCTGAGGACTCAATTCTAATGAAATTCCAAGACATATTTACAGAGAAATAAAAAATATACTCCTAATTTGTTTGGCGGATATTTTCACCGCTAGCATGCAAAGAGTTAAGGACATTTTGAGCAACCAGGCCATGGCTAATTGCCAACACACGGCTAGGTAAGATCAATTTCTATACGTACCTCCCCTATTGAAATTGAAAAACCCTATTGAGAACCCTATGCAAAATTCAGAGTTCGAACTAGTGGCCTGCACGGCGACTGAGATGTATGACTTACTGCCGGATTGCCAATGCCTCAGTGTTTGTTGCATTAAAAAAATCGTGACTCCGAATGTTGGTGGCAGCTCGTCGATATTCGCCGACATTGAACACTGAAATAGGAAAACACGAATCCATATGAATTACATGAATAATGATTGGATGATGGGGACACGCCTACTCACGTTCGTAAATTTTCTGCATCCTGGTTGTCCGCTCGGAAAAAATCGTGATTTGTGCAATTAGTGGCCGCTCGTCGGTAGTCGCCGACGTTGAAAGCTGAAAAACAATGATTACATGTACATGTACCAGTACCATACTTCCTGCAGTGGACCCTCTATTAACCGGACACCAAGAAAACACCTCTGATATTATTTTTGACGAGTTTCTTGGTCATTTATCTCTGGTGATAATGCCTGTTTGTGATCACATAGCACAGAACTATGGCTAAGAATGATCAAATGCCTGATTTACAGCGAAACCTCTCTAATCTGGACACCCTGGGGACCTCCCAGGGTGTCCGGTTTAGAGGGGTTTCACTGTATATGTGTTGGCAGAATGTGTATACAGCAATAGCTGCACGTTTTCCACTTTATAGGCAATAGCTTGCACTTTATCAGGTAACGTGCCCTGTATTGACTGAATACGTACTGACTGATAACATATTGTTGTATCAGGCATTAACCTGATACAAACATCCGGGTTACAACAAAGTGTACATTGACTTTCCAATGGTCGTATGACATCACGTGACGTTACCGAATGATGTCAGTATAATGACGCAACATAAACAAGTCTGCGTTCTGTCCATGGATAACAACGTCATCTGTGGTCATAAAACGTCACCTGATAAATAGAATATCAGGCTACAGTAGGAATTCCTAGACTTGCCTGATAAACTTTATATCAAAAGACACTAGCCTGGTATTCTCTAAGTGTTGCGAGATTGTGTGCATAGCAATAGCTGCACGTTTTCCAAATTATAGGCAATAGGTTGCACTATATTGCTACACACACTGCAGTCAACAGTATAAATTTTCCGATTAACGTTATGCAGCCTATGCTAAATAAATGTAAATCCATTATTTGAAATTTCCAGACGATTCTAAATTTGCACTTACGAACATTTTAGTCACAAAGTTTAGTGAAACGGCCCCTGCACATCAGTTTGTACTGTTTTTCATCCATTCTTTAACCCATTACATTCGGAATACAAATACACTTTTACGGGTATGAATTTGTTTAAATATTTTAATTTTATTTTTGCTATTTCTCAATGAAAGTAAATGTGGTGACAACTCGTTTGAACCGTTTCTCGGGCAGGTTTACGAGAAACAGACAGTAACATATGTTGACAACAAGAATTTGTATTGTTAAAAAGGATGCAAGATAGTTATATAATTATTTACTACTTCATTTGCCATAATAACATATCATTTTTTTTAATCATTCCATGGATGTCTACCTTGTTATCAAGATATCAAGTTTTCATTTGATTAACCACATATACCCATGATATGCTATGACAAAATGTGCCTTTTGTCCTTTTACAAACAAGTGTAGACCCAGATCAGAATCTACACTATTCACCACTACATAATTAGTGAAACATACAGTCATATTGTTTCTAATGAAAACCAGAGCCAAATCAACTCATTTAATTCAAGTGTGATACTAGAAAAATAGCCAAAAATGCTTCTGAAATCTTAACCCTTTCAACACTACAGCCTTCTATGGCAGTGTTTGCAAACCGTGTAGCTCCTGCTGAGACGACTCGTGACGAGCCGTCTCTTCAGGATCTGCACTTTTTGCAAGTAATTTTCATATTTTTAAGAACAAAAACACTTTTCATAAATGGACTAGTCTGAAAATCATTTTGTGACCATTGGATTGGTCGGAAAATTAACATATCCAAATCCATTCCAGTTTGTTTTGCTTTAAATCTTCATAAAACGTTACCCAGCTACCATGCAATGTCAATAATTGAAGTCCATGTGACCTACCATTAAAGGTACATGCCCTCTCATGTTCTTTATAGGAGTTCAATAAGTGTGTAATTGTGTCACTATTCTATCAGTTCTAAAAATTAGGAGTGCCCGCTATACAGATATAATCATTTAATAATGTTTATTTTACTGATAGTAACGTGCGGTGGTATAAGGCTTCATATGCAAATGAGGCATGATATTTTTTAATTATGTATACTAATTAAATGTGTCACCGGAAAAAATAATATTTTCGACAGATTATATAAAGTATGATCATTGCACATCAAAACATAAATACAGAGAATAAATAGTAATATCCATTAACATTTTAAGGAAACACAGTTATCGCCCCTGATATCAGATATAAAATGTATAATAATGCCAATCAATACGTGGGGTAATGATGAATGAATGTTTATTTTTCCAGAACACGTCTCAGAGGATGTCTCTGATATCATTTTGTGTCCACTGAGTGGGCATGTACCTTTAAATGGAAAATAAAGTTCTGCTTTATTCCACAGTCGTCTGTTGTTGCTTTATATTTTGCCTTCTTTCTCAATGAAACATGGTTTGACAGAAATTTAGGATCAATTCCATTGGAAATCGTTCTAAAGTGCTGTCAAAGCACGTTATTGATAAGAGAAATGGAAAATAGAAAAGAACAAGAGCTGTAGGAGAACAGCATAGCTCGACTACGAGGGTTGTCGATGTACACATAGCCTTAACCAAGGTTGACTAAAATACTTAACCAAGGGAAATTAAGTAAGTAATTCAAGGTTAAATGTAGGTCAATGACAGATATAGGTCAGGGGTTATTGATGTACATCACTAGGAGATGAAGTTTTCCAAGTATGGTTGTTGTAGGCCCAGGAGTATTCCATATACAAGCTTGACTAAAAACCTTAACCAAGGGGAAATAAGTAAGTAATCCAAGTATAAAAGTAGGTCAAGGTCAAATATAGGTCAGGGATTATTGATGTACATCACTAGGAGATGAAGTTGTCCAAGTATGGTTGATGTAGGCCCAGGAGTATTCCATATACAAGCTTGACTATAAACATTAACCAAGTAATTCAAGGTTAAATGTAGGTGAAGGTAAAATATAGGTCAGGGGTTATTGATGTACATCCCTATGAGAAAAAGTTATCCAAGTATGGTGTCTGTATGCACAATAGTAATGCATATACAAGCTTGACTAAAAACCTTAACCAAGGTTGACTAAAAACCTTAACCAAGGGGATTAACTAATTAATTCAAGGTTAAATGTAGGTCAAGGTGAAATATAGGTCAGGGGTTGTTGATGTACATCACTAGGAGATGAAGTTGTCCAAGTATGGTTGGTGTAGGGCCAGGAGTATTCCATCTACAAGGTTGACTAAAAACCTTAACCAAAGAGAATTAACTAAGTAATCGAAGAGGAAATGTAGGTGAAGGTCAAATATAGATCAGGGGTTATTGATGTACATCCCTATGAGAAAAGGTTGTCCAAGTATGGTGTCTGTATGCACAATAGTATTCCATGTACAAGCTTGAGTAAAAACCTTAACCAAGGTTGTCTAAAAACCTTAACCAAGGTGACTTAAGTAAGTAATTGAAGAGGAAATATAGGCCAAGGTGAAATATATATCAGGGGTTGTTGATGTACATCACTAGGAGATGAAGTTGTCCAAGTATGGTGGGTGTAGGGCCAGTAGTATTCCATATACAAGCTTGACTAAAAACCTTAACCAAGGGGAATTAACAAAGTAATTCAAGAGGAAATGTAGGTGAAGGTCAAATATAGATCAGGGGTTATTGATGTACATCCCTATGAGAAAAGGTTGTCCAAGTATGGTGTCTGTATGCACAATAGTATTCCATGTACAAGCTTGAGTAAAAACCTTAACCAAGGTTGACTAAAAACCTTAACCAAGGTGACTTAAGTAAGTAATTGAAGAGGAAATATAGGCCAAGGTGAAATATATATCAGGGGTTGTTGATGTACATCACTAGGAGATGAAGTTGTCCAAGTATGGTGGGTGTAGGGCCAGTAGTATTCCATATACAAGCTTGACTAAAAACCTTAACCAAGGGGAATTAACAAAGTAATTCAAGAGGAAATGTAGGTCAAGGTGAAATATAGATCAGGGGTTATTGATGTACATCGCTATGAGAAAAGGTTGTCAAGTATGGTGTCTGTATGCACAATAGTATTCCATGTAGAAAGCTTGACTAAAAACCTTAACCAAGGTTGACTAAAAACCTTAACCAAGGGGAATTAACTAAGTAATTCAAGGTTAAATGTAGGTCAAAGTCAAATATAGGTCAGGGGTTGTTGATGTACATCACTAGGAGATAAAGTTGTCCAAGTATGGTTGGTGTAGGGCCAGGAGTATTCCATCTACAAGCTTGACTAAAAACCTTAACCAAAGAGAATTAACTAAGTAATTCAAGAGGAAATGTAGGTCCAGGTCAAACGTAGGTCAAGGTCAAATATAGATCAAGGGTTATTGATGTACATCCCTAGGAGATGAAGTTGTCCAAGTATGGTGGGTGTAGGGCCAGGAGTATTCCATATACAAGCTTGACTAAAAACCTTAACCAAGGAGAATTAACTAAGTAATTGAAGAGGAAATGTAGGTCAAGGTCAAATATAGATCAGGGGTTATTGATGTACATCCCAATGAGAAAAGGTTGTCCAAGTATGGTGGCTGTATGCACAATAGTATTCCATGTACAAGCTTGACTAAAAACCTTAACCAAGGTTGACTAAAAACCTTAACCAAGGGGAATTAACTAGGTAATTCAAGGTTAAATGTAGGTCAAGGTCAAATATAGGTCAGGGGTTGTTGATGTACATCACTAGGAGATAACGTTGTCCAAGTATGGTTGGTGTAGGGCCAGGAGTATTCCATCTACAAGGTTGACTAAAAACCTTAACCAAAGAGAATTAACTAAGTAATTCAAGAGGAAATGTAGGTCAAGGTCAAATATAGATCAGGGGTTACTGATGTACATCCATAGGAGATGAAGTTGTCCAAGTATGGTGGGTGTAGGGCCAGGAGTATTCCATCTACAAGGTTGACTAAAAACCTTAACCAAAGAGAATTAACTAAGTAATTCAAGAGGAAATGTAGGTCAAGGTCAAATATAGATCAGGGGTTACTGATGTACATCCATAGGAGATGAAGTTGTCAAAGTATGGTGGGTGTAGGGCCAGGAGTATTCCATATACAAGCTTGACTAAAAACCTTAACCAAGGGGAATTAACTAAGTAATTGAAGAGGAAATGTAGGTCAAGGTCAAATATAGACCAGGGGTTATTGATGTACATCCCTATGAGAAAAGGTTGTCCAAGTATGGTATATGTATGCACAATAGTATTCCATGTACAAGCTTGACTAAAAAGTATGGTGGGTGTAGGGCCAGTAGTATTCCATATACATGACTAAAAACCTTAACCAAGGTGTGACGACGCCGACGCCGGGGTAACAATATAAGCTCTACTTATTCTTTGAATAGTCAAGCTAAAAAGGAGACAACAGAATTTAATTCAGCAGTGTAAGTGTTAATACCCGTATCTAGTAAATATATCAGCATGTCACAGATGTACCAGCACATGTATTATATAGTACATGATTTAATGGACTGTGAGATGCACCCTTTAAAATAAATCACCAACACAGAAACATAACTCTCACATGATCATTATGTATCAGCAACCTTGAGCAGTAATAACTAGGCCAATACAATAGTCTGGGTGATTTCGATGAATGAACGGGTGATTCAGCAACACAAGACTTGTATATACAAAACTGGGTCAATAATTAAAACTGTCACCCTAAGTCATGAGCACGGACTACACCATTCTAATTTTCAGACAAGACCATTGACAAGAATGGGCATCATTTTGTATGAAACATTGAAAAAAAATATCCACAGAAGTGATGAGATAGTTGGTTCATGGGATTGACGTCTGTTTAATTGTTAAAAAGAAATAATCTGTTAACCCGCAGACACCGGACACATGAACTGTTCAATTCTAATTTTAGACCATCCCATTAATTTGAAGAAAAAAACAACCATGGTTTATGTTTAAAAATCAGGAAACACTGACAAACCCTGCAGATCCTGATGAGAAGGCTCGTGACGGCTCTCATCTGGATCTACAGTGTTTGCATGCATTGAATTCATATCATGTGATAGAAAGCACCAATATTGATGAGACATACCCGCGTGAGAATTGTCAAGAGTACATTTACATAACTAGGTCACAAACCATTTATAACTGCCATGTACGAGTTATATATACGGTTCACCAATCATTCACCTGGATCAATGAGGTATTTTGCATGTGATGATGAGTAACACTGTCACAGGATTGAAGGAACTTTGCCAATTGGAAGATATCATAAGCACATATATTGATGTACAAAGTGGGAACTTTCAGATTTCTTGAAAGCCACCGTGTAGAATCGAATGGATATAAAGTAGTAATTTGGAGGATTTCATACAGTATACTATGTAAAGAAATTACCAGACAATTTACACAACAACTATTGCTTACCACACAAGAAACTCATTTTGTTAATCACCAATGCAGTGTACTACTCGAAATTGTGAAAATCATTATTAATATGGACGATGCCGAAATGACATGTTTAAACAACTGATTCGACTGTCCAATTGGAAAAGATAATTACAGAACAATTAATAATTGAGCACGGAACAGACAGAATGTATTCAGTTAGAAATGTACGCATTTGTCTGATACTGACAATGTGTGTTGCTTTCAGTGGTGTTCAAATGCAAGCAGACATACCAACAACATATGTGCAAAAGATCATGGGAATAAATATGATAAATATAAGCAGAAAAGACATTCCAACAGAGAAGTATTTTGATAAAATCGCAGATTTACTTCATTCTGGAATGACGAAAGCTCTTATTACTAGCATTGCTGAGGGCGTTGTTAACAAAACTGAAGAGGATGCAATGTTTCCATGTGTGAAAGATACAGAAATGCTAATAGACGGATTGCGGTCAAGGCAAGATTTTGCGTTCCAATTCATCGATGCTGATGCGAAGCTCCCATCTGGTCTACTTCAAGGTCACTGGATGTGGACAGGCGACTACCAGCAGTGCAATGCAATAGAATCACCGTTTAACAATTTTACAAACCACCGCTTTAAAGGTAAATACAACAATGTGTTTCTGTTCAGAAATGGGCAGCCACCGTTCCTCGACGTTTATCCAATTGTCATTGGAGTTTGTCTACCAGATTCATGTGATACGACGGGTGTCAAAGTATTATCCGAAATTGCTCTTTCACCGTTATCGGCGGAGAATGTGACAGTTGCCATGGTGATTCAAGACAAAAATCCTCCATACAGTGCCGGTGCGATTGCTTATTTTGTTATTTCCGGGTTGCTAGTATTACTTGTTGCCCTGGGAACAATAACAGATGCCATTGTGACACACAGCAAGCAGACATACACCGTGCTAGATGATGAGGTGAAGAATATAGATACTACAAGAGACATGACTCTGGGACAAATTGTGAACAGACATGTGCAAGACAATAAGTGGCGCCGTTTCAACACTGTTCTCTTAGAAGTTTTCGTCTCATTTTCATTGTTGAGCAACAGTAAT
Source organism: Conchocele bisecta (assembly GCA_029237695.1). Classification (NCBI taxonomy): domain Eukaryota; kingdom Metazoa; phylum Mollusca; class Bivalvia; order Lucinida; family Thyasiridae; genus Conchocele; species Conchocele bisecta. The sequence continues at coordinate 102,612,476 of CM055266.1, read as the reverse complement.
AAGCTAATGAACACATCTACTGCTGTCGGTCCACTGGCATGCCTGAACGGGCTACGTGTCATCAGTATGTGGTGGGTCATACAGGGCCATAGTTACGGGTTTGCGAGCGCTCTTTTAGACAATCCCCTCTATGCTATGAAAACATTGTATAGCCGTTTCACATTCCAACCTATTGGCAATGGAACATTTTCTGTGGACACCTTTTTCTTTCTCAGTGGACTTCTTGTTGCCTACCTGGCCTTGAAGCAATGGCGAGAGAAAGGTCGCATAAATTGGGTCTATTACTTCGGGCATCGCTACTGGCGCCTCACCCCAATGTATGCCTTTGTCCTTATGTTTATGGCTACCATGGTAGTGTATGCAACGTCCGGCCCCTTCCAGTGGTTTGGCACAGATCCACATGGTGCTGTGTATGATGCCAGTAACCTGTGTAAGACGGACTGGTGGACAAACCTGCTGTACATCAACAACATGTACCCCAATGATGGCGGCTCGACATGTATGCCATGGTCCTGGTACCTTGCCAACGACATGCAGTTCTATATCATACTAAGTCCCATCATCATAATCGCTCTTCACAAGCACCGCCTAGTTGGATGGCTTGTGTCGGGAGTGTTAATCGCTATTTGCATTGGCAATCGCGCCTTTATAGTTGGGTATTACGGCATACATGGTGAGAATGGTGAAATAACGAAGCACACGCATAATGCCTGGGCACAAGCCGGTCCCCTGTATGGGCGGCCGTATGCCAGATATTCTGTCTACATCATTGGCATGCTCACTGGGCATATTCTACTGACATCAAATTGTAGAATCCGTCTCAATAAATTCATTGTGCTCATTGGCTGGAGTATAGCTATAGCGACAGGGTTGAGTGTTGTGTATGGACTGAATCACTATAGCAGCCCAATGGATCCGGAGATGTCCATGGTGGCGAGTGTGTTCTATAATGCCCTAGACCGTACAGCTTGGTCACTCAGCCTGGCCTGGGTTGCCATCGCGTGTGCTACAGGGTATGGTGGCTGGGTTAATACAATTCTTTCTTGGAAAATCTGGGCACCCCTGGGGCGCCTCACATATGCAGCTTATCTGGTACACCCGGTCGTCATATACTGCTCATATTTAAATACTAGAACTGGGTTTCACTACACGGACCTGTTCATGGTTTCCACATTTATATCAAACTTGGTACTTTCATATGCTTGTGCATACATTGTTTCCATGGTAGTGGAAGCTCCCATGATGCAACTGGAAAAACTGATTTTGAAAAAGAATAAATAACTTTGTGCAAGTATTGGCAATATGTAATGTTTTATTTTATTAAATAAAAATTAATAAATTTATCCTTAAATTGAACATGTCGCTCTCAAAGTGTACTTAGCAAGAATTTTGGTGAAATTGGCTACCCTGCTCCATACCTCTCGTGAGGGTAGCAATTCAACCCCATCGCTTTAATGTAACACATGGAAGAATGATTTTTGCAATCGGTTATCCGGCTATCTGTCTGATATGTTGAGAGATATAAAACTGTATCAATAAATTATTAATAAAGAAAATACACATGCAGAAATTGATTAGTTGACTGTCAATGTGTTTATCTGACATTTACATGTACATGTATATCTTTTAAATTTGAAAGCTTCGTTATGTTGAATGTTGAACAACAAGAGAAAAGATGGCTTCCATGGGAAAATGATTTTCCTGCTGTATTATTTTTGGCAATTTACTAGTTCTACATCAAAGATTATTTGTTTAAAGGTATAAAATATACAGTTTACTAAATTTTGACCTACATGCAACAGGTTTGGGTATGCACTTCGGTTGCTCACATTTTTTGAATGGGTCAAATTGAAGCCGTAGATACCATATTGGAGGCAAATTATTGTAGCTACGTTGTAAGGTGCCCTTTCTCCGACAGGCGTCATTGGGCAGCTGGCTAAGGAAAGGTATCTTATGACGTGTGCGACCAGCATAGTCCCAGATCAGCCTGTGTAGTCATGCAATCTGATCAGGGCCTACGCTGGTTGCCATTCAGTGAGTGAGTGAGTGAGTGAATAGGGTTTAACGTCCGCTTTTCTGACATAGAGGTACAAGCCTCAGGGAGTCTACACGCAGACGGGTCAACGGGGTCGTGTCCCGTATCCACCTGTCCGAGGGGGGTAAATCCCAACTTCAGAACTCAATATTTACAATCAAAATACATATTCAGTCCTGAAATTAGAACAACCTGATCTGGTGCCAGGCCCTCGCCACACCAGCATCACTTATCCCATCCCCTAAAAGTAATAGGATTAGCGCTAATCTTACTTTTATATATGGGGCATAGCCCGACTCAACTCTCGCATACAAGAAAGCCAAATATTTACATGAGGGCCAAATCCGGTATAGTGGGTTCCGGAAAGTATGAACCCAATCGTTAAGCCAGTTTAGTCGCCTTTTACGACAAGCAATGGCTACTGCAGCACTATTCTCAGGATCAGTTGATCCCGCCCCGGTGCCTGCACGGGGCTCTGGTTGCCATTCAGTCAGTCATTAATTGTTAGTGAGTATTTATTTGTTTTTGATCATTTAGATAACTGACTTCTTAGCAGCCAGTGGTGATTTGAACTTTAACATTTAATGGACTTGTGTGGCCAGCATAAGCACAGATCAGCCTGCGCATTTGTCACAATTCAGTCAAACAGTGCTAATGTCCAAAATTGTTTGTTTTCTGTCATTCTGTTGGTGGACTAAGGATACAATAATGATCATGGTGTACACTGATCACCCATGTGCTAAGGACCTATTTATACACCAGTGACCCAAATAATCATATTGTTTATTTCCATGAACCATACATTCAATGTAATATAACACTCGAAGATATTTTTGTCTGTCTAATGACCCAAATAAGGAGCTCAAACTTAATAATATTGCATTTGGCCCAGGTTGAGAGATTAAGAATTAAAATATATGGCTCTGACTGGAGAAAAGGGGACTATGGATTTTGTGACCAGTGTATATCTAGATCAGTCTGTGCATCTGTCAGGATCTGCACTGTTCGGCATTTCAGCAATGAAATATCTGCCATGGTTCCAACAAGCAGTATACAGCATTGTCAGCTTACAGGAATGTGCTATTTCATCAGGAGCTACACTGGTCATGAATCCCATAAGCCCCATTTCTCCAATCACAGCCACATCTACACTGGATTGGTGTCAACTTCTCTGGCATTGGCTCAACTGGGGTCCGTTTCACTAAGCTTCGTACGAGTAAGAAGTTCGTAAGTGCAAATTTAGGATCGTCTGGAAATTTAAATTATTGGATTTACATTTATTGAGCATAGGCTGCATATGCAGCCTATGCTCAATAAATGTAAATCCAATAATTGTTTACAAGAAAACAGTGCTAATGTGAAATTTACAAACTATCCTAATTTTGCACTTACAAACATTTTAGTCGTAAGAAGTTTAGTGAAACGGGCCCCAGGTCTGAATAATTATCTTTGAGAACAGATCTAAGCTCGACTAAGAATTTATCAGGTGGATAAAAACCCTAGCTGTTTGAGAACAGATCTAAGCTCGACTGTTGGCAGCCTGATAGTAAACACAACAGAATTTTCCAGCAAAGGTAGGTCAAGGTCATTTGAAGGTCATGAGTTTGGCAGTGGGTTGTGATACATATACCAATGTGTCACGATTTTGTGCCAAGTATGCCAGTAGCCCTGATAGAGTTGAACACAACCAAAAACTTAAAGAAGGAAAATGGTCACGGTCACTTGAAGGTCATTATTTTGGCAGTGGGTTATAATACCACTGGGTCATGATTATGTGCAAGTATGGTGGTTGTAGGCCTAATTATATTGAAGATACAACTTTAACCGGACACCATAAGACATAATAGTCAAGCTGAAGATGACTCCAAATTCAAAATGCCATAGCTATGTGTTGTCTCATTACATCACTTCATGATATTGTTTCTGGCCAGAAGTTTCAACTCCCGTGCTTAAATTAATGGTGATAAAAACAAAAGTGATTATCCAAAAAGAGCGCCAAATGTCGCAATAGCTGCCGGTCGATGCATAGATAGTAAACAAGGGGACATAACTCTTAAAAAAAACACGAAAATCAATAGGGTTCTTGCTCTTGCGATAGTAAAGATTTATACTGAATATGTTTAAGATCCATGAAGTAGAACTTGTTATCAAGAGGACAAGGATTAAAAATGGAAATTAAAAATGGCCACCATAAGAATTTTTTTTTAAAATGTGTACCAAATTGTCTATCAAATATGATTAAGACCCGTCAAGTAGAAATTGAGTTATCGTCAAGTAGAAATTGAGTTATCGTCAAGTAGAAATTGAGTTATCGTCAGGACAAGGATACAGACAGTAGACATTAACCCTTACTACGCTGAATTAAATTTTTTCGTCTGCTGGAAATGTTTGATTTTCAATATTTCTCGATAAAAACCTGTTTTGACAGTGGATGAGAACGTCTCCACTGGAGACGATTCTCATGTGCTGTCAAAACAATTTTTTTGTGAAGAATTAAGGCAAAAATGAAAATCAGCAGGCAACAATTTTCGTCTCCCGCATAGTGAGGGTTAAAGATGAGATATGGCAATTTGAATTCGGTGTTTTTTTTATCAATATGATACAATAATGTAATGCTGTGTAATTAGACATGTGATGATGGTTCATGTGTGTATGAACGGTCATAATATACTTTCATGGAGAAGTAGCAAAAATAGAGCAGTACGTAAGGTGTTAGAAATGTTATACTGTAATTAACCCTTAGACAGCTACTCACAACAATTGTCATCTGCTGTTGCTTTTATATCTTTCCTTATTTCTCAATAAAAACATGTTTTGACAGCACTTCAGAATCATTTCCAATGGAAATGATTCTGAAGTGCTGTCAAAGCATGTTGTAAATTATTCTAAAGTGTTGTCAAAGCATGTTTTTGATGATAAAAATGTTAAATAGAAAATAAACAGCAGACGACAAAAAAAATAAGAGTCTAAGGGTTAAGGCACATGGGCATGACAATTAAATACGTTTGTCTGTGCTTTACAATAATGAATACCGTAGACTTTAACCCTTACACCGCTATCGTATTTTTTGTGTCGTCTGCTGTTTATTTTCTACTTTTCCATTTGTATCATCAAAAACATGCTTTGACAGCACATTAGAATAATTTATAACATGCTTTGACAGCACTTCAGAATCATTTCCATTGGAAATGATTCTGAAGGGCTGTCAAAGCATGTTTTTATTGAGAAATAAGGCAAGATATAAGACGACAATTGTTTTGAGCAGCGGTCTAAGGGTTAATATCCATGGCGATAATTGACAATGAAAGAATCAAAATTAAACAGACATAATAAGTCAGCAAAGAAGACAACAAGCAAACGAGAAATCAGTTAGTATTAACAGAAAACAGAAAATAGACTAAGTGTTGTAGAAAAACGAAGAAATGACAATACATTCAGAAACTCCGACTCAGTAGCAATGTACTAACACTACTGAGTCAGGGCTCCATATAAGGAATTAGTAATTGAGTATTGTCACTCCATCATTTCTGAAGCAATTGAGTATTTCAAAATTTTAATTGGGTAAAATAAAATCACACTACTGTTTACACATCAACAGACAGCAATTATTGAATAGTTTGCTTCGAAATGAAAACATGTCTTGGCATTTCATTAGAATTGTCTCCTTGGAGACAATTCTAATGAAATAGCAAGATGTGTTTTCATGGAAAATAAGAAAACTATGCTATATTTGAGGTTACTGTTTATTGTTTTCTGTAGCATGGTAAAGGTCCCACAAATATTTTATTGATTTTTGATACTCGCTACTTCTGATTTAAATTGGGTTTTTGGCAATTTTAATTGGGTATTTAAGCAAATACGCAGCTTATCTGGAACACTGCTGAGTGTTAAGCCATCTTTGAAATATACATTTTTTTAAATACTTGTTTTCTTATTTCTCAATACATGTATGTATAACACACATTTGACAGTTCAAATGAGTGGTTACAACATTATACTTTTGAGAAGTAAACAAGACATTTAAATTTTACATCAGTAAAATGATATACATGTACATGTATAAATGAGGGATCGTAACTACAGTGAAATCGCGATGGCTCGAAATGCGATGGCTTGTAATGTCGGGCTCGCTCGAAATGGCGTCGCGGTCCTGATACTTTTCCCTATATGTTTAATGTATTTTACATGCGATGGCTCGAAATGCAACTCCTCGAAAAATGCGATCGTTCGAAACAATTGTCAAGTCCCGCGGACACATTTCTCTCTATTTTGTTATACGATGACTCGAAATTGATGTCGAAGTTTGTGTTTGGCTAATTTTCACACCTCCGCGTCCGACTTATTACGAACAAAGGCCGAGCTGCGCTCTACCTGTCTGTGAAAGGTGATTTCTTTTCAAGTGCAGTTAATTGCCTAAAGTGGTGCAATTTGATCATTAACGTTGTTGATGGCGATCATTTTGTGAATTCTATATTAGATTATTCGGAAACTTTCAACATAATTTGTGGTTATTTATTGTTATGCTTGTACATTATTTGTGAAATAAAAGTTATTGTATTCTTAATTTGTTGTTGTTTTGTGTCCCATAACAGCTCAACGGCATACGGTGATTTATTAAATATTCTGGGTTTCGTCCACTCGGAGTATTTAATAGAATCTGTCGTAAGCCGTTGGTCGTTTTTCGTTTCAACTCCCGTGTTATTCGAGAGGCTACCCGGGAGTTACAACGAAAAACGTCCATTGAAAAAAGACCACTGTTTCGAGTGACGTCACAACCACCTGCTGCATTAATTATGTGCGCCGCTATTTATAGTGAATACTGGACCTTTTCTCCTATTCGACTTTGATAATAATTAATTGAAATAAAGACAGTTTTGTAAACACATGTAGTTTATTTAATTTCGCATGATAACTAATCTGCGAATAAATATTATAATCATCTAAAACATGGATACATTAGATTGTGCTTTGTGTGTTTCCTAAATCCGACGGGAACAGTAGTCGGCAAATATAACAAAATCGAAAGATGCGATGGCTCGAAAGATGCGATCACTGGAACAAAATGTGCGGTCCCGTGGCATTTCGAGCCATCGCGATTTCACTGTAGTTATTTCCATTACAAATCTATTTACAGAGATCCGGTCCTATGCTGTATTTCAGCGTTGATTTCTCACTGAATAGCACAACAATTGAGTTTTGCAAACAGAGTAGACCCAGACCTGTGCAGTCTGTTCTGAGTCTACACTGATTGCAATAACATTAATAAGTGTGAAAATATAGATCTGGCAAATAATGCAGTCCCAGATCAGAGGTAGGATGATATGGATCAACACTAGTTGAAATCACAGGTGTTTGAACAGATGGTGAGTATGTTGGTGTCATATGAGTATTTTGGTGGATCTGGGTAAATTTTGGTGGATTTAGTTGGTTTTGGGTAATTTACATAGTTTAATTTGTGCAACTACTAATGCTCAAACATTACACACGACAGACATCGCCAATTATTTACACATTCACCGTTCCGAACTTTCCGACTCCTGTTAAAATATCAAGGAATGAAAGCTTTTTTCAATATTTGGCCAATAAAATTTCCAACAAGTGTTGCTTTCAGACCGATTATATCATAAATTTTCTACCACAAACTCCAAACGTGGGTTCTATCGATTCAGGAGACATATATCAATCTGCTCAGAGCTGCCAACCCCATGTTGGTCACATGAGGAACATGGAGAGAAAAAGGGGCTATTTTCAGGAACACCACATAATATTATGTTTTCCGGAACACAAATCAGTACTCACTTCAATCTTCAATCTTAGTCATTTTTTTAGAGCCTTGTCTCGGCCACCATGACCAACTGAAAAATCACAATTATACTGCTTGCAAGACGCAAATTCATCACCGCACTTCGACAGGACCAAATGGGGCCATGTCTCGCTGTAATCAGTGATGAACGTCTGTGTTCTCCTAACTTCTTTCGATAAAAAAGACCGAGATTCGTCGGCTGCGCGCTTTGGAGCAGACATTTTAAGAAAAAACGCATTGAAGAAATCAATATCACTGAGCGCTTGAAACTACATGTACTATTCCTACACAACAAAAATCAAAATGGTAAGCGCCTAGGCGAGTATAATTACGGTAAATAAACAAATAGGACTCATTTGAAGAATTTGGAAACAAAATTATTATTTCCCGATATTTATTATTAACGTATTTTCCGGAACAAATACGGAAAAATCGGAACAGTTGGCAGCTCTGATCTGCTATTGCCGATGGAATATGTGACCTGCATTTATCTGTTCCTACATTTAAGACATTAAAAGCCGTACTTTTGAACAATTTCCAATGAGCCTTCTCTGCGGAGATACACATGTGGCGCGCCATTTGATTGGATAGCCATTTTCCCACGTTGTTCCAAAATCCACTACAACATCCCCCATCACGCTATTATTAGCTAACACATGTGTGTCCGCCAATGAAGGTCGCGCTGTAAAAAGATTTACACCACGGCTATGTAACAATTGTAAACAAATTTCTCCACCTATGGGCTCGTCTATCTATCCGAGAATATTTCACGATTTTCAGACAATATATAAATGTTTGACTTGCATTGGCGGTTAAGTGCAAATACATGAATCTCAACAAAGAGTTTGGGACTGGTTTTATTGTTATGTCAACAAATAATGGTTTTATTGGTTGAAAATGTGCGCGGATAGAATCTCTGTTTCGCACCTTTGTACTTCTACTTATACGTGTAATTCACGGGAGGTGACATAAATTGTATGTTGGAAACAATGCAGCCAAACCACCAGATATACCGAAATAACCCATAAAACACCGAAATATGAACTGTTCTTCAAGAACCTGTGGTCGAAATCACTAAGTGACTATAGTGGTTATTAGTGGTTCCTTTTAATAAAAAATCATATGCTACATTCACCCTTTTGACAAGCAATTAGGCCCTAAACTACACAATTTGGACCGGATTTCTATATAAATAATTTCAACGGGAGATAACTAGCTACGATCCCTCATTGTAGAATGAAACGGACAAAAATTATGAAGTGGTGAACAGTGCAGATCTGATCAGACTGCATAGATGAACAGGCTGGTCTGGGTTTCATTGTTATTAACCCTTACAATGCAGAATTAATTTGTGTCGTCTGCTGAATATTTTTTATTTTCCATTTTTCTCATCAAAAATTTGGTTTGGCAGCCCTTTAGAATCATTTCCATCCAATTGAAATTTCCATCCAATGGAAATGATTCTAAAATGCTGCCAAACCATGTTTTTACTGACAGAAAAGACAAAATATGAATTAACAGCAGACGACTATTTTCGGTTCCCGCATTCTAAGGGTTAATGAAAAATGAGAACATCATCTTAGATTTTTACATCAGCAAAATGATGTATCTATCATCAGGAAGAGGTTAGGTTGAATCATTTGTTGGAATTTAGAATGGAATGGTGCTTAACGGTCCATCAACTCAAAATAGTATCATTTAGGGCCAAGCAATGTAGATGAAGAATAAAAATAATAGTAAAATAGTATGTTATATGAGGTACGTAATCAGATGATTAGGGTAAAAATATTAATACGATAAGCAATAGAGATGAGTAAAATGTATACAATGATAAAATTATAGAAATGAGAAACATGTATACAATGATAAAATTAAATTTTCCAATACAAGTTAGTTTCATGGAGAAAGCGAAGCAAACCTTCAATGTTCTCCACCTGGAATAGCTCCGCAAGTGAAGTAACATTGAAGTGTTTGCGTCGAATATCGACAACGTCGATACAGTCCAGTAGGATGTGTTGCACGGTAAATGCGCTGTGGCATGGAATACACTATGGACGCGGCTCACCTTTGAGCATATACGAATGCGTTAGTCGTGTATGTCCAATGCGCAATCGACTAAGGACAACTTCATGTTGGAATTTAGAATAAGAATATTCCAACATCAAAATGATAGTTCTCCAAAAATGACACTGGTGCTACACTCTGCACTGGCGTGAAATGTTTTAAAATGCACCGGTTTCCTGACAAGATGCCACTCATAAACGCATTTTTAGTCTAGTAATTTAATTTCACCGGTTACTAAATAAAATGGTGTTTATGCAGTATTTCCTGCATGCAGCGAAAGGAAATTCTTCAGGAATCTGGTGCCTATTTCGAGATGAAACATTTTATGACGGCGCGGAGTACAGCACCAATGAATGGGCAATTATACATGTAGCAAATCTACATAAAGTGACAAGCATAATGGGAGAAGACAAGGTGACATGATTTGAACATTTCTATTTCTATTTCTATGATAAAAGCATAAAGTGTCTGTATTCAGTGCTTTCATTAATAGGAATTGGATTTAACCCTTAGACCGCTACACACAACAATTGTCGTCTGCTGTTGCTTTCATATCTTGCCTTATTTCTCAATAAAAACATGGTTTGACAGCACTTCAGAATCATTTCCAAAGCATGTTAAATTATTCTAAAGTGCTGTCAAAGCATGTTTTTGAAAATATAAAATTTAAGATAGCGGTGTAAAGGTTACCTGAAAATGACCAAAAAAGTCTGAAATACTGAAATTGGTAGATTTTCCTTCTTTATTTATATAAACAAAAATTCCTGAAATCTTAAGTCAATATTAATGAACCCGAAAGCCCGCTATAGCGGTTTATGCAAACATTGCAGATACAGATGATAGCACTGTGTATTATATCCGTAAACTATCCAAATATCATATGACACACAGTTCAGCCAAGTTACCACAGGTTTTATAAAAGGAGGTAGGCGAGCAATACTAAGCACAAACTATAAAAGGTGTGCATCTCACTGCAAAGGAAACAAACAAAACTACACAAGAAGCTGTAATATTTATAATATGGCTCTCTTATTAGGAGGCATACTAGGTTTGCTGAATATAATTACACCAAAAACAAAAAAATTATTGGGATCCAACTACATGTACATAAAAGGGAACACAATCTGCATGGTTGGTCCACATACATCTGGCAAATGGTAATCTTTTTTGGGAAAGCCAAAAAAAAAAAGAGTATATTACAAAGAACTTGTTAATGATGGTAATAGAGTAATAGACACTATTTTATGCCACCGGCAATTACTAGTATCCTGAGATCTAAATAGCATATTGCAAGGAAAGCAACGACTTTTAACCCATTACATGTGGAATTCACCTTTACAGGTATGATTTTTTTTTAAATATTTTATTTTTATTTTTGTTATTTCTCAATTAAAGTATATGCTGTGACCACTCATTTGAACATTCTCGATGAGACGGTTCAAATGGTGGTCACGACATATACTTCTAAGCACATTTAAAGAAAATATTTATGATTTTCCCCAATCAAAATGGCATATCCTTAGCATGAAATGGGTTAACCAGATTTAGTCATAACATCACATCCACAGGTGATAGAAAAAAATCGCATTTCAAGTATCGTTTATAGTTTATATTAGAAATTAGACAGTCAGGGGTTGCTCAAAACCTCTGTTAGCTTAACAGACTGTTAAATCCTTAGCAATGCTAAGGATTTAACAGTCTGTTAAGCTAACAGAAGCTTTCAGCAACTGGGCCCAGGTGATTTTTTCTAATACCTGTGATCACATCCAAATAACAGTGACAGGTCATGACACAACATAGCAATTTTCTTTTTACTGTTGTTATGTAGAATTACTGTCCAGATCCCAGATGACAGTGGACACAAAGGATATAACACATTTGTAATTTTTCAGAATACGTATGTTTTGAATATATATTGTTTACTTTACCGACTCTTCAATGAAAGAATATGTTGAGACCACTCATTTGAAACGTCTTACAATATATGTTGTGCACTCATTTGAAACGTCTTACAACATATGTTATGACCGTACAACATATGTTGTAACCACTCATTTGAAACGTCTTCCAACATATGTTGTGACCGTACAACATATGTTGTGACCACTCATTTGAAACGTCTTCCAACATATGTTGTGATCACTCATTTGAAATGTCTTACAACATATGTTGAGATTACACTCATTTGAAACGTCTTGATGGGATGCTTCAATTGAGTGGTAATACAACACATGTTGCGACCACTCATTAGAAACGTCTTGATGGGATGGTTCACATGAGTGGTTACAACATATTCTTTTGAGAACAAATAAAAAATAAATTCTAATTTCTGATAGCACAGAGGCATAATGCATGTAAAGTAAAATAAAAGCACATAAGTCGACATTTGTTAAATAAAGAATACCGTGATTATAATAAATGCCCCTGCAGGATCTATGCAATTTTCTGAATTAGTTTTGCCATTATAATAGTATAAATACAGAAATTTCAATTTTTTTTACTTATGTGAGAATAAAGAATTTGCCTCAAAATTTGGAAGTGAAAATATTATTAGAGAGGGGGCTACTATTGGAATAAATACGGTATATGTGGCCGTGACTGGAGAAATGGGGCTAATGGTTATTACGAGCCGTGTAGATCCAGATCAGCCTGTGCATTCGCACAGTCTGACCAGGATCTGCACTGTTCGCCATTCCATCAATGAGACTCCTCCCATCATGCTTCAAACAAGCAATATACATGTAGACCATTTTATCCCGTCAACACAGTACAGTGCGTATGTGCCGTAAAACACGGTGCCGTGAAACATTTTTGATATCCAGTCAATACAATTTTTGCATTTTACAGCCATTTGAAGGTGTTGACAGGATAAATAGAATAGTAGGTTAGTGCCGTGAATGGGAAAAAATATCTGGCGCGGCACGGAAACGGGATGTGCTTGGCAGAGCCTCGCCCATCCCGTTTCCTGAGCCTTGCCATATATTTTTTCCCATTCACGGCACTAACCTACTATTCTCTATATCATACTACAGGAGGGCTATTTGATCAGAAGCTACACTGGTCACAAATCCCATAAGCCCCATTTCTTCAGTCACATATGAAAAAATATAGCAAATGGTACAATCACGTTAGCAGACTTTGATATTATAAGGAGAGATAAAAGAAAATATAATGAATTGTCATCTGCTATTTTTGAACTAGTTATAGCCCACAAATTTCCCAGCATGCAAAGAGTTAAGGACCCGTGGGACCCCTGATCATCATATGATTTAAACATAATTGCTTCCTAAATGCGATAGGATTTATGTATAACATATACCGTAAAGATTCTAATAGACGCCCGGGCATCTATTAGAATTACCACTGGCTCCGAAGTCCAGCGTGGGCGTTTAATAGAGGCAAGTGTTATTCAGCAAAGGGAAAATGATAAAAAAATATACGATGTTCTGCTATCTGAACAAAAACATAACTAAGGGACGTTACTCTCAAACGCCAGACTTGATTGTACTGTCTGTCAGTTTATAAACATTTGGGCCAAGACGTTTCGGCACACTCTGGTCATTATATATGGTACAGTCGGTAGAAATGTTAAATTTAATGGTAATGTATATCAAGACAGCGTCAATCATTAATGCTGATCAGAGTTACGCCGACGGACGTTTCGGACTGTCAGCGTTTCGGACCATGGATGTTTCGGCCCATGGACGTTTAGGTCCGAATCGGTGCGATTAATTTCGGCCCACGACCACATCCAGAACAAGCCATATTTATAGGAAATATCGGCCAACAATCCAACAATTTTACCCATATGATACGAGATGGGTTTGAGATGCTTTGAAAATGGCATCTCCGTAACCGTGTAAATTCTGATCACCCTGTGTCCATGCAAATAGCTACTGCTGATGAGAAATTTACTGTGACACCGGAAACAGTCGAATTTCGCTTCCGCTTTTGAAAGTGAAAGTAGCAATTATGTTTTTTTCCCCGATTTTAAAGGAAGTTGCTTTCGAAATAATGGAACGAAAAAAAATCTAGTTGGACAATTCGCTCCAATTTTGTTTCAAGTCGGTACTGGGCGTTTATTAGAGGCACTAATTTCGTGAAAATCGGCCAAAAAATGTGCCATTTTCAACGTAAAAAGTGGGGGGTGGGCGTCTATTAGAGCATTGGCGTCTATTAGAATCTTTACGGTATGTGAACACTGCCTTGTTACTGTATCCTATACGGCACATTGGCCATATTTGTGTGTTCAAGCCATCAGACAGTTTCATCACCCCTCGTGGCATTTGAAAAAAACCCGGAAAATTCAAAGTAGAACATACAGTGGGGTCAGCGTGTAAGTGCACACACGAACGAACACGACAGGTTGGAACCAACCTGTCATGTTCGTTCGTGTGTGCACTTACACGCTGACCCCACTGTATGATACAATGTAGCTAATGATACATAGAAAAGCCAGGACATTGGATTCCTATCAATGATAAATAGCGGCTAATGGCCCTATATCCCCAACCTCCTAGATTGAACACTGCACATCCCGTGATTGTACCACAGTTGTGGCTGTGACTGGACTAATGGAGCCTTTATCAGGTAACCTGCCCTGTATTGACCGAATACGTACTGACTGATAACATACAGAATACCAGGCTAGTGTCTTTTGATATCAAGTTTATCAGGCAAGGCTAGGAAACGCGTAGGAATTCCGAGGCTTGCCGAGGAATTCCTACCGTTTCCGAGCCGAGCCTGATAAACTTGCTATCAAAATACACTAGTCTGGTATTCTATTTATCAGGTAAACTTTTATGCTCGAAAATTATCACAGATGACGTTGTTATCTATGGACAGAACGCGGGCTTTACGACGTCATCTGTGGTCATTTTCGAGCATAAAACGTTACCTGATAAATAGAATACATGTACCAGGCTACTGTCTTTCGATATCAAGTTTATCAGGCTCGGCTCTAAAACAGTAGGAATTCCTCAGCAAGCCTCAGAATTCCTACGCGTTTCCTAGCCTTGTCTGATAAACTTGTATTCTCTATACAGTGGAACCTCTCCAAGCCAGACACCAATGCAACACATGTGATAATTTTTGTTATGACTTTCCTGGTCATTTATCTCAGGTGATTATGTCTGTTCGTGTTCGCATAGCACATACCTATGGCTCAGAATGATCAAATGTCTGATTCAGTGAAACCTCTCTAAACCGGACCCTGGGGACATCCCAGGGTGTCTGGTTTAGAGAGCTTTCACTGTATGTTATTTGTTGCTAGCCTGCCTCCAGATAAGTTGGCGCACTCCTGTATCCTGATAATGACCTAACTGTTTGTTAGAAGCACGACAGGTGGGTGTTGGGTTACCCATATAATGTTCAAACCCACAAGCCCCATTTCTCCAGTCGCAGCCACATTTTACCAAATGCTGACTGTCCCAAGACAAACCTTTAGTGCGTATTCCGATCCAGTTGAGATAGCGGGTCAGCTTCTTGGCCATATACGTCTTTCCCCGGGCGGGCAATCCCACCATCGAGATGACCGTAGGGGCCTGCACCATGTGGGGACATGACGCTGAAACACACACGTAATACTATAGTAGTCACTACTGTAGCCTATTTCATCAACATTGCAAAGTATACTTTACTAGCAAAGTATACTTTGAGGGAGTAATCATTTATTTTTCCTGAAATGCATTATTTCATATAGAACTAACAAATGCATATATTTCATGATTAAAAGTATGCAGAATTATTATACTGAATTTATTACATTATCACAGCCATTAAATGGCTGTGATAATGTAATAAATTCAGTATAATAAAAATTAATAAATTTTTAAAAAAATTGAAAATTTCTCCCTCAAAGTATACTTTGCTACTAAAGTATACTTTGCAATGTTGATGAAATAGGCTACAGGCATGGGCTGATTAATTGATAGAGATCACTGTCGGGGCATGCACCATGTACATGACGCTGAAACACAAACAGGTCACTCACTGTCATCGTAGTATCATTATTTACTATGAAGCTTAACCCTACAATGCAGAATGAATGGTTATCCGTCTGTTTTCAATTTTTCTCAGCAAAAGCATGCTTTGACAACACTTTAGAATTCATTTCAAAATAAAAATTATTCTAAACTGCTGTCAAACCATGTTTTTATTGAGGAAGAAGACATCATATAAAACAACAGCGCAATTCTTGTTTAACGGCCTGTCATTTTACAGTTAAGGTCATTCAAGGGATATAGAAGTCATGGTAGAACTGATAAATTCCAGCAAAAGTCTTAACCGAAACTACTTAAATAAATGTATAAGTTGTGAAGGTAAAAAGATCAAAGTCCTATTAACGGCAAAATAGAATGATGCATTTAAATATTAAAGTAATCCTTCAAGATACAGACATGTATTTATCCCTTAGACCGCTACTCACAACAATTTTTGTCTGCTGTTGCTTTTATATCTTGCCATACTTCTCAACTAAACATGTTTTGACATCACTTCAGAATCAAAAATTAAAAATGACCACCAAGGTGAGATAAGTCATAGAAAAGTTTGAAAATTAATAGACTTTTTTGTTGTGCTGTGATAAACATGTATACCGAATTTGGTTACGATCCATCAAGTAGAACAACTCTAGTTATTGTATGGAGAAGATCTGCCCACCCGCCCGCCCGCCCGCCCGCCCGCCCGCCCATACAAGATGAATGCATAATACGTCCCGTTTTTTTCAAACGGGCGTACAAACAAGAATTCCGCGGAATCAAATGTCTCGCCTTGTCCCGCTGCCTTGACCTCGAGCCTGGGCCAGAAAGCAATTTTCACTGGCCCGAACATATTATACAATTATTGACTAGTGAGCCATAGAATATCAGATTATATTCTATGGCTGACTAGTCAATAATTGTTTTAGTATATGATAATAGTCGGTATATAGCACTTACACCTTATGCTACTAGACAACAAGAAACGAGGCAAAGCCACGAAGGCCAGGTTTTTTCCAAGCATAGACACTTGGATAACATAATTATACCCACTTTTTGTAGACTAGATGGCCGTGGCCTGCATATCGCGCCTTGGGGCGAGGCATGGACACTAAAAAAATAGATATAGTAGATGGAAAACCTTTAACCAAAAAACTTTAACCGGACACACGGACGAACGGACGGACGTATGCCAAAATGCCGACGATATCGCGCTTTCCGCAAGCAGGTGTGACAATGATGATAAACACCCATGTGAAGTATCAAGGTATTGGGTGAAGCAGTTGCAGAGATATAGTACACGAAAAAACTTTAACAAAAAAATTCAAAGTAATTTGAACTTGACATAGGGCACAGGATCGCGCTTTCCGCAAGCAGGTGCGACAATGATGATAAACACCCATGTGAAGTATCAAGGTATTGGGTGAAGCAGTTGCAGAGATATAGTACAAGAACAAAATTTAACAAAAAAATTCAAAGTAATTTGACCTTGACATTGGGCACAGGATCGCGCTTTCCGCAAGCAGGTGCAACAATGATGATAAACACCCATGTGAAGTATCAAGGTATTGGGTGAAGCAGTTGCAGAGATATAGTACACGAAAAAACTTTAACAAAAAAATTCAAGTAATTTGACCTTGACATTGGGCACAGGATTGCGCTTTCCGCAAGCAGGTGCGACAATGATGATAAACACCCATGTGAAGTATCAAGGTATTGGGTGAAGCAGTTGCAGAGATATAGTACACGAAAAAACTTTAACAAAAAAATTCAAAGTAATTTGACCTTGACATTGGGCACAGGATCGCGCTTTCCGCAAGCAGGTGCGACAATGATGATAAACACCCATGTGAAGTATCAAGGTATTGGGTGAAGCAGTTGCAGAGATATAGTACACGAAAAAATCTTTAACAAAAAAATTCAAAGTAATTTGACCTTGACATTGGGCACAGGGGCCGCACGGTTGGGGGTTAGAATGAAAATATGGATGATGATAAACACTCATGTGAAGTTTCAAGGTAATGGGCGAAGCAGTTGCAGAGATATAGTATAACAAAAAAGTTTTAACCAAAAAACTCGAACCAGACGTACGTTAAAAAGTTAACGTTGAAAATGGCTAAGTCAATTACGTAGAAATAATAGGTGAAGGTAAAAAAATGGTCATATGTTGGATAGTTGTATGTGGTAGGCACCCCTTGATTATGAAGCTGTGAAAGTTTGGTGGTCCTAGGTGGTACAGTACCAAAGAAATGGACTTAAACACGAAAACTTAACATTGTAAACGCGAAAACTTAACATTGAAAATGGCTAAGTCGACTACGCGGAAAAAATATTTTTTGGGTCAAGTTAAAAAAAAAAGTAACATGTTGGATAGTGATATGTGGTGGGCACCCCTTGATTATGAAGCTGTGAAAGTTTGGTGGTCCTAGGTGGTACAGTAACAAAGAAATGGACTCAAACACGAAAACTTAACATTGATTGTGGACGCCGCCCACCCGCCCGCCCGCCCGCCCGACCGCCCGCCGCCGCCCGCCCCCGCCCGCCCGGCTTTCGCCAATCCAATAGCCTGGATTTTTTTTCAAAAAACCTGGCTAAAAATGAAAAAAGAATTTGAAAAAAAAACAAGAAACGAGGCCACTTTTTGTAGACTAGATGGCCGTGGCCTGCATGTCGCGCCTTGGGGCGAGGCATGGACACTAAAAAAAGATATAGTAGATGGAAAAACTTTAACTGGATACACGGACGGACGGACGGACGGACGGACGGACGGACGGACGGACGGACGGACGGACGGACGGACGGACGGACGTATGCCAAAATGCCGACGATATCGCGCTTTCCGCAAGCGGGCGCGACGATGATAAACACCCATGTGAAGTATCAAGGTAATGGGTGAAGCAGTTGCAGAGATATAGTACACAAAAAAAATCTAAGTAATTTGAGCTTGACATTGGGTACAGGGGCCGCACGGTTGGGGGTAGAATGAAAATATGGATGATGATAAACACCCATGTGAAGTTTCAAGGTAATGGGCGAAGTAGTTACAGAGATATAGTATAACGAAAAACTTTACGCAAAAAACTTTAACCAGACGTACGTTAAAAAATTAACGTTGAAAAAGTCAATTACGTAGAAATAATAGGTGAAGGTAAAAAAAATGGTCACATGTTGGATAGTTGTATGTGGTGGGCACCCCTTGGTTATGAAGCTGTGAAAGTTTGGTGGTCCTAGGTGGTACAGTACCAAACAAATGGACTTAAACACGAAAACTTAACATTGTAAACGCGAAAAGTTAACATTGACTGCGCGGAAAAAATGGGTCAAGTTCAAAAAGGTAACATGTTGGATAGCGATATGTGGTGGGCACCCCTTGGTTATGAAGCTGTGAAAGTTTGTTGGTCCTATGTGTTACAGTAACAAAGAAATGGACTGAAACACGAAAACTTAACATTGATTGTGGACGCCGCCCGCCCGCCTGGCTTTCGCCAATCCAATAGCGTGGATTTTTTTTCCAAAAAAAACCTGGCTAAAAATGGAAAAAAAAGTTTTAAAAAAAAGTTTAAAATGATTTTTTTTCCAAACAAAACCTGGCTAAAAATGGAAAAAAAGTATATAAAAAAAAAGTTTAAAAATTAACAAAAAAATAATGCTCGCTACTGGAGCCCAGAATTTTTATAATAGTCCTATATTTATCTACATATCATATCTGCACAGGTCCACATATTGCCACAATATTGTCAACACAGTTTACGGAAATGTAATACCCAGGTATAATAATTTACCTGTATAAATTACCTGTAATAATTTAGCTGGACATTTAGTGGTCAAGCTGGAAATTTGCACATGCTTGCACATGCAGAAGTGTTCAACTGGAGAAGGCTATTGTTCTCTCTACAGGTAAGGTGTACAGAGCGCACGAGAAAACGGGTCTTCATGCATTAATGTTCAGTTTGTAGCATAGAAAGAAATAGAGTTTGACCTTGACCCTGGAGCCCGGAATTTTTTGTAATAGTCCTATATTCATCTACATATCATAGTAAAGATATGTATAAAGTTTGATGACTGTAGTTGATAAGGTGTTGAAGTAATGACCGTAACACGAAAACATTGAATGATGACGACGACTCCGGAAAAGCAAAACCTATGTCTCGCTTTCCACTTCGCGGGCGAGACAAAAATGAGAATGGAGCAGTAGTCTGAGTCGATGATTAATACTCTGGGGAGAGAAGGCTAATATTGGAATTTGTCGTGCCATCTTGAGATCTGCACCTGATGCCAGCAGACAGACTGAAGTTCAATATCCCAACACAAACAGGGAATAAGTGCAAGTTCACCAGCATCAGATGAAACTTAGTGCATTTGTACTAATGACCGTTGGAATTCACATACTTTACTTACATATAGAGTACATGTATGCCACAATGGCTCCTAGCACCAACTTGAGAAGCTGCTACCAACATTTTAATGTGAAAGGTGTCACATTAACTCTTATGCTTAACCATTTTAACACTGTATCTACAAGACCTCTTGCCTAATATTTGCAAACGGTGTAGATCCTGATGAGCCGGCTCGTAACGAGCCGTCTCATCAGGATCTGCACCATTTGTGGATATTTTTTACCTTTAACAGAATGACCCACTTTTCTGCATAATGGAACAGTCAACAAACTTGCCATCAAATAATCCATGTAAGTTACTTAGGGGTGACAGCGTTAAAATGCAGAACACAAATATTGTGGTCTGCTGTTTTAGCTTACATAAATACAATGTGTAGTGGCAGCATATGAGAATCTTCTCCATTTGAGATGCTTTCAAAACATAATTAAGGGTTAATTCAAAAAGTGGTGAATCAAAACATGCATCATCAAACATTTCGGATGGATAAAACTATCAACTAGAGCAAGTGAGTAGAGGCTCACAGATACCCCCGGCCACCGCCTGGACCGACAAATAAAACGAAAACTATATACCCCTCGACATACTTCTTATGCCGGGGGGGGGGGGGTACAATAAACAAAACATAACTGAATGGGGAAACTTTACATGAAACTGCCAGACACATATAGTGGGGTCAGCGTGTAAGTGCACACACGAACAAACACGACAGGTTCGTTTGTGTGTGAACTTACACTGAAAGCTGTAGAACTACAGTGATTTATTTATCAGCGTGTCTCGCGTCAAATACTCATATTCTTTTATTTGGCACACCAAAATTCAGAAATTTTATTATTTTTTTCAAGGATGACTCGCCGTTTTTTCAGTGAGTGAGTGAGTGAATAGGGTTTAACGTCCGCTTTTCTGACATAGAGGTACAAGCCTCAGGGAGTCTACACGCAGACGGGTCAACGGGGTCGTGTCCCGTATCCACCTGTCCGAGGGGGGTAAATCCCAACTTCAGAACTCAATATTTACAATCAAAATATATATTCAGTCCTGAAATTAGAACAACCTGATCTGGTGCCAGGCCCTCGCCACACCAGCATCATTTATCCCATCCCCTAAAAGTAATAGGATTAGCGCTAATCTTACTTTTATATATGGGGCATAGCCCGACTCAACTCTCTCATACAAGAAAGCCAAAAAATGTACATGAGGGCCAAATCCGGTATAGTGGGTTCCGGAAAGTATGAACCCAATCGTTAAGCCAGTTTAGTCGCCTTTTACGACAAGCAATGGCTACTGCAGCACTATTCTCAGGATCAGTTGATCCCGCCCTGGTGCCTGCACGGGGCCACGTTTTTTTAGCCGAGACCAATTTCACTCACCAGGTCAAAATGGTAGATAAAACACTGGGACTGGTGTCTAGTGGGTCATAAGATCAATTGATATGATACATCAATGTGGTACTCCATAGAGTATTGTACAACACCATAGTGAAAAGCAATGCTAAGTTTTAGCAGGATCAGTACTATTTCACTGAGTGGTCCAGATACAGCAGATAGCTAAATTATTTAAACAGAAAATGTAGGTCAAGGTCATATGGAGATCAAAAGTTATATGTCAGTTTCTGATGTAGTGTAGTAGCAGATTATTGTGTGCAAGTTTAGTAGTTGTAGGCGTTATTGTGGCCGAGGAATGGAGTTAAACGTACAATGTGGCCCGGAGAGCAGTTATCTCAGCGAAAAAAGTAGGTGAATATCATATGATGGTTAAACATTATATGTCAGTTTCTGATGTAGAGCAGTAGCCGATTATTGTGTGCAAGTTTAGTAGCTGTATGTGTTATAGGGGCTGAGGAACAGACTTAACCGCACAAAGCGGTCCGGATGGCCAAGTCATCTGAGAGGAAAAAGTAGGTCAATGTCATATGAAGGTCACACATTACATGTCAATTTCTGGTATATAGCAGTAGTCGATTATTTTGTGTAAGTTTGGAAGATGTAGGTGTTAAAGTGGCCGAGGAACAGACTTAAATGCACAAAGTAGTCCGGATGTAGTCATCTGAGCGGAAAAAGTAGGTCAATGCCATGTGAAAGTCATACATTATAATTTTGTAAATTTCTGGTATATAGCAGTAGTCAATTATTTTGTACAAGTTTGGTAGCTGTAGGTGTTATAGTGGCTGAAGAGGACATAAACGGACAAGGTGGTTCAGATGGCAATCACTTAAGCGTAAAAAGATCATATGACGGTCAAGGTCATATGAAGGTTAAAATTTTTTCGGGGTACATAAAAATAAACTGCAGATGAACAATTTTGATTATCCCCTCTCAGGCAAAAGGGGTTATAGCGTTATTTTTCAATAACGCATGAACCGCTTCACAGATTTTGATAATATTTGGTCACAACGTGTGTCTAGGGATGGTGCTTTGTTTTGCATATGACCCATGTCCGACCACCCAAGGTAAAGATCACTGAGAACTTATGTTCACCTTGTTTGTAAGGCAAATTTGTTAAATAAGGCAAAAATGAAAACAAAAATAATTCAATAACCCCATGTCCGACCGCCCAAGGACAAGGTCACTGAGGACTGATGTTCACCTTATTTGTAAGTCATCTGAGACGAAAAAGTAGGTCAATGTCATATGAAGGTTATTTTGTACAAGTTTGGTAGCTGTAGGTGTTATAGTGGCTGAAGAGGACTTAAACGTACAAGGTGGTTCAGATGGCAGTCACTTAAGCATAAAAAGAAGATCATATGACGGTCAAGGTCATATGAAGGTTAAATTTTATATGTAAACGTCTGATGTAGAGCAGTAGCCGATTATTGTGTGCAAGTTTGGTGTACAGGTTTGGTGTTACAGGAATGGACCTAAACGCACAAAATGGTCCGAAGTGCTACGGAAGGACAAGGGACAAGGACAAGGGTACACTTGTAATGCCCCAAATAAATTGGTTGGGGCATAAAAAATCATGGTAGAATTATATTCGTGTTCAAAGTTGTCACATTTAGACCACTACATAAAGTCATATTGTGAATCTAATGCAGTAATATAAACTGCAAATTCGCAATGATATTGACTAAACTGCCAAGCGATCATTATTTACATCCCGTCTGTACGACATTTATCGCCAGTCTGGGGATAACGGCAATCACCAATGTGAATGCTATGCAATAATTGCCAGACTGGTTCAATAACATGAGGGCATCTAAAGTGCGGTATGGCGTAGTATTATAAATTATGCAAATTGAATTTGTCTGGATACCTCTAGAGACATGATATCCTTATACCGTATTTTGCCGTTTATAGGTCGCAAGAGTGTATAAGACGCACCCCTATTTTTTAGTCCAAAATCTGGGGGAAAATGTCTACATGAGAATATAAGACGCACCCAATTTTCCTAACAAAATGAAACAAAAAATTAAACAAGAGGGCCATGATGGCCCTAATTCGCTCACCTGACTCCATGAACATCAGAGGAGAATGTGACATTGAGTTCAATTTCATGTGTTTTAAAAAAAATTGTGCTATTTTTAGATGGCGGTCATCTTGGATTAAGCGACGACTTTCATTTTACCAAATCTGAAAATGCTTCACCCAAGGATCTTAACTTCCTATGAAGTTTGGCCAGCATCGGCCATGTGGTTCCTGAGAAAATGACGTTCAAAATCTCGAATAAATGGACCTTTTGGTGGGCATTATGGATGACATGATCATCCGATTCCGACAAATATTGCACCAGAGCAATCGCCTCATCGATACCTTCAATTTGATATATTATGACATGAGCATATTCGGTCAAAATAAAATTTGACCCCAATTTGACCCCACGGGCCACGCCCATTTTTGACCCCAGGGTCACCATGTTAACAACTTTGAAAGAGCATTGTAAATCGATCATTCCTACCAAAGTTTAGTCGAAATCCGGCTAGCGGTTCATGAGAAGATTTTTTAAGAATTTATGCTATTTTTAGACGGCGGCCATCTTGGATTAGCGATGACCTCCATTTTAACAAATCTGAAAAGGCTTCACCCACGGACCATAACTTTTAAGTTTGGCTACCATGGGCCAAGCGGTTCATGTGAAGAAGAATTTTTAAATCTCTAATAAAAGAACGACCTTTTGACATTTCGGCGGCCATCTTGGATGACATAACAATCCGATTTCGACAAAAAATGTACCAGAGTGATCGCCTCATTGATACCTTCGATTTGATATATAACATGACCATATTCTGTCAAAAATAAAATTTGACCACAATGAGACCCCACGGGCCACGCCCATTTTTGACCCCGGGGTCAGCATTTTAACAACCTTGAAAGAGCATTGTATATCGATCATTCCTACCAAGTTTTGTCGAAATCCGGCTAGCGGTTCATGAGAAGATTTTTTAAGAATTTATGCTATTTTTAGATGGCGGCCATCTTGGATTAGTGATGACCTCCATTTTAACAAATCTGAAAAGGCTTCACCCATGGACCATACTTTTTAAGTTTGGCTACCATGGGCCAACCGGTTCATGTGAAGAAGAATTTTGAAATCTCTAATAAAATAACAACGTTTTGACCTTTCGGCGGCCATCTTGGATGATATAACCATCCGATTTCGACAAAAAATGCACCAGAGTGATCGCCTCATTGATACCTTCAATTTGATATATGACATGACCATATTCGGTCAAAAATAAAATTTGACCCCAATTTGACCCCACGGGCCACGCCTATTTTTGACCCCGGGGTCACCATTTTAACAACTTACCATTTTAACAACAAATAGCATTGTACATCGATCATTCCTACCAAGTTTTGTCGAAATCCAGTTGGCGGTTCTTGAGAAGAAGATTTTTGAAGAATTTGTGCTATTTTTAGACGGCGGCCATCTTGTATTAAGTAATGACTTCATTTTAACAATTTTGCAATCCCCCTACCTAAGAACCATGACCATGAAGTTTGGTGACTATAGGCCCAATAGTTACCGAGGAGAATACGTTTGAAAATGTGCACGGACGAAGACGGACGACGGACGACGACGGACGACGGACACATTGCGGTAACAATAGCTCACATGAGCTTCGCTCAGGTGAGCTAAAAAACTCGCCAAATTGTTGTTGTTATTTATTCCTCCGCACTGTTTTTGTTATTCGTACCTTGGACGTTTTTGTCTGTTTTTTCCCCCATCATAGTTTGCTATGTCCGTAATTTGCCGATTCCCCGGTCCGTATTTCACCGTTTTCTAGTACATGTATCTTCAATTACACTGTGAACCCGGTAGTACACGCTTCACTATAACACGTGCTCGGTTAGTACACGGTTGTGCTTTGGCTCCCGATTTTTTGGCCTATTTGTATATCAAAATCGTGTTAAATGTGTAACAGACTACAATGTACTGTCAGAAATTGTGTTATATTTGCGATCATATTGCTGCCGAAAGTAGTATTATATTGTTAATTATTGATTGTGATATGTATTATCTCTTTTCAACACCATTTACGGAAAATATTTTCGAAATCAATATCGGCGAAATATGGCGACAGATCTGCGTATAATCCAGAGTGTTTTTTTAACCCATTCCTTTCATAGGCACTTTATGGGATGAACGAAACCGATGTGTTAATGACTCCTATCGCAGGATGTATAGTATACGAGAAGGTGGGACACTCACCATGTTTTTGTTCTTGTTGTTGTTTTTTCCACCAACGGAAGTGACGTAAATTAGGCTACCTTTGACTGGTTTCATGATTTATCTTGCTGTTTATCAGCTGATTTTGTTTTTGTGCCAGATCGACACTGCCTGTCTTGACATACAACATGGAAAGTCACATTAACATGAATACATGGCAAGAAATAGCCCATATTAATGTCATTTACAATATTTAATTCATGATTACCTATTCAAATAAGTGACAAAACAAATCACGAAACCAGTCCGTACTTCCGTTGGTTGAAAAATGGTTCCCCAACCTACATGCGGATTAGTAACTTACAATTAGCGAGCCGGTCAAAGGTAAATGAAGTTACTTCCGTTCACTGAGATGATGAATGCTGTCATTCCTTATAGATACATAGAGATCATCAGTGTAACTGGATTATCACATCGGCTTTTCGTTCATCCCATAAAGCTCCTATGATTCCTTTCGGAATACACATTTACGGATATGAAATTTATTAAATATTTTATTTTTATTTTTGTTACTTCTCACTGAAAGTATATGTTGTGACCACTCATTTGAACCGTCTAAACAAAACGGTTTAAATGGTGGTCGCGGTTTAAATGGTGGTCGCGGCATATACTTCTGAGTGCATAGAAGGAAAATAACCATAAGCGTATCCTCAGCATGAAATGGGTTACTGATTGCCCCATGAGCACAGCACGTTCGCGACGTCTGCGACACATCAAAATGCGTGTTGACCAATCAGTGCAATTTCAAAACATAGCCTAAAGGTCACACAGTTTACAGCCTCGTGCTGAATGATGTCATACGATAAACACCTGTTAGTTGACACGGCTGGGTGTTATCGATTTTTTCCACAAAGCAACACAAATTTCTCCTGTGTAATATTTCAAAATCAGTCGTATCTTCCGTAAATGACGCTGAATGTTGACAGAAATTTCAGAGCAATGCAGCCGAAATGACGCTGAAAGCAGCCTATAGCTATGACGAATTTGCATTGTCCGCTGACGTAATTATAATGTTTTTAATTAGAGATTGGCGAACATTGTAGACCATGTGCAGACTACGCGAATCCACCGCCTGGTCTGGCCGCTAATGCAATAAGCCGGGATAAGTCAGAGATAGAGAACCAATTCACATAAACACGTTTGCCGTGCCATAAATAGACTGGTTCCCGGTAGTATTGTTTCACTGGGCACGCATCAGACAGGGTACCAGTTTAGTGACGAATACGAAACTGACGTCAGCAACCGCGTGTATTGATATTTGATATGGCTTTGTGTTGTAAATCTTGACACGCGGTGTGTTTGTCAGCCAGCTGACTTAGGCTTGCCACTTTGGACGAATCAGCATCGTGTAAACACACAGTTTGGAAACTAATAATGGAGTTTTATAACTTGCATGGAATTGCATTATGCATATTGGGATTTACCGTTAATGGCGTCATGCAATATTTTTCATGGCAAAATGACACCGACCGATATTGGCCCGGTAAATGTTTTCAAAAGATAATTCAAATGATAGAGGCCAGATCGTGATTCGGAGGAGAAAATGTTGACCGAATGTGACACAGCGTCGAAACCACAGGCATTTGGCGTGTTTCGGCTTTCGTCGGTATAACTCTATATATATATGCAGTTATACCGATAAAAGCCGAAACACGCCGAGTGCCTGTGGTCGAAACGAGCAAGGCGCGAACTGTTTAGAATACAAATCTGAGGATACTTTTCCAATTTCAAGCGGATGTTACCGCAAAGACTACAACAACAACAAATATCGAAACAAATCTTTATTTTATGAATTTTTGTCATTTTTGTCGATATTTCGGAGTGGAAAAAATGCTCTTGTATCCAAACGTGTGTATAAGACGCAGGGGCTTTGTGGGATGAAAATCTGGGTAAAAAAAAGTGCGTCCAATACTCGGCAAAATACGGTATGTGGGATTTAACCATTGCAATGTAGTAATTAACCCTTACACCCCTATCTTAATTTTTTGTGAATAGCAGCTTTTATCAGTAGGTCCGGAAACTAACTAGGAAAAAAGTGAAAGGTCCTAGGAATTTTTTGGAAGGTCCAAGAGGATAATTACCAGAAAAAGGGTAGAAATATGTGTCTGAAACATGTGAAATGCCTTGTGACACCATGTGTAAATACTCGACTGTGACACTGTGTCACCATAAATTATCTGATAAGACGATAATGAGGTCCAGCGGACTTGTTGCTTGTAAAATACAAAGGTCCGACATTAAAATTTGCAGGTCCAGGACCTCAGACCAGTGCTATTTTCATGCCCTGCATCAAAAACATGCTTTGGCAGCACTTTAAAATAATTTACAACATCCTTTGACAGCACTTTAGAATCATGATTCTGAAGTGCTGTCAAACTATGTTTTTATTGAGAAATAAGATATAAAAGCAACAACAGACGACAATTGTTGTGTGTAGCGGTCTAAGAGTTAACCCTTTCAACACCACAGACCTCTATAGAGACAATGTTTGCAAACAGTGCAGATCCAGATGAGCCGGCTCGTAACGAGCCGTCTCATCAGGATCTCCACTGTTTGTTAATAATTTTAAACGTCGTACAGATTACCCTTTTAGAAGAATGGGATAATTTGAAAGAACAAAATTAATGAAATAGCGTGAAACATTGGCATGGAACATCCTATTAAGTTACTTGGTGTTGAAAGGGTTAAACAACCTTTTTGGGAATGACTGGGATAAAGGTTTTATTCCATTAGTTTGTTCATTAGTTTGTTGTTAAAATAGCCTCTCCAACTGCTAATGCAAATTCCAATTCAGGAAATTTATGCCAATATAGAATTTTAACGCATTCCGCTTCACAGAGTTTGATAATATTTGGCCACAATGTGTGTCTAGGGATGGTGCTTTGTTTTGCATACGACCCATGTCCGACCACCGAAGGTAAAGGTCTTTGAGAACTTGTGTTCACCTTGTTTGCCAGGCAAATTTGTACGGCAAAAATGTCAAACAGTTTTTTTATTATTCATATTAAGGCTGCCAGTACGACCCACGTTCGACCGCCCAAGGTCAAAGTCACTGAGGACTTTTTTTTATTATTGTTATCGAGGGGATAAGCTTCACTTAACGACACCATTTCTTGTTCAGCTTTGCAAGGATCGCATGTGTTCACACGTTTCAAGGGTCAAAATATTGAAGCAACCCTTCATGATATATTGATGTTATGGCATGGTGGGCAAATATTTTGATGCACATACAGACATAGACATCTCACAGACAGACTATACCAAAGCAATATGCCTCTCTTGATATTGCATAGGCATGCACAAATACTGTTATATTAACCCTTTCAACACCAAGTAACTTAATGGGCTGTTCCATGCCACTGTTTCATGCTATTTCATTGGTCCATTCAAATTTTCAGGCTATTCCATTCTTCAGAAAGGGTAAATTTTTTCAAATTTGATAACTATTAACAAACAGTGGAGATCCTGATGAGACGGCTCGTTACGAGCCGGCTCATCTGGATCTGCACTGTTTGCAAACATTGTCTCTATAGAGGTCTGTGGTGTTGAAAGGGTTAACCCTTAGACCGCTATCTTATTTTTTTTGTCGTCTGCCGTTTATTTTCTATTTTCCATTTTTATCATCAAAAACATGTTTTCACAGCACTTTAGAATAATTTACAACATGCTTTGACAGCACTTCAGAATCATTTCCATTGGAAATGATTCTGAAGTGCTGTCAAACCATGTTTTTATCGAGAAATAAGGCAAGATCAGCAGACAACAATTGTTGTGAGTAGTGGTCTAAGGGTTAACCCTTACAATGCTGAATTAACATTTTGTCGTCTGCTGTTTATTTTTTATTTTTCCATTTTTATCATGAAATACATGGTTTGGCAGCATTTTAGAATCATTTTCATGGAAATGCCATGGAAATGATTCTGAAATGCTGCCAAACAATGTTTTTATTGAAAGAATAGACTAAATATGAAACAACAGCAGACAAAACTTTTCATTTCACGCATGCTAAGGGTTAATGGGAAAGCTTTGAAGAATAGCAAAACTTACGATAGTTTCTGTAAATGTAGTCGAAAGTTGACAAAACTTTCATAGCAAGTGTGGAATTGAATAACGCATTTGCTATGAACATTTTGTCATCTTTCGACCTAATTTACAAAGAATATCACAGTTTCTGTAAATATATTTCATGAACTAGATGGCCGAGGTCCACATGTCGCATCCACCGAGGCTTTGATTGTATACCGAAAAACTTTTAACCGAAAACTTTAACCCGGACGTACGCCAATGTGCCGACTACCGTATATATCGGACTGTCCGCAATCGGGCATGACAAAAATATTAGGTACAAAATCACATGGTGTATCACATACGTGTTGTATGACAAAAGAAAATAAAATTCCATGATCACTTCCTGTATTTTTCCACACAACAGACCTGCGTGTCCCACCCTGATACCATATGCACTCGCTGGCATTAAATAAAATGCCTGCATATTTTCCACACTCAACACCAGTAAGTAAACAATGTGTGTGAGCTGCATGTCAGTTGTCAATGTTCTACCACACCTTTAGCCCTTTCACCCCTAAATAACTGCAATTGACTGTCATTTTCAGACATTTAAAAAGAGTATTTTTTTCTCTAAAAATATGAAAATTACTTGCAAAAAGTGCTGCACGAGCCGGCTCATCTGGATCTACACTGTTTGCATACCCTATAGAGAGCTATAGTGTCGAAAGGGTTAGTGAAGATACACATATTGCCGAGTAAAAAGTGAGTGAAAGGGTTTAACGTCCCAGCAACAGCTAAGGTCATATAGAGACGGGACCACAGTTTAAAGTCTCATCCAGTGGGATGGAAATACTATGAAAGTATTTCTTGATGCCCTATGTGAGATTTGAACCCACAACCTCCAGATAAGTAAGTCAGGTGTTCTAACCCCTAGGCCACAACCCACCCCTATATTGCAGAGTAAGCATAGCACCCTGTCTGTTCTAAACGGTAACGTGTACGTTTATTTAAGCAACAATCCATGGGCTGTTGCATTTACTGTGGTACAAAAAATATTTGGCCTGTTTAAAGCGTATGGAGTCCGAAGGACTCCTCGCAAACAAAATGTCTTCGTTACTAAGGGTTGAAAGGGTTAAAATAATCAAAGCTAGATATCTGAAACTACCTGAGCCACAGTGCCGTTCTTTATGGTTCGTCTTTCCTACACAGGTACCGGCACTCATGTTGCTGTGTCCAGTTACAATTAATATTCCTTATGCCCGGAACCAAGATGATCTCTTTTGTTACATCCACAAATTCTTTACAACCTGTTAAATCCTGTGAAGGCATCATGTATATACAAGGCAGAGCTCCAGAAAAGCAGGAACATTTTGACAGGGTTTAGGTTTGAAAGAAAGTATCATGATCTGGTGCCAGGCACTTTATCAGACCAATCACTTGGCCCCAGGTGTGGGTCCCAGTAAGGTATGAATCCCTACGGATGGATACACTGTTATGTGTACCCTCCCATCTTCAGGCTTTACTCACAGGCGGTCAGTCAGCTTGGTGTTAGGTAGTTCTGAGTATGTACATGTAACTCTCATTACATTTCGCTGCACTGCATTACATAAGAGTTATGACAAGAGAAGTGTTTCCAAATGTGAGTTTGAAGCGTTCTTTGTTTACTTTCTACTTCGTGGAGAGTGACCTAAAAAAATTGCTAATACACACTTTATTAGGTAAGTTTATGGTAATATTTTTGTAGAAGTATGAAGGTTAACACCCTGTTTTTTCTATATTTTAGTGCGAGAAGTGTAAATGCTATTACGTACATTTTTACTGTGTAGCGTGGTGTAGTGATATAGTGCAACCTGTTGTCTATAAAGCGGAACATGTGCAGCTAGGTGTTAGGACGGTATATAGAGGATCTTACGTGAGTGATGATTTATTAAACAAGTTTACTGATTTAATAGCCTCGTTTCTTATGAAATCAGTTAACAAATTAAACCAACTTTTAAAGAGTGTCAACTGTTTACTGAATCTACAGCCAGGGTAGACCCAGATCAAACATCTATTACTATTTCCCATTTATTCTGTAACCATGGCAGTATTCTCGAATCTAAGAAAAACATTTGTGAGGTACCATAGCGACATAGTTGTCATACAGGACCATCCATGACAAACTGGGGTTTATTGTGTTACTATTGCATAACATAGGTTTTCGCAGTGTAATCAGAGCTCCAGTTAAGATGCGTAATTTGACCAAATATTCGACGTATTTTTCTTTGTTCTTCACCAAAACTGGCAAGTTGGGAGTTCTTTAGAATCGTCTCAATGAGACGATTCTAAAGCACTCCCAACTTGCCATTTTTGGTGAAAAAATAACAAAATTCTCCCCAAAGTTGATAAAATTACGCACCTTAACTAGAGCTCTGGTAATATGCAAATGAGACAGTACAGAAACACACCAGGTGATCAATGCAGCTTTAACGTTTGATGATGTACTTATGCAATAAATAGACTCTAACATTTGGTTTCATACAAAATCATAAAACTGTTTAAATAAATATTATGTTAAATCAACACAAATGTAAGATTCTCTATTTAATCAAGGTTGATCCTTAGTTATATACTGCCACACTCATTTAACCCGAAACAAATGTAAAACTTTTTGTTAGAACTATCATGAATATTTGCTAAACAAAAGCAATCAGCTGATGTTGCCCCTGAGCTGCGCAGGTTGATCTGAGGCTACACTGGTCACAAACACAATACGCCTGTATCTGCCATAGCAAGTCACATATAATGTACAGCAATACATGTATGTCTTCACAGGATGGAGTACTCAGATCAGACCTCCAGATAAGCTTTGTGGCTAAAAGAGTAGTATAACCCACTGATTTCATATACATGGCTGCGACTAGAGAAATGGGACTTACGGGTTATGCGACCAGTGTGGATCCAGATCAGCCTGCGCATATGTGCATTCTGATCGGGATCTGCACTGGTCACCATTCCATTACTGAAACACCTGTTATGCTTCTAACAAGCAATATAGATCGGTGTCAGGCTACAGGAGCAAGGGGGCTGTTTCACTATACTTTGTACATGTACTACTAAAATGTTTGTAAGTGCAAAATTATGATAGTGTGTTTCACATTAACATTAACAAGGTTTTCTTGTAAATAATTATTGGATTTACATTTATTGAGCATAGGCTGCATATGCAGCCTATGCTCAATAAATGCAAATCCATAAATTGAAATTTCCAGACGATCCTAAATTGTCACTTACGAACATTTTAGTCGCACACAGTTTAGTGAAACGGCCCCCTGTTATTTGATAAAGAGCAAGATGGTTACAAATCCCATAAAGCTCCATTTCTCCAGTCACAGCCATATATAAAACATATTTTATTTTTGCCAATTGACTACTGAATTCACCACATGTTTTTCTATGCAAAGTAGGAAATAAAAGAGCAAACAAAGTTGAAAATTTACTTATTTCAGCTGTAAAAAGCAAACAGTGTGCTTCTTTTCAGCTCAAATACGCGAAATTTAATTCTAACTCCATTAGAACATTTAACTCCTCAATTTGAAAATCAAGTAATATTTGTTGTGAGTATTTTTGAACTCCCACTTCTGAAATCAATGCGTACCGGTAAGCATTAAGCTAAAATATATTAGTAGTAAAATATGTGCCGTATCTGGAGCTCTGAGTGTTAGACATTTAATATCCACTGTCTTTGACAGATCTATAACTTATGATACATGTACTTCCAGATTAATGTCCAATGAAATGGAATTCACATTTGAACACAAGTGTTTTACATTACATCCCTTAAGATTGTATGTTTATCTAACTGTAACTATACATCTGTAAACATGTAAACACAACAAGTCTTCGAGTACGAAAATAGAATATGTGTTAATGACGGCACTTAATATACAGGGTATTAGCGACTTATGCACACAACTTTCGGCTTCAATTTGCAAGTATACATTTATAATCAGGTCACAAGCAGACAAAAGGTACCTCATAGTTAGCAACCTGTGACGTCCAAAACCAGTTTGCAATCTGATATCAGGGCTTATGTTATTAGCCATTCATTAGTTACATGAAGATTCACCATTTTTCAGACGAAAAATATAAATATTTTCTTTACTTCTACTCTGAAGTCTATGTTGCTACCACTCATTTGAACCGTCTCACCGAGATGGTTCAAATGAGTGGTAACAACATATACTTTTGAGAAGAAATAAAGAAAATATTTATATTTTTCGTCTGAAAAATGGTGAAAGAAATAAGAATTTGTGCCTGTGTATCTAATAGATTTGTATCTACACTGGTAGCATATTGCTTAGCTTCATTTTCTTCCAGCCAATATCCCAGTAGTTGGCAAACACTTATGGCATAGACATTCTTTGGAAGAATCACACATATGTGGCTGTAGCCGGAGAAGAGGGATGTATGGTGTTTGTGGCCAGTAAGCTCTTGCATCTGTGACTGGAGAAATGGGGTTTATGGCATTCATGATCAGTCTAGCTCTTGATTTGTGACTGTGACGGGAGAAATGGGGTTTATGGCATTCATGATCAGTCTAGCTCTTGATTTGTGACTGTGACGGGAGAAATGGGGTTTATGGCATTCATAATCAGTCTAGCTCTTGATTTGTGACTGTGACAAGTTATACTCCAGACAAGAATGCAGTGTGCGAAAAAACAAAGGGAGATAACTTGAAAATTAGCTCATAAAGATTTGTCATTCTTGTGCAGGAGACACATTTGGGTCGTGGTCTATGCATGTGTGAAGTTTCATGAAAATATTGCAAAGCGTATTTAGTATTAACATTTTATTCATATTATTGTTACATGATATGTACATGATGTAAATCACAAGCAAAACTCAAGGTAATATGAATGGGATTCAGAAGAAAACAAGTTGCTTATGCGAAAGGGTATTTGAGTTATGCTCCGGACAAGAAACTTTTGATGTTATTTACAAACAATATTGCACATCTTAAAAATCAATGTTGTAAAATTCTTAGACGCGTAAAGGTGGAAAATTATACAAGCCCATATATAATGTTGGTTCAAATGGCATTTGACCAGTGCAGCACTTCAGCAGTTACAATAGCCGTGCAGCGTGGTAACAGTACCAAGTGTGAAAGCACACACATACCCCCGACTGATGCTTGTACTGACAATACCCCTCAAAAACATTAACCCTTTCACCCCTAAGTAGCTGGAATGGATTTTGATATGTTAATTTTGCAACCAATCCAATTGTTACAAAATGTTTTCAGACTAATCCATTTATGAAAAGGGGGTGGTGTCAAAAATATGAAAATTGCTTGCAAAAAGTGCAGAGCCTGATGAGACGGCTCGTGACGAGCCGGCTCATCTGGATCTACACTGTTTGCCAATGCCACTATACAGGCCTGTGGTGTTATAGCATTAAACAAGAAATCAGTAACACTGATGGATTTACCCCTCCAAAACAGTAACACAAAACAAACTTTAATGCAACGTTCTAAGTCATTTGACCTTGACCTTGGGCACGGGCAGCATGAGTGAGCCACAGAATGAAAATATGGATGATGACATAATAATAACTAGAAAATGTGGTTTGTCGATGCACTTCAATTGTTACGAAAACTTTCAAATAAATAAACAGACAGACGGACAGACGGACGTTTGTTTGTTTTGTTTGTTTGTTGGGGTTTAACGGCCTATCAACAGCTAAGGTCATTTAAGGCCAGGTCAATGAGCTTAGTACTAAATCCCATATATTACCTGTACAAGTGTATGTACATGTACGGACGGACGTACAATCAGTAGTGAGGGTTATTGTATTAATGTGGATGGATGCATCGTTACTAACTAAGTAATGCATGTGTACAATATGAAGATATAGCTAAAGGCAAACAGAAATCATAGGTGATTTGAGAAACTGTTAAAAAAACTTTCAAATAAATAAACAGCCAGACGGACGACGTACGATCATTAGCGAGGGTAATTGTTTGTTTGTTTGTTTATTTGTTGGGGTTTAACAGCCTATCAACAGCTAAGGTCATTTAAGGCCGGGTCAATGGGTTTAGTACTATATCCCATATATTACCTGTACAAGTACATGTACTTGTTCAAGTACATGTACAAATGGGGGGAAAATCCCAAAATCGGACCTGAATATTTACAATAACAAAACTATATATCCAGCCGTGAAATCAGAATAATCCTGATCTGATGCCAGGTCCTCACCACAGCAGAATCACTTGGCCCCTCCCAAAAGCAGTAGGATCAGTAATAATCTTACTACTTTTATAATGGGCAATAACCCATATAAAAGAGCCAAAGATAAAAACGTACCTGAGGGCCAAACCAGGCAAATCGTGATTCCTATAAGGAGGAACCCATACCGTTAATTTACGCCGTCTCATTCGCCCGATCACCACCCACGCGAGGGTAATTGTATTAATGTGGAAGGATGTATCATTACTAAGTAATGCATGTGTGCAATATGAAGATATTAGCTGAAGGCAAACAGAAATTAAAGGTGATTTGAGAAACTCTTACAAAAACTTACAAAAAATAAATGGACGGACAGACTGACAGACGGACAGACAGATAGGGGAAACCACAGGCATTCGGCATGTTTCAGCTTTCATCGGTATAACTATATAATTATATGAACAAGGCTTCTAACTTTGGTCAGGCACGACCTTGTATCATAACAAAATAACATTTTTAAAATTGCAATTTTCTATGCACTCTTTGTATTTCTGCAGGATATCGATCACATGAACTTGCCACTACAATATTGACGTTAGAGCCTTAAACACAGTATTTCATTGTTATGATATGAGGTTGTGTCCAACGTAGGAAAACGAGCTGTAATTCGATATTATTTGCATAAGTATGTTCTAACTATATTATTTTAGCAAGATAACAATAATTCTAAAATAAACATGTGCACTTTCCACCAAACTATTCACATTAGCGTTAATAAAATCGCGGAATGTGTTATGATACGAGGTCGTGTCCGACCAAAGTTAGAAGCCTTGTTCATATATATAGTTATACCAATGAAAGCCGAAACACGCCAAATGCCTGTGGGGGAAACCTATCGGTCAGCGCCGATTCTCGGTGGGGACCTAATAAGCATATGAAGTTTCCAGCCAATCCAATTTACGGTTACAGAGATAGTAGGTACCTGAACATGTTAACGCAAATCTCGGACACGCGGACCGACTATAATTATGTACCCCGAAAAAAAAATTTGGGTACACAAAAAAATGTTTGGTAAAGAGTGTGATCTATAGTCTGAAAAAAAATGTAATGATCACCCAAATTACACAATGTGAGAAAGCTACTGTCAGATGAAGCTTAATAAAGATCTAGCTGCCTGTTTTCCGCTTTATAGGCAATAGGTTGCATTATATCGCTACACCACAGTCAACAATATAAATTTCCGGAATAACATTTCCATTCCACTCAAATATAGCAATAATTTGTTGGGCGTTGACGTTCATACTTCGCATTATTGTTATTATTCTACAATATGAGATATTATCATAAACTCATCTAAAAACAAGAGTGCCGCATTGAAGTCACAAAATATGCCCGTCGAATATGTGCCAGACAGCGAAGATGCAGAAATGTGAAGCTGTCACCAAGGCAAGAAACATTAATGAGAATTTGAAAGTCTATACCATCATTTCTTCATCTCGTTGTGCTAAATATGTATACTAATTTAGGCAGAGATAGAAAAGCAGAGTGTAAAGTAGAAATGATAGGGAATTGGATACAATAATGTAGAAAAAATGGCTAAGTTAAAAAGGTGATATTTTTGTTAAAAAATATTTTTTCGGCATCAAAACACCAAGGTGCACATCTTCAATATGTGTAGAAGACGTGTGTATAGTTTCAAAATGATCGACTGAACGGTTTCGGAGGAGTTGTGTACACAAACTCTGTACTGTATATAGAATTGTATAGAAAAATGAGGAAACAATGGCGAAGTTAAAAAGGTGATATTTTTGTTAAAAAATATTTTTTCGGCATCAAAACACCAAGGTGCACATCTTCAATATGTGTAGAAGACGTGTGTATAGTTTCAGCTCGATCGACTGAAAGGTTTCGGAGGAGTTGTGTACACAAATTCTGTACCGTATATAGAATTGTATAGAAAAGTGTAGAAAAAATGGCTAAGTTAAAAAGGTGATATTTTTGTTAAAAAATATTTTTCGGCATAAAAACACCAAGGTGCACATCTTCAATATGTGTAGAAGACGTGTGTATAGTTTCAGATTGATCGACTGAACGGTTTCGGAGAGTTGTGTACACAAACTCTGTACCGTATATAGAATTGTATAGAAAAGTGTAGAAAAAGTGGCCAAGTTAAAAAGGTGATATTTTTGTTAAAAAATATTTTTTCGGCATAAAAATACCAAGGGCACATCTTCAATATGTGTAGAAGACGTGTGTATAGTTTCAGATCGATCGACTGAACGGTTTCGGAGGAGTTGTGTACACGAACTATGCGCTTTTTCTTCAGCCGCCCGCCGTGCGGTAAAACATAATACGTACCGTACAAAGTGATTATCAGACTAGTCAACTTATAAGGGGGTGTTTTGTTTTTTTAAAGTATGAAAATTACTAAAGTTACGAGACGTCTCATCCAGATCTACTTGTTTGCAATGGGGTGTTTTTGTTCTCAAAAATATGAAAATTACTTGCAAAAAGTGCAGATCCTGATGAGTCGGCTCGTGACGAGCCTGGATCTACACTGTTTGCCAATACCACTATACAGGCGAGATGGTTCAACCAAGTGGAAAACAACATATACTTTTGTTGAAGTACAAGAAATCAGTAACCCTGATGAAGGTTCAAACTTACATCCCTAAAACAAACTTTAACACATAATACATTTGACCTTGACCTTGAGCACACGTACTGCATGTGTGGGCTATAGAATGAAAATATGATGATGACAAATAAGCATATGAACTTTCAAGCCAATCCAATTTATGGTTACCGAGGTAGTAGGTACCCAAAAACTTTACTGCAAATCTCGAACAAACCGACACGCGTACAGATGGACAGACAGGGTGTCGATCCTCTGTACCCCCTATTATTTTCAGTATTAAATTAGTTAACTGCTATCAGCAACATCAGTCACTGAATAGCGAACATCATCAGCCTTGATGAGACTCCGTAAATGTACAGGCTGATATGGGGCTACACTGGCCACAAATGTTATAACGCCCATATTGTGAACCCGAGTCCAATATTCACCATTAAATTTGGTGTCATATTGTACTTATTGTGGGCAGTGATGCTGCACTCAATTTTGGATATTTTAATGCATATATTTAGTGAAATATAGGTCAATGTGAGGTTACTACAATAGCTAGTGCCACACAGGCTAGTGAACATGCTATTCAAGGTGACTTCATTTAATTAAGGAATAAAACCATGGACTGTTGTGTTTACTGTAGTATGATAAACATTTGGTCTCCTTAAAGTGTCTGAAGGACTCCTTGCAAACATTAAGCACATTTACAGTGCATGTTCTAATAGTTTCAAAAATGTAAGTAGCCAAATATGGCATTAAGACAAAAATTCATATTGTTTTACGTCATTTGTCGCAATTCATGAAACAGCGACATTGCCTGTCAATAGAGTGCCATTATTGTCAACATCATGGAGATTAAAATGGCGTAAAACAGACTTTAACCAATTAGTAAAAACGTTGCATGACGTCACGTGCGTGTAAACATTTAATGGGTAGTGTGTTTATTTCCAATATGAATTTATGGAAGGTGCAAATATTTAAAAATAAATATAGTTTCTACAATGTAAACTACAGTAGGATGGATCATTTCACAACACATGAGTTTCATAAATTGTGCTCACTAATAATTATAGCAGAATTCCATTAACCCTTAGACCGCTACACACAACAATTGTCGTCTGCTGTTGCTTTTATATCTTGCCTTATTTCTCAATAAAACCATGGTTTGACAGCACTTCAGAATCATTTCCAATGGAAATGATTCTGAAGTGCTGTCAAAGCATGTTCTAAATTATTCTAAAGTGCTGTCAAAGCATGTTTTGATGATAAAAATGGAAAATAGAAAATAAACAGCAGACGACAAAAAATTAAAATAGTGGTTTAAAGGTTAACTATTTATCTCCCCTGTCGATCACAATCTGTGAAAGTATATATAAGAATAATGTACACAAACTGTTTTTGATTTGTCAAATAGGCTACATTTGATTGATATTTGACAGTTGCAGTCAATAAAATCTAAAATCACATATATTGAACACCCGAATCTGAGGGTGTCTGTCCCAGGGTGTCGTGTGAAGAGGTTCCACGGCAATTCCGGTATATGAGACACGCCAGGTGATTTTTTACCTAAGAACTTGTGATATTTTTCATGAAATATATTTACAGAAACTGTGACATTTTCTCTAAATGACACAATTTCGTAAACTTTCGACATCATAATTTTGTAAATATTTTATGAAGTATCGCACATGTTCTTAGATACCAATTCACATGGGGTGTGTCATATGAACACTTCCAAGACACGTTTGTGTACTTTACAAACATGAACAGACATTATCATTAGATAAATCTATATTAGTGGCTGTCGCTGGAGAAATGGGGTTTATAGGATTTGTGACAAGTGTAGCTTCTGTTCAAATAGCACACTCCAATAGCATCATAATGATCTATATTGCATTTTAGAAATATGGTGTTTCATTGATATAATTGCGAGCAGTGCAGATCCTGATCAGACTGTGCAGATGATCTGTAGCCGATTTCACGAACATTGCAAAGTATACTTTTCTAGCAAAGTATACTTTGAGGGAGAAATTTTAAATTTTAGGATAAATTTATTAATTTTTTTTTATACTGAATTTATTACATTATCACAGCCATTTTGGCTGTGATAATGTAATCAATTCAGTATAATAATTCTGCATACTTTTAATCATCAAATATATGCAGTCGTTAGTTCTATATGAAATAATGCATTTCAGGAAAAATAAATGATTGCTCCCTCAAAGTATACTTTGCTAGAAAAGTATACTTTGCGATGTTGATGAAATCGGCTACAGGATCTACACTGGTCGCCAAACCCCCATTTATCCAGTCAGAGCCACATTAAACCAATATTGCACAATAAAATTTCTCCAATATTGATTCAAGAAGAATAATAGTAATTTCCGTAAATGATGTTGAAATTTGACAAATATTCCACAGCACATGTGGAATACAATTCTGCAGGTGCTCTATAATTGTTCTCAACTTTCGACGTCATTCACAAAACATATTGCAGGTCATCAAAATCAGTTTTGGCGAGTTCCCCAATATGCTAAGACAGAAATTCTCAAACCCTGGCCAATATATTAGAGTATTTTTACCACAACAGGTAAAACAACGACAACTCCTTAGAATGATTTGGCTGCCAATTTTGACTGTAAATGACATGATATCAGATGTTTCTGAGCAGATTGAATGCCGAATGTGCTCTGAAGATATTTACAAACAAAAATTCTCAACTGCAAAGACAGAATGTCACATACACTGGCTCATACTCGATTGATTGACTGATTGGTTGATAAATTGAATTGATTGATAGGTTGATTGATTGAACATAAGTTGGCTCATATTCAATTGATTGACTGATTGGTTGATCAATTGGATTAATTGCATGGTTGATTGATTGAACATAAGTTACCTTCATTCAATAAGGCCATACTACATATCCTAGTACAAGTACATGATCATATAACCCTTGCATGAGAAATTAAACCATTTAATTGGCTGAGCCTGAGGCCCAGCCAATCAAACTGCTTTATTATGCGCATGAGATTAGAGCACATGTCCAATACAGTAGCAAATCAGAACACCATAATTATCAGAGTCTGAACACAGCTCAGGCCCAGCCAATCAAAACTGCTTGATATTGAGCTCGAGCTTAGAGCACATACGCAACTACGTTGTAAAATAAAACCACAAAAAGTCATCACCGTAACTACTCACCTACGCCACCCAACGTACAAGGCATGTCGACCGACGACGTCAACCAGAAACAAATTGCCACACAACTGAAACTACAATGTTGTAGTTCACACGTTTTACGTTCGTCGTAAATCGCAAATGTTAATTCACACGTGATTCCCCCGTTGAGGATATTTTAGTCTAGTGGAGACTGTCAATTACTCCGATCACTGCACAAAACTGGCAGACATCCAGTTTCTCATAACAATGTGTCACAGCCAGATATGGAACAGAAGTAGACAAACAAGTGTCTGCCAAAATGTAACCTATTAAAGAATAATAACCTAGTAGAACATGATCCATTTTGTTTCGGTTAACTTGAATTGATTCACTGCACTCTGTGGAACTTTTCCAAAATCAACTGAAACAATTCTACTATGTAATTTAGTAATTTAGTCATTCATATATTTAAGATTTCTTTACAATTAAACTACAACGTTGGCATATTATTTTAAAGAAAATTCAACATGTATTATAGTATTGTTTATGCTTTATGTCCCTATTTCTGTTGGCTGCATTCACCCTTAACCCTTTCAACACCACAGGCCTGTATAGTGGTATTGGCAAAACGTGTAGATCCAGATGAGCCGGCTCGTGACGAGCCGTCTCATCAGGATCTGCACTTTTTGCAAGTAATTTTCATATTTTGCAAAACAAAAACACCCTCTGTTCATAAATGGACTCATCTGAAAATCATTTTGTGACGGTTGGATTGGTTGCAAAATTAACATGAAAATCCATTCCAGTTACTAATGCATCAGTCAATGTGAATCCCCGCACCCCCCCTCCGGGGGAGGGGCGGGGCTTTACCGGGGCATACACCGGGGCTTTTACCTTTCATGATGCCCCGCAGTGCGGGGACTTTACCGGGGCTTTTACAAATGGGCCGGGACACACCCCGGGGGCTTTACCGGGGGTTTAACCGGGCTTTACCTGGGCATACCCCGGGGCTTAACATTTCATGATGCCCCGCAGTGCGGGGCTTTTACCGGGGCTTTCACAGCAGCGAAAATATAAGCCCCGCTATTCCCCCGGAGGGGGGGTGCGGGGACTTACATTGACTGATGCATAAGGGGTTAAAGATAAATCTACAAACCCACTCAGTAGGCACAAAATGTTCTTTATATCAGACATTATCCAAGACATTTTCTGGCAAAATAAGCATTCATTCACTATTACGCCACGTATTGATTGGCATTATTATACATTTTATATCAGACGTAAATTTCCACACTGATATTAGGGGCGATAATTGGGTTTCCTGAAAATGCTAACAGGCCTTACTATTTATTCTCTGTATTTATTTTTGGATGTGCAATGATCATACATGTACTTTATATTCTTCAAAACAAAAATATAATTTTTTCAGGTGACGCATTTAATTAGTATAAATAATTAACAAATATCATGCCGCATTTGCATATGAAAATAGCATGATACCACAGTAAGTCACAATCAGTAAAATAAATGTTACTAAATGATTATATCTGTATAGCGGGCACTCGTTTTGTAGAACTGGTGGATGAGTGACAATTATACACTTTTTTAATTCCTATAAATAACATTTTGTGCCTACTGAGTGGGTATGTACCATAAAATTAATACCATGCTGAATTAAATTGTGTCGTCTATTGTTTAGTTTTTATTTTCAAATTATGCACTATAAAAACATGTTCGCCAGTACATGGAAATCGTCTCCAATGGAGACGATTCTTATGTGCTGCCCAAACATGTTTTTTTTTATGAAAATCAACAGACAACAATAG
Organism: Conchocele bisecta; assembly: GCA_029237695.1. Classification (NCBI taxonomy): domain Eukaryota; kingdom Metazoa; phylum Mollusca; class Bivalvia; order Lucinida; family Thyasiridae; genus Conchocele; species Conchocele bisecta. Next base: position 102,568,704 of record CM055266.1, on the reverse strand, counting down.
TCGTTTCCTGTGTTTTAATGGTTAACATATTGTACCAGTAAACAGGGAAAATAATAAATCTGGTGAAATAATTTCTTGATTACAAATTATTTGCCGATCTAAAGAACACATATTAAACCATGTTTGGACACAGCACACAGTGGGTAATTTATACCACATACACCTGCATATGAGGATCGTTTCGACCTACATTTTCCTAAAAATATCATCAACTACTTGAGCAATTTTGATGCCATCAAGCTCACAAAGGGATTGTTTTATTATCATACGTGTCTTTGGAATGTGGTACCACTCATTTGAACTGTCTCTATCACAAAATATACTTTATAAGTTTGTAAAAACATGATTGTCTGATCAATTATCAGGGCTCCAGATAAGGAATTTGTAATTGACTATTTTCACTCCATCATTTCTACAGCAATTGGGTATTTCAAAATTTTAATTGGGTAAAATAAATTCACACTACTATTTACACATCAACAGACAGAAATTATTGAATAGTTTGCTTCGAATTGAAACATGTCTTGGAATTTCATTAGAATTGTCTCCTTGGAGACAATTCTAATGAAATACCAAGATTTGTTTTCATGGAAAATAAGAAAAATATGCTATATTTGTGGTCTGTTTATTGTTTTCTGCAGCATGATAAAGGTACCACAAATTTTTTATTGCTTTTTCATACTTGCTACTTCTGATTTCAATTGGGGTTTTGGCAATTTAAATTGGGTATTTAAGGAAATATGCAGCTTATCTTGAGCTCTGAATTATCATTATCCATAGCATTCTAAGCACATGTACAGGTCTGCTGATACGATTTACATTTACATTTACACAAAATAGCAGATTACAATTTTGTGATGGAAAATATATACAGACTTTTCTATGTAAACAATTAAACAACCATTAAAAGGTACATGCCCACGCAGTAGGTTATAATATAGTGATACAGATACTTTTGTATATTCTGTACGTATGACATTTTCTGGCAAATAAACATTCATTCACCATTACCCCATTTATTGATTGGCATTATTATTCATTTTATTTTAGACGAAAATGTTCACACTGATATCAGGGGCGATAACCGTGTTTCCTTAAAATGTTAACGGACATTACTATTTATTCTCTGTATTTATTTTTTGATGTGCAATGATCATACTTTATAATCTGTCGAAAATATTATTTTTTCAGGTGACGCATTAGTATAAATAAGTAAAAAATATCATGCCTCATTTGCATATGAAAATAGCCTGATACCAACGCGCGTCACTGTCAGTAAAATAAATATTACTAAATGATTATATCTGTTTTCCGGGCATTTGTCATTTTTAGAACTGGTGGAATAGTGACACAATTATACACCTATTTAATTACTATACGGAACAGTTTGAGCCTACAGAGTGGGCATGTACCTTTAACCGTTACACTGTTATCTTAATTTTGTGTCGTCTGCTGTTTTTGTATTTCAAGAAATCGAAGTATGCACAGTGTCATGTTTGTATCAACAATTAACCCTTACACAGTCATCTTAATTTTTTGTCGTCTGCTGTTTTTGTATTTCAAGAAATTGGAGTATGCACAGTGTGATGTTTGTATCAGCAATTATCCCTTATACCGCTGTCTTAATTTTTTGTCGTCTGCTGTTTATTTTCTATTCGTCTGCGGTTGCTTTTATATCTTGCCTTATTTGTCAATAAAAACATGGTTCGACAGCACTTAGAATCATTTCCAATGGAAACGATTCTAAAGTGCTGTCAAAGCATGTTGTAAATTATTCTAAAGTGCAGTCAAAGCATGTTTTTGATGATAAAAATGGAAACTAGAAAATAAATAAGATAGTGGTCTAAGGGTTAATGTAAAGATATGCTAAGTGTTTCGCCAGATAGGTCAAGGACATGATAATAGTTATGTGAGTGTGTGGCATATGTCCACATGTATCAAGTGTGTGAATAAAAAAGTAATCCATCCAGTAATATTGAAGGTATGGCACGATGGAGAAACTTACAATCTTTTTTATGCAAACGACCATAGATGACTTACAGATGGGCATACGGACGGACAGAACCTCAAGGGCGAAACAATATCCCCACCCACATGCTATCGAATAGAGGGCATAAAAACTGACAGGTCATGAGATATGATTTACTGGTGTTTAACGGCATATCAACAGCTACGGTCATTTAAGGCCGGGCCAACAGGCCTGATCCCGCATTTAACCTGCTGCAATGGGGACAAAATCCAAAAATCCAAACGGAAAATTTACATCGAAAAAATACCACACCAAAACCACTTGGCCCCAACAGACAGGTCTTGAAAATTAAAAGCTCTCATTTCTTGCATTTTCTGACAAAATATAAAGAATAATCATAATTTAAGGTTCGAAACACTTACTCATCTGGAGCCCTGGATTATATGTTACAACCAGGTGTAATTAGGAGACGGGTTTAAGTAATTAGTAATCCATCTACAAGATTCCCGGTCATACAGCCAAACACAATGGGAAAGAATAACAGTAATTGTACCTGATCTACTCCCCCACACTAACTGACGAAAAACCATACGAGACACGCCAAGTAATTTTGTACCTAAGATCATGTGCGATTTTTCATGACATACCGTATTTATTCTAATAGTAGCTCCCTCCCATATTTTCATTCTAAATATGTTATTTTCACATACAAAAGCCATTTATATCATTGTTTTAAATGGCTTTTGTATGTGAAAATAATATTTTGATCCTCTTTTCCATGTTTTGATCCCCACAAATTGCATAGCCTTGGGGGCGTTTATTATAATAAACACGGTACATTTATGGAAATTGTGATATTTTCTGTAAATGATATCGAAGATGTCGAAACTGTCATAGTACAGGCAGAATTAAATTCTGCATTTGCCATGAAAATTTTGCCAACTTTCGATGTCATTTACGGAAAATATCCTAAAATTTGTAAATATTTTTCACGAGATATCGCACATGTTCAACTTCTTAGCCACAGAATCACTAGGCGTGTCTCAGATTCTGTGGCTAAGAAGTTGAACATGTGCGATATCTCGACAGTCTCATATAGAGTATGTGGTTCACTGTTGACAATTTGAACTTTAACTATTATTATATGTCGTACTTAAGCTTTCCTCAGTATAATTGTGATCAAGTGAACAATATTCACCAGCTACAAAAACATTACAGATATTTATATTGTGAAATGTGAAGCAGATCCCAGGAAGGAAACAGAAATTTTAAGCCATTTACCCCGAGCGTTAAGGTTTCGAACGCACCAAGTATGTGACCTTGACCCTGGGCTTAGCGGAGGTGGGACGAATGTGGATTTGACAAAGGGCGGTAGAGGACCATTGGAGCAATGTGTGTGTGAAATGTGAAGCACATGCGAACAAGGAAACAGAAATTATAAGCCATTTACACGAGCGTTAAGGTTTTCGGGATGGACGGACGTCGGTAACACTACATGCCCCCTCACCATTCGGTAGCGGGGGCATAAAAATATAAACAGCAGACGCCAAAATTGAATTCAGCATTAATCGTATCATATCCTCGTTTCTTATCAAATCAGTGAACGTGTTAAAACAAATATCATATTAAATCATCACTCAGGTAACAGCCACTTTAATATGTTTTAAGATATCATTAATGTTAATATTTTGACAAAATGAGACAAATTGAATCATATTTATTTACAGATAATCTTTTTTAAAGACACAGCAGATGACAAAATTTGTTTCATGGTGTAAGACATCACCCCAAAATCAGAACTGAATATTAAGATAAAAATATATATTATTCAACCCTGAAATTAGAATAACATGAACCAGGCCTTCACCATACCAGAGTCACGTAGCCCCACTCACTAAATATAACGATTAGCAATAATCGCTCTCCTCTTATAATCGTTCAATAATTCCAGCACAAAACTATTTACACAATTCCCTAACATTTGATTGGCCTGTAGCAAGTATCTGTCAAAAATTTATATCACAGTAAACTCCCATGCCGAACTACTTTCCGTAACCGTGAGGCGCAGTTAAAATAATTCTTAAGAAAACGGAAAATAAACACATTTTCTTAATGAATTTATTTAAAATACTGGAATTATAAGGAATGAATGGCCTTTTTGTGAAATTTATCGGGGATATAAACTTGGAAAAGTCGCGGGAATACTGGACGAGGCCTTCCGGCCTTCGTCCAATATTCCCGCGACTTTTCCAAGTTTATACCCCGATTCCACAAAATGGCCATTCATTCCTATAATAACCCTTTGCATGCTCCTAACCTGCCACTGACAGAAAAATAATTCAACTTTAATTTGTAAGGGTTAACCCATTCCTTTCGCAATACACCTTTACAGGTATGAAATTTATTAAATATTTTATTTTTGTTATTTCTCAATGAAAGTATATGTTGTTTCCACTCATTTGAACCGTCTCGATGAGCATATACTTCTGAGCGCATAGAAGGAAAATATTTAGAATTTTCCACAAACATAATGGCGTAGCCTCAGCATTTGCAATTAGGCTTAACCTTTTCACCCACAAGTATCTGGAATGGAATTTGACATGTTAATTTTGCAACCAATCCAATCGTCACAAAATGATTTTCAGAGTAGTCCATTTATGAAAAGGGGGTGTTTTTTTGTTTTCAAAAATATGGAAATTACTGTCTCATCTGGATCTACACTGTTTGCCAATACCACTATACCGGCCTGTGGTGTTGAAAGGGTTAAATAAAACGAACATATTATTTCCAGGTAACATATAGATAATCCACATCACTACAGAACATTGGAATTCATGAAATTGAAATAAAACTGAAGACGTGCATCCAATCAATACACTGCTCCATTTGGATATTGCACGTGACACCAGCAATGGCCTTAGGAATAATTAATCTCAGAGCGCATGATAAGTCAACACAACAGACCTCTATAGCAGTGACTGCAAACAGTGTAGATATAGATGAGCTGGATCATCAGGATGTTCACTTTTTGTGAGTAATTTGCTTTTTAAAAAAAACACACACAAAAACACAAACCCTTCTTATAAATGGCTATTCTGAAAATGTTGTGATGATTGGATTGGTCCTTAACCCTTAGACCGCTACACACAACAATTGTCGTCTGCTGTTGCTTTTGTATCTTGACTTATTTCTCAATAAAAACATGGTTTAACAGTACTTTAGAATCATTTCCAATGGAAATGATTCTAAAGTGCTGTCAAAACATGTTTTTGATGATAAAACTGGAAAATAGAAAATAAACAGCATACAACAAAAAATTAAGATAGCGGTGTAAGGGTTAAATTAACATATCAGTCCATTCCTGTTATTTAGGGGTGAAATTGTTAAATATTTAATCATGAGCTCAATGGTTGTGGTATATAGTTTGTAGATAATTTCACATTTTATACCGCCAGGAAAATTAAAAAAAACATTTGTTTGTTTTATAGTCTAATGATTCCAAATACACAATCATACAGTGTCATATGCCTGTACCACAACTGTCACAGACACGGTTAGCTTTAACCCTTGCACTGCTATCTTAATTTTTTGTCGTCTGCTGTTTATTTTCAATTTTCTATTTTTATCAGGAAAAAAATTCTTTGAGAGCACTTTAGAAGCAGACGACAAATGTTGTGTGTAGTGGTCTAAGGGTTAATATCATTTTTATAGTTACAGTTTATACACCAATTTAAACGAAAAATAAAACTTCAATTCATTTAAAACTGGATGCGAATCTACCAGACTAATTAACTTTCTATGGCCTTATGACAATATATTTCTTTATTTCAACGCAAAACATCCATGGTGTGAAATGTTTAGAATCACTTCAGAAAGATAGTTCTAAGCTCATAAATTGCACATGATAAATTATTTGAGAAAAAGAAAAGAAACATGTAAAATGAAGATATTGTTCCATATCTGCAACTGTGATAAATTTATACCAGAAACTAAATATCCATATCATATGAGCACGCACAAATACAGAGAAATATTGAAGGTTATAATTATTTATAGTTCCTCGTTGTTATATTAATGGTTGTTTGGCTTCAGTAATCCGACAGACTACGGTATACATGCAATTTCTCAGGCATAAAGTCACGTTTGTAACAGCGAGTACAAATTTATCCCTTAAAGGCATTAATTCAGCATTGTAAGAGTTAAAGGCACTGTGCCTCGGATGATGTTGTAAATATTCATAGCCCTGTTTCCTATCAACTAAGTGAACATGTTAACCCTTAGACCGCTACACACAACAATTGTCGTCTGTTGTTGCTTTTATATCTTGCCTTATTTCACAAATAAAAACATGGAAATGATTCTGAAGTGCTTCAGAATCATTTCCAATGGAAATGATTCTGAAGTGCTGTCAAAGCATGTTGTAAATCATTCTAAAGTGCAGTTAAAGCATGTTTTTGATGATAAAAATGGAAAATAGAAAATAAACAGCAGACGACAAAGAAATTAAGATAGCGGTCTAAGGGTTAAAGTAGTATGAAATTTTCTAAAAAGAATACCTAGTTTCCTCAATTCTTCTCAAAATTATATGTTGTCACCTGGGCTTCTAAAATTTCAGAAAAGCCAAAAACAAAGCAAAATAACCAAATTATTCGGGGAACCCACGCCGTATCAAGATGGGACGCGGACCACAGAAGAATCGACATCTGAATCGCGAGCATGTTAATTTGTAATTTTCAGACAAATCATATCATCACAAAATGGTTTTAAGACTAGTCCATTTATAAAATATGGGTACGAAAATATAAAAACTACATGTACTTGCAAAAATGGTATATCCTGATGAAACGGATCTACGAGTTTGATCTTCAATGGATCTGGTTTGGTTTAAACATAGTTTATTGCATATAAATACAATAGGCTCGGGCTACAAGTTCTCTCAACATTAGTTACAGCCCTCACCTAAGTGTTACAAAGTACAATAATTCAACAGCAATGGCGATACATGAATACATGTATACTTTTACCATCATTAAAAAATAAAATAGTACGTGTTGTTTGTTTCAGGTGAAAATTGCATGATTTTAACGCCTATTTCTCCTCTTAAAAAGTGGGGAACAAAAAAATGTCATCTGCTGTTTACTTTTCTTCATATGTATATACCGTTATGTCTTATTTACATTTGGGCGCATGAAAATTGGCAACATTCAAGGCTTGAGGTCTGTGGGTGGGTGTGGTTGGGGAAATGATTTGTTGTCTGCCTTTCTTTCGTGTTGTTCACTGTCTTCAGGAAAATAAATTTGTTAGCATAATTGAATCGTTCATTAACCCTTAGATCGCTACACACAACTATTGCCGTCTGCTGTTACTTTTATATCTTGCCTTATTTCTCAATAAAAACATGGAAATGATTCTGAAGTGCTGTCAAACCATGTTTTTATTGAGAAATAAGGCAATATATAAAAGCAACAGCAGACGACAATGGTTGTGTGTAGCGGTCTGATATAAAAGCAACAGCAGACGACAATGGTTGTGTGTAGCGGTCTAAGCGTTAAATTAAATTACCTTTATCCTGCCACATGTGTTTAGTATAAATAGAAATAAGGCCACTATAAAGTCATTGAAGGAGACACGAGTCATTTAGTGCTTTCTTTATAAGGTTTAACTGTTCTAACCTAATAAATGCAGGAAACATAAATGATGCCATTTTTATTAGCCGATCTATTTATAGATCGGCTAATATATTGGTCATCCATCGAATTCTGAAAAAGTTTGTAGCAACCCTTTTCTCCGCTATTCGGTAATCTACGAACGCGAATTTTGCTGTATCACTTCCAAATTGCATCAACCGATAAAGTTTGCATTTTTGGCAATTATCTCCGTTTAAAACTTTAAATATAGCCAAATAACACAATTTTGAATACGTAATGAGCTGAACGCAGGAAGAGATTCAACCCGGAAGTTGTTGTTGTTGAAGTCCATAGTTGGCTCTAATGGCCATATACGCCAACATACGCCGATTATTGGGCTAATTTAAAGCTTTTATTTATTAAACAGAACAAGTTTCAGCCACGTATAATCGCGTAAAATGTGTTTATTCCGCTAATTTATAATCGACCTCTGCTCAAAATCTCCTCCGACTAGCAACCCCAGCATCTCGGGTTTATCCCATTGGATCGCGTATGCGCGTCATTTGACGCTAGTTAATATTCACAAAATTTTCCACCAATCAAAACAAAGAATTGCCCTTCATAGCGAACTTTGATTTGTTTACGTATCATGCAGGGATGGCAGGGATGCATCCAGCACGCGCGATTGCGGCAATCCCCCTTAATTATTGTCAATGCCGCAAATTATTGATTGTCTTGTGCCCGACATCGCACAAAAAATCACGGATGGGCCCCTTTTTAAATGACCAGTGCGCACATTAAAAAAACGTAATCGACTATTTAAACGCGCTGCGTATTTAAATCATTGGAAGGCGTGCAGTTCAATCGAGTTTGTGCGGCCGTTGAACGTAAGCTTCGAGTCGATTTAAACCATTTAAATCGATAAACAAGGGATAAACAAGTGACAACGTTATCAAGGCCAATCTGGGCATGTGCCTGAATACGCATGACGTCAATTCGACTGGTACATTTTGTTGAGTACGTTAATTAATGGTCACTTTGTTAAGTAAGATTTGTATTCGACTGGACTGGTGAATGGGATATCCCTTTGCTAAAAATATGTTTCTGCATGCCTAACTAATATCATGACCGTAGCTCCGTGTTATTATTATATTACATTTCCGTAAACTGTGTTGACAATATTGTGGCAATATGTGGACCTGTGCAGATATATGTAGATGAACATAGGACTATTAAAAAAAAATCCGGGCTCCGGTAGCGAGAATTATTTTTCAATTTTTTTAAAAAAAAAATCAATTTTTTTCTCCAAATGTTTACTTTTTTTTCTTCAATTTTTTTTCTACATCAAATTTTATTTCCTATTAATATTGTTTTCGGGGCCCCAATTTTTCTAATAGAATTCAATTTTTTTTCTTGAGAATTTGGTTGGGGAGGAAATCAACACTTCTCTCACTTTTCCCTGAGATTCCGTAACTACTAAAATGTGGACATATATTGAACCCTGATTTGATCGGCTAATAACATCATGCTCTGCATGACTTTTCATGTTTTGTTTTCTTTATTCTGTTTGAACACAATATGTTTTGGCTGCACACGAGAATCGATTTACGGTACTGCCAAATCAGGTTTATGAAGAAAATTACTGGTAAATAACCATTTTATTTGATCACATTCAAAGGAATTTGTGATTTATTCAACTATAAACTCATATAGACTGTTATAAACACAGGAGATACATGTACTTTGTGGCTGTGACTGGATAAATGGAGCTTATTGGTTTTGCGGCCACTGTAGATCCAAATCAGCCTGTGCATGTGCAGCGTCTGATCAGGATATGCACTGTTCGCCATTCCCTCAATGAAACACCCGTCATGCCTCTAACAAGCAATATAAATAGTTGTTAAGCTACAGGAGTGTGCTATTTCTACAGTCACAGCCACATTTCATCAGTCATTTCCATTACTACCACACTATGAAGCACAATTTGTGAAACAAAATGATAGTATACAGAAACTAGATTTGTCAGTACAACACCCCAAAATATGTAGATTTTTTCAAAGTCTGCGGGCACCTAACCTTGACCTTGGGATCAGCGGAAGTCGGACGGTCATGGATTTGTCACAGAATGATAGTAGACCCTTAGAGGAATGCATGTGTGAAATATTAAGAATTTTAAAATAAAGAAATTGAAGTTATAACATATTTCTCTGATGTTAAGTTTTGTAAAGGGACTAAGTATTTGACCTTGACCTTGGGATCAGCTGGGGTTGGACGGTCGTGGATTTTTTACAGCATGATAGTACAACCTTAGAGGAATGCACAAGTGAAATATTAAGAATTTTCAAAGAAGGAAATAGCAGAAGTTATAATTTATTTCTCTGATGTTAAGTTTTGTAAAGAGACTAAGTATTTGACCTTCACCTTTGGATCAGCGGGGGTTGGACGGTCGTGGATTTGGCGCAGCATGGTAGTACTGCCTGACAGGAATGCATGTGTGAAATATTAAGCATTTTAGATAAAGGAAATAGAAGTATTTCATAGAACATATTTCTCTGATGTTAAGTTTAGTGACGGACGGACGAATGCACAGACAACCGGACTCCAGTATACCCCCCACAACTCGTTGCGGGGGGTATAATGATTCCAAAGTGCGGTCAAATCATAGTTTTGATGAGACAAAATGGAAAATAGAAAATAAACAGCAGACAACAACATTTAATTCAGCAGTGTAGGGGTTAAATCGAGTGATTACAAAAGATAAATTCGGTACAGCTTATTCAATACCCAAATAGAACAGTAACATATCGCTGATAATGACTTGGCAACAATCCTATGCCACTGAAACTACAGCCACATAATGAGACACGCCATGTGATTTTGTACCTCGGACATCTGCGGAATTTCATTAAATATGTTTACAAAATTTACAATATCTTTCAAAAGTCAAAAGATGACAAAATTTTCCAAAATACATGTACTTTTGACACCATTTACAGAAAATATTGTAAATTTTGTAACCATATTGTAAGGAAATGATCCTTACAATTTGATCCGATTTATTACCCTTTTTTTGACTGCTAATACTTTATTATAGGAATGAATGGCCTTTTTGTGGAATTTATCGGGGTATAAACTTGGAAAAGTCGCGGGAATATTGGACGAAGGCCGGAAGGCCTCGTCCAGTATTCCCGCGACTTTTCCAAGTTTATATCCCCGATAAATTCCACAAAAAGGCCATTCATTCCTTATAATTCCAGCATTTGAAATAAATTCATCAAGAAAATGTGTTTACCGGTATTTTCCGTTTTCTTAAGAATTATTTTAACTGCGCCTCACGGTTACGGAAAGTAGATCGGCGTGGGAGTTTACTGGGATATAAATTTTGGACAGAGACTTGCTACAGGCCAATCAAATGTTAAGGAATTGTGTAAATATTTTTGTGCTGGAATTATTAATAAGCACATTCACAGTGATGCATATTTTGGGTGATGAACTACATAACTGCTAAATAAGCCATACTATTCACATTCTGCCATGTGAATCACAGCAGAATGCAATGGAATGGCCGTTGTTGACTGTTGACATGGATTGACACTTCTGTGGACGTCACGTGACCACCTTTATTGGGCCAGTTTGTGCTGAATCTTCTTTACCATGGTGTCATACCTACATATATATGCTGGTAGTCCAACCCTCCTCCTAAGTATTTGCATAGGTGATCATACATCAGACGTCATAACATCTCCATTATTCTAATCATTTGTTCGGCAGTGCTCGCAAAGTTTCGTGCCCGCGATTATTTGACTGTCAACTCACGCAGCCTTTCTGTTTGGCGGTCACTCATTAAATTCATGTTTATCTTCACAACTTTACACTTACCTGATGTATGTTGACATGCAGAATCATCTGGACATCTGACCGTGGAAGCACAGGCTGATCCGGATTTATACTGGTTGCAAAAGCCATGTCAATATTATTAATTTCACGCGTTTCACTAGTGGAGCGTGAAATATTTGTCTTCGCGGAGCGTATACACTAGAGTGGAAATTTGTATGCTAGGTGTATGCATTTACACGAATGAGGCCATGCATGCAGGCAAACTGGCATTGACTTTCGGGACAGGTTTCCAGAGTTTTTCCTAAAAAATAGGTTTTTACCTCTGGTTGTTCCTGCGCGAGTCAGATCGCAGTGTAAACAGCATTTTGTACTGTAATTGATCACGTCTACAGTCACTATAGTACAGTGTATACTACTTGACCCGGCTGCTCGGAAACTTCTCAATAAACACGGTAGTCTGGTCCTGCATTAACCCTTAGAATGCGGGAACCGAAAATAGTCGTCTGCTGTTAATTCATATTTTGTCTTTTCTCTCAGTGAAAACATGGTTTGGCAGCATAATAGAATCATTTCCATTGGAAATGATTCTAAAGTGCTGCCAAACCAAGTTTTTGATGAGAGAAATGGAAAATAAAAAATATTCAGCAGACGACACAAATTAATTCAGTATTGTAAGGGTTAAACAGTGTGTTTAGTTGTATTTGTGAGTGAAGTAAAGACTTAATCAGTCTTTCTTTACCAAATATAGAGGAAAGTTCATTAAACTCTCTTAAATCGGCTGAGCAGAGAAAACGTACCTTACAACATTTGTGTCCAGCATAGCCCCAAACCATCTGCGCAGTCTGATCTGGGTCTACACTGTTCGCCATCAAATTATAGAAGTAGCCTGACTGTCCTCAGCAAATTGATTGTAGTTTATTCTAATCAAGAGAATGTGCAATTACAAATGTTGAACATGTTCTAAGGCACGTTTTTTCAGATGGCGACCTATGTACTGCACGTAGTAGCTTCCTACGTGCTCAAGGGCATGTCAACATGCGATGTTAAGTCATTGTCTGGGCTTGGACAGGCATGTCATAGTTTTCGCCAATCCCACAGGCACCGTATTTTTTCTAATACTAGCCCCCCTCCAATATTTGCATTCTAAATATGTTATTTTCACATATAAAAGCCATTTAAAACAGTTTTAAATGGTTTTTGTATGTGAAAATAACATATTTTGATTTTATTTCCATATTTTGATCCCCACGGATTGCATAGCCCTGGGGGCGTTTATTAGAATAAATATGATATGTCATACTTTCCGCCAATCCCACAATATGTTAACCTTTAACCCTTTCAACACCACAGACCTATATAGAGACAATGTTTGCAAACAGTGCAGATCCTGATGAGACGGCTGGTTACTAGTCCGGCTCATCTCCACTGTTTGTTAATAATTTTAAACGTGGTACAGATTACCCTTTTAGAAGAATGGGATAATTTGAATGAACAAAATTAATGAAATAGCGTGAAACATTGGCATGGAACATCCTATTAAGTTACTTGGTGTTGAAAGGGTTAACAGGGTCTCAAATATGCGTAGAGCGTGATGATAGAAATCTTATCATGTAGATGATACCACTAATCCCACAGTATGTTAAACTTGGGTCAAACGTGATGAAAGAAATCAGAAACAATAAATATCAATATGTTGTGTCCTGTTGTAAAAGACAAACAGACCGAAGGGAATGTATCCAGTCCCTGTGGTGGTGGTTCAATCTTAAATCAGCCACATGAAGTTTTAAGCCAATACTGAAAGTATAAACTTTATTTATTTTACAACGATTACAAACAAGCGCGAGAGCACTTATACAAATGCTTTCGTTGACACAGATGAAGGCGTAAAGGGCGGTCATTAATGTGGGAGGAAACCGGAGTACCCGGAGGAAACCCACTTGTCTGATCTGGCGAACACCATACCATGTCAGAGGTATGGGGAGCAGTGACATGGGGAGTGAACACATGAGAAACATGAAGTTTCAAGCCAATCACTCATACAGTAAAGAAGTTGTAGGAGAATGGAGAAATTAGCATGTATCTACTGAAAAAAAAGTGAAAGTGAAAGGTTTTAACGTCCCACCAACAGCTAGGTCATATAGAGACGGAACCACAGTTTTAAAGTCTCATCCGACAGACCAGTGGGATGGAAATACTATGAAAGTATTTTTTGCCTTAAGCGAGGTTTGAACCCACAACCTCCGGATTGGAAGTCAGGTGTTCTAACCCCCATCCCTACGTATCTACTGAACGATAGCACCATTTGTCGCACTGAAAACATCCCAGTATGACGAGTCGATAACCACTGGAGTAGCCATTTTGAACCTTGCTGCTTTGTAACCAAATTAACCCTTCCTACGCTGTTGACGGAAATTGCCATCTGCTGTTTTTAATTTTTGCTTTAATTCTTAACAAAAAACTGGTTTTGACAGCACACGAGAATCGTCTCCACTGGAGACGATTCTCATGTGCTGTCAAAACCAGGTTTTTGTTGAGAAATATTGAAAATAAAACATTTCCAGCAGACGACAACATTTAATTCAGCGTAGTAAGGGTTAAAGCAAAAGGCAAGCACTCAACATACATTATGACAGCTTCCTTCCCTTTGTAGATACATTTACATCTATGGGCAAAAACAGGGGTCATACATAAATAGTTATTGAATACATTCAGTTAAACCCTTGCAACCCTAAGTAACTGGAATGGATTTTGATATGTTAATTTTCCGACCAATCCAATCATCACAAATGGTTTTCAAACTAGTACATTTGTGAAAAGCGGGTGTTCCCAAAAATAAGAAAATTACTTGCAAAAAGTGCAGACTATGAATGAGCCTTCATCTGGATCTACACTGTTTGCAAACACCGATATAGAGGTATGTAGTGTTGAAAGGGTCAACAAGCTGCTGAGCATATATCAGGGGCGGCGGAAGCGGGGGGGCTGGGGGGGGGGCCTAGGCCCCCCAATAATTTTGTTGGGGGGGCCTAGCCCCCCCAATAATTCTGTAAATTTTGGATTTTTTATTCTAATATATTTGTGTAATCATGAGTACTGGGAACTTTGCTGAGAACTTTGCTGAGAATGCAGGAAATGGCGTTTCACACCACTTGGATTTCAAAAATTCTGGGGGTGCATGCTCCCGGACCCCCCCTAGCGCTATCGGGCCCTTTGGGCCCTCAACATTGGGCCCCCCCAATAATGTTCGGCTTCCGCCGCCTATGTATATCTCCGACTCGGCAGTCATCCATTGTACACCAGCCATGCCCCCACTAACCCCCACCCTACATCACAATGTTTTATTGCATTTTTCGAAAAATAAGCTTTTTTTTGTTCTTCCTTCAACGCACGCACATACCCGTGCGCATACATGTGTATACCTGGCTACGCCACTGGCTACTGATGAAATTTGGTAATAATCTGACTATTCAATTATCAGATATTCAACATTTGGATGTACTTCCAAAATTGTTAACACGAAGGTCAAGATCACCAAGATCTAGGTCAGCCAAGTAACACCGGGTGGATAGTCATCAGTGTGAGGAGCTGTTTATGAATATGAAGTTTGGTATTACTGATGCGACTAACAGATCAGGAGATATTCAACATTTTGACCTACACCCATGTGCAGTAAATATGGAATAAAATTTCTGCTTCCCACACTTACATGCAAAACATGTTAATTTGTTTGGTTTTAATCCAATTATTAGGCCATAACCAGATGGCCGCGGCCCGCATGTCGAGCCCGCTGAGGCATTTGATGGTCTCAAGAGTGTATTTATTTGAAGTTTGAATTAAGGGTTGTGGAGATATAAGGTATGTAAAAGCTTTAACGCAAATTTTAAAGTCATTTGACCTTGACCTTGGGCATGTGGACCACATGGGCAGGCTATGGAATGAAAATATGGATGATGAAAAGGAAGTATTGGAAGTAAATTGGTGTAACAATTGTGGAGATAGATATAAGGTATGTAAAAACTTTAAGATTTTATAATAACGCAAACTTCTAAGTCATTTGGCCTTGACCTTGGGGCACAGGGGCCACTTGAGTGGGACACAGAATGAATATATGGATGATGACCAATAGCATACAAAGTTTCAAGCAAATCCGACTTACGGTTACAGAGATAGTAGGTATCTGAAAACTTTAACGCAAATTTTGACAAAAATGTAACGCAAACTTCTAAGTTATTTGACCTTGGGCACAGGGGTCGCATGAGTGGGATACAACATGAATATATGGATGATGACTAATAAGCATATGAAGTTTCAAGCCAATGTCACTTAGGACTGCAGAGTTAGAAGGTATTTAAAAACTTTAACGCAGATTTCGGACGGATGGACAGACTGACGCACTTGACGGACGGACACCCGGACGTCATTGTGATCACTATGTTTCGCTTTCTGCAAGCGGGCTCGACAAAAAAAAACAACCACACTTTGACAATTAATGAAAACATAATAATTTTAGTAAGGTTGAGTTTAGCTCAACGATGTGATGTATTTACATTTCAGGAAATATATGTGCCAAAATATAAATTGGGGAAACTCCCTAAATTAGGCGAAATCCAAGATGGCCACCATTGCAATAAAAAACAATCTCTTTGTGGACAGGTAAAACCAATCTATAACGCACACACATGGTACATTATTTATATATTAATGACACAATAAATGTACATTTGTTTTCTGTTACATTTTTAAAAGTCATTATCAATCAAAATCCAAGATGGCCGCCAAAATGTAGAAAAAATCATTGCAATATTATAGTAATTTAAGGCAAACAAACTATGATCGTCATTGGATGTTTTCCACTAGAATAGCGTCCTTTTTATCAAGAACCGACAATACATGAGGCGTATTCTAGGTTGGGTCTTACTAAAGCCTTATACAAATGCAAGAAAATGTATCTATGTACTTAAATGTCCTTTTTATAATTCCCAGTGATCAGTTTGCTTGTTTTACTATAGCCTGTATATGCGAGGTGAATTTCAGATTTCGGTCCACATCTCCCAGGCAGTCTTCGAAATTAGCACTGGTCCGGTTAGCTTAGATAATCTCAGCTCTGCGGATGTCTTTTACTATTTCATCTGTCTTTTATATGTTCTGTATCCGATAGAGCCGACACGTTTACCGTGTAAAATCTAGTCACAATAACAGCCCAATGTGTCCTGGCGTTTTGCGACTCAATATTAATACATCATTTTCGAAAAGGCGCGGATTAGGTTCTTGATATTTAATATGCAAGGTAACGAGCCGCACATGAGTCAACTTAATCCTCACAAGTAATCATAACACACCAGATTTTCGGAGAATGCGCGAGGCTTCGTATCCCGTACCCTAAATCCCTGCACTAAATTATGTGTTAAGGCAGAGTAGTATTTGTGTTAAGGAAGAGTAGTATTTCCAAATTTGTGTTTGAAGCGTTCTTTGTTTACTTTCTACTTCGCAGAGAGTGACCCAAGAATTTGGCTACACACTTTATTAGGTCAGTTTATGATAATACTTTTGTCTGCAAAGGTTACTCGAAAGAAGCTTAGGAAATCTCAGCTCCACGGATGTGTTTTATTATTTCATCTGTCTTTTATATTTTCTGTATCCGTGAGAGCTGAGACCCTTGTAGTGTAAAATTTAGTCACAATAACAGCCCAATTTTTCCTGGCGTTTTGCTACACAAATTGGAATAAAAGGATAACCAATGTCAAACTATGTATACCTACATGTGTAGTATTGGTCTATGAATGTTTTTAACATGACTGTGAAGTGTTTAAACTTCTCACTCGTCAACTATGTATACCTACATGTGTAGTATTGGTCTATGAATGTTTTTAACATGACTGTGAAGTGTTTAAACTTCTCACTCGTCAGACTGTGTAGCAAAACGCCAGGACAAATTGGGCTGTTATTGTGATTAAATTTTACACTATACGGGTCTCAGCTATCACGGATACAGAAAATATAAAAGACAGATGAAATAATAAAACACATCCATAAAGCTGAGATCTTCTAAGCTACTCGAAAGAGGTTCATTTTCTCTCATTCTCAATAACAATATAGCGAAGTATGAAGATCTACGCCCTGCAGATTATTGCTATATTTTAGTGCGCAAAATGGAAACGTTATTCCGCAAATTTACATCGTTGACTGTGGTGTAGCGATATAGTGCAATTATAAAGCGGAAAACGTGCAGCTATTGGCCATATGGGACTTGAAAAATTATTCCATATTTATGGCATGGGATGTCCAAAATTGTCGACAGCTACGATGCATCGACATCGCTGCCCACGCCGGAGTTGTGATCGATATGTCTCACTTTACACTAACGTGATATAGTAAACGACCTATGAAACATTAACATGTTCACAAATCCATACAATAAATCAATCCGTCCGTATAACCTAAAATTATAATTGACTGCAAATATTAGCACCTTCGATTATAAACAACTGCTGTAACATATGACATTTATAGCATGCATTCTAGTAACTATTGCGTATATTATAATGACACTTTAAATTCTTACCAATATTTGGAAGAGGATAGCTTGAGGGTTTTGACATTATCGAGTTCAATGGCCTGCTCAACGTGTTTCTTTCTGTCGATAAAATCCGAATATTCCGAATGTGAGTACGCACTTTTAGATGACGTTTTGCGCTCCAGTTTGACAGAGTGTTTCAAAACAAAGACAATTTGGTCGAAAAGGGTATTTATTTTCGGTATTACTGCAAATTTTAGTGAATATCGAGAGCTGCATTAATATAACTAGATCATGTACCAATAAGAAGACATATAGGAAGAGAAAATATGTTCAAATTCTTATATTTTTCATTTCAAATTCCAATCTCGAAATCAAGATGCAGGTCTAAGGTTGCACGGGCGCACATTTAGATACCTACAGTAGTCTTGTCGACTGTCTTCACTGCTAGCATCACTGAATTTAGTATGCTCAAGCCATCAGTCAGTTTCACTTCTTGTGGTGTTTGACAAAAAACGGAAATGCAAGGTACAACATATATATATATATAATGCAATGTAGTCAACACTGCATCTCCTGATCAAATAGCACACTCCTGCAGCCTGATGACGGTCTACAGAGCTCCAGATAAGCTGCGTATTTGCGTAAATACCCAATTAAAATTGCCACAAACCCAATTTAAATCAGAAGAAGCGAGTATCAAAAAGCAATAACAAATTTGTGGTAGCCTGGAACTGCCAGAAATCGGTCACCTAGCATGTTTATCAACATAATTCTTAATTAAAAGACATGTCATGAAATTAATGTTATACACACTTATAATACAACATTTCATTGTTATAAAACTGTAACTTTAACAAAGATTACCTTGAAATATGTCCAGTAATCAGCTGTGAACATCGGTGACCCACTTTACAATACTGCAGAAATTCACGACCGGTTTTCGGTCAATTTTACGACATCTATCTATCTTCAGATAATGCTTTCACGCCCCTTTCGGGTATTATGAGCATGGAAAAGTGCACGTCGGTGTTTTAATAGAGTAAAATAGTGACAGATAAAAGCAGATTGATGGCTAAGAGAAAAAAAGTGATAGTTTGTTAGTACAGTGTGAAGTAGATAAAACAAGATAAAAGCAATCGGTTCTAGCTCCTAGCAATGGGCCAGTTGGCCGACTGCCTGTCTGAATAGAACAGGATCGGTCATGGCTGCAATATTGTGGGGCAAGGAGTTCCAGAGAACAACAGAGTTCGGAAAAAATGAAAATTTGTAATAATTGGCAGTGGTGTGAATTTGTCTGATGGAGAAAGGATGCATGTGCCTAATTGTCAGTCTCGTGGGCTGCTGCAGGTATGGGGGCAGTGTGACAGCTACCTGTTGGTGGTAGATTTTGAAAAACATTACCAATCTTGAGTCTATCCGTCGATCTGCTAACGTACACCATCCAAGATTGGTCTGCATGGTAGTCACACTGTCATATGTTGAGTAGTTGTGTTTAACCCACCGATCTGCCCGTCTCTGAACCTTTTCAATTTTGTCTGTATTGAGTTGAGTGTGTGGCGACCACACAGTGGATGCATATTCAAGCTGTGGCCAAACTAAAGTTTTATATGCAAGTTCGCGGACTTTTTCATTTTTAGTTTCAATGTTATGTTTTAGGAACCCAAAATTCTATTTGCCGAATTTGAAATACGATTTATGTGAGTGTTCCAACTTAAATTTTGAGAAATGTCAACTCCGAGGTATTTAGCATCATTTACGGTCGAAAGGGTTTGTCCATGTAGTATATAGTCATATTTAATTGGATTTTTGTTTCTAGTAATGTTCATGACTTGGCACTTCAGTGGGTTAAACTCCATATCCCATTGGTTTTCCCATTTAACAAGACGATCAAGGTCGTCTTGGAGAGATTTGGATATCTACAGGATATGCCCAAAATAACACACACTTGCAATGAAACTTTATTAAGTCTTTGGAAAAGTAAAATTATTGTAAATGTAACTCAAATTAACTTCAAATAACTGATTTAACTTATTTACAATGTATACTCATGTACTTAGTCCTGGGTTGGAGTGATGGCAGCATCACAGTGTGGGCATAAAAATGTGTCCCCACGCCTAATTACTCTCACTGGTGTACAAAATGCCAAATGGACCCACCGTTTGCATTTTTCACATTCACCCAAAGTGACTAAAATGATGTATGAAAGAATCAATTAAGTGCACTAAGTACATGATGCACCTTCTTACCTATGCATAAAGGCATATCTCATTCACATAAATGCCTAAATCATCGGTGAAAAAAAATAATTTGATAACTCAACTGCATAAATTAAATCTCACTTTTGGCCAACACCTGTACATTGACACCGCTTGGCAAGTGCGTGGGCCCTGGAAAATATACATTTTAGCTGACGGTGAATGAAAAATTTGATAAGCTTGTTATTTTGAGGATTTTTTGGGTCTTTTATGAATGGGAACTTTTGGTCATAGTGAAAATGCATTAAATTAGGACTTGGCATGATTTTATAACAGTTATTACCTTTCTAATCTCCATTTTGATGCAGCAAACAACTTTGACAGCTCGGTAGTCAGCGTAAACAATGTGATGCGTGCGCAACCAGTGTTGTCGTAAAAAATAAGCAATTTTTTTTTAAATCTCCGGGGCCGACCGGAAACAGGCAGTGACCGATTTCTGGCAGTTCGACGATACCTTTATCATGCTACAGAAAACAATAAACAGACAACAAATCTAGCATATTTTTCTTATTTTCCATGAAAACACATCCAAGGAGACAATTCTAATGAAATGCCAAGACATGTTTTCATTTCAAAGCAAACTATTCAATAATTGCTGTCTGTTGATGTGTAAACAGTAGTGTGATTTTATTTTACCCAATTAAAATATTGAAATACTTAATTGCTTCAGAAATGATGGAGTGAAAATACTCAATTACTAATTCCTTATCTGGAGCCCTGGGTCTACATTGCTTGTTAGAAGCATGACAGGTGTTTCATTGATGGAATGGCGAACAGTGCAAATCCTGATCAGACTGCAAACGCACAGGCTGATCTGGATCTACAATGGTTGCAAAACCCCATTTCTACAGTCACAGCCACATAAAATCAAATTTAATGACTAAAACCTATACAAAGACTTGATGCCAACTAACATAAAACATTGATATGGACATATACATTCACAATGGACACACACAATTATTACACATGTATCAAACATTATATGACTAGTTCAAGTTAACAGCATGTAAGAACACAATTCTACTGTATCACACCTGAGGAATACTAAAACGAAGTATGTCATGAAAAATTTATCATCTAGATCTAATTTATTTTATTATCTACTTCCTGGTTTCTAAATATATACATCCTATGAATTCCTTCTATACAAATTTTACTAATATCATATTCAATGTTATTCATAATAAAATAAAATTTATCATCATTCATGCTCATAAAAGTGGGGACTACATGTCTTGTATCTTACTAAATATGTCCTGTCTAATACAATTTAGTTTCTCACATCTGACAACAAAATGTTTTTCTGTTTCAACCTCAGAATTACAAAGTGGACATATTTGTTCATTTACAGGCAGTTTTCTGAATCTACCCTCTTCTATAAAAAGCTTAATACTGTTACTTATCCTAATTTTCACAAAAGTTGAAATAGCATCTTTATCTATATTGGTATTAAGCAAAAAATTTCCATCTTATAATTAACTTTAAAAATCCTATATGTACACAGTTTATTACTACTTGCAGTGTTATCATTATTATGCAGTACTTCTTTCCAAAAGGTAACATATCTATCCTGTAACTTTATTTGTATGGCATGGACTAACTTAGATATTGAAACCGTATTTTGATTATCCCACACGTGTTCAAATCCTACTTTGAGAAAAAACTTTTTCAGTTTATTACAATAGCTATTTGGTAAAGATAAATTTTCAAAATATGCCAATCTCCATTAATAACATGATGTCCAATTTCAAGGAGTTTCACGTTGCATATATTTTCAGGATAAGCATGTCTCAAGCATTAAGTCTACGATGTAAAACTAAATCAGGACAGCACTACCTTACAGGCCTGACGCTATCGTCCAACATTGGACGACTGAAAGAGCTGATATCTGAGGCCACAAAAATACCCAAGGATTGTATCAAGGTACGACAGGGCTTTCCTCCGAAGGTGATTGATATCAGCTGTGACAGCATGAATTTAGCAAGTCTTCCGTTCCGGTCTGGGGACACACTCATTGTTGAAGAAGACCCATCATTGCGCAAGAAACATCAGCAGCAACTTGATTGTGATATTCAGACTCAGATAAACGAGTCAACTGGTATGCTGATGAGAAAAGTAGTCCCAGCAAATAACTCTTGCCTGTTCACCAGTATTGACTGTGTAATGAACCATGGTAACATTGACCTGTCCAGTGCGCCACAGATGAGACAACTTATTGCGGGTGTGGTAATGAGCGACCCAGACACATACAGTGCAGCATTCTTGGGTAAACGCAATGCAGAGTATTGCTCCTGGATTATGAACGATGAATCGTGGGGTGGTGCTATAGAGATCGCTATATTGGTGCAGTATTACCAGGTTGAGATTGACGTCGTAGACACACAGACAGGTAGAATTGACAGATTTGGTGAAGATAAAAATTATTCACGTCGTGTTCTTGTGATTTATGATGGTATTCACTATGATCCTCTGATAATGGAGCCACTTGTGCCTGGCGACCCTGTACAAACGATCTTCTGTGTCAAGGATGCCAATGTCCTTTCCCAAGCCATGCAGGTTGCCACAGAGGCAAAGGAATCTCGGCAGTTCACGGACGTCGCAAAATTCTCCCTACGTTGTCTCGTATGCCAGAAAGCCTTGTCGGGACACAAAGAGGCACAAATTCATGCGCAAAATACGGGTCACATTAATTTTGGCGAATATTGATGACAGTAAAATAACGTGATTTGTTAACCCTTACAATGCTGACCTAAAAACTTGCCTGTCGTTTTGTTTTCCATATTTCTTGTTCACTGGTGTTGCACTCCGCATCGGCATAAAATGTTTCACGTTAATATAGGCGCCAGATTCCTGACAAATAACCATTCAGCTACAAGCGGAAGATACTGCATAAACACATTTTCTTCTTGTAACCAGTGCAAGCAATTTGAGCCGGTTACCTGATGAAAAATGTGTTTATGAGATACATGTATCGGTAGCTCTAAGTAGAGCGGAGTGGCGTCTCATCAGGAAACCTGGTGCATTTTTCAATGTGAATCTTTTTACGCCAGCGTGCACCGGTGCGTTGAAAAGATGTTGACACATCGGAATCATTTCACACGTCCTAATGTGATGTGAAAACCCTTCTTATTGAGAATTTGACTATTTCATAAGTCATGAGATCAAAAACTTCAGCTTTCTAAGGGTTAATTTATCCAACTATTACAAAATAATTTGGTCAGTGTAGCTATTGATCATATAGGCCATAATCTGACAAAATGGCTGAAGAAATGGGGCATGTGGATTTTGCGACCAGTGTAGATCCAGATCAGCCTGTGCATCTGCAGTCTGATCAGGGTCTGCACTGTTCGCCATTCCATCAATGAAACGCCCATCATGATCAAACGATATAGATCGTTATCAAGCCGTAGCAGTGTGCTATTTGATCAGTAGCTACACTGATCACAAATCTTTTAAGCCTCATTTCTCAGTAACAGCCACGTATCATTTCTAACCAGTGTAGATTCTGTTCAATCTGTGCTCAAATGAAGCTCGATGGCAAGCCACATGGCTTATTGTATGCATGATGGAATCTTGTGGATACAAATGCTGATCTGGTTCTATATGGATGCATGCCCAATTAACCCCGTTTTGCCAGAGTGTGGCCCATTATACAACTAGAAATGGAGCCAGTGGCCTTTACGATCAGTGTAGACCCAAACAACCTGTATATCCGCTACATCCAATCAGTGTCTACATTGTTTACCATTCAGTCATCACATAAATGCAGCCTAGTACAGAGTGCAATGCTTCATTAACCTTTACAATTTGGGAACCGAAAATAGTCGTCTGCTGTTCCAATGGAAATGATTCTAAAGTGCTGCCAAACCATGTTTTTGATGAGAAAAATGGAAAATAAAAAATATTCAGCACACGACACAATTTAATTCAGCATTGTAAGGGTTAAGAGACAGCAACCGTTTTCTCAAAAGCAAACAGCGTATATCCTAGTCAGACTGTACAGGTGGATCTGGGACTACACTGGCTGTAAACTCAACAAGCCCCATTTTCTCATGACGAGTCACATTTTGTATTCATGAATATTTGCCACTCAGGACATCATTTGTGTCGTGTCCGACAGATAATCTTCTAGTCCGTTTATGCTTATATAGTTATACACCCATAAATTTAATGGGTGGCATGGCATCGGGGGGAGGGGATTTTATCCCCTCGCCGATAGGCAAGATGGGATATAGCGTTAGTCCATGTGTGTGCGTACGTTAGTAACACCTTTCATTTTTCAATAACTCCTGAACCGCTTCACCAATTTTGATAATATTTGGCCACAATGTGTCTAAGGATGGTGCTTTGTTTTGCATATGACCCACGTCCGACCGGTCAAGGTCACAGAGGACTTATGTTCACCAATTTGTAAGGCAAAAATGTTGGTTAGACAAAATGTTTATCTGTTGGTTTAGGCCTTTATCTGGAGCATGAAATTATACCATTTGGAATATATTCATGATATTTCACACAAATGTACCTCATGACCCGAGCACATGGAGCAGGCTACTGTACTGTACTTTCGTAGTTATCTCCCCGTAAAGTCATGCTCTCCTTGTTGGTTTAGGTCCTTGTCTGGAACAGTTTTCACACATGTATGTATGTGTACATTGTACATCATCTAAAGGCATGGAGCGTGTGCAATAAAGGCAACTCTGGATTTTGTACTTCGGGAGATACAGGGCAACCTCTATACATAGCCACTCATAGGACAACACAAAGCTGGCTGTTGTAGAGGTGGCTGTTGTAGGGAAGTTAAATATAGAGGCATTTGTCATTTGGGATGTAAAATATTGGCTGTTACAGAGAGGTGTTGCTGTAGAGAGGTGGTCGTTCACAGAGGTTTAACTGTATTTACGGCTGTGACTGGAGAAATGGGGCTTGTGTGTTATGCAACAAGTGTAGCCCCAGAGATCAGCCTGCACGTCCCCGTAGTCTGATCAGGGCCTGCAGCAACTAGCAAATATAGATCGCTATTAGGCTACATAAGTGTGCTATTTGATCAGGGTCTACACAGGTCACAAATCCCATAAGCCTCATTTCTCCAGTCACAGCCATGTTCACCTTCATCATTGACATTAGAATATGGCGGAATTTGTCTGACGTTTTGTTGCTTAGTTTAAACCCGTCAAACAACAAATTATTAACACTTAGACCGTTATATTAATTTTTTTGTCGTCTGCTGTTTATTTTCTATTTTCCATTGTTATCATCAAAAACATGCTTTGACAGCACTTTAGAATCATTTACAATATGCTTTGACAGCACTTCAGAATCATTTCCATTGAAAATGATTCTGAAGTGCTGTCAAAACATGTTTTTATTGAGAAATAAGGCAAGATATAAAAGCAACAGCAGACAACAATTGTTGTGAGTAGCGGTCTAAGGGTTAAGAATGGTCTACTAACATGATTAATTGTATGTAATAAAAATGTTATTTATTGTTTCTACGAAACTAGTCCTGACGTACACATGTTGCAGTTAGGTTGTTTTTATACAATTGGTTTAACAGTTGAAATAAATGGTATCATTTGCCACATGCTCAAGTTTTCCATCCCACTGTTATTAGTGTTAACCTCTTCACCCCATGTACCGGCAACTGGAATTGACTTGTCCATGATAATTTTGTTTGTGAACATGTTTTTATTCTCCCCGTAATAGGTACATGTATGTGGTGGGTCGTGGACATCCCCCACAAACCATACACGGTCATCATGTTAAAATGTGTCGGTGTACATGCACATGGTGGCCCCAAAAAAACTTGGGACACTTTTTACAACTCTGATATCTCCATATCTAATCTATCACTCTTCACAAATGTTGATGTACAAATTGTACATATCAGTTCAATATTACATTTGACATATGAATTTTATATTGACTATCGAACCACATAAGTACCATTGCCATGGCCATTTTGACCCACTGGATCGAAATCGAAAGAAACTTTTGTATGTAACGCTATAAAACTATAAAACTGCTGTAAAATGATACTAAACCACTTTCCTGCTGCAAAATTGCATTTACTAAATTAAATCCATCATTGAGTAATACAAGTAAAGATATACATTAACCGCCTACATTAGTCATTACATACTCCAAGTTCACAACATTCTCAGCAATGGAAACTCTAGCGTACGACCTTGTGATGTCAAAATGAGTATGTGGGTGGCAGGTGGGAGCATGCGAAGGGTAATTTAATGATCGGGGTTCATCCTTACCGGAATCCCGACTGGAGACCTGGTTTGGCCCTCACATACATACGCCTTTGGCATTTTTTATGTGACAGTTGAATCTGGTTATACCCCTTATAAGAGTAATCCTACCAGTATTACCTTTTAATAGGGGAAAGGGCCAAGTGACTTTGGTGTGGTATGGACCTGGGACCAGGTCAGGTTATTCTAATTACAGGGCTGAATATATTTTTACTCGATGTAAATATTCCGTTCTGATTTTGGGATTTTCCCCCCAATGCAGCAGGTTAAAACGGGATCGAACCCGTTTGCCCGGCCTTACATGACCTTAACTGTTGATAGGCCGTTAAACACCAATACACAAACAAACAAACAAAAGGAGTACATGAGCAGTATGTAATGTGTATTGTTCAAATTCATGTAGCACAGACATTACACAATACAAATGCCAACATTTATTTAGATTCGAACAGGGTATTCAAGTTCTGCTCCAGACACGAGTGTTCGCGGCGGACACGCACGTGGCGGGATGTCAATTCCATAATGTCGCCTTACTTTCTTCCAGGGATCAATACAATTGCCTGTCTGGTAAATGGAATAGCCTGCACATTATCATGGATGAATATTTTGAAATTCCAATAGGGAAGAACCAAACCATATGGGGGTGAAAGGGTTAAACATACCGGTAGTGTCTATGTACATGTAGTATCTTGCAGGCGTGTATTAGACGCAAATCCGGATTTGCTTGGCAGACAGCGTGCACCGGTGCGTTGAACAGATGTTGACACATCGGAATCATCTCACACGGTCTAATGTGATGTGAAAACCGTTCTTATTGAGAATTTGACTATTTCATAAGTCACGAGATAAAAAAACTTCAGCCTTCTAAGGGTTAATTTATCCAACTATTACACAATAATTTGGTCAGTGTAGCTATTGATCATATAGGCCATAATCTGACAAACACGGCCTTATATGTTGCTATGACTGAATAAATGGGGCATGTGGATTTTGCGACCAGTGTAGATCCAGATCAGTCTGTGCATCTGCAGTCTGATCAGGGTGTGCACTGTTCGCCATTACATCAATGAAACGCCCATCATGATCAAACGATATAGATTGTTATCAAGTATTTGATCAGTAGCTACACTGATCACAACTAGTTTAAGCCTCATTTCTCAGTCACAGCCACGTATAATTTCTAACCAGTGTAAATTCTGTTCAATCTGTGCTCAAATGAAGCTCGATGGCAAGCCACATGGTTTATAGTATGCATGATGGAATCTTGTGGATACAAATGCTGATCTGGTTCTACACGGATGCATGCCCAATTAACCCCGTTTTGCCAGAGTGTGGCCCATTATACAACTAGAAATGGAGCCAGTGGCCTTTACGATCAGTGTAGACCCAAACAACCTGTATATCCGCTCCATCCAATCGGTTTACCATTCAGTCATCACAATACCTACCATGCCTCTGCCAGTATATAGCCTTATCAAGATGCAGGAATGAGCCAGACCATCACGAGCAAGTCTGTGACCTGTCACGACATAAATGACATATTGAGTTATTGACCAGTGCAGCTCTGTGTAGCTACCTCATAAATGCAGCCTAGTACAGAGTGCAATGCTTCATTAACCCTTACAATGCGGGAACCAAAAATAGTAGTCTGCTGTTAATTCATATTTTGTTTTTCTCAATAAAAACATGGTTTGGCAGCATTTTAGAATCATTTTGAATGGAAATGATTCTAAAGTGCTACCAAACCATGTTTTTGATGAGAAAAATGGAAAATAACAAATATTCAGCACACAACACAATTTAATTCAGCATTGTAAAGGTTAAGAGACAGCAACTGTTTTCTCAAAAACAAACCGCGTATATCCTGGTCAGACATGTACATGTGGATCTGGGACTACACTGGCTGTAAACTCAATTAGCCCCATTTTCTCATGACGAGTCACATTTTGTGTTCATGAATATTTGCCACTGAGGATATCATTTGTGTCGCGTAGACAGACAATCGTCTAGTCCGTTTATGCTTATATAGTTATACACCCATACATTTAATGGGTGGCATGGCATCGGGGGGATTTTAACCCCTCGCCGATAGGCAAGATGGGATATAGCGTTAGTCCATGTGTGTGCGTACGTTAGTAACACCTTTCATTTTTCAATAACTCATGAACCGCTTCACCAATTTTGATAATATTTGGCCACAATGTGTGTCTGGGGATGGTGCTTTGTTTTGCATATCACCCACGTCCGACCGGTCAAGGTCACAGAGGACTTGTGTTCACCTAGTTTGTAAGGCAAACATGTTGGTTAGACGAAATGATTATCTGTTGGTTTAGACCTTTGTCTGGAGCATGAAGTTATACCATATTTCACACAAATGTACCTCATGGCCCGAGAACATGGGGCGGGCTACTGTACTGTACTTTCGTAGTTATCTCCCGTAAAGTCATGTTCTCCTTGTTGGTTTAGGTCCTTGTCTGGAACAGTTTTCGCACATGTATGTATGTGTACATTGTACATCATCTAAAGGCATGGAGCGTGCACAGGTGGAAGACTCGGACCTATGACACCAAACAAAATGCCTATTAAAAAAATCCCATTACCCCACCCACTTGGTCTTGTACAGTACAATCTTCTATATGGTACTGTTCGAGACAAAGTGGGTGGGGTAATGGGATTGTTATGCCCCACCACGATAGTGGAGGGGCCATTTAGTGTTACCCTTGTCCGTCCGTCCCGTTCGTCCGTTCGCCCGTCTGTCTGACACAAAACTTGCTCTAAGATAATAATTCAGGAAGTCCTGACTTCCAGCCATGACAATTTGGAAGTCCCAGGCAAATATTTTGGAAGTCCTCTCCACCAAAGCATTTGACGTGCAAAACATACATTTGAAATAGCAACTTTACTCATGAAATTTGTCATTTAACATTTATGTCATTAATAATGTAATCCGTACATATATGCATGACTTAAATTTCTATTCCAAATGCTTGCTGACCACCTCAATCTTCCATTCCATTCAACTACAAGTAATGTTTGGATAATACATAAATAAACTGCATACATGTATATTTTCAATATGTTTTATTGCTTCTTGTTTTGTATTTACACACAATTGTTTGTTGATTTAATCTAAAACTTAGATTCAAGCATTTTGATCGGTTGATAGTTCACAGACATACCATGCCCAAACTGGCACACTGTATGTTTGTAAGGTTAGCATGACCCAACGAGTATATCAACCAATCAAAATGCTGAAATCTTAGTTAGAGAACAAAAATGTGACTGAAACACTGTCCCATTAAAAATGTTTGTCTTAAAAACACTCATTTTGAATTAGAATCAATACATTTGTCTTAATTTTACTGTTTTACCACAAACATACATGTTGAGTGAAGGGATTGAGCCCGGGATTCATAGTTCATTCACTTCTTCTTTGGCTGGTACAGCCTGGCCAGACGTCGCCTCTTCTCACGCCTCCAATGGCTGATGGCCAGCTCGTACGGGAATTAGTCCATTCCAGGTCCCTTGGCAATGCCCATCAGTGTCTGCAGGTTTTCTGGGTTCAGAGAGGTCCTAGACTTCACCTTAATGCGGTTTTGTAGACTAAATCCCCTTTCACAAGCGACACTGGTCACAGGAACACACAGTCCTATAGTACATATTTGTGATGTCAGTGGATACTCCGATTTGTGTCGTGTGATTAACAGCTTCGTAAAGTCCTGGAAACTCAAATGTATGTATGACCCTACCATGAATGCGCTCACACCACAGTATTCTAACTCAAGTTTCTTGTTGTCAACCTGGTACTTGTCACCGAGTATTTTCAAATTGTCAGTAGTCACAGCATCCTCATTTATACTAGCCGCTTTAGGTTCATACACGCTGAACGCATCCAAGACTGGACTAGATTCAGTTGACAGTTTCTCATCAATGTGCCCCACGACAGTTTCGATATAGTTCATTCGTAGAGTTTCCACTTGGGACTTCTCATTCGCATGCGTCAGTTGGATGCCCTTGTAGAACACCTTGGATCCAGTGGTGGTGACTTCTTGCTTGAACACTTCAACACATTCTCCATCGACAGTTTTTAGTCCATTGAGTCGACCTAGTGTACTTTCTTTCATTGGCGTGAAAGTTGTGAAAGTTATGGGAACATGATTTTAATATATATACCGTTGTCTCAATTAACATTGTTTTGCAGTACTTATTTACGTAAGGATTGATGCTGCAGCACATGTGTCATGTGTTGCGGCACAGTTCTTTAATTATACATTACTAGTGTGTTAATTTTCTTTAATGTCGTTCTTCCTCTATCTAATGCCGAAACAAAAAGAAGTTAACACACGAGAAACCATACGTGCTGTGGATTGCTTTTGAGTTACAACCAGTACATCTACGCAGTCTGGTCCGTTTTAGTGGTCTCGTGCTGAACTATCGCGGACGTCACAGCTGAGCGGACATGCACAATGTATTAAACTATTAAACTTGGTCGGATTTTTAATGGACGACCGCCCCTCCCCCCCCCCCCCCCCCTCCCGCCTCTCATGTTTTGTCAAAATATGTTTTATTCTAATAAACATGTTTTGGCAGCATATGAGAATCGTCTCCTAAGACGACTGTTATGTGACCTGTTGGGGGCACAGGTGGAAGACTCTGACCAATGACACCAACAAAATGCATATTAAAAAAATCCCATTACCCCACCCACTTGGTCTCGTACAGTACCATCTTCTGTGTATAGAAGATGGTACTGTACACTACCAAGTGGGTAGGGTAATAGGATGTTGTTTAATAGGCATTTTTTTGTGTCATATGTCCGAGTCTTCCACCTGTGGTTGGGGACACGTTTCAATCTCGCGTTTTTTTATTGCTGATTGTGAACACGTTTTGGTCTTCGTCTTTGCTAGTCGCATAATAATAAGCCCGGTTTTTGTCCGATCACGTCGTACATAATATGCACATGCGGTTGTAATCTTGACGTGTGGAGGGTGAGACATCAAAGGTTACAAAGTCGTGCCGATCTGACCTTTGATACACGCCGACGCGATGTCAACAGAGATACACATTTGCGATCAATTACACTTATTATTTCCATTTTCGACTCGTATGCCTGTTTTCTTATGGCGATGTATAACCAATTCCAATATTGGAAGTCAGATCCAGACACCCGCGCGGTTACACGTATCTGCCATATCACTGCCCAAATTACAGCGTATCAGAGTGGATGCTAATAACATTGTTTTGGGTCAACACTTGATTGACAGCGTACGCCCGCGTATCAGCTTGTCTGCACCACACGCTAGTTGTTTGGCACTGACACGATTAGCGAGTTTAGGGAGTGAAAGGGACGGACTTACTCATCCGAGAATTTAATACTTTACAAAATGGTATTCGAAATGGACGTCCGAGGGGCAAAATATTGGCGTACGATAAACAAAAATGGACGTCCATCATACGCCGCCGGGTCGAATTTTCCGTCCGTCACCGTAAATATCTCATAATTTCTTCATCCTTCGACCGATCTGCTTCATATTTCATATACGCATTGCTCTAATGGTCCTCTACCGCCCTGTGCCAAATCCACGTTTGTCCGGCCCCCGCCAAGCCCAGGGTCAAGGGCACATACTTGGTGCTTCAAAAACGTTAACGCTCAGGTAAATATCTTATAATTTCTCTTTCCATTCACGGATCAGCTTCATATTTCATATACATATTTCTCTAATGGTCCTCTACCGCCCTGTGCCAAATCCACGTTTGTCCTGCCCCCGCCAAGCACAGGGTCAATGTCACATACTTGGTGCTTCAAAAACTTTAACGCTCGGGTAAATATCTTATAATTTCTGTTTCCTTTCACGGATCAGCTTCATATTTCATATACGCATTGCTCTAATGGTCCTCTACCGCCCTGTGCCAAATCCACGTTCGTCATGCCCCCGCCAAGCACAGGGTCAAGGTCACATACTTGGTGCTTCAAAAACTTTAACGCTCAGGTAAAAAAAATTGACTTGGAATTTGGCCTCATTTTTTTATCAAAGCGATATGTGGGGCATCCGTGTTCTATGAACACATTTTCTAGTTTAATAGGCATTTTATTTGGTGTCATAGGTACGAGTCTTCCACCTGTGAGAGCGTGTGCAAGAAAGGCAACTCTGGATTTTGTACTTCGGGAGTTACAGGGCAACCTCTATACAACATCCACTCGTGGGACAACACAAAGCTGGCTGTTGTAGAGGTGGCTGTTGTAGGGAAGTCCCCGCAGTCTGATCAGGGCCTGCAGCAACTAGCAAATATAGATCGCTATTAGGCTACATAAGTGTACTATTTGATCAGGGTCTACACAGGTCACAAATCCCATAAGCCTCATTTCTCCAGTCACAGCCATGTTCACCTTCATCATCGACATTAGAATATGGCGGAATTTGTCTGACGTTTTGTTGCTTAGTTTAAACCCGCCAATGTGACGTGAAACAACAAATTATTAAGAATGGTCTACTAACATGATTAATGGCATGTAATAAATATGTTATTTATTGTTTCTACGAAACTAGTTCTGGGGGCCGTTTCACTAAACTTAGTACAACTAAAATGTTTGTAAGTGCAAAACTATGACAGTCTGTAAATTTCACATTTATTAATAGCAATGTTTTCTTGTAAACAATTATTGGATTTACATTTATTGAGCTCAATAAATGTAAATCCATCAATTGAAATTTACAGACTATTCTAAATCTGCACTTACGAAGGTTTTAGTCCTACGAAGTTTAGTGAAACGGCCCCCTGATGTACACATTTTGCAATTATGCTGTTTTTAGCTCGCCTGCACGAAGTGCAGAAGAGCTTATATGGTATACCCCCGGCGTCGTCGGCGTCCACAAACTTAACGTTGGCTTCCTTTCATGGAACACCTTGTTATTTCATACATGCATTCCTCAGTTGACCCTCTATCATGCTGTAGCAAATCCATGACCCACCACCCAACACTTACCCCAAGGTCAAGGTCACAAACTTGGCACATTCATAAACTTAACGTTGGGGTAAATTTCTTATAACATCTGTTTTCTTTCATGGAACGCCTTGATATTTTATAAATGCATTCCTCAGATGACCCTCTATCATGCGGTAGCAAATCCATGACCCACCACCCAACCCTTACCCCAAGGTCAAGGTCACAAACTTAGCACATTCATAAACTTAACGTTGGGGTAAATTTCTTATAACATCTGTTTTCTTTCATGGAACGCCTTGATATTTTATACATGCATTCCTCAGATGACCCTCTATCATGCGGTAGCAAATCCATGACCCACCACCCAACCCTTACCCCAAGGTCAAGGTCACAAACTTAGCACATTCATAAACTGAACGTTGGGGTAAATGTTGTGTAACTTCTGTTTATTTACACTGAATGCCTTCACATTTCATACATGCATTCATCTGATGACCCTCTATCATGCTGTAGCAAATCCACGACCCACCACCAAACCCTTACCCCAAGGTCAAGGTCACAAACTTAGCATGTTAATAAACTTAACGTTGGGGTAAATGTTGTGTAACTTCTGTTTATTTACATGGAACGCCTTCATATTTCATACATGGATTCTTCTGATGATACTCTATCGTTCTATATCAAATCCATGACCCACCGCCCATCCCTTACCCCAAGGTCAAGGTCACAAACGTAGCACATTCATAAACTTAACGTTGGGGTAAATGTCTTATAACATCTGTTTTCTTTCATGGAACGCCTTGATATTTCATAGATGCATTCCTCACATGACCCTCTATCATGCTGTTGCAAATCCACGACTCACCACCCAACCCTTACGCCAAGGTCAAGGTCACAAACTTAGCACATTCATAAACTTAACGTTGGGGTAAATGTTGTGTAACTTCTGTTTATTTACAGTGAATGCCTTCACATTTCATACATGCATTCATCTGATGACCCTCTATCATGCTGTAGCAAATCCACGACCCACCACCAAACCCTTACCCCAAGGTCAAGGTCACAAACTTAGCATGTTCATAAACTTAACGTTGGGGTAAATGTTGTGTAACTTCTGTTTATTTACATGGAACGCCTTCATATTTCATACATGGATTCTTCTGATGATACTCTATCGTTCTATATCAAATCCATGACCCACCGCCCATCCCTTACCCCAAGGTCAAGGTCACAAACGTAGCACATTCATAAACTTAACGTTGGGGTAAATGTTTATAACATCTGTTTTCTTTCATGGAACGCCTTGATATTTCATAGATGCATTCCTCACATGACCCTCTATCATGCTGTTGCAAATCCACGACTCACCACCCAACCCTTACGCCAAGGTCAAGGTCACAAACTTAGCACATTCATAAACTTAACGTTGGGGTAAATGTTGTGTAACATCTGTTTCCTTTCATGGAACGCCTTGATATTTCATACATGCATGCATCTGATGATACTCTATTGTGCTATAGCAAATCCATGACCCACCCCTTACCCCAAAGTCAAGGTCACAAACTTAGCACATTCATAAACTTAACGTTGGGGTAAATGTCTTATAACATCTGTTTCCTTTCATGGAACACCTTGATATTTCATACATGCATTCTTCAGATGACCCACTATCATGCTGTAGCAAATCCACAACCCACCACCCAACCCTTACCCCAAGATCAAGGTCACAAACTTAGCATGTTCATAAACTTACGTTGGGGTAAATGTTGTGTAACTTATATTTCTTTACTGGGAACCCTTTGATATTTCATACCTGCATTCATCTGATGATCCTCTATTGTGCTACAGCAAATCCATGACACACCCACCCCCACCCCTTTCCCCAAGGTGAAGGTCACAAACCTAGCACATTCATACATGCATTCTTCATGTGAATAGCTATCATGTTGTAGAAAATCACCAACTTAGTGCGTTCATAAACTTAACGTTGGGTTAAATTTTGTTTTACTTCTGTTTTCAGGGAGC
This sequence comes from Conchocele bisecta, assembly GCA_029237695.1. NCBI lineage: Eukaryota > Metazoa > Mollusca > Bivalvia > Lucinida > Thyasiridae > Conchocele > Conchocele bisecta. The sequence goes on along the minus strand of CM055266.1, from coordinate 102,533,271 downwards.
TCATTGATATTTCATACATGCATTCATCTTAATATGCTATATTATGCTATAGCAAACCCACGACCCACCTTGCACCACTGACCCCAATGTCAATGTCCACCGCATGCCCCTTAACCCAAGGTCAAGTTATATAATATTCATGTTTTTTTAATGCAACTGTGCCAAGTTTGAGTGAAGGCTGCCAACAGGCGAGCTTCGTTGTCTTCTGACAACTCTTGTTACACCAAGTAATGTCCATTTTATGACACATATCCGGAGCATATCCGTGTTAAAACAGTGTCGGGTAACAACTAGCTGTGTATTCAGTTTCTCCTAGATTTATTTGTTTTTGACACACGCGTGGTAATAGGGACAGGTGTATGTGTTGATAGCAGCTTAGTGACTTAAATAGACTGGCTTCAGCGTAAAGATACGAGCTTCCATAGACTCGCCATTTCTGATGTATGTTAAAATAAAATAAAGAAACCATGCACTGTGTTTTATCTGTGTTCGTAATATTTAACCCCAAGTAACCGACACTGTCTATCGGCCCTGACCATATTAAGTTAGGAACTGTTACATTACGCTGTAATAGGGGTCATTTTGTTGTATATAAAATGCCGCAGATCCTGATGAGCCGGCTCACGTGATCTACAATTCGCAAACATTTTGATAAATGACAAGGACGTCTGTCGTGTTAAGAATCGTTTCGCGTTTTCGCTTTTGGAACTATATTTTGCTGTAACCCGAATTATAAAACGCAGGTAACGCAGGGCGACTTAGCCTGCGTTACAGACAGAACATTCGGATTAGTTTTGCTCATGCGTATTGATGCGAGATCGCGAAGCAAAAACGCCAGATCGCGCGGCGAGGTTGCGAACAAGCAAGATTGAATATGATAGAATCGCGTGTTTTCGTCACGCAATCTCGCGATCATACTTCGCATTTTCGCGATCAACTTAAGCGCGATATCGCGACATTGTAAAATGTCCCCAACAAGACACGTAAAAATAGTCTTAGGAGACGATTCTCATGTGCTGCTGGAACATATTTGTGTTAAGAAGTAGAACAAATGTGGACAAACACCAATTCATGACAAAAAAAAAGAACAACATAGCTTGACAAAAACATGATAATCGTCGTCTTAGGAGAAGATTCTGATGTGCTATCAAAACATATTTCGATATGTGTTATTTGTTACTGCATCGCATCGCCGGTTTTTGCCTTACCTTTTTCAAATGTCGACGGAATAATTATGTGCGAAATATAATTCCAGAGCCAAATCTTACTAAATGAAGTTCTATTTCATTCCATGTGTGATAGTGTCGTGAAATGGATACATATGTGTTGATTAATTGATCGTAAATGTGTGTCTCTGTTGACATCATGTCTGCGTGTAGCAAAGGTCAGATCGGCATGACCTTGTAACCTTTGATGTCCCACCCTCCACCACGTCACAGTCAGTAATGATTACAACCAACCGCACGTGCATATCATGTACGACGTGATCGGACAAAACCGGGCTTATTGGATATACGACTAGCGAAGACCAAAACGTGTTCACCATCCGTAATAAAAAAAACGCGAGATTGTAACGTGTCCCCCCCACCCATCAGATCATATGCTGCCAAAACATGTTTATTAGAAAAAATAATATTTTGATAAAACCTGACGGGGGCGGGCGGGTGGCGTAGCACTATTCGTACCGGCTCCTAGGGGTCGACAATTACGTCTGGACCGATTTGCATTCTGAAATTTTAGAAGCCCTGACGCATACACCAAGTTGTTGTATGCTGCATTGCTATTGCGACCGCATCCTAGTAATACATGTATTGGCTGAACGAGCAATTTCCGTTAAACCAGGATGTGCTTGTGATAGGAAATTAATACTTAATTTAATTACCAATAAGACTGAAGAGTATTAACAATATTGCATAAACTCATTAAATAACCGGACCATTGTGTATGCAGATATAGCAGATACTGATTTCATGAAATTTGTATTAAATATTCTTTCTGCAAAATATTAATATCCGAATGTGTTGGTCGGTCTCCATATATACACCATAATCTACAGATATTTACGTACATAACGTACTTGTGAAATCTCATCGGCTTTACACAGATTTTAAATATTAAATCCTACAATACGTAGGTAGCAACTGCGTTTTGTGCAGACATATATTACCAACACAAACAGTAGATGTGTCCTACAGATCAACTCGATTAACACATTGTGTATTAAACATCTGACCTTTCTGGATGGTCACACGTTGTAATTATTACCTAATATCATATACATTTATTTAAAAGACTGGCGGACAGTAATCTAATATATATATATATATATATATTTATAACTAATACTAACAACGCATTTAATTATAGCAGTCTACACAGCATTGTAGTGTTTTGTTTCGAACTGGAACAGTATGTACTTATTGATATAGTCAGGGCCTATCAATTAACAGTTAATAGTCAACCCAGATATAGCGAGTATGCCAATTTATGTACATGTACATACTTGACAAAATGCCTGTAAATGGCGGTCATCTTTGATGTATACATGTACAAATTATGTACAAAATATGAGTAGTAAATATTTGCAATGTGTCGGCGCGTATGTGTCAGAAATTGTTATAATTTCCCTTAAAGGTATTACTCGTAAAAAATGATGCAATTGCTGTTAGTAGATTAACACTGGCCGCCAATGTGTCTCATATATAATTAAACGTCAATTATCTTACATATGCCATTGTTAGTACGATTGTGTCTCATCATCTTGTGAGCCTGAATATGTTTCTTGGTACCGAAACTGATCATGACAGGCAGTGTGTGTCAACTGATTCGCATAATCAACACCATTCGTATAACATGTCGGCCATCTTGGATTTATTGAACATGTAGATATCACACAATTGCCTGGTAAACTGATGTATGCATTATAGATATTAAATATTCGAAGTTAGTTGGTAAATTCCTTTCGTTAATGCATAAACGATACCTCTAAAGAGCAAAATTCTATAAATTCTATATAATTTTCAACAATTACTGCCATCTTGTTTGTGGAACTTAACAAGTGTGCACGACTGTTATGATTCTTCTAACACATGTAATCTTTAGGATACATATATGTGAACGACCTGTGGCCAGTAGTAGTAAAAGGCGGGGTCTGGCGCATTTTGAACTTTGAACCATACATGAACCATAAATTGACTTTATTTTTTAACTATAGACAATGGTTAAAAAAAGAGTGTTGTTTACATTTAAGGAGGGAGTAGATTACGATGCTCCTGCGTCGCATTACAAAGAGGTTAGTAAGGAAGAAAAAATCTTCTCGGCGAAACTGCCGAGCAAACATAACTCCAGGCTCTACAAGGTCACAGGAGCATCGAAATGCGTCGCAGAAGGACCGTAAAGGGGGTCGCGCCTGCGGCAGTTGCAGTCCTCGTAATGCGTCGCAGGAGCATCGTCATGCGTCACAGGAGCATCGTACGGCCCTCCTACTGTGTCACAGAAAAAACATCGTACGGCCCTCCTACTGCGATGCAGGAGCATAGTAATGCGACGCAGAAAGCATCGTGCGGCCCTCGTAATGCGACGCAGGAGCATCGTACAATCGCCAATATCCATATGACAACGTGTGCACCACATCCTCCTGAATGACCCGCTTGTCATCGTTTTAAGACAGTGCTACCTTGTTTACCTCCATGTATATTTCGTGTCCATGGCTTCTGATTACGTTCATCTTCCTTAATCCTTTCTACTCAACAGACAGGTATTGTAGTCATCGAAACTAATATCCTTTTTGACCACACTCTGCTTTACAGCTTTGCATCGTTTTTCTTCCTTACCCTGATACATCTTATAGCTGTACAGCTTAGCCCTTAGTCCAACAAACTCTTGCATAATCTTTCCACCACATTCATCCTTCATCATACCGATGACCTTCTTGTTCATACCAGCTTGTATACCTGAGGGATGATTTTTTGGCATTCCACTTGTGTCGAAGGTGCTTTTTACATCTCCGTTGATGTCCTTATAAAAGTCCTCAGTTTCAATCTCGTATGCTAAACTGTCAGTGTCAGTGAACAATAGCTTAGCTTTATCTTCATAGTTATTCTTGATGTAGTTGCAGTGGAAGTCGTACATCCAGGTTTTGCTCAAGTCTAGGATAGACATACCCAGGTAAACCAGTTTGTCAAACCTAATTTTGGTCTTCTTCATGTGAATGGCTATTAGGTTTTCATCGAAGATGGTACAGTGTTTGTAGTTAGGCTTGGCTGTTAGCTTCATAGCCTTTCCTTCGTTATTCACCAGCTGAATGTCAACCCTGTTTCAGATGTTTTCCATAGTCTTTCCAAAGACGAAGTTGTTCATGAGCTTGAAAAAGTATTTTTCAAAGTCATTATTTGCCTTGGCTCTTAATGAAGTGTTTAGATCAATGTACTTTTTAAGCCAAGAGCTCTCCTTGAACTTGCTACCTCTATGTAGCTTGGTGATCTTTGGACCAAAACTCTCATACATCTTGAGGTTGTTGTAGTGAACGACATACATGACATACATGTCGAGGGTATATCGTTTTCGTATTTCCGTTCGTTCATCCGTCCATAGGATTTTCAGTAAAAGTTTCCGGGTACCTATTATCTCTGCAACTGTAAGTCGGATTGATTCACTTGAAATTTCATATACATCTTTATCATCATCCTTAGTTTCATTCCATAGCCCACCCATGCGGCTTTCATGCTCAATGTCCAGGCCAAATGACTTCCAAAACATTTGGTGGTCAGTTCAGGCAGCCAGGGGGTGGAGCAGAGCTCCAGATAAGCTGCGTATTTGCGTAAATACCCAATGAAAATTGCAAAAAAAAAACAATTGAAATCAGAAGTAGTGAGTATCAAAAAGCAATAACAATTGTGTGGTACCTTTATCATGCTGCATAAAACAATAAACAGACCACACTATAGCATATTTTTCTTATTTACCATGAAAACACATCTTGGTATTTCATTATCTTTTGATCCGTTAGTCTGATCATTATCAAATTTCAACAATAGCTTTCTCACATTGATGGCTATCCACCCACTGTCATTCGGGTGACATTGACCTTCACCTTGGTGACCTTAACGTTTGTGGGACTTAAATTTTGGACGTAGCCAAATTTCCCATATCTCTTGATCCGTTAGTCGGATCATTATCAAATTTCATCAATAGCGTTCTCAAATTGATTGATATCCACCCACTGTCAATTGGGTGACCTTCACATTGGTGACCTTAACCCTTGTGTCAACAATTTTGTACATACGTCCAAATGTTGAATACCTCCTGATCCGTTAGTCAGATCCTTTACCGAACTTCATCAATAGCTTCCTCACATTGATGTCTATCCACCCAGTCTCATTCGGGTGACCGTGACCATGGTGACCTTGACCCTTCATGTCAATAATTTTGGACGTACATCCAAACGTTGAATATCTCTTGATCCTTTAGTCGGATCATCTACAAATTTCATTAATAGCTTCTTCACATTAATGGATATCTACCAGTGTAATTTGGCTCACCGTCATCTTGGTGTCAACAATTTTGGGCATACGTCCGAATGCTGAATATCTCCTGATACGATAGCTTCCTCACATTGATAAGTATCCATTCAGTGTCATTCCGGTGAGCTTGACCATCAACTTGGTGACCTTGACTTTCGTGTCAATAATGTTTGATGTACATGTACGTCCAAATGTTGAATATCTCTTGATCTGTTAGTCGGATCATTACAAAACTTCACCAATAGCTTCCTTCCTCACTTGATGGCTATCCATCCAGTGTCATTTGTGTGACCTTGACCTTGGTGACTGTGACCTTTATATCAATATGTTTTGACTTCCTCATATAGTGACCTTGATCATTGTGACCTTTCATGGCGATCGCCTCGTTTAGTGGGTGAAGCACTCGCCGGCGATCACCTTTTTCTAATTATTCAGTATTTACGATATCGATTCGGCTTATATTTTAAGGTGGGAATTGGCTTGAACACCTTCCATACCAAGTATTTATGATATCAATAAATCATGTTATAAATATTAAAACTGGCCCGTTTAATATATTGCATATTTGTGACGTGTATTGATTGTGTTCATCATATGTAATCTTAAAGTAAATTGACTGACAAATATTGGTTTTCAAGGATATAAATAAAGTTAGATTGACTGAATAGTGACTAGTGTAAGCGGCGGACAGAACAAGTGCATAGTTTGTGTACACAACTCCTCTGAAACCGTTCAGTCAATCAATCTGAAACTATGCACACGTCTTCTACACATATTGAAGATGTGCACCTAGGTGTTTTTATGCCGAAAAAATATTTTATAACAAAAATATCGCCTTTTTAACTTAGCCATTTTTTCTTCATTTTTTCTATACAATTCTATATAGGGTACAGAGTTTGTGTACACAACTCCTCTGAAACTGTTCAGTCAATCGATTTTAAATTATGCAAACGTCTTCTACGCATATTGAAGATGTGTACCTTGGTGTTTTTATGCCAAAAAAATATATTTTTTAACAAAAATATCTCCTTTTTAACTTAGCCTTTTTTTCTACATTTTTGTATTCAATTCTGTATAGGGTACATAGTTTGTGTACACAACTCCTCTGAAACCGTTCCGTCATTCAATCTGAAACTATACACATATCTTTTACACATATTGCAGATATGCACCTAGGTATTTTTATGCCGAAAAAATATTATTTTTAACAAAAATATCACCTTTTTAACTGAGCCATTTTTTCTACATTTTTCTATCCAATTCTATATTCCGTAATTTCTACTTCACACTCTCTACCAAAATTAGTATACCTGTTTATCAGCACAAGAGGAAGAAATAATGCCATAGATTTTCAAATTGTCATTAATGTTTCTTGCCTCGGTGACAGCTTCATATTTCTGCATCTTCGCTATCTGGCCCATCTTCGACGGGCGTATTTTGTGACTTGCGGCACTCTTGTCATATCTTGTTTTTCCAAACAGTGAGTGGCTGTGTGAACCACTGATCACTTCCTATAGTTGTTAAGCATTCAGACTTCTGGGGGAAAAAATCAACACCAGGGTTGTTGAAGCTGTCTGAAAATACCAATGAATTGTTGTTGTTGTTGTTGTTGTTGTGGTTGTTGTTATTATTGTTGCTGTTGTAGAACTGGGAAAATGAAGAAACTACGAGAAGAGCTCTCCAACATTGAGGGTGCTAGAGAAGAGGACAAAGTCAGGATTATCGAGTTTGATGCGAGTGACTCTTTCACACCTACACAACAGGCCGTAATTGCAATTTGCAAACAGTGTAGATCCAGATGAGCTGGCTTATAATGAGCCATCTCATCCGGATCTGTACTGTTTTCTGATATATTATAAAACAATAACCATTTGGGTAAAATTCTTATGACTTCTGTTTCCTTCAAACTCTGTATATAAAATAAACTTAAAGGTACATGCCCACTCAATAGGCAAAAAATGTTCTCTATAGGTATTAAATAAGTGTATAATTGTGTCACTATTCCACCAGTTCTAAAAGTAAAGAGTGCCCGCTATACTCATTTAGTAATATTTATTTTACTGATAGTGACGCGCGGTGGTATCAGGCTATTTTCATATGCAAATGAGGCATGCTATTCTTTAATTATTTATACTAATTAAATGCGGCACCTGAAAAAAAAATATTTTCGACATATTATAAAGTAAGATCATTGCACGTCAAAAAATAAATACAGAGAATAAATAGTAATGTCAGTTAACATTTTAAGGAAAGACGATTATCGCCCCTGATATCATGTGTGGCCATTTATGTCAAATATAAAATGTATAATAATGACGATCAATACGTAGGATAATGGTGAATGAATGTTTACTTTGCCAGAAAATGTCTCAGATGATGTCTCCGATATAAAGAACATGTTGTGCCTAGTGAGTGGGTATATGCACCTTTAACATTGGGGTTGTCAAGGTCATTACCAAGGTCAGGAATGATCGAGACAAATTGTCTCCCCTATTATCATATGAACCAAGTATATTTCAATTGTTATGACGTTATGGCCAATATAGCTTGATCTGACGAACGAAAAGTGGTAACAATGCAGTTGAAGTGTAAGGGATAGGCTAGAGTAGATAAGTACACGTAGTCACTTAATCACATATAATGTACACTATATTACATGGGGAACACACAGGAATACATGATACATTGATATGCGAACATCACTGTACGGTGCATGATACTATTCAATTACTACAAGGTTGTAAGCCAATCGACTGTTATACTTTAACGCAACTTAAAAGCTATAGACACACAAACTCAGTATGTGGTATCTCAATGGTCCCGTAGTGGACAATAGTATGAATGCACAAGTACTTTGATGATCGCTAATCAAAGTGAAATAACATACAAGTACAACATGGCAGAACGAACATTGGAGGACAAATGACAATCATCTGAGCTACCCAGTGCTGGCGTATCTCAATAGATAGTGGTAACCTCTGAGTATTCAAGGTCCCAAGGTCTGCCTCACCCGCAGTATGAGGTCTAGTCACCAATATGGCTATTATCCAACTTCAAGTGGATTAATCCATAAACAATATATGTAGTCTTACTACAATCCTTTAGCCATGATATGCCATGATAGGAGTATTACCATACACTATCAAAGTATACATATGTATTGCCTATGCAATGTATTTCCAAAGTATGAATGTCAAAGTTAAAGCCGGATGTGGTTACATCACATGATAGTCAATAACGATAATGTTCCGGAAGCTGGTACCGGAAGTAAAGTTCCAAAGGTAGTATTATTTCCGGAAATGGTGGACCAGATGTAAAGTTCCTATGGCATCACTCGACTGTAGCAACCCGGATGTGGTGGACCGGATGTAAAGTATCCATGGTGAATCAATTGGTTGTAATAGCGGAAGTGGTAGACCGGATGTAAAGTTCCGATATAATACAAATGGCGATTATCACGTTGGCTAAGACGCCGGGAAAAGTTTCACTTAGGTGACATTCAACTCGGTGGTAGTATAATGATATGATATGTGTGTATGGCGTTTCACTTCACTAATCTATGGCTGTGACTGTCTGCTGAACGCGATGTAGCTATCACACCCTGCTCTATACAGGCCTGTACCCGGAGCTGCTACACACACTGCGCCAGACAGACGTACGGACACTCGGACGACCTGGTACTCTGCAATGACTGGGGTCTGCCCTCAACGAGTGGACCAAAACGTCCAATGTGGCTCGCTGGAGCGATCTCAAGAGGCTACAAAATGAAATGAGCCTCCAATTACTGGACGAATATGCACAGACAGACAGACAGGATGCACAACGGACTAAAACGGGAATCGAACAACGGCAAATCACAGCTGAAATAAAATGTTGTAGGTACATACCAAAATCCTCCGTGTCACTGGTGAATACAGTACTATCCTTCTGTTACCAGAACATATGTGTCCCAACAACACATTACGAGACATCGCTTATATACGCATCAGTGAAATCACGCACGGAATAATGAATATGCCTACCCCTCGTTCGACATCTCACATAAATATTACAAAACCATGGCTTTTGCCATTTCACCCGTGGGTTATATTTGGCATAAATATATGTTCCCACGCCATATATTCAACCAAACTAGTGTACAGCCCTCGTGTAATAAATACCATCCAACATGGTATATCCCACACTACCCTAAATCTGCACACTATAGACCCAGATCTCATAATGCGAAATGGACTCGACTGGTCTCGACATGCGAAGGTCGCTTTTTGGCCCCGCCAAACCCCTCCATATCGGTACTACGGACTGTACACTCAAATGAGAGTGTAGCACATACTAAACTCAAATATCGTGGTCATTTACGGAAATATCACGACACAAAGCATCACCAGTATGGGATCGGATATGCTGAAACACTAACCCGTAGCATACATAACAGGGCAGACCATGGTATGGTCTGCGCTATATACTGGCTTCACCTACAGAAGGTCCCTTATCTGGTGAACAACTGACACGCGGACAAACTCGGCCGGCACGGATAGTGGACATCCGTAATACTAAAAGGGGTCTTTTCCCTAGCGAAACCAGCACACGCAGTCAACGAGTTCTCTACCACACACATGCATAGTCTATGGCAAATATGGCGTGACATCAATAAAACATTGCTCATAAAATGGACGTGTATTTAAATCCGCAAAAAGGACACGTATAAACGTATTTCCACCAATACAACATAAGCCCCCTTATTACACGCACATTGACCATTGCAAATGTACATGCTAAATCACAGGTATGTAAAAATCACAGGTGTGTGAAATCACAGGTATGTGGAATCACAGGTATGTGAAATCAATCATACGCACAACAATACAACACAGTACCACACATCACAAATATACAATTATACGGAAATCCGGAATGTACAAGAATGCACGTGTCACGCGACAGGGGTAAATTTCTAAAATTTCTCTTTTGTTTGATGTAATGTCTTTGCCACAGACTTTGTGTCACAAAACAAAATCATTTTTGATGCCCCCGGTCTCGGTAAAGCTGGAGGCATTTAGTGTTTGGACTATGTGTCCGTGCGTCCGTCTGTGCGTCCGTCCATATGTCCGTTCGTCCGTGTGTCAGTCCGGCACATTAAGAAGTTCACCAGAGTTTCTCACTTATGTCATAACTTCTATATCCATGAAGGATTACTTCAACACAGCATACGTGTGGACAAATGCCACAGATCCAGACCGCCCTTAATATGACCTTGACCATTTGATTCTCACAATTTTTGAACTTTTTCACACATTAAGAAGTTCGCCGGAGTTTCTCATTTCTGTCATAACTTCTATATCCTTTGAAGGATTACTTTAATATTTCAATCAATACATCGATATCATACTTGTGCACAAATGTCACACATCCACGCTGCCCTTACTATGACACACAGGTGCCAGAAAAAAAATTCAGCGATAACATCTAGTTTCTAATATAAATAATAAGGTCAGCAACGCTGTGAAACACGCACCTTTTTCAAACCCGTTAAAATGATAGAAATTGTTACCCTACCATAGCATTTCATGATGAATATTTGTAAAAAGACATTGTTCAGCATCACAGTGTCATTTAGCAGGTTGAACAGCACTTGTTGTCTGTTTTACAGCACTATTTGTCCACATAATCTTCCCCACAAAAGTCATCGAAATCGATGGTCCCCTGGAACAGCGAAGGCGTTCCGATTGGAACATGTCACGCGAGTTTTGCTGTAACAATGACAGCCAAATTATTTCCGACAGTACATGTTCATTTGCAGATTTATTCACAATTATTCAGCACAACGAAGTTGAAATTGTGCACATTCCATTCTAGATATATTAATATACGTATACAATATAGATATAGTCTTAACAATGCCCTGGGAGACTGGCAATACCACGAAATACCTGCCTATCTGTATACATTATTAATATGTTCAGGGGCCGTCGATTTCGACGACTTTTTCTGGAGAGAACGGGGTGACATAACTAGTGCTATATCACTTTTTAACCCAGTAAACAGCACTGTGACGCTGGATGCTGTATGTTTATACATATTCCATGGAACTTGTTATAGTAACCTACCGATTCCTGTCATTTTAACAGGTTTTAAATATGCACATGTTTTACTACCTTGAAAACCTTACACTTATACTAAAAATGATAGTGACATGCGATATTTTTCAGTCACCTGTGCTATGACATTGACCTTTTGACCTTCACAACTGTGCTTGCGAATACTTATCACTTTTGGTTATTTAACTTTGCCACAGGGGACATTCGTGTGCCAACAGGCCACATTTTCTTGTTTTCATAATTTCTGTTTCCTGACATGGAACTTCTTGCAGAGTTCTCTATCATACTGTTGCAAGCCCAAATGTTAGGATTATGGTCCACACATGGTGGGGGTGAGGATGGTGGGGTTGGTTTTAAAACATAACTTTTACCATGCCCTTGTTGTATTTGAGTAAGGTCGAATGACTTGTGGTTGCCATTTTTTTGCTGTTCCATTCATCCTGGAGCTGGCATGGATAAGCACAGGTGGAAGACTGACGTGTGACACACAACAAATACCCATTAAAAAATCCCATTACTCCACCCACATGGTCTCGTATTGTACTGTTCTATAGCACAGTACAATACAAGACCAAGTAGGTGGGGTAATTTGATTTTGTTAATGGACATTTTTTTTTGTGTCACACGTCCGAGTCTTCCACCTATGTGGACAAGTGTCAAATATGTATCCACTACACAAGGTATGTACTTACAAAATACACTTTAATTAATTGTACAAATACAAATATGAATTAAGATATAACAAATAACAGTACAAATACATCATAGACACATTTTCTTATTATTAGCCGATCTATTTATAGATCGGCTAATATATTGGTCATCCATCGAATTCTGAAAATGTTTGTAGCAACCCTTTTCTCCGCTATTCGGTAATCTACGAACGCGAATTTTGCTGTATCACTTCCAAATTGCATCAACCGATAAAGTTTGCATTTTTGGCAATTATCTCCGTTTAAAACTTTAAATATAGCCAAATAACACAATTTTGAATACGTAATGAGCTGAACGCAGGAAGAGATTCAACCCGGAAGTTGTTATTGTTGAAGTCCATAGTTGGCTCTAATGGCCATATACGCCAACATACGCCGATTATTGGGCTAATTTAAAGCTTTTATTTATTAAACAGAACAAGTTTCAGCCACGTATAATCGCGTAAAATGTGTTTATTCGGCTAATTTATAATCGACCTCTGCTCAAAATCTCCTCCGACTAGCAACTCCAGCATCTCGGGTTTATCCCATTGGATCGCGTATGTGCGTCATTTGACGCTAGTTAATATTCACAAAATGTTCCACCAATCAAAACGAAGAATTGCCCTTCATAGCGAACTTTGATTTGTTTACGTATCATGCAGGGATGGCAGGGATGCATCCAGCACGCGCGATTGCGGCAATCCCCCTTAATTATTGTCAATGCCGCAAATTATTGATTGTCTTGCGCCCGACATCGCGCAAAAAATCACGGATGGGTCCCTTTTTAAATGACCAGTGCGCACATTAAAATGAAAGTACTGAAAGTACTGAACATAGGGTACTACAAGATTAAACTAGATTGATTGCTTGATTGATTGCTGGTGTTACAGTTTCATTAACCCTTAAAGGTACATGCCCACTCAGTAGGTACAAAATGTTCTTTACATCAGAGACATCATCTGAGACATTTCCTGGCAAAATAAACATTCATGCGCCATTATCCCACGTACTGATTGGCATTATTATACATGTTATATCAGACGTAAATTACACACTGATATGAGGGGCGATAACCGTGTTTGCTTAAAATGTTAACGGACATTACTCTTTAATCTCTGTATTTATTTTATGATGTGCAATGATCATACTTTAAAATCTGTCGAAAATATTATTTTTTCAGGTGACGCATTTCTTTAGTATAAATAATTAAAACATATCATGCCTCATTTGCATATGAACATAGCCTGATACCACCGCGCGTGTCACTATCAGTAAAATAAATATTACTAAATGATTATATCTGTATAGCGGGCACTTGTAACGTTTAGAAACTTGTTAGATTTTTTTTGTCGTATTTCAGTACTTGCAGTGTTATACTGTCATTAATGTGTTCCCTGACTGTAAGTTATCACCTTAAATACTGACTTATTGACCCCCTTCCATGAACGTAGAATTGACACTCATGTTGGCGTGTATTGGCCACCATAGACAAATGTCAATCAGGCCGAATTCAGGAATGTCACTAAAATCCACTGTAGATCCATCGATAGAGAGAGAGAATGAGGATTAAACATCAGTTAGACCTACACGTGCGAGTTTTGTTTCGCACAGGTGTCGGGTGAGTTTAAAAATAGGCTGTCGGAAGGTCAAACTTGATGTAGTTTGTGTGTTAAACGCGTCGCTTGTTTCGGAGAGTATTCGGAGGGGAGTTAACTCTGTTACTAAATTTAGCGATGACCGCACGATTTGTGCTGCAAATGGGGGCAAATCACGCGCAACAAAATAATCCGATGTATTTTTGTACGTAGAACAACCGTTGTTGATATTGTGCAGTGCAAGTTTTTCATAATATTATTTTCAATTAGTGGTTGCGTATGCCAGTTAAACGTTTAGTAACACAATGCATTTTGTTGTTATGGTTATTCCAAGATATCACTACGGACGTGCCCATCGAGGGGATCTGGGGCGTGGCTAACTGTCCGACGCGATTCTAAGTTGTCAATCACAGGCGTCCGCACCACGGGGGGTCGTGGGCGGGCCAAATGATCCCGCTCGATCGCAATACATACGGATACACATGTACCCTATGTAAAAACGTAATTGACTATTTAAACGCGCTGCGTATTTAAATCATTGGAAGACATGCAGTTCAATCGAGTTTGTGCGGCCGTTCAACGTAAGCTTCGAGTCGATTTAAACCATTTAAATCGATAAACAAGGGATAAACAAGTGACAACGTTAACCTGTTATGCTCCATTAAGAAGTAATAAGCTTATGGCAAATCATATTACTTCGGGGCCGAGCTACTAAAGTGACTGGTGTGGCATGGAAATATTGAGTTCTGATTTTGGGAATTTTCCTCATCGTGGACCCGTTTAATGCGGGATAGTACAACCCGTTGGCCCGGCCTTAAAGGACCTTAGCTGTTGATAGGCCGTTAAACACCAATACTCACTCGCTCATTCATTCCCCCCACCCCGAGACTCAGTAACTACTAAAATGCGGACATATATTGAACCCTGATTTGATCGGCTAATAACATCATGCTCTGCATGACTTTTCATAATGTTTTATTTGTGATACATTTTCTAAGTCCCTGTTTCACCCTATCTGGCTATGTGTGGCAATGTTTACATGCGAATATATTGAATTGTCCTGTAGACAATGTGATGTTTTTAACTTGGTATATAATTGAAGGGGTCATTAGAAGAAGGGGTCTATGTCCATAAGGGACTTAACCCCCTTCTTCCATTGACCACTTCAATTCAAACATAACCTAATCAGTATTAGAGAAGTTCCACTTTAATATAAGGTTCGACAATGTCCATATGTGGGTAAACGTTTGTTGTGGCCGCGGGTTCAAACAGTTCCGGAGTGCCACATCAAACGTTTACCCATGACTGGACATGGTC
This sequence comes from Conchocele bisecta, assembly GCA_029237695.1. Classification (NCBI taxonomy): domain Eukaryota; kingdom Metazoa; phylum Mollusca; class Bivalvia; order Lucinida; family Thyasiridae; genus Conchocele; species Conchocele bisecta. Next base: position 102,518,044 of record CM055266.1, on the reverse strand, counting down.
GAATGTTATTGTTACAATGATTCCCGTCCGAAATATCATTTAATTTGAGCATATATGCAGTACTTTCGATACTTTGATAACCTGTTCCATTCAAACAGCTGATTTACGTATGTATACATATTCCGGGACCGCAGTACACGTCGCGTGATGCAGCTGTCCCATTCTCCGCATCAATTTAAAAATGTCAGTGCGACCGTTCTCAACTGGTCTGGTGTCATACCTAATGGCGCGTTCTAGTAACGTCATGAGACACATGCATTACGTAGGTGTTGGCTTGGCCCCGGAATGAGCATTCTCTACAGCCATGGTCAAACAGCATGTGCTGTACATTTGAATACGGCTGTGAGCGGTGTCAAACAACTGCAGTACTGTCACAATACTGATTTACAACTGAGGAAGGGGTTAGTGGGAGAAGGCTCTAAGTCAATAAGGGACTCAATAAGCCGTCCTCAATTGACACGTTTGAATTTTGTTTCATCAATGATATTGATCCCGGTCCAATACTTTTTACTGAATATACATGAAGTCCATATTTGTGTCTGTGACTGGAGAAATGGAGCTTATGGGATTTGTGACCAGTGTAGCTTCATGATCAAATAGCCCACTCCTGTAGCCTGATAGCGATTTATATTGCTTGTTAGAAGCATGTAATGTTTCATTGATCGAATGGCGAACAGTGCAGCTCCTGATCAGACTAATCTGGAGCTACACTGGTTGCAAAACCCATAAACCCAATTTCTTCAGTCACAGCTATATTTGTGTCTGTAAGTTTTGCCCGCAAGAACTGTTTCCACTGACCCCTCCAATTGTTGGCCTTAAATTACCTTAGCTGTTAATAGACCTTAAACACCAATACATCAAATCAATCAAATCAACCGTTCAATTGGCACGTTTGCATTTTGTATCATCAACGATATTGATGGTCAAAGTTCTCGTTCCAATTATTGTTATCGAGTGTACATCAAGTCCGTATTTGTCTCAATGTTGCCATTAGGCCGGCCGTGTCAGAACATCTGTAAGTTTTGTCCAGAACAGCTGCTCCCCAACCGGGTCATTGGTCCATTTTATGTACGTTGTTGTATTGAGTAAGACTCTCATCGACTTTGGTACATTCTGCGCCTGAAGAGCTTCCAGCAGTACGACAATTACTGTGTCGGTGTCGTCGTCTATGGACCGCTTATGTGCCAGCTTCAGCTCAAATCTACACCATTCACTCTTGGCAAATTCATTTGAGACGACGATGATTATTTTCCTGCTAATATCAAGATGTGTAACTATGTTATCGAGGATGTATTTGCCGGGTGTGAAGTCTCTGTCATGGACACAGAGTCTGTAGTTTTCTTCCTCTTCAAGTTTTGGGAGCAATGTTCGAGTGACCCATTGATAGTCCATTTGGCTGTACACAACAAACGCATCATACACAAAGTCATTGTTTTCTATCCTTTCATAATTTCTGCGTTTCCTCACCAAGTAAATGTAGTGTTTTATGGTCCAGCGGTTTCTGTAGTAGATAGTAGCCACAACAACTATGACCACCAGTGATGGCCCTCCAATCATGGCTGCCCATTCATAATGTGTGAACGGGTGGCACTCCCTGTAGGTGAATTTCACATTTTTCAGTCGCTTCCCCTTCCAATTGACGGGACTCGCACATGTATACTGTTCAGGATAGTGTGTAATGTGGATGCCTGCATTTGCCGCCATGCGTTAAACCAAATTAACTCGCAGTTGCAATCAAATTGGTTATTTGATAGGTCCAAAAACTTTAGGCTTGGCTGATTTAGTGGTAGATTATTATTTGTAACTGTAGTAATCTTGTTATTACTAAGTTTCAGTTCCTTTATGTAGCGCAAGGTTTTGAACAGTACATTGTTAAAGGATATTAACTTGTTTCTTCGTAGATCAATGGTTTCAAGATATGGCATATGGTCGAACATATCACCTGATATTGCTCTTACCCTCCCATTAAATAATGAGATGTATTTTAGTTTTGTCAATGGCTGTAAAATAATTTCTAAATCACGAATTCCGGTCTCAGCGAACGAAATGGAATATAGGTTTAAAAATCTTAGATTTGGTGTGTTGTTGAATGTATCAAAATATGACATGAATAGAAATTGTGCTAATCCATTGTTTCGCAGATCAAGATTTACCAAAGACGAAGACTTAAATGCATAAGGCTGAAATCGAAATGACATGTATTGATTCCATTTTATTTTCAACGATGCCAAGTTTGCTAAGTGATATAACATATCATTTTGTAAGACAATGAAATGATTTCCTGACATATCCAACTTGTGTATTGATGTAACACACTGGAACATGTCCTTGCGGATTGCAGTCAGTGCGTTGAAAACCAGAAACAAATTTCCAATCTCTGGCACCAGGCTGGACTTGTTGCTGGAGCAGAAATTGGGGAAGTGTGTCAGCTTGTTGTGGCCAAGGTTCAGGAGATGTAATGATGTCATCACTTGTTTCGGTTCAACGTGTTGTATAGCATTCCATTTCAAATCCAGCACTTCTAAATAATCTAAACTTGTGAACACACTACTCGGCAAACGTGTAATGTTATTATATCTGAGCTGTAACACGTTTATTTGTGTCCCAGCTATATTGTGAAAGAAATCTTCGGGAAAGTTTGGAATAGAAAGTGATTCCAAACTTAATACCTCTAGGTTGTCCAGCGTTGACAATGGAGAAAACAATGATCCAAACGAACTGGCAGAAATATTGTTGCTTCCCAGATTCAGGTACACCAGTCGATCGAAGTGCGCGAATGTGTCATTGGCAATGTTTACTATACCGTTATTGGCAAGCGAAAGCGACCTCAATTCAGATGTAGATATATTTGCAAATGTTCCCTGCGACACATTATGTAGATAATTCCCTGTAAAGTACAAATGCCTGACGTAATCCAGTTTGGGAATATAAGTGAGCTTGTGTCCATGATTCTTACATTTAACGTATCCATTCTCAGAGTGACAAAATACGTGTGGATATTTAATACCTTCCGTTTGTGATTTATCTATCTCTACTGTCCCACCATTAAGATGAATATCACTCACGAAAATCAGCAAGAGAAATCTGAATTTATATAATTCCATACTTGATGTGTCTTTTATTTTGTTATCGTGGTTACATTATAGTTAATAGGTCACTCTCAAGAAATGATAATTTCTCTGGATACTTGTGTAATATCCGTGTTTTAATATTGCTGTTTGTATATAAGACGAGCCATGTGATTTTGTACATTGCTACCTTAGAAGATATATGCGACTTTTCATGAGAACTGTTTACAGAAACTGTGATATGTTGTCGAAACTTGACGAAATATTCATAACAAAGCGGAATTCTTTGCTCAGAACACTTTTTCAACAATCGACGTCATTTGCATAAAATATTTTAAATTTTGTATACAAATTTCACGAGATATCGCACATCGAACTTCTTAGGTACAAAATCGCCTGGCTTGCAATAATTGTCTCATATGGTCCATTGCTGGCAAAACAGACATAGTGACATTTTAGACCAAGGTATATCCTGTGTACTTTCACATTTCTTGATCCAATAGGGAGCGGTATCAAATTGACTGAACAACCAACTGTATTGCCTTGATCAGAGTTTGCACTGCAAATGTTCATTTGTGACTATGACAGGAGACATGGGGCTTATGGAATTTGCAACCAGTGTAGACCCATACCAGACTGCGCTATCGCACAGTCTGATCAGGGTCTGCTTTTCATGCCATTTCATCAATGAAACACCTGCCATGGTTCTAACAAGCAATTAATCATTGTCATGTTACACAAATGTGCTACATGTATTTGATTAGAAACTACATTGGTCACAAATTCCATAAGCCCCATTTCTCCAGTCACAGCCACAGATGAATATATACTGTTGCAAGTCCAAATGTTAGGATTATGGTCCACACATGGTGGGGGTGAGGATGGTGGGGTTTGTTTAAAACATAAGTTTTACCGTGCTCTTGTTGTATTTGAATAAGGTCGAATGACTTGTTGTTGCCATTTTTTTCTGTTCCATTCATCCTGGAGCTGGCATGGACAAGCTCAGGTGGAAGACTCGCACGTGTGACACACAAAAAATTACCATTAAAAAATCCCACTACTCCACCCACATGGTCTCGTATTGTACTGTTCTATAGCACAGTACAATACAAGACCAAGTGGGTGGGGTAATGTGATTTTTGTAATGGGCATTTGTTTTGTGTCACACATCTATAGTCTTCCACCTATGTGGACAAGTGTCAAATATGTATCCACTACACAAGGTATGTACTTACAAAATACACTTGAATTAATTGTACAAATACAAATATGAATTAAGATCATAACAAATAACCACAGGTGACGGGGAAAAAATCACATGACAGTATATATATATAGTATATTATAAAGGTTAACAACGAAGTGAAAGACGTGCCTTTTAAAAATCTGTTAATATGATTGAAATCGGTACTTTACTATTCCATTTGATGTTTAATATTTGTGAAAATACACCAGTCGGGGTCTCGGTGCCATTTACTAGGTGTAAGCGTACCTTGCGCCTGTGGTACAGCACTAGATTTGTAACCTAGTCCTCCCCGGAAAAAGTCGTCGAAATCAAGGGTCCCTGAATTGTTGCTCAAATTTCCCATTTATATCGAGTATTGTTAGACGTTCAACACGTCGACATTTATAATGTTACATTTAAACCGACTTTGTATATATGCACAGTGAAGTACATGTGCACATCCTGGTATGCTCGCTGTGCTCCTTGCTTGTGGATACAATCGAATTTTTATCTTGCTTTGTCAGAAAATTCAATCGACCTATTTTACAACAGCCATTTTTGTTGGAGAGAGAAGCTGCGACCTGATTGGCTAAAAAATCTCAAAAGGCAAATATTAACAATGTATGATTTAAAAAAAATAAAATTAAAGTTACAGTGTATACTGATATTTAAGTTTATTTTTAATATATTTTATTAATCATTTTAATACTAAATAGTATTTAATAATACACCAATTTACAGTTTACCATATATGGTCATTAGGTTTGAGGCGGCTTTCAGCTGCGCCGAAAACCTATTGTATTCGTTGGTTTTTTTTTTTTTTTTTTTTTTTTTTATTCAGCCGTTCAGTTTACAGTCGGATCGACTTCAAATTTTGCATGCCGATTCGGATCAAGTGTGAGCAGAGACTCAGAGATTTTCAGAAATATCTTAATGCCACTTTCCACGAAACCGGAGGTGACGTCATATTTTCTATAACTTTCTATAACTTCCTTATTTTCCAACCGATTTCAAAAATTATTTTTGAATTGGAAAGCTGACAACATTCTCTATCTCAATCTAGCTGACAGTTTTCGGCTATCTGGTCAAATAAGAGAGCTATAGGCATTTGAAGTTGAAAAATGTACATACTTTTCAACGATTTTGCCGAATTTTTGCCGAATTTCGGCTGATAACGGGTGGTCTTTACAAACGTTTTCCAATTTGTACAGTAATGTCAGCAACATAATTCTTGCCATGTGTAGGGGATGTCAGGCGCATAAAAGATGATGTGATAGGGTGAATTTTCAGAGCTCTATCTTGACTACTTCCGGTTCTATTGGATGTCAAAGATGAACGTCTTTTTTTCAAGTTTTCAAAATAGAGCAAACGGATGTGACGTCAGCTTCGTTATTTATCATTCGATTTCAATTGTTTTTGCTGTAGTCGATATTTCAGTCCTTTAGCTAAAACTTTGGCTGAGGATCGAACCCGGTATCCCTCGCTCTACCTCTAAGCTAACCGGTCCCACATCGGTGTGATGATGCGAACACAATAATGTTGGACTGTTCATTCTAAAACTTCAGAAATTCTTTTTGCAACCGATAGTTTACACCTTGGGCTAAAGCTTAGTTACACATGAAATCAATGTTTGAGGCCCAAACCGTTGATGCAGCTCAAGCTGCTCTAGTTCTTTTTGTAACCGATAGTTTACACCTTGGGCTAAAGCTTAGTTACACATGAAATCAATGTTTGAGGCTCAAACCGTTGATGCAGCTCAAGCTGCTCTAGTTAGGTTTGAGGCGGCTTTCAGCTGCGCCGAAAACCTATTGTATTCGTTGGTTTTTAGGTTTGAGGCGGCTTTTAGCTGCGCCGAAAACCTATTGTATTAGGTTTGAGGCGGCTTTCAGCTGCGCCGAAAACCTATTGTATTCGTTGGTTTTTTTTTTTTTTTTTTTTTTTTTATTCAGCCGTTCAGTCTACAGCCCAAACCGCTGGTCGGATCGACTTCAAATTTTGCATGCCGATTCGGATCAAGTGTGAGCAGAGAATCAGAGATTTTCAGAAATATCTTAATGCCACTTTCCACGAAACCGGAAGTGACGTCATATTTTCTATAACTTTCTATAACTTCCTTATTTTCCAACCGATTTCAAAAATTATTTTTGCATTGGAAAGCTGACAACATTCTCTATCTCGGCCTCCTGTTAGTTCTCGGCTATCTGGTCAAATAAGACAGCTATAGGGATTTGAAGTTGAAATATGTACATACTTTTCAACGATTTTGCCGAATTTTTGCCGAATTTCGGCTGATAACGGGTGGTCTTTACAAACGTTTTCCAATTTGTACAGTACTGTCAGCAACATAATTTCTTGCCAGGGTGATAGGGGAGTGTCAGCCGCATGAAAGATGATAATTTTCAGAGCTATATCTTGACTACTTACGGCTCTATTCGATGTCAAAGATGAACGTATTTTTTCAAGTTTTCAAAATAGAGCAAACGGATGTGACATCAGCTTCGTTATTTATCATTCGATTTCAATTGTTTTTGCTGTAGTCGATATTTCTGTCCTTTAGCTAAGTCTTTGGCTGAGGATCGAACCCGGTATCCCTCGCTCCGAGCCCATCGCTCTACCTCTAAGCTAACCGGCCCCCCATCGGTGTGATGATGCGAACACAATAATGTTGGACTGTTCATTCTAAAACTTCAGAAATTCTTTTTTCAACCGATAGTTTACACCTTGGGCTAAAGCTTAGTTACACATGAAATCAATGTTTGAGGCTCAAACCGTTGATGCAGCTCAAGCTGCTCTAGTTTTTTTTTTTTTTTTATTCAGCCGTTCAGGCTACAGCCCAAACCGCTGGTCGGATCGACTTCAAATTTTGCATGCCGATTCGGATCAAGTGTGCGCAGAGACTCAGAGATTGTCAGAAATATCTTAATGCCACTTTCCACGAAACCGGAAGTGACGTCATATTTTCTATAACTTTCTATAACTTCCTTATTTTCCAACCGATTTCAAAAATTATTTTTACATTGGAAAGCTGACAACATTCTCTATCTCGACCTCGCTGACAGTTCTCGGCTATCTGATCAAATAAGAGAGCTATAGGGATTTGAAGTTGAAATATGTACATACTTTTCAACGATTTTGCCGAATTTTTGCCGAATTTCGGCTGATAACGGGTGGTCTTTGCAAACGTTTTCCAATTTGTACAGTAATGTCAGCAACATAATTTCTTGCCAGTGTGATAGGGGAGTGTCAGGCGCATAAAAGATGATAATTTTCAGAGCTCTATCTTGACTACTTCCGGTTCTATTGGATGTCAAAGATGAACGTCTTTTTTTCAAGTTTTCAAAATAGAGCAAACGGATGTGACGTCAGCTTCGTTATTTATCAATAGATTTCAAAATTTCTTGCTGCGGTCGATATTTCAGTCATTTAGCTAAAACTTTCCCGCTTTGTGCCCGGCCTATGGTGAAAAACAAACGAAAACTTCACTGGCGGAATATTGCACATATGTAATTTCCATTTTATTAGGTGTATTTACAAATGGCGTAAACTGCAATTTAGGGGCGATAACTATCGAAAAATAATCATCCGCTGACTTACGGGCTCCCTCCATCTACACCAAACCGCTGGTCGGATCGACTTCAAATTTTGCATGCCGATTCGGATCAAGTGTGAGCAGAGACTCAGAGATTTTCAGATATCTGTTAATGCTACTTCCCACGAAAACGGAAGTGACGTCATACTTCCTATAACTTCCTTATTTTCCAACCGATTTCAAGAATTCTTTTTGCATCGGAAAGCTGACAAAATTCTCTATCTCAGACTCACTGACAGTTTTCGGCTGTCTGCTCAAATAAAAGAGCTATATGCATTTGAAGTTGAAAAATGTACATACTTTTCAACGATTTTGCCGAATTTCGACTGATAACGGGTGGTCTTTACAAACGTTTTCCAATTTGTACAGTACTGTCAGCAACATAATTTCTTGCCAGGGTGATAGGGGAGTGTCAGCCGCATGAAAGATGATAATTTTCAGAGCTATATCTTGACTACTTACGGCTCTATTCGATGTCAAAGATGAACGTATTTTTTCAAGTTTTCAAAATAGAGCAAACGGATGTGACGTCAGCTTCGTTATTTATCACTCGATTTCAATTGTTTTTGCTGTAGTCGATATTTCTGTCCTTTAGCTAAATCTTTGGCTGAGGATCGAACCCGGTATCCCTCGCTCCGAGCCCATCGCTCTACCTCTAAGCTAACCGGCCCCACATCGGTGTGATGATGCGAACACAATAATGTTGGACTGTTCATTCTAAAACTTCAGAAATTCTTTTTGCAACCGATAGTTACACCTTGGGCTAAAGCTTAGTTACACATGAAATCAATGTTTGAGGCTCAAACCGTTGATGCAGCTCAAGCTGCTCTAGTTGTGATTGTTGTTGTAGATTTAAGAGTAAACAAACCAGGGTCTCATTAACTGCCAGCTAAAATGCATTTTTTACTTTAAATTCTTTTCACACTTTGAAATCTACATTCCTTTGTGTTAAATAAAACAGAGAATTACACCGACTACAGAACACTACATAAGTTTTTCGGCTAACTTTCGAGGTTGTGTCGACGCAAGGTATACTTGGATAGTTCTGTGGGCAGGGCCGGATCCAGGATTTGAATAAAGGGGGGGGGCGTAGGTGAGGGGGGTCTGGGGGGTCCTCCCCCAAAAGATTTAGAAAATTGAAGTGCCTAAGATGCATTTTCCTGGCATTTGAGAACAAAAATCATTGCTTAGTCAAAAATAGGGGGGGGGGTGGGGGCGTCGCACGCCCCCACGCCCCCCCCCCCGGATCCGGCCCTTGTGGGTGCAGTATTGATCTAGGAACGTTTCTGTCACAGCAGTCGCCGAGCCATAACAATTTTTGTCGAGCCCGCTTGCGGAAAGCAAGACATAGTGATCACAATGACGTCCGTGTGTCCGTGCATGCGTGCGTCCGTCCGAAATCTGCGTTAAAGTTTTTAAAAATACCATCAAATGCCTCGGCGGGCTCGACATGCGGGCCGCGGCCATCTGGTGTTTGTGTATCGATTTGATAAATATATTGTTTTGGGGTACTTTATGCAGCGGATCTAACATGTTTGCTGATTTTTAGCTCGCCTGCACGAAGTGCAGAAGAGCTTATGGCATACCCCCGGCGTCGTAGGCGTCGGCGTCTTCCACAAACTTAACGTTGGGGTAAATGTCTTATAACTTCTGTTCCCTTTCATGGAACACGTTGTTATTTCATACATGCATTCCTCAGATGACTATTGCTATAGCAATTCCATTACCCACCACCCAACCCTCACCCCAAGGTCAAGGTCACAAACTTAGCACATTCATAAACTTAATGTTGGGGTAAATTTCTTATAACATCTGTTTCCTTTCATGGAACGCCTTGATATTTCATACATGCATTCCTCAGATGACCCTCTATCATGCGGTAGCAAATCCATGACCCACCACCCAACCCTTACGCCAAGGTCACAAACTTAGCATGTTCATAAACTTAACGTTGAGGTAAATGTTGTGTAACCTCTGTTTATTTACAGGGAATGCCTTCATGTGTCATACATGCATTCATCTGATGACCCTCTATCATACTGTAGCAAATCCACGATCCACCACCCAACCCTTACCTCAAGGTAAAAAACTTAGCATGTTCATAAACTTAACGTTGGGGTAAATGTTGTGTAACTTCTGTTTATTTACAGGGAACATCTTCATATTTCATACATGAATTCATCTGATGTTACTCTATCGTGCTATAGCAAATCCATGCCCCACCGCCCATCCCTTACCCCAAGGTCACAAGCTTCGCACATTCATAAACTTAACGTTGGGGTAAATGTCTTATAACATCTGTTTCCTTTCATGGAACGCCTTGATGTTTCATACATGCATTCGTCTGATGATACTATATCGTGCTATAGCAAATCCATGACCCAACGCCCATCCCTTTACCCAAGGTCACAAACTTAGCACTTTCATAAACTTAACGTTGGGGTAAATGTCTTATAACATCTGTTTTCTTTCATGGAACGCCTTGATATTTCATACATGCATTCATCTGATGATACTCTATCGTGCTATAGCAAATCCATGACCCACCGCCCACCCCTTAACCCAGGGTCAAGGTCACAAACTTAGCACATTCATAAACTTAACGTTGGGGTAAATGTCTTGTAACATATGTTTCCTTTCATGGAACACCTTGCTATTTCATACATGCATTCCTCAGATGACCCTCTATCATGCTGTAGCAAATCCACAACCCACCACCCAACCCTTACCCAAAGGTCAAGGTCACAAACTTAGCATGTTCATAAACTTAATGTTGGGGTAAATGTTGTGTAACTTCTGTTTCGTTACAAGGAATGCTTTGATATTTCATACATGCATTCATCTGATGATCTTCTATTGTGCTACAGCAAATCCATGACCACCCACCCACCCCTTTCCCCAAGATCAACATCATAAACTTAACGTTGGAGTAAATGTCTTTTTATAACTTCCGTTTCTTTACAGGGAACGCCTTGATATTTCATACATGCATTCATCTGATGATACTCTATCGTGCTATAGCAAATTCATGACCCACCCCCACCCCTTTCCCCAAGGCTAAGATCACAAACTTAGCACATTCATAAACTTAACGTTGGGGTAAATGTCTTATAACATCGGTTTCCTTTCATGGAACGCCTTAATATTTCATACATGCATTCATCTGATGATACTCTATCGTGCTATAGCAAATCCATGATCCACCGCCCACCCCTTACCCCAGGGTCAAGGTCACAAACTTAGCACATTCATAAACTTAACATTGACCCTCTATCAGGCTGTAGCAAATTCACAACCCACCAACGAACCCTTACCCCAAGGTCAAGGTCATAAACTTAGCATGTTCATCAACTTAACGTTCGGGTAAATGTTGTGCAACTTCTGTTTCTTTGCACGGAACGCTTTGATATTTCATACATGCATTCATCTGATGATCCTCTATTGTGCTACAGCAAATCCAGGACCCACCCCCCACCACTTTTCCCAATGTCACAAACTTAGCCCATTCATACATGCATTCTTCATGTGAATAGCTATCATGCTGTAGAAAATCACCAACTTAGTGCGTTCATAAACATAACGTTGGGTTAAATTTTGTTTTACTTCTGTTTTCAGGGAGCGCATTGATATTTCATACATGCATTCATCTTAATATGCTATATTATGCTATAGCAAACCCACGACCCACCTTGCACCACTGACCCCAATGTCAAGGTCCACCGCACGCCCCTTAACCCAAGGTCAAGTTATATAATATTCATGTTTTTTTTTATGCAACTGTGCCAAGTTTGAGTGAAGGCTGCCAACAGGCGAGCTTCGTTGTCTTCCGACAACTCTTGTTATACAATTGGTTTAACAGTTGAAATAAATGATATCATATGCCACATGCTCAAGATTTCCATCCCACTGTTAACCCCGTCACCCCATGTACCGGTATCTGGAATCGACTTGTCCATGATAATTTTGTTTGTGAACATGTTTTTATTCTCCCCTTAATAGGTACATGTATGTGGTGGGTCGTGGACATCCCCTACAAACCATACACGGTCATCATGTTAAAATGTGTCGGTGTACATGCACATGGTGGCCCCCAAAAAATTTGGGACACTTTTTATATCTCTGATATCTCCATATCTAATCTATCACTCTTCACAAATGTTGATGTACAAATTATTCAGAGCTCCAGATAATCTGCATATTTGCGTATATACCCAATTAAAATTGCCAAAAACCCAATTGAAATCAGAAGTAGTGAGTATCAAAAAGCAATGAGAACAATTGTGGTACCTTTATCATGCTGCAGAAACAATAAACATAAACAGACCACTAATATAGCATATTTTTCCATGAAAACACATCTTGGTATTTCATTAGAATTGTCTTCAAGGAGACAATTCTAATGAAATACCAAGATATGTTTTCATTTCGAAACAAACTATTCAATACTTGCTGTCTGTTGATGTGTAAACAGTAGTGCGATTTAATTTTACCCAATTAAAATGATGGAGTAACAATACTCAATTACCAATTCCTTATCTGGAGCCCTGGTTATTACATTTGGCATAGTTAATCTGTTCAGAATATCATTTATTTCACTCATTCAATGAAAATAATGGATATGGTACAGCTTTTCAAATGTTTCACAACATTCTCAGCAATGGAAACTCTGGCGTAGGACCTTGTGACGTCAAAACGAGTACATGAGCAGTAAGTAATGTGTATTCTTCAAATACATGTAGCACAGACATTACACAATACAAATGCCAACATTTATTTAGATTCGAACAGCATGTTAAAAGATATACGTGTTGCAAAAGTGTTCAAGTTTTTTTTGGCCACCCTGTATGCAAGACACTACATGTACATAGACACTACCAGTATGTTTAACCCTTTCACCCCCATATGGTTTGGTTCTTCCCTATTGGAATTTCAAACTAGTCATCCGTGATAATGTGCAGGCTATTACATTTACCAGACAGGCAATTGTATTGATCCCTGGAAGAAAGTAAGGTGACATTATGGAATTGACATCCCGCCTCTGTGCGTGTCTGCCGCGAACACTCGTGTCTGGAGCAGAACTAGAATACCCAATAGAGGTATACACTTGGGATTCGAACTCGTTAATCCGGCCTAAAATGACCTTAGCTGTTAAGGCCGTTAAACACCATTAAATCAAATCAATAATATACTAAAGTTTAGCATCTCCGGCCCACTAGTGATGGGAGGGAAACAAATGTAATCCAAACAATTTATTATTTCTTACACGCATAGTACATGTATGTATTTGGTTATAAAATTGCAATCTGGAGGCAAAAGCTGACCCTGTCAGTAAACAAGTTGTGTACAAATCTGTAGTGGATTTCACCACAATCGTTAAGTACAATAATCTAGGTAAGTGCACTTTGAGGGCATAATTTTCACTTTATGAATTATTTTCAATTAATATTTTTATTTAAAGAAGGCAATAGGCGGGCAATGAAATAAAACAATGTATAAGACGGAATTAATATACATGTATAAATATATAACTTCTACATAATATATCGTGTCCAATGGCATATTTTCATGAAAAAGTGCTTTATATACGTTTTGTTTACAGTACATTTTCATATGGGATTTAGTACTAAACCCATTGACCCGGCCTTAAATGACCTTAGCTGTTGATAGGCCGTTAAACCCCAACAAACCAAACGTGGAGAATCAAAATCTATTTTTAATTTGCACACTTGCTGTGTACCCATCATTCGAGCTGGCAAAGACATATTTGATCATGTAATTATATAGATTCGCTCGTAATTTAAAATAAAACAAGAAATGCGTCTGTCGAACGCGGATGCCACCTGCAGCATATTTGAGAAACTGTGACAAAGTGGTTAAGTCATTTAAGTAACCTGGTGAAGGTGAAAAGGCGAAGGTCATATAAATTATGAAAAGGCAGGTGTGGCACACATACCAATGAATGAAGTGTTGAAGTATTGAAGCGATTAAGCAACTTATGTAGATGCTATGGCCAGTTTGAGAAACTGTGACAAAGTGGTTAACCGAAAAGTGTGACGGACGGACGGACGAACGGACGTTCTTACAGTACTATACTTATGTGGCTTATCACATGTTAAATATTAGCCACATAAAACGATTTTTAGCCACATAAAAGGATTTTTTAGGTGGCTAATTGTAACCAACACTATCCTTTACCAAGTCCATAACCCTGTGGGGCTAGCCACATAAGTACCCTAATGTGTGCCCGGACGGACGGACGTTCTTACGGTACTATACTTATGTGGCTTATCACATGTTAAATATTAGCCACATAAAAGGATTTTTAGCCACATAAAAGGAATTTTTAGGTGGCTAAGTGTAACCAACCCTAACCTTTACTAAGTCCATAACCCTGTGGGGCTAGCCACATAAGTATAGTACCGTCAGGGCGGGACGGACGGACGAACTTACATTTTGGACCTTAGGGGGTACTTGCTATATAAAAGATCAAAGTAAATACCCCGTAAGACACAATAGGCTTACGGGGTACGGAATAAGTTCCATTGTCTTCTATTGTCTTAGGCCACGCCCCCTACCCCATAAGTACCCTAATGTGTGCACGGACAGACGGACGGACGTTCTTACGGTACTATACTTATGTGGCTTATCACATGTTAAATATTAGCCACATAAAAGGATTTTTAGCCATATAAAAGGATTTTTAGGTGGCTAATTGTAACCAACCCTATCCTTTACTAAGTCCATAACCCTGTGGGGCTAGCCACATAAGCATAGTACCGTCAGCGCGGACGGACGGACGGTCCAAACACTATATGCCACCCGTTTCTTCGAAACCCGGTGGCATAAAAATGTTGCCGAGCATCGGAAGGGAAATACATATTTCTCCAATAAAATTAGTTAGCACAGATGTTGTTTGATCTGAATCAAAGTTTCAATGATTTATTCAATTACTCGCCAGTTACCCTGTTTAAAGAAATAAAAACATTTTTCAATCAAAACAATGGCTGTACTACATGAAAGATAAATAATTATCAAAACAATGGCTGTGATAATGTAATACATACACTACATGAAAGATAAATAATTATCAAAACAATGGCTGTGATAATGTAATACATACACTACATGAAAGATAAATAATTATCAAAACATATAAACAGGCATGTGTCTTTAATCCTTACACCGCTATCTTTTTTTTTTTTTGTCGTCTGCTGTTTATTTTCTATTTTCCATTTTTATCATAAAAAAAACATGCTTTCACAGCACATTAGTATAATTTACAACATGTTTTGACAGTACTTCAGAATCATTTATATTGCAAATGATTCTGAAGTGCTGTCAAAACATATTTTTATTGAGAAATAAGGCAAGATATAAAAGCAACAGCAGACGACAATTGTTGTGTGTAGCGGTCTAAGGGTTAATACATGAAATAATAATTCCAGCACAAAAATATTTACACAATTCCCTAACATTTGATTGGTCCGTAGCAAGTCTCTGTCCAAAATTTATATCCCAGTAAACTCCCATATGCCGAACTACTTTCCGTAACCGTGAGGCGCAGTTAAAATAATTCTTAAGAAAACGGAAAATAAACACATTTTCTTGATGAATTTATTTCAAATGCTGGAATTATAAGGAATGAATGGCCTTTTTGTGGAATTTATCGGGGATATAAACTTGGAAAAGTCGCGGGAATACTGGACGAGGCCTGCCGGCCTTCATTCCAGTACAAATAATTAATGACTCCTCCAAAGTGCACCTAGCCAGATTATTGGTGAAATCCAGTAACAAGGTGCATGATCACGTTGTTACAACAACAATGACCGAAAGCTTTGAAAGCTCGCCCACTCCAAGGTGTGTAAATCCAGCACTGAAGTTACAATACCAATCCAACACTGAACTCTCAATAATCTTGATCTGATGCCAGTTGTCCACATTCCACTACTGTCTGTTTCACGAAACCTGCGCAAATATTACAATAAAACAATATTTTTTGATAATATTAAATTTGATTAAAATTTAACAAGCCTTTTTCTTTCGTGAAATTCGTCAAATATTGCTTGTACATGTAAATATTACAATACCAGATGGCTGCGGCCCACATGTCGAGCCCGCCGAGGCATTTGATGGTCTCGGAGTGTATTTATTTGAAGTTTGATGCCCAATAAGCATACAAAGTTTCAAGCAAATCTGACTTACGGTTGCAGAGATAGTAGGCAAGTGAAAACTTTAACGCAAATTTTGACAGAAACTTTAACGCAAACTTCCAAGTCATTTGACCCTTGACGGGCACAGGGGCCGCATGAGTGTGACACAGAATGGATATATGTATGATGACTAATAAGCATATGAAGGTTCAAGTCAATGTGACTTGGGACTGCGGAGATATAAGGTATTTAAAAACTTTAACGCAGATTTCGGACCCGGATGTCATTGTGATCACTATGTCTCGCTTTCCGCAAGCGGGCTCGACAAAAATGAAGGAAAAGCTTGAAAATCATTGAACTAAGAAAACAATAGTTAAATTTGAAAATCGGTCCACTATTTCTGAAATTAGAAAAATGTTTCCATGTTAAAGGTACATGCCCAAGCAGCAGGTTACACTGTACTACTATTTTTCATTTTCTGTCATGCCTTATACGAGCCATTTGTCTACCCACTAACGAGTTATTTTTAATTACGGCGCGTGTTAATTGGTGTTAAATCGCATTTTATATGCCGCGACCAGAAAGGGTATTTTCCGACATCGTGCTATTTTTAACAATACTGGTAACGTGACACGGTCAATCATATCACATCTTTGACATGCGCAGTGAAGTATCGGAAGTTGAGAAGAAAAATCTCTGTTCGAGTCCAAATCTAAATTTCCACGTAACTCTTTCCATTTGGTGAAAAGGTCGCCAATATTAACCACTCTCTCTCTCTGTACTGCCTGTCCCTCAGACATTTCGCCTTTTTTTTGGCCAACGCCGTTTCATACAATTTCCGTCCTGGACATTTCGACATGTTGATATTCTTGTTTACATATTGGGAAGCCTACTGGCGCGCGTAGTATACTGCGCATGCGCACCGCAAGCTGTGATGTTAAAGTCGTCGTCCCCGCACATTATCAAAATAGACTGTTACCGCCGCTCGTGGCTAACAGTAAATTGATAATTAATAAATGATTATATTTGTATAGCGGGCACTCGTAATTTTTAGAACTGGTGGAATAGTGACATAATTATACACTTATTTAATTCCTATAAGGAACATGTTGTGCCTACTGGGTGGGTATGTACCTTTAATAATCACCAGATTGTAAGTGCGAATTTAGGATCGTCTGGAAATTTCAAGTGTTGGATTTACATTTATTGAGCATAGGCTGCATATGCAGCCTATGCTCAATAAATGTAAATCCAACAATTGTTTACAAGAAAACATTGTTAATGTGAAATTTACAGACTATCATTATTTTGCACTTACGAACATTTTAGTCGTACAAAGTTTAGTGAAAGGGTCCCCTGAATTCTGGGGTAAGATGCGCACACCCTCCCATTTTCAGCATAAATATGCGACAACTGTTATGACGTTACAACTGCAAAAGGTGATTGAAAACTTACAACCACTGTAACAACCGTAATTGTGACTTTGACTGAGAAATGGGCTAATGGGTTTTGCGACCAGCGTAGATCAAGATCAGCCTGTGTTGTTTGTTGTGGTTTAACAGCATATTAACGGCTAAGGTCATTTAAGGCCAGATCAATGGATTTAGTACTAAATCCCATATATTACCTGTACAGATGGGGGGGGGGATTCCAAAATCACACCAGAATCACTTTGCCCCCTCCCAAAAGCAGTAGGATCAGTAATAATCTTACAACTTTTATAATGGGCAATAAAAACGTACCCGAGTGCCAAACCAGGCAAATCGTGATTCCTACAAGGAGGACCCCCTACTGTTAATTTACACCGTTGCGTTCGCCCGACCAGCCACCCACTAGGTCAGCCTGTGCATCCACACAGTCTGATCAGGATCTGCACTCTTTCATTCCATCACTGAAACATCCGTCATGCTTCTAGCAAGCTATATTTGCACACATCCCAAAAGCACCATTTCTCCAATCACAGCCACAATTAAGGCACCTTCAGAATAACTGGCACATGTAATATTGTCCTACATCCTGAGTTTGGTTTGGATTTCATTTTAAATAAAATCACTATCAAACGTAACATCCACTCCAACAAGAGTAAGAGTATCCTTTATATGCACTGCTGTGGGACAAGGACATACCACCCAAGTGTTAGAATATGTTGTCAGAAACGAGGCTTTGCCAAGTTTCTGACAACATATTCTGATCATGAGGGTGGAATATCCTTTTCTCGCATACCCAGAGTCAATTTCAATGTTATTTCCGAAGCCACGCCCATGTGGGATTTTTCTGTCTCACACGGCTATCTCACACGGCTGACCTGTCACACACTGCCGAAACTACTTTTTGTGTATTGGCTTCCAAACGTCGTCTGCATTGTTTACAAACACACGCTCTCTACACAGTACTGTCAGTAGACAACAATGTCAACAACGTCGCTCTGGATTTGTTATGTAGGCTATTATTTATTTCATGTTTTATCCAGTTTTATCAAATTTGCGTAAATTTGTGGGACGAGTTGTGCAAGGGGCGTCTGTAAATCAGTTGGCCGAATACTGAATACATGATTATTATTTAAAAAAAACACATGTGATTGACAGCAAAATATTTACCTCGTATGTTGTTGATTCTTCCCCAAACATATGTATAGTGACAGTTGATAGTGATTGGAATATTTGTTTAATAATCCAGTGAGCAAGAATTTATTGAAAACGGCAACGTGTTGAAATGACAAATGTCCGTCGGAGTGAAACTTTCGGCGGACTGATATTTGTGTAATTGAAGACAGCATCTCGGAATTACAATAAATACTGAAAATAAAAACATAAAATGATTCTGTAAACATTATTGTACAAATTTGAATCGAGGATATATGGTCTATTTTCAATATTTATATGAGTTTGTCTCGTATTGTGTCCTATTTATTTTGTGTATGTAGTAATTGGGTTTACACATCATGTCATGGGCGTCTTCAGACCGTATTTTTATTGGGCCGTTATGTGTTAAATGTTTCGATCCAATGTAGGAGACTCTAATGTGTTGGTGTAAACTTTGTTTACACCCATTTGTTGATACGGGTAATGCGATCGAGTGGTTGTATTGGGGATAGCATATAAAGAAAAAAAGTTAGTATTATACTATGGTGGTTCGTTGATGGCGTACTATGGCTAAACATGATTCTGGACTTAGTAGGTATGCGAGAAAAAGTATTCCAGATATACTCCGGTGTGTGACTAAGGATATTCCACCCTCGTGGTCAGAATATGTCGTCAGAAACTCGGCAAAGCCTCGTTTCTGACAACATATTCTGACCACTCAGGTGGAATATCCTCGTCACACACCGGAGTATATATGGAAAACTCTTAGTCCCACACCAGTGCATATGTTTCTGGCCCCTATATAGACCATATTTATGCATTTCAAAAATATTTATCCCATACAGAATAAGACTCGCCCACGAATTGGATGCTAAAGCCATTTCAGTGGATAGTTTACAAAGTATTATCAAATCAATGTTCGGTGTCGTCACCATACAGCCCTGGTGACGCCAACGAGAAAGTCGCAAGTTTCTGACATCATCAAAAATTAAAACGTCCTCACGCTATGAAGTAATAATAAACATGTCAACAACAATTAAAAACAAATAATTTTAAGACACAGTAGCCATATTATTAAAAAAAATGTTGCTAGATGCGAGACGACAAAGATATCTCACATGGGCGGAGTTATACCGATAAATCTGTCTCGGCCAATTGGTGGGCGAGAAACCTTAGATCTTTCAACAAATCTGAATCTTCGGTACATACATCTTTGAAAATTTGAAGAGCAATTTTAACCATTTCACCCCTAAATAACTGGAATGCACTTTGATATGCTAAATTTCCGACAAAACCAGTTGCCACAAAATGATTTTCAGACTAGTCCATTCATGAAAGGGGGTGTTTTGTTTAAAATATGAAAATTTAATACTTGCAAAAGTGCAGAACCTGATGTATCTGGATCTACACTGTTTGCAAACACTGCTACAGAGTGCTGTAGTGTTGAAAGGGTGACTGAATATATTGGAATGTTAGTGATATCATTGCTGTAAAAATATTCTTGGTCGAATGTAGACTACTATGCTATTGGAATATTAGTGATTCTTTGTTGTTCAAATATTTCTTGGTCGAATATAGACGACGACACTTCACGTAGTGCTAGGACACCATCTGCTTGGTCATTGCACTTCTGGTCTGCTCCATGGCAATGGCGTAGGAATACACACGGGCATCCACCATCACTCCTTCCTTCGTAAAGTCTGAAAAATAGCAACAATGTGAAAGTGAATGAGTTTAAACATCCCAGCAACAGCTAAGGTCATATAGAGACGGGGATCAAAGTTTAAAGTCTCATCCGACAGACCAGTGGTATGGAAATACTATGTTAGTATTTTGTTCACGCCTTGGGTGAGGATGGAAGTCCAATGCCACATCTCCTAGGCCACGGCCTATCCCTTGGTAAAGTAAGAAATCACAAACATTCAAGACACGCCATGTGATTTTGTATCTACGAACACTTGCGATATCTCATGAAAAATATTTACAAAATTTACGATATTTTCATATAGAGATGGGACCACAGTTTAACAGACAGACAAATAAGACGGAAATACTCAACAATTTGAGACACGCCATGTGATTTTATACCCAAGAACATGTGCAATATCTCATAAAAAATATTTACAAATTTTTTAAAAAATTTCCGTATATGAAATCGAAAGTTGACAAAATTTTCATAGCGAAGTTTACCGGTGCTACCAGATTGCCTGAATTAGTGAAATCAGGAGCATGGTCAGTCTGGCTCCTCATCTGCAAGCGCACTCTAGCAGCCAATTGCCCGATAAAATCAATATTGGACCAAATTTCACGAAATAAAAAGAAGGCCCACTCTTAAATATTGCTGTAAGTTAACATTGTTTTTGCATTATTTACATAGCCGTAAAATTTGGGCATGTTTTGTGAAACAGACAGTAGTACTGGATCAGGATATTCTGGTTGTGGCACAGAAAATTAACCGTTTCAACAATACAGCTCTCTATAGCGGTGATTGCAAACAGTGTAGATCCAGATGAGTCGGCTCGTGACTGCACTTTTTGCAAGTAATTTTCATATTTTTCAGAAGAAAAAAACTTTTTTTAAAAAATGGACTAATCTGAAGCTCATCATGTGACGATTGAATTGGTCCAAAAATTATCCATTGCAGTTATTTAGGGGTGAAAGGGTTAAATGAGGTTCCGTAGGCGAGACATACTGTAATATTAACAGGTAGCCAGAAGCTCGACAATGGTCGACTTGCCCGATAGAAATCTAGAATTTGCCATCTTTATTGTGTTGAAAATTTTTCCCCAATGCCCACTTTGAAAAATACAATATTTAACAAATGATGTTGGCAAAATATTCAGGGCATATGCGAAATTAGATTAATTCCTCATATGCGATGTAATTTCTGTCAACAGTCCACGTCATTTACATAAAACGTGGTTGATTTTAAAATATTTACCATTTAGTCGTTTCAGCATCTCGTCCAGAGGCACTATAAACACGTCAATAAATTCTGAAACACACACAAATATATGAAACTCTTTCATGGCAGCGACAGAATATTGTCGCCTCTATTTGTTTTTCATTTTCAAGTGTGTTATTAACCCTTTTAACACTAGACCTCTATTTGCGAACAGTAGATCATGATGCGCCGTCTCATCAAGATCTGCACCATTTGTAGACATTTTTTAATGTTTACAAAATTACGCTCTTTTCTGCATAGAGAAACGTGAAATAGTCGATGTCCATTAAAGGGGTAAAAGGGTTAATGAGAATCATTAATACATAATAATGTGATGTGCTTCAGAAAGAAAAATTGTGAATGACATTCTTAGAAAATGTGGTTTATTGCAGTTTTCAGCAGTGTAGTTTGACTTCTGCCCTTGGCAGTTTGATAATCTTTTTTTGTATTGTTCTCAAGAAAAAGCTGAGAAGGAAATGTTTATTACAAGGAATTGATTGATCAGTAGAAGCACTTGATTGTTCGTTCATCAAGCATGTAAGTGGTCATGACAAAACAATGTGTTTACCAAGACGGTGACGAGGGTAGCTGACACTGAACGGTCATATATACCGCACCCCATTGCTCCATGTAGCATAATAAAGGGAGTCTCACCCTTAAACTGCTAAATTAAAATTTATCGTCAGCTGTTTATTTTTATTTTCAGTTTTTTCTCATGAACAGCATGGTTTGACAACACTTTAGAAACAACACTTTACAACACTTATAAAGTGCTGCCAAACCATGTCTTCATTGAGAATAAATACAAAATATGAAACAACAGCAGATGACAATTTTCACTTCCCGCATTCTAAGGGTAAAACATGACGTCATGCACGTTGAAGGACTTAAGTTTAATTATGCAGAATAAACTAACTACATGGTTAGTGCCGTCAAATCTGAAATACATTTGGTTTCGCCCGACAACTTTATAATAAAGTTGTCTAAGGCGCAACGGTATGTATTTTATATTCTACAGTATTACTATATATTTATTAAGACAAGCCATGTGATTTTTGCATCCAAGAAGATGTGCCATTTTTCATGAAATATACGGACAGAAACTGTGATATTGTCTATAAAGGATGTCGAATGTGGACTAAATTTTCATAGCAAATGAAGAATAGAATTCTGCATTTGCTCTGAACATTTCGTCAACTTCAGACGTCATTTACGGCAAGCATAGTAAATTTGGTAAATATTTTTCATGAGCTTCTTTATAGGTACAATATGGCTTTGTCTCAATTTAGGTGTGTATGAGGTAAACAACTTAACAAACTGCAGTATCTATATTTGTGACTGGAAAAATGGGGCTTATCGGTTTTGCGACCAGTGTAGATCCAGATCAGCCTGTGCATCCGCACAGTCTGATCTGGATCTGCACTGTTCGCCATTCCATGAATGAAACACCCATGCTTCTAACAAGCAATATATATCGTTATCAAGCTACAAGAGTGTGCTATTTGATCAGGAACTACACTGGTCACAAATCCCATAAGCCCCATTTCTCCAGTCACAGCCACATTTGAAGAAGAAACTGTGATAACTTACCACCATCTTCTGCACGGACAACATGAAACAGAAAACAAAAGGCATTGTGGGTATTTACTGTAACTGGAAAAATTGGGCCTACTGTCTGTTTCACGAAAGCTGCCCAAATTTTACGCCCATATAAACGATTCAAAAACAATATTTTTTTCGATAATATTAAATGTTATCAAAATTTAAGAATGAGCCTTCTTTTTATTTCGTGAAATTTGGTCAAATATTGATTTTATTGCGAAAAAAAAATCCCCATGTTAAATCCCCCGTCTATGGGGATTTAACATCGGCAAATTTTTTTTAATTTCAGAAATACTGAACAGATTTTTAAAATTTAACTTTTGTTTTCTTAGTTAGATCATATCCAAGCTATCTAGTCAGGTTTCGGAATCAATTTCCAAATGTTTTTGTTTTCTGACTCCTCCCACACTTCCTTACCTCTTTTTCCCCCATGTTAAATTCCCATAGAGAAATAAATTTTTCGTAATAAAATCAATATTTGACCAAATTTCACGAAATAAAAAGTAGGCTCATTCTTAAATTTTCCTTCAATTTAATATTATCCAAAAAAATATTGTTTTTGAATGGTCTATATAGCCGTAAAATTTGGGCAGCTTTCGTGAAACAGACAGTAGGCACTTACATCCAGTGTAGGCCCACAAGCCGTCGGCATGGTGATAGGACAGTATAATATACAGTTTTAGACATGGAGAAAACAAAAACATTTGTAGCATTGCATAAAGTAACTATACAATGGCTACACATGATATAAATTCCGCCACGGAATCTGTGTCACGCCTGCCGAGGCATTTGACCGTAACATGATCATGGGCATGTCCTAAAGTAAGCATCACAAAAACCGTTAGAGAAGTGCATGCATAAAACACGAAAAAGGTCAAGGTTGAAGAAACTTTTTGACATAAAAAAATGGCTAAGTGTTTCCGCAAAACTGTGAAGGAAGGTAAACAAGAGGGCCATGATGGCCCTAATTCGCTCACCTGACTCCATGAACACCAGAGGAGAATGTGACATTGAGTTCATGTGTTTTAAAAAAATTGTGCTATTTTTAGATGGCGGTCATCTTGGATTAAGCAATGACTCTCATTTTACCAAATCTGAAAATGCTTCACCCAAGGATCTTAACTTACTATGAAGTTTGGCCATCATCGGCCATGTGGTTTCTGAGAAAAAGACGTTCAAAATCTCGAATAAATGACCTTTTGGCGGCCATCATGGATGACATAATCATCCGATTCCGACAAATATTACACCAGAGCAATCGCCTCATCGATACCTTCAATTTGATATATGACATTAGCATATTCAGTCAAAAATAAAATTTGACCCCACGGGCCACGCCCATTTTTGACCCCGGGGTAACCATTTTAACAACTTTGAAAGAGCATTGTACATCAATCATTTCTAGCAAGTTTTGTCGAAATCCAGCTAGCGGTTCATGAGAAGATTTTTTAAGAATTTATGCTATTTTTAGATGGCGGCCATCTTGGATTAGCGATGACCTCCATTTTAACAAATCTGAAAAGGCTTCACCCATGGACCATAACTCTTAAGTTTGGCTACCATGGGCCAAGCGGTTCATGTGAAGAAGAATTTTGAAATCTCTAATAAAAGAACGACCTTTAGACCTTTCGACGGCCATCTTGGATGACCTAACCATCCGATTTCAACAGAAAATGCACCAGAGTGATCGCCTCGTTGATACCTTCAATTTGATATATGACAAGACCATATTCGGTCAAAAATAAAATTTGACCAAAATTTGACCCCACGGGCCACGCCCATTTTTGACCCCAGGGTCACCATTTTAACAACTTTGAAAGAGCATTGTACATCGATCAGTCCTACCAAGTTTTGTTGAAATCCGGTCGGCGGTTCTTGAGAAGAAGATTTTTTAAGAATTTGTGCTATTTTTAGATGGCGGCCATCTTGGATTACGTAATGATGTAATTTTAACAATTTTGTAATCCCCCTACCTAAGGACCATGACCATGAAGTTTGGTGACTATAGGCCCAATGGTTACCGAGGAGAAGACGTTTGCAAATGTTCACGGACGACGACGACGGATGACGGACACATTGCGGTAACAATAGCTCACATGAGCTTCGCTCAGGTGAGCTAAAAAGGTCAAGGTCAAGAGTGTGTTCCAAAATGCTCACATGTATCACATGTCCAAATATTGAAGCAATCCGTCAAGTACTATGAAAGTTACACCATGATGACGAAGCATGCACAACACTTTTTGATATTCGGACGACGACGACGGAAAAAGTGGCGCCTTCTGCTAGAGCAGGCTCGACAAAAATGGTGCATTTAAACTATATCTATATTGGTCATTTGAAATCCATAGTGCAAAAACATCATAAGCTAAATATCTGTGCCATCATCTGATATACAGTTACCCATTTAGGCATTATGAAAGTTTAGAGAGAAAAATAATTATTTTCTTCATTTCCTCTCAAAAGTATATGTTGTTACCACTCATTTGAACCGTCTCGATGAGACGGTTCAAACGAATGGTAACAACATATATCTTTAGAGAAATAAACAAAATAATGAGATTTTTTTCAACAAAAATTATCATATCCTTAAAACTGACATGGGTTAAATTCCAACAATATGATCGACTGGAGAAACATACCTAGCTGTGGTTTGGGATTCTGGTTTTCAGGCAGGTTTCCATCAATCTGAAATATATAGCAATATTTCATTTAATTATATGACTTTAAATATGTGCATTGTATATGGAGCTATTCACAGGTACATGTAGTAGACTCAGTCCTATGACATGAAAACGTGCCCATTGAAATACCATTACGCCACCCACCTGGTGTCGTAGAGATATGTAGCGTATAGTACAACACCAGTAGCCTATTTCATCAACATTGCAAAGTATACTTTACTAGCAAAGTATACTTTGAGGGAGAAATCATTTATTTTTCCTGAAATGCATTATTTCATGATTAAAAGTATGCAGAATTTATCAGCATATAATTTATTTCACAAATGTTTGTATTAAACATAATGATTTAAAAGATAAAGCTAGCAGAAATTGCTTTATATGCTATAAAATGATCAATGACCAATATATGAACTAATTGGAAATGATTCTGAAGTGCTGTCAAACCATTTTTTTATTGAGAAATAAGGCAAGATATAAAAGCAACAGCAGATGACAATTGTTGTGTGTAGCGCGGTCCACGAGTTAGCTGTTTAATCACATTCAAAATATGTGCCAATTGTTTTGTTTCACAAATGTTTGTATTAAACATAATGATTTAAAAGCTAAAGGTAGCATACATGTATGTATTGCTCCACGCTCACAAGCGCGGGGCTATGTTATGTGCCATTATCGGAAATGCGATGGGTGTACCAGAGTATGTTTTCTCCACGATTAATTTAATTTAAATCTTGTTAATATCTTGGTAAAACTAATGTGCAGTTATGATATAAATCAGACATTAATAAAGTCTAAACTAAGATATGGTACTCAATGGTTGAATAAAGTTTGCATAAAAACAAACAAACTACTTCTGTTCCACGTTTTCCTGCCGACAAACATTTGACTATTAAACACATTAAATCTAAAAATATATTTAAATGTAAATACCTTTTCACGAATAACAAAAAAGTCACCCTCCCCAAAAATTGGCGTTTGATCAAATATTGATTTAATAGCGAAAAAAAAACATTTTCCTATGGGAATTTAACATGGGGTAAAAAGAGGTGGAAGTCAAATTTTTTAGGGAATTTCATCAAATAATTTTTTTTGGGAAGGGCGACTTTTTTTATTATTGATGAAAAAGTACTTTTTTTTTATTGAATGTGTTTAATGGCCAAAAGTTCGTCGGCAGCAAAACATAGAACAGACAGTAGACATTGTGTTCATAGAACAAAATGCCCCATCTAAAGCTGTGAAAACAAGAGTGCCGTAAGTCACAAAATACGCCCGTCGAAGATGGTCCAGACAGCGAAGATGCAGAAATGTGAAGCTGTCACCAAGGCAAGAAACATTAATGAGACTTTGAAAATCTATAGCATTATTTCTTCCTCTTGTTGTGATAAACAGGTATCAGTTTCGGGTTGGGGGGAGGGGGGGGGGCGCAACTATTTTGCAATACTCGACTATATTATCGAACGAGCTTGTTCGTAGACCGAGCAGAGCTTGGGATAGTGCTAGGGGGTGCGGGGGCAGTCCCCCGGAAATTTTTTGAAGCCTACATCGCATTTCCTGCGTTCTGGCGCATTTCGAAGCAAAAAAAACCCAATAAGCATTAAATTCACAACGCGAACGTAGAAACGTGCCTTGTAACTTGTAAAAAATCTTTAGTCTGCGAATTTTAGGGGTGCGTGCGCCGGGTCCACCCCGCCCACCCCCCTGAATCTGCCCATGGGTATACTAATTTAGGTAGAGATGTGTAAAGTAGTAAAGTAGAAATTATATAGAATTGGATATAGAAATGTAGTTAAAAAGGAGATATTTTTGTTAAAAAATATTTTTCTGCACAAAAACACCAAGGTGCACATCTTCAATATGTGTAGAAGACATGTGTATAGTTTCAGATCGATTGACTGAACGGTTTCAGAGGAGTTGTGTACACAAACTATGCAGTTTTTCTGTCCACCCCGAGGTAAAACATAATACATACCGTTTTTTTAAAACGGTCGTATAACAATCTATGTACAAAAGGAGGAGATAATCCATGGCCCAGTGTCATTGAAACAGTAACCAGAAATTTACTTTGCACATCTATGCACCATAAAGAAGCTACATACCAAGTATAGTATCAAGCCTCCAGCTATTACAGTTTATAAGTTGTACAAGTTACAGTGTACAAAAGTCCAAAAAGGGAGGTAATCCATGACCTGGGTGTCAAATCAAAAATTGAAATTCAGTTTGTGCAGGTATCACTGTGCTAAATATAGTACACATCGGCCAGGGGGTATGCTTTAGTAGTCCGGTATAAAAAAATAGTGCAGACGTTTTGAGGCCACAGACCCAGTTTGCTTGTAAATCCTGATCCATTACAGCCCAATTTTACTTGAGAAACATGTTGGGGTGTTTTTAACACCAGTTTCCAGCATATTTCTAGCATTTAAAAGAAATTACTGAGCCTGCTTGTCACGTGATGTGAACACTACGTCCCACATGACACTTTGATGATAAACAATATGGCGGACAGGACAATGTTGAAATTTTCTTTCTTAGGAGTAAGTGAACATATTGTTTAATTAGTGAAAATCCGGTGCAGACAGGTTGCAGTTTATGAACAGGTAGGTTCCACAGCATCCATACGAATAGTGAAAGTGTGAGAGAATGGCCATATTTGGAGGAATCGGTTAAGTTGTATAGTAAAACTAATTGGTGGTTGCTAGCCTGCATCTACACACAATAAGGAAGCTGTACAGCAGTATCAAGCCAGCAACTATTACGGTTTACAAGTTTTATGAGATACCAGACAAAATTGTCAAAATCGAAGTCCAAAAGGGGGATATATTTCATGACCTGAGGGTCGACATTAACTACACATCTATACCTTATAAGGAAGTTACATACATTGTTGTATGTAACTACGGCAAATGAGGATCAAGGTTTCATGAAGGTCATTTGTTTCAGAGTGGTTTGCGGCGCACATCCATGATTGGTTAAAAACATATGCGGGTAGAAGCTCTGTTCACACTTTTGTAAATATCGTACTTATATGTGTAATTCACAGAGGTGACATAAATTGTATATTTAGTAAATCTTACTAAATGGTGGCTGTATGCCTAATACTATTCCAGATACAAGCTGAAACAAAAACTTTAACCGTGTGACAGACGGACGGAACAGACAACGGTAACACTAAATACCCCCTCCACTACCGTGGTGGGGCATTAAAATAACTCATTGGCTGTACATGTAGGAATCGAACCCGAGACACCGATTTTACTGGTCTGACACAACACATACAGAAGCTATTCCCACATTGAAGGGTTAACAACAACAACAACAGGAGTACTAGAGTTAAAGGGGCATATCAGGATTTTTGGAAAAAATACTACTGTATAACAATTAAAAATGTGTTTTCATCATGGCCCTGTGTAAAGTGGTTTAATTGAAGATGTATGATGATACTAGGACCGCTGGCTTGTTTCTATTTTCACCCATATAGGTACATAAATATCGCATTTCCTATTTTGTTCCGTTCAACAAGATAGAAAATCTGATACTTAAGTACCGATATCAATGAAAATTGAAACAACCCAGTGGTCCTAGACTCCTAGTATCGTCAATATAGCTTCAATTAAACCACTTTAAACATGATGAAAACACATTTTTATTTTTTTATTTATTTTTTTAAATCTTCAGAAAAAAAATTCAGCGGTCCTAGTATCGTCATATATCTTCAATTAAACCACTTTACACAGGATCATGATAGCAATTTCTTATAGTATTATAGTATTTTTTTTCAAAAAAATCCTGATATGCCCCTTTAACCTGGACACGAAAATTGTCGTCTGCTGTTGCTGTATATGTTGCCTTCTTTCTCAATAAAACATGGTTTGATAGCACTTCAGAATCATTTCCATTGGAAATGATTCTAAAGTGCTGTCAAACCATGTTTTTAATGACAAATTTGGAAAATAGAAAATAAACAGCAAGGCCTGGTTGCTCAAAACCTCTGTTAGCTTAACATACTGTTAAGCTAACAGAAGCTTTGAGCAACCGGGCCCTGACTACAAAATTTAATTCAGCAGGGTTAGCAAGCAGCAGTACGCACCTCCACCGTTACCATCTGCACGGTGGTACATGACAACGCTTGGTCTACCACCAGGGCTGCAATAGCAAGATGTTTCATTGAATTTATTTGGTTGTTCTTTAACCCTTTCACCCCTAAATATCTGAAATCGATAGTTCCATGCTCATTTATGGACTGTCCCATTAACCAAATAAGTGTATTTTTTAAATATCTGAAACTAGAAAATGGGTTCATGGGTTAAATGAAAATAATAGCCGCTATCAGTTTGTGACCAATGGCATCTTCTGATGTGAAATTTCTAAGTTATTTGACCTTGGGCAAGTGGGGAGCATGGGTGGAGTGGGCAATGAAAATATGGATGATGAGAAATACGTTATAGGAGAATGGAGAAACGTGCACTCATCTAGTGAATGTGAATTTAATTTTTTATCTTGACCTTGGGCACGAGGGGATCATGGATGGGACAGGGAATGAAAATGTGAATGATAAGAAACATGCACATTAAGTTTCAAGCCAATCGTTTAGACTAAGTTATAAAAGGACTAAAGAAAATGGAGAAACGCACACCCATCCACTGAATGTGAACTTTCAAAGTTATTTGACGGACCTTATGCATGGGGAGCATGGGTGGGGTGGGAATGACATTATGAATGATGAAAAACATGCACATGACGTTTCAAACCAATCGCTCATACAGTAAAGAAGGAGAATGGAGAAAAGCGCACACATCTACCGAATGTGAAATGTTATTTGACCTTGACCTTGGGGATTGGGGCAGCATGGGTGGGGAATGAAAATATGAATGATTAGAAACATGCACATTAAGTTTTAAGCGAATAGGTCGTACGGTAAAGAAGTTATAGTAGAATGGAAAGCAGATGGATGGACGACTTTTGCATCCCTATATCCCATTTTTGCTCGGTCTCAAATTTGATCACCTACCGAAACATGTGAATTGCTTTTCTGACACAATTCAAATGTGACAGTGTCACAAATGTGGCTGTGACTGGAGAAATGGGGCTTCTGGGTTTTGCGACCAGTGTAGATCCTGATCAGCCTGTGCATCCGCATCCTCGTGAGAGGTATGGAGCGGGGGTAGCAATTTTGTTTCTAAGTCTGATCACGATCTGCACTGTTCGCTATTCCATCAATGAAACACCCGTCATGCTTCTAACAAGCTATATAGATTGTTATCAGGATGGCACATGCTTATAAGTTTTGCGACCAGTGTAGATCCAGATCAGTCTGTGCATCCGCACAGCCTGATCACGATCTGCACTGTTCGCTATTCCATCAATGAAACACCCGTCATGCTTCTAACAAGCTATATAGATTGTTATCAGGATGCCACAGGCTTATGAGTTTTGCGACCAGTGTAGATCCAGATCAGTCTGTGCATCCGCACAGCCTGATCAGGATCTGCTCTGTTCGCTATTCCATCAATGAAACACCTGTCATGCTTCTAACAAGCTATATAGATTGTTATCAGGCTACATGAGTGTGCTATTTGATTAGGAGCTACGCTGGTCACAAATCCCATAAGCCCAATTACACCAGTCACAGCCACAAATATACACGTACATGCACGTCCACTGAGTGGGTAAACCTGTAAAATAGAGCAAACTATGTGCATGTGTTAAGAGTGTTAGTTTACATGTGTATTTGGATATACATGTATTTCTCTTCTATGTGATCGTACACACCTCAACCGTAACAATCTTCATCTTGCTGCTTGATGTAGTCGGGTTCGACCCCACAACTGCAAAAAATGTGAACCCCTCTAATAGGGGTGTAACGATATGCCTACCTCATGATGCGATGCGTATCACGATACTTGGGTCACGATATGTTTCTTCTAGCAATACTAGTACCGCCATTACAGAATACATTTTCAATGGTGCAGACATGTCCATATACGCGATATAATGCATACAACCGAACCCAAAAATTGTTCCAGACTGCTGGACTGGTTTGTGTATATTCTTCCCAATAAGTAACTTTAACATGTATTTGTACAGTCTACCCGACAACAATTTCTATTTAGAGCATAATTTGTGGATTCCAAAGTATTGAATTGTGATAACCGTATCGCATCGAATATCAGTGCCACGCATCGAGAAACGCATCGTCTGCAAAATATCGTGGTGCACCGAATGTCCGGTGAATCGTTACACCCCTACCCTAGAGATATCTCAGATAATAAATATCATACAACACGTACGCAGATAATCTGTTTTATATGTGCTCCGGTCTGCCATTATCAGGGCTTCTAAAATGTTCAGTTTGTCGGTTCTGGACCGATTTTTGAAATCTCAGAAAAATTGCCTGAAAAAAGTCAGCTGCTATATCGCTATAAACCTTGTAAATTTACCGTTTTTGAACACCAAGTAATGTCCATTTTATGACGCATATCCGCGGGGCATATCCGTGTTAAAACAGTGTCGGGTAATAAATCACTGTGTATTCAGTTTCTCCTAATATTTATTTTTCTTCATACACTAATGGTAATTGGGACAGGTGTATAGCAGCTTAGTGACTTAAATAGACTGGCTTCAGCGTAAAGATACGAGAGTTCCTCGACTCGCCATTTTTGATGATGTTAAAATAAAATAAAGAAACCATGCACTGTGTTTATCTGTGTTCGTAATATTTAACCCCAAGT
Source organism: Conchocele bisecta (assembly GCA_029237695.1). Lineage (NCBI taxonomy): Eukaryota > Metazoa > Mollusca > Bivalvia > Lucinida > Thyasiridae > Conchocele > Conchocele bisecta. The sequence continues at coordinate 102,485,481 of CM055266.1, read as the reverse complement.
AACATTTTGATAAATGACAAGGTACGTCTGTCGTGTTAAAAGCGTGACTCATTAGGGATTAGGGATCAATTGAAGTCCTAAATCACACCGCCGATGTACTTTGAACTCGATCTGAGGGTTAAAGAAACACCGAATGTTAATTCAATTGTACAAATTAATTGTTTATTAAATTAAATTTAATTGATGTGTGTGCAGCTCCTTCAGGCCGACAATGGCCGACAGTGTTACGTCTGGACTCCGGACCGATTTTCATTCTGAAATTTTAGAAGCCCTGGCCATTATATAAGATCCCTACCGGTATATTCTATTTTTATCTATGTGTTGTATCTAGATACTGGTTTTAGAGACACACATTATTGTTATTTTGTTAATTAATAACCCTTTGAATGTTGTTGAATCAATATTGTCATCCGTTTCTTTTCTTAAAATTGTCTTGTTTCTCAACAACAAAACATGTTCTAGAAGCAAGCATAAAGAGTACTTTCCATACAGACAATTCAAATGTTAAAATACAATTTATTGACAAAAACGGCAAATGAAACAAAGTGCACGAGACAAAATTTATTTTGCCAATGTAAATTTAACCCTTTGAACCCGAAAGCCCGCTATAGCAGCTTACGCAAACAGTGCAGATCCAGATGAACTGGCTCGTAACGAGCTGTCTCATCAGGATCTGCAATTTTTTTAAAGTAATTTTCATATTTTTGAGAACAAAAAATACCCCCTTTTCATAAATGTACTAGTCTGAAAATCATTTTGTGTGTGTCGATTGGATTGGTTGCAAAATTAACATATCAAAATCCTCCAGTTACTTAGGAGTGAAAGGGATAAGGAACCGTCTCTCAGATGGTGTCTCAGATATTCAGTACATGGTTTTACTTTCATCCGCTGCAAATGACCAAAATCAACCAACCACATTTAAGTTGCTTTAAATTAAAACATGTTCGAATATTTTAAATTATATATTATATAAACAGAGATCATGTGTTAATAGATTATACAGGTACCAGTAAGGAAAACGTGTGAATTATAACTATTTTTGTTGCGAAAAGATCATACTATACCATATTTAGAAAGAAATATCCATTATATATACTAGTTTAACTACCGGTAATTTGTAAAACTGTATTTTTGTGTTCCGAAGTATAGGTTTACCGATCTATTTCTATATCTACATCCGAGACCCAGTAAATTTAACTAGCTACAGGTTATGGTTGTAAAACATGCATATGCCCCCCCCCTGGCATACAGTAAACAATAAAAGAAACTGTTATTAACTTCTTAACTCTTTCACCACCACAGACCTGTATAGTGGTATTGGCAAAAAGTGTAGATCCAGATGATCCGGCTCGTGACGAGCCGTCTCATCAGGATCTGCACTTTTTGCAAGTAATTTTCATATTTTTAATAACAAAAAACGCCCCTTTTTCATAAATGGACCAGTCGGAAAATCATTTTGTGACCATTGGATTGGTTGCAAAATTAATATATAAAAATCGATTCCAGTTACTTAGGGGTGAAAGGGTTAACATAAACAATGGCTAGATTTCACTGACCTTAATAGGGTCAAAGTCAAACTAATCGTGCCGTGAGTGTCTCACATAATTATATCCACAGGTATCGAGTGTCCAACTATTACAACTCATTACGAACATCAAGTAATTTGATTTTGAGTTGTTGGTATTTAATGGCCTATCAACAGCGACGGTCATTTAAGGCCGGGCAGGTTAAAGTTAACGTTTTTCAGTGACCTTGCGGATATGATAAAGCTAGAAAATTTTGTCTGTAAGGCACAGATGTTATAGCCACAGATCAGCAAACAATGTGGTTTTAAAAAGTTGAAATGGGGCATAAATTTTTGATGATGGACGAGGGAACTTCCACAGCAAAGCAAACTGCCCAACTTGCTATCGCACCAGGGGGGGGGGGGGGGGGGGGGGGGGGGGGGGGGGGGGGGGGGGGGGGGGGGGGGGGGGGGGGGGGGGGGGGGGGGGTGGGGGGCATAAGTAAACTAGTTCTCCTGCTAGCCAAGTACACACCTCCATGGTGATCAGCTGTACGGTCGAATGGAATACGGCCTGACCCTCCACTACAGCTGCAACATACGCACAAACTGACTGCCACCCGACACGTCACGCAAACATTCACTGTCTCAGCGAAACTTTACACAACATTCGGTCTGGTGAACATGAATTATTTTACCAGACCAGACAAAAATTTAAAGTATATCAGTCATGTAAGACAGGCTAGCTCGCATCCTAAGAAATGTGCATACCAAACGAAGGTGATTTGAAGTATAGAATAGAAAAGTAAATTTTTTTGATAGTCGGACATTCGGTTTACTGTCAGACCAGCGGCAATTTTACCAGACATGTCTGTCGGTCCGTCGAGTTTCACGGAGACTGCATTTGACGGTGCGATACAAACAGATGAAAATGCTTCACCCCGAAATATCTGACATTGATAATTCCATGATCATTTCTGGACTGGTCCATTAATCAGGAAAGGGATATTGCAGATCCTGGATCTACAGTGTTTGCAAATGTTTTCTTTATGGTATGTATGGTTAAAAGGGTTAACTTCTCAGTAATAGCAAAGGTCATTTAGAGACGGGATCCATGCAGTCTGATCAGGCCCTACACTGTTTGCCATTCAACCACAGACGTCATTGTGTAAGCAGTTGTATCGTCGGTATAACTATTAGACAATAAACACATCAGTTAACCCTTTCAACACTACAGACGTCCTTAACAGTGTTTGCAAAAAGTGTAGATCCAGATGAGTCGGCTCGTAACGAGCCGTCTCATCAGGATCTTCACTTTTAACACACAATTTTCATATTTTAGAGACAAAAAAAATAACCCTTTATATAAATGGATGGCTCTGAAATTTATTATGTGATGATTGAATAGGTCGGAAAAAGACATCACAGGCCATTACATGTACTTAGGGTTGAAAGGATTAAAGAGTTTCCAACATCGGCTGTCAGTATAAATATAATCCTACTGCTTGATTGCAAGATGACCCTGACCTATAATTGTCGAAATGTCGTAATGTACATTTTCACAGGTGACGACCCACATTTACTTACCGGGAGACTTGTGTTTGGGAATGCCGAAATATCCGGTCTCTTCCTTCAGTTCTCGGACAGCACACTCCTCTGACGTCTCTTTCGGGTCCATCAAACCTGAAGTTTAATTAACTTGTAAATACAGACAGGCTATGTACAATTTATCAGATAATGAGCTTTGTATTGGCCGAATACAAACCGACTGATAGCATAATATTGTAACAGGCATTGACCTGATACAAATATCCGGGTTACAATGAATTGAAAACTGACGTTTCATTGGTCAGACGGCATCACATGACGTTACCCAATGTGTTTATTAAGGAATGAGAAAACTGTAAACAACACGAACACACGTACTTTATGGTACGAACGACAAAAAAGCTCTTTTAATCATACCTAATTTTTTTTGTATATTTTAATATGTAATACAGTCGCCATCTTTTCAAGCAATGGAAGTGGATTATTTACCTTTGGCCCGACTCGATAATTGAGTAAATGTACCGAACGTGAAGGCTGGGACACTGCTGGTCCAGACCTTCGCGCACGTTACAATTACTGAACAAGAACTGGCATCGTTAAACGAAGCCAATCCCCTCACTGGCAGCCTTAAAAAAAAGGATCAAGTCCTCAGTGACCTTGGACGGTCGGACGTGGGTCGTATGCAAAACAAAGCAGCATCCCTAGACACACATTGTGGCCAAATATTATCAACATCAGTGAAGCCGTTGATGAGTTATTGAAAAAAGAAAAAGAAACTAACATTCTTGCCTCAAAAACAAGATCAACACAAGTCCTCAGTGACCTTGACCTCGGGCGGTCGGATGTGGGTCATATGCAAAACAAAGCATCATCCCTAGACACACATTGTGGCAAAATATTTTCAAAATCAGTGAAACAGTTCATTAGCTATTTTTTTTTTAAATATGAAAGGTGTTACTAGCGTATGTACGTACAGTGCGTACGGTACATACGGTACGTACGCATGCACATACGTACATGGTGAGCCGGGCACAAGGTGCACTAGTAGTACCACTTCCGAATGTCCTACCTTGTAGATATTTAATATCAGAGAAAAATTGGGTGTGATTTAAATGAGCTCTTCGTCTTTCATACCACAAAGTGTCTGTGAATACGAAATAAGTAACACTAAATGAAGTACCCTCAAAAACATTAGCACAAATTTTTACATTGACCTCGGGCATGGGTGGGCTGTGGAATAATATATGGATAACGATAAACAAGTATATGTTTCAAGTCAATCAGAACTAGATTGGTCAGTAAGCGAGGCTTACGGAATACACCCCGCGTGGGCCCAGGTACCCCTAAAATATGTAAAAATTTCCAAATGTGTGGGCTTGTGACCTTGACTCTGGGATTAGCGCGAGCGGCATGAACGTGAATTTGTCACAGGGTGGTAGAGGTCCATTGGAGCAATGAGTGTGTGAAATGTGAAGCAGATCCGAGCAAGGAAATAGAAGTTATAACCGATTTCTCTGATGTTAAGTTTTGTAAAGAGACTACCATATAACCTCGAATTAACGCCCCCGGAGGCGTTACATTTTACAAAAGGGAGGGGGGCGTTTATTAGCCAGTAAAAAAAAAAAAGAAGAAAATTACCAAGGACCGCCAATTTCAAACACAAATATAAGGATTTAAGGATTATTTGTGTTTGAAATTGGCGGGAGGGGGGGGGGGAGGGGGGGGAGAAGGGGGGGTGGCGTTTATTAGGAGGGGGGCGTTAATTCGAGGTTATACGGTAGTATGTGAACGTGTTGACCTCGAGATCAGCGGGGATTTGTCACAGCATATGAAATATTAAGAATTTTCAATGAAAGAAATAGAAGTATAACATATTTCTCTGATGTTAAGTTTTGTAAAGAGACTAAGTATGTGACCTTGACCTTGGGATCAGCGGGGGTTGGACAGTCGTAGATTTGTCACAGCATGATAGTACAACCTTAGAGGAATGCACAAGTGAAATAATAAGAATTTTCAATGAAGGAAATAGAAGTTACAACTTATTTCTCTGATGTTAAGTTTTGTAAAGAGACTAAGTATTTGACCTTGACATTGGGATCAGCGGGGGTTGGACGGTCATGGATTTGGCACAGCATGGTAGTAGAGCCTTACAGGAATGCATGTGTGAAATATCAAGCATTTTAGATGAAGGAAATAGAAGTTATAACAATATTTCTCTGATGTTAAGTTAACGGACGCACAGACGGACGCACGGACGGACAACCTGACTCCAGTATACCCCACCACAACTCGTTGCGGGGGGTATAAATACAGTGCTATATCGTAAGGCCATAATAAAACAAGAGGGCCATGATGGCCCTAATTCGCTCACCTGACTCCATGAACACCAGAGGAGAATGTGACATTGAGTTCATGTGTTTTAAAAAAATTGTGCTATTTTTAGATGGCGGTCATCTTGGATTAAGCGATGACTCTCATTTTACAAAATTTGAAAATGCTTCACCCAGCATCGGCCATGTGGTTCCTGAGAAAAAGACGTTAAAAATCTTGAATAAATGGACCTTTTGGTGGCCATCATGGATGACATAATCATCCGATTCCGACAAATATTGCACCAGAGTGATCGCCTCATTGATACCTTCAATTTGATATATGACATGACCATATTCAGTCAAAAATAAAATTTGACCCCAATTTGACCCCACGGGCCACGCCCACCCCCATTTTTGACCCCGGGGTCACCATTTTAACAAATTTGAAAGAGCAATGTACATCGATCATTCCTACCAAGTTTTGTCGAAATCCGGCTAGCGGTTCATGAGAAGAAGATTTTTTAAGAATTTATGCTATTTTTAGACGGCGGCCATCTTGGATTAGGGATGACCTCCATTTTAACAAATCTGAAAAGGCTTCACCCATGGACCATAACTTTTAAGTTTGGTGGCTACCATGGGCCAAGCGGTTCATGTGAAGAAGAATTTTGAAATCTCTAATAAAAGAACGACGACCGTTTGACATTTCGGCGGCCATCTTGGATGACATAACAATCCGATTTGGACAAAAAAATGTACCAGAGTGATCGCCTCATTGATACCTTCGATTTGATATATAACATGACCATATTCGGTCAAAAATAAAATTTGACCCCACAGGCCACGCCCATTTTTGACCCCGGGGTCACCATTTTAACAACTTTGAAAGAGCATTGTACATCGATCATTCCTACCAAGTTTCGTCGAAATCCGGCTAGCGGTTCATGAGAAGAAGATTTTTTTAAGAATTTATGCTATTTTTAGACGGCGGCCATCTTGGATTAGCGATGACCTCCATTTTAACAAATCTGAAAAGGCTTCACACATGGACCATAACTTTTAAGTTTGGCTACCATGGGCCAAGCAGTTCATGTGCAGAAGAATTTTGAAATCTCTAATAAAAGAACGACCTTTTGACCTTTCGGCGGCCATCTTGGATGACATAACAATCCGATTTCGACAGAAAATGCACCAGAGTGATCGCCTCATTGATACCTTCAATTTGATATATGACATGACCATATTCGGTCAAAAATAAAATTTGACCCCAATTTGACCCCACGGGCCACGCCCATTTTTGACCCCGGGGTCACCATTTTAACAACTTTGAAAGAGCAATGTACATCGATCATTCCTACCTAGTTTCGTCGAAATCCGGCAAGCGGTTCATGAGAAGAAGATTTTTTAAGAATTTATGCTATTTTTAGACAGCGGCCATCTTGGATTAGTGATGACCTCTATTTTAACAAATCTGAAAAGGCTTTACCCATGAACCATAACTTTTAAGTTTGGCTACCATGGGCCAAGCGGTTCATGTGAAGAAGAATTTTGAAATCTCTAATAAAAGAACGACCTTTTGACCTTTCGGCGGCCATCTTATGTACATCGATCATTCCTACCAAGTTTTGTCGAAATCCGGTTGGCGGTTCTTGAGAAGAAGATTTTTTAAGAATTTGTGCTATTTTTAGACGGCGGCCATCTTGGATTACGTAATGACGTCATTTTAACAATTTTGTAATCCCCCTACCTAAGGACCATGACCATGAAGTTTGGTGACCATAGGCCCAATGGTTACCGAGGAGAAGACGTTTGAAAATGTTCACGGACGACGACGACGGACGACGGACACATTGCGGTAACAATAGCTCACATGAGCTTCGCTCAGGTGAGCTAAAAAGTACTTTAGTTCTCAGACACGGCGATTGCGGAATGTGACGCTGGAGGGTGGATTTTTATGCCCCCGCCACCAAATGGTGAGGGGGGCATATAATGTTACTGGTGTCCGTATGTCCCGTACATCCGTCCCGAAACCTTAACGCTAGGGTAAATGTCTTATACTTTCTCTTTCCTTGCACTCATCTGTTTGATAAATCACACAAGCATTGATTTAATGGTCCTCTACCGCCCTGTGAAAAATCCACAATCGTCCTGCCCTCACTAAGCACATGGTCAAGGTCACATACTTGGTGCGTTCGAAACTCGTTTAAGTGTGTTCAAATGTTTAAGTGTGTTAAAATGTCGCTTTCCTTGCATGGATATGCTTGGAATTTCACATACCCATTGTTCTGATGGTCTGTTTTCATGCTGTGACAAATCCACGCTTCTCTGTGTTTTCAAATGTGCCTCGTTTTCTTTGGCTGCCAGCGGGGGCATTCGTGTGCCAACAGGCCACATTTCTAGTTTCAATATATTTTGTTTGCTTGAGTTGTTTGATTTTGTTTAAGTCGCAAGATGCATATAATGATGGTGTATAAAGTTACTAAAACGTCTATAGACATGAAAAATCACCAGACTTTCGTCAGACATATTTGGATTTAACATGGTAGTGTTTTTTATTGATCATGTGGCGAATTCACCATACAATTTTATGTCTCCATGTCGATAAAATGCTCGACGTGCAGGGATTTTTCTGACGCGGCGATATCTGAGAACCAAAGTATTTTATTACGGCCTAATATGTCCCGTCAAAAAGCATATAAAATCAGAAGTTGCAATTTGAATTGTGTGTTAACAGAATCATTTTCATGACTAGGCCGACCACACATGTGATAAGCACCATCTCACCAAACATAAAAATATTAAAGAATCAGGGGCCCATTTCACTAAACTTTGTACGGATACAAATATTCGGACAAAGATTTTTATTAATTCTCACATTAACGTAGTTAAATAACATTACCATTTTGCACCAACATCAACATGCATACATCATTACATGTAAACACACCAATTAAAGATGTTCCAACATCGGTTGTTCATGTAAATTTAATTATAAAATTAAATTTTGCCTTTACAAACTTCTTAGTGCAACCAAGTTTAGTGAAATCAGCCCCTGACAACAGTCATTCAATCAGAACTTATGTGTTTCATGTAGCCAAGAATACGTTTCAAAAACACCATGTACATGTAGTCATTTAGGTGCATTGTGCCGTCTCTACGGTAGATTACCTGCTGGAAACTCGATCGTATAGCCATGTATAGGTGGCCGGTATTGTTTGACCACTATAACGCAGTCGTAGTGCAACAAGCGCTTCAGTATTGGTATAGATACAACAGCTGCAAGTAGAAACAAGGTCAGTTATGGGCTTATGGCTGTGACTGGATAAATGGGGCTTATGGGATTTATGACTAGTCTAGCTCCTGATCAAATAGCAGACTTCTGTAGCCTGATAACGATCTATATTGCTTGTTAGAAGTACGTATGATGGGTGTTTCATTGATGGAATGGTGAACAGTGCAGATCCTGATCAGACTGTGCGGATGCACAGGCTGATCTGAATCTACACTGGTCGCAAAACCCATAAGCCCCATTTCTCCGGTCACAGCCACATTTCAGTAATACTTACAACTTATATTTTGTGACACCAGGGCCCATACCTTCTGAGCATGTACTCAAATCTTGTGTCCGAGGTAAAAAAGTGATAGGGATGTCGGACTTTTTTTCAAAAATTGAGATTTTTATGGATCGTTTGGTATCAAATTAAAGCTGAGGAATGTAGTTGTGATGCAAGTTATTTCATCTAGATATCTTGATTAGTTAAGAAGTTATTTACTTTTGAAATTGGAGAACTTCGGAAATTTTCTGACCATTTTCTGCCAACTTTGTATTTAAAGATTTTTTTAGAATGGAGTGTTTGGTATCCATTTAAAGGTATTGAAGAATGCAAAACAATGGAAGTTGTTTCATCAAGATATCTTGATTGGTTAAGAAGTTATTCAATTTTTAATTTTGAGAAATAAAAAAAAATGTAAAAAAAAATAATTTGTTTTTTAATTTAGCGGATATTTTTTTCGAAAAAGTATGCGGTATGGAGTGTTTGGTATCAAATTAAAGGTATTAACGAATGCAAAACAATGGAAGTTGTTTCATCAAGATATCTTGATTGGTTAAGAAGTTATTCAATTTTTAATTTTGAGAAATAAAAAAAAGTGTAAAAAAAAATAATTAGTTTTTTAATTTAGCGGATATTTTTTCCGAAAAAGTATGCGGTATGGAGTGTTTGGTATCAAATTAAAGGTATTAATGAATGCAAAACAATGAAAGTTGTTTCATCAAGATATCTTGATTGGTTAAGAAGTTATTCAATTTTTATTTCGAGAAATAACAAATTTTCTAAAAGAAATATTGCCAATTTTGAATGTAGTGGATATTTTTTCCAAAACAAAAGTGTGCATTATGGAGTGTTTGGTATCAAATTAAAGGTATTGAAAAAATGCAAAACAATGGAAGTAGTTTCATCAAGATATCTTGATTGGTTTAGGAGTTATTCAAATTTGGGGGGAAAAAAAGCAACGTTTTTTGTGCAGAGATCTTAAACCGGATAATATACATGCACCACTTGATAGTAAGTAGCTAAATTATTTTTTGCACAAAGATGTTCATGTCAAGATTATAATGTGTTAATGAATAGAGCTGTTTGGCCTGTTTATAACATTTTTTACTTAAATATTACTAGTTATTCACAAACTGAATATTAATGGCCGAACTAATGAATGGACCGAATTACAAAAACTTTTTATCTATCCAAAATACAAGGTCGGCGGTGAGATTAACTAAGTGCGCTCTCATTCAATTAACCAAAAATTAGTCAATAGTGGCTCTCATACACGGATTGATTGATAATTTGTGTTTAACGGCATATCAACAGCTAAGGTAATTTAAGGCTTGGCCAACGGGTCTATCCCGTATTTAATGTGTCCATAATGAGAGAAATTCCCAAAACCAGAACTGAATATTTACAGAACAATCAATATTCAGCCATGAAATTAGAATATCCTATCCTGGTGCTAGGTTCATTCCACACCAGCCACTTAGCCCAACCACAAAAGTAATATGATCAACACTAAAATAATTTGATCTGACATGTGGCTGCAGAGGCAACAAGAAAATGTGGCTTGTCGGCACACAAATGCCCATGGTAGCAGATTGGAGAAACTGTATCACAAGTTAATTAACCAAGTTATACATATTCACAAGCGTATTTGTGAAGCTCAAAAGATCAGTCATATTAAGGCCAGCATGAATGTATGGCATTTTTCCACATGTACGATGTATTAAAATATTAAAGTAATCCATCAAGGGAAGTAGAAGTGATGACAGAAATGAGAAACTCGGGCAAATTTCTTAATGTGTGAAAAGGTTGTGACGGTCAAGGTCATAAAAATGGCAGCATGGATGTGTGGCATTTGTCCACAGGTATGCTGTGTTGAACTGTTTATGTTCAAATGATATAGAAGTTATGACAGGTTGTTGGTGTTTAACGGCCTATCAAGCAGCTATATATGGTCATATATGGTCAACGGGTTCGATTACGATTAATCATACTCAGATAAGGGGTACAACTCTCACATACAAGAAAACCAAAGACGTACACGAGGACCAAACTAGGTCTCCGGTCGGGATTCCGGTAAGGAAGAATCCCGATCGTTAAATACCCCCACCGGGTTACCCATGAAGAAATGAACAACTCTGCCGAACTTCTTAACATGCGAAAAAATTCAGGATTGACAGTCTAGTGTCTCAAAAAAAAAGATCGCTAAATACACAATACTCAATAATAATGAGCTCAATTTGGCTGAAGGGGTCTATGTCGCACAGGGTACTACACATATGTACCCTAGCATGTAGGGTACTACATTTATGTACCCTGACGGGATGGGGTACTACATTTACGTACCCTGTTGCGTCGACTATAACAATGTTTTTAGAACCAGTCGACTATGCGCGCACCTGTCGCGGATAACGATTACGACATTGACTTTTGGTTTAGGCTACCTTGGTATGGTAGGTAATAACGTGCACATTCGCAGCTTCAAAAGACGTTTATGGCTGTCATATTTTTCAAAATGATATATTTTAGCTATTCTATGCTTATGAATCAATCATCCTATAGCAATGCGCATGCGCAGGAACTTGCCGATTTACGGCAGTTAGCAGACTGACAGTTTGCGCCATTTTCATATAGCAATGCGCATGCGCAGGAACTTGCAGATTCACAGCAGTTAGCAGACTGGTTCCCGACTTGCCGACTTGGCTTCCAACTGCAAATCATGGGGTACATTCGTGGAATAAAATTAAATTAGGGTACACATCTGTAGTACCCTACATGCTAGGGTACATATGTGTAGTACCCTGTGCGACATAGACCCCTTCAGCCTCAATTTGATTGATAATAACATTGTGATTTGGAGTTGAATTTTTTTTTTTATTGAATTGTTGAACATATATTCAAAGTGAATCTACAAGGACCCACAAACACACAGAGGCATCATTAAACAACAATTTTGCACTTTAATATTACACCAAAAACGGCCAGCTCAACTGTAACGCCGGCTTTTTCGATGTGGAAGTGAAAATAAAATGGTCGCGAAAACCCATGACACGGCTCGTGTTCCGAACTTCCGGTTTGATATGAGGTTACTAAAAAAGTTTGCCACCGAGTGCGCACAAGCCAGACGGTTCAATAAATTATTTTTTGGGCACATTAATGATTGTTAAAGAAACTGTCGATGTCCTAGGATGTCGAATCCAGAGGTTCCTAAACAAATCACTGTTCAAATATTTACCTCTTTCTAGCACCAACAACACGATTTTACTCTCAGAAATGTCAACAGCAGACAATATAATTGTGTAGAGGGTGCATTTTTCTTTCCGTTGACATGCCCAAATTTAATATCCATCAAGAAATGATCGCGTTATCGAAATTAAGCCACACCACCTATCTCGTGATTTTTCAAAATGGCAGCGTCCACAAAAAAAAGTGAACGCCAAGTGATTATAATTTATCGATTAAAAGTCACCCACATGTTACATATTTAAAAAAACAACATCGTAAATCATAAAATATACATTACACAATGTGCGTGTATGTTTTTTATTAACTAAATCGTCCAATATTGATAAAAAAAATCGACTTTGAAAACGGCCAAATTTAACATTGGGTCAGAAGGCAAACCGTAAATCGGGGAAAGCTCCGACATCCCTACTTAAAGTGAATGTGAATGGATTTAACGTCCCAGTAACAGCTAAGGTCATAGAGAGACGGGACCACAGTTTAAAGCATCATCCGACAGACCAGTGGAATGGAAATGCTATGTTCGTATTTTTGGACGTCTAGGGTGAGGATTGAACTCATAACCTCTGGTATTGAAGTCCAATGCCATATCCCCTAGGCCACGGCCCATCCCTATGTTTGAGGTCAAGCGGTTTGATCGGTCAAGGTTAACCCTTGGAATGCGGGAACAGTAAATGGTCGTCTGCTGTTGTTTTATATTTTGTCTTATGGCTCAATAAAAAAAACATGGTTTTACAGCCCTTTAGAATCATTTCCAGAGAGGAAAAAACGACAGACGACACAATTTAATTCAGCATTGAAACGGGTTAAAAATATCAACACTACAGACTGTTGTTCCAATGTTTACAGTGCAGAATAGATGATCCGGCTCTTAACTAGCCGTCTCATCATGATCTGTAATGTTTGTGGAAATTTTCTCATTTTTGACAAAAGCACCAATTTTCTAATAAATGGAATAGTTCAAAATTATACATGGAAATGTCCATACCAGTTACTTAGGGTGAAAGGGTTAAACTGTGCTTACGCTTGGTCAATTAAACTTATCTTCAGCACAAAGTTCTAGTACGTTCTCAGATGGTTTTATAACTAGAGCAAGTGAGCAGGGGCTCACTGATACCCCAAAGTCATTTGGCATTGACATATGGCATGAAAGCCACATGGGTGGGCTATAGAATGAAAATATGGATGATGATAACAAAGTATACGAAGTTTAAAGTCAATCTGACTTACGGTTGCAGTGATAATGAATACCAGAAAACTTTAACGCAAAGACGGACGAACAGACGGACGGAATGACGAAAACTATATACCCTTCAACACACTTTTGCTGGGGGTATAATCATGAACTCTGGAATTGGATTATTATAGGAATGAATGGCATTTTTGTGGAATTTATCGGGGTATAAACTTGGAAAAGTCGCGGGAATACTGGACGAAGGTCGGAAGGCCTCGTCCAGTCTTCCCACGACTTTTCCAAGTTTATATCCCCGATAAATTCCAAAAAAAGGCCATCCATTCCTTATAATTCCAGCATTTGAAATAAATTCATCAAGAAAATGTGTTTATTTTCCGTTTTCTTAAGAAGAATTATTTTAACTTCGCCTCACGGTTATGGAAAGTAGTTTGGCATGGGAGTTTACTGGGATATAAATTTTGGACAGAGACTTGCTACGGACAAATCAAATGTTAGGGAATTGTGTAAATATTTTTGTGCTGGAATTATCATAAAATACTTTGGTTTGTTGGGGTTTAATGGCCTATCAACAGCCAAGTCATTTAAGGCCGGGTCAATGGGTTTAGTACTAAATCCATTATATTAACTGTACAAGTACATGTTCAAGTACATGTACAAATTGGGGGTGGGGGGGGGGGGTGGGGAATAATCCCTAAATCAGAACTGAATATTGACAGTAACAAAACTATATGTTCAGCCCTGAAATGAGAATAATCCTGATCTGATGCCAGGTACTCGCCACACCACACCATAATCACTTGGCCAACTCCCAAAAGCAGTAGATTCAATAATAATCTTTTACAATAGAAATGTGGCTGTGATGTGATACATATGGCTTATGGCATGCCATGATGTGCCAATATAGGCTAGGCCCAGATCTGCCTGAACATGCACACATACTGGTATTTGGCTCACAGGTACTTTGTGTTATGAACGACAAAATCCTCTTTAAATCATACCCAATTTTGATACAACACTCGCCATTTTTTCAACCAACAGAAATGGATTTTTTACCTTGGACCTGGCTCGCTAATTCAGTAATTGTAATGCAAGCAAAGGCCGGGACCCTGCTGGTCCCGGCCTTCATCTGCGTTACAATTACTGAATTAGATAGCCGGGCTCAAGGTACACGTTGGTTGAAAACAATTGCATAAATTTGCATGAAATATACATTTATGATAACTTAGGCCATAAAAAAGAACTTTGGTTCTCAGACACAGGATTTGCGGAATGTGACGCGGGAGAGTGGATTTTTTAACTCTATTTTGTCTGTTTGAGATCTTTGATTCTAATCGAAGTCGCCAGATCATGAGATCCATACATGTTCTATAAAGTTACTATGACCACATTAGACATGAAAAATCACCCGATTTTCACCAGACATGATTGAATTTAACATATTTTTGCATGGTAGTGTTTTTCATTGATCATGTGGCGAATTTACAGTACAATTTTATTTCTCCATGACGATAAAATGCTCGATGCGCAGGGATTTTTCTGATGCAGCTATAAACGAAAACCAAAGTACTTTTTTGGCATTACATTAATTTTTTATCAGATTAGAGTTTTTGGATGGGGTTTTATGCATAAGGTTTGTATTGTCATTACCTAGCGGTGTACAAACTATATTTCGAAGTTTAATTTTTTCAATGTTACTGGCATGTAACTGGCATGAAATGGGTCAAATGAAGAGTTACCGTCTGCTTCTGCATTGCTTTGTCTGGTAGTCCTTCTCAGTGACTCCCATGTTCTGTGGACATAGGATACACAATATATGGTACACGATGCACATGGTACATTATAGGAATGAATGGCCTTTTTGTGGAATTTATCGGGGTATAAACTTGGAAAAGTCGCGGGAATACTGGACGAAGCACAGGTGGAAGACTCGGACCTATGACACCAAAAAAAATGCCTATTAAAAAAATCCCATTACCCCCACCCACTGTTCTGTACGAGACCAAGTGGGTGGGGTAATGGGATTTTTTTAATAGGCATTTTTTTTGGTGTCATAGGTCCGAGTCTTCCCACCTGTGGGACGAAGCAATAAAAAATTACAAAAATTATTCCCGCGACTTTTCCAAGTTTATAAATGTGTTTATTTTCCGTTTTCTTAAGAATTATTTTAACTGCACCTCACAGTTACGGAAAGTAGTTCGGCGTGGGAGTTTACTGGGATATAAATTTTGGACAGAGACTTGCTACGGGCCAATCAAATGTTAGGGAATTGTGTAAATATTTTTGTGCTGGAATTATACTCGGTTAACCTTTACAATGCTGAATTAAATTGTTGTATGTTGATTATTTTTTATTTTCCATTTTTATCAACAATAACATAGTTTTGCAGCACTTTAGAATCATTTCCAATGAATGCTTTAATGAGAAAAAAAATACAAAATTGAAATAACAGCAGACGACACTTTTCGTTTGCCACAGTCTAATGGTTCAGCAGTCAGCCAGCATAGGATGGAGTTGACAGGGTTTTCACCTTTAGAAAGCTGAATAGAAATTTATTGTCTGATGTTTCAATTTTAAGTTTCCATTTATCTCAACATAAACATGCTTTGGAAGCACTACAGTCGTTTTCAATGGGGTTACTCCATATTGTAACAGGAATGCCCCGCAATAGTTAAGAGATATCAGAAATGCCATGTGATTTTGTACCTAAGAACATGTGCGATTGTTCTTAGGTACAAATTCACATGGTTTGTCTCATACATGTTCAGTCGCACATGTACTAACGGCCACCTGTATTAAGCGTCTCCCTCCGTTAAGCGGCCATTTTATTTCCCCCCAATGAAAATTACTCTATAATTCACCTGTATTAAGCGTGAACCTGTCTAACGCGGCCAACGGCCAGACAAAATCGTCCAGTTTGACTCGAAATCCTCGTTTTAGCGACCATTCTCGGCAAAATATCGGAAATTCTAAAAAAAAAATGGAACCAAATTCGTTCAGGTAATCCCCATTTCCCACCCAGTGACCTAAATCTCGCTAATTGCAGGCCTGCCAAACTGTTTACAATACCATTTCAATTTGTTTTATGACACCAAATTGTTTAACCAAATTTTCATCACATCATTAAGCGATTCACTAAAATCATGCCTACCCGCTGTGACAATAAAAGTCACGGGTCGATAGTTTCAATAATCCCCTAGCCAAACATTGCTTCTGGCTACTATAATTGTCAGTTCAAAACACGTGTTCATTCTCGTGGCCAAGTTATTTATACAGTACAGCCAATCACTGGTAAGTAAATGCAGCCCTTAGTGGCATGATTGACAGGTTACTGTGGCGAAAGACGTCGGCAATATATCTATCAGCGATTGATCATGAACCCGGTATAGTTAACTCCCTCCGAATACTCTCAACCAGACAAACAAACACGCGTTTTAATGGGCGCCAGATGCGAGTTGTTTCTGGCTAGCAAAAATAAGCTGGGTCGCCCGGTGGTGAATGAATTTCGTAGTTGTCTACACACATTTTTGTCAGCTTATGATGCTTTGTGGCATACCATTTCCGAAATAAAAATAGCATCCAATCGTTAGCTACGATTGTGGGTATACCCACTCGAGGCGCCACCTGACGAACCGAATAATACTGCTGGCAAGAGAAAATAGAGCAAAACCTGAACATTGCTTTTGTTGTAAACAGCTTAAGGTCGCTTTCATTGCCAGCACTATAAGGTTGCTTACGTAGCCAGCACCATAAAGTCGCTTACGTAGCCAGCACCATAAGGTCGTTTTCGTTGCAAACACCATTAGGTTGCTTTCACTGAAAACACCATAAACCCTTTTTCTCAATGCATATTTTATGTTGTTCCTGGATTTTACCATTTTCTTTGATAACAATGCAGAAATAGATTTTTTAAAAGCTAATTTGTTTACCATTTGTAATTTTAATTAAATAGTGGAAAGTTTGTTGATGAAATTGTATAATAAATGACTTTTGACTCCCAAATTACTCCAAAAAATGCAGATAGGGGATTCTGCAAATTGTGTGAATATTTTGTAATCCCACTTTTGAAAATCAATCCATAGACAGCTAAATTAAATGCGTAAAATACACCAATACGCGCCTTATCTTCAGCGCTGACTGCCCTGTGTATTTACCTCTCTGTCCCATGGGGGTCTGTGTACGTGATTTTGTTCAGCCCAATCCACTTCCCCCGGTACATCTCCTGTAAAATAAGGTATCGTCGTAAGGCCATAGGATATCATTTTTTATCCAAATGTTGGCATAAAGGTGGGAAGATACGGAGTTGATAAATAACGCTAAATAAATGTGCTCAACATCTTACGAGACTGACATATTGCCATCACCTAAATTGAATGATATTTATTTTTATTCAAGTGTTTACTTGTTTTAATCGCAAATTTACCCAAATATGCAGCATATCTGAATGAAAATAAAGGTGTAAATTTACAGACCTTTGAGCAAATGGCATTGTCTGTTTGACAAAAGCTGCCCAAAACTTACAGCTATATAACATTGTAAAGCAATTTTTTTTTTCGATAATATTTAATTTTATCAAAATTCAAGAATAAGTCTTCTTTTTAATATATTTTGTAAAATTTGCTTCTCCAATATTGATTTTATTGCGAAAAAAACAATTTCCCCATGTTAAAACCACGTAGAAATCATCACAGAGCAAAGATGTCTATGGGGATTAATCAGTCTCCGCGAAAGTTGTCGGTCCGCCGGACATGTCCGTTAAAAATGCCGCCGGTTCGATGGTAAACCGAAAGTCGCCAGACCGAATGTCCAACTATACTTTACTTTTCTATTCTAAGCTTCAATGAAGCCTTCCTTTGGTATGCGCTTATATGACTGATATACTTAACCAGATGGCCGCGGCCCGCATGTCGAGCCCGCCGAGGCATTTGATGGTCAAAGAGTGTATTTATTTGAAGTTTGAATTAAGGGTTGCGGAGATATAATATATGTAAAAGCGTTAACGTAAATGTTTACCTCGATCTTGGGCATGTGGGCCGCATGCGTGGGCTATAGAATGAAAATATGGATGATAATAAAGAATTATTTGAAGTTTGAAGTAAATCAGAGTAAGTGTTGTGGAGATATAAGATGCATGTAAAAACTTTAACACAAATTTCATTTGACCTTGACCTTGGGCATGTGGACCACATGGGCAGGCTATAGAATGAAAATATGGATGATGAATAAGAAATATAGTATGTTGGAAGTAAATCGGAGTAAGTGTTGTGGAGATATAAGGTATGTAAAAACTTTAACACAAGTGGAATCGTAACTCTAGCTACGGACGGTATGGCAGTAAATTGCTAGAGTTACCGTTCGCAACTAGGTCTCACGAATACAACTACAAGTCATTTGGCCTTGATATTTGGCATGAAAGCCACATGGGTTGGCTATAGAATGAAAATATGGATGATAATTCAATCAGGGCAATATCACGTCGTAGCCCCATATGGGGTTAATTTTAAAATACAAAATTATAATTCGCATTTACCGGATATTTCATGATAATTAAATTGATCAGTGTCATCAAGACGCTTATTAATAATAGTTTAGCCAATAGCAGCGCTTACCTCTCTGTTGACTTGAATAAAGACGTTAACATCTGTCTGTTTCCTGCCCGCTTTCCGTCGTATTCAAGTTCAACTCTCATACATTCATTGGCTTATATAGTGTGCTACTGTGTCACAGTCTGTGTCTCTATAGAGTTATAAGCTATTATCTTATAGCTGAACACTGGCATAAATTTGCCCAACACTTTATACACATATGTACAATTATAATATTACTTAGTTGTATACTAAGTTAATGAAAATCGTCGTCGTCACTCCATTCTCCCCAATAGAATGACTCTGCATTGTAATGTTTAGCTGGCTGTTTGCCTTTGCTTCTTGCATGCCTAGAAGTACGGCGTGCAGGTTCTCTGTCCGAGTCTATGGGTGCAAATGAAGAAGGACAGCGAACGTATTTGTTACCAGTATTGTTGCGGGACAACGATTTAGTAGTGCATGCATTTTTGCGCCGCTGTGCAGGTTGCAGAGACGGTACAGATACGGGTGACTGTGAAGACAAATATGAAGTCGCTTCACTGTGGCTTGTACTGGGACGTGTTTCATAGGGCACTTCATGTGGATCATTAGCCGTGTATGTAATGGTGGGCCCAGTATCTACGTCTTCATTAATATCTGGAGAAGCTCCCAGCATTTCCAGAACAGGATGAGGAGAATGTTCTTCGGCAGAAGTTGAATAAAACATCTCATGAATAGATTTATCTTCGATCTCACTAATATTGTCTAGGGATGCGTCCGCTTCACTAAACATGTCATCTGTGGACCCACTGCTGATTTCTATTGGTATAGACAATGGTACAACTGGCTGCTCTCTGTTGTCAGGCAGGTCGTCGTCTGTTGTGACGTCATACGCATTAATGGAATCCACATCGGATACCTCGGGCACATACTTGGTTTTGCTGGAGCTGTCCACACCATCGCCATCGATCGCAGGAGACCACGTAGTAAACAGTGGGGAGGAGTATGTGTATTTAGGTGTGTCGTGTAATGTATACACTTCTTTTAGTAGATTGTAGAAGGAATCCACTATAGATGATCCACTTCTGGCAGCGTGATTTCTCCACATAACTTCAGCAATATGTCCTTCAAACTGTGCCCTGCCTGTTCCACTCATACGCCTGAAATGTTCCTTTGCATGGCGCCATGCACCCTCTATGGTATTTGTGTGTACCTCTTTGCGCAGGTTTGTCACTTTGTGCACATAGATTTTCTTGAAAGCATATTTATGCACAACCGTGAAATGGTCATAATTAAGGTCATTCAAGTCTTGGTATGCAGTCCAGCCATCACTATATATGGTACTACCCGCTTTCACATGTTTCTGTATGAGCCCAGTCAGTGTTACAGCATCTCGCGAATCAACTGGATAATAGTATAATGCGATTAGTAGCACGCTCCACCATACCAAATATCCATATTTTGCTACCCAAGTTTGGATTGCCACGATGGTATTTTATTCGGCGACCAAATAAAGATTCATCAATTTCTATTTCTCCAGATAATTGTAAGTTGCTAATGTGCCTCTTGAAAAACTCCTTGAACAATTCGCGTACCATACTTCCCCAGTCAACAGCTGTGCTGTTATAAACAATTCCTGTCTGGGTAGCACAGTGTTTCAATGAATTGCCTTCAATATATAATTTATTGAAAAGCATAATATCCTGAATTCTAAGCTGTGATTTTTCAAACCATGAGTATTTTCGCATTGTAAATTCATGTGATTGATTTCGAGAACATCTGAAGGTGGTATTGTCACACGATTGGCTACGTTTTCTAAGTTTACAAACGATATGATCAGTACATTTTGGGCAAATAATTGTTTCTGCCAGTAAACCACAATTCCGCATCCATTCAAACACGATTTCATCTTCGTGTAACATTAATTAAAAAAAATTCCAAGGATTTGTCAAATCAGAAATGGTAATTTCCATAACATCACGTTTCCGCTCTCTAAAAGATCCACCAACCCGTCTTGTAGACAACGACATTTTTGTAATAGCACTATGCAGACACTACGACTAGGCACAAGTGGTGGAAAATGAAAATTGTACATGCATATGTAGCAAATAATATGAACAAACCAGTGAAACCGGTTTTTCTTACCTCATAGTTGTGAAATTCATGTACACATCACCAATGTGCTAATGTGATACTACTACGACGTCGCCAGTAAAATTGTAATATAATGCTCATAAGCACATAGAAAGTTCGCTAATCAGTCATTATTGTAAAAAAATTGAACAGACTTTACATTTTAATACGACGCATGTGACCACAAATTAATTTGTAATTGTGGACACATATGTTATAAGGTGCATTTTCTCATGGTGATGATATAATGGTTTGATGGTAACTGGAAAAGTAAGTCACACAAGACATAACGGTAAGTTTACCTGGGCGAGGTAGCGAAATTACAGGCTCATGTACAACAGCATATCGTCCCATCGAATAACCAAATATACGGCAGCACATGACAAAACAGGCATTGATCACACGTAACTTACCTCATAGATTCCTTTTGCTTGCATGGATGTATTGCCTTACAGTACCATCAATGTATTCATACCTATTGTTCGTAACATTGAATGCATACAATTTATACGACTTTGCTGGATAGGCGGTTTCCAAGAGAAATTTCATATGACGATACGCATTTGCATCTGACACGGCCCAGATCCATCAAATGGGCCCAATCCATAAATACATCGGGATTCAGCCCGTTCACATATACAAACGATGTAATTAGTATTCGATTCCAGTGTTTCAGTTCTTTTGTCCAAAATAGCCGTCGAATATTTCTTGGCCACAACGAAGCTTTTCCAATAATATCTTGAATATCCGACCACATCTGATATCTGGATCCCATTTTATCGACTGTGATTCCGGTTTATGATAACTACTTTAAAATGGAAAGATAACTCGTAATGCAATAGTGTACAATTTTAACCATCATTATATTACGTGTTTAACAACCATGCATGTTATGTTTTAATTTCTACAACCAGTAGTAAACGTATTTTGGTTACTATACAACTTATTCTGTAAATGTTTGCATTACGCACTAAGCAGTAATTAGTTACTATCAATTTATTCAAATTTTCTCTGCATCACGGAATAAGTATCTGAATAATATACCACTTATTCCGTATTATCGGCAACATTGATACAGAGTATTTACTACTATAACATATTATTAAAAGTTTCTATGCATCACGGAATAAGTATTATTTTAATAATATACCACTTATTCCGTAATGTCGGCAACATTGATACGGAGTATTTACTACTACAACATATTATTACAAGTTTGTCTGCATCACGGAATAAGTATTATTTTAAGAATATACCACTTATTCCGTAATGTCGGCAACATTGATACAGAGTATTTACTACTATAACATATTATTAAAACTTCTATGCATCACGGAATAAGTACATTGTATTATTTTAATAATATACCAGTTATTCCGTAATGTCGGCAACATTGACACGGAGTATTTACTACTACAACATATTATTACAAGTTTCTATGCATCACGGAATAGGTCTTATTTTAATAATATACCACTTATTGCGTAATGTCGGCAACATTGATACGGAGTATTTACTACTACACCATATTATTAAAACTTCTATGCATCACGGAATAAGTCTTATTTTAATAATATACCACTTATTCCGTAATGTCGGCAACATTGATACGGAGTATTTACTACTACACCATATTATTAAAACTTCTATGCATCACGCAATAAGTATTATTTTAATAATATACCACTTATTCCGTAATGTCGGCAACATTGAAACGGACTATTTACTACTACAACATATTATTAAAACTTTGATGCATCACGGAATAAGTATTATTTTAATAATATACCACTTATTCCGTGATGTCGGCAACATTGAAACGGACTATTTACTACTACAACATATTATTAAAACTTTGATGCATCACGGAATAATTATTATTTTAATTATATACCACTTATTCCGTGATGTCGGCAACATTGATACGGAGTATTTACTACTACAACATATTATTAAAACTTCTATGCATCACGGAATAAGTATTATTTTAATAATACATGTATACCACTTATTCCGTAATATCGCCAACATTGATACGGAGTATTTACTACTACAACATATTATTAAAACTTCTATACATCACAGAATAAGTATTATTTTAATAATATACCACTTATTACGTAATGTCGGCAATATTGATACGGAGTATTTACTACTATAACATATTATTAACACTTCTATACATCACAGAATAAGTATTATTTTAATAATATAACACTTATTCGTAATGCCGGCAACATTGATACGGCGTATTTACTGACTATGCAACTCATTCCGTAAGTGTCTGCATTACGGAAAAACCAGTAATTAGTAATTACAAATTTTATTGCAATTTTTCCTGCATCACGTAATAAGTATTATCTTAATAATATACCACTTAATAATATACCACTTATTACGTAATGTCGGCAATATTGATACGGAGTATTTACTACTATAACATATTATTAACACTTCTATACATCACAGAATAAGTATTATTTTAATAATATAACACTTATTCGTAATGCCGGCAACATTGATACGGCGTATTTACTGACTATGCAACCCATTCCGTAAGTGTCTGCATTACGGAAAAACCAGTAATTAGTAATTACAAATTTTATTGCAATTTTTCCTGCATCACGTAATAAGTATTATCTTAATAATATACCACTTATTCCGTAATACTCAGCACTATTTATACACATATTGATATGAAGCCGATAGAATGAAAAACACCCACGGTGCTCGTACCGGGTCCCCTGACTGACCGTATCAATCGACATACTGAGATAACCGGACACATATACACATTTCCTCCAAAATAATGTATTGCATACCAACCATATACTAACGTCGTAGCCCCAGGGAGAACTCTTTTTGACACTTTTTCGTGGAAAATCACTATAACTAAGTATTTTATGACACTACCCCCAAAACTTTTACCAAGCCCCATTTTTCTGTAGCAATATACCCCCGAAGAAAACCCTCTTCCCGGGGATAACTTCCCCTAGGAGGACAAATAAGTTTCTTGGAATAATCGTCTACCTATATATACTAACGTCGTAGCCCCAGGGAGAACTCTTTTTCGTGGAAAATCACTATAACTAAGTATTTTATGACACTACCCCCAAAACCTTTACCAAGCCTCATTTTTCTGTAGCAATACACCCCGAAGAAAACCCTCTTCCCGGGGATAACTTCCCCTAGGAGGAAAAATAAGTTTGTTGGAATAATCGTCTACCTATATATACTAACGTCGTAGCCCCAGGGAGAACTCTTTTTGACACTTTTTCGTGGAAAATCACTATAACTAAGTATTTTATGACACTACCCCCAAAACTTTTACCAAGCCCAATTTTTCTGTAGCAATATACCCCCGAAGAAAACCCTCTTCCCGGGGATAACTTCCCCTAGGAGGACAAATAAGTTTCTTGGAATAATCGTCTACCTATATATACTAACGTCGTAGCCCCAGGGAGAACTCTTTTTGACACTTTTTCGTGGAAATCACTATAATTAAGTATTTTATGACACTACCCCCAAAACCTTTACCAAGCCCCATTTTTCTGTAGCAATATACCCCCGAAGAAAACCCTCTTCCCGGGGATAACTTCCCCTAGGAGGACAAATATGTTTGTTGGAAGAATCGTATAGCTATATATACTAACGTCGTAGCCCCAGGGAGAACTCTTTTTCAGGTTGATAAGAGACTATGTTTTGTCGTTGTACTATAAATTGTATATTGTGTTCAATAAGCGTCTGAGTGACACGGATCAGATTGAATGTCGTAAACATCATCGTAAAGTGGAGTCGATGTTTTTGTCAAAAAGAGTAACCCCATATGGGGCTACGACGTGATATTGCCTCAATCAGAAATAACAGATGAAAAAGAATTTAATACATACGGTTTATGTTATAGAACTAGAGGAAGATTAGCATAACTCCAAATTGGCCAAAAGCTGAAAAGCCAGGATAACAACAAATAAATAAATACTGATAATGTACACCTCTTCCTTCACAAATTCACATTTTCTCTGCGCCACATTCTTGACATTATCATGATTTCCCGAATCTGCCATAATTTCTGAGCTGTCTCGTCCTGGATTACTTAAATTGTATAGAAAATTTCAAATAAAAATCTGTTTTCACATGCAGGTTGTTGTTGTTGTTGTATGTGTGTAATTCAGGCGGTTATTTTTCGCCTCACTCTGCCGCAAAGACTGCGAGTCAGCATTGTTCTGATTCACAGCGCCAGCGACACTCCTTCTCTCAATACTATTGGGTTAATTCAGAAGTGTGCAGAGAAAGCTCTCGCTCAATCTATGCAAATGAGTTTGAGACAAACAAGTTACCCCCAGCTCGCCATGCCCCATTACCCCACACACATTTCCTGTGGTCAAATAAAAACACCAAAGTCTTGTTATGCCAAAACGTAACGTATCATGCATAAAATGCACATAATCAAGATGGCCGCCAAATAGTAACAGCTTGCACTACAACCATGTACATATTCCACATTAATTTGATTTTAGATTCTAGAATGACAGTAGAGGATACCATTTTATACTACGATTACTTTAAAATATAAACTGATAGTTAAATTATTGAAATAAATAAAACTGAGCACAAAATATGTGAAATCGTGGATTTATATCACATTTTATAATATGTGAACATTGATTATTAACCCTTTCAACACCTCATGCCTGCATAGTGGTATTGGCAAACAGTGTATATCCGGGTGAGCAGGCTCGTCACGAACCGTCACATCAGGATCTGCACTTTTTGCAAGTACTTTTCATATTTTTGATAACACCCCATTTTCATAAAAGGACTAGTCTGAAAATCATTTTGTGACACTTTAACATATCAAAATCTTGTCCAGTTGCTTAAGGGTGAAAGGGTTAAATGCTCCACATTATTAGTCCATGAGCTAGATATACCCCCCCCCCCCCCCCGAGCATCCCCCCCCCCCCCCCCCCCCCCCCCCCCCCTCCATGATTTCCTGTGAATTTTTGGTAGCATTCGCGGTAATACCCATACTTCAGTTCAGACGAGTAACTTGTTGACACTTGTTCACAAATGTTTGTGAGACGTTGTGATGAATGTGCTGGTTCAGCAAGTCTTTGCTTGCATACACCTAATATTTTCTGAAACCTTCCTTCAGGATCAGGAAGTTCGTCTAGAAGAATTATTGTTTCGGATTTGCAGTTTTCATTATGAATAATGCAAATAGCACATACTGAATCGGAATCAGTAGTTTCGTCGCATTTCTGTTTCTTCGGCGGCGCACTCATTGTTAATACATTGTTAGTTTAGTGTTAGTTCAGCATAGTATCCAACCTGCAACATAAAAGTTAATAGTTATGTAAATGATACTAAAGCCCATGTGCTAGGAATACCCCCTGTGCACACACAAACTCACCAGATCCTCAGAGAATATAGATTGAAAAACACTAATCATGTTTAATAGCCTTAAGAATATGGTTTGCAAAGTTACTTCAACAAATTTTCAATGAACATGGACATTTATCGGCTTCGTTAACAAAATATTTTAAAAAATCAACTAAAAATGGCGGCCATTTTGAAATTGAAGATGGCTGCCTCAACAAAATCACCCTATCTTATTAGTAACATTATTATCATGTTCCTAGACCCTGAAAACATGGGTATAGACACCAAAATCATTCCTCTGTGTGTACGACAGACCGAGCTATTAACGAAAGCAATTTTGGACAATGAATAAGTTGGGATGAACTAGGAATGGCGGCCATTTTCCAAAATGGCCGCCATTCCTAGTTCATCCCAACTTATTCATTGTTAACATGTTTAATATCAATCAGATATGTCTCCTGAACAAATTGATACCACTCTGGGGGGGAATGCTCGGGGGTATATCTAGCTCGTGGACTATATGTTAATAGTGCATACATTTGGTTAAATTTTAACTATAATTCACATTCACCTTGATCAAAGAACACTGCCAACCATGTGTAATATATTCAATCGTGTGAAATTTGCAGTGCTTGATCATTTGTATCCTCGAATATATGTACCTACATTAAATGTTATTGTAAGCGTTTCTTGCTGATCATTAGGGGGTTTATGGGGCGTTTTGACGGACGTGACGTATATTTTGAGAAAAGTAGGTAAAAAGTCACCAGCATGATACAGGGTGGTTAGGTATCAAATGTTTTTATGTATGTGACCTATATTTCATGATAAGTAGGTGAAAATTGTCCAAATGACCTAGAGTGGTTATGTATCAATGGATGAAAATGTGATCGCCGGGGGGGGGGGGGGGGGGGTCTCTCACCCACTACCAATGGGTCAAGGTTAAACTAATGATCCAGGGTGGTTAGCTATGATTGGCCGGAAGTTACTAATGAACTTTAGCAAACATCTACTAACGTATCAGAAGATATGCAAATTTTGGATGTACGTCTAAGTTTTGTTTGTTTATTTGTGTTTACCGGCCTATCAACAGCTAAGGTCACTTAAGGCCGGCAAACGGATTCGATACTATGTTTAAGCTGCTGCATTGAGGTGGTGGATCCTAAAATCAGAACGGAATATTTACATCGAGAACAAATATATTCAGCCCTGAAATTAGAATAACCTGACCTGGTGCCAGGTCCATACCACACAAAAGTCACTTCGCCTCTTCATCTGAAAGTAATACCGACAGGATTACTCTTATAAGGGGTATAACCAGATTCCACTATCCAATACAAGAAGCCAACGACGTACTTGAGGGCCAAAACCAGGACACTGGTCGGGATTCCGGTAAGGCAGAATCCTAATTGTTAAATTACCCATCACATGCTCCTACCTGCCACCCACTGACAGACATGGAATATGTGCATGCGATTTTCACCAGTATTGTTAGATTTTAAAGGACTATACTGTGCATATTAAACACAGCCGCAGCCCAGAGGCCCTTTAACAATGAGAGTAATGCTCAGCTCCATTTAGCAGTTCCGGAACAGAAAAACGTAACAAGAATATATATTCAGATCTATATTTATTCAGGCATAATAATGAGAAATGAATACAAAAGAATATGCTAACACTTAAAGTGGCTGTGATGTGGATGAAATGTGAGCGAAACAGATTGCAAAATAACATTTAAAGATAGATTTGTATCTGTTTTATGAACATATATGACACTACGGGCGACCTGAAAAAAGAAAAGTAAAAAAAATATATATATTTTTGAAAAAATAACTAGCGTTGCAAAGTATGTGTTGGCTGCGCAAGAGAATCGTTTCCAATGGATGATTCTCATGTGCTGCCAAAATCATGAGAATAAGAAAAATATTATTTGTTTGTTTGTTGGGGTTTAAACGGCCTAACAGTTAAGGTCATTTAAAGCCGGGTCAATGGGTTTAGTACTAAATCCCATATATTACATGTACAATTGGGAGGGAAATCCCAAAATCAGAACTGAATGTTTGCAATAAAAACAAAATATATATTCAGCCCTGAAATTAGAATAATCCTGATCCGATGCTAGGCCCTCGCCACACCAGAATCACTTGGCCCCAGTAATAATTTTACTACTTTATAATGGGCAATAACACAATTCCTAAGTTTAGAACTTATAGTGTTTGTAAAATGGTTTGTGTTAGACTACCTTCCGATTTATATTTGTATCCGCAAATTTGTCATCCCATGTTATCTTGGCTTTATGCACAACTGGTTTCTGTTGATTAAGAAACATGTTATATAACTTCTTATTACATTCGGTCGTGTTTTTTATTTGTTCTATTAATAGTATCTTTGTATTTACCGTGTTTATTCTTTCATTTTTAATTTGTGTTCTCCAGTCTTGAGGAATGCACTAAATCAGTTTGAAGTATTTTAGGTAACCGTTATTACATGTACTACAGAGGCCTTGATAAGCTGCGTATTTGCGTAAATACGCAATCAAACAATCTGAAAACCCAATTAAAATTGAAAGCCATGCGTACCAAAACCCAATTAAAACATCGAGTAGTCAATTGGCTTGAAAATATATGCGTACTGATAATTTTACAAGGACAGTTTTCAATAAAAAAATTGAAAAATGCCAAAGATGTCGATGGGAAAATCAGCCACAAAATCACCGCTAGCCTATCTGTCATATTTGGTTACAATACGCGTCTATATCGATGATGCAACTATACATATAATAAGCGTCTATGGATGTTTTATAAATAGGATACGCACGGTCCCTGTTTTTTAGCAGATTACACGGTGACGGTATTGGTGAAAAGCACTTCATATGAATTTCCGGTCGGTCGATTACGATTGATAATGGCGATTCCTTTTTCTAATTCGCAATTTAATACGCACAGTGTTCGCAGGTGACAACGCGTAAGTAATTGCTTTGAGATGTGAACAAAATAAGGATATGGCCGACTCGACCCTGGTCCGAAACGTTTGTGATGCGAAACGTCCGAGTTCGTGCAAATAGACTAAGTTTTGTTATTGTTTATGATTTCACAGACCGCGGTAAATATGTCTTCAACAAAACGTGCAGAAAAAAGACGCAGCACAATTAAAGGCCCCAATTAAACATAATTTCTCTGATTAGTTTTCAACGTATTTCAATGTTTTGTGTAGCCATGTTTATTGAACATTTTGAAACCAGAATTGGAAAATACCCTATTCAATTTTACACAATGGGGTAACGGTTGTAAGGTTACGGTACCCAATTGATAATTGAAAATACCCAATTGAAAAAAATATCATAGAGTAAAAATACTCAATCAATAAATCCTTATCTAGAGCCCTGGTACTAATATTAAATAATTATTTTATTTCTGTAAAATCAAAGAATGATGTTCTATAATCGTATAGTTCAGTGGCGGATCCAGGATTTCACCAAGGGGGTGGGGGGGGGGGGCCACATGATGGAACTTGAACGAGGTATGCTCGTTCGTCAACTGAGCGGTGCGATGGAGTTGGCTAGGGGGGTCCCCTATGAGGAAGCCATTTCCTGCATTCTACGCTCAATATTTCTTAAAAAATAAAATAAAATCGGGATATGCTCGTTCGTCGACTGAGCGGTGCGAGGGAGTTGGTTAGGGGGGGGCGGGTCTGGGGGCATGACACCCCGGAATTTTTTTGAATTGAGGAAGCCATTTCCTGCATTCTACGCTCAATATTTCGTAAAAAAAAAAATCCACTACTGTAGTTGTTACATATATTTAATTCCTTTATTAGCCCATTCCTTGTAGTAAAACATTACAATTAATATACCTTTTATTTTCGAATTGTTCCATAAAACTTTCTTTGATATTGTTTCCGGATTCTCTTAGAAATTTAGCTTGCACCATCTATCAAAATTTTATTTTTTATCAAATGCTTTGTATCAGTTTGATTTACATTTCCTTCAAATATATGTAGGCTTCAAATAGTTAAAATATAGTACTTTCCATTTTCAGTGATTTTCAGTTTGTGCAAGTCGTTTTACCCATGTGGCCTTTAGGGCATCAATATACGATTCTAATTCTATAATGTTTAGGCTGCCTTGTTTGAACGTTTTAACAATATTTTTTCTGCTAATTTTATCAGGCTTTGAATCCCAGAGAATATTAAACATAATGCGTATAATTTGCTTTATAGTCTCCTGCTCATGATTGTCTAGAACTGTTAATGGGAATACATGTATTGATTTTGGAAATGCACAACTTTTAATGACCCTAGTATGGTGAGCTTTCTTTTTTTCCCCATTTGTCTAAGCATTGATGAAATTCCTTTATTTTAGGATCTATGTTTAAACTATTGCACTTTATTTTTATCATTACAAAAATATATCCCAAAAGTTTTGGCAACATCTGCAGTCCATGAAAATGGTTTATCGTCACAGTACGTACTACAGGTATAGCCTCAACAAGTGGTTATGCACAAAATGGGGAACCGGGTAGACCCTGATCAGACTGTGATTGCAAATTTCCCCTAGAAGGTATAGCCTCAACAAGTGATTGTTATAAGATGGCTACACGTCCTGGCGGGTGACACGCGGCTTGCTTGTATACGGTATACAGTGAGTATGTACAAGATGGAAAACAGTGTAGACCCTGATCAGACTGTGATTGCAAATTTCCCTAGAGGTATGGCCTCAACAAGTGAGTATGTACAAGATAGCTACACGTCCTGGCGGGCGAAACACCTTCACACTGTCTTCTTGTATGTCAACATTAGAGAGGTTCTACAGTGTTTTAATTGTATTTCAATTAAAAATCGTCATTCCCATTTAGCAGGTTTAGCCATTATAAAATGGATTATCTTCCTTGGCTTCCTAGTATAAGTTTATCGCGGTACTCTCCCTTTATTTCATATACAAATATTTCCATTTTGCATTAATGGGCCCTGGTACGAGCAAATTAATGACATACATTATGTAAGTACAGTCCAAACATCGTTATGATGTGTATAGCTTTATTTATTAACACATATAGTAATTATATGAAGATTTGGGTAAGATTTGGGTAGATTTGGGTAAATCGTGCCACCCGTCAACAGCCAAGATTATTTTAAGCCGGGTTAACGTGGTCGAATCCCATATGTTTCCTGTTGTGATGGGGAGTAAATCCCAAAATCAGAACTGAATATTTACAGAAAAAATATATATTCAGCCATGAAATCCGAATTACCTGACCTGGCGCATGGTCCTCATCACACCAGAGTCACTTAGCGCCATTCCCCAAAAGTAATAGGATTAGTACTATTCATATTACTTTTATAATGGGAATAACCGGATTCAACTCTCAAGTAATAAGAAAGCCAAAAATGTACCCGAGGGCCAAACCAGGGATACTAGTATCAGGATTCTTGTAAGGATGAATCCAATTGTTAATACCCTTCGCATGTTCCCCACCTACCACCCATAAACGGATTAGGAGGGGGCAGTGTGATGGTGTGAGCTGGTATCAGCCATACCCAGAACACCGAGTTGCACGTCATGTGCTGCGCATACAGTTGTTTCATTCATGAGGAATAATGGCCAAACAAGGCTGATATCAGCATGCAGTTCTTGCATGAACAAGGCATTAACGTTGTGCAGTAGCCGTCAGTCAGTCCTTACCCAAGATGTAAATCTGGTGGAACGAGCTCGGCCGACATGCGAGTCAGACCCATCCAGCCGCAAAACGTTGGGTCAGTCAGAAGCAGCTCTACTAGAGTGGACCCGAATACCACAGTACGCGATACGTTTGAATTTTTCCCAAGCGGCAACAATGTGCGTCTATCGTAGCCTCTTCAGGCAGTACAAACGTTATAAAAAGGAAATAGGTCATAGAAACGTACACTTGGTTTCAATGATAATTGCTCCATAAGAGTGATATATGAATATAAGATATGTGAATATTGTCTCGTTACTGTATACTGTTTACTGATACATTCAGTTGCCATCTTTGTATGTACAAGCCATCTTAAGTTTCACCACTTACGAGGAAATCCCAAAATCAGAATGGAATATTTACATCGACAACAAAATATATTCAGCCCTGAAATTAGATTAACCTGACCTGGTGCCAGGTCCATACCACCAGGTCTCTGGTCCGGATTCCGTTAAGGATGAATCACGATCATTCAATTACCCATCACATGCTCCCAACGAACCACGACATTCACCACTTTGTGATCGATTAATTGATTATTGGTGTTTAACAGCCTATCAACAGCTACGGCCATTTAAGGCCGGTCCAACGGGTTGGACTATCCTGTATTTAACCTGTCCATCATGAGGGAAATTCCCAAAATCAGAACTAAATATTTACAGAAAAATATATATTCAGCCATGAAATTATAATATCCTGACCTGGTGCAAGGTCCATTCCATACAAGAGTTACTTAGCTCCAAACCCAAAGGTAATATGATCATTACTTTTTAATGGGGAATTATAACAGGATTCAGCTCGCAAGTATCAGAAGGCCGAAAATGTACATGAGGGCCAACAGCTAATAATATGACAGTAAAACTAATAACAAATTTGGTGCAATACATCAGACAGATATGACAACAGCGTGCTATAAATATTATGCCAATTATACCAGCAACTTATACATACAAGACGAGATATCAGAGCATTTGTCACATCAATCTCAAAATAAATTTCAATGTGTAAACTTTTCTATCTGATGCACAGTTTATTGTTAGTGTACATGTGTACCTGTACACGGTAAAGCCATATCTACTTGCATAGTAGGCAAGTAGACACCAGTGACGATACACCCAGACAACTGCTTACATGTCATTGGATTTGATACAGTATGTCTGGTAATGCAGGTATACGAGGGGTGATAACAAAATATATGTGGACATTTGCTATATATTCAGAAATGCAAATCATAATTATAATGTGCATATATCAAGCATTTTTAAATGTGAATATATCAACTTGTGCACAATTGCTAGATGTACATTGGTGTAAAATGTTAGAATTCTGCACCTTGTAATAAACAAACTATAGGAAAAGTTCACGTATCTCACGACCACCCCTCGTATATGGACAGTACAGTGTAGGTATCTTATTGTTACACAGCCATTACTGGATTTTCAAATATTTTAACAACGCGTCAACAAAAGGATATTTTGAAGATATTGCACCAAATTGTGTTTATGTATACATTATATTATTTGTGGTACGTTTCAAACACCACAAGAGGTAACACTGACTGATGACTTATATGTTTTACATATATCTCAGCACATTTATAAACCAATTATGTTTGAATCGAACGATGCTCATGGGTCCCATGGGTCCCATGGGTCCTTAACTGTATAATGTTGTTTGAACTTGTTGCAGACAGTCGAATACACTTCCACAAGTACAGATTACTTTTGTATTCAGCCCCTGAGAGAGGTGTTTTTTGTTCAATTTAACACACTCCATAGGCTAAAAGGATCTGATCTATACTGTTTGTTCGAAGCAGGGCAGGCTTTTCACTAACTGAATGGCGAATTGATCAGACTCCGATCGGACACATTTGGCCATAACTTATGTCGGATTAAATAATGATGACAAAACAAACGGATACAATATTTTGTTGTTTAATGATCACTGAATAAAATGATTAATCATTACAATGAGATGATGGTTTTGTTTGTTTGTTTGTTGGGATTTAGCGGCACATCAACAGTTAAGGTCATTTAAGACCGGGTCACTGGGTTTAGTACTAAATCCCATTATTACCTGTACAAATGAAGGAAAATCCCAAAATCAGAACTGAATATTTACAATAAAAAATCTATATATTCAGCCCTGAAATCAGAATAATCCTGGTCTGATGCCAGGTCCTCGCCACACCAAAATCACTTGGGCCCCTCCCAAAAGCAGTTGGATCAGTAATAATCTTACTACTTTTATGATGGGTAATAACCCAATTCAACTCCCAGGTAACAACAAAAGAGCCAAAGATACCTGAGGGCCAAACCAAGCAAATCGTGATTCCTATAAGAAGGAACCCTTACCGTTAATTTACGCCTTCGCGTTTGCACGACCAACCACCCACTGAGGTGATGGTAACTGACGGATGGACTATCTGAGCTACACTGGTGAAAACCTGTCTGGGTTTTTATGCAATCCTCTGTAACGAACGGAGCTTGTCCTTCCAATCAGAGCAGTTCCTGATCAGCTAGCACACTAACACAGTCTTAACCCTTTCACCCATAAGTAACTGGAATGGACTTTGATACATCCAACCAATTGTCACAAAATGATTTTCAGACCAGCCCATTGATGAAAAGGGGGTGTTTTTGTTCTCAAAAATATGAAAATTACTTGCAAAAAGTGCAGATCCTGATGAGACGGCTCATCTGGATCTACACGTTTTGCCAATACCACTATACAGGCCTGTGGTGTTGAAAGGGTTAAACATCAACAGTATAGAGTAGGGTTTTTCCATCTGATCAGACCGAGGGCTGATTTGGATCTACAGTGAATGGAAATTTAATAAGGCCTGTTTTGTCACGGGTGTGTCACATCAACCAATCAGTGTCGACAGTGTAGACCCTGAGTCGACTGTGATGCCCTGGCTGATCTGAGGATACACTGATCCTAAATTCAGGCAGTGTCTACTCATCAGTTCTGTTATTATAAAAAAATCTTGAAATTTTGTACTTAGAATCCAGTAGCAAACTTCCTGATTTTGAGCGCAAGATTTAACCCTTTCAACACTTCAGACCTCTTTCGTAATGTATGCAAATCGTGTAGATCCAGATGAGCCGGCTCATAACGAGCCGTCTCATCTGGATCTGCACCATTTGCGGATATTCTCTTATTTCGAAAAAAATATTCCTTTCTGATAGCTGGAATAGTCTGATAAATAACCAGGGAGTGTCCATTCCAGTTATGTATGGGTGAAATGGTTTAATGGCACTGTCACAAACTTGTCTCAATACAAGGCCTGCATAATTTATGTGAGGACGATTTCTATATCTCTACACAAACTGCCACCAAACTTACAACACTAAAAGCATTATTGGCCCAATCACCAAGCACTCCTTTTAATGCATAAAATAAACATATGTGTCAGCTGAAAATTCTGCTGAATTTTTGTCAGGAACTGTATTTCTTACATTTCGGCCAGTAGCTTACAGAAACATACCGGTCGATGATTTACACCACTCGGCAGCCGTAGTTCACACCACTCACATGTTTACCATATATGGAGAAAAGACGTTAGTAACATCGCAATGACATGTTTCCTTCAACCAATCAAATCAGGTTTGTCAGACACATGCTCTGAATCGCAAGACAGCCACTTTCATAAATTAATCCGCACAACTCTTGGCCATATTTTACACTTCATTCCCTTGTTTGTATGGTATCAATGAGAAATGTAAGAAAATGTTTATGAATTAAAGCCCTCGTGATTGGGACCTACCACTAAGCTAGCTCAATTTACTATGCTCACTCATTTGTTTAGCATAATAACCCAATCACTCGTGCATTATTTCATGATAGTCAGCTAACCTTATTAAACTAGATTGGTCAGTAAGCGAGGCTTATGGAATACCCCCCGCGTGGGCCCAGGTACCCCTAAATATGTAAAATTTTCCAAGTGTGTGGGCTTGTGACCTTGACTCTGGGCTTAGCGGGGGCGGCACGAACGTGAAGCAGATCCGAGCAAGGAAATAGAAGTTATAACCGATTTCTCTGATGTTAAGTTTTGTAAAGAGACTAAGTATGTGATCTTGACCTTGGGATCAGCAGGGATATGTCAAAGCATGATAGTAGAGCCTTAGAGGAATGCATGCATGAAATATTAAGAATTTTAGTTATCCATGTATTTGACCTTGACCTTGGGATCAGCGGGGGTTGGACGGTCGTGGATTTGGCACAGTATGGTAGTAGAGCCTTACAGGAATGCATGTGTGAAATATTAAGCATTTTAGATGAAGGAAATAGAAGTGATGAAGGAAATAGAAGTTATAACAATATTTCTCTGATGTTAAGTTTACGGACGCACTTCAGTATACCCGACTCCAGTATACCCCCCCACAACTCGTTGCGAGGGGTATAATAAACAGTATTTATTCTGACCTGTGGATATTTGTTTATTTAATAGTGTTATTTAATGACCTATTAACAGCTAACATCATATTTCATGGTTGTGATGGGGGTGGGGTGGTGAGAGCACAAAAACAAATATTCATTTACAGAAAAAAAAAAATATTCAGCCCTGATGGTAGAATAACATGACATAGCAACAGGTCCTCACCAGACCAGAGTCACTTAGCGCCACTCCAGAAAAGTAATAGGATTAGTACTACTGACCTGCAGCTAGAAAGGTTGTATTGCTCACTAGCTCAGTAACTTGACTATTTGTCACGACATGTCACATAAGAAAATATTGTTCTACCTGCTCTCTATGACAATGATGGTGCGAGTGTAATTTATTTATTTAATGGTGTTTAACGTCCTGTCAACAGCTCGGGTCATTATAGGCCGGGTCAATGGGGCCGAAAGGTGTGAATGTTATGCGGTTTGCCAGGACACAATGAAATGAGATTGGTGGAGCCTCAAATCGGACTGCGCTGTTCACTACTTAACACATTTGATTGATTAATTCATTCATTTATGTCCATTCAACAGCATGGTCATATGTGGCTGTAACTGGAAAAATTGGGCTTATGCGTTTTTTCACCCGTGCTGATCCAGATCAGCCTGTGCATCCGCAGTCTGATCAGGATCTGCACTGTTCGCCATTCCATCAATGAAATACCCGTTTCGCTTCTAACAAGCAATAAAGATCGTTATCTGGTTACGGGAGAGTGCTATCTGATCAGGAGCAAGTCCCATTTCTCCAGTCACAGCCACATACACAGGCAGGCTACCCGGAAAAGTATTGCGGACCAAATTAATGTTTCAGCTCTGTAGCATTTCAGCTAAACAGGAGCTACAATGGTCAAGAACTCGGCGAACCTCTATTGGTTTTGGCCAACACATATACAAGATGAGGATACAAACAAATACGGAGAAATGAAGCTGATAAGCTTACAGTTAACCCTTTCACCCGAGTAACTGTAATGGATATGAATATTTTGCATTCAATCCAATGGTCACAAAATGATTTTCAGACTAGTTCATTTATGTTTGTTTGTTTCTTTCATGGGGTTTAATGGCCTATCAACAGCTAAGGTCATTTAAGGCCAGGTCAATGGGTTTAGTACTAAATCCCATATATTACCTGTACAAGTACATGTTCAAGTACATGTACAAAAGGGGGGAAAATCATAAAATCAGAACTGAATATTTACAATAAAAGAACTATATATTCAGCCCTGAAATCAGAATGATCCTGATCTGATGCCAGGTCCTCGCCACACCAGAATCACTTGGCTCCCTCCCAAAAGCAGTAGAATCAGTAATAATCTTACTTTTATAATGGGCAATAACCCAATTCAGGTAACAAAAAGAGCCAAAGATAAAAACGTACCCGAGGGTCAAACCAGGCAAATCGTGATTCCTACAAGGAGGAACCCCACCGTTAATTTACACCATCGCATTCGCCCAACCAACCACCCACCTAGTCCATTTATGAAATGGAAGTGTTTTTGTTCTCAAAAATTACATGCAAACAGTGCAGATCCTGATGAGACGGCTCGTCACGAGCTGGCTCATCTGGATCTACACTTTTTGCCAATAACACTATACAGGCATGTGGTATTGAAAGGGTTAAGGTTGAAAGTAAATAAAACACAACATCTAGATAAAGAAACAGACTTTCCCAACGATATAAAACAGTTATTAAACACTTGACAAACGTAACACAGCTTCTATACCAGTAATCGAGACCGTCTACCACAATCTACAGCAGTCACAATAGCAAACTCGGCTAAACAAATTTTCCACATGTGATACGCTCCCAGTAATTACATGTATTTACAAATGGTCGAGAGATTCATGAAATGCCTGGTTACAAGCTAGCTCATCAGGATATACATTGTTTGCAAACACTGGCATTATGGTCAGTTGTGATCATCAAAGCATCAATGCCATTCTATTATAATTCAGACATTGACTGGTCAATTCAAAGCTAACAATTTTTCCCCACTGATTGTTTGGCAAAAATAATTACCGTGCGTTACCAAAATAAATATTGGAATGACAATTTATTTTAGCAAAATAAAAGTGCATGTATTTGGTGGAAAATAAGCCAAAAAAAAAAAAATACAACAATGACAAAAAGTTCACCTTGAAAGCAACATACGTGTTTGTCATAAATTGTTCATGAATTATAGTTATATCCTCCCAGGAAAAATATGAGTGCCTGAAATTTATTGATTGATTACATGTTTTTTTTATGTTCATTCAACAACAAGGTCAAATAAAGAGTCAACAAAATTGAATAATATGTTAATGATAAATGCTTGAAATATGATGATGATGATGATGATGACAATAATGATGATGACGATGATGATGATAATGATGATGATGGGTTAAGGTTATACAGCCCAGAAACCATTAGTCACCAGACTGGTACCAATATAGCATGGTCAATAAAATGTGATCTGTCACGACACAGCGGGGCTTATCGTGCATGTTACCAGCATAGCTCCTGATCAGCCAGCAAACTTGTGAAGTCTCATACAGATATAAAGCAGAGCTCCAGATAAGGTGTGTATTGGCGTATTTTATGCACTTATTTTAGCAAAATACGCATTACATGTATTAATCAAAAGTGTGAGTACAAAATACTCACAGCAATGTGAAAATACGCGTTGATTTTTAAATTGAGTAGAGAAAATACTGAAATAAAGTTGAAAATTTACTTAGTTGAACTGCAAAAAGCAAACAGTTACAGCTCAATTAAGTAAATGTTTAAGTTTGTTTTATTTCTTAACATATGTTCCATATTTGATAAGGAAGGAAATCAATAATACATTTCTAAAAGTAAACTAGATTGGTCAGTAAGCGAGGCTTACAGAATAGCCCCCGAGTGGGCCCAGGTACCCAGGAATTTGCCACAGGGTGGTAGAGGTCCATTGGAGCAATGTGTGTGTGAAATGTGACGCAGATCCGAGCAAGGAAATAGAAATTATAATAGAATTTCTCTGATGTTAAGTAAAGAGACTAAGTATGTGATCTTGACCTCGAGATCAGCGGGAATTTGTCACAGCATGATAGTAGAGCCTTAGAGGAATGCATGAATGAAATATTAAGAAATTTTAATGAAAGAAATAGAAGTTATAACATATTTCTCTGATGTTAAGTTTTGTAAAGAGACTAAGTATGTGACCTTGACCTTGGGATAAGCGGGGGCTGGACGGTCGTAGATTTGTCACAGCATGATAGTACAACCTTAGAGGAATGCGCGAGTGAAATATTAAGAATTTTAAATGAAGGAAGTAGAAGTTATAGCTTATTTCTCTTGATTTTAAGTTTTGTAAAGATACTAAGTACTTGATCTTGGGATCAGCAGGGGTTGGACGGTCGTAGATTTGTCACAACATGATATACAACCTTAGAGGAATGCACGAGTGAAATATTAAGAATTTTAAATGAAGGAAATTGAAGTTATAACTTATTTCTCTGATGTTAAGTTTTGTAAAGAGACCCAAGTATTTGACATTGACCTTGGGATCAGCGGGGATTGGACGGTCGTGGATTTGGCACAGCATGGTAGTAGAGCCTTACAGGAATGCATGTGTGAAATATTAAGCATTTTAGATGAAGGAAATAGAAGTTATAACACATTTCTCTGATGTTAAGCTTTGTAAAGAGACTAAGTATTTGACCTTGTTTGTTTGTTTGTTTGTTTATTGGTGTGTAACGGCCTATCAAAAGCTAAGGTCATGTAAGGCCGGGCAAACAGGTTCGATCCCGTTTTAACCTGCTGCATTGGGGGGAAAATCCCAAAATCAGAACGGAATATTTACATCGAGATGCAACATATTCAGCCCTGAAATTAGAATAACCTGACCTGGTGCCAGGTCCATACTGCACCAAAGTCACTTGGCCCCTTCCCCTATTTAAAAGTAATACCGGTAGGATTACTCTCATACGGGGTATAACCAGATTCAACTGTCACATACAAAATGCCAAAGACGTATGTGAGGGCCAAACCAGGTCTCCATTCGGGATTCCGGTAAGGATGAACCTCGATCGTTAAATTACCCATCGCATGCTCCCACCTGCCACCCACGTATTTGACCTTGACCCTGGGATCAGCGGGGGTTGGACGGTCGTGGATTTGGCACAGCATGGTAGTAGAGCCTTACAGGAATGCATTTGTGAAATATTAAGCATTTTAGATGAAGGAAATAGAAGTGATGAAGGAAATAGAAGTTATAACAATATTTCTCTGATGTTAAGTTTACGCACGGACAGACAGACGGACAGACGGACGGACAACCCGACTCCAGTACATTGAATTTGAAATATGGGCAGCTCTGATAAAGTGTTGTTACATGCAGTATGCCTGGTTGCCAAACTAAGTAAAGAAGACTGTAGGCCATGATCGGGAGCTACACTGGTCCGACATTCAATAAACCCTTTTTGTCATGGTGAAAAATAACATCGTACAATAGCACAGACATGCAAGTGAACAAGATTTGTTCATCACGATCAGGCTGTGTGGAAGCGCAAGCTGATCAGGAGCCACACTGGTCAGATACTCAACGAGCTCCTTTTTCTCAGGGCAGGTCAAAATAACATGGCATAATAGCACAAACATGAATCCAATAAACCCCATTTTCTTGTGGCACAACAATATGCATACCACGCCATCCTCCAGTTCTAGTCATATATACAGCAACATCACAACTAGACACAGAATGAAATGAGTAAATACAAGTATTACAAATATATATACCATATGTTAAATAAATTATGACGAAATCAATTATTCAGACATACAATGTAATATGTATACATGTGACATTAATCATTATATCAGGACAAAATTAGAGTTATCCCAAACACAAATATATTATACATGGAGAACAGCCATACTTTTGTAAAAATAATAGTCATTTGTAGGTTTCTCGTGTTTTAAAGCATCAGAAATGCGTCTGAATATCTATGGAATATATTCAAATAACATATTTTATCAATTTATTCACTGCAGAAAATCTTACATCAATTTCAGAAAGACAGAGTTAAGAAAGAATTAGCTATGCATTACACTATGGAGGTGCAGAGCAGCACATCATGTTTGAGTATTTTCCAATATTTCTGTGATTTCCACTCCAAATTATATATTCTTACCACTCATTTGAACCGTCTCATCAAGCGATTCAAAAAAGTGGCCACCACATATACCTTTGTTGAAAAACAAACAAAATGTTCATCAGCAGATCTGTTTCAAGCAACTCTTTGGATTATCTCCCTTCCACCATTACAGATCCGTAACACTGGGGTCACAATTCGAGTCTCAGGACGGAGTTGACCTATCCAATTGGATGGACATGTGAGTTAAGTCCTGCGATTTTGTACCTAAGAAGATGTGCGATATTTCCTGAAAAATATTTACAATATTTTCCGAAAATGACGTCTAAAGTTGACGAAATGTTCAGAGCAAATGCGGTGTCCGCATTTGCTATGAAAATTTCATCAACTTTCGACGTCATTTACAGAAAATTTCACAGTTACTTTAAATAACAAAATTGCATGGCTTGTCTCATATATCATATGACAAAAGCGGGCTTATTGTGATCAGTGAAGACGGAGACCAGCCTGTACACCCATTCTAATCAGGGCCAACACTGATTGATAATCGTTTGTTAACAAAATCTTCAGAATCATACCAGGTTGACAGAATGTGCTATTTGACCAGGAGCTACATTGTAAAACAAGTAGGTGTGGCAGATTGGAGAAACTCCGACACACTTCTTAACTGGACCCACGGACACACAGTCCAAACACTATTATGTCTCCCGGGGGGCATAAATAAGCCCATGTTTTATTGTGGCACATATTTGACACATATTTCAATCAGATTGGCTACAATTCACCAAAATAGGCAGGTGGCAATCCACCAAACTCGGACGGTTCAAACCAATAAATTGGATGTGCTTCTTCACTACTCACGACTGTACGACCAATTAGCTACCTTTCCATTCACCAAAATCGCTGGTTTCTATCCAAATATTGATGTGCAGGATTCGATCCACCAAATTCAGCTGGTTTCCATTGACTATACTGAAGGTTTCAAACCACCAAATTCACCCGGTTTCCGTCGACTGTCCTGAAGGTTTCAATCCACCAAATTCAGCTGGTTTCAATCAACAAAATTCAGCTGGTTTCCATCGACTGAACTGAAGGTTTCAATCCACCAATTCAACTGGTTCCATCGACTGAACTGAAGGCCCAAATATAGCCAACATCAGTCTTCGCTACTGGAGTCCCCAGACAGGGGGTTAGGTTCGCCGGTAACACTACATCGGTGCAGAATTGCTTTCTCGTAGGCCTTCTGGACAGCTTTCCGAACATTCGGCTTCTTGTTCTCCAACAGCTTGCTCTTGTCGAGACCCGAGTCCACTCCCAGGGGCTCAAGTTTGTTCCTCGGCAACCACTGCCTGAAAACGTGAGAAGTGAAAGATACATTATGACATTTGAAACAATCGGAGACATTAGTCCTAGTAGGATCAGGATCTGACCGCCTTGCCGATGGCAGATAGCCTATTTCAACGGCAGGATAGCGAACAGCGCAGGTCAAGATCCGATTGCGCAGGCTGATCTGGGCCTATGCTGGTCGCAACCGTCCGGTAGTTAGCCAATTACAGCAACTGAATGGCGAACAACATAGGTCCTGATCAAACTACACGGATGTGCAGGCTGATCTGGAGCTATGCTGGTCACAAACTTTGTAAGAGGCCTTTTCCCAAATGGACACCCAAATGACCTCAGCCTGATTTCTGCAATCACATATCCAGAGACGAGCCACAAATGTCAACTCAACTCAACAGTTAGTCAAAGTCACAACAGAATAACCCGTTCCATGTCTGGTTCCCTTTAACTGAGTTGTGAACAAAAGTGAAAGTGAATGGGTTAACGTCCCAGCAATAGCTAAGGTCATATAGAGATGTGACCACAGTTTAATGTCTCACCCGACAGACCAGTGGAATGGAAATAGTATGAAAGTATT
Source organism: Conchocele bisecta (assembly GCA_029237695.1). Lineage (NCBI taxonomy): Eukaryota > Metazoa > Mollusca > Bivalvia > Lucinida > Thyasiridae > Conchocele > Conchocele bisecta. The sequence continues at coordinate 102,441,862 of CM055266.1, read as the reverse complement.
TTTGATGCCCAAGGCGAGGTTTGAACCCACAACCTCTGGATTTGAAGTCAGCTGTTCTAACCCTTAGGCCACAACCCAACAACAACAAGGAAAAGGGGGTTAATGCCCCAGCAATGGCTAAGGTCACATAGACACAGGGCCTCAGTTTCAAGTTTCACTCGAAAGACCAGTGGAATGGAATACTATGTCACATGGTGAGGATTGTCCAGTTGCACATGGTGAGGATTGATTTGATTTATTGGTGTTTAACGGCCTATCAACAGCTAAGGTAATTTAAGGCCGAGCCAACAGTGTCGATCCCGTCTTTAACCTGCTGCATTGGGGGGAAAATCCCAAATTCAGAACGGAATATTTACATAAAAATTGTATATTCAGCCCTGAAATTAGAATAACCCGACATGGTGGCAGGTCCATACCACACCAAAGTGGTGGAGATTGAACCCAAAATATTCAAAATTTACCCACTAAGCGATTCCAACCACTGCCTGAAAAACACAACAAACATTTGGATTGTTTGAGACTATAATGACTGGAGAAATGGCAATTATGTTGTCAGTCTAACTCCAGATCAGCTTGTGCAGTCTGATCAGGGTTTGCACTATTAACAGTTCAGTCAGTGAAACACCCATCGCACAAACGGTATCAATCATTATCAGACTGCAGGAATGTGATAGCAGATCAGGGGCCCGTTTCACTAAACTTTGTACGACTAAAATGTTCGTAAGTGCAAATTTGGAATCGTCTGGAAATTTCAATTGATGGATTTACATTTATTGAGCATAGGCTGCATATGCAGCCTATGCTCAATAAATGTAAATCCAATAATTGTTCACAAGCAAACATTGTTAATGTGAAATTTACAGACTATCATAAGTTTGCACTTATGAACATTTTAGTCGTAAGAAGTTTCGTGAAACGGCCCCCAGAAGCTAGACTAAGTGAAAAAGCCATAAGGCCCATTTCACCAGCCATGGTTACATATGTGGTTGTGATGGCCAGAGTAACCCCAGATCAGCCTGCGCATCTGCGCAGTCTGATCAGGGTCTACACTGTTCGCCATTCAGTCAGTGAAACATCCACTGTGCCTCTAGCAGACAGTAACAATCACTATCAAGCTTCCTCTGTATCCACTGTGCCTCTAGCAGACAGTAACAATCATTATCAAGCTTCCTCTGTATCCACTGTGCCTCTAGCAGACAGTAACAATCACTATCAAGCTTCCTCTGTATCCACTGTGCCTCTAGCAGACAGTAACAATCATTATCAAGCTTCCTCTGTATCCACTGTGCCTCTAGCAGACAGTAACAATCACTATCAAGCTTCCTCTGTATCCACTGTGCCTCTAGCAGACAGTAACAATCACTATCAAGCTTCCTCTGTATCCACTGTGCCTCTAGCAGACAGTAACAATCATTATCAAGCTTCCTCTGTGGGCTACCGGATTGAGAACTACACTGGTCATAAATCCCATAAGCCCCATTTCTCCAGTCACAGCCACATATATACAGGCAATAACAATTCACCTGAGTGATTTATATGCTGGGAAGTATTTACTAGAGCTATTTATAAACCAATAGTTTTCACCACAATTCAGCTTGGAGAGATAAGTTGGTGAAAAATCATTTTAGATCATCTAGAACTGGTTCAACAGGACACCTCAGAGGGGTGTTATATGGCAGCGGGTGAAGGGAGTGTGAAGAAATATTTGGCCAATAGGTGGCTGTGACTGGAGAAATGGGGGCTTATGTGTTTTGCGACCAGTGTACATGCATATCCAGATCAGCCTGTGCATCCGCACAGTCTGATCAGGATCTACACTGTTCACTATTCCATTAAAAAAACATACTTGTCACGCTTCTAACAAGCAATATAGATCGCTATCTGGCTACAGGAGTGTGCTATTTGATCAGGAGCTACACTGGTCACAAATCTCATAAGCCCCATTTCAGTATTCACAGCTACATATATGTTTGACTGATGGATTGATTGATTGACCGATGGGTTAGGGTTCTACATCCGTTCAGCAAGGTCACATACAGACGGGATTGCACCTGTATGGGCTAGCGTACCGCATAATCAGCACGAAAATTACAATACAAAGTTTTAAGTGCTGAAAGTATCCTGATCCAGGGCCAGGAAACCCATACTACACCGGATCACTTGACCCTAGTTGCGGGAAGTAACTCTGCAGAATACTCCCATATCGTCCGTACCCAGAGTTACAGTGCCCTTCATTGGTTTCCCCTGCAGAGTAGCTGATTCGTACTTTAGCTATTAATTATGGTACATTTTCTAGACTTATTCCACAGAAATGAAAGTCAGTATTATGAAATGAATATACATATATTTCAATAGCTCTGTCATAAATTTACAAATGTAGATTGCAGGTTGTGTAAATTTAAGCTAGAATCTAAAAATGACACTCAGTGCCAACCCAAATATGAATGTAAAATTTAAGAAAGGTGTTACTAACGCATACACATACTTACATATGTACGCACACACATAATACATGGACTAGCACTATATCCCCTCTTGTCTCTACGAGGGGATAATTACTCACCGATATATATAGATTAGTGGACAGAATTTTGCAATAGGTGTTACAAGTACATGAGTTGAGGTTGCCTGTTAAGAGTTACTTCCCTTACACCAAACACCAAACCATTCCAGACTTGAATTTTGTCTAAAACATCCTACTAGCATCCAACAGGTGTTAGCCAACAGTTGTTCTAAGTAACCCAGATATAAGTATAAGTTTGTATCAATTTTTGATGTACCACGATACAAATGTTGCAAATGTGTCTCTGCGACCAGTGTAGAACTCAATCAGCCTGCGCATCCATGCGCAGGCTGATTGAGGGTTACACTGTTAGAAATCTAGAAATCTAGAAACTGAAACATTCCTGGTGCTTGTAAACAAAATTTAGATTGAGGATAAAGAAGAAACGGTGTCGGTGGAGCACCAGGGCAATTCTGGTACAAACGGAAAATGGTGCAATTTTATCATGACTATATTTTACTCCCGGGTGCAATAATCGCTACAAGAAGATGCACATGGTGTATACATACGAACACCTGTGATACATGTTTACGCTGATCTGGTGAGAGATATCGGTGCTCTATGGCAAAAGCAATAAGTCCTAAGGTCTGTTCCACTCAAATCCGCCGATAGGTTTAGAAAAATTAAACATATCAAAGGTAATATTATCAACATTTTTATCCATCCTCAAAATTGTATAGTTTATGAAATTCTGTCAAATATTTTATTGTGATATTAAAAAAACATTTCGTCTATGGTAGTATAACATGGCGATAACCATAGATTTTTAACATTTGTGGACCGATTTTCAGAATGTAACATTTTTTTATAATTTCTGAGCTATTTAGAAATTACTATTTTGAAAAATATTACTTGGAATATACTTTCTTTTTTAAAACCATTAGTACCAGTATTTTAATTGGACAAAATTGATCGGGCGATTTTAAGTGGAATAGACAGTAGTAGATTTGAAAATACTGTTCAAAGTTTGATTCCTTGAAGGACACACAATTTTGTTAACAGAAATATAATTTTCTTTCTTATTTCAGTATGGAGGTATATGTTGTGACTTATTTGAGTTATTTTATTGGTGTTTAATGGCCAATCAACAGCTAAGGAGGTCATTTAAGGTCGGGCCAACGTGTTAGATCAAGTATTTAACCTGCTGTATTGTGTGGGGGGGGGAGGGGGGGGGGGGGGGGGGGGGGGGGGAATCCCAAAATCAGAACAGAATATTTACATAAAAAAATATATATATTCAGCCCTGACTCACTTGAACCATCTCATCAAGACCTAGGGGTCTGGGGCCACACTGGAGAAAACTTTGATGATGAAACAAGAGCTATAGAAATGCCGATCACACACACAATATTGGATACCAATTGGCCAACATTAACCGACATTCTCCGATTTGTAAAGGCTGGAATTCCCTTTAGTATACACAACAGGCGGCCATAACAACTGTGAACCAATTTAACAGGAAGAACTACCTATCTGCACCAATACATGTACAATGTTGTGTGGAACATGTAACTGAATTGTGGCTGTGACTGGAGAAATGGGGCTTATGGGATTTTTGACCAATGTAGCTCCACGTCAAATAGCAAACTCCTGTAGCCTGGTAACGATCTACATTGCTTGTTAGAAGCATGATGGGTGTTTCATTGATGGAATAGCGAACAGAATAGATCCTGATCAGATATTATTACAGTTCCTTTTATCAAATACATTCATGTATACCAGAGTAGTGTTCCCCCAGCCTATTTTAGCAGGGCGACGCACCATGCCCAATTTTTGTGGCACCATGTTCAAATGAGACATGCCATGTGATTTAGTACCTTCGGACATCTGCATAATTTTGTTAAATACATTTACAAAATTTAAAATATTTTTCATAAATAAAGTCAAAAGTTGACAAAATTTTGAGAGTACATGCAGAATATAATTCCACAATTTGTCGACTTTTGATGCCATTTACAGAAAATATTGTAAATTTTGTAAACGTATTTCATGAAATTATGCAGATGTCCAATGGTACAAAATCACATCTCATGTCTCAAATTTGATTGGTGGCACCATGCTGCCTAAAAAAATCAACCAAAATGATGTAATTTTAAAATAATATTTCAACTATTGTTTTGCAAGATGAATGTGCCCCTGTTTCAAAGTTTTACGCTCTAAATGTGCCCTTTTTTCTGGCCTTACCAGGCCCCGTATTAATCCTGGGGGGATAGTGAAATCTACAGTAGCAGCATGGGCGGGAAAACTATGGAGAAAGGTGCTCAGAACAGGTCTGTTTACAAACTACAATATATATTACACACAGAAGTTATTAACACAGAGGGTGTGTTACAGAACTCAAACCACATGTTCCCGTTATGATACAAGGAAACACATGTCTACAATAAAACTTGTATGGGGGTAAAATCCAATGATAATCTCTACTAGACCAGACTGTGAACTGTTTTTATTGCCCACAATAAAGTCAGTTTGACCAAGGTGTTATATGACAATGGTGAACTTATAGCATTATAAATGAGGTAAGTTTGTCAACAATACCCATGGCCCACTCAGGAAATGTTGCCAGTTTCTCTATGACTGAATGACACTTGTATGATTTTCACATACTCATACGATAATCGACAGACTGAAACAATGACTAGTAACATGTGATTAATGAATTTAATACTGTACACTGAACTGTGTATGCCATACGAATTTGCTGTAGTTCAAAGTGCTGTCTGACCAAGAAACCCCCTTTCTAAACCCTTAGACCGCTACACACAACAATTGTCGTCTGCTGTTGCTTTTATATATTGCCTTATTTCTCAATAACCAGATGGCCACGGCCCGCATGTCGAGCCCGCCGAGGCATTTAATGGTCTCAGAGTGTATTTATTTGAAGTTTAATGCCCAATAAGCATACAAAGTTTCAAGCAAATCTGACTTACGGTTACAGAGATAGTAGGTATGTGAAAACTTTAACGCTAATTTTGACAGAAACTTTAACGCAAACTTCTAAGTCATTTGACCTTGACCATGGGCACAGGGGCCGCATGATTAGGACACAGAATGAATATATGGATGATGACTAATAAGTATATGAAGTTTCAAGTCAATGTGAGTTCGGACTGCAGAGATATATGGTATTTAAAAACTTTAACGCAGATTTCGGAACGCAAACTTCTAAGTCATTTGACCCTGACCTTGGGCACAGGGGCCGCATGAGTGGGATACAGCATGAATATATGGATCATGACTAATAAGTATATGAAGTTTCAAGTCAATGTGACTTAGGACTGCAGAGATATAATGTTTTTGATTCATCATGATAAAATAGAAAATAAACAGAAGACAAAAATTAAGATAGCGGTGTAAGGGTTAAATATGTAGGGCAGAGCAGGATCTCACAAAGAACATTCCCTTTGTAAAGTATTTAACCTTCACCCAAGAAATGTAGGGCAGAGCAGTATCTGATAAAGAATATTCCCGTTGCAAATTATGCAGCTTTAACCCAAGAAATGTATGTCATGAATGGTGTCTGACCAAAATATTTCCTTTCCTAAGTATGTAAACTTGATCCATTAAATACAGATGAGTGTGGCGTTTCACACAACAGCCTTGGTTGATGAAGCACGTACTTTCCAAGTTTCAGTATGCTAGGGCAAGGAATACACACAATACAGGCCGGATTGATGACTGACTGGATAGGGTTTTGTGTCGGTTCAACCACACGGTCACATTTGTGGCCATGACTGGAGAAATGGGGCTTATAAGTTTTGCGACCAGTGTAGATCCAGAAGATCAGCCTGTGCATCCGCAGTCTGAACCACGATCTGCACTGTTCGTCATGCCATCAATGAAACACCCACAATGCTTCTAGCAAGCAATATAGATCATTATCAGGCTACAGGAGTGTGTTATTTCATCAAGAGCTGCATTGTACACAAATCACATAAGACCCATTTCTGCAGTTAGAGCCTCATATACAGATGGGAATATACCTTAATGGCAGAGAATTATAAATTCAGCACAGAAATTTACAATATCTGTCCAGTACTGAAATCACAATATCATGATATGGTGGAATCAAAGACCCTTACTACACCAGATCGATTGGCCCAACGTGTGAATCGTCTTTTAGAATTTATTCACACTGTACGGTGCGAGTAAAAAGATGGATTCACCATTGAGGTATGAATCCCATCTAGGACGTATGCACTGGTATAAGTGAAGTCTGGTAAGGATGGATTCACCATCGAGGTATGAATCCCATCTAGGAGGTATGCATTGGTATAAGTGAAGTCTGGTAAGGATGGATTCACCATTGAGGTATGAATCCCATCTAGGAGGTATGCACTGGTATATGTGAAGTCTGGTAAGGATGGATTCACCCTTGAGGTATGAATCCCATCTAGGACGTATGCACTGGTATATGTGAAGTCTGGTAAGGATGGATTCACCATCGAGGTATGAATCCCATCTAGGAGGTATGCACTGGTATATGTGAAGTCTGGTAAGGATGGATTCAAGAAAACATTGTTAATGTGAAATGCAGACTATCATAAGTTTGCACTTACAAACATTTTAGTCGTACAAAGTTTAGTGAAACGGCCCCCAGACATCTTCCATCACTAGGTTACTGGGTCAGCAGGAAGAGAAACTTGGCACCAATCGAACATCTCACACCCATATTTCAAATTAAACCAAATTGCTCCGCATGTTTTGATACAATCTGAATTATTATCAATCGCTACCACAACAGACGTGCATCTGCAATTAATATCTAGGGATTGAATGTGAAATAATATACTGGTACCGCATGGTCGATATTTGCCAAAATGCCAAAAATCATTTTAAAGGTACATGCCCACTCAGTACACACAAAATGTTCTTATATCAGAGACATCACATTTTCTGGCAAAATAAACATTCATTCACCATTACCCATGTATTGATTGGCATTATTATACATTTTATATCAGACATAAATTTCCACACTGATGTCAGGGGTGATAACCATGTTTCCTTAAAATGTTAACGGACATTACTATTTATTGTCTGTATTTATTTTTGGATGTGCAATGATCCTACTTTATAATCTGTCAAATATATTATTTAAATATGAAAATAGCCAGATTCGACCGCGAGTCACTATCAGTAAAAAAAATAAAATTACTAAATGATTATACATGTATATGCAATGCGGGCAGTTGTAATTTTTAGAACTGGTGGAATAGCAACACAATTATTCACTTATTTAATTCCTATAAAGAACATTGTGCCTACAGAGTGGACATGTAACTTTAAGTTGCAGGTAACTTCCAACCTCGATCACAAACAAGAGCTGTGCGAGTACAGCATAGCTCGACTTTGGTAGTTGACAGGATGCTCATTCATAGGTATCCGGCAAACTTTACCAACATGTATTTTCTTGTTTTGCAACAAAAGTATATATGTTGTTACCATTCATTGAACTATCTCAATGAGATGGTTCGGTTCAACTGAGTGGTTGTGTTGGTTGGTTGTGAAGGGTAAGTTTAACAGTGCAGTTCATCCTTGCCGGAATCACAATATCCCTGGTTTGGCCATCATGTACATTTTGGCTTTCTTGCCACTTGAGAGTTGAATAAAGTTATACCCATTATAAAAGTAAGAAGAATATTACTAATCATATTACTTTCAGGGAGTGTGGCTATGTGACTCTAGTGTGGTGAGGACCTGGCACCAGTAGCCGATTTCATCAACATTGCAAAGTACATGTATACTTATCTAGCAAAGTATACTTTGAGGGAATAATCATTTATTTTTCCCGAAATGCATTATGCCATATAGAACTAACGACTGCATATATGTGATGATTAAAAGTATGCAGAATTATTATACTGAATTTATTACATTATCACAGCCAAAATGGCTGTGATAATGTAATAAATTCAGAATAATAAAAATTAATAAATTTATCCTTAAATTAAAAGTTTCTCCCTCAAATTATAATTTGCTAGAAAAGTTTGCATTTGCAATGTTGGTGAAATAGGCTACAGGTCATGTTATTCTAATTTCAGGGCTGAATGTATATTTTTTCACCTGGATGCCAGTGCAGAGGGCAATGTGACAATATAAGCCCTCACTGTTGATCACATAGCCTAACAATGGATCTAAATTGGAAAATTATTTTCATATGATGGAACCTATGTTTTGGTGGTGGTTGCGACATACACTTCTGAGCATCTATAAAGAAAATATTTAGGATTTTCCACAAACACAACAGTGTTTCGTCAGCAGGAAATGGGTTCAGAATCAGGGCGCCGTTTCACTAAACTTTGTATGACTAAAATGTTCGTTTTTTATTAGTTGGTTTACAGATCCGCCGACCCGATTTTTTGACAATGTGGAAAAAAAAAAAAATTAATTTCCGATTTTTTTTTAGATTTTTTTTACCTCCGATCAAAAAAAAAAAAAAAAAAAAAAAACATTTTTTTTTTTTTGCTGTGCCTAGAAAAGTAAGTGGCGAAAACCGGATCTTAGCAGCAGCGACAACAACAACAACCTGCAAATGGATGATTCGATATGATTTGATATATCTCAGATTGAATGCAAAAATTCAAAACCTTAACACTCGGGTAAATGGCCTATATTTTCTGTTTTCTTGCTCCGATGTGCTTCATATTTCATGTATGCGTTCTTCCTAGGGTCCTCTACCCGCCCTGCCACAAATCCACACTCGTGCCACCCCCACTGATATTGTGCCACCCCCACTGATATTCGTTTCAACTATATCGCCGCTTCGTTGTCTTGTATTTAATTATACCAGATACGGTATTAATATGTACGCATTACATTACGCAACCCATTCACAGTGATCAACATTCAACAGTATGTGAATATGAAACTGAGTTGCTATGTAGAATATAAAGAAACTTGCTGAACCGACTCCCTACATTAACCGACAAACTCTTGGTCCGAGACGATGCCGGTTAACACTAGTTTCACTCTATCACAATCACTGGCCTTTTTGTTTTTTACCGACCACAAACCGACCCAACCATGAGCCTTAAAAAGGTGAACCGACCCAACCATGTGCCTTAAAAAGGTGATTTTTATGGTGTTCGGACCGTCCGTCTGTCCGTCACACGTTCGGTTAACCACTTCGTAACAGTTTCTCAAACCGGCCATATCTTCTACATAAGTTGCTCAAGTTCTTCAATATTTCAACACATCATTCATTGGTATGTGTGCTATACCTGCCTTGTCATACTTTATATTACCTTGACCTTTTGACCTTCACAGGGCTGCTGAAAGGACTTAGCAATTTTGGTTAACCAGTTTGTCACAGTTTCTCAAACTGGCCATAGCATCTACATAAGTTGCTTAACTGCTTCAATCCATACTTCATTCATTTGCATGTATGCTACACCTGCCTTGCCATACTACATATGACCTTCACCCTTTGACTTAACACTTTTGGTTCACCCGTTTGTCAGTTTCTTCAATATGCCGCCGGTGGCATCCGCGTTCGACAGACTTTTTTATTTCCTTGACCGACCCAAAAAGAATAAAAAAATTGAAAAAACTTTTTTTATTTTTATTTTTTTCCGACCGACCGACCGACCCGATCTCGCGGAAAAAAAATCCGTAAACCAACAAATAAAAAAAAACTGGCCTAAGTGCAAAATTATGATGGTCTGTAAATTTCACATTAACAATGTGTTCTTGTAAACAATTATTGGATTTACATTTATTGAGCATAGGCTGCATAAGCAGCCTATGCTCAATAAATGTAAATCCATAAATTGAAATTTCCAGATGATCCTAAATTTGCACTTACGAACATTTTAATCGAACAAAGTTTAGTGAAACGGGCCCCGAGGGCTGCATGTCGACGATTTCACAAGCGCTACCACGCAGTTTTGACAAAATACACCTCCCAGGTAGAAAGCTTTTGCTGTGCCAGTATAAAGGGTGACACATCAATGAACGGTCACTAGTGAAATCTGAGTCATAGGTAACACTGTGATACACGTGTTCTCATATGTGGCTGTAACCGGAGAAACAGGACTTATGAGATTTGAGACCATTGTACCTCCTGATTAAATAGCTCACTCCTGTAGCCTGGTAACTATATGATCTAGATTGTTTGTTACAAGTATGACGGTGTTTCATTAATGGAATGGCAAACATGAAAGTGAATGGGTTTAATGTCCCAGCAACAGTTAAGATCATATTGAGATGAGACCACAGTTTAAAGTCTCATCCAACAGATCAGTGGGATGGAAATACTATGTATATATTTTACATAGTATTTCCACAGATTGGTGAACGGTGCCGACCCGGATCAGACTGTACGGATGCACCGGATGAACTGAATCTACACTGATTGCAAAACCATTAAGCCTCATTTCTGCAATTACAGAACACAAATTAGTAAAATATATTAATATCAAATTCACTAACCATGACAAAATAGTTCCCAACAGTTGGCGACACTATCAAATTTCAGGGAATTTTGTTAAGTGTTGGAAATGATATAAAGAACGAAGAATGATGTAACCGCAGGACGCAGTATCGTTTATAGGTGTTACATGAAACAGTAGCCCCAATGTTGTTCAACAATCACTCATACCATACTAATAACGCTGACTCACTCAAACAAGGATGCCAAAAAGTTACCCAACGTGTGCAAACCACAAATATTAAATAATGGCTTCCCCTGAATCATTAGGTCACAGGAAACTGGCTGTTGGTATACATGATGAATATTTATGGGCCGCCCGCTGTCCTTGTCAAAATTATTCCTTGGAATTAAAGTGCAAAAATCATTCATTCCATCACATCATAGGAACATCTAAGGAATCCTAGGAATATTTTGATTTTAACATTCCTAGGTATGCTTTAAGTTGGGATTCCTAAGAAATTCCTAGGAATAACTTGTTAATTAAAATCCCAGAAATCCCAGTTGCTAGGAATTTTATCAGTCTGTGGGAATATTCTAGAATGCTAGGAATTTACACATTACAAATTTCCTAAATGTCCCAAGTCTGAGGAGTTTCATCTTGTGTTATGGAAATTTAGAGAATGTTAGTAATATTGGTGGTTCTTGAATGTGTACCCTTATGATTCTCACTGAAATTACCATTTGAGATATCAATGTAGACTTTCACTGAAATGTCAGGGAATTATTAACCTCCAAGACACAGACAGACACATGTATGATTATGCACACACATATGCGTCGGAACAATGCTCTTGTAGTCTTTGTGGCTGCAGAGAGATCGAGGCGAAAAATAAGCGCCTGAATTACAGACATGCAACAACAACAACAAGAGCTGTAGGAGAACAGCATAGCTCGACTACGAGGGTTGTCGATGTACACATAGCTTGACAAAGAAGGTGGCTGCGGCCTGCATAAAAACCTTAACCAAGGTTGACTAAAAACATTAACCAAGGGATTATTGATGTACTCACTAGGAGATAAAAAGTTTTCCAAGTATGGTTGCTGTAGGCCCAGGAGTATTCCATATACAAGCTTGACTAAAAACCGTAACCAAGGGGAGATAACTAAGTAATCCAAGGATAAAAGTAGGTCAAGGTCAAATATAGGTCAGGGATTATTGATGTACATCATTAGGATATGAAGTTGTCCAAGTATGGTTGATGTAGGCCCAGAAGTATTCCATATACAAGCTTGACTATAAACATTAACCAAGTAATTGAAGGTTAAATGTAGGTGAAGGTAAAATAAAGGTCAGGGGTTATTGATGTACATCCCTATGAGAAAAAGTTATCCAAGTATGGTGTCTGTATGCACAATAGTATTCCATCTACAAGCTTGACTAAAAACCTTAACCAACGTTGAGTAACTAGATGGCCGCGGCCTGCATGTCGCGCCTTGTGGCGAGGCATGGACACTAAAAAAAAAGATATAGTATAACGAAAAACTTTAACCAAAAAACTTAAGCAAAAACTTTAACCGGACACACGTACGTACGTACGACAAAGTGCCGACTATATCGCGCTTTCCGCAAGCGGGCGCGAAAAAAACATTTAACCAAAAACTTCAAAGTAATTTGACCTTGACATTGGGCACAGGGGCCGCACGGGAGGGGAGTAGAATGAAAATATAGATGATGATAAACACCCATGTGAAGTTTCAAGGTAATGGGCAAAGCAGTTGCAGAGATATAGTATAACGAACAAATTTAACCAAAAAACGTAACCAAAAACTTTAACCAAAAAACTTAACCAAAAAACTTAACCAAAAACTTTTAACCAAAAAACTTAACCAAAAACTTCAAAGTAATTTGACCTTGACATTGGGCACAGGGGCCGCACGGGAGTAGAATGAAAATATAGATGATGATAAACACCCATGTGAAGTTTTCAAGGTAATGGGCAAAGCAGTTGCAGAGATATAGTATAACGAAAAACTTTAACCAAAAAACTTAACCAAAAACTTTAACCAAAAAACTTAACCAAAAACTTAACCAAAAACTTTTAACCAAAAGACTTAACGAAAAACTTCAAAGTAATTTGACCTTGACATTGGGCACAGGGGCCGCACGGGAGGGGGGTAGAATGAAAATATAGATGATGATAAACACCCATGTGAAGTTTTCAAGGTAATGGGCAAAGCAGTTGCAGAGATATAGTATAACGAAAAACTTTAACCAAAAAACTTAACCAAACAACTTAACCAAAAACTTTAACCGGACACACGTACGTACGTACGCCAAAGTGCCGACTATATCGCGCTTTCCGCAAGCGGGCGCGACAAAAACCTTAACCAAAGTAATTTAAGGTTAAATGTAGGTCAAGGTCAAATATAGGTCAGGGGTTGTTGATGTACATCACTAGGAGATGAAGATGTCCAAGTATGGTTGGTGTAGGGCCATGAGTATTCCATCTACAAGCTTGACTAAAAACCTTAACCAAAGAGAATTAAGTAAGTAATTCAAGAGGAAATGTAGGTCAAGGTCAAACATAGATCAGGGGTTATTGATGTACATCACTATGACAAAAGGTTGTCCAAGTATGGTGTATGTATGCACAATAGTATTCCATGTACAAGCTTGAGTAAAAAGCTTAACCAAGGTCGAGTAAAAACCTTAACCAAGGGGAATTAACTAAGTAATTCAAGGTTAAATGTAGGTCAAGGTCAAATATAGGTCAGGGGTTGTTGATGTACATCACTAGGAGATGAAGTTGTCCAAGTATGGTTGGTGTAGGGCCATGAGTATTCCATCTACAAGCTTGACTAAAAACCTTACCCAAGGGGAAATAACTAAGTAATTCAAGGTTAAAAGTAGGTCAAGGTCAAATATAGGTCAGGGATTATTGATGTACATCACTAGGAGATGAAGTTGTTCAAGTATGGTTGGTGTAGGGCCATGAGTATTCTATCTACAAGCTTGACTAAAAACCTTAACCAAAGAGAATTAAGCAAGTAATTCAAGAGGAAATGTAGGTCAAGGTCAAATATAGATCAGGGGTTATTGATGTACATCACTATGACAAAAGGTTGTCCAAGTATGGTGTCTGTATGCACAATAGTATTCCATGTACAAGCTTGAGTAAAAAAGCTTAACCAAGGTCGAGTAAAAAACCTTAACCAAGGGAATTAATACTAAGTAATTCAAGGTTAAATGTAGGTCAAGGTCAAATATAGGTCGGGGTTGTTGATGTACATCACTAGGAGATGAAGTTGTCCAAGTATGGTTGGTGTAGGGCCAGGAGTATTCCATCTACAAGCTTGACTAAAAACATTAACCAAGGGGAATTAAGTAAGTAATTCAAGAGGAAATGTAGGTCAAGGTCAAATATAGACCAGGGGTTGTTGATGTACATCACTAGGAGATGAAGTTTGAAGTTGTCCAAGTATGGTGGGTGTAGGGCCAGTAGTATTCCATATAGAAGGTTGACTAAAAACCTTAACCAAAATGAATTAAGTAAGTCATTGAAGAGGAAATGCAGGTCAAGGTCAAATATAGATCAGGGGTTATTGATGTACATACCTATGAGAAAAGGTTGTCAAAGTATGGTGTCTGGATGCACAATAGTATTCAATGTACAAGCTTGAAAAAAAAACCTTAACCAAGGTTGACTAAAAACCTTAACCAAGGGGAATTAAGTAAGTAATTCAAGAGGAAATGTAGGTCAAGGTCAAATATAGATGAGGGGTTATTGATGTGCATCACTAGGAGATGAAGTTGTCCAAGTATGGTGGGTGTAGGGCCAGTAGTATTGCATATACAAGCTTGACTAAAAACCTTAACCAAGGGGAATTAACCAAGTAATTCAAGAGGAAATGTAGGTGAAGGTCAAATATAGATCAGGGGTTATTGATGTACATCACTAGGAGATGAAGTTGTCCAAGTATGGTGGGTGTAGGGCCAGTAGTATTCCATATACAAGCTTGACTAAAAACCTTAACCAAGGCGTGACGTGACGGTGACGGTGACGCCGACGCCGGGGTGACAACATAAGCTCTACTTATTCTTCGAATAGTCGAGCTAAAAACTAGAAGTTAAGATGCCACATGGTTGAAATTATTTAGGATTTAAACATGAATTACTTCAATATGTAAGTCAACAATCAAACCAGTAAAATATTTCACAAGCAATGAACTAGACTCGTAGAAAGGATTAAAACTAGTCTGTGTATCATTTAAATCTAATAAGAAAATTTTGAGTTCCTCAATTATGAAAAAACTAACCAGTAACCAACTGGATCCAGTAACCAACGTATGCGATATTGGACTCGCATTCTATCACTTTCCAGTGTTAAAGATACAATACAATTACAAATCAAAAGACAGGCATAATAATACAAACTGGATAAAAGACTGACACACATACTGTGACTGACAGACACTTGACGATTGATTAATTGTTGCACACAACCAAACTACAGTAAGAGATTTCATAAACGTATTGCTGCCTATCTATCTATCTATTTCTATATTCTATCTATATATTTTCAAGGTCATATATATTAAGGAAACCAATAGAATCTGTTTTGGTCACACATCATCTACATCTGCATTATCTGGGCATTTACAAATTTAGCATATTTATGTTCAATCAATCTGTCCCACACTATTATTGTTAAAGCCCACTTGTGGAGAGCTAGACATACATGTAGTCATCATAACAAAGTCAGGGTGTTTATATGTGCGTGTGTCCGACAATCTGTTGTTGTTGTTTTATCTATCTCTCTACATGCTGGCTGCAGCATTCTCATTCTTGGAACATTATGAACCAGCATAGATTTTGATGTGACAACAAAAATCCTGGCGAGGAGCAATAATTAAGTTAAAACACAGCTCCAGTTAATGTGCGTAATTTTATCAACTTTAGGGGAAATTTGGTTATTTCTCCACCAAAAATAGAATTTTGGGAGTGCTTTAGAATCGTCTCATTGACACGATTCTAAAGCACTCCCAAACTGCCATTTTTAGTGAAGAAATAAGAAAAGTACCCTGAAAATTTGGTAAAATTACACATTTTAACTGGAGCTCTAGTTTAAAGCCGCTGAATCGTGGAGAAAGATCAAATAGTGTGAATTTTACTACATATGTTCATACATGTGTATCGTGATTTCTGAACATCTATGATATATTTAGAAAAGGCATAGATGGAAACTATTTTTTTAAATGTTAATAATATTGAACAAGAGTGCCGCAAGTCACAAAATACGCCCCTCGAATATGTGCCAGACAGCGAAGATGCAGAAATGTGAAGCTATCACCAAGGCAAGAAACATTAATGAGAATTTGAAAGTCTATAGCATTATTTCTTCATCTCGTTGTGCTAAACATGTATACTAATTTAGGCAGAGATAGAAAGGCAGAGATAGAAAAGTAGAGTGTAAAGTAGAACTGATAGGGAATTGGATACAATAATGAAGAAAAAATTGCAAAGTTAAAAAGGTGATATTTTTGTTAAAAAATATGTTTTCGGCATAAAAACACCAAGGTGCACATATTCAATATGTGTAGAAGACGTGTGTAAAGTTTCAGATCGATCGACTGAACGGTTTCGGAGGAGTTGTGTACACAAACTATGCACTTTTTCTTCAGCCGCCCGCCCGCCATGCGGTAAAACATAATACGTACCGATTTTTTTAAAAACGGTCGTATAAAAATTATAACTGCTTATCATTCTCGCCATTTAATTGCTTCACCACGAACATCTTTTGGCAATTTGAAGTGTGTTTCGTCTCTATTTCTGCTTGTTTACTGGTATAGCGATTGTATTGGCTTTGTAGAGTATACATGTAGACTCCATAACATCATCATTTCAATTAAATGTACGGAAAATTTTATGACTTCGCCATTTGCTTTCAAATAAACGCCATTTGCCTAACCAGTTGAACTTTTCGGAGTTCTGGCTACATGCAGTGGAGTTGTACGGAGTAAAATGGTGCAATTTTATATAGTTGTGTTTAAATTTAAATGTACTTTTCTTTTTGTTAACATCCTAGCTATGAGTGTGCAGCATAGCTGTGTTTAATTTCAGTGGCATTCCACCGGTAAATTTTGACGATATTTCATAGGCATACCAGTGAAATTCCACCGGTATTTCATTGGAAGTCCACCGGTATTTCACAGGAATTCCACCGGTAAATTTCGATGGTATTTCACAGGAATTCCAGTGGAATACCACTGGTAATTCCAGTGGAATTCCCGTGAAATACCGTCAATACCAGTGATTATTTTCACTAGGGATCAGAAGGCCGAAAATGTACATGAGGGCCAAACCATGTAAGTTGGCATTTACAAAGGAAAAAACCCACTATGTACGTCTTGTAAGAATGTCCATATGTTCCCGAAAATGTAACGTTCTGGTAAATAGAAAAACTGTTTTCCTTCATGGACCCAAGGTCACTGCTAAAAAATATATTTTACTGTCAAATATGCCAGTGGGGGGGGGGGGGGGGGGGGGGGGGGGGGGGGGGGGGGGGGGGGGGGGCATTCGTGTAGATCCCCATGCATGGACATTTGTAGTTAAAAATCATGGAATTCTTAAGATCCTACAAGTATACTGTCTATTGTGTTTATTAAAAATCTAAAGAACTGTGATTCCTAGGAAACCAAGGTAATTCCATGGTCTTTCCAAGATATTCCTGTTTCAATACCAGCAAGGAATCCTAGGATTTTCCTAGGTTAAATAAAGAACTGGGATTCCTAGGAAAACAAGGTAATTACATGGTCTTAGTTCCTAGGTCCTAGGAATCCCAAGATATTCCTGTTTCAATACCAGCAAGGAATCCTAGGATTTTCCTAGGTTCCCATGTATCGTTTGAGGCCGAGATTCTTAGGATATTCCTAGGATATTCCTAACAAGTTTTGACAAGGGTGAGAAAAGGTACCTTACACAGTTTGTAATAAGTATAGATCCTGAACATCTTGGATTGTCATGTTGCCTGAATTGGTTCTAATCGTCTCGATGACGACAACTAGGCTATATCCGTGATTGATGGCAAACAGCGTAGCCCCAGATCAGACTGCGGATGCACAGTCTGATCTGGGGCTACGCTGGTTGCAAACATCTTAAGGTCCCTTTTCTCAGCTGGTGGCCCTTATGACCGACTAGGCTTATTGAGGTTTTGGCTAGTGTAGTGTCTGATCATGTACCTCACATGTACTGCCTGGTACAATCTGTTTAATTACAAGTATCAAGAATGTTCCCGAAACCCAATTACGACCTAAATAAATGGATGTCCAGACTGATCTGGGGCTACACTGACGGCCACTCAACAGGCCCCTTTTACTACGGTTGATCACATTTCTTAACCTGTGCCTGTGAAAATGCTCCTCGTTGTGAATGCGATCGGTGCAGACCCTGATCACTTGCACTTACACATAAATACTATGATGAATCAATGTTGTGCCTAGAGCGAGCCGAGCCCAGGGCACATTTTCACACATCAAATTGCCCATGTCCCTTAAATTACAATAATCTCCTATTGACCTATAATGGAGAAGGGGCCCAAAACATGTAATTGTCCCCTTGGAACTGGGGCCTGCACACAACACTGATAAATCAATAATATACTAGTAATGACACTGTGAGTAAGAACCGGGTAGTCGTGCTACATTCAAGCTACATTGCATATTTCGTAAGAGCGTTATTCAAATGCTTAACCTAGTTTGCAACCATTCAACCGATATTATTTTTGAAAATAAATGTCACAGAAAGTTGACAAAAACAGGAGAGCGGAATACGATTCCACATGAGCTCTGAGATTTTTTTGTATAGACTTTCGATATCATTTATGGAAAATATTATTATTAAAATTATGGTGATGCAATGAGGGAGGTACATGTAATACCACAGTGTAGGCTCATATGAAACCACGATTACTCATTGCACGTGGTACATACATGCGCAGGAATGGTACATAGTCTCCCACCTCTGACATCAGCAGAATCTTGTGGGTTGGCAGAGCTCCAGTTAAGGTGCGTAATTTGGAGGTAAATTTCTTATTTCTCCATCAAAAATGGCAAGTTGGGAGTGCTTTAGAATTTTCTCAATGAGACGATTCTAAAAGACTCCCAACTTGCCATTTTTGATGAAGAAATAACAAAATGTCACCCAAAGTTGGTCAAATTACGCACCTTAACTGGAGCTCTGGGTTGGGCACGCCCCCTTGGAAATGATTGCCCGTAACCACAGTTTGCCATTTAGATATTTGCTCACAGGCGTTTGTGGTTGCATTTTGCATTAAAATTATGATATAATCGTGATATAATCAGGATATAATGATAATATAATGGTGGTATGCTTTGGTGCAAAGAAATCTATCTACAATTGGGATTGTGCAAAGAAATCTATCTACAATTGGGAATTTTTCCTCACAATTTTTCTATTGAATCACTGCCATGGAATCTGTTCGCGGTTGTCAAAATGTGCATTCGGGCCATCTCTTGATGACCTTTTGACATATGCAACCAGCGTAGGCCCTGATCAGACTGCGCAATTGTGCAGTCTGATCAGGGCATACATTGTTCGCTATTCAGTCAATTAAGTATACATGTTGCAATCAGTAAAATTAGATTATTGTGCGACGCTGTCACGAGGATCGGGATCTATTTCTTTTTGAAATGCTATACTATCCTGAGAGTGGTATGTTAATTTATACCCATATCTGAAACAATGATCTCCTGTGATCCATTCAACACTAACAATAGAGGGCTGCACATTCTTAACTCAAAAACCAGGTGTTATATGTGGCTGTGACTGGAGAAATGGGTCTTATGGATCTTGCGACCAGTGTAGATCCAGATCAGCCTGCGCATTCGCGCAGTCTGATCAGGATCTGCACTGTTCGCCATTCCATCAATGAAACACCCGGCATGCTTCTAACAAGTTATCGGTATCAGCCTACAGGGGCGTGCTATTTGATCAGGAGCTGCACTGGTCACAAATCCCATAAGCCTCATTTCTATAGTCACAGCCACATATCTAGATACTGAAATGCACCAACAGGACATGGAAAATGATTTCAAAGGTTTACAGATAAAGAATTTTCCAATTCTCCTGATTGCAAAGGTTTGCAAGTAAAGTATTTACATACAATAACAGACATTTAGACATTATTGCAGTGACACCACATGTGTGAAATGATGAGCTACAACAATCTTTTTAATGAATTACTAATATCTGAAGGTTCTCTCTCTTTAGCTGGCCAAGAAGTTGTATCACAATTCTCACGTATACCCCCGGCCACCGCCTGGACGGACAAAAAAAAAACAAGAGGGCCATAATGGCCCTAATTCGCTCACCTGACTCCATGAACACCAGAGGAGAATGTGACATTGAGTTCATGTGTTTTAAAAAAATTGTGCTATTTTTAGATGGCGGTCATCTTGGATTAAGCAATGACTCATTTTACCAAATCTGAAAATACTTCACCCAAGGATCTTAACTTACTATGAAGTTTGGCCATCATCGGCCATGTGGTTTCTGAGAAAAAGACATTCAAAATCTCGAATAAATGACCTTTTGGCGGCCATCATGGATGACATAATCATCCGATTCCAACAAATATTGCACCAGAGCAATCGCCTCATCGATACCTTCAATTTGATATATGACATTAGCATATTCGGTCAAAAATAAAATTTGACCCCACGGGCCACGCCCATTTTTGACCCTGGGGTAACCATTTTCACAAATTTGAAAGAGCATTGTATATCAATCATTCCTACCAAGTTTCAACGCCAGCGGTTCATGAGAAGAAGATTTAAGAAGTTGTGCTATTTTTAGACGGTGGCCATCTTGGATTAGCGACGACCTCCATTTTAACAAATCTGAAAAGGCTTCACCCATGGACCATAACTTTTAAGTTTGGCCACCATGGGCCAAGCGGTTCATGTGAAGAAGAATTTTGAAATCTTTAATAAAAGAACGACCTTTTGACCTTTCGGCGGCCATCTTGGATGACCTAACCATCCGATTTCGACAAAAAATGCACCAGAGTGATCGCCTCGTTGATACCTTCAAATTGATATATGACATGACCATATGTGTTAAAAATAAAATTTGACCCCAATTTGACCCCAACGGGCCACGCCTATTTTTGACCCCGGGGTCACCATTTTAATTCCTTTCAAAGAGCATTGTACATCGCTCATTCCTACCAAGTTTTGTCGAAATCCAGCTAGCGGTTCATGAGAAGATTTTTTAAGAATTTATGCTATTTTTAGACGGCGGCCATCTTGGATTAGCGATGACCTCCATTTTAACAAATCTGAAAATACTTCACCCATGGACCATAACTTTTAAGTTTGGCTACCATGGGCCAAGCGGTTCATGTGAAGAAGAATTTTGAAATCTCTAATAAAAGAACAACCTTTTGACCTTTCGGCGGCCATCTTGGATAGCCTAACCATCCGATTTCGACAAAAAATGCACCAGAGTGATCCCTTCAATTTGATATATGACAAGACCATATTTGGTCAAAAATTTGACCCCACGGGCCACGCCCAATTTTGACCCTGGGGTCACCATTTTAACAACTTTGAAAGAGCATTGTACATCGATCATTTCTAGCAAGTTTCGTCGAAATCCGGCTAGCGGTTCAGGAGAAGAAGATTTTTTAAGAATTTATGCTATTTTTAGATGGTGGCCATCTTGGATTAGCGATGACCTCCATTTTAACAAATCTGAAAAGGCTTCACCCATGGACCATAACTTTTAAGTTTGGCTACCATGGGCCAAGCGGTTCATGTGAAGAAGAATTTTGAAATCTCTAATAAAAGAACGACCTTTTGACCTTTCGGCGGCCATCTTGGATGGCACCAGAGTGATCGACTCGTTGATACCTTCAATTTGATATATGACAAGACCATATTTGGTCAAGAATAAAATTTGACCCCAATTTGACCCCACGGGCCACGCCCATTTTTGACCCCAGGGTCACTATTTTAACAACTTTGAAAGAGCATTGTACATCGATCAGTCCTACCAAGTTTTGTCGAAATCCGGTCGGCGGTTCTTGAGAAGAAGATTTTTGAAGAATTTGTGCTATTTTTAGATGGCGGCCATCTTGGATTACGTAATGATGTAATTTTAACAATTTTGTAATCCCCCTACCTAAGGACCATGACCATGAAGTTTGGTGACTATAGGCCCAATGGTTACCGAGGAGAAGACATTTGAAAATGTTCACGGACGACGACGACGACGGACGACGGACGACGGACACATTGCGGTAACAATGGCTCACATGAGCTTCGCTCAGGTGAGCTAAAAAAAGAAAATATTTAAAAAAAATTGTAATTTGACCTTGGACATGAAGGCCGCATGGATGTGGTATGGAATGAAAATATGGATGATCATAAGCAAGTATATCAAGTTTGAAGTCAATCCGACTCACCGTTGCAGAAATAATAAAGTACCACGACGCGGCGGGCGGTGCGGGCGCGGGCGGCGGCGGGCGGGCGGGCGGGCGGCGGTTGGGCGGTCGGACGGACGGCCCACCAATAGTGAAGGGGCCATTTCCATTGTTCTAGATCAAAGAGATGGCCCCTTGTAATGAATAGAATAAGGGGCCACACTGATTAAATCAAAGGATTCTTTTGTGTTAGGCTCCGCCCCATGGCCCCTTCTACACCCTTGGTTGCTCGAACGGACGGACGGACGGACGTTCTTACAGTACTATACTTATGTGGCTCATCACATGTTAAATATTAGCCACATAAAACGATTTTTAGCCACATAAAACGATTTTTTAGGTGGCTAATTGTAACCAACCCTATCCTTTACCAAGTCCATAACCCTGTGGGGCTAGCCACATAAGTACCCTAATGTGTGCCCGGTAAGACGGACGGTAAGACGGACGGACGAACGGACACGGACGGACGGACAAACGGAAGGACGGAATTACGAAAACTTTGTATGCCGGGGTATAATTAAGACAAACTGGTAATATGAACAGTACATAGTTCACATGAAATTACACTAATTCGCAGACAGAATGGTAGAATGTCAGTTTAACCCATTCCATGTACAATTCTGATTTACAGGTATCAAAAGTGATTTTCTTCAATCTCAATATAAAATTTATGATGCCAAAATAATTTCACTGTGTGAAATGGGTTAATGACAAGTATTAATCATGCGCTAATGCCTGTTGGCTCCTGATTACAAATTGGCTCATAGATCTGGATCTACCAAGAACAGGGTCATGACATACTGTAATAACCCGAAGTCTGCAGTGCAGACACCATTTGTTTTCGGAAACAAATTGTATCCAAATACAGTCGAACCTGTGAACGGCCGGCCAAGGGAAATGACCAAAGTGGCCATTGTTGACAGGTTTTGCATTCTATTGTAATCTATATGCATGCATAGAAAACATCTTAGCTGTATACTTCCACCTGGCTATTTCACGATCGCGGAGTAGATCTGCTTTTTATCAATTAAAAATTGCATACAAATGGCAAAAATTAAATTTATTTTGTTACGTCATCTTATTTTCTTGTTATTGTTTTTGAACCCAGCCTTGCTTTGGAAATTATATACAAAGGGGAGTAATTATCTTCATGATAAGTACATCCTGCGGCTTGCTTTGGTGCACCATTAGCTTGTCGTAATCACATATAGTATTTTACTTTCTTATTCTCAATTTCATGCCATCATTTGATATTAATAACGGTCATATAGTCTTTATTAAAACGATAGCCTATGTGGCGCGGTCTGTGAAAACCGCAATTTTTTTGTACCAAAAACATTTCATTAAATGTGTCAAGTCGAGTAACCCACGCAAGATAGGTGTCCAAACCGGCAGAGAACACCAGGCTTATTTGCTTTCTGTCCAATGTATATCCTGATCAAGCCCGAATATTTAAGCAACCTATGACAAATTGGCATTGTCTGCTGACATAATTATTGATGTATTTAATTAGAGATTGGCGAACATTTGTAAACCATGGGCAGACTACGCAAATCCACCACCTGGTCTGGCCGCTAATGCAATAAGCCAAGATTTGTCAGAGATAGAGACCAAATTCACATAAATGGAAAATTATTTCTAATTTTAGTTTTTATTATTCATACTCACCTGAATAGTTGCAAACAGATAGGTTGCTATGAAATCAAACAGATAGGTTGCTATGAAATCGTCCTAATAATAAAAATCTGCCTACTCTAATCACTCAAATAACCCACCATAGACCATTCCGCCAATTGGCTAGTCCGCTATTTAAACTCCTCCTATTTAAACTCCTCCATTATTGTTAGGTATACAGCTTCAAAAAGTTAATCATTTCCATATGGAAATGAAACTGCTAGTAAAATAGCCTGAAGTATACTAAGTAGGGAGAAGATAAAACCATCAAGCGGGGACGGGAGGAGGGTCTACCTTACCATTCAGGTGAGTATGAATAATAAAAACTAAAATTAGAAATAATTTTCCATTTTTATGTCTTCAAACTAACCTGAATGGTTGCAAGAATTCGTAGTGATGGTGGGAGGTATTCTCACTACTCATACTCGACAGGAATGGTAAGGCAGATTAAAAACCCTCAAAACAGACAAAAATATTTGGCCTAGGTACAAACTTGGGTGTTACCTATACAGTGCGACCCCGTTAGTACACGCTTCACTATAACACGAATTCGGTTAGTACACGGTTGTGCCTTGGCCCCCAAATTTTTTTCCTATTTGTATATCAAAATCGTGTTAAATTTGTAACACGACTATTGTTAGAAATCGTGTTAAATTTGCGATTCTTTCCCAAATTAGACCCAAAATGGACGATTTTTTTTTATGGGCGCATAGCCTCCTTTTATCTCACCGATGTGAATGTGCAGCTGATCACGTTTGCACATTTCGTAAATTAATCCGAGCAAACTGGGAATAAGATCAGTAAGACCAGTAACAAAGCAGTGCTAATTGTTATGTGCTCGATTTCATTTTTCCGGCATGCGTTCGCGCTCACCATTGGTGGAATATTAATTAGGTGTAAAGGCTGACCAATCGGAGATCGCGTATCAGTCGCGCAGATTAACTCGACCCAGATTAAAACTAAATTGTTAAGCACTGCCCACGCCCCCGGCGCATGTACACACATGTGTACGTGACAACTGGCCTTGTTTCGCTACTTCATAATTGAGCCAGTGCATGAGATAATCAACTTTATTATTATTACGGTACTGAGATTTTCGACCGAGAATGATTTGACTTTTTTCTGCAAATATATCGGAAAGGTTGATAACATTTTCAGAGCAAATGCGTATTAATTACTAATTTAATATTCGTCAACATTCGATATCGTTTACAGAAAATGTACACTATTATCAGATTCATCTTCGTCGAAAATCTCGCGTGATAAGCCTGATTACCTCATGAACTGGCACAATATTATAACACGTCTGGCAAAACATGTCTAGACAGGTCTGTACTCAAACCCACAGGTGGAATAGTCGGACGTGTGACACAAAGAAAATGACCATTACAAAAATATCCATTACCCCACCCACCCACTTGATCTCGTTCTATTATTAACGTCATGTACAGTACGATACCAGGGTGGGTGGGATAATGGGATTTTTTTAATAGGCAGGATTTATTTTCGTGTCATAGGTCAGAGTCTTCCACCTGTGCTCACCATATGAGTAAACACAGATTGCAACGCACGAGCTTGTCCGTGATGTTGCAGCTGATGGAACAGGATATCGGTCATTGGGTCATTGCGTCATCATTACTACACTTTTTTCTACACGCGTTTACAATAATGGATTGCACGGACCTGCGTAGATCTACATTCTACATGAACATGATGAATAAATAAAACATGACGTTAACAATTCTTGGATTCAATATATTTATTATATGCGAAGATAACAGTGAAAACATATGGCATTTTATAGGCATTGGCGACGTCGTTCATTCACAGTCACAGTGTACAGTGTACATGTATTTTTTGTTGACATTATGATGCGTCTTGGGCGAGAACGGATATAGCACGGTTCGGATAAGCAACACGGAAGGTTGTATGTCGCCGGACTTCCGTGTACTAACGGGGTCGCACTGTATAGTAATAACATGGTCTCACCCTAGAATCATAGGGGCGCCCAAAGCGGGCCCCCCCCCCTTTTCTACGAAAGTAGAAGAGAGGTGGATAAAGACAAGCACCACCACGCTAGTCTCGTAGACTGACTCGTAGACTCCAACCTGCTATACTTGGTTAGAACGCCGGAGAATACTCATGGTATAGCTGCTGCTACCAGACGAAGCCCTGGCGAATGTAATCGCCCGGCATTTCACACGCAATAGCTCAACTGAGATAAACTCAAAGTCTATACATAGTCTCATGACGACACATGACTCGTACATATCGAAGAAACACAGTATAAAATACGCCCTAAGCACTAAGGTCATCCTAACAAGCAAGTGCTGAGGAGTTAAACTGGCCCTAAAGCCAGATCAAAACCTATACCAGGGTTTGACACTAACTTTTGGCCCAGGGATTCCGCAGCATGGACATCCCTATTGTTACATTATGTTGAATGGGATTTTCTTGAAAATGCAGTGATTCCTCCTACAAAACAGGGATCCTCGGGATCTCGGGACACTGCGAGTGTCGACCCCTGTATACCTATAAACCCATGTATAGTAGACAAAGAGAATAGAATCATTAACCCAAAGTGAAACACTATCCTTTTGCAACAACACTGCTACAAACTAGATAGATAGCCTCGCCCTAATTGAAACATGTACAAAACAATGCCTCCTGGGCCAGCGTGATGAACCGTAAGAACTATAGATCACCACAGATCCCCGTTCATCAACAAAAGCAAGTGAAGTTCATCGAGCGGTGAGTCACACTTACCAACCCCCAGGATTCCACTGGGACTGTAAAGACAAAAACCGAATAATCGGGTAATCAGAAAAAATCGCAGACTATCGCGAACAGGTAGATCCAAACAGCCTCCTAAACTTGATGCTACCGGCTGATAAACCCACAACTGCACCCGCTGCTACTAACGGACCCAGTTCTTAAACATCTCCCTGAGATGCCAACCCCATGTCGGTCACATGAGGAACATGGAGAGAAAAGGGGGTTACTTTCCGGAACACCACATATGTATTCCGGAACACAAATCAGTACTCACTTATATGCATAAAATAAGTTAAATATAGCCTTGGCCCAAGTTTCGGCTACCATGAGCACCCGAATAACTACAATAACACTGATTGCAAGACGCAAAAACATCACCGCGCTGTGACAGGACCAAATTGGGCCATGTCTCGCTGTAATCATAGATGAACAGATGTGTTGTCCTAACTTCTTCCGATGATAAAACAATCCCCAAATACGTTGGCTGCACGCTTAGATCAGACATTATACGAATTACGTGATGAATAAATCAATATCTCTGAGCGCTGGAATATCAAATGGTAATCACCTGACGAGAATGATAACGGGTAAATAAAACAATAGGATTATTGGCAGAATTGTATTTAAACGAAATAATTATATCCAGATATACCCGCGCCGATCAAAAATCGTACTTTTAATTGTAATCCGTACTACCGTCTATCTAACGTATTTCCCGGAATAAATACGGAAAAATCGTAACAGTTGGCAGTTACGCATCTCCTGCCAGTGCAGAGAGCGATCATAGAAAGAAGTTGAGACTACATGCACCTCGTGCATTTAGGGCCTAAACAACTCAGCTGCAGAACCACTTACTGTAGAATAAACTCAAGTAATGGCCCTATCTATCCAACGGAAGACAAAGGATTGCGATACCTCCCGTTGGCTTAAAATTGGTAATAAGAAACTTTACGGTCGGACCGGATGTCCTAATTCTTCCGAACCTAATGCTTCATCGCACGGACTGGACAGAAAGTGTGAACCACTGTCGCTGACAGGCGTGACGGAGGAGGCCCGAACCACAACTGATTCCAGATCATGTGAGAAGGATAAAGTATCTGAGGGAGAAATCTCGGTTCATAGGAGAAACTGCTGATGTGTAAACAGTAGTGTGCTTCTATTTAACACAATTAACATTTTGAAATACCCAATTGCTTCAGAAATGATGGAGTGACAACAGCATGTTGTATATACTCCGTCGATACGCGTTATGTCGACATTGCTTACATCGATATACCTGCTTATGTCGATGTACGCTAGTGGTCCCGGCCGAACTGCTATATAAACTCATATTACATACCTGATATATCGATATCGGAAATGTCGATATTTCGTTTATATCGATGTGGAAAACAAGTCCCGATGGTATAATTAATACACATTATACTGTAATGTCGATATGCAATTTGAACAGCGGGCGTCGTAAAGTCTGGTCAAACTTAATTGGCACAGGTAAGTTTTCACACATACAAAGTGATCAAAACATGCCGCCGGTAACCGTGTTACAATCGCGGAATACCGTCAAACAGCCGACCACGTAAGCCGTGGTCAACCAATTAACGACAGTGTGACGTGAAATCACAAAAATACTCTTGTTAATAGCCAATTTATTTGCCGGACATGAATCGAGCCGTAAATGCCATAATCATTAACGGACGCTTGTTTATAATAATTACAATTGAGTGAATTACATGCGATCTTATAAACACGAACAGTTGGTATCTCAAATCACTTCCTTAGCAATGTCCAACATGCAGTACATGGGTCCGAAGTTATACTGGAACGAGTACATTGAAAAGTCCGAATCGGTACGTGGGCGCAAACAGTGGAAAAAATAAAACCGACGTTTGAGCCTTGCCGCAACAAAACCACAAATGGATACCCCCATCCGGACAAGATAGCACTGGACACCAACGGATGCAGAAGCCATTCCGTCAGAACCGGAGATGACCGCAGAAACCATAACCACCTGTCCGTGCAGAACAGAATCCGCCGCTGTCAACCCCCGGAACACTGCCAAAAGCTAAAACATGTTGATGTGTCCCTGAGTTTCCTGCACTGACCACCAACCCGAAACACACCGATGTAGGGGCTCCAATGAGCCCCCCAGCCTTCTCACGACGCGTCTGTGGACAGAAAGCGAGTAGGAGGAGTAAACACTATGGGAAATCCCTGTAGGAACCAGACCTCCACTGCCCACCATCTGATACAACGTAGGAAGATGGTGATCCTAGGCAGAGACCGATCCAAAGGATCGGGGTGCGGCCTCCATAGCCCTAGTAAGTAATACTGGAGGTCGCAGACATAACCTTCCCCTATTCTGCACCCCGAAAGTCCAGGAGTGCAGAAATTTCCTAGCTGACAGAGAACCTCTGACCAGTACCCGGAAACTAAAACAAGATGCCACGCACCCTGTCCAAAGGTACTATGATGACTGATAGATCGGTCAATAAGCTCATCTCACCTAAGAAAAATCCTGTGTTGGGAACCAACTAACGACTACTCTAGATAGGAAAAGAACCTAGAAGAGTAACAAACCCCATACCACCGCCAGATACCGTATCACACGGAACTAAAAGACACAAAACTCGGAAACAACTTAAACTTCCGAGAGCATCTGCGGAAGGGCACGTGGAAGTACGAGACCCGCAGATCTATGGAAACAACCCAGTCTACCGGGCAAATGGCGCTCCGAACCACGTCCCGAACTTCCTCTATAGCACTAAACTTCAAGAGAGAGACTCTACTTAACCCTTGAAAATACCCCCGTCAGGGGAAACGACCCCACAGGAGGTAGACAAGAAGGAGCAGCAGGAGGGACCATCGGTACCGTAGCTGCCCTTTGGCCGTTCGATCGCACAATTATCAGAGGTCAAAAGAGGCGAACGAAGCAAAAACTATGGCCGTTCAAGAAAAAAACGAGCCGGCTATCACTGCGTCTCACCTGGACAAGAGCATGTCCATAGAAAACTCCAAAGACATGTTGACAAGAGGCTTAGCGGCACAAATCGCCGACTGAAGCACTGCGTCCAGAGACGATGAATCATACTGATTCAAACATAAATCGAAAGTTGGCATAGCCACAATCGACTTAACAGCCTACACCCATGCCTTCGCAACGCGAACCAGGACCAGGAGCCGAAGATATCCCAAACGCTGCGGCGTCCTTGTCCAGAAACGGAGATCTCAAAAACCATACCGCATAGAGGGGCATGTAGAACTTAGACCCCAGTGTGGCGATCAAAGTTTTGGGCACTAGGAACCCCGCAGTGGCCAAATCCTACCTAAAGCTCCCCAATGTACGTAACAAGAAGCCCTACTGTAGGAGAGAAATGAAACCACGACAACTCCGGCAATTCCACCACCACCGAATCAGCCTCACAACAGCCATCCGAGGAAGTACCCATATGGGAGACTCCACTGGCAAAACCACCAGCCACTGTGAAAGAGCCGACAAACCCACTAAGTACTAGGACTTAGACAGGAACTCCAGAATCTTAGCCAACTGAACCATCATAACTCTATCGCGTGTCGAGTCCTGAATATAGACTGGGAATTCGAACTCATATTACACTCGAATAAGGAGCAGGCCAGACAAGTACGGAGCCAAAGCACCACGGCGTCCAATACCACCTCGACCGTCTCCTCCGAGAACGGAAGAGCTAGATCTCGAGGAGCCGGATACAAAAACAAAATATGTACACAGGATACGAACCCACGAACACCCCGGTCAGAAATAGTTGCTACCCCACCCGGTGCCCGGTACCCGTGCCTGCCCGGTGCCCGGTTGCCCGTGCCCGGTGCCCGTAACACAATACCGGCACCTCTCCTGCGAGAGTTAGGGTACGTTGTGACCGGGTGAATGTGATAAGCACCTGCCGCAGCAACCCTAGACTGGCAGTCATCACCACATACGTGGAATCTGATTCAACAGAACGTACTGTATCGTTCCAAATAGTATATGTACTGCCGAAGCTAGTACTACATGTAGAAGCCCTATACAAACCGTCTCCTACGACGAACAGGAGAACGAGATCTAGATGAACCTGTTCCAAAACCTGAGAATGACCTCGAGGAAAAGGAAGAACAAGATCTAAACTCCGAACCCGAAATCGAAGAGCTAACCCAATCCTGACCTACGACGAGATCGACTCCTCGACTTACGTGAACACGTAGAACGAAGACCAACCGAAGACAAGAACGTCTTCCTACCGAAGCAGCAGGCTGTCCAGGGAGAGTCTGGTGCCCGGTGCCAGGTGTTTGACCGGTGCCCGGTAGCCTAACCGGTGCCCGGTGCCCGGTGCCCGGTGCCCGGTGCCCGGTGCCCGGTGCCCGGTGCCCGGTGCCCGGTGACATAATGCCCGGTGCCCGGTG
This sequence comes from Conchocele bisecta, assembly GCA_029237695.1. Taxonomy (NCBI): domain Eukaryota; kingdom Metazoa; phylum Mollusca; class Bivalvia; order Lucinida; family Thyasiridae; genus Conchocele; species Conchocele bisecta. The sequence continues at coordinate 102,410,559 of CM055266.1, read as the reverse complement.
CCCGGTGACATAACCGGTGCCCGGTGCCCGGTGCCCGGTGCCCGGTGACATAACCGGTGCCCGGTGCCCGGTGCCCGGTGCCCGGTGCCCGGTGCCCGGTGCCCGGTGCCCGGTGCCCGGTGCCCGGTACCGGGCGCCTCTACTGAGAGAGGCTGGGTCAGCTTCAAACCGGGTGATATAGTATCAAGAACCGGCCGAAGCACCCCTGTGATAGGTATAGCTCTCTGCGAACCGGGTGATATGAGATCAGGCACCGGCCCCAGCAGCCCGGTATCCCCTGTATGGATCACCGGCCTATCACTTAACACAACCTCCGAAACCTCGGACGGTTCCACTGCTCCCAAGAGCTGAGACTCGGACACAGACTTCTTCAGACGTGAGATATGGGACCTTCTAGACCCAGCCTTGCCCCACGTCGAATCCGTCCAACGGACGGACAAATCACATGGCCTCTCTTTGCAACACCCGCAACAGGCAAAGCACCTGTCCGTATGGGTATCCCAAGGAGAAGTCATGTGTCCACACGCAGCGCATGATTGCGGCATTCTACAAGTATTGTATAACAAAACCTGATAGAAGAAACGCAAAAACGCTACAAAAATGTGTCACGGGAGCGAATCCACTTTGGGACGACAACCCGTTAGGGTACGAATCGCGTACACGCGAAAATATGTGACACAAAGTAAAACACCGTGAAAAACCCCCCCCAAAAAATGCAATGGAGAATAATCACGTAACACACAAGAGTGTAATAATATGTATTGAACGAAATATAATGACAAATACGGCACAATACACGGCAGAAATTCAAAATAAGCACGAAATAAAGAGAGAGACAAATATACCTGCACTCTTGATAGCGTCCTAAAATAATAGGAGGAGTTTAAATAGCGGACTAGCCAATTGGCTGTGGGTAGAGCGGAATGGTCTATGGTGGGTTATTTGAGTGATTAGAGTAGGCAGATTTTTATTATTAGGACGATTTCATAGCAACCTATCTGTTTGATTTCATAGCAACCTATCTGTTTGCAACCATTCAGGTTAGTTTGAAGACATAAAAACAAGTTTGTCGTGTCACTTTAGACTGGTTCCCCGGTAGTATTGTGTTCGCTAGGCTGCGCATCCGACAGGGTACCAGTCTAGTGTCGACTACGCGACTAACGTCAGCAACAGCGTGTATTGATCTTTGATATGGCCTTGTGCCCCACGGGGTGAAATTCACGTAGTAATACTTGACAAGCGCGGTGTGTTTGAAGTCTTAGTATTGTCACTGTAGACGAATCAGCAACGTGTAAACACAGTTTGCCAACTAATGATGGAGTTTTACGACTTACGCGGAATTGCATTATGTCTATTGGAATACAAGACACGGAATACATATCGGGAATTACCGTTAATGGCGTTACGCAATATTTTTCATGGAAACTCTTTAATGTCGCCAAAATGACACCGACCGATATGGGCAAGGTAAATGTTTTCAAAAGACGTTGTGCCAATGTATGCGAATGTAATCGATGACTAATTGGATGCGACCAGTTGCAATTCAAATTATAGCGGCCAGATTGTGATGAAAGGAAAATAGCGATTGTGATATTATTTTTTTTGCCGACAAAACACGACATGGCCGCTGTTCACATACAAAAATGCCGTGTGGGAATGAAAATAGCTGGCCGCTGGTCGCAGTTCGGGGGTGGTCGTTATTCCAAGGTCTTATAAAGAACAAAATTGGACGGGGGGATTTTTAACTGGCCGTTGTGGACAGGTGGCCGCTATTCACAGGTGGTCGTTAGCACAGGTTTGACTGTACATTGTTATTGTGATAAACCAGTACAGCCATACTAACCCTACATATGGGACACTCAGCATGGTGGGTAAACATACATTTATGTTCCTCTGAAGCTCTGCCTCACTTTTCAACACACAAGCGAAAGCCATCAATACTCACCATGTTCGTTTGGTATCGAAGAAGAGCACGAGGTAGACCAGCTCATCAAACTTCCTCTGCATCAGTAGTACGTCCTCTGGTGGCACAGGGATGGGTACACCGTTGTGGAAATATCCCGTCTTTGGCATCTTCGGGTTGATGATCTATCGACAGAATCGGGGATCGTAGCTAGTTATTTCCTTTCAATTTATTTATAGAAATCCGGTCCAAATTATATTTTATGGTCTTATTGCTTTTAAAAAGAGTGAATGTCGCAAGATTTGTTGTGTAAAAGAGCCATTATAGTGTTTTTGACTGCCGGTAGTGTTCACCTAGATCATCCTACATATCTGTACAATCTAATCTGGGACTGCTTTATTTGCCAGATTCACATTTTCACTTATTGATTTTATTGCAAACGGTGTACTCGGATCAGACTGCACAAATGTGCAGTCTCGGATCAGACTGCACAAATGTGCAGTCTGATCTGGGTCTAACCTGTTTGTAGTCTTATTTTATTTTTTTGCAGTGTGTCTCATATCAACAGCATGGTCATATACGGACCTGAAAACCCCTTGTTGAGCAAAATTACTATACAAAACAACTACAAACCAACACCAGAACATTCATCGAGAAGAGGTCAGCAGCTCTGTAGTGAAACCAGCTCGATGTACTATTACCGCAGTAACAGTTGTGACTTATCATGATTTAGCGGCACATTACCCACCTGGCGGCGCAGTCAAAAACAGCATCGAGGGCACTAAAATGCTACATTTGTTTTAGCGCCGATCAAACAGGTAGAAGCGGGTTAATGGCCGGAGAATACATTTATTTATACAGTAGTATCAGACATCTTACACAACATCGGATTGATGATACTGGATTGATACCGCAAGGTTAATGAGGCAGACCTGCTGGTATTTGACTCGGCAATCATGAATGAAGTTAGCTCGCTACAAGTCGCGATGCCACTATTCTAAAATTCTAAATATTTTGTATTTCTTTTTAAATGCTCCTCTAAGGCTGTAATGTGCTAAATCTCTAATATGGATAAGGTTGGAAATTAATACTTCAAACAGGGTGACACTTTAAGGCCCCTATACGGCTCAAGTTGCCGAATTGGGCCTCCTATTGGCTTTTCCCACACATAAATCCAACAGGTTTCTATTTACACACACTTTGAAACTGTTTGCATTCATTTTGGTACAAAAATGAGTTTGTAGTCGATGAAAATATCAATATGTGTTGATAAACAAACAGCAGGTGCGTGTTTCAAAGCACGATCGATTTTCCGATAGACACTGGGTCAACTCCTCAACTTTGCGGCCGATGAATTCCAATAGCCGGAGTTTATCGACTCGCTTCCGAGCCGAAGCCGTTGGGTTACGGAAATTAAATTGTCAATATTGACATTTTGCACTGAGTGGTGCACAAAAAAAGTTTTTGTTGTCTTCACATTGCGATTAAGATGTAAATCTCAAGACTTGAGATCTATCTATTAGGCAGTATATGTTAGTTTTGTGTACTAAATCAGTTGCCAAACATGTTTTTGTGTTTGAAAAAATCGTAATATTGAGCCGTTCAGGGCCTTTAATATGATATTTATAATTAAACCAATTTCACAAGAAAGGAGGCTATGTCTTATGAAACCAGTCTATATTCGATTTAATGGTGTTTAACGGCCTACCAACAAACAGCTAAGGTCATTTTAGGCCAGGTTAACGGGTCGAATCCCATATTTCACTTAATACTGACCTGGTGCCAGGTCCTCACCACACCACTCACATAGCCACAGTCCCTAAAGGTAATATGATTAGTACTAATCTTATTCCTTTTATAATGAGTTTTACTAGATTCAATAAGGTGTTGTTGTTGTTGTTGTTGTTGTTGCTGTTTAACGGCCTATCAACAGCTAAGGTCATTTAAGGCCGGGCCTTAAACTCACATACAAAAATGCCAAAGACATACCTGAGGGCCAAACCAGAGCTTCAGTCGGGATTCCAGTAAGACTGAATCCTGAACGTTAAATTACCCATCGCATACTCCCAACCAACCACCACAGATACACACGACTCCAATGACAGCGACACTGGAAGAGCTTACCAAAGCGGGGTACCACGGGTAGCCGCGACACTTCGCCCACACCAGGTCCAGGGGCTCCAATGGGATAAGTTCATCGCAATCAAAACTGCCTCGTCTTGCGCGGCCTGTTATGGACATGATAGAAAATTAATCGGCTATGTTCGGAATACCCTTATTGGGGGGTATCTATCCTGGGCCACCTTGCGATGTTTGTGACCAGCATAGCCCCAGATCAGCCTGCGCATCTGTGCAGTCTGATATGGGGCTATGTTGATCGCCATTTGGTTTCTGTAGCGGCCATACTGGGTTCAGCAAAATTACTTCAATCCCAATCTGATGGCGTGAATGTGAAACAAGTTAATCTAGTCAAATAACTGGCTGTGACTGGAGAAATGGGGTTTATGGGTTTTATTATAGCACACTCCTGTAGCCTGATAATAATATGCATTGCTTGTTAGAAGCATGGCGGGTGTTTCATTGATGGAATAACGAACAGTGCAAATCCTGATCAGACTGTGCGGAGGCACAGGCTGATCTGGATATACACTAGTCATATAACCCATATCCCCAGTCACAGTTTACAAATTCTGCAAGGTCCATTTCCTCATCGGTGGCCCAACTTCAAAACATTTTCTCCCATATTTCATCGTGAATGTGTATGTTGCGACCATGATGTGTACCGGCTCGATGAGACAGGTCCGAATTGTGGTTACAAAATAAACATTTCATGAATCACACAAAGTTAACCCTTTCACCCCTAAGTAACGGGGGGGGGGGGGGGGGGGGGGAATGGATTTTGGTATGTTAATTTTGCAGCGAATCCAATCATCACAAAACGATTTTTAGACTACTCCATTTATGAAAATGGGGTATTTTTTGTTCCCATAAATATGAAAATTACTTTCAAAAAGTGCAGATCCAGATGAGCCGGCTCGTAACGATCTGTACTCTTTGCATAAACCGCTATAGTGGGCTTTCAGGTTCAAAGGGTTCATCAGGTTTTGAATTGACATAATTCCTTCCTAAATGTGATGGGCAGGGCTTCTAAAATTTCAGAATGCCAATCGGTCCGAACGTAATTGCCAGTCCTAAGGAGCAAATACGATCGATATTAGTGATACCCCCATTGTTTTGGCAGCATATGAGAATCGTCTTCTAAGACGAGTATTACATGTATGTGTCCTGTTGGGGACAGTTACAATCCCGCGTTGGGGACACGTTACAATCCTGCGTTTTTTTTTATTATTGATGACACGTTTTGGTCTTCGCAAGTCGCATAATATACGATAAGCCCGGTTTTGTCCGATCACGTCGTACATAATATGCACGTGCGGTTGTAATCATTATCGTGCCTACGTGATGTGATGTCAACAGAGACACACATTTACGAACAATTACTCGACACATATTTATCCATTCCGGGACTCTATTAGGCATGGAATAAAATAGTACTTTATTTAGTAAGATTTGGCTCTGGAATTTCAGAGTTTCGCACACAATTGCTCCATAACTTTATGACATCGAAATTTAAATGTCGGAGGTGCAGAAACCCCGAAAAAAAGGTAAGGCAAAAACCAGCGATGCGATGCAGTAACCAATAACACATATCAAAATATGTTTTCCCCCCAATAAACATGTATTGGCAGCACATAAGAATCTTCTCCTAAGACGACGATTATCATGTTTTTGTCAAACTATGTTGTTTTTTGTCAAGATTTATTGGTGTCTGTCCACATTTGTTCTACTTCTTAACAAGAAACGAGGCAAAGCCACGAAGGCCAGGTTTTTTCCAACGTATGCCAAAATGCCGACGATATCGCGCTTTCTGCAAGCGGGTGCGACAATGATGATAAACACCCATGTGAAGTATCAAGGTAATGGGTGAAGCAGTTGCAGATATAGTACACGAAAAAACTTTAACAAAAAAATTCAAAGTAATTTGAACTTGACATAGGGCACAGGATCGCGCTTTCCGCAAGCAGGTGCGACAATGATGATAAACACCCATGTGAAGTATCAAGGTATTGGGTGAAGCAGTTGCAGAGATATAGTACACAAAAAAACTTTAACAAAAAAATTCAAAGTAATTTGACCTTGACATTGGGCACAGGGGCCGCACGGTTTGGGGGTAGAATGAAAATATGGATGATGATAAACAATCATGTGAAGTTTCAAGGTAATGGGCGAAGTAGTTGCAGAGATATAGTATAACGAAAAACTTTTAACCAAAAAACTTTAACCAGACGTACGTTAAAAAGTTAACGTAACGTTGAAAATGGCTAAGTCAATTACGTAGAAATAATAGGTGAAGGTAAAAAAAATGGTCACATGTTGGATAGTTTTATGTGGTAGGCACCCCTTGGTTATGAAGCTGTGAAAGTTTGGTGGTCCTAGGTGGTACAGTACCAAAGAAATGGACTTAAGCACGAAAACTTAACATTGTAAACGCGAAAACTTAACATTGAAAATGGCTAAGTCGACTGCGCGGAAAAAATGGGTCAAGTTAAAAAACAAGAAACGAGGCAAAGCCACGAAGGCCAGGTTTTTTCCAAGCATAGACACTTGGATAACATAATTATACCCATTTTTGTAGACTAGATGGCCGTGGCCTGCATGTCGCGCCTTGGGGCGAGGCATGGACACTAAAAAAATAGATATAGTAGATGGAAAAACTTTAACCAAAAACAAAACTTTAACCGGACACACGCGACGAACGGACGGACGTATGCCAAAATGCCGACGATATCGCGCTTTCCGCAAGCAGGTGCGACAATGATGATAAACACCCATGTGAAGTATCAATGTATTGGGTGAAGCAGTTGCAGAGATATAGTACAGGAAAAAAATTTAACAAAAAAAATCAAAGTAATTTGACCTTGACATTGGGCACAGGATCGCGCTTTCCGCAAGCAGGTGCGACAATGATGATAAACACCCATGTGAAGTATCAAGGTATTGGGTGAAGCAGTTGCAGAGATATAGTACACGAAAAAACTTTAACAAAAAAATTCAAAGTAATTTGACCTTGACATTGGGCACAGGGGCCGCACGGTTGGGGGGTAGAATGAAAATATGGATGATGATAAACACCCATGTGAAGTTTCAAGGTAATGGGCGAAGCAGTTGCAGAGATATAGTATAAAAAAAAAGTTTTAACCAAAAAACTTTAACCAGACGTACGTTAAAAAGTTAACGTTGAAAATGGCTAAGTCAATTACGTAGAAATAATAGGTGAAGGTAAAAAAATGGTCACATGTTGGATAGTTGTATGTGGTAGGCACCCCTTGGTTATGAAGCTGTGAAAGATTGGTGGTCCTAGGTGGTACAGTACCAAAGAAATGGACTTAAACACGAAAACTTAACATTGTAAACGCGAAAACTTAACAAACTTAACATTGAAAATGGCTAAGTCGACTGCGCGGAAAAAATGGGTCAAGTTAAAAAAAAAGTAACATGTTGGATAGTGATATGTGGTGGGCACCCCTTGATTATGAAGCTGTGAATGTTTGGTGGTCCTAGGTGGTACAGTACCAAAGAAATGGACTTAAACACGAAAACTTAACATTGTAAACGCGAAAACTTAACATTGAAAATGGCTAAGTCGACTGCGCGGAAAAAATGGGTCAAGTTAAAAAACAAGAAACGAGGCAAAGCCACGAAGGCCAGGTTTTTTCCAAGCATAGACACTTGGATAACATAATTATACCCACTTTTTGTAGACTAGATAGCCGTGGCCTGCATGTCGCGCCTTGGGGCGAGGCATGGACACTAAAAAAATAGATATAGTAGATGGAAAAACTTTAACCAAAAAACTTTAACCGGACACACGGACGAACGGACGGACGTATGCCAAAATGCCGACGATATCGCGCTTTCCGCAAGCAGGTGCGACAATGATGATAAACACCCATGTGAAGTATCAATGTATTGGGTGAAGCAGTTGCAGAGATATAGTACAGGAAAAAAATTTAACAAAAAAATCAAAGTAATTTGACCTTGACATTGGGCACAGGATCGCGCTTTCCGCAAGCAGGTGCGACAATGATGATAAACACCCATGTGAAGTATCAAGGTATTGGGTGAAGCAGTTGCAGAGATATAGTACACGAAAAAACTTTAACAAAAAAATTCAAAGTAATTTGACCTTGACATTGGGCACAGGGGCCGCACGGTTGGGGGGTAGAATGAAAATATGGATGATGATAAACACCCATGTGATGTTTCAAGGTAATGGGCGAAGCAGTTGCAGAGATATAGTATAACAAAAAAAGTTTTAACCAAAAAACTTTAACCAGACGTACGTTAAAAAAGTTAACGTTGAAAATGGCTAAGTCAATTACGTAGAAATAATAGGTGAAGGTAAAAAAATGGTCACATGTTGGATAGTTGTATGTGGTAGGCACCCCTTGCTTATGAAGCTGTGAAAGATTGGTGGTCCTAGGTGGTACAGTACCAAAGAAATGGACTTAAACACGAAAACTTAACATTGTAAACGCGAAAACTTAACAAACTTAACATTCAAAATGGCTAAGTCGACTGCGCGGAAAAAATGGGTAAAGTTAAAAAAAAAGTAACATGTTGGATAGTGATATGTGGTGGGCACCCCTTGATTATGAAGCTGTGAAAGTTTGGTGGTCCTAGGTGGTACAGTACCAAAGAAATGGACTTAAACACGAAAACTTAACATTGTAAACGCGAAAACTTAACATTGAAAATGGCTAAGTCGACTGCGCGGAAAAAATGGGTCAAGTTAAAAAACAAGAAACGAGGCAAAGCCACGAAGGCCAGGTTTTTTCCAAGCATAGACACTTGGATAACATAATTATACCAACTTTTTGTAGACTAGATGGCCGTGGCCTGCATGTCGCGCCTTGGGGCGAGGCATGGACACTAAAAAAATAGATATAGTAGATGGAAAAACTTTAACCAAAAAACTTTAACCGGACACACGGACGAACGGACGGACGTATGCCAAATGCCGACGATATCGCGCTTTCCGCAAGCAGGTGCGACAATGATGATAAACACCCATGTGAAGTATCAATGTATTGGGTGAAGCAGTTGCAGAGATATAGTACAGGAAAAAAATTAAAAAAAAAAAATCAAAGTAATTTGACCTTGACATTGGGCACAGGATCGCGCTTTCCGCAAGCAGGTGCGACAATGATGATAAACACCCATGTGAAGTATCAAGGTATTGGGTGAAGCAGTTGCAGAGATATAGTACACGAAAAAACTTTAACAAAAACATTCAAAGTAATTTGACCTTGACATTGGGCACAGGGGCCGCACGGTTGGGGGGTAGAATGAAAATATGGACGATGATAAACACCCATGTGAAGTTTCAAGGTAATGGGCGAAGCAGTTGCAGAGATATAGTATAACAAAAAAGTTTTAACCAAAAAACTTTAACCAGACGTACGTTAAAAGTTAACGTTGAAAATGGCTAAGTCAATTACGTAGAAATAATAGGTGAAGGTAAAAAAATGGTCACATGTTGGATGTTGTATGTGGTAGGCACCCATGGTTATGAAGCTGTGAAAGATTGGGTGGGTCCTAGGGTGGTACAGTACCAAAGAAATGGACTTAAACCACGAAAACTTTTAACATTGTAAACGCGAAAACTTTAACAAACTTAAACATTGAAAAATAAATGGCTAAGTCGACCTGGCGCCGGAAAAAAGGGTCGGGTCAAGTTAAAAAAAAAGTAACATGTTGGATAGTGATATGTGGTGGGCACCCCTTGATTATGAAGCTGTGAAAGTTTGGTGGTCCTAGTGGTACAGTACCAAAGAAATGGACTTAAACACGAAAACTTAACATTGTAAACGCGAAAACTTAACATTGAAAATGGCTAAGTCGACTGCGCGGAAAAAAATGGGTCAAGTTAAAAAACAAGAAACGAGGCAAAGCCACGAAGGCCAGGTTTTTTTTTCCAAGCATAGACACTTGGATAACATAATTATACCACTTTTTGTAGACTAGATGGCGTGGCCTGCATGTCGCGCCTTGGGGCGAGGCATGGACACTAAAAAAATAGATATAGTAGATGGAAAAACTTTAACCAAAAAACTTTAACCGGACACACGGACGAACGGACGGACGTATGCCAAAATGCCGACGATATCGCGCTTTCCGCAAGCAGGTGCGACAATGATGATAAACACCCATGTGAAGTATCAATGTATTGGGTGAAGCAGTTGCAGAGATATAGTACAGGAAAAAAATTTAACAAAAAAAATCAAAGTAATTTGACCTTGACATTGGGCACAGGATCGCGCTTTCCGCAAGCAGGTGCGACAATGATGATAAACACCCATGTGAAGTATCAAGGTATTGGGTGAAGCAGTTGCAGAGATATAGTACACGAAAAAACTTTAACAAAAAAAATTCAAAGTAATTTGACCTTGACATTGGGCACAGGGCCGCACGGTTGGGGGGTGGTAGAATGAAAATATGGATGATGATAAACACCCATGTGAAGTTTCAAGGTAAATGGGCGAAGCAGTTGCAGAGATATAGTATAACAAAAAGTTTTAACCAAAAAACTTTAACCAGACGTACGTTAAAAAGTTAACGTTGAAAATGGCTAAGTCAATTACGTAGAAATAATAGGTGAAGGTAAAAAAATGGTCACATGTTGGATAGTTGTATGTGGTAGGCACCCCTTGGTTATGAAGCTGTGAAAGATTGGTGGTCCTAGGTGGTACAGTACCAAAGAAATGGACTTAAACACGAAAACTTAACATTGTAAACGCGAAAACTTAACATTGAAAATGGCTAAGTCGACTGCGCGGAAAAAATGGGTCAAGTTAAAAAAAAGTAACATGTTGGATAGTGATATGTGGTGGGCACCCCTTGATTATGAAGCTGTGAAAGTTTGGTGGTCCTAGGTGGAACAGTACCAAAGAAATGGACTTAAACACGAAAACTTAACATTGTAAACGCGAAAACTTAACATTGAAAATGGCTAAGTCGAATGCGCGGAAAAAATGGGTCAAGTTAAAAAAAAAGAAACATGTTAGATAGTGATATGTGGTGGGCACCCCTTGATTATGAAGCTGTGAAAGTTTGGTGGTCCTAGGTGGTACAGTAACAAAGAAATGGACTCAAACACGAAAACTTAACATTGATTGTGGACGCCGCCAACCCGCCCGCCTGCCCGGCTTTCGCCAATCCAATAGCCAGGATTTTTTTTAAAAAAACCTGGCTAAAAAGTAACATGTTGGATAGTAATATGTGGTGGGCACCCCTTGATTATGAAGCTGTGAAAGTTTGGTGGTCCTAGGTGGTACAGTAACAAAGAAATGGACTCAAACACGAAAACTTAACATTGTAAACACGAAAACTTAACATTGAAAATGGCTAAGTCGACTGCACGGAAAAAATGGGTCAAGTTAAAAACAAGAAACGAGGCAAAGCCACGAAGGCCAGGTTTTTTCCAAGCATAGACACTTGGATAACATAATTATACCAACTTTTTGTAGACTAGATGGCCGTGGCCTGCATGTCGCGCCTTGGGGCGAGGCATGGGGACACTAAAAAAATAGATATAGTAGATGGAAAAACTTTAACCAAAAAACTTTAACCGGACACACGGACGAACGGACGGACGTATGCCAAAATGCTGACGATATCGCGCTTTCCGCAAGCAGGTGTGACAATGATGATAAACACCCATGTGAAGTATCAAGGTATTGGGTGAAGCAGTTGCAGATATATATTACACGAAAAAACTTTAACAAAAAAATTCAAAGTAATTTGAACTTGACATAGGGCACAGGATCGCGCTTTCCGCAAGCAGGTGCGACAATGATGATAAACACCCATGTGAAGTATCAAGGTATAGGGTGAAGCAGTTGCAGAGATATAGTACACGAACAAAAATTAACCAAAAAATTCAAAGTAATTTGACCTTGACATTGGGCACAGGATCGCGCTTTCCGCAAGCAGGTGCGACAATGATGATAAACACCCATGTGAAGTATCAAGGTATTGGGTGAAGCAGTTGCAGAGATATAGTACACGAAAAAACTTTAACAAAAAAATTCCAAGTAATTTGACCTTGACATTGGGCACAGGATCGCGCTTTCCGCAAGCAGGTGCAACAATGATGATAAACACCCATGTGAAGTATCAAGGTATTGGGTGAAGCAGTTGCAGAGATATAGTACACAAAAAAACTTTAACAAAAAAATTAAAAGTAATTTGACCTTGACATTGGGCACAGGATCGCGCTTTCCGCAAGCAGGTGCGACAATGATGATAAACACCCATGTGAAGTATTAAGGTATTGGGTGAAGCAGTTGCAGAGATATAGTACACTAAAAAACTTAAACAAAAAAATTCAAAGTAATTTGACCTTGACATTGGGCACAGGGGCCGCACGGTTGGGGGTTAGAATGAAAATATGGATGATGATAAACACCCATGTGAAGTTTCAAGGTAATGGGCGAAGCAGTTGCAGAGATATAGTATAACAAAAAAGTTTTAACCAAAAAACTCTAACCAGACGTACGTTAAAAAGTTAACGTTGAAAATGGCTAAGTCAATTACGTAGAAATAATAGGTGAAGGTAAAAAAAATGGTCACATGTTGGATAGTTGTATGTGGTAGGCACCCCTTGGTTATGAAGCTGTGAAAGTTTGGTGGTCCTAGGTGGTACAGTACCAAAGAAATGGACTTAAACACGAAAACTTAACATTGTAAACGTGAAAAGTTAACATTGAAAATGGCTAAGTCGACTGCGCGGAAAAAAAAAAAATGGGTGAAGTTAAAAAAAAAAGTAACATGTTGGATAGTGATATGTGGTGGGTACCCCTTGATTATGAAGCTGTGAAAGTTTGGTGGTCCTAGGTGGTACAGTACCAAAGAAATGGACTTAAACACGAAAACTTAACATTGTAAACGCGAAAACTTAACAATTGAAAATGGCTAAGTCGACTACGCGGAAAAAATGGGTCAAGTTAAAAAAAAAGTAACATGTTGGATAGTGATATGTGGTGGGCACCCCTTGATTATGAAGCTGTGAAAGTTTGGTGGTCCTAGGTGGTACAGTAACAAAGAAATGGACTCAAACACGAAAACTTAACATTGATTGTGGACGCCCGCCCCGCCCGCCGCCCACCGCCCGCCGCCCGCCGCCCGCTCCGCCCGCGCCCGCCCGCCCGCCGCCCACCGCCCGGCTTTCGCCAATGCAATAGCCGGGATTTTTTTTCAAAAAACCTGGCTAAAAAAGTAACATGCTGGATAGTAATATGTGGTGGGCACCCCTTGATTATGAAGCTGTGAAAGTTTGGTGGTCCTAGGTGGTACAGTAACAAAGAAATGGACTCAAACACAAAAACTTAACATTGATTGTGGACGCCGCCCGCCGCCCGCCGCCCGCCGCCCGCCGCCCGCCCGCCCGGCTTTTGCCAATCCAATAGCCTGGATTTTTTTTTAAAAAACCTGGCTAATAAAAGCATGTTTCAGCAGCACATGAGAATCGTCTCCTAAGACTATTTTTACTTTTCCTGTTGGGGACATTTTACTATTTCGCGTTCTAGCGATATCGAGCATAGGTTGATCGCGCAAATGCGAAGTATGATCGCGAGCTTGCGAGACGAAAATACGCGGTTTTTTCGTATTCAATATTGTTTTTTCGCAACTTCGCCCACAGATGGAAGATCGCGCATTTTTGCTTCGCGATCTGCATCAACGCACATGAGCAAAACTAATCCGCATGTTCTGTCTATAACACAGGGTAAGTCGCCCTGCATTACCTGCGTTTTATAATTCGGGTTACAACAAAATATATTTCCAAAAGTGGAAGACAAGATGGCAAAAACGCAAGACGATTCTCATATCTTTAGGAAACGATTCGCATGTTTTCGCAAGACGGAAAAATTGCGAAACGACAGTTCTAGACGAATCATAATACTTTTAAAATGACAGACGTACCTTTGTCCTTTATCAAACTGTTTGCAAACTGTAAATCCCGATGAGCATGTTATTCACGCGCCATCTCATCAGGATCTACGCCATTCGTACGTACTTTATTTATACCAAACATTATCCCTAATACAGCGTAATGTAACAGTTCCACACTTAATATGGAATAGTCCGTGTCAGTTACTTGTAACTTGGGGATGCAATGTGTAATATTAAATATTACAAACACGGATATTAACCACAGTGCATAGGTTCTTTATTATACCCACTTTTTTAGGAAAAAAAAATGGGTATATTGTTTTCGTCACGGGTGTCCGTCCGTCCGTACGTCCGTCCGTACGTCCGTACGTCCGTCACGTTTCTTGTAACTCGAAAAAAAAATTCACCTTCATACCTACGCGCCTCATATTTGCTATGTAGCTTCATTATCATGTGCAAATGCGCAAAGTGAATTCGGATTTTTCATCCGACCCTCCATCATGGATTATCTCCCCCTTTCGGACTCAGAATTTCCCATTTTTTCCTTGTAACTCGAAAAACTTTTTCACATTCATACCTACGCGCCTCATATTTGCTATGTAGCTTCGTTATCATGTGCAGATGCGCAAAGTGAATTCGGATTTTTCATCCGACCCTCCATCATGGATTATCTCCCCCTTTCGGACTCAGAATTTCCCATTTTTTCCTTGTAACTCGAAAAACTTTTTCACCTTCATACCTACGCGCCTCATATTTGCTAGGTAGCTTCGTTATCATGTGCAGATGCGCAAAGTGAATTCGGATTTTTGATCCGACCCTCCATCATGGATTATCTCCCCCTTTCGGACTCAGAATTTCCCATTTTTTCCTTGTAACTCGAAAAACTTTTTCACCTTCATACCTACGCGCCTGATATTTGGTATGTAGCTTCGTTATCATGTGCACATGCGCAAAGTGAATTCGGATTTTTGATCCGACCCTCCATCATGGATTATCTCCCCCTTTCGGACTCAGAATTTCCCATTTTTTCCTTGTAACTCGAAAAACTTTTTCACCTTCATACCTACGCGCCTCATATTTGCTATGTAGCTTCGTTATCATGTGCACATGCGCAAAGTGAATTCGGATTTTTCATCCGACCCTCCATCATGGATTATCTCCCCCTTTCGCACTCAGAATTTCCCATTTTTTCCTTGTAACTCGAAAAACTTTTTCACCTTCATACCTACGCGCCTCATATTTGCTATGTAGCTTCGTTATCATGTGCACATGCGCAAAGTGAATTCGGATTTTTCATCCGACCCTCCATCATGGATTATCTCCCCCTTTCGGACTCAGAATTTCCCATTTTTTCCTTGTAACTCGAAAAACTTTTTCACCTTCATACCTACGTGCCTCATATTTGCTATGTAGCTTCGTTATCATGTGCAGATGCGCAAAGTGAATTCGGATTTTTCATCCGACTCTCCATCATGGATTATCTCCCCCTTTCGGACTCAGAATTTCCCATTTTTTCCTTGTAACTCGAAAAACTTTTTCACCTTCATACCTACGCGCCCGATATTTGGTATGTAGCTTCGTTATCATGTGCAGATGCGCAAAGTGAATTTGGATTTTTGATCCGACCCTCCATCATGGATTATCCCCCCCTTTCGGACTCAGAATTTCCCATTTTTTCTTTGTAACTCGAAAAACTTTTTCACCTTCATACCTACGCGCCTCATATTTGCTATGTAGCTTCGTTATCATGTGCAGATGCGCAAAGTGAATTCGGATTTTTCATCCGACCCTCCATCATGGATTATCTCCCCCTTTCGGACTCGGAATTTCCCATTTTTTCCTTGCAACTCGAAAAACTTTTTCACCTTCATACCTACGCGCCTGATATTTGGTATGTAGCTTCGTTATCATGTGCACATGCGCAAAGTGAATTCGGATTTTTGATCCGACCCTCCATCATGGATTATCTCCCCCTTTCGGACTCAGAATTTCCCATTTTTTCCTTGTAACTCGAAAAACTTTTTCACCTTCATACCTACGCACCTCATATTTGCTATGTAGCTTCGTTATCATGTGCACATGCGCAAAGTGAATTCGGATTTTTCATCCGACCCTCCATCATGGATTATCTCCCCCTTTCGCACTCAGAATTTCCCATTTTTTCCTTGTAACTCGAAAAACTTTTTCACCTTAATACCTACGCGTCTGATATTTGGTTCGTAGCTTCGTTTTCATGTGCTGATGCGCAAAGTGAATTCGGATTTTTTATCCGACCCTCCATCATGGATTACCTCCCCCTTTCGGACTTAGCATTTGGGGAAAGTGGGTATATTGCGATGGCGCGCCATCGACTTTTTCTAGTTTTATTTTAAATACGCTAAAGCCAGTCTATTTATAAACCGCTCTACAGCTATCGAGACCTTCACCTGTAACAATTACCATGCGCGTGTTATGAAAAATCGATACGTGGAGAAATGTGTTGAAAAGGCGACCAAACACACAGGCATTCGACGTGTTTCTGCTTTCATCGGTATAACAATATCGATGAAAGCCGAAACATGCCGAATGCCTGTGACCAAACACACAACGATGTTTGTTAACACGGATATTCCCCGGATATGTGTCATAAAATTGACATTACTGGGTGTCAACATCGTTACATTTACACGGTTGATAGGAAATAGCAGCAAATAGGTAATTTTTCTCGGACCGATTTTTAAGACTACAGTCGCACCTGTACTTACGGCCACCTGTATTAAGCGTCTCCCTCCGTTAAGCGGCCATTTTATTTCCCCCCAATGAAAATTACTCTAAAATGCACCTGTATTAAGCGTGAACCTGTCTAACGCGGCCAACGGACAGGCAAAATCGTCCATTTTGCCTCGAAATCCTCGTTTTAGCGGCCATTCTCGGCAAAATATCGGAAATTCTAAAAAAAAAGCTGGGACCAAATTCGTTCAGATAATCCCCATTTCCCACCCAGTGACCTAAATCTCGCTAATTGCAGGCCTGCCAAACTGTTTACAATACCATTTCAATTTGTTTTATGACACCCGATTGTTTTGACCAAATTGTCATCACAACATTACGCGATTCACTAAAATCATGCCTAACCCGCTGTGACAATAAAAAGTCAAGGGTCGATAGTTTCAATAATTCCCCTAGCCAAACATTGCTTCTGGCTACTATAATTGTCAGTTCAAAACACGTGTTATTCTCGTGGCCGAGTTATTTATACAGTACAGCCAATCGCTGGTAAGTAAAGGCAGCCCTTAGTGGCATGATTGACAGGTTACTGTGGCGAAAGACGTCGGCAATATATCTATCAGCGATTGATCATGAACCCGCTATAGTTAACTCCCTCCGAATACTCTCAACCAGACAAACAAACACATGCAAACACGCGTTTATTTCAACCAAATATGGCTAACTGTATTGTCAGAAAACATGAAAAAGTCTGTAAATATCACGGACAATTTCGGCGATTTCGTACCTACGTAGTTTCGTCCTTTTGCAACTTTTTCCAATCGATGTTAACGTAACCCGATTTTTATGATAATTCAGTTTCGTATTAACTAAATATACAGAATTTATGCACATCCAAGTTCATAAATGATATTTTAAGGGAATTTAAACGGATTAATTTGCATGCATCATAATGCAAGTTATAGCGAGCGTGGCATGGGGACTGCT
This sequence comes from Conchocele bisecta, assembly GCA_029237695.1. Lineage (NCBI taxonomy): Eukaryota > Metazoa > Mollusca > Bivalvia > Lucinida > Thyasiridae > Conchocele > Conchocele bisecta. The sequence goes on along the minus strand of CM055266.1, from coordinate 102,392,948 downwards.
GTTATAAGCCGAGCTATGCTGACCGTGGGCCGTTGCCTAACTACATACGCCAGACAAACTGGTGATTTTCGGACGAACGGGTACATCTTGTAACAACAAACACGCGATTGACCCATCAAATTATTAAACGTTCCGTTTTGATAATCCATTCTATTGTGCATATTGTATTTACATTATCCAGTAGCGGATTCGGGCTTCAGAAATCCCGATTTTTCTTCTCTTTTTTTTTTTTTTTTTTTTTTTTTTTTTTTTTTTTTTTACACAAAGACGCATTTTGTGTTTGGCATTTCTAATTGACATAGGCGCCGCTTAGATCAATGAGTATTCGAAATTAAAGTAAACACTGTATATCATGATGTACATTGAACTTAAGACAGTTTGACTGTACATTAATTGTACATATAAATCTATATGGAACAAGTTATAAGTCGGTCCAAGATGAACCTCCATTAAGCACCCACCTGTGTTAAGCAAGCAATTTTGGACTTTCCCATGGCCGCTTGCTTAAGACAAGTTTGACTGTAGTTTTCAAATCTCAATCGGTTAGAGATATCAAAAATCGGTCCAGAACCGATAAACTGAAAATTTTAGAAGCCCTGGTGATGGGATATATGTATAACATTTATGTGCACATTGCCTTGTTAATGTATATAGTATATGGTTCATGGAGTGGCCAGCTCATCTTACTATGTTCAAGCCATCAGCTACTTTTACCTCTTGCGGCGATTCACAAAGAACGGAAAATGCAAAGTAGAACACATGACAAAAGTGTAGCTAATGTAGAAAAGCCAGGACAACACATTCCTATAAATTATACATACATGTATATCCCATCACAGTTAGGAAGCAATTATGTTTGAATCATATGATGACCAGGGGGGTAGGAAGGGTCCTTAAGGATGAATAATTGTGGCTTAATTACTTATAACTCCTACACACAGTTGAACAATAAAATATGTGTGCAAACAGGTAGTGCACTGAATAAACCTTGAATATAATGTCTGGTCATTTGTTATATTTGAAGAACTGCTGTTACTGCCAGATTAAAAAAAACAGCACATGGAAATATAGTGCTTATTCAGACAACACACAGGAATATGCGGTTTCTCGGGGCTACATGAAAAAACCTCATGGCAATTTTCTGACTTCCATAGCGACTTCCATGTTTAAAAATAAATCAGAAATAATTCATAAAACAGGGTTATATATTATGTTACGTTATGAGCGGACTAATTATTCTGTAAACATTAATATATTATTATTAGTCGGTAGCGTTGAAAGATGTAAGTGAAGCAATAAACCTATTTATATTCGGAATACACTTTCAGGTATATGAGAATCTTTTTTACATTCTGATGAGAAATAAATAACAGAGTTTTCTATCAGTAAAATGGTTTCTCCCCCAGGATTAAACCATTATCAAACGAAACTGCATCATACCAGTAAATTTATTGGCAATACAGTTTTGTGCAGACAAGCTCTCTAAGTTACATGTTTGCATGAAGGTAAGAGCGTAATTAATCATTGCAGAGAATACTGACAGTCAGACAACTGCAGCACCCATCAGCAGCCACTAGTCCACACCTTTGATGCCACCAGCAGAATCCCACATACTGCTGAGGCCCCCATAAACAATATTTAGTGTGAAATCTAGCTAAATATTACAGGTAGTGAGTTTTCAATATGCACAGAAGGTGATATGATAGTAATACAATAATTTAAATGTAGATTTGCATATACGACATGTATATACTGAATTCCTGCACCCAATGATGACCATGACTGGCCAGAAAAAAAGAAGCTAGTTTTTGTGAAATTGATCGCTACCAATTTAATTTTATTTCATTTCATTCAAGTAATGTCTAAATTGGAATCCTATTTTCTATGGGGGGTATAGTATTATCATATCACAACTAAAAGCAGTGTTTCACAAATTGTGCTTCTAGCCGATACAGTAATAGTAGGCACGCACCACCAAATTGTCTGTCGTGTGAAAATACACATACATGTATTGTATTCGATATTAGATATTATCGGAGACACAGTGTGTTCTAGTCTGCTAAAAGATGTTTTAAAAGCAATCAAAAAAAAGAAGATACTGAGAGAGCAATAGCTATAAATAAAAATAAAGTCGCTGCACATGAACAAAGTTGAACGACTATATCTGGAAATATAAACTACAAAATGGAAAAAAAATGTTTAGGGTCAGGTCTCAAAAAATATTAGAAAGGGTAGTGGAAGTTTTTCATCTTATTTTGCCATTTATTTTTATTATTAAATCCAAGCAAACTTTCTGAATAGTGTTCACAAAAAAAAAAGTATGTTCCATTATAAATGTATTTTAGTACAAATAGCCATTGTACTTATTTTAACCCTTAGACCGCTATCTTATTTTTTTTGTCGTCTGCTGTTTATTTTCTATTTTCCATTTTTATCATCAAAAACATGCTTTGACAGCACTTTAGAATAATTTACAACATGCTTTGACAGCACTTCAGAATCATTTCCATTGGAAATGATTCTGAAGTGCTGTCAAACCATGTTTTTATTGAGAAATAAGGCAAGATATAAAAGCAACAGCAGACGACAATTGTTGTGAGTAGCGGTCTAAGGGTTAATGGCATTATTTTATTTACCAGTAGATGTGTAAACTTAAAGATGGCGAAAATGTCAAAAATGAAATTAGGGTAAAATGTAAAGCAGGGTTGGGTTACGCTAAACATACAATTTGTTTAGGCCAAATGCATTTAACATGAGATAGTAATTCACAGGTAGCAACATTACAATTTTCAAACATTTGTTTATTTTATTCATTTATGTGAAAGTAGATATAGCGACCACTGAGACTATTCAAATGGCACAGTTTCAGACGTTGGCAAGCTGATTAAAGCAACAACTTTATACATAGTTACTCATGAGTGGAGATTAACCCTTTCAACAACACAGACCTGTATAGTGGTATTGACAAACAGTGTACATCCGAACGAGCCATCTCGTCAGGATCTGCACTTTTTCCAAGTAATTTTCATATTTTTGCGAATAAAAACAAATGGACTGATCTGACAATCAATTTGTGACAAATGGATTGGTTGTAAAATAAACATATCAAAACACATTGTTTGCGGCAATATACATCTTCAGGTGAACAGGCTACACAGAGCATATGCAATCCCCGGTAACAGACCCTGAAAAACGATCGCCACACTTTCCACTGATGTTGAACACATCGTTAATGGCCACACCCCAATTAACTGACTGGTTTTATACAGCACGATTCTCCCCCAATTCAGTTCAATTACTGTTACTAGTAATACACCCATAGGCATAGCCAGAAGGGTTGAAGGGGTGCACAACATCATAGCTAATACAGTGCCCAGATAATATCTCTAAATGTGGCTGTGACTGGAGAAATGGGGCTTATATAATGTGTGACCAGCGTAGTTCCTGATCAAATAGCCAACTCATGCAGCCTGATAATGATCTATATTTCTTGTTAGAAGCAGGACAGGTGTTTCATTGATGGAATGGTGAACAGTGCAATGACCCATTTCTCTAGTCGGTCACAAATAGAAAACCATGACGTGCATGTGTAGCTCGCAATGTCATAGGGATAGCCTTTCAACACCACAGGCCTGCATAGTGGTATTGGCAAAAAGTGTAGATCCAGATGAGCCGGCTCGTGACATGCCGTCTCATCATGATCTGCACTTTTTGCAAGTAATTTTCATATGTTTAAGAACAAAAACAGCCCCTTTTCATAAATGGTCTAGTCTGAAAATCATTTTGTGACGGTTGGATTGGTCGCAAAATTAACATGTCAAAATCCATTCCAGTTACTGAGGGGTGAAAGGATTAAAAAGCCTAACAAGGATGCAAACACATGAACACACCCAGTATTATAATTTGTTAATTCTAATATTTGATGCCATACACAGCTAAACATCTTTAAATGCGTTTATATGAATCATTGACTATGATGTACAAGTAGTCAATATGTGCTCAAAGTCTTTCAGATCATTCTGATCAGACATAAATAAAATATTCAGAATGTTCCATAAGCAAATGAAGTATGCTCAGAATCCAATTGACTTATAAGACACACATGAGTCAACAGAGCATGAACTTTTTTATGCTACACATCGACACTCAGGTACTCAATATAAGCTTAATGTCTTTCAGATTATACCTTTGGATATTGCAAAAACTTACATGGTTGGTTAACCACGGCCGAGATCATTAACATCATAACAGTCTATGGAACCCGTCAAACTTCTTGAGTTTTGTCCAAAAAGAGGTCAGAGTGTCTAAATCAGGCTTGCGTAAAAATTATGCAACTGCTAAAGTGATAAATGTTATCAAGTTTATAGCTCCAACAGTTGCCAGTGTCCCTTGATGACGGAGTGCGGAGATTGAATTGCATTTGCAATGCGTGCCAGCATGTAAGATTAACAAATATAAATTCGAAACTATGGCAAATATTTGATGTATGCAGGGGTTTGTAATGGGTGCCTAAGCCATCAATCATTTCTAAATACCACCCCTGAAGGATGGGTGAGTGAGTATATGGGTCCTGTTTTATGCATAAATAATTGTTACCCAATACCATTAACAGATCTCGCTTATTTTTTTAATTTTTCAGTTTTCTCATAAAAACATTTCTTATTGTTGGAAGCTCCCAAAATATATAAATTGAAAAAATTTAAACAAGATGTTAACTTTCAGCACATGCTTACAAAGGCATTTGACAGTCTCTCGTGGTGTATATGCATGTATAGTAGATATACATTGTATAAGGTACTTGACCTTGGGCTATACGGGTGAACATATGCATGATGCTGAACCATGCAAGTTTAAATGCCAATCCAAAATCCAATGGTATCATATGTAACAAAAAACACATAAAGATTTCATGTACAGCCGTCGGCAGGGGGTAAATCAAACGTTTATTGAAAGTGTTGTTTTTTTTATAAATTGACGGAAAAAATTAAAGTAAACTCCCAAACCAGCCCCACACCACTAAACAATGAATATTGTGAAAACTAAGATGCTGGACAACTAACATGCAGTAATAATCAAGGAAATAACATCCAAAATAATGTTGTCATGCAGGCATGCAATAACATTGATATGTAATACTCATGCAACAGGAACATACATACATGTACATGTATAGGACTGTATCAATATGCAGCCCACCATGACAAAACGGTACTTAAAGGTACATGCCCACGCAGTAGGCACAAAATGTTCTTTATAGAAATTAAATAAGTGTTTAATTATGTCACTATCCCACCAGTTCTAAAAATTACGAGTGCCCGCCATACAAATATAATCATTAATTAATTATCAATTTACTGTTAGCGACGCGCGGCGGTAACAGTCTATTTTGATAATATGCGGGGACGACTTTCACATCACGGCTTGCGGTGCACATGCGCAGTAAACTACGCGCGCCAGTAGGCTTCCCAATATGTAAACAAGAATATCAACATGCCGAAACGTCCAGGACGGAAAAAAAGACGAAATGTCTGAGGGGACAGGCAGTACAGAGAGAGAGAGTGGTTAATATTGGCGACCAGATCACCAAATGGAAAGAGTTGTGTGGAGATTTAGATTTGGACTCGAACAGAGATTTTTCTTCTCAACTTCCGATACTTCACTGCGCATGTCACATATGTGATATGATTGACCATGTCACGTGACGCGTGTTGGTAAAAATAGCACGAGGTCGGAAAATAAATGCGATTTAACACCAATTAACACGCGCCGTAATTAAAAATAACTCGTTAGTGGGTAGGGTAGACACATGGGTCATATAAGGCATGACAGAAAATTAAAAGTAGTAGTACAGTGTAACCTGCTGCGTGGGCATGTACCTTTAAAGCCCCTATACGGCTCAAGTTGCCGAATTTGGCCTCCTATTGGGTTTTCCCACACATAAATCCAACAGGTTTCTATTTACACACACTTTGAAACTGTTTGCATTCATTTGGTACAAAAATGAGTTTGTCGTCGATGAAAATATCAATATTTGTTGATAAACAAACAGCAGGTGCGTGTTTCAAAGCCCGATTGATTTTCCGATAGACGCTCGGGTCAACTCCTCAACTCACTGATTCGTGGCCAATGAATTCCGATAGCCAGAGTTTATCGACTCGCTTCCGAGCCGAACCCGTTGGGTTACGGAAATTAAATTGTCAATATTGACATTTTGCACTGAGTGGTACACAAAACAAGTTTTTGTTGTCTTCACATTGCGATTAAGATGTAAATCTCAAGACTTGAGATGTATCTATTAGGCAGTATATGTTAGTTTTGTGTACTAAATCAGTTGCCAAACATGTTTTTGTGTTTGAAAAAATCGGAAAATTGTAATACTGAGCCGTTCAGGGCCGTTAATGAAGTTTGACAAATTTAGCCCAAAATCAGCCTTTATATTTATTTCATTATTGAGTTCAGGAAACATTCCTGAAGTATTTAACCCTTTCAGTAGCACAGGCCTGTATAGTGCTGTTCGCAAACAGTGTAGATCCAGATGTGCCGGCTCGTCACGAGCCGTCTCATCAGGATCTGCACTTTTTCAAGTAATTTTCATTTTTTAGAAAAAAAAAAGAACAAAACATTTTATAAATGGATTAGTCAGAAAATAATTTAGTGACAATTGGATTGGCCGGAATATTGACATATCAAAAGTTATTTAGGGGTGAAAGGGTTAACCCTTACAATGCTGAATTAATCTTGTCAGCTGTTTTTATTTTGTTTTCCATTTTTCTCTCATCAAAAACATGCTTTGACAACACTTCAGAATCATTTGGAAATGATTCTAAGAGCTGTCAAACCATGTTTTTATTGAGAAAGAAGACAAAATATAGAACAACAGCAGTTGCAATTTTTGTTTCCAGCATTCTAAGTGTTAAAAATCGGGTCCATTTTATATGCATTTCAAGCTGAGCAAGTTGATCCTGCGCTACATGTAAAAGTTCAATCCTTTTTTTTCTCATGGCGGGTCACATATACATACAAGTCCAGGTCTGACTAGAATTGAAGGACTGATTACGAAATGGTCGTCTACAAAAATACCTGGATCATACTAGAATTGCTGAAGTGATGTAAGGTACTACCAGCTAGAAACTTCAGAAAACCCAATTTACCCCGCTGTGAACAAATTACTCTCTTCAGCACTTGGCATACAGCAGCTGATATTGGATGGATTAACTAAGTGGATTATATGATTAATCTTTGGCACTGTTCTAGCAGGCAGGGAGCAATCTGGAATATCTAAATCCACTAACTACTCAATGTATACAGACGGGGTAGCATGGCTAACACTAGGTATATAAACCTATTATATGCGGCCAGCTATGGGAAAATCTGGCTTGTTTTTGTGAGTTCCCTAGTGAACACAGTTAGCCCTTACACTGTTGAATGAAATTTTAAATATCTGACCAACATGTCAGAAATATACCAAATTCGGACAAGCATCCAAAATGGTTGATGACAAGGTTGACGTCATAATTGTGACCACTAAGTCTCACTTTCCACTGAAGTTGTTCAGACAAGAATCTAAAGATGACAAGTGTCGCAGAACTTAAAACAATCATTTGCAAAAATTAGAAAAATCTTGTTTTGAAAATAACATCCATGGAGTAACATTTAATTCATGAACTTGTATATAATAATAGAATAGCATACATGTACATCAACAACATTATTTTGACTATGATGAAGATATAACACTACTTGTCTTGTAATCGGGACTTCTATCTTCATAATTAAAATTCAACTGACTAAATAGCCATACATCAATAAAATCAACACATGAAACATTAAAAATATTCATGCAATGCCGAAGGAATAGCAAAGAAACATTAAGATAATCTTAAAGCAACTGTGAAATTTAATGGGATACCTGTACAGCTGAATTGAGAAGTATTTGGTTTTCTTTCAGTTTGTGAATGGGTGACCTCAGATTTACATCGTATTTGCGGTTTATCAATATCTTCCTCATCAAGCAGATTACTGATTTCATCATCAAATATCTGTGTTGGACATTGTATAATCTGGTGCTGTATATCCGTAATGATTCTTGATATGGCTGATGGTTTTCTTTCTTTCCCCAGAGAGTCGGATGAGGGACTACATGTTGCACATTCAATAGTTATTGCTGCATCTTTGGCCATATTTGTTGAAGATAAATCTATTTTCTTCAACTCCCTGATTGCAATATTTCTCGCAGTGACACCTTTCATTCCTTGATGTGCTCCTTCTTGTACACTGTTTATATGTGACTTTATTGCACTGTATCTTTTAGAGTTTTTTGTTCTTCTGACAACCACAGTTTCAACATCTGTGTCTTTATCTTCTACTATATGCTTAGCATTTACACAAGTTACTTTTAAAGTCATTGTTGTATCTGTGTTTGTGTTACTTTGAGTGTGGACTGTAGACTCCTGTTCTTGCATATACTCTTTTCCATCAGTCTGCAACGAACAACTACCTTGCTCTTGGGGTTTGTCTGCAGATTTTAAGTGACAATCATGTGATGTCTTTCGTATCCCAGATTCAGGATTGTGAATTTTCATTGCTATACCTGTCACATACATACATGGTGCATTATCAGCGTCTTCATTGTCACACATTGGTGCATTTTGACTGTTAGTAATTTCATGTAGAGCAGCTCTCGTGGGTTTAGAATGTGCACCAACACCTACAGACATGTCTAGTCCTTGCTCTTGGTGCCTAACATTCAGTTGTCTGTGCTTAATTCTTTCCGAGTGGCGAACACTTCCAACTGCAGGTTCCTGTACTACCATATTACTATGAAGTGTGTTCTGCGCATGAATGTGATTATTTGTTTCCAGGCCATAACCATTAATGAGATGCACAGCATCTGCGTCTTCATTTGATTTTTCATACATTTCTATCCAGTCTCTCTCTACTATAAGTTTATCAGTGGAACATGTTGAACTTAACACAAGTTTAGTTTCCTTGTCAAAAGTCTCAAATATATTTGAGCAACTGTTCCTTTTCATAACTGTTATGTCCTTGGCCAGGTAATGTTCTTTTACACTATCTTTTTCATTCAGAGAGGAATTATTTGTATCTAGAAAAGTAACATGGAAATATGGTCCACATTCATCAGGATGAAATGAATACTCAAGTTTTCAGCCGCAAGACATTTTTTGAGAAATAAAAACTTGCACTTTCTAGGAAAAATGAACCCGACGCTGGAAATAATACTAAACTACAAATAATAATACAATATATGTATGAACATGTGTTAATGCCATTTTCTCATAAACTAGCACTTGTATGATGTAAGCTTTCAATATTTCTATTTTGTAGATTATCTGCAACACTGGATCATGAGGAGAAATGCAATGTGGACTAGCTGCATATCTGAAAGCTAAAACAGTAAATTAATAATATCTATGTGCATTAATAGCTGATGTTTTAGTAAGCACTATAACCATACATACTGTCACAAACATGTTACACAACATACAAGAGAAACAACTAGAGATTGCAGCAGGATTAGCATAAAGTGCAATAGTCTTTGTTTGAGTTTGAGTCAATTAAGTGATCCTACTGCAATGTAATGGGTGGGGTTATTTAGTGACGTTAAATTGCATACTTAAAGGTATATTTTTACAATGTTCGTTATAGAAGTAATTCAGAATACATAGCTTGAGAGTATGTGAGCTGATTAGTGCGAAAAAAATTGGATGTGATAAATCAGGATTATTTCGAAGAAAACTGATAATTTTATGTCATATTATTGCCGATTTATTTCAGAAAGTTATGCAACGTTTGCCAAACTATCATCACATCAACATACATGCATCGGAAATGTTATAAGCTAAAACAGAATTGGCTACTGATGACGACATGAAAAACGGATGTTAACTGAAAGATGGCTCACATGATCTGTGTCATATGAACAGGTCATTTCAGATATCATTTATATAAAAAAATATATTCATTATATCATCAACTAATGGCATGTCTTGATAAAGCCTACTTTGTATAATTTATCATTGTATTATTTTATTAATATATTCCAGTGATGAATTTGACATAAATTGTAGAAATATACCTTGTATTAGACTTTCATTAGTTTGTGTGAAACAATAGGTATTCATGCGACAGGGTCATGTACATGCACATGGTCTGGGAGTAAATTATGTTTCCACAATGGTGCATAAACATTGATGAGAAAGAATAACTAGAAATCGACGTTTGTCCACAAGCGCATGTGTATCCCCTCCCCACCTACATGCAATCTGCAATTTAGATTGTGGTCTCTGCATGTGTCAAGTTTAATGAAACTATGTCAAAGGGTTTTCGAGTTATGCGGCAGACACAAAAAACAAAGGGAAATGACTAATAAAAAATCAAGGTCAATGCATATGTGAAGTTTCATGAAAGTAGGCAAAGGGGCGTGATCAAGTCAAATCCATAGTACCCCGCCACCCCCCACCCCACTTTCATCCAGGGAATACAATTGTAGTCTCTGATCAATGTAAACTAACACGGTACATGTATAAGTCAGTTTCGGGTCACATAAAGGTATAATTTTTGATTCAGGATAACATGGTTTGATTACGGGGCACTACATTGGCATTATCTGGCAAGGACAATCGGAACTTCAGCAACAAAAGTGGCAGCTCACCTGACTTACGTTTAGCCTCGAGCCCATAGTCGAGTGGGGACTCGCTACACTCGCTGTCAGTGTGCAACTTAGGGATCCCCCCGCACGTGCTAAGCTCTAGGAAAGTAGGAAGCAGCAAGCATGAAACACAAGCTAACAGGATGTAACAATACAAGTGCATACACAAAATGAAGATCTTCATACAACAAGAGGGCTAACGAGTAACGACAACACCCTTTATGCAGACACTATCAAACACAGGTGACTACAAATAGGTACAGTGGAACCTCTCTAAACCGGACACCAAGAAAACACATGTGATCTATTTCTGATGAGTTTCTTGGACATTTATCTCCGGTCATAATGTCTGTTCGTGATAATGTCTGTTCGCATAGCGCACAAGTATGGCTCAGAATGATCAAATGTTTGATTTACAGTGAAATCTCTCTAAGAGAGGTTTCACTGGGTAATCTGGCACTGACATCAGCAGAAACAACTAGATTGGTCAGTAAGCGAGGCTTACGGAATACCCCCCGCGTGGGCCCAGGTACCCCTAAAATATGTAAAAATTTCCAAGTGTGTGGGCTTGTGACCTCGACTCTGGGCTTTAAGCGGGAGCAGCATGAATGTGAATTTGTCACAGGGTGGTAGAGGTCCATTGGAACAATGCGTGTGTGAAATGTGATCCCAGCAAGGAAATAGAGTGAGTGAGTGAGTGAATAGGGTTTAACGTCCGCTTTTCTGACATAGAGGTACAAGCCTCAGGGAGTCTACACGCAGACGGGTCAACGGGGTCGAGTCCCATATCCACCTGTCCAAGGGGGGTAAATCCCAACTTCAGAACTCAATATTTACAATCAAAATATATATTCAGTCCTGAAATTAGAACAACCTGATCTGGTGCCAGGCCCTCGCCACACCAGCATCATTTATCCCATCCCCTAAAAGTAATAGGATTAGCGCTAATCTTACTTTTATATATGGGGCATAGCCCGACTCAACTCTCACATACAAGAAAGCCAAAAATGTACATGAGGGCCAAATCCGGTATAGTGGGTTCCGGAAAGTATGAACCCAATCGTTAAGCCAGTTTAGTCGCCTTTTACGACAAGCAATGGCTACTGCAGCACTATTCTCAGGATCAGTTGATCCCGCCCCGGTGCCTGCACGGGGCAGCAAGGAAATAGAAGTTATAACCGATTTCTCTGATGTTAAGTTTTGTAAAGAGACTAAGTATGTGAGCTTGACCTCGAGATCAGCGGGAATTTGTCACAGCATGATAGTAGAGCCCTAGAAGAATGCATGCATGAAATATTAAGAATTTTCGATGAAAGAAATAGAAGTTATAACATATTTATTTGATGTTAAGTTTTGTAAAGAGACTAAATATGCGACCTTGACCTTGGGATCAGCGGGGGTTGGACTGTCGTTGATTTGTCACAGCATGATAGTACAACCTTAGAGGAATGCACAAGTGAAATATTAAGAATTTTCAATAAAGGAAATAGAAGTTATAACTTATTTCTCTGATGTTAAGTTTTGTAAAGAGACTAAGTATTTGACCTTGACCTTGGGATCAGCGGGGGTTGGACGGTCGTGGATTTGGTACAGCATGGTAGTAGAGCCTTACAGGAATGCATGTGTGAAATATTAAGCATTTAAGATGAAGGAAATAGAAGTTATAACAATATTTCTCTGATGTTAAGTTTTGTAAAGAGACTAAGTATTTGACCTTGACCTTGGGATCAGCGGGGGTTGGACGGTCGTGGATTTGGCACAGCATGGTAGTAGAGCCTTACAGGAATGCATGTGTAAAATATTAAGCATTTTAGATGAAGGAAATAGAAGTTATAACAATATTTCTCTGATGTTAAGTTTACGGACGCACGGACGCACAGACGGACGCACAGACGGATAACCTGACTCCAGTATACGGTTACCCCCCACAACTCGTTGTGGGGGGTATAACAAACAACAGAAAGCTAGTCTATAATGATTAAACCATTCAACCCTAAATAACTGATAGACTGGTTCATTCTAATATTTGGACCAGTTCATTAATCATTAAGATGAATATAATTTTTGAATGATCTGAAAAATATTGACAAATGCTGTAGATATTGATGACGGCTCGTTACGAGCTGGCTCATCTGGATAGACTGTATTTGCAAATGTTGGATTTATGTTCTGTAGTGTTAAAAGGGTTAATCCTTAACATTCACTCATATGAAATCTGTAATATTTTGCATGTAACATAGTTAATAGATACATGGTATTATTTGATATCTGGCCTTTATTGTACCTTTTTGTATGCCCTGGCTCAAAATACATGGCATAGAAACACCAAGAAACAATCCTCACAATTTGTCAGAAGTTTCATCCGAGTCAACATTTTAAATTATGGCAATGTTACATTCCAGAAACATTGTTTCAATTACTTCCAGTGATATATGTTCGACTGAGCATAATTAATATGTTCAGACCAAAATAATAAACATACAAAAGTTTTGAAACTTTTGACTAAATACTGGCAAATGTCTTACTGGCCGTCACTGTTGTCATTTAGACAGTTGTGTAAATTTCATTTCTTTGCTTCTTTAAAACGGTATTAACCCATTGGAGTCTGGATACAATAATTTTTGTTGAAAAAAATATGATTATTTTGTAAATTTCTCATGTTGTTACCACTCATTTGAACCGTCTTGTCGAGACGGTTCAAATGAGTAGTAACAACATATATTTTTGAGAGGAAATAAAGAAAATCGGGATTTTTCTCTGTAATTTCATACTACTATAATTGTATCCTGTCTGTAATGGGTTAACTGTATGGACGCTTTGCATATGGAGTTTCACTTAAGCCGGTGCCAGGAGACATTTGTGTCATGGCCTGTGACAATACTGACACAGACTATGACACACATGTGGCTGTGACTGGAGAAATGGGGTTTATGGCATTTGTAGATAATCAAATTGCTGATCTTCTAGCGAACTACTGATGCTGGATAACAATCTGCATTGCTTGTTAGCAACAGTATGACTGGTGTTTCATAGATAGATAGAATGGCGAACAGTGCAGATCCTGATCAGACTGTGACGATGGATGCACAAGCTGATCTTGATATACACCAGTAAAAAAATCCATTTCTCCAGTCACAGCCACAAATGACCAACTGTAATGAAACTAATAATAGTTGTGTTCATCGGGTATCATGTATCGCTAGTAAAGTAATTTTTCACAATAATTGTGAAATCAACAATCACAATTTGACAAGTCTAATAATAAGCTACATATAACCTGTTTGAACTTATGATGATTTTGTAGCAGAGAAAACACTTCTGGAATCGTGCCAAAATTAGGTTATTCCCCTGCTCCAACAAAAAAAGGTAACCATAGGACAATAATTATGTAACAAATTGACAGGGCAGCCAACATGCGCCTGCGTCAGAGGTTCAGACTCGACCTCCCAAGAATGAAATAATTGATGCCCTGGTTGAAAAAATGAATCTTAAGATGTTTGTACCACTGGCTGATAAAAGTGGCCTTAAGATGTGTGCGACCAGTGTAGGCCCAGATCAACCTGCATATTCACACATTCTGATCAGGGCCTGTACTGATCGCCATGAATTCGCTGACATAGGCTAATTACCAACAGCAAACCATTAGATCCAAATCTAATAATCTTAGCCCTTAGAATGCAGGGCACGAAAATTGTCGCCTGCCAATGTTTTATATTTTTCCTTCTTTCACATGGTTTGATAGCACTTTAGAATCATTTCCAATGGAAATGATTCTAAAATGCTGTCAAAGCATGTTTTTGATGAGAAAAAAAGGAAAATAGAGAATGAACAGCAGACGACAAAATATTTCAGCAGGGTAAGTAAGGGTTGATATTTAAAATGAAGAAAGAGGAGGTACAATTGTTGCAAGGTCGCTTTTGTCACTGGGCTACGAGTTATAGAAGCCTGCGGAAACCACAAAAACCAAAGTGACAAAATTAGACACCTTGAGGGTCCTGGCGTAATATGTTAACACACAAGAGATTGCTTTATAAATATCAGCTTGCCATCATATTTAAGACGACAAACAACTGTTTCGATCAGAAATCCTTCTTTCGAGTTTTTAGATAAAAACTTACAGCAAGCCTGACAACTTCAGTTAGGTTAAGCCAATATCCATATGCAAATAGGACTTACTTGAACCTTGAACCATAAAGGATACTGATTCTGGATGTCTAATGTTAATAAAGTGCAGCATGTTAAAGGTACAAGCCCACTCAGTAGGCACAAAATGTTCTAAATATCAGAGACATCATCTGAGACATTTTCTGGCAAAAGAAACATTCATTCACAATTACCCCACGTATTGATCGGCATTATTATACACTTTATATCATATGTAAATTTCCACACTGATATCAAGGGCGATAACCGTGTTTCCTTAAAATGTTAACGGCCATTACTATTAATTATCTGTATTTATTTTTTGATGTGCAATGATCATACTTTATAATCTTTCAAAAATATTATTTTTTTCAAGCGACACATTTAATTAGTATAATTAAAAAATATCATACCTCATTTACATATGAAAATAGCCTGATACCACCGCGCGTCACTATCAGTTTGTTTGTTTGTTTGTTTGTTTATTAGTGTGTAACAGCCTATCAACAGCTAAGGTCATGTAAGGCCGGGAAAACTGGTTCGATCCCATTTTAACCTGCTGCATTGGGGGAGAAATCCCAAAATCAGAACGGAATATTTACATCGAGAACACATATATTCAGCCCTGAAATTAGAATAACCTGACCTGGTGCCAGGTCCATACCACACCAAGTCACTTGGCCCCTTCCCCTAAAATAGGATTACAAATATCGTAATACAATGTACATGTACTCACATAAGAGGTATAACCAGATTCAACTGTCACATACAAAATGCCAAAGACGTATGTGAGGGCCAAACCAGGTCTCCAGTTTTCCGGTAAGGATGAACACC
Organism: Conchocele bisecta; assembly: GCA_029237695.1. NCBI lineage: Eukaryota > Metazoa > Mollusca > Bivalvia > Lucinida > Thyasiridae > Conchocele > Conchocele bisecta. The sequence goes on along the minus strand of CM055266.1, from coordinate 102,377,302 downwards.
GATCATTAAATTACCCACCGCATGCTCCCACCTGCCACCCACTCACTATCAGTAAAATAAATATTACTAAATGATTTTATCTGTATAGCGGCCACTCATAATATTTAGAACTGGTGGAATAGTGACAATTATACACTTATTTAATTCCTATGAAGAACATGTTGTGCCTACTGAGTGGGCATATACCTTTAAATTATTACAACTATTTGGCAGCCAAAATTAAAATAGTAACATACCGGTAGTTCAATGACATTGTATATATGAAAACACGGTTTCTTGGTGTTTCGAGCACACAGTGTGTCAAGATGCAATACCCAACATATTTATTTTGCAAAGTTTCATAATTTCTACTTATTTTTCAAATAAATATCAAAAACACACTATAACTGTCTACTAGTGACACGGTTCCAACAGCCTTGCATGGACATACAACACCAAATACGACGGTGAACCAATGCACTAAAGCAACTTTTCGTCATAAATAACAAATTTGGCATTGCTCTGTAATATGATATATCACAGCAAAGTGTCTGTACATCTTGCAGGGAAGTGTTTGTGGCCGTATCACATATCGTAGTAATGATGAGGTTACGACTACAACTGCACAAATGGGGCTTATGGCATTTCTCACCAGTCTAGCTCCTGACCTACGAGTGTTCACTTGAAGCCTGATATGAATTAGTTTGTTGATCGGCATATCACCGATTGAATGCCGAACAGTGTAGATCCTTATCAGACTGCGCAGATGCATCTGCGCAGTCTGATAAGGATCTACACTGGTCGCAAAGGCCACAAGTTCTGTTTCTTCAGTCAAAGACTAATGCCTGTAAATGCTATTAAAAAGTGTTTTTAGAAGCCGACGTGCAGCCATACCCTCCACACGTTATCACTCGTTTTTGTGCAGCAAGTAAGATTCAATTACGAAATAGTATATGTATAAAACAGATAGTTGATACGACATGACGAACTGGAACTTATTGAGGTTTTGAGTAAATCAGAACACCAGTCTCGCAGGCGTATATGGATCAAGTTTATGTCAGAAACTTTCAGATATTTCACAAATAGAAACGCTACATAGACTGGCCACAAAGGCAATTGCATGTTACATACTAATATTGGTTTTGAAAATCAGACACATTTTCTGTAGATGACAGTGAAAAGTTTTTAATTATTTATCATAGCTCCAGATAAGCTTTGTGTTTTACTACTTGAATTTAAATTCAATAATATTTTATTTTGTCGAACAGATTATTGAAAATGAATTTCTGACATAAAATAGGCACTAATTGCTTTATTTTTGTTATATCACAACAGTGCTATCATTAATATTGATTTTCATGAATTGTTTTTCAACTTTTAGGAAAATTATTTATACAGAAATACGCCAAATTCAGGAATTTTTTGGTCAGTTTCAGTGAATAATTAAAGTCCAATTCCTGTTAATCTAGCCACCATATACTGTTTATTAGCTGTACTAATTACTTGTTCAGTTATGCTGTATATTTTATTCACACTGTTTGCTTTGTTATCAAATCAAATAGAGAAACTTCATTTTTCAAAGCCTTTTACTCCTAAAGTTACCGTAACAACTGAAATAGCAATATATATGGTGCCAAGAGTTCTCACAACACCAGTAGCCGATTTCACCAACATTGCAAAGTATGCTTTTCTAGCAAAGTATACTTTGAGGGAGTAATCATTTATTTTTCCCGAAATGCATTATGTCATATAGAACTAACGACTGCATATATTTGATGATTAAAAGTATGCAGACTTATTATACTGAATTTATTACATTATCACAGTGATAATGTAATAAATTCAGTATAATAAAAATTAATAAATTTCTCCTAAAATTGAAAATTTCTCCCTCAAAGTATACTTTGCTAGTAAAGTATACTTTGCAATTTTGATGAAATCGGCTACTGATCATTTGGTAACCGGGAGTGAATCCCAGAACTGATCGATTCACTGCCGACTACTTGGTAAAATATAAAAGATGTTTTTATGACATATGTATGCTTATCAAGTGGTGAATATGTACTTTAAGAATTCCACACTATAATAATACAATACAAGTCTGCCATTACCACCCCAGGGATATATGTGGCTCTGACTGGAGAAATGGGGCTATAGGGTTTGTGACCAGTGTAGCTTTTGTCAAATACATTCCTGTAGCTTGATAATAATCTATGTTGCTTGCTATAAGCATAACATGTGTTTCATTGCTGGAATGGCAAACAGTGCAGATCCTGATCAGATTGTGTGGATGCACAGGCTGATCTGGATCTACACTGGTCGCCAACCCGTAAGCCCCATATCTCCAGTCACAGACATTTGTGTAACATGACATCCCATATCGAGATGATCAATGGAAAATATTTTACCACTTGGCAGATTTATTTAAAAGAAAACGTTACACCATATTGAAAGCCAATTTGGAGTTTTTTGTATTACTTTCCGATTGCAGTATAGGATTCAGAATAGACCACCATTGCAAGAATATCGTCGTCTGCTGTTTTTCATTACAAAAAAAAGCAAGAGCTGCAAAACAGGATTTTTATCGAGAAATATAGAAAATAAAACATTTCCAGTAGACGACAAAATTTAATTCAGCGTAGTAAGGGTTAAAGGTGCACTAATCTTACTAAGTGCACTTTGAAGGAGCAATTATTTATTGGTTTGATTTATTGGTGTTTAACAGCCTATTAACAGCTATGGTCATTTAAGGCCGGGCCAAAATTATTTATTGAACTGAAATGTATTTTTTTCATAGAAACCAACACCTGTTCAAAGTTTGATAAATAAAATTATTGTACAAAAGGCTGATTCCGTAGCAGATTTCATCAAAATCTCAAAGTGTTCTAATCTAGCTAAGTGCTCTTTGAGCAAGTAATTTTCATTTTTGTTCAAATTAGGCGTAAATTAATTAATATTTTTTTTTAATTGATTTATTGACTATGATAATGTAATAAATACGCCTCAAGATGTTCTGAAACTACACAGGTCAAAAGTCAATAAGCCCCATTTGTCGTGGCGGGTCATATTATGTGCACAAATCACCAATACACACATACAGAATGCCTGGCTTGTGTCTATTGATATGAAGTTTATCAGGCAAGGCTAGGAAATGTGTAGGAATTCCGAGGCTTGCGGAGGAATTCCTATCATTTCCGAGCCGGGTCTGATAAACTTGACATCAAAGGACATTGTCTTGGTATTCTATTTAACAGGTAACACGTTATACAAGGAATGAGTACATAACACATTGTTTTTTGTCAAAATAAATGCAGAAGTTGCGTTATCACACTGGCTCGAGTTGGTAATGCCACGTGACGTCATCTGACCAATGAAACGTCTGCGAAAGAAGTTTTTGATTAAGAATTGCCCTTGATACAAGTGCTACATGATTTGGCTGTCAGTGAGCATGATAAAATAAAATTACACAGGAACAAAATGTTAAATGGAAGTACACATACATTGAATGATCACAAGACACAAGCAGACACATGAAACACAGTGATACACATATAGTGGTAGGCGACCCATTTTTCGTCCGTACCCATTTTCCCAGACACCCTTGTAAACGCTTAATTCTGCATTTTCATACAAGATTTTTGTTCCTGGTCATTAAGGTGGTCATTTCCAGTTGTCAGGTGTGAAGATTTCCGAGAAAAATGTGTAAAACTATTAAATTGAACTGTTTTCATACCTGCCAACTTCTGTTGACACCTGTATGACGTGGAACTTGATTATCGGGACCGGGTGCTTGTGTTGAAAAGAGGCAAAGCGTACAGAATAAAGGAATTAACAGTATCTTCGAAGTAATACATGCAATAATTGCTATTATTTGATCAATACCATACAGTATTAATTACTTTCACTGTAATTTTGCAGTTTTAGCTAAAACAAAAAGTAAATATCGCAGAAAATCCTAGTGTCCGGAAAAATGGGTCTCCTCCTGTATTTTAATTGGCCTTTTAATTACATCTTTTCGGGCCCCATTGTCAGCAGTTACCTCCCACTATACTAATGAATGTTATGTTATTCTATGTAAGGCGAGCCGACGTATTTGTTAATGTGAGAAAAATCAGTTAGATGTAAACGTTTAAAATTATTGTGAAATTTTTCCCGGAAATGGGTCGCCTACCAGTATATATAAATATACAAACATCTAACTCAGGGGTTGATACTCGCAGTGTCACGGGACCCGAGGATCCCTGTTTTGTAAGAGGAATCCCTGAACTTTTCAAGAAGATCTAAGTAACATAGCTACAGGTAAACATGTGACATATGATTATGAATTTTTTACCAGTATGTCGCGAAACTCGGACAAAGTGTGAGAGATTCATGTATGTGTTCATCTCAAAATGTTCTGTAATCAAGTCAGCAAGCCAACATTATATTTAGACATGTGGACAAAAGTAGACACGTGGCTGCGACTGGAGAACTGGAACTTTAATATGGGATTTGTGACCAGTGTAGCTCCTGACCAAATAGCACACTCCTGTAGCCCGACAACAATCTAGATTACTTGTTAGCAGCACGACAGGTGTTTCATTGATGGACTGGCGAGCAGTGCAGATCCTGATCAGACTGTGCGGATGCACAGGCTGATGTGGATCTACACTGGTCGCAAAGCCAGTAGGCCCCATTTCTCCAGTCACAGCCACATATTCTTTGGTACGGGATGTGCTGCGGAAATACCGGTATATCCCCGTTGGAAAATACCCATGCAAGGAAAGTAGACATGCAATCATACCAAATATAAACCACCCCATGCATTGTCTTGTTATTATTAAAACAAACTGGCCGATTACTTTTTAAAGCTCCACGATAGTATTTGAGAAAGAAATACTTATACTAGTAATGCCGATCAATTAAGCCTTGGTTAAACAGCCTGGCTAGATCATGTTTAGTTGCATTAAGCCACCTCTGACTTGTCCTATGACGCAGCAATACAAACAAGAAATCAATAACACCAATGGATGTACCACTAAAAAAACTTTCTATATTTAAAACAAACAAATCTAGTTTTTGTTGCCCATGGTGAGGCTAAGATAAAATTGTTATTTGGAAACATGCCAAGAGACAGATACCCTTGTCAGAATCCAATATTACAAATCATTGTTTTACATGCAGAGGGGTACATTTAAGGTAAATTAAATTTTTTACACATACATTTACATAGAGTGGAGATACAAATATTGGGAGAGGAAATATAAGGAAGATAGATACATGCCACATTTCTGATTAACCTGTACACTGCTGAATTCAAATATTGTCGTCTGCTGTTCTGAATTTTATATTTTCAAGATTTATCAAACAGAAATGTTTTGACAGTGCATGAGAATCATCTTCAATGAATGGCGATGATCCCCATGTGCTGCCAAAACATAATTATGCTAAGAAAACTGATAACATTTGAAAATCAGCAGACGGCAATACTCATTTCCTGCCTTTTACCCCTAAGAATGTGGGAAACAAAAATTATTGTCTGCTGTTGTTTTAGATTTTGTCTTCTTTCTCGATAAAAACATGGTTTGACAGCATTTGAAATGATTCTAAAGTACTGTCAAACCATGTTTTTGATGACAAAAATGTAAAATAGAATACAAACAACAGACAATTTTTGTTTCCCGCATTCTAAAAGGTGGGAAATGTGTATTGGCGTCTGTTGATTTAGAATGTTTATCAAATTTCTTAACATAAGTTAAGTAGACGACAAAATTAAATTCAAGGGTTAAGGGGTAAAAGCAGACGAAATGGCACAGCGATTCTCCACGTACCTGATCTGCTATCACTGGAGCCCGTACTGGATGTTTCCGACATCGACTCGTCGCTGCTGCTGATTCCCGACGTGCTCTCCGATTCCGATGAACTACGAATATGTTCGCTGTGACGGTAAGTCATAAATGTGTCCCTTCGCGTCAAATCGGGCGGGCCCGAGAAAGCGCTCGGCAACGGTTCGGACATGGACGCCGTTCGTTTCGGCGGCGATGGGACTGCATCTACACTTGGCGTCATGACGCTTGCAGAACGTTTACGCGCGCCGGGGCTGCGTGGCGACTTGACCGACGGTGACGGGATCATGAGTTCGAGAACGGGTGGCTGGGAAGATTCGGACGTGGGCTTGTCCGCGGTGTCGGCCCCGAGTTTGATCCTCGGTGGCCGGCCCGGTTTGCGGGGCGGGGTACTGGTCGTGCTGGAGCCGCTGTCCTTGCTGCTGTCTTTGTGGAACGACTTCTTGCTGAACAGCACCGCGGTTCTCCGGTTGACGCCGGCGGGTGGGGTGGACGGCATCGTGTCTGATCTCATGCTCGTTGGTGTGTCCGGCTTCGACGAACAACCTTCCGACTGCCGGCAGTCTTCTGGAACAGTACGACAATATGTCTGCTTCAAGACTAGTTTTCAACGCATTTTACTAATGACAATTTTAGTAGAACAATGTTCGATTGATGGAATGGCGACCAGTGAAGGCCCTGATTACACTGCACAGACGCACCAACTGATCTGGAAGTTAGAGAGATTTTATTGTAATTCATGCATATGGCTGCTCAATGTTGTTTTGTATGTTGCATCATAAACAGACAATATCAATTAACCCTTTCACCCCTAAGTAACTGGAATGGATTTTGATATGTGAATTTTCCGACCAATCCAACTGTGACAAAATAATTTTAAGACTAGTCTACTTATGAAAAGGGTGTTTTTGTTCCTAAAAATATGAAAATTACTTGCAAAAGTGCAGATCCTGATGAGACGGCCAATACCACTATACAGGCCTATGGTGTAGACAGTAGAAAGAGTTAAGATAAATGGCTGTGAAATGGTTTGGTTTAGTGAGGTTGTAACGTTGCAGTACCTGCTGGCTTAGGAGACTCCGCCTCCGATTCACTCCTGGTGCTCCTGCTCCTCCCACGACCACGCCCCCTGCCGCGGCCACGCCCCCGACCCGGAGTCGACTTTCCAGGGGTCCCGGGGCCAACCTCCGGGGCAGCGTTGATGAACGGCCCCCGACGTAAAGTATGGGACTTCTCGGACTTCTTCCCTTTGGGAGACCTCGGCGTTGACGGAGATTTTGGTGCTGTTTTTGACGTTGAAGATTTGTCTGGCAATGTTGATTTGTCTACGACTACGTTGATTTTTGGCGTTTTGGGACCTTTATGTGTGCTATCTTTGCCTTCCTTGAGATCCTTTTTAGGCGACGATGCTCTCTCTTTCCGGACTGGCGACGATGCTTTCTCTTTCCTAACTGGCGATGTTGGGCGACTACACGAGCTGTCATCATCTGATGCTGTAACAGATAGGATAACATGAGCTGACATCCATTCTGTGATGCTGTTTGTTTGTATGTTTGTTTGTTTATTGGTGTTTAATGGCCTATCAACTGCTAAGATAATTTAAAGCCGGGCCAATGTGTTAGATCCAGCATTCAACCTGTTGCATTGGCGGGAAAATCCCAAAATCAGAACAAAATATATATATAAAAATAAATACATATTCAGCCCTGAAATTAGAATAACCGGACCTGGTGTCAGGTCCATACCACACCAATGTCACTTGGCCCCTTCCCCTAAAAGTAATAAGATTACAAATAATCGTATTACCCATATAACAAGTATAACCAAATTCAACTCTCACATACAAGAATGCCAAAAACGTATCTGAGGGCCAAACCAGGTCTCCATTCGGGATACCGGTAAGGATGATCCAGATCCTGCGATGATGTAAGTCAGCAAGAAAATACAATTCACTCCCAAGGCAATCTGTGTGTTGACAATCTGTGAGTTTTGCAATCATGTAAGGACATCACCGCAGCTATTTTTTAAGAGAACGTTGTGTTAGACAACCATCCTGATGATGGCTCAAATGTGTTCACAGCATATAGTTCTATCACTAAACAAGAAATGTTTCATCAGCAAAATGGTTTAACCCTTTGAACCCGAAATATAGCGGTTTATGTAAACAGTGCAGATTCAGATGAGCCGGCTCGTAATGAGAAATGTTCATATTTTTGAGGACAAAAAATACCCTCTTTTCATAAATGGACTAGTCTGAAAACCATTTTGTGACGGTTGGATTGGTTGCAAAATCAACATAGCAAAAATCCATTCCAGTTACTTAGGGGTGAAAGGGTTAAATCTGAAATCCTGGTTTTTATCTCCAATAATTTACTGATACATGTATGCATGTATGTTTGTTTTGTTTGTTTATTGGTGTTTAACGACCTATCACCAGCTAAGGTCATGTAACGACAATGTGATGGTGACTTGAGAAATGGTGATTGTAACCTATGCAAACAGTGTGCACACCCACCTCCAGTATCCACAACACTTTCATCTAGATCACTGGTCGGCGTTCCTTTCTGTATGGCCAGCTTTCGGCGCACTTTCACTATCTCTTTCCGGATCCTCTTGGCAAGCTTGGATTTCCGTTCTGTAATAATGTACAATTCACAAATTTAATTGCAGGAGTACCACTGAGTGTTTAAATTCAGCAATGGTATGTCATGTGTGACTGGATTGATCAGTTGATGGGGACAGTGGGAAAAGGAGGCTAAGACCCTTTATATGGGCTTAGCCCCCTTTTTCCACTGACCTCTTGAATTAGATGAACTGGTGTCTGTAACTCTCAGTGTTGTCTAAGTAAAATCTTAAAAGTACCTACTGGGTGACTGTTGTTATAAATGAAAAAGTACTTGCATTTAAATATTTTTTTAGATTTAATGTGTTTAATAATCAAAAGATTGTCGGCAGACAAACGTGGAACAGACTAATAGTATCTTAATAACAGTCACACAATGTCAGAGTGAAGTTTGAAGCATGTACAGAATAAGGCTATGATGAATGAGTCTAGCTGGAGCACAGACTGAATTGAAGAGGCAAGAACAAAATACCACTAACAGAGAGACTGTTATTACTGTAAATAGGCGGTCAATGCCAGATATGTATTTGAAGGTGAAAGAGCTAAGAGATGTGAGCTGGGAGATATGGAGCTTACTAGAGGCACTGGCAATGTCCATCTTCTCCAGCAGGATCCTCAACTGTTCCTCCAGGGGCAGGTCATCCTTGCTCTCCAGGAAGCTGTCAACTGTAACATCGATTGGTAGATACAACAAATGGGGCTGATTGATTGAATGATTGATGTAATGTATGAATCAATGAATGATTTTGTTTGTTTGTTTGTTTGTTGGTGTTTAACGGCCTATCAACAGCTAATGTCATTTAAGGCCAGGCCAACGGATTCGATCCCGCATTCAACCTGCTGCATTGGGGGGAAATCACAAAATCAGAATGGAATATTTACATCAAAATAAATATATTTTCAGCCCTGAAATTAGAATAACTCGACCTGGTGCCAGGTCCATACCATACCAGTCACTTGGCCCCTTCCCCTAAAAGTAATAGGATTACAAATAATCGTATTACTCATATAAGGGGTATAACCAAATTCAACTCCAACATACAAGATGCCGAAGACATATCTGAGGGCCAAACCAGGTCGCCAGTCAGGATTCTGGTAAGGATGAATCCCGATCATTAAATTACCCATCGCATGCTCCTATCAGACACCCACGAATGAATGAATGAATAAATTAATTGATTGATTGATTGGGATTTAACAGGTAAAACAAAATATACCATAAATGCCAATGTTTGAAAAAATAGTCGATCTCGATGATCAACATTGATTGATTGATTGAGAAAATGATTGAATGACATTGAACAGATTAATTGAGTAACTCAACATCACAAACCAAAATTGTCTGGCTGTCACAAATGTAAGAAATATTCAACAACTTTTGTCTGAAATACCCGTCTCGTATAGACATGATTAATGGACAATCAACTGGGTAGTTTGGCGAGTGACAGCAGAGGAGATAACTGAAGATGATACTAACGACTTACAAGTGGCCATCTCATAGAAGACAAACTCAACTTTATGTGTGGCCAGTATAGGCTCGACATATATTATATGTGGCTGTGACTAGAGAAATGGGGCTAATGCGTTTTGCGACCAGTGTAGATTCAGATCAACCTATACATTAGCACAATGAAACACCAGTCATGCTTCTAACAAGTAATATAGATCGTTTTCATGCTACAGGAATGTGCTATTTGATCAGGAGCTACACTGATCATATATTCCCATAAGCCCCATTTCTCCAGTCACAGCCACATATGAGACTGGAGAAATGGGTCTTATGGAAAGTGTGGCCAGTGTAACTCCTCACCCGCATATTTCGGCTTGCTTCAGCTTTCTTTGGTATTGCTTTTTAAAGTTGGGGTTCAATCAATTTGGCACAATATGTTTTTTATTGGAATTAAATAAGTGCCTAATTGTTAAACTATTCTACCAATTTTAAAAATTACGAGTGCTCCCTGTAAACATATAATCATTAAGTAATCTTGAATTACTGACAGAGATACATGGTTGTATCAATATATTTTGATATGCAAATGAGGCATGACATTTTTAAATTATTTATATCAATTATTTGCATCACATGAATAAATATTTTCATCAACATATTATGATGATTGCGCATCAAAAAATAAATAAAGAGAAAAAAATAGTTGTTTCCGCCAACCTTTTCAGGAAACACGTTTGTCGCCCCTGATAGTCGCCCCTGATATCAAAGTGACAATGCACGTTTGATATAAAAAGCATAATAATGTCAATTTACACGTCCTGTATTAATGGTAAATGAATGTATATTTTGGGTGAAAAATGTCATATCTAAAGAAATGATGAAACACATATGTCTCCCTAATTATCACCTGGGATGTGGGAGTCCGGGTTTAAGCTATGGTTTAAAAAGTTTAAACTATGGTTTAAAAAAAAGCAATAACAAAGAAAGCTGACACTGGCTATCACACATGTGCAGTTTGATAAAGCTCTATACCATTTGCCAGAAGCATAGCAGGTGTTTCACGGAGTGGCGAATAGTGCAGACCCTGTCAGACTGCATGGATGCGCAGTGCAGGCGATCAGGCTGGTCTACACTGGTTACAAAGACCCAGCCCAATTTCTCCATGGAAAATAATAGGAGGTAAAGGGCATGGGCTTACACATTTGGCTGATTCTAAATGGTGGCACAAATGTGGCTGTGACTGGAAAAATTGGGCTTATGGGTTTTGCGATCAGTGTATATCCAGATTAGCCTGTGTGTCTGCACAGTCTGATCAGGATCTGCACTGTTCGCCATTCCATCAATGAAACATTATCAAGGCTACATGAATGTGCTCTTTGATCATGAGCTACACGGGTCACAAATCCCATTAGCCTCAATTCTCCAGTCAGAGCCACATATGAGACACGCCGCCATGGGATTTTGTATATTTGGACATCTGCGTAATTTCATTAAACACGTTTACAAAATTGACAATATTTTTCATAAATTAAGTCAAAAGTTGACAAAATTTTAAGAGTAGATGTGGAATTATATTCTGCATGTATTCTGAAAATTTTGTCAACTTTTGACGCCATTTACGGAAAATGTTGTAAATTTTGTAAAAGTATTTCATGACATTACGCAGATGTCCGAAGGTACAAAATCCCATGGTCTGTCTCATATATGTGACTACCTTCTGGGCTGGGTGAACACTTACAATCCTCAAGAATCACAGGTTCTTTCTTCTTTTCCTTCGGTGTGTCGGAGGCATGGAGCCCCGTCTCGGGATCAAACCCGATACGCTCGGCCATTCTCCGGGCTGACCGAATTATGGCACCACCCTGTAATACGTAGCAGGTACTATACAGTATGGGCTGCCCTGGTAACTGACTGATTGATTGGTTCAAATGTTGTTTTAAGTCAACAGCATTATGTTCATATACAGATTGGAATAATTACGATTGTTCTTTTGTTTTTTTTATTGAATATGATTTAAACCACAATTCCTTGAATAATTACTTCCCTGACAAACTTCCAACTCTGTTATAACACTATGCTTGGGGTACATCCAAAACTACTGTGTTAAAGAGTTATTAATTGCCTAATGACACTGTGCCATACCTGATCCCTCATTTTGATAGCAGCCCGATAGAACACGGTGTCCTTGGCATTGTAGGACAGGCAGTTGCGAATGATCAGCTCGAAGTCTGCCTCAAAGTCGTCCAAGGATCCGAACTGCTGAGCCTGAACTTTAATGCGCATCGTCGCAAAGTCCATCGGCTTCTCAATGTGAACGTAGTAGTCCGGCACCTGCAGCGGAAATGTTGTTATCAGAGCTCCAAATAAAGTGCGATTTGGTGTATTTTATGCACTTATGTCAGCAGAATACGCATTGATCATCAAAAGTGGGAGTAAAAAATACTTGCAGTAATGTGAAAATATGCTAGTTAAGCAAGGTTCCACTTTTGTATGTATCTGAACTACAGTGGAATCTCGCTATACCAGACACCTTGGGGACAGCCCAGGGGTGTTTATAGTTTTAGTGGCAAGGATTCCATGTTATATGGTATCTGGAACTAACGTGGAATTCTCGTAGGAACCAGACAACTTGGGGACAGCCCAGGGTGTCTAGTTTTAGTTTAGAGCAATGGTTCCACTGCTATATTGTTATCTGAATTACTGTGGAATCTCGCTATACCTGACACCTTGGGGACAGCCCACGGGGTGGTCTTAGTTTAGAGCAAGGTTTCAACTGGTATATTGTATTCTGAACTTACAGTGGAATCTCGTTAGACATGACACCTTGGAGACGTCTCAGGGTGTCAAGTTTAGAGCAAGGTTCCACTGTATATGTATCTGAACTACAGTGGAATCTCGCTAGACATGACACCTTGGAGACGTCTCAGGGTGTCAAGTTTAGAGAGAGGATCTACTGTATATGTATCTGAACTACAGTGGAATCTCGCTATACCAGACACCTTGGGGACAGCCCTGGGTGTCTAGTTTAGAGCAAGGTTCCACTGTATATGTATCTGAACTACAGTGGAATCTCCCTAGACCAGACAGCTTGGGGACAGCCCAGGGTGTCTAGTTTAGAGCAAGGTTCAACTGTATATGTATCTGAACTACAGTGGAATCTCGCTAGACCAGACATCCTGGGGACGTCTCAGGGTGTCTAGTTTAGAGCAAGGTTCCAGTGTATATGTATCTGAACTACAGTGGAATTTCGCTAGACCATACATCCTGGGGACGTCTCAGGGTGTCTAATTTAGAGCAAGGTTCCAGTGTATATGTATCTGAACTACAGTGGAATCTCGCTAGACCAGACATCCTGGGGACGTCTCAGGGTGTCTAATTTAGAGCAAGGTTCCAGTGTATATGTATCTGAACTACAGTGGAATCTCGCTAGACCAGACACCTTGGGGACGTCTCAGGGTGTCTAGTTTAGAGCAAGGTTCCAGTGTATATGTATTTGAACTACAGTGTAATTTCACTAGACCAGACACCCTGGGGACCACCCAGGGTGTCTAGTTTAGAGAGAGGATCCAGTGTATATGTATCTGAACTACAGTGGAATCTCGCTATACCAGACACCCTGGGGACTTCCCAATGTATCTGGTATAACGAGGCTCCACTGTACATATTAGAAGTGACCTCACCTCCTGTCGATCGACAGGCTCGGAGAAGATGTGGCCCGTGTCTATCTCTACAAGCTGGTCCAGGGCATTGCGCAACAACATGGCGAATGGCTGTAACTTCATCTCCGTAGCCATCTGGTGTAGCCGCAACTGGAGAGACAGTTCAAAGCTATAAATAGATGATCTTACATGAGTGATGATTTAATATGATATTTATTAAACAAGCTGATTTCATAAGTAAGGCTATGCCGAGTTTCTTGTGAAATTAGCCAACGCGTTTAACAAATTTATACCATATTAAATCATCACAAATGTTACATTCTTTTTATTGCATAAGCACATCATCATACATTGAAGTTGTGCTGGTCACCAAACCTGTAACAAGCTAATTTGCATATTTACTACACAAGTGTATTATGATTTATTACACTGTTAACACCATGCGAGCACCCATTTTATGCAATAAAGGTATAATATATGTTTGTTTCTTTGTTGTGGTTTAACGGCCTATCAACAGCTAAGGTAATTTAAGGCCGGGTCAATGGGTTTAGTACTAAATTCCATATATTACCTGTACAAGTACATGTACATTTTCAAGTACATGTACAAATGGGGAGAAAATCCCAAAATCAAGAGATATAGTATAACAAAAAACTTTAACCAAAAAACTTAACCAAAAACTTAAACCAAAAAACTTAACCAAAAAACTTAACCAAAAACTTTAACCAAAAAACTTAACCAAAAACTTAAACCAAAAAACTTAACCAAAAAACTTAACCAAAAACTTTAACCAAAAAACATAACCAAAAACTTGGGCACAGGGGCCGCACGGGAGGGGGGTAGAATGACAATATAGATGATGATAAACACCCATGTGAAGTTTCAAGGTAATGGGCAAACAGTTGCAGAGATATAGTATAACAAAAAAATTTAACCAAAAAACTTAACCAAAAACTTAAACCAAAAAACTTAACCAAAAACTTGGGCACAGGGGCCGCACGGGAGGGGGGTAGAATGAAAATATAGATGATGATAAACACCCATGTGAAGTTTCAAGGTAATGGTCAAAGCAGTTGCAGAGATATAGTATAACGAAAAAACCTTTTAACCAAAAAAACTTAAACCAAAAAACTTAACCAAAACAACTTAACCAAAAAACTTAACCAAAAACTTTAACCACTTAACCAAAGACTTCAGTAATTTGACCTTGAAAAACTTGACATTGGGCACATGCCGCACAAAAGGGGGGGTTAGAATGAAAATATAGATGATGATAAACACCCATGTGAAGTTTCAAGGTAATGGGCAAAGCAGTTGCAGAGATATAGTATAACGAAAAACTTTAACCAAAAGACTTAACCAAAAAACTTAACCAAAAACTTTAACCAAAAAACTTAACCAAAAACTTCAAAGTAATTTGACCTTGACATTGGGCACAGGGGCCGCATGGGAGGGGGGTAGAATGAAAATATAGATGATGATAAACACCCATGTGAAGTTTCAAGGTAATGGGCAAAGCAGTTGCAGAGATATAGTATAACGAAAAACTTTAACGAAAAACTTTAACCAAAAAACTTAACCAAAAACTTTAACCAAAGAACTTAACCAAAAACTTTAACCAAAAAACTTAACCAAACAACTTAACCAAAAACTTTAAACCGGACACACGTACATACGTACGTACGTGCCGAAGTGCCGACTATATCGCGCTTTCCGCAAGCGGGCGCGACAACAAAACTATATATTCAGCCCTGAAATCAGAATAATCCTGATCTGATGCCAGGTCCTCGCCACACCAGAATCACTTGGCCCCTCCCAAAAGCATAGGATCAGTAATAATCTTACTACTTTTACAATGGGCAATAACCCAATTCAACTCCCAGGTAACAAAAGAGCCAAAGATAAAAACATACCAGAGGGCAAAACCAGGCAAATACCGTTAATTTACGCCGTCTTGTTCGCCCGACCACCACCCACGGTATAATATCTGATGTGCAGGGTCTGAGTAACATATTTGAAAGAACCTACTTGATTTGGTAACACTGGCAAATTTGATATTTGTGGCTGTGACCACAGGTGACGAGAAAAAATCACATGACAGTATATATATAGTATAGTATCAATAAGGTCAACAACGAATTGAGACGAGCCTTTTACAAACCAGTTAATATAGAAATCGGTACCTTACTATTCCATTTGACGTTTAATATGTATGAAAAGACTCCATTTCGAGTCCCAGTGCCGTTTACTGGGTGTCAAAGTACCTCGAGCCTGTGATACAGCACTAGATTTGTAACCTAGTCCTCACTGGAAAAAGTCGTCGAAATCGAAGACTTTTTTTAGGCTTGATGGGTTGACAAAACTTAGCTGTATCGCAAGCACAGGGCATTTTTTTAACATGGTAAACGACTCTTGTGATGCTGATTGATATCTTTTTAATAATAATCAACGTCAATTGTTATAGTCAGGTGACGATTTCTATCATTTCAACGGATTTGAAAAAGCCTGTTGATTTTCCCATTGTCTACCTTATATTTATATATATCAACAAACTACCGGTAGTTGTCAGATTAGTTGTTCCCATCCATCACCTGTGGTGTGACTGAATAAATGGGGCTTATGAAATATGAACAAAATATATTTGTTTAAGCACTAAAATCCATCATGGAGTGTTCATGTTCAATGTCACAATTTCTTACAGTTAGTTTTGCCCATAAAGATGGCAGACAAGGGAGACAACCCCATGTCACATTGGCTCATGTGGGAACTATGTATACTCCAATAGGATCATACAATGTACAGGTAACTGAAATGCAATGGAATTGATGCATTAACAGAGTTTGATAGATTGATTGATCGGGGTCATCTTTCAACCACAAGCTCATACATAAATGGGAATATAAAGTTTGATGAATAAGGTCATCATGGTTTTATTAATTGATTAAAGGGAGGAAGGAATAGTGGTCAAATCATATACACTTTAGATCAGACAAAAACAACAAATAGAATTTTAATAATGTTTAAAACAATATCATGCACACACTGTCCCATTACTAAAAGTACATACCATCTTGAGAAAATCTATGAACAAGTACGATAACTCTATTCTATGCTCGTCACAGGATAGCTATTCAATTGTGGTGGGGAATTGTCAGTGCAACTATGAAATTGCACATTTAGGTGGCTAAATCAATTGACCGCTTAGAATGTTGCAATTTAGATTTAAAAATTTCAGGATCAGGCATATTCATCTCGGATAATATTTAGGATCATAAAAATAATGTTGAAATAAATTTCCATTACCATGACCGTTTTCAACCATATACATGGACCGCTAATGTCTCACTAAAAACATTAACAAATTTTCTTATTTTTCAAATTTGTATAAATTCTATTTTTATAGTCCACTTTGAACCAACCATCTTATGGCAATTCCTGATACAAAAAAACAACAGTTAAGTGTATTAAGTTTATGATGGGCAAATGGTATACCGTTAAGTAGCAGGTTCATTAGAAATGTTGCCACCTGTTTCAGAAATCTGCCATGATCCGACATGAGTAACCTTACAGCATATCGATACCAGCAAAGACACTAACTGACTAGCAAACAGTGTAGCCCCAGATCAGACTGCGCAGCGGATCAGGGACTACACTGTTAGCTATGCAGTGAGGCAACTGAGGAAAGCAGGCAAAACATCACCAAATCGTTTACAATACAACTCTCACATCTATGTGAACGTGCAAGAGGATCAATACCAATGCAAATGCCGAGAGGTCATTTTTCTCATCCGTACGGGCCCGACTTGTATCTGGTATTATGATCCCCCTGATAGACAGGTGACCTGCTATACAGACCTGCCTCATCATCTTCCATCCGTGGCACACAAAAATACCTCACAGGTAAATAACACAGTGGGTGAAGCACAGCACGCACGTCTGACGTTTTAGGCCTATTTCGAATTGCATTTTCATAAATATCTATCTCAACAACCGGCGAAGCATTCCCCCCCCCTACTGTGCAGATACCGGGGGGGGGGGGGGGGGGGGGGGGGGGGGGGGGGGGGGGGGGGGGGGGGGGCGGGGGGGGGGGGGGTGGGGGGGGGGGGGGGGGGGGGGGGGGGGGGGGGGGGGGGGGGGGGGGGGGGTGGGGGGGGGGGGGGGGGGGGAAGCAACTACCTGCACAATATTGTATCATCCGCTGTTGTTGATACAGTGCTCGTAGGGATAGCTTCAACTTATTTTGAGAAAACTTATAATCTTTGAAACCGTGAAGGATGGATCTGATCAAGGTTTTATGTCCATTCAACAGCAAGGTCAAATACAGACGGGAATGTACACCTGTGTAGGGGAGCATCATACATTCGGCACTAAAATTACAATAACAACTTTCAGCACTTGCACCCTGACAACACGGATCACTTGGCCCTGGGTCTAATATGAATTCATAGCTAACATATGCATACCTTCCCTGCGTGGATATGTATAATTTTTAAATGATACCGGTATATATAACTACCACAAGGGTATGAAATTTTTGTGAATCATAATGTTCATGTGTACTGTAGTTCATTAAATCCTTATGCTCAAAAACAAAAGAGTTAATCAAAGAGATGACAAAATGACCAGCAAGTATGACTGGACAGTAGAACCATATCAACTTATTCCAACCACAGCATCACACTAGCTCCCTTAAGGCCGAATGATAGAGACAAAGAAATGCAATTCATCAAAGTTATCTCGTGTCAAACTCTCTTCTTTATCAGATTTACAAGTACCCAGTGGAATCATTAGTACCAAATAAAAGGTCAGTATACTATATGCACTGAATTTATATTACATTATGTGTTAATTAGTGAGTGGTATTTGTTTGCTCAAACTTTTCTCGGAGTGTACAAGCTATAGATGGCGATATGCAACTCATTGCAACAAACAGGGACTGATTGAGTTTTTTACCAATGTTGCCCTAAATCAGATAGCTCTTATAGTACCCAATACCTATTTATATTTTTTTGCTACCTGCTATAAAAATGTTTCACCAAAGCCACTGCGAGCAGTGTAGGCCCTGATCAATGCGCAGGCTGATCTGGGGCTACACTGGCCGTAAACTCAATAAGCCAATTAGTGTCATGTTGAGCTGTACACATGAAGTAGATATACCAACAAATGAGGCCACTGGGGAGATGGTGGTTTCCATAGTAATTGCATTACCATTCATTAAGGCCCTGGGTCTCAGATATACGTAGAAAGTGATGAAGAATACAAATAAGCAAACAAAAAGCCATTTTATCCTACATCTGTATCACTTTTTCTGAACCCACGTGTACTGATGAGTAACGCGAATTTTTTTTTTTCTTACAACAAATGTTTATAATACAGAGAAATATGATCGCAGATTTGTCAAAGGTGAGGGAAAATGTGAAATATAAGAATTATATGAAAAGAAATGAAAGTTGTCTGGAATTTATCCAATGTTAAAATTTTGTGTTACCGTCTGTAAAAAGGAAGCGAATGTAGGTCAATGTCACCCAAATGACAGGCCTAGGGTGGTTAGCCATCATTGCGAGGAAGCTACTGATGAAGTTTGGAAAAGATCAAACAAAACGTTTTAGGAGATATGTAAAATTTGGATGTACATTAAAAATTGTGAACATGGACGCCATAATTGACTGCTATGTCTCACGCCCACTAAGTTTGGTAGGATGGCAATTAACCCTTTCACCCCTAAGTAACTGGAATGGATTGTGATATGTTAATTTTCCGACCAATCAAATCATCACAAAATGATTTTCAGACTAGTCCATTTATGAAAAGGGGGTGTTTCCGTTCTCAAAAATATGAAAATTACTTGCAAAAAAGGCAGATCCTGATGAGACGGCTCGTCACGAGCCGGCTCATCTGGATCTACACTTTTTGCCAATACCGCTACAGGCCTGTGGTGTTGAAAGGGTTCAACTAGCAGTAGAGATGCAATGCGATGAAAAGTGTGATACAAAATGGCGCAGTAGGATTACTGTTGACATCATTGGCACTCCTGTGACCGTTGGGACATTTATCAACGGTTGGTCATGGGATGGGGGTACTGGAACTTAATTGAACCAAATCACTTAGTCACTGACGCCTGCCGACCTCATAATATTTACACCCATGATCAGTTGCATGATAAAGGAGCGGCTTAATAGGACATGCAACAAAACAATCAGACTAACCATAATCATATACATCAGTGTTTTATCTACCATTTTGAGTTGGTGAGTCAAATTGGACGTGTCATGGCGTGTCATACTATGGAAAAATAATAAAATTTCTAACTTTTGGTGTGTCAAATCCGAAAAATGCGAAAAATGTGACTATTTCATAATTTGATACACGATGCACTGGTAAATAAATCACTGTGCATTCTGGGTCTACTAACACTGTCCGATGAACATTATCAAAAATCATATATATTAAATCTAAGCCAAGTGAATGTATCTCAATTGTTCTTTTGCTCACAATGTGATAATCTAGATAAGTTTAATGTTGTTTGCAACAAGAGAAAGTAACAAGAGCTGTAGGAGAACAGCATAGCTCGACTACGAGGGTTGTCGATGTACACATAGCTTGACAAACAAGGTGGCTGCGGCCTGCATAAAAACCTTAACCAAGGTTGACTAAAAAACTTAACCAAGGGAAATTAAGTAAGTAATTCAAGGTTAAATGTAGGTCAATGACAGATATAGGTCAGGGGTTATTGATGTACATCACTAGGAGATGAAGTTTTCCAAGTATGGTTGCTGTAGGCCCAGGAGTATTCCATATACAAGCTTGACTAAAAACCTTAACCAAGGGGAAATAACTAAGTAATCCAAGGATAAAAGTAGGTCAAGGTGAAATATAGGTCAGGGATTATTGGTGTACATCACTAGAAGATGAAGTTGTCCAAGTATGGTAGATGTAGGCCCAGGAGTATTCCATATACAAGCTTGACTATAAACATTAACCAAGTAATTCAAGGTTAAATGTAGGTGAAGGTAAAATATAGGTCAGGGGTTATTGATGTACATCCCTATGAGAAAAAGTTATCCAAGTATGGTGTCTGTATGCACAATAGTATTGCATATACAAGCTTGACTAAAAACCTTAACCAAGGTTGACTAAAAACCTTAACCAAGGGGGATTAACTAATTAATTCAAGGTTAAATGTAGGTCAAGGTGAAATATAGGTCAGGGGTTGTTGATGTACATCACTAGGAGATGAAATTGTACAAGTATGGTTGGTGTAGGGCCAGGAGTATTCCATCTACAAGGGTGACTAAAAACCTTAACCAAAGAGAATTAACTAAGTAATTGAAGAGGAAATGTAGGTGAAGGTCAAATATAGATCAGGGATTATTGATGTACATCCCTATGAGAAAAGGTTGTCCAATTATGGTGTCTGTATGCACAATAGTATTCCATGTACAAGCTTGAGTAAAAACCGTAACCAAGGTTGACTAAAAAACCTTAACCAAGGTGACTTAAGTAAGTAATTGAAGAGGAAATATAGGTCAAGGTGAAATATATATCAGGGGTTGTTCATGTACATCACTAGGAGATGAAGTTGTCCAAGTATGGTGGGTGTAGGGCCAGTAGTATTCCATATACAAGCTTGACTAAAAACCTTAACCAAGGGGAATTAACTAAGTAATTCAAGAGGAAATGTAGGTCAAGGTCAAATATAGATCAGGGGTTATTGATGTACATCGCTATGAGAAAAGGTTGTCCAAGTATGGTGTCTGTATGCACAATAGTATTCCATGTAGAAAGCTTGACTAAAAACCTTAACCAAGGTTGACTAAAAACCTTAACCAAGGGGAATTAACTAAGTAATTCAAGGTTAAATGTAAGTCAAAGTGAAATATAGGTCAGGTACATCACTAGGAGATAAAGTTGTCCAAGTATGGTTGGTGTAGGGCCAGGAGTATTCCATCTACAAGCTTGACTAAAAACCTTAACCAAAGAGAATTAACTAAGTAATTGAAGAGGAAATGTAGGTCAAGGTCAAATGTAGGTCTAGGTCAAATATAGATCAAGGGTTATTGATGTACATCCCTATGAGATGAAGTTGACCAAGTATGGTGGGTGTAGGGCCAGGAGTATTCCATATACAAGCTTGACTAAAAACCTTAACCAAGGAGAATTAACTAAGTAATTGAAGAGGAAATGTAGGTCAAGGTCAAATATAGATCAGGGGTTATTGATGTACATCCCTATGAGAAAACGTTGTCCAAGTATACACAATAGTATTCCATGTACAAGCTTGACTAAAAACCTTAACCAAGGTTGACTAAGAAATGTAGGTCAAGGTCAAATATAGATCAGGGGTTATTGATGTACATCCCTATGAGAAAACGTTGTCCAAGTATACACAATAGTATTCCATGTACAAGCTTGACTAAAAACCTTAACCAAGGTTGACTAAAAACCTTAACCAAGGGGAATTAACTAGGTAATTCAAGGTTAAATGTAGGTCAAGGTCAAATATAGGTCAGGGGTTGTTGATCACGGTCAAGGTCAAATATAGACCAGGGGTTATTGATGTACATCCCTATGAGAAAAGGTTGTCCAAGTATGGTGTCTGTATGCACAATAGTATTGCATGTACAAGCTTGATTAAAAACCTTAACCAAGGTTGACTAAAAACCTTAACCAAGGGGAATTAACTAAGTAATTCAAGAGGAAATGTAGGACAATGTCAAATATAGATCAGGGGTTATTGATGTACATCACTAGGAGATGAAG
Organism: Conchocele bisecta; assembly: GCA_029237695.1. Taxonomy (NCBI): domain Eukaryota; kingdom Metazoa; phylum Mollusca; class Bivalvia; order Lucinida; family Thyasiridae; genus Conchocele; species Conchocele bisecta. The sequence continues at coordinate 102,355,006 of CM055266.1, read as the reverse complement.
TTGTCCAAGTATGGTGGGTGTAGGGCCAGTAGTATTCCATATACAAGGTTGACTAAAAACCTTAACCAAGGCGTGACGTGACGGTGACGCCGACGCCGACGCCGACGCCGGGGTGACAACATAAGCTCTACTTATTCTTCGAATAGTCGAGCTAAAAATTAATGAGAATTTGAAAATGTATAGTATTATTTCATCCTGTTGTTGTGATAATCAGGTACACAGAATTGTATACAAAAATGTAGAAAAAATGGCTAAGTTAAAAAGGTGATTTTTTCGTCATAAAAACACCAAGGTGCACATCTTCAATATGTGCAGAAGACGTGTGTATAGTTTCAGATCGATTGACTGAACGGTTTCAGAGGAGATGTGTCGGCGGCCCACCGCCCCACGGTAAAACATAATACATACCGTCATATAAAAACCAGACGAGGTGAACCAAGTTCTGACATGGGGGTCAAGGAACATTCTCCCGGCCACCACCCAGGGGATTTGTTTAATTAATAGCATAATAAAAATTGCCAAAATTGCCTTATCCTGGTTACGGTATTTTACTTAACCCATTAAAGACGGGATACAATTGTAGTAGTATGAAACGTTTTAGGGGTAAAACTCCCTATTTTCTTTATTTCATCTTGAAAGTCTCAACGAGACGGTTCAAATGAGTGGTAACAACAACTTTATGGACAAATAAACAAAATAATAAGATTCAACAAAAAATATCATAAACATGGAACCTATGATTCATAGATGGGCAAGGGTATGAGATTTTCAGCGGTATCATATGGATCTCAAAGATACGCAATATCGTTTGTAAGTGGAGTTGAAAGTTGATGAAAACTTCAATACCGGATGTGCTGTGAAATTCAATGTGATTTACAGAAAATAGTATATTTTGAAATTGATTTCGAACATCTGCATCTGCAATTTGACTGATGATCTATATGATAAGGCAAAATATGATAATCGCAAGCCTCGAGGGACTCATATTCCAGGCCACAACACTAATTTTCATGTAAGCTGAAGTGATTGCCGATGCATGAAGCAACTAACTGAACATGAGTGAAACACACAAACCCAATTGGGGCAGTATCAGTGCAGAAGAGCCATGGTAGATGAACAGGACGTCACAATGTTTGCAGCCAATATAAATCCCGACGATCCTGAACGTATCCGTCACATCTGGATCAAATGACGCTTATTTTCTGATTGAACGTCAAATACAGTAGACTCAGACCTGTGACTATATGGGTTATGAGGTCCTGTTTGTTAATCAAACTAAACTGGAGAAATGGGTCAAATGCAATTTTGGCTAGTCTAGCTACTGATCTGATTGCACACTCCTGCAGTCTGAAAAGGTTAATAGATTGTTAAGCCCTGAGGTACATGCCCACTCAGTAGGTTATAATACAATGTATAGGGAGACAGATAGTTTTGTATATTCTGTAGATACAACATTCATTCACCATTATCCCACGTATTGATTGGCATTATTATACATTTTATATCAGACGTAAATTTTCACACCGATATCACGGGTGATAACCGTGTTTCCTTAAAATGTTACTATTATTACATTACTATTTATTATCTGTATTTAGTTTTTGATGTGCAATGATCATACCAGTACTTTATAATCTGCCAAAAAATTTGCATTTAATTAGTATAAATTATTAAAAAAATATCATGCCTCATTTGCATATGAAAATAGCCTGATACCACCATCAGTAAAATAAATGTTACTAAATTATTATATCTGTATAGCTGGCACTCGTAATTTTTAGAACTGGTGGAATAGTGGAAAATTTTATGTCTACTGAGAGGACGTGTACCTTTAAAACAGAAATACAAAAACATCAGAAAAAATATACCACTTATTTCACGCTCAGTAAACGTGGTCAGAACTGACCACAGAAATTACAAAACATCTCTAGAATAACAATTAGAACTCTTGTAAAGTCATTATATAAAATGGCATCCAAAAAAACAATGTTAACATGTACAAAAACACACAATACTGCAATTCAGCAGTTCACAAAGTGTATTTTTTATGACTGACCACAGAAACTATCTAACATGATAATGGGAAACCTTGTAAAGTCATTAAATTAACAGGAAAGCCAACAAATGGTTTCAACATTACATAACAGCACATTATTTTCCACTTTTGTGCAATGCTGCAAGTAAATATCTGTACCATTCACGCTGTACATTATGTACCGGTAAACAACATAACAAACAAATCTCTGTAAAATAAACACACAATCAGACTATTCTACATGTAGAACCGATCCTACCAACAAAATCTCACGCTACGCATTCACCGATTTTCTGATGTAAAAATATTTTCTTTTCACAGATTTGCACCAAAGTTAATATTGTTACCACTCATAGTCACATATACATCTATGAAGAATAATAAACAAGGCCATATGAGACAAGCCATGTGATTGTACCTACTGATCAGGATCTGCACTGTTCGCCATTGCATCAACGAAACACCCGCCATGCTTCTAGAAAGCAACATAGATTGTTATCTGGCTACACGAGTGTGTTATTATTTCATCAGGAGCTACACTGGCCATAAATGCCATTTCACCAGTCACAGCCACATATACATACAGACAGGGAATCCACTTTATGGGGAGATCGCTAATTCAGCATGAAAATCTTTCCAACATACACATGATACAGACCACAATATTTAAATATCCTGATCTGTTTACAGGTGTCTTTACCGAACAAGATCAAATGACCACCGATGTGAAGATGGATGTAGATACCATCTAGGTGTGAATCCCGATAAGGATGGATTCACCATTGAGGTCACGTGTGAATCCTGGTAATGATGGATTCACCATTGAGATCACGTGAGAATCCCGGTAAGGATGGATTCACTGTTGCGGTCACGCAAGTATCCAGGTAAGGATGGGTTCACCGTTGAGGTCACTCAAGAATCCCGGTAAGGATGGATTCACCATTGAGGTCACGCGAGAATCCCGGTAAGGATGGATTCACCATTGAGGTCACGTGAGAATCATGGTAATGATGGATTCACCATTGATGTCACACGAGAATCCCGGTAAGGATGGATTCACCATTGTGGTCACGTGAGAATCCCGGTAATGATGGATTCAACATTGATGTTATGTGTGAATCCTGGTAAGGATGGATTCACCATTGAGGTCACGTGTGAATCCCGGTAAGGATGGATTCAACATTGAGGTCACGTGTGAATCCCAGTAATGATGGATTCACCATTGAGGTCACATGTGAATCCCTGTAAGGATGGTTTCATCGCCTCCAAACCGAGTCAAGGAACCCAGCGAGTGCATGTACCCCCCACTGGAAGTTGACTAACCCAATGCTATGATGATCATTAATGCATAAAGCAGAGATCGATGCCAAAACTGACTGCACCAACTGTTACCGCAAACGTGACCGGCAAACTGAACATACCTGAACAGAGCACCATACGCACTCCAGGTGTGAGTTTCAGTCAGAAAAATGACCCATGTCCACAAGTACATGTATAAAACTTCTGAGAATGTACTCAGTTTTCATGATTTGGAGTATGAATTTCGAGAATTGGCTCAGACGGTACGGTCAACTAGCAGCAGATCAGGAAAATATGTAATTCAGGTGCTAAAATGGCATTAAACTTTGTTACCCCCTAAAGTGGACATGCACAACCTTGATCCAGACATATATATGGGGAGAGAGGGGGAATTCATTTTTCACCTGATGGAAAATCATCATAGAATTGCATGTTCGAAATATAAGATTTATGTGAAATGAAATGGAAACTGCTTGCAATTGATCCTGTACTACGTTTTATCAGAATAAGTATATCACATTGAACTTGGCATTACCATAGGTCAGAGGGTGGTGGATTTGTCACTGAATGATGAAAGATTTCTATAGGATAGCGGGTGCTTGAGAAGGAATTTTTACAGGGGATGAAGTCATTCACAGATAAGATCATTTTGTCAATCAATCAATTTTCATTGTCAATCAATTCATTGGTCATTCGGCTAGGTGTCACATGTGGATGTGACTGGAGAAATGGAGCTTATGGCATCTGTGACCAGTGTAGTTCCAGATTAGCCTGCACATCTGCGCAAATGGATCAGGGCCTGCACTGTTCGTCATTTAGGCTGTGTACATACATCTACCACCCATCTTGCACAAGCAGATCAGGAGCTCGACTGGCCAGAAATACGATACATACGCCCAATTTCTCCAAACACAGCCACATATACCAGTGCATGCAGGTAGTAGCTGTTCTAATCCAAACTTTATCACCCAACTCTGAAATAAGTAGGCGTTTCCTCATATTTGCTACTGGTGCAGCAGTCGTAATAAATCAACAGTTAATAATCTGTTTATCATATTATAATATACAGATATTCAAACACAACAGAAAAACATTGACAACATTTGATTAATGGTATCCACATATAAAACGTTTTTCTCCCACATTTTGTGCTTGGAAATTTCATTCCAGAAATGTGGCTGTGGCTGAAGAAATGGGCCAGTGTAGATCCAGATCAGCCTGTGCATCCGCACAGTCTGATCAGGATCTGCACTGTTTGCCATTCTGTCAATACAACACCCATCATGCATGTAACATTAATTAGCAAGCACGACACAGAAGTGTGCCATTTGACAAGGAGCTACACTGGTCACAAATCCCATTAGCCCCATTTCTCCGGTCACAGCCAGAAACAATTTTGAATTCCCCCCAACTCTGTCCCTGTGGTGGGTAATATGGTGGGTAATAATGGGTATACTATAGCAGTATATTTGATTACTATGGCGAGGTGTGAACCCACAACCTCTGGCGAGGTGTGAACCCACAACCTCTGTAGCCTATTTCATCAACATTGCAAAGTATACTTTACTAGCAAAGTATACTTTGAGGGAGTAATCATTTATTTTTCCTGAAATGCATGATTTCATATAGAACTAATAAATGCATATATTTCATGATTAAAAGTATGCAGAATTATTATACTGAATTTATTACATTATCACAGCCAAATTGGCTGTGATAATGTAATAAACTCAGTATAATAAAAATTCATAAATTTATCATAAAATTATTAATTTCTCCCTCAAAGTATTCTTTGCTACTAAAGTATACTTTGCAATGTTGGTGAAATAGGCTACAGGTATTTAAGTATTGGCCACAACCCATCCCCGTTAAGTTTAATATGTTAATTTAGTCCATTTATGAAAAGGAGGTGGGGGGGGGGGGGTTTGTTCTCAAAAATGTGAAAATTACTTGCAAAAAGTGCAGATCGAGCCAGCTCATTGGATCTACATTATTTGCCAATACCACTATACAGGCCTGTGGTGTTAATGCCACTGGAGTATTCATAAAGGAGAATGGAACAGTCAATGTTGGATATTTAGGGGTGGATAGGTTAATGGCCTGTCATGAAATACACAGTAGAACCTCGTCGAACGGTCACCTCTCTACAACAATCCTCTTTCTAATAGCCGATATTTTTATATCCCGAATGGACAACCTCAATACAACAGCCACCTCTCTATAACAGCCAGTTTTGTGTCTCCCCAAGGGTCACTGTGGTAGAAAGGTTACGCTGTACATCTATAAATGAGGCTGTGACTGAAGAAATGGGGCTTATGGGTTTTGCGACCAGTGGAGATGTAGATCAGTCTGTGCACCCGCAGTCTGATCAGTAACCTATTTCACCAACATTGCAAAGTATAATTATCTAGCAAAGTATACTTTGAGGGAGAAATTTTCAATTTAAGGATAAATTTATTAATTTTTATTATACTGAATTTATGCTGTGATAATGTAATAAATTCAGTATAATAATTATGCATAATGGAGTCGTTAGTTCTATAATGCATTTCGGGGAAAATAAATGATTACTTTGCTAGAAAAAGTATACTTTGCAATGTTGGTGAAATAGGCTACAGGATCTGCACTGTTCGCCATTACATCAATGAAACACCCATCATGCTTCCAACAAGCAATATAGATCGTTATCAGGCTACAGGAGTGTGCAGTTTGATCAGGAGCTACACTGGTCACAAATTCAAAAATCCCCATTTTTTTCCAGTCACAGCCACAAATGTGTATGTTGGAAGCGGGTCTACTTAGCAGGTGCACCTGATGTCCACAACCCACCGTATATATGCCACCTCTTTGTTAGCTTTTTCTACGACTGTTTACTCCATATTCCCTGGATGTAAACACTGTAGGCGCTTTACTCAAGCAAACATGTTTACCGACTTGAGATTGCACTGAGGTGCATCAGCTATCATTACTATACCATTACTTATGTTACAATCCAATGGGTGCAGTATGTTCAGTAAAAAAACGAAGGTGTCAAATCATTAGCCACACAGAGAAATAATTTTGTCATTCGGTTTTCGTTCCTCTTTTTCATCTTTCCACAAACAAGTTTTGGCAACAAAGTAAAAGTGTCTCCTACGTAGAAAATATTCATCTGCTAACACAATCATCATTATGAACTCTGGAACAACACCCTCTTGATAATAACCACAACTTTATATCCATGAAAATAGCATTATTTAATGGTGTTGAACAGCCTGTCAACAACAGCCAGGGTGATTTTTTGGCCAGAAATACCAAAATCTGAATTGAATTTTTACAGAAACAAGAGGGCCATGATGGCCCTAATTCGCTCACCTGACTCCATGAACACCAGAGGAGAATGTGACATTGAGTTCATGTGTTTTAAACAAATTGTGCTATTTTTAGATGGCGGTCATCTTGGATTAAGCGATGACTCTCATTTTACAAAATCTGAAAATGCTTCACCCAGCATCGGCCATGTGGTTCCTGAGAAAAAGACGTTAAAAATCTTGAATAAATGGACCTTTTGGTGGCCATCATGGATGACATAATCATCCGATTCCGACAAATATTGCACCAGAGTGATCGCCTCATTGATACCTTCAATTTGATATATGACATGACCATATGCAGTCAAAAATAAAATTTGACCCCATGGGCCACGCCCATTTTTGACCCCGGGGTCACCATTTTAACAACTTTGAAAGAGCATTGTACATCGATCATTCCTACCAAGTTTCGTCGAAATCCGGCTAGCGGTTCATGAGAAGAAGATTTTTTAAGAATTTATGCTATTTTTAGACGGTGGCCATCTTGGATTAGCGATGACCTCCATTTTAACAAATCTGAAAAGGCTTCACACATGGACCATAACTTTTAAGTTTGGCTACCATGGGCCAAGCGGTTCATGTGAAGAAGAATTTTGAAATCTCTAATAAAATAACCTTTTGACCTTTCGGCGGCCATCTTGGATGACATAACAATCCGATTTCGACAGAAAATGCACCAGAGTGATCGCATCATTGATACCTTCAATTTGATATATGACATGACCATATTCGGTCAAAAATAAAATTTGACCCCAATTTGACCCCACGGGCCACGCCCATTTTTGACCCCGGGGTCACCATTTTAACAACTTTGAAAGAGCAATGTACATCGATCATTCCTACCAAGTTTCGTCGAAATCCGGCAAGCGGTTCATGAGAAGATTTTTTAAGAATTTATGCTATTTTTAGACGGCGGCCATATTGGATTAGCGATGACCTCCATTTTAACAAATCTGAAAAGGCTTCACGCATGGACCATAACTTTTAAGTTTGGCTACCATGGGCCAAGCGGTTCATGTGAAGAAGAATTTTGAAATCTCTAATAAAAGAACGACCTTTTGACCTTTAGGCGGCCATCTTGGATGACATAACAATCCGATTTCGACAAAAAATGCACCAGAGTGATCGCCTCATTGATACCTTCAATTTGATATATGAAATGACCATTTTCAGTAAAAAATAAAATTTGACCCCAATTTGACCCCACGGGCCACGCCCATTTTTGACCCCAGGGTCACCATTTTAACAACTTTGAAAGAGCAATGTACATCGATCATTCCTACCAAGTTTTGTCGAAATCCGGTTGGCGGTTCTTGAGAAGATTTTTTAAGAATTTGTGCTATTTTTAGACGGCGGCCATCTTGGATTACGTAATGACGTCATTTTAACAATTTTGTAATCCCCCTACCTAAGGACCATGACCATGAAGTTTGGTGACTATAGACCCAATGGTTACCGAGGAGAAGACGTTTGAAAATGTTCACGGACGACGACGGACACATTGCGGTAACAATAGCTCATATGAGCTTCGCTCAGGTGAGCTAAAAATATATATTCAGCCCTGCAATTATAATAACCTGTATATATATGTACATTAACTTTCCGTCAACAGTCATATGATCCCAAATGCCAGTTTCTTTAACCCTTTCACACCTAACAAACTGGAATGGATTTTGATATGTTAATTTTGCAACCAATCCAACAGTCACAAAATGATTTTTCGACTAGTCCATTTATGAAAAGAGGGTGTTTTTGTTCTTAAAAATCTGAAAATGTGCAGATCCCGATGAGACGGCTCACCACAAGCCGGCTCATCTGGATCTACACTTTTTGCCAACATCACTATACAGGCCTGTGGTGTTGAAAGGGTTAAGGTGCATATGGTCTTTGTGACCAGAGTAGACCAGATTAGTCCATGTATCCACATTAGGGTAGACCCTGTTCGCAATAAAAAAACTGAAACATGTAAAGATTTTTTTCTGGTCTGCTTCTTGGATAACTAGTGTGCTTTTACTTCTAACATGGCACATTTAACAGTTATGGGTGTGTGATAAGTTATATGTGGCTGTGACTGGAGAAATGGGGCATATGGCGTTTGTGACCTGTAGCCAGATCTATATTGCTTGTTAGAAGCATGAATGGTGTTTCATTCATGGAATGGCAAACAGTGCAGATCCTGATCAGAGACTGTGGATGCATGGGCTAATCTGGGTCTACACTCGTTGCAAAACGCATAAGCCCCATTTCTCAAGTCACACAGAGACATGGTTGTATGAAAAGGTCATAAATATTGTAAATATTTTTCAGGAGATATGTCACATGTACAAAGTCATGTCTCATATATAGTGTGTACCCCAGAGCAAAACAAGATATGTAATGAAAATATGTATGATGACAAATAAGACCAGCCATATGATTTTTTATGAACAAATATCTACAGAAACGGAGATATTTTCTGTAAATGACGTCAAAAGTTGACAACATATTCAATTAAATTCCGCTTTTGCTCTGAACATTTGGTCAATATACGGAAAATGTATATTCTTTATAGGTACATAATCACATCGTGTCTCATGTGTACCTCAACTTTTTACAGCTGCCCTTCCCCAAAAGGGCAAATTAATATTTGAAGGTGTGTAGCCGGTGACCTGTAAGGTTACCAATGACCGAAAAGCCTTCTGTCCATATTTTCCACTTTTTTTAAACCAAAAGGGCACCTGAAAAGGATGGACACTTACCGGATTTTGGGTAGGAGAATGAGCCCAAAATGGGGCAGGGCGCCCCAATCTCTTATTCACATATTGTGGAAACAGTACATACCTGTTCCCGTTTGAGTTTCTCGCGTTTGCGGATGAGCTCGACGAGCAGGCGAGCCTTCTCGAGGTCCTGACGGAGTCGCTGCCAGTACTTCAGCTGGTCCCGCAGGGCCGTGCTCTGGAGGTCATTCTTCGTCTACCAACAACACAAAATGTGGCTTTGACTGGAGAAATGGGGCTTATGGGTTTTGCAAATAGTGTATAACCAGATCACACTGTGCATCCACACAGTCTGATCAGGATCTGCACTGTTCCCAATTCCATCGATGGCCCACCATGCTTCTAAAAAGCAAAATGGATCAGGCTATAGGAGTCTGATATTTGATCAGGAGCTACACTGGCCACAAGCTGTCACTAAGCTAATCCCCTCGCTGGCAGCCTTGAAAATAACATGAATACAAGTCTTCCGTGACCTTCGGTGATCAGACATGGAATGTATGCGAAACAAAGCAATATCATTAGACACACATTGTGGCCAAATATTATTGAAATCAGTGAAGGGGTTAAGCAGTTATTGAGAAAATAAAACTAGAAAATGTGTTCATAGAACACGGATGCCCCCACCTGCAGCCTTGATAGTACAAGAATTCCGCCACTGAAGCGGTATCGCGCCAGCCGAGGAATCTGACCGTGAACATTACAAGTAAATAAATGACCTTGACCTTGAGAATTTGGATATGGGGGTGTGCGTAATGAAGCATCATCCCTAGACAAACATTGATGTGAAATATTATCAAAGTCTGGCAAGGGGTTAAAGAGATATTGTGAAAAAACAATACCTTTAACCAGGGTTGGCAATTTCCCGCGGGAAATACCGGGAAATACTGGGAAATACCGGGAAATATGAATCTTGGTGGTCTTTTTAATTCCAAAATGTCAAGATGAGTCTCTATATTCCCCAGTATCTACTATGGTTTATATCAGGGTTGGCCGGGAAATCCCGGCGGGAAATCCCGGGAAATACTCCCCAAAGTGGGAAATACTGGGAAATATGAATTTTGGTGTTATTATTTGATAATTAAAGTTATTTAAATTAAGTTTTAAGCTCAGAAATAGTTAATTAAATAATCAACAACTTAATAATTAGATATAGCCCTGGGTTAATTACAATGTATAGATTTGTTTCATTCCCAACTAGGGGTACTCATCAGGTGGAATATTTGGCAACCATGACATTTATATTTTGGTTGTATTATTTTTTTGTAAATTACCTCTTCATTTTTTAGGAAGCATCCGAGTGTCTGCTAGATACAATTCACAAGGATAACGTCATCATGATCAGACTATGTTTAGACAACAGGCTGTTAATTGTCAACCTTCTCCCACACTAATATTCGTATCAAGAAATGAGAATAACTGATCTTAGCATGCATGATGTGCATACACATAGTCTCTTACAAGTCTTATATGACTGACAATGTACTGTTGTTTTATGCTTTGCATTTGTATTACTTATTTGCATTATAATTATGACATTTATTTAACGTGAAGACTATGGGCCACGATGGTACGTATGAGATACAGTACCTAAAATCGTTAAAATTAGCCAAAAGCCTACTAATGTCTACTTATTTGCATGTACATTGAGGAGACTTTAATATACTTTAATAAACCATCAGACTATGACAACAGGCTGTTAATTGTCAGCCTTCTCTCACACCTTTTGTGTCATACTGTATAATAAGAACCCAGGTGGTTCCCAAAAAATGTAATTTACAAAAACAAAATACAACCAAAATATAAATGTCATGGTTGCCAAATATTCCACGTGATGAGTACCCCTAGTTTGGAATGAAACAGATCTATACATTGTAATTAACCTTGATGTTTTGGATTGCGGCCAAAGTAACGCAATTTCGTATGATTTAATTTTCAAATAAGGCTGAGTGAGGCGTTTCCCTGTTGTTTGCTGCTGTCTGAAATAATTTTGGGGAATAATAGCGACATCATTTAACATTTTGTTTGTTTGTTTGTTTATTGGTGTTTAACGGCCTATCAACAGCTAAGGTCATGTAAGGCCGGGCAAACAGGTTCGATCCCGTTTTAACCTGCTGCATTGGGGGGAAAATCCCAAAATCAGAACGGAATATTTACATCGAGATACAACATATTCAGCCCTGAAATTGGAATAACCTGACCTGGTGCCAGGTCCATACCGCATCAAAGTCACTTGGCCCCTTCCCCTATTTAAAAGTAATACCGGTAGGATTACTCTTATAAGGGGTATAACCAGATTCAACTGTCACATACAAAATGCCAAAGACGTATGTGAGGGCCAAACCAGGTCTCCAGTCGGGATTCCGGTAAGGAAGAACCCCGATCGTTAAATTACCTATCGCATGCTCCCACCAGCCACCCACTCATTAATCATTAAGATGAGTATAATTTTTTAATGATCTGAAAAATATTGACAAATGCTGTAGATATTGATGAGACGGCTCGTTAAGAGCTGGCTCATCTGGATCGACTGTATTTGCAAATGTTGGCTTTATGTTCTGTAGTGTTGAAAGGGTAATCCTTAACATTCACTCTTACGAAATCTGTAATATTTTGCATGTAACATAGTTAATAGATACATGGTGTATTATTTGATATCTGGCCTTTATTGTACCTTTTTGTATGCCCTGGCTCAAAATACATGGCATAGAAACACCAAGAAACAATCCTCACAATTTGTCAGAAGTAAGGATGAACCCCGATCATTAAATTACCCAGGATCGCATTGAGGATCGCATTACCATCGCCTGATCTACATTATTTTGCAGTCAAGTGATAAACTGATGATTTGATACTACACAAGCACTTTCTACTACAAAAGCAAGTTTATGACCATCACATTTCCAATTAATACCTTGATGCATTTATTTTAAATTCAATACAAACCCCGGATATTTATGTCATTATATAGCTGCGTGTCTACCTCCATGTATGATAAAATGAGTGGCATTAAATGGCATATCATTCGCTAAGTACTGGATATAATTGTTCAAAAGTCTCAATTTACCAAGATAATAGATGGTAATATCGTTGGCATACACTAGGTTGTTCATATTTAAGATTATTTAGGAATCAAAGTGCAGTGTAAGCGAAGACTTCGCTGATATGTAGCCAGTTAAATTATGCGTTCACCATTTTGAATTCATAAGGACAACGACGAAAAAGAGTAAAAATGTCAAAGAACGACAGTTAGGCGACAATGTACAGCGCCTGAAGCATTTCTAAGTCATTGATGCTGCGAGGAACTCGTGCAAGTATCCTTGCTATAATATTTTGTCACGACGCCATGGCCATAACGTCAAACATGTATTCACGTTCAATGACGTCACAAGTACGTGACTTCAAGTCATGACGTCATAATATGTAAAAAGGTATCGCGTCTCATATTAGTGAAAGTTTCAATAAGTGATAATTTTTCGTTTTCTGTTCACACTTAATGTTAACTGACACCAGTAAACGTAAATGGGAGGGCAAACTGTGAACTTTTACGGCGACGCTAGACAATTTGAAACGTCGTTTTTCCGAAATCGTTTACCGCTTTTCATGACGTTGTCATTAAACCCGGTTTTCGAATGGCGCGGCCCATATGTATTCTTGTGGTCTTTTGTCACTGTGCCACCGCTGACATAACGTTGCGACGAGTGCAAACTCAAAACACATTTATCGACAATAATAAAACATAAAATTGTTTCCTAAAATAATGAGAATCGTCTCGCGTTTTCGCGATCTCGCCTTCCGCTTTTGAAAAATTCGGATTAGTTTTGCTCATGCATGTGCGGCGTGTTTGCAAAACGCGAGATTGAATATGATAGAATTTCGCATTTTCATCTCGAAAACGCGAGGTTGCCACATGTCCCTAATAGGACACGTAAACATTGTCTTAGGAGACGATTCTCATGTGCTGCAAAAACATTTTAAAGCTTTCATTAAGAAATAGAACAAATGTGGACAAACATCTATATTTCTTGACAACAAAAACATAATTTGACAAAAAATAATACTCGTCTTAGGAGACGATTCTAATGTGCTGCCAATACACGTTTATTGAGCAAAAAAAATACATATTTCGATACGTGTTATTGGTTAGGCTATTGCATCGCATCGCCGACCTATACACAAGATCGTGAAAACGCGAGACCAAATCGCGAGGCGAAAACGTGAGATTCTATAGATTGTATTAATTCTCGCGTTTTCGCCTGGCTATCTCGCGTTTTCAAGACCGCGATGTCGCGTTTTCGCTTCGGCCTTTTCACGATGTCGCCCTCCGCTTTTGGAAATACGTTTGTTCATGTCATTATGTGTGTGTAGAATGCATGCGTGTTGAAATTAAGTTTTGCGCATACATTACATGTACTTACGTACGTAGAATGCAATTCGAACTAGCATGCTTTATATGCATGTACGTACGTAGAATGCAAATCCAACACGCATGCTGTCTACACATGCATGGGCAAATCGTATTTGATGGTGTTTACATTCATCAGTCGGTAATCCAGTCTCACGTGCAAAGTGTGACTGACCTTTAGAATTCGGTGGAAACAAACAGACCAAAACCACGCTATGTACATGTAGTCGCTCACGTCATCGCATCGCCGATGAATTGATAATTACGCATTAGCTTGTGCATTTTCACATTTGTTTGATTTCTTGATAAAACAAAGATTTGGCAGCACATGAGAATCGTTTCCTAAGACGATTCTCAAATTTTGTCAAAATATGTTTTTTGTAAAAAAATATCAATGTATTCGGGTTTTCTTTTCACATTTGTCCGATGTCTTAATAAAACATGTTTTGGCAACACATGAGAATTGTCTCCTTAGACGATTCTAATATTTTGTAAAAAGAATTGTCACATTTGTTTGATTTCTTAGACCGTACAAACAATTGACAAATTCAGAAATCCACAACTTAATTTGTGTTTCTCGAGTCGGGTTGCATATGGTGGCGAGGAAATACGATCGATTACACACCGTGAAAATCTTGTTGGAACGTAAATGTCAATTGTCACGTAGGCCATTATAGTTTACCGCGCGTTACGTCAGCTGTTATTCTAAGTACGTATGGTCGCTCGTTAGGAGCATTTCTTTCCTTCGTTTATAAGGTATGGGTTGTGGCCTAAGTTTACGACAGTCCGGTTCCAAAAAACGGGCTTGTGGCGAGACGTTCTAACAGAAAATAGTGACTTGCCCGGGACTAAATTCCAGCATAGAGGCACTTGCCCGAGATTAAAACCGACTTGTCCCGGGCGTCCGGCGTTCCAATTTGTACAGCCCTGTCAATGCACCATCCCTTGACAGACATTTTGGGCAAATATTGAAATTGGTGAAGGAATTGATGAGATATTGAAAAGAACATGTTCGGACAGACGCACGCACAGGGGTAAAACATAATGCCCACCCCCACCCAATAAATTGATGGGGGCACAAACATATGTCCTCAGTGACACAAAGCAATATCCCTAGACACAGTGTGGCCAAATATTATTGAAATCAGTGAAAAGGTTCAGCAGCTATTGAGAAAATAAAAAGAAAGTCTTCAGTAACCTTGACCTTGGGTATTCAGATGTGGAGTGTAATCGTAACAAAGCACCATCCCTAGAAACCAAATATTATTAAAATTAGTGAAGTGGTTCGTAAAGAAATGAAAAGTGTTACTAGTGTACGCACATGGACTAACACTTACATGTATATACCCTCTTGCCTATCGGCGAGGAAATAATAACTATTATCAAGGTTTATCCTATACATCGCGACAAAACATTTATAATAGATTATCGTAAAATTTATCATGAGAACTGCCATCTTGAGAAAATTGGAAGTGAATGGGTTTAACGTCCCTGCAACAGCTAAGATCATATAGAGACGGGACCACAGTTCAAAGTCTCATCTGACAGACCAGTGGGATAGAAATACTATGAAACGTATTTTTGATGTCCAAGACGAGGTTTGAACCCACAACCTCCAGATTGGAAGTCAGGTGTTCTAACCCCTAGGCCATAACCCATCCCTAGTCGTCTTGAGAGAACTGCCTGCATCTTTCAAACTATCATCACAGAATGTGCAGCGAATGGTCTAGATGCCTGGGAGATTATTGTTACAGACATGCCAAATTGCAACAAAATATGCCTCTGATACGGGGAAGATATTGGTTGAAATTCTCACATTTCTATCACTATGGACTGGCCTCTTGTCAGCAGTGCAGACCCAGGTCAACATGTGCATCCATGGATCACTGTTATCAAGGCAGGCCCTGACATTAACTTTAAACGTTGGTTATCCGACCAGGCAACCGCAAGAAGATTTTATTTGCCCGAATCAGTTTTTCACTTGCCCGAAGATAATGCTCAAGTTTTATATACTATTCTACAGATAATAAGGTCAACTGGTTCTTTTAACTGCCAGTTGCCTGACAGGGCAACAGCTTGGATTACATGATCCACTAGGACTTTTACTTGCTCTGGGCAACCGGAATTCTAATGTCCAGCCCTGCAGGGTAGGTAAATTTTGCCATTTCAGTCAGTAAATTTAATTCAGGCTTCTAAAAACCAGCATACATGTAGCAATTCATTATCAAGCTGCAGGAGTGTGCTAGCTGATCGTGAGAAACACTATAGGAATGAATGGCCTTTTTGTGGAATTTATCGGGGTATCAACTTGGAAAAGTCGCGGGAATACTGGACGAAGGCCGGAAGGCCTCGTCCAGTATTACCGCGACTTTTCCAGGAGTGTGCTAGCTGATTGTGAGAAACACTATAGGAATGAATGGCCTTTTTGTGGAATTTATCGGGGTATAAACTTGAAAAAGTCGCGGGAATACTGGACAAAGGCCGGAAGGCCTCGTCCAGTATTCCCGCGACTTTTCCAAGTTTATATCCCCGATAAATTCCACAAAAAGGCCATTCATTCCTTATAATTCCAGCATTTGAAATAAATTCATCAAGAAAATGTGTTTATTTTCCGTTTTCTTAAGAATTATTTTAACTGCGCCTCACGGTTACGGAAAGTAGTTCGGCTTGGAGTTTACTGGGATATAAATTCTGGACAGAGACTTGCTACGGACCAATCAAATGTTAGGGAATTGTGTAAATATTTTTGTGCTGGAATTATTGTGACATACACAACCATCAGTTTTCCATAAATTACCTCAGCATTTTTCTTGGTCATGTGACTAGACTGTAACCTCCGTAGCAGCGAGACGCCATTACGCGATTGCCTTTTCAACGTCCAGTAGCTCATCAGTCGGTTCAGGAACACTTGCTTCTTCGGGTAGTTGATCAGCTGAGCAATCTTCTCTAGCCTGTGAGGGAATGGAGAGAATTCTAAACATATGCTCAGCTGACAAAAGGGATATTGCAATGATTGCAATGATTGCAATAAGCAGGCATGTGAATGGCTGTCATGGAAACATATGAAAATACACTGAAACCACCCTCACCTCACTTGTAAAAGTATCAAAGTTGAGCATACCAGGTTGATTCCGAATCATTATGAAAACGCAAATTATGACAAAATATCTGAAATCCACTGATCTGGTGAAGATTCTCATGCCTGAATAAGCCAAGCTCCAGATCAACCTGAGAATCCGCGCAGTCTGATCAGGACCTATGCTCAGCGTGTTCAATAGCCTCAAGAATTCAGACTAAATTGAATTGTAAAATACAAATTGATGACGAAGGGTGACCACTAAAAACACTGTATGCTGTATGATATTCAGTCACTGAATATGTAATTGTCGAGAGAGATTAAATCAGAATTCAATTGTGGGATTGTACAATTTAATCAGGATTTGTGTTTCTTGCCAATGTACTGTGGCTCTAGAATTGTTTATATAAGGTAAATTTGTTTTCACAACAGTAGATCCTGTAATATTACATAAGATACATCATGATATAATTGAATGATTGAATGAATGGAGCTTTATGTCTATTTAAAGCCCCTATACGGCTCAAGTTGCCGAATTTGGCCTCCTATTGGGTTTTCCCATACATAAATCCAACAGGTTTCTATTTACACACACTTTGAAACTGTTTGCATTCATTTTGGTACAAAAATGAGTTTGTAGTCGATGAAAATATCAATATTTGTTGATAAACAAACGGCAGGTGCGTGTTTCAAAGCCTGATCGATTTTCCGATAGACGCTCGGGTCAACTCCCCAATTCGCGGCCGATGAATTCGATAGCCGGAGTTTATCGACTCGCTTCCGAGCCGAAGCTGTTGGGTTACGGAAATGAAATTGTCAATATTGACATTTTGCACTGAGTGGTACACAAAACAAGTTTTTGTTGTCTTCACATTGCAATTAAGATGTAAATCTCAAGACTTGAGATGTATCTATTAGGCAGTATATGTTAGTTTTGTGTACTAAATCAGTTGCCAAACATGTTTTTGTGTTTGAAAAAATTGGAAAATTGTAATACTGAGCCGTTCAGGGCCTTTAAAATGGAATACACAGATTTCATACTGGCGTACAGTGTACAAAATCATAAAATGTTCAGTTCAGAACTTTGTGAGAATGAATGTTAAGTCGGCTCATGTGACTACACTGCCATGATAGATAACATTGATCATATGAAATTGTGGTTCGAGAAATGGGGCTTATGGTAAATGTGGCCAGACTAGCTCCAGATCTGCTGGCAGAAACATGCAGCCTGATAAAAGATTTAACCCTTTGAACCGGAAAGCCCGCTATAGCGGTTTATGAAAACAGTGCAGATCCAGAAGAGCCGGCTCGTAACGATATTGCACTTTTTGAAAGAAATTTTCATATTTTTGAGAACAAAAAATATCCCCTTTTCATAAATCATAAATGGACTTGCCTGAAAATCATTTTGTGATGATTGGAATGGTCAGAAATTAACATATCAAAATCCATTCCAGTTACATAGGGATGAAAGGATTAAACTCTTGGTTAGTAGCCTGACTAACAAGTGTTGCACTGCAGATACATGCATGCAGACAGATGTGGACCTACACTGGTCATAAAGGCCATATTTATTTATGTAATGCTGTTTAACGGCCT
This sequence comes from Conchocele bisecta, assembly GCA_029237695.1. Lineage (NCBI taxonomy): Eukaryota > Metazoa > Mollusca > Bivalvia > Lucinida > Thyasiridae > Conchocele > Conchocele bisecta. Next base: position 102,336,489 of record CM055266.1, on the reverse strand, counting down.
GTCAACAGCTATGGTCAATAAACAAAACATCTGTCATGCTTATAGCAAGCAATATATATCATTATCAGGCTACATGAGTGTATTATTTTGATCAGGGACCACACTGGTCACAAATCCCATAATCCCTATTTCTACAGTCACAGCCAAATTTTAGGTTGGGTCGAAAGGGTCAAATCCCATATATCACCCGTTGTGATGGGAGGAAACCCAAAATCAGAAGCGAATATTTACAGAAAAATATATATTCAACCCTGAAATTAGAATTGGTGACAGGTCCTTAGTCACCAGTCACTTAGTCACTCACTAAAAATAATGTGATTAGTACTAAACTTATTACCTGTTTCATGGGTATAACCGGATTCAAATGTCAAGTAACAAAAATCAAATGAACATAAGGGTCAAACCAGGGACGTCTGGATTCCATCAAAGATGAATCATATTGTTAAATTTACTTTGAATGCTCCCGACCAACCGCCCACCATAAAGGCCATAATCCCCATTTCCCCAGTAGCTGAAATAGACTAACCACCATGAGCAAAGATTGGGTTGTAACTTCTAAATTTCCTGAGCGCACGTGCAATAGGACCAAGATCTTCAACAATTATTACACATGCCATAAGTAGAGTGTCAGATAAGGTGTGTATTGGCTTATGTAATTTACGTACTTATTTTAACTGAATATGCATTGATTATTATCAACAGTGGGAGTACAAAACACTCACAGATATGTGAAAATACGCATTGATTTTCAAATCGAGTAGTGGAAATAGTGTAATAAAGTTGAAAATTAACTTAGTTGTTTGATTTTTGCAGCTCAACTAAGTAAAATTTCCACTGTTTTACAGTATAAAATAAGTACACTCAAATAAGTGAATGGTTAAATTTGTTTTATGTTTTGATCATTTGTTCCCTATTTAATCAGGAAGAAAATCAATAATCCATTTGTAAAAAAATACATTTGAAATGAGGGGTACAATACCCTTTAGACACAAAGCTTATCTGGAGCTCTGGCCATAAGGCCATTCTCAGACCCGCGGCCCACTTACCTTGCTTTAGGAATAGTAGGAATCGAAACCATAGGCATTGAGTTTCGTTTCTCGGCCAATATTTTCCGAGCCTTTCTCATCTTTAATCTCGACTTTTCTTTGGCCTCTGCCTTGCCGGTGGTCTCGTCGATACCCGCAATCATGTCTGTATTTGGCTTGAACTCCGAATCCGCAGGCGTGTGAACATCACAGAATGCCGTCTTTCGTACACTAATAGCACCGGCGGTCGGCTCTCGTATGGCTTCAATTTTCATGAACAGACCAGCCTGTTGAGCACAAGTCACATGGAAGGCGGTATAGCAGTTTGTCTTGTGACACTGAATGCACGCACCCGTACCCCGCTGTTTACAAATATAGCACGATAACTTCCACCTAGCTGCGGGAATCCGATCTATACAGTCGACAGGTTCTAAGAACACGGTGTTTGCGAAACCAACTTCCGGAATCCATAGAGCACAGACGACATGAGCCCAGCGTCCATCGTCGGTCTGTTTAAAGGCACCGCCCCTGTTTGGACACAAGCAACAGTCGACGGCGCGTGACGGTGACTGGAGACACCGCCTACACAGCCACTGGCCCTCGGGAATGTACGGGACGCCGTAGCACTCCTGGTGCACGGCCAGGTTACACATGTCACAGAACAGGATCACGTTGCTGTTCTGGCATTCGCCGTCTACACAGATGGAACAAACGGCGTCCTCATCGATGGACGGCTGACAATCCTTGCCGGACGTCTGACTCTGGAAGAATGCCTCCTTCTCAAAGCGGTCCATCAGCATTTCGAAGCCCTCCTGCGTGACGGCGGTCATGTTGTTGGTCCTCCGTTGATCATTGACAATCTCCAACCAGGCATGGTCCTGTAAAACACATAGAGGATATGTGGTTTGACTGGAGAAATGGAGCTTACAGGATTTGTGATCAGTGTAGCTCCTGATCAAATACAACACTCTAGCTTGATAATAATCTACATGTATATTGCGTGTTAGAAGCATGACTGGTGTTTCATTGATGAATGGCGAACAGGCAGATCTGGATCAACACTGGTCGCAAAACCCATAAGCCCAAATTCTCTCGTCACGGCGACATATATGCAAACTGTTAAGAAATTTTATCCCACAAGTGTATCTATTTTTTCATGTTTGCAAGCGAGGAAATACATGTAAACACATGGGTGGGATCAATTTTCTATTTACTAAATAATATCCCATAGAAAAAGTTGATATACGATGGAATATCATAAAAAAAATATTTTTGGAGAGGTTGACCTTTCTTTTTAAGTTTAACGTTTTCTGAAAAGGTACCTACATGTAATTATTTCGGAGGTAGAGCAAGTGAGCAGGGGCTCACAGATACACCCTGTCACCGCCTGGACCGACAAATAAAATGTTAATGAAAACTTTGGTATAATAACAATTGATTAGTAACTACTGAAGCGATTTTGATGCAATAAAGTGCAGGTAACTCATGGATCAGTTTACAGGACAATATTCTCTCCCTAAATTATCTGACTTCTCCCTGTTTTGAGTTGAGGGAGAAGTTTTTCACTATATAAAACAGAAATTTGGAAAAAAATGGTATTTTTTCTAAAAGTTTTAGTGAAAACCCTATTATGAATGGCTAGCTTGAACCCTGGTAACTCAGGTAATGGCATATGAGCATCTGGCAGTGACAGCTGTAACCCGGCTAAGGTGGCACCTACCTCTTCATCCATGTCATATTCAATCTCCTCATCTAGCTCTTCATTTGTCTTCTCGATGTACCTGTAGTATGAAGTGGCTCGCTTCCGGATGTGGGATGGCCGTACATAGTCCTCGATAATCTTAAACTGTGCCTCTGGTAGCTTTCCTGTAGTGCCATGACTAGATATTGTGACATCTTTACGAGCTTTAGGTGGTTCAGAATGTTTAAGACTCCGCTGTGGAGATTTCTCACCCTTTTCTTCTTTCTCTGTGTTGCTCTGGTTGTCAATTTCATCCTGATTAATAATTTCTAGAGGTTCATAAATATTTAATCTGTGTATTCGTCCATCGAGATCAACTTCAACTAATCTTTGGGCTTCTGCATATGTCAGCGTTTCTGTCGGGCGGATAAATTCTGGTGGAGTTGCCGGCCGTTCTGCCGTCTTTTGCCTGTGATGTTTCCATTTCTTTTTCTTGCTGTTGGTTAGTTTCCTCTGAGGTGATGGAGTGTTATTATCAGGGTTGCTATGGTCAAAGTTATAAATATGAAACTGAATACCAGAAAAGCTCTTGTAGATGCGGCCACAGTTTTGTATTGGACAATCATATGGAGGTTTGGTTGCTTTTAAATTGTCAACAAATATCTGGAGTTGAAAATCGATACCCATCTTGTATTATAGTGACATCGATGGATGAGAAACAGTTCTGAAAAGAAACACAATATTAACAATGCTTTCCAGGAACATTAATGCCACCCCAACCCCCCCACTTTCAACTGTCTATTTACACTGACATCACAATTGTGAGTGAATAACATTCTGAACAATATTAAAAGTAACTAAAGCAGTCGTGGAGCACCATCGCAATATACCGTACCCACTTTTCCCAAATGCTAAGTTGAAAATGGGGAGATAATCAATGACCGGAAATCAAAAATCTAAATTCACTTTGCGCATTTACACACCATAATAGCTGCAACTGAAACTTGGTATGTAGCTTCCTTTTAGTGTGTAGATGTGCAACGTGAATTTTGATTTTTTATTCGGCCCCTGGTGATGGATTATCTCCCCCTTTCCGACTTAGCATTTGGGAAAAGTGAGTATATTGCGATGGCGTGCCATCGACTGTGCTCTAGTTCACTTAGCTTAGATAATCTCAGCTATACGGATGTTCTTTACTATTTCATATGTCTTATATTATCTGTATCATTCTAGCTTATCAGCATCTGATCTCGAAGGCAGCAACACATTTGTTGATCAGATGACTCGCCAAAAATCACCTGCTGCAAAAATTGGTTGGTAAGCAGAGGTTACCAGATGACCAATCAGAAACTGTCTTACAACCGGGTAATTTGAGCGGATCATGTGACCAGTAAACGCAACATCAGCCGTTTCAGGCAAGATGCTGATAAGAAAAGCTCTGTGTAGGCACTAGGAATAATGAGATTTTATGAGAAATAGAAAAGATATTACTTCTTGAAACTGGTGATGGTGAAATTGAAGCACACTGAGTTCAAGGCCTTGATTATATAATACTTTCACTATAAAATAATTGCATTTGAATATTTTTCTACATGTCTAAACAAGTATAATACACTATCCTATTAACATGCCGATCGCCTGTGCAGCATACTGGCTCAGCGTAGCAAAATTGGTACAAAACTTGAAGCAATACTATTCAGTGACCTAATGACAGGTAAGTTTCTTTGTTGAACTATTAATTTAGTAAGCAAGACCGCTATTTCACCAACAGAGTGTCAGTGTCTAATAGTTTTACACATGTTGACCACATTCTGAAAAACTTTTAACCAAACTACTGGAATGTGATAAACTTGTGCGTGGGTGAATTAGTGTACCATTTAATCAACTGGTTTATTCTAAAATCAACATAATATATTTTGACGCACACTAGGAAAATTTTTACGGCAATTGAGCATTACCAATGTGCAGAATTAGCTGAAATGACAGTATACAGTTATTTCATGGTCATTCGGGGAACAGTCAAAACTATTACCCCGAGGTGCTGTGGACGATCCGAGGCACTATTGCCCAGAGGCCGAAGGAAATAGTGCCTCGATTCGTCCGACGGGAAATATGTTTTGACTGTTCCCCGTAGGACTATGAAATAACTGTTTTATTACTCAACATGTACTGTACATAGTCACTGTTCTCATGGATCCGTGCCCCTAAGCACATAAATTCATATTGTGTGTTATATTCTGATTAATTCCTGAAAATGTGTACAACAACATAAAGTTCAAACACTTGACTACGAGTGCACATAAGGAATTCGTCAAAATTGTTGTTTATGCAAGTCTTAGAGTCCCTAGAAATAACCCACCCAAGTCACCTAATTGATCTTGAAACTTCTCATCAGGTTCGTGCCCGACAACTTTTTGCACATTTGAGTGACATTCCTTGCTCACTCGTACAATAAATAAGTGTTGCTGCCTAGATGCATCAAATTGAAATATGGTGATGTCCAGATTCACCTAGAAATCAACAGATATCACATTTCATGCATAATTTGCAAACAGACACTTTCAGATTAAAGGAAGTATGTAGAAAAATCACAAAATAGGTTGTAAATCACAATTGTATGTAACTGTAACTTAGAAAACCGTTTTAAAATAATGAACACTAATCTGAGAATCTGCATATTCACTTGTTTTCTAGGGGCATGAATCAATGAGAAGGCATGAGAATTGGGGCTATGTGATACAATGAACGTGATTTTGTGGTGTGGCACATCGACGGACCGATATCAATTGCGTAGAATTCGAGGACGTAATTTTCGACAACACATAATGCTTTTCTGGAGTGAAAATAGTTTTTACTATTCCACGGACATGCGGAACTATAGCAAAAAAAAAAATTTCTAAACCTTCTACAACTGTAAAAATTATTTCAGGGGTACATTGTTGTTTCTTCAGTAATCGTTTGTCAATTTACACTGTCACCACTACTGTCCATAAATGTTTCTTTAAGGCTGATAGTTCTACAGCGTTCACCATCAAATGTATTATGTTGTGGTTTGTAACTTTGTTTACAAATTTAAATTTGCATAGTAAAATTATAATAATTTGGCATCTGATCAAACATAAGAAGCTATTCAATCATTGACACTATTATCAATAGTTCATTTTTTTACATGACAACATGAATGCCATTCGAAAATACAGTATTCTGTCCACATAAGATCCAATTAGACTTTTATTTTCCCACAACCGTGACATAAACAGACGCAACGCTCTGCATTTTGAACAATGGGGGAGGTGAATTTTTACTAAATTTGGACAAACTCACAAACTAATCAGTAAGTTCGGAACGCAGTGAAACTTGGCATGTGCGGCTTAGTTTGCTTTAGGTCATTAGAACATTGTCAGGACACGCAACATTGAATAAATCATGTCCAAAAGTGGGAAATTTTTCAGGAAGCTTGCGGCTTCATCGATCCAAAATCACGTTGTGCGCACGCGTTATACTTCTATATCCGTTTCCGGAAACCATGTTTATTGGCTGCACACCACTAGATTTTTCGTAAATCGGCGGATAAGCATAAACATAGCATATTTTTTTTTACTTCAGATCCAGCGGGGCTTGATTCGCAAGACCATAGAGTCAATTGGAACCCTTAAATCAAGCAATCAGATTATATTATTTATTCATTGTTCACATTTATTTTGTTCTCCCAATTTTCTGCGGGATTATAAACTAAAGTATGTGACATATGCCATGGCCATCTTTTTCACATTGAAGCGACTATACTGTAGAAACCCATTTATTGGCTGAATAAAAAACTGTGACGAAATCCGAATTTTCGTCATTTAGATGATAAAAAATTATATTACTTTCACAAACATTGAAAATGGCTAAGTCGATTATGCGGACAAATATGTCAAGGTAAAACAAAAAGCCTCATGTTGGATAGTGGTATGTGGTGGACACCCATTGGTTATGAAGTTGTGCAAGTATGGTGGTTCTAGTAACAGAGAAATGGACATAAACACGGAAACTTAACATTGGAAATGGCGAAGTCAATTACGCGGAAAAAATAGGTTAAGGTAAAACAAAATGTCACATGTTGGATAGTGGTATGTGATGGGCACCAGTTGGTTATGCAATTGTGCATGTATGGTGGTCCTATGTGGTACAGTAACATCGAACATGGCTAAGTCGATTACGCGGAAAAAATAGGTCACGTTAAAAAAAAAAGTCACATGTTGGATAGTGGTATGTGATGGGCACCCGTTGGTTATGAAGTGTGTGCATATATGGTGGTCCTATGTGGTACAGTAACATTGAACATGGCTAAGTCGATTACGCGGAAAAAATAGGTCACGGTAAAAAAATAAGTCACATGTTGGATAGTGGTTTGTGGTGGGCACCCATTGGTTATGAAGTTGTGCAAGTATGGTGGCTCTAGGTGGTATAGTGAGTGAAAACTTGACATTGATGTTGGCTAAGCCGATTACGTGGAAAAAAAGGTCAATGTAAGAAATTTTCACACGTTGGATAGTGGTATATGATGGGCACCCGTTGATTATGACGTTGTGCAAGTGTGAATAGTCCTCTGTGGTACAGTAACAGAGAAAAGGACATAAACACGAAAACTTAACAGGGATTTTTTTCTTTAAAAAAAAACAACAAACCGGCTAAAACGGTTCTGTCGAAGTATCGGTGTGTCTTCCAGACTGATGAGTGCACCAACGATGTGATCCACTGGTATGAATAGTAGAGCCGTGAACTTCCTCGTGCATCGGTACTTGTCCCCCTTTCCATATAGGATGTGGACAGTCCTACTGCGGCGATCTTCCTGTAGGTACGCTGGCACCAATAGAATATGCACCCTTCAGAAACTTCGTTGGGAAGACTTCATGGAGACCTGCCAGATAGCCGACTCAAAGTCTAACATGACCCATTCGACGAGATGCCCATGTATCTTCTGCTTCAACGGACGGAATACCTGAAACAATACAATATGATAATTGAACATAAATAACATAAATAAACATACTTATAAATACTTGTAATATATGTAATATTTGATTTGACTTTGGTTGTTAATGTTTTAATTTTTCGTCTCATATAATCTGTGCTTAAACATAAATTTACAGTCATGGTTGTAATGAAATCTCTGTGGACAACGCTCACATTTATTCAAGTTACAATGGCATTGGAAGGTTTGACTTCATGATGGGTATGTTTTGACCAATTTGTGTACGTTTTGACTTGATATACTTCGACCAGTACAGTACAGTAATTGCCTATTACGTGAAACTATTATCCCTATAACCTGTTTTGCTACATGCTTCCCTTGTGTACGAACTTGGGAATATACGATCACCAGCACCCGTTCTGCTACCTGACAACTTAAATCACAACTTGTGTTCGTAATGCGACCCATTAATCCCTTCGCCCCTAAATAACTGGATTGTATTTTGATATGTTAATTTTCCGATCAATCCAATCGTCACAAAAGGATTTTCAGACTAGTCCATTTATGAATAAGGGTGTTGTTATTTCTCTTACAAAAATACGAATAATACTTGTAAAAGTATCTTGATGAGACGGCTAGCTACGAGCCGGCTCATCTCGATCTGCACTGTTTGCAAACATTGCATAAGAGGTATACAGTATACAGATAGCATACAAGTATACAGAGAAATTACAGAAACAGGAACACTTTTTTTTGTAACAAAATGACAAGATTAAGCGCATTTGTTTAACAACAAAATAATGTCATCTTCACGAATCCACAGAGCTGCATAGATTTTCACTTTGGAGATATCCAATATGTTTTTTTCAAATATTTAACACATATATTCAACACATTGAAGATGACGTTTGCTGTTCGATTGTCATTCGCATAAATTTGACAGTGACTACATGCATGGAGCTGATATTTGTGACCATTCTAGCTGCTAATTTGACAGCTCGTTCCTGCAAGTTGATAAGGATTTTTTCTGTTTGTTAGAAGAATGACGGATGTTTGGCTGTCCGACTCGTGTACAGCGCAGATGATAACCGATCAGACTGCACCGGTGCGCATGCTCGTATGGGTATACACTGGTCGAAATGGTCATAAGCCTAAACTTATCCAGTCTCAGTCATGCACGTGAATGAAATAAAAAAAAGCAGTAATAATAATTTACAGTTTATTTACATAGAATAATGTCAATAGTTTGGACACGTACAAAACTTGAATATGTTACGTATTCATTCCTACAGTGGGACCAAGCTAATCGTCACCTGAGAGAATATGAAAGGTTATAATATAGGGAGACAGATAGTTTTGTATATTATGTAGATATGACATTTTCTGGCATAATTAACATTCATTAACCATTACCCCACGTATTGATTGGCATTATTATACATTTTATATCAGACGTAAATTTCCACACTGATATCAGGGGCGATAACTGTGTTTCCTTGAAATGTTAACGGACATTACTAGTTATTATCTGTATTTATCTTTTGATGTACAATGATCATACTTTATAATATGTCGAAAATATTATATGTTTCAGGTGACGTATTTAATTGGTATAAATAATTAAAAAATACCATGCCTCATTTGCATATGAAAATATCATGATACTACCGCGAGTCACTATCAGTAAAAAAAAATATTTCTGCACTTGTAATTTTTAGAACTGATGGAATAGTGACACAATTATACACTTATTTAACAAAGAACAGTTTGTGCCTACTGAGTGGGCATGTACATTTAAATACATTTGTAAGTACTATCTGCATATTGCATTTTATAAAACTAAAACAGTATTTGCATACATTAAGATTGGTGCGGGGGTTTCGTTGATTTTTTGTAAATCACTTGCACTGTCGCTTTTCCTTCTGGACCTGGTGGTCGTGGAGTGCACGCTTGTACCATGTTGAAGGTTTCTCGGTCGCCGCTGTGAGCGTCACGTGTAACTATCAAGGGAGTATTGTGTTAGTTTTGTTTTGTCGTGGGTTCACTGGATATCTCGTTCTCTTTTATTTATAAATCTAATATGCTACTTTTTTCCGATTGCCCTTTTGACACAGCAATTACTTTGTTCCAATTATAGCTAGGTGAACTGAATCAATGATGATAAAATGTCTTGCTTAATGTCACAACGCAATGCCTCCGATGAGGCTCGAACACAGACCGACGGATCAACACTTATACACTTTAATCATCAGGCCACGGCAATCAGCAACAACATATTCGCCAATGTGTGACCCTGGTTTCATTCTCCGCCAGCGTAGTATGTGAACTGCTATGTGGCCACAAAAGTGGCACGATCATTTCCCCGGTTACGTCCCACAATTAAGGACAGCCGAAACTACTTATCCATTGCTATCGAATGTAACTCGTTTTATTGTTTAGCAAAGTTTATACTGTAAATACTTCAGATGGCGCGTATTAGAAGCATTCATTGAAACCAGTTTTCATCTCATTTTGAGGAAGTGCTAAGTTAACCCTTAGACTGCTTGGAACGAAAATTGTCGTCTGCTGTTGCTTTACATTGTGCATTCTTTCTCAATAAAACATCGTTTGACAGCACTTTAGAATCATTCTGAAATGCTGTCAAAGAACGTTTTTGATGAGAAAAATTGAAAATAAAAAGCAAACAGCTCGACAAAATTTAATTCATCAGTGTAAGGGTTACTAACTTTATGAAGAAACTATCAGATTTAGCTGTGTTTCTCATAACTTGGACATACCAGACATATCTTTTATTTGGATACGAGTGCATCTTTGAATGTGCGATACAATTGTTGTATTATAGAAAGTGATACTTTATCACACTGACTACTGTAACAAGTCCGCATTGCTACTAACCGTTTCATTTGCAAGTTACAACCACATGAATGAGTTGTAGTAAAGGGGCGTATTATGTGTAAAGTAGGCGGGACTTGTCTCGCGATTGACGGATGTAATACCTCTTAGGAAATCAAGCTGTCGTACTCGTACACTTATCAAACACAGTATGTGAGTGAAGGAGCTTTATCTGTCCGTTTTTCTGTTCGTTCGAGTGTAGCTAATGAACAAAAGTTTGGATGTTTGGGACGTCGGGTTGAGCCATGCGGGATGTATGGGTCTTGGGGCTCCATGTACTTTGGTACCTGTGTGATCGAGCCCTATCTATAGACCCCACGTATTTTGATATACTTGGAAAAGGTTAGTGCATTTTTTGCTGATTCAACTGTTTTATTGATGTTGTTATATAACAATTTAACAGATATCGCTTTCCAATATCATAACAAATAAAATCTAAAATAAATTAATTATGAAATAAATAATTATATTTATATGTTTGTTAACGTAATTTCTATAAATTATCATATCGAACTCAAACGATGTTAAATCATAGATGCAAATCTGAATCAATTGCAAATTAACACTTGCAAAATAACTGTTGTTTCTTTCTTTCAGGAGGAAATGTTAAGTTCGGTGAACCAATGATTGTGTTTCCACAGAGGATAAACGAAAATGGAGAAAAATATTCGAGTCACAGACATTTCCATAAGCGAAGTGTTCGGCAGAAGTGGGATAATAGTGTACTATATTTTCTGGATGTTAATGGGAGAAATTATAATTTTAGCCTGAGCTATTCCAATGATTTTGTGCTACCAGGTGTAGTTGTGCAGAAATATAATGATAACCACACGTGGTTGGAGGAAAAGGATAACCATACTGGACTATCATGTTTCTATAGCGGAACAGTTAACGGGGCCGCGAAGTCCCGGGCTATACTCAGTCTATGCGACGGCATGGTAAGTACAACTGGGTCACGATTTGGAACTGTCACTTAGTTATCGTACTTAGGGATATCATAGCATTGGCGTACGGCAAATAAAATAAGACAATAGAACACCATGAAACACTACACAATCACACAGTCCATCAATCATCTCATAAAGTGAAACCTTCCCAAACCTGACACCTTAGTATATCAGTCAGAAGACGTGTCACTGTAATTTGTATACATGTAGATGATGTATACATTACAATGCACATACGTACAGTGTAAATGTGTGTTTATATATTGAACTACAGTGGAATCCCTCCAAACTGGTGACCCTAGAGACCTCCTCATACTGTGTCCGGTTTGGACAGATTCCATCGTTTGTTCGCGAGAAGTATGGATACCAAAATGACGATTAGACCATGTTCGTGCGCAGGCAGGTCTGAGACTGCGTGCAGCAGTTGTTTAACCCTTTCAACCCTAAGTAATTGGAATGGACTGTGACATGCACATTTTCCGACCAATCCAATCGTCACAAAATGATTTTCAGATTAGTCTATTTATGAAAAGGGGGTATTTTGTTCTGAAACAATATGAAAATTACTTGCAATAAGTGCAGATCCTGATGAGACGGCTCGTTACGAGCCGGCGCATCTGGATTTGCAAACCCTGCTATAGCGTGCTTTCGGGTTCAAAGGGTTAATCAGTTGGTGGTCCTTATATTGAGTGAATTCAGATTGTAGTGACTATTCTTCTGTTTTTCAATGGTCTAATACCAACAGTCACAGTCATTGTATAAAACGTTACTTCTAGTTACGGATACGTAACAATGCTTTACTCCTGTACCACACATACGGGAGTAAATCATTGTTACGTATCGGCAACTAGAATTACGGTATCATGGGAGTAAAGTGTTACATTTCTAAATTCAGACAGTTAGTTTATACATAGAGTGAAAGCCTCTGGGTTCGATATCTGATTGACACAGACAAATGGTCAATCACACTGAGGTAGTGTATATCGTTAGGGTATGTATAATACAAACATGTTCGTGAAATAAAAGCACAGAAGCCCTCTCACTCGGGTACTGTCAATCGGGGAAGAAAATTCGATTCGTGCTAATTTCTTCCTCCTCGCCAATTTATCGGCACAATGCCAGCCACTGGATGCTGGCTGGTTATAATCTATTACGGGAGATTATGTGAGGTGTATGTATACTTGATCTGCAATAAACCGCCGTACGTCTGGTGACGTAGGCACCAGCCTCGAGTATATACAATAATTATACATGCTTGCTACGGCAACGAGAAACCGCTCGGTGGTCTGACCTGCCAGTAGGAGAGCCAGTGTTTGTCACATAGGAGCAATATGAGCGTGCATAATTTTCTCATTAAAGCCTTATGGATTCAGATTACCACGGCAAGTGTTTGTGAATCTGGTGTTTGATTGTTCGTTACTACTAACCTGCATAGTACTAGTAGTAGTATGCTGAAGGCCTACCTCATTTTTGAACATGTCCATTGCATACTATAATTCTACAGCCGAGCGACGTGCACTGCGTGAACTAATGGGAAGGGAAACTAGAACAATAAACCTGATACACAGAGCAATAAAATTAAACAATAGCCTTCACATTTGCTGATAGCTACCCCATGCTGCAGCAGTACGTGACGTCGCTGGCAAGGGAAACTCGACATTCACTGCTAAGTTAGAGAATAGTTTACAATCACTAGCAGCCTGTGCTGGAATGATCGACATGGTATCGCCTGCCAAACTCCGCCTATTTGGGTGTTTCGGTGTGTTATGTTAGATCTAACATGACGCACGTGTTCATCAGCTGTAGTATTAGTAACGTTAACGTGTACTGGTAGTTCAGCCTGACCTCAAAAACTGATACTTGCTAATAAGTAATTTGTCAAAAGCATTAAATCCGACATTCACAACGTTCATTCACAATCAAATGAGACTTGGATAGTCTGCAAATTCCCGTATATGACAGAGAACATGACCCAAAAACATTTCAAACGTTCAAGAATGAATGGCTAAATTTGTATATGTGAACACTGTTTTGTGAAATGCTTATGGTCTAGAACTTGTGAAGTATTCAACTTCTCACGCGGTAGCAAAATAAACGTTTTCAAGTAAACTTTTCGATAATTTATATCGGTTATGTGGACAAATATACTGTCATGACTAGCTATATATGGGTCGTTTGAAGTACTTTGATATATCGCTGCTTTCTTTTCTTGTTAGCTGGCTGATCAATCGGGCATAGCTATCAGATATTGTTCAACTACTGACATATTGTTTCACCCATTGAATAAAATCTCGTACTGTGTTAGATAAAGCCGGCTATTTGACAAGGCACCACTGTGTGTGTACACAGCCCTACAATTCTCATGCAGGGCCCTTATCGTTTATGTGTCACTTTGTGCCTTTACGGTCAATGCGCCCCTCCTCTTTGATAACGAATGTCGCTAGACCAGAGATTCTCATGACAAGAAACAATTAGTAATTGCATGTTACAACATAGACACATGTGGTCTTTTAACCTGTCGTGTATTGTCCTGAGGGCCAGTATAATGTGCGACGCGTAATGTTGACTAGCCTGTTAATTGTGTTAGTATGAAGCACTAATTGACCATAATCATGAATAAACATCAATCAGCTTTCATGTGACTTCGTCTGGCCACTGGAAATATCCTTGGGAGGGGTTATACATTGTCTGCCTGCAAATATATATTCATGACAGTTAACACATTACAGTACGTATACACATTTTACTGACGAATACAACGTGATTGGTAAATAACAATATTTTGACATTTATCTATTAATACAGTTGGGGATTGACGATGTCTTCCCATTGTTGTAATTTTCTTATTGTTTACATTTTGCCATTGTTTCTGTATGCTTGATGGAATTGTTCTTCTAAACTGCTTGATACAATTGGTAAAATGACGTTTTAATAGGCAAGTTGTGAACACTAAATTTTGGGAAAAAATATCTACAAATAAAACTTAACTACGATCACGTTTTATCAACTTTGTAAAATTTGAAACATCCACATGTGTCGTCTTTATAAACTGTCTACCGCGTGGATAATGTGTTCGAACAACACTTTCGTCCACTTGACAGCTGTGATCACTACCGTGCCCAGATCTACGAGTTCACATAGTTGTTCATTCAGATAAGTCAACCGCAAATGAGTTGCATTGTATACAACACTAGTTCATTGATAAAAGCTGCTATTATAAAAGTGACACATCAGTGGATAAACTGTGTTGTTACATATCCTATTTACGTGTGTGCAGACCTTATGATTGGAATTGTCTAAATTATGGTAGCATGCGCTTTTGCATGTAACACAGTGTATTCAAATCAGATTACACTAGTGTATTAAATAGAGAATAGTAGGTTAGTGCCGTGAATGGGAAAAAATATCTGGCAAGGCTCAGGAAACGGGATGGGCGAGGCTCTGCCGAGCACATCCCGTTTCCGTGCCGCGCCAGATATTTTTTCCCATTCACGGCACTAACCTACTATTTTATTTATCCCGTCAACACCTAAAAAAGGCTTTAAAATGCAAAATTAGTATTGACTGGATATCAAAAATGTTTCACGGCACCGTGTTTCACGGCACATACGCACTGTGTTGACGGGATAAATATGTAAACGAGACCGTTACAAACACGCTATGCTATAAGTGCAGTTTAAATATATGATATTGTGCTTATGCAATAAATGTAATCTACTATTTGTCTTGGTTCAATAATTATGATAATAATGGCATGCCTCGTTGATTATGAAATTAGTCCAACACTGCTCAACAGTGTCCATTTTCTAATATGAACATACTTTTAGAAAAGACACATATTACCGAGTACATGAAATTTGCACAAACTTAGGTTTTATAAATAATTATGATGTAGGATTATTGTTCGTATTTATTTCCTAAACTTCACATTTCATATTTTATCCTGCTGATGTGAAAATGCAAAATAATTATGGTCTTGGGCACTGTAATTATACTCATTTGATTCGTTAGGTCTAAAATAAAAGTAATTTATCATTCTAGAACGCTACATATATACATTTATTCGTTAGCAGATTCTTATAAAAGTACATTTTGCCAGTATGCCTTTGAGTGTACTATCTCAGATTCATACTATCTGACGATCGAAGACCCGATAGATGTGCGATAACCAAATGATACAATACCTACGTGTATATTAATAAGGTTAATTTAGACATCACATTTCAAAAGAGCATTTTAGCGACTACATATCGGACATATATGTCTTCAAGCGATGTTAATTCAACAACTAACATTTGTGTTCATTCAAAGTTAAATAATGTATAAATGTGGGTCTGATCGAGAAAGTTGGCTTACGTGTTTTGTGATCAGTGTAGATCCGAATCAGTCTAATAAGGATATGCACTGTTCGCAATTGCATCAATGAGACACCAGTCATGCTTCTAGCAAGCAATGTAGATCGGTATCAGGCTACATGAGTGTGTTATTTGCGTAGGAGTTACAGTGGGGTCAGACGC
Source organism: Conchocele bisecta (assembly GCA_029237695.1). NCBI lineage: Eukaryota > Metazoa > Mollusca > Bivalvia > Lucinida > Thyasiridae > Conchocele > Conchocele bisecta. Next base: position 102,320,470 of record CM055266.1, on the reverse strand, counting down.
TGACCCCACTGTAAGCCTCATTTCTCCAGCCACAGACACACATTTCGTGTGATGTTGGATGAGAATTCGTTATCTACATTCTCCAATCTATACAGTGTAATTACCGTGAAATGGACCAGATCATTCGGACACTGCCCTCCACGCAATACTAGTTGGAACAAAACACACCGTTTATTGGATGCCAATGTTTAGACTACATGCACAATGCATTATATGTGGATAATAGAAATACCATAAAAATATGGTATGCACGTAAAGCTATAACCCTGGTTAGTAATATAAAGCTTGAGGCACGATACCAATTATGTGTTGGTTAGTACACGTTTTTCGTTCGGTACTGCTCAGTTTGTAATGCCAATTGCAACTGGTTCCCGGAAGCGGTGATTTGTTTTGTCACGTTTTCCAGAATACACGAATATACACTGCCTCATAATCGTACATACCCACATATGAAGGGGCCGGTTGTAGAAAGAGGCTAATGTCAATTATGGACTGAAAGCCGTCTTCTTCTGACCGCTTCAAATTCATCATTTACTGGACTGAAGTCTGATTGATATTTTCAAGAGTGGTGTGTGGCACATCGGCGTGAATGGATAATACAGAACACCCATTGGTTACAAAGATGTGATTTGGCTAATGATAGCGTGTATACATTTCTTGCGAATACACGCGTGCTAGAACACAGTACTGATGCAATGCAACCATTGCCAGTTCGTACGTGCGTGTTCATCTCTTGTTTAAAACAGTATACGTTAACATGCATAGCAACTCAACTTGTGCACACAGTAGCGTTTCTACACTGAATAATCCGCATCATATATTGGTAGATATATCGAACAGGAGATGTCCCGGAGATATAGGCAGTTCCCAGACATTTTTATCTGCAGACGATGCTTCCCTACTACCTAACACCTCAGACAATAATCAGCAGATTCCTAAATTCCCGGCCTATCATCCGCGTGTGGATATAGGTTACAAAGTTTAGAAAGTGCTAAGTACACGGATCGCGGCGATACAGTATTCTGAAGCTACCTGTTGTATACAGATCCTTTCCTGTATCTGTAACTGCGGCGAAACGCCTTTTACGGCGATCGTGCAACTGTAGCAAGTAATGTTTCTGGTCTATCAGGGCACAGCTGCAGCCTCACGAGGATTTGTACTGTTTGTTAAACGTATTGGATGACAACTTGTGCATATCTAAATCAGACTGCGGTATGTGCAGGCTGATTGTGGTCTACACTGGTCGCAAAGGTCATTACAGCCAAATGTGTGATCCGCCAAAACAAAAACGGGAGTGTTGAGTTATTAACCAGTTTTACTTGTGATCAACTAGCACATACATACTGAAAAGTTTCACTGACTCAACCTATTTTTCAAACAATGTTTGCTCTGCATACTGTGCGGATTCATATTCTCGTCTGCGGCTGCACGAACCCATAGGCATAGAATATATTATACGTCTATGACGAACCGGACCATCAATAAGCCCAGTCTTCACATGACTTGTCACATTTTATGAGGAATCTCCTTGAACTAAATATGTTACACATATTGCTGATGAAGGCCAATACCATACCAATATATTATTCCAGCATCAAACACGGAAAGGATACACTTCAGCTGTCTCGTCTTACAGTACCAGCATAGTCTGTGAACCAGATTTATAAGTGTAATGAAACTGCTATTGAAGTGTATTTTTCTGTTGTTCGGTGATTACCACGGCTCTCGACTTCGTGTTGTAATTACTTTTGTTGATGGTATCAGTGAATCGACCAATCGCAATCTGACTAAGTAAGAAATATGATATTCCCTAAGATCAGAAGCTCGAAAAAACAAAAACATCATAGAAATCGATGTATATCGAAACCTCTCTAAACCGGTCCCCAGGGTGTCCGGCTTAGAGAGGTTTCGCTGTAAATAAAGCATTTAATCATTCTGAGCCATAGCTGTGTACTATGCGATCACGAACAGACATTATCACCCTGAGATAAATGACAAAGAAACTCATCAAAAATAAGATCACATGTGTTTTGTTGGTGTCCGGTTTAGAGAGGTTCCGCTGTACCACTGTTGTGCCGTTTGACGAGTATACAGTCAGACATCAGACTGCTAACAAAGATTCTGATTGAATTGATGTACATGTATGCGGTTACTGATTTGGGCTTTTCACGAATAGCAAATGAAATATACAAGACACCCCCTTTTCAGAACATGTATCTCTATGTAAATATCACACAAGGTGACGTAAATACTATGATCCTTAAATCCTATTTTATTGGTGCTAACTAGGTGCAAATCTACATGGCGGCCGGATACACGCACATAACAGTACTCATAACAATATATTGGACTAGAGATACTTTCATGCGCGTCGGTTACTTTCTTAAAAGGGGATGTGCCATCAATATGATTGCGACCAACATAGACAACAGTAGTCTGCTTACATGTGGTCTAATAAGGGTCTGCCATGGTCACACATAACTAATGAATACTTCAATTATCGGTGGTATAATAATATCGGTGAGTATGGCAGGTGCCATACATACAAATTTTAAAATGTGATTTTATACACTGGTATGACACACCAGTATCCCCCCTTCCACACACACACACACCTTAAAACACATACTGGCGACGCTTCCAGCATGTCATCGTCATCACAATAGGTACGGTATTTTCGCACAATCTTAAAAGTTGGTACTTGTGACTACATCGGGAATGGGTCCCTGACTCAAGGCCTCTGAAGGATGCCATTCCGTCTGAAATGTCTAAGTCGTGGACTGTGCATGTGGCCATGTTTAAAGCGATGACGGTGTGGCCAGAATGAACACTGGTTACGTTTATAAACATGCCTCCCATATATACATATACAACTGTACACATGCATATACATATACATACATATACATATACATATACATATACATATACATTACTGGTGTACATACGTTGTATAAAATGTTGTTAATAGTATTTTTAACATTGTGAAACCCTGATGCTATATCTATTGGTAATTAGAGTAAGTTTTATATGAATCCTCAAACCAGAAGATATTAAGCCACCAGCATAAGCTCTGTATTACTGACCTAGTAGATCAAAGCTAAATTATCGTTTCACGCTGGTAGTGTTCAATCCTTACATAACAGTAGATGAAATAATGAGCTTCCCCAAAGTGCCAGGTATCAGACAGAGACATAGTACCTAATTCAAATCAGTTTCAGTTCAGCGTATCATGCCCCTGGTATAGATAAGTAATTGATTTTTTCATTATGGCAGTCAATTTAATAATTGTTTTGTTCTTAATTGTAAACACATTAAATGACTCTTTGATTTACATGGAAGGTATGGTGCACCCAAAATGGAAGAAACGTAACCATTAAAGAAATAACAGTAACTTCCCTTGTCTGTAATTTACGCCATTTGTAATTTGACATTTGACGGGGAAATAGTATTTTGTTTACAAGAATAGGTACGATACCATAACTTGATATTAATAATATAAATATTTAGTAGACTATCAGCATATTTATGCACAGGCGATCGGCATGTTGATAGGATAGTGTATTCTACTTTTTTAGACATGTAGAAAAAAAAAATCAGTTGGTCTATACAGATTATATAATAGTTTCTCTATAGAGTGAGTGCATTTTACTTTTTGCTACATGTCTCTAATAAAGTATAATACACTATCCTATCAACATGCCGATCACCAGTGTAGTTATGTGTTGATGGCCGTATTGTCCTAGTGTAACTGCTTATGACATGTTTTCTTGTTGTTTTTCAGACTGGCATGTTTAGTGCTGGAGAGGAACATTATATCATAGAACCTCATTTACACAGCAGCAATTCCAGTGAGCACTTTAATCAAAGTGACAGCGATGTTATACCTCATCTACTTTACACAGTTAAACATTCACAAAAACACAATGCTAGTGATTCCTCCTGTGGCTTATATAATGGTAAGTACTTTAATGTTTTTTTTTAGTTCTGACCTCCCATGACAAAAAGGGTCTTATTGAGTTACTGACCAGTGTAGCTCCAGTAGCCTATTTCATCAACATTGCAAAGTAAACTTTACTAGCAAAGTATACTTTGAGGGAGTAATCATTTATTTTTCCTGAAATGCATTATTTCATATAGAACTATTAACAAATGCATGTATTTCATGATTAATTGCAGAATTATTATACTGAATTTATTACATTATCACAGCCATAATGGCTGTGATAATGTAATAAATTCAGTATAATAAAAATTAATAAATTTATCATAAAATTGAAAATTTCTCCCTCAAAGTATACTTTGCTAGTAAAGTATACTTTGCAATGTTGATGAAATAGGCTACAGGTCAGTTAGCTGGGACTACTACACTGATCTCAAATTAGATAAACCCACTTATGTAGTGGTGGGTCACATTTTACATTAACTAGTGTGTGGGGAATGGGAGGCAGTTGTGAGCCACTCAGAATAATTTGACATATTCTAAGATCAACATGTAGTCTTAATTCTCACAACTTTGTATCTGTGTAATTATGTGACTATCTCGTTACACTTTCTAGGAAATTATTTAAATTACTCATGGGTGCCCTGATCAACCCACAATATTTCCAACAGTTGATTAGTTGTGAACAGAATTGCAAGAGTTACTGTTCGCATCTATTTAACAGTTGGATAATCATATGTAATACAATTTGTTCTCAGACACAGATATACCATGTATCTTGTCAAGATCTGCAAGGTATAAACTAGCTGAAAATGTTTTCCAGTGTGCTAGTTCTATTCATAGCGCATGCAAAATACATGTATATCATGCTCCAGATAAGGAATTAGTAATTGAGTATTGTCACTCCATCATTTCTGCAACAATTGGGTATTTCAACATTTTAATTGGTTATAATAGTCACACTACTGTTTACACATCAACAGACAGCAATTATTGAATAATTTGCTTCGAAATGAAAACATGTCTTGGTATTTCATTAGAATTGTCTGTCTCCTTGGAGACAATTCTAATGAATACCAAGATGCGTTTTCATGGAAAATAAGAAAAATATGCTATATTTGTGGTATGTTTATTGTTTTCTGCAGCATGATAAAGGTACCATAATTTTTGTATTGCTTTTTGATACTCGCTACTTCTGATTGCAATTGGGTTATTGGTAATTTTAATTGGGTATTTATGCAAATACGCAGCTTATCTAGAGCTCTGTATATGTCTGCTTAAAACACATTCTAGGAAATTCCTGTAGTTATTCTTCATCTGCGTTATTTGCGAAAATCTACGGTGCTATAATTGTGATTACTGTACAATCAGTTCTTGACATCACATAATGCTTGTAATTGTTCCAAGAACAATATGTTTAACGTGTGTTTGATGTTGGATCGCTAAGTAGTATGTGACGTCTTTAGTAGGAGCACCCCGTCACTTTTCATCAGAGATATGAATGCTGTTCATGAGCAAATCAATTGTGATTGTGACCAGTCTACTCCTGATCAGTTAACCCGTTCAACATTACAGACCTCTATCATAATGTTTGCAAACAGTGCAGATCCAGATGAGCCGGCTCGTAACGAGCCGTCTCGTCTCATCAGGATCTGCACGATTTGTGGATATTTTCTGATTTCTATTTATCCCGTCAACACAGTGCGTATGCGGCGTGAAACACGGTGCCTTGAAACATTTTGATATCCTGTCAATACGACCTAATCACTGCACATGAATATGTGCGGTTGTCATACTTTGTCGATTCTCCGATTTTGAGGATGCGGCTGGGGGTATTTTTTTGTATTTTAAAGCTATTTGTAGGTGTTGACGGGATAAATAGAATAGTAGGTTAGTGCCGTGAATGGGAAAAAATATCTAAGCCTTCCTAAGCCTTCCCAGATATTTTTTTCCATTCACGGCACTAACCTACTATTCTCTATAAGCAATACCTCTTCCGATAAATGGAAAAAGTCTGAAAAATAACGTGGGAGTGTTCATTCTAGTTACTTAGGGGTGACAGTGTTGTGTCTTGAGCAGCCCTGGGGGACATTTTTCACTTTACAGTGCCAATATCCCTTAACCCTTAGAATGTGGGAAACGTTATTGTCGTCTGCTGTTGATGTATGTTTCGTCCTCTTTCTCAATAAAACATGGTTTGACAACACTTTAGAATCATTTCCAATAGAAATTATTCTAAAGTGTTGTCAAAACATGGTTTTAATGAGAAAAATGGAAAATAAAAAATAAACAGCAGACGACAAATTTAATTCAGCATTGTAAGGATTAAAATACAAGAATCCCTCTATCATTTGTAATACAAAAAGGGCCCGTACCATTGAATGGTCCTTTGGATCTAATATTTAACCCTTACAATGCTGAATTAAATGTCTGCTGTTTATTTTATATTTTCCGTTTTGGAAATGATTCTTAAGTGCTGTCAAACCATGTTTTTATTGAGAAAGAAGATAAAATAGAAAACGAAAGCAGACGACAATTTACGTTTCTCCCATTCTAAGGGTTACGGGACATTCACATTCTGAGGTGGGAAAATTACCCACCGTCTTGCTCTTGGCACAACACAACAACATACACTATATATTCTTTGGTTAAAAACAAGAAATATAAGTGAAACATGTTGTCAAAACTTTCAAATATCGATATATTTGTATCCCGCCTGCTAACAGCGTAACTGTCCTGAAATCGCTGCCAGCATCATGGTGCAGTGTCTAAAAATAGAGCAGTCATTATGAGTGTTATGATGGGTCTAGACTGGGACTTTAATGGCAGTGATTATTGTTATTACTGAGGAATTCTAGAAATCCTATAGTGCTTATTACAGCACTCCAGATTAGGCCAGAGAAAGTTAATTTGTAGGTTCTGATCCAAATTTTTGATGGGAGGGTTTATTAGCTCACCTGAGCGAAGCTCATGTGAGCTATTGTTACGTGCCGCAATGTGTCCGTCGTCCGTCGTCCGTGAACATTTTCAAACATCTTCTCCTCAGTAACCATTGGGCCTATAGTCACCAAACTTCATGGTCGTGGTCCTTAGGTAGGGGGATTACAAATGTTTAAATGATGTCATTACGTAATCCAAGATGGCCGCCGTCTAAAAATAGCACAAATTCTTCAACAATCTTCTTCTCAAAAACCGCCAACCGGATTTCGACAAAACTTGGTAGGAACGATTGATGTACAATGCTCTTTCAAAGGTGTTAAAATGGTGACCCCGGGGTCAAAAATGGGCGTGGCCCGTGGGGTCAAATTGGGGTCAAATTTTATTTTTGACCGAATATGGTCATGTTATATATTAAATCGAAGGTATCAACGAGGCGATCACTCTGGTGCATTTTTTTGTCGAAATCGGATGGTTATGTCATCCAAGATGGCCGCCGAAAGATCAAAAGGTTGTTATTTTAATTAGAGATTTCAAAATTCTTCTTCACATGAACCGCTTGGCTCATGGTAGTCAAACTTAAAAGTTATGGTCCATGGGTGAAGCCTATTCAGATTTGTTAAAATGGAGGTCATCGCTAATCCAAGATGGCCGCCATCTAAAAATAGCATAAATTCTGAAAAAATCTTCTTCTCACGAACCGCTAGCCGGATTTCGACGAAACTTGGTAGGAATGATCGATGTACAATGCTCTTTCAAAGTTGTTAAAATGGTCACCCCGGAGTCAAAAGTGGGCGTGGCCCGTGGGGTCAAATTGGGGTCAAATTTTATTTTTGACCGAATATGGTCATGTCTCTATCAAATCGCTCTTGTACATTTTTTGTCGAAATCGGATTGTTATGTCATCCAAGATGGCCGCAAGGTCAAAAGGTCGTTCTTTTATTAGAGATTTCAAAATTCTTCTTCACACGAACCGCTTGGCCCATGGTGGCCAAACTTCACAGTTATGGTCCATGGGTGAAGCCTTTTCAGATTTGTTAAAACAGAGGTCGTCACTAATCCAAGATGCTGCCATCTAAAAATAGCACAAATTCTTAAAAAATCTTCTTCTCGTGAACCGCCAGCCGGATTTCGACGAAACTTGGTAGGAATGATCGATGTAGAATGCTCTTTCAAAGGTGTTAAAATGGTGACCCCGGGGTCAAAAATGGGCGTGGCCCGTGGGGTCAAATTTTATTTTTGACAGAATATGCTCATGTCATATATCAAATTGAAGGTATCGATGAGTGCAATATTTGTCGTTATTGGATGATTATGTCATCCATGATGGCTGCCAAAAGGTCCATTTATTCAAGATTTTGAACGTCTTTTTCTCAGGAACCACATGGCCGATGCTGGCCAAACTTCAGAGTAAGTTAAGATCCTTTGGTGAAGCATTTTCAGATTTGGTAACATGAGAGTCCTCGCTTAATCCAAGATGACCGCCATCTAAAAATAGCACAATTGTTTTTAAAACACATGAACTCAATGTCACATTCTCCTCTGGTATTCATGGAGTCAGGTGAGCGAATTAGGGCCATCATGGCCCTCTTGTTTTAATTTTATTCTTACAATGCTTTTTTTTTTGTCGTTTGCTGTATATTTTATATATTTTTATTATAAAAGCATGCTTTGATAACACTTTAGAACCCAATGGAAATGACTCTAAAGTGTTGTCAAAGCAGATTACAATTTTTGTTTCCCCGCCTACGTGTACCACAGGTTGAAGTAACGGACCGAGGTCTATAAATACATTAAATATGCCTAAAAGCATCAATAAATGAAGAAAAAAAAAATTGTTCACCCCCTCCATATACTTCAGTATACTGAAGTATATGGAGGGGGTAAACAAAAAATTAGCTTTTTTTTTCTTCATTTATTGATGCTTTTAGGCATATTTAATGTATTTATAGACCTCGGTCCGTTACTTCAACCTGTGATGTGTACCACGTGATCATACACCTTGTTGTTGTTGGACACTGTGTATTTATATGTGTGTCCCAGAATAAATTGTTTCCAAATATGTAGGTTTATTACGGTATAATACTCTTTAGACTCAAGGCTTATCTGGAGCCCTTATATGTGGCTGTGACCGGAGAAATGGGGGCGGCTTATGGGATTTGTGACCAGTGTAGCTCCTGATCAAATATCACACTCCTGTAGCCTGATAGCAACCTATTATTCTTTTCAGAAGCATGATGGATGTTTCATTGATGGAATGGCGAACAGTGCAGATCCTGATCAGACTGTGCGGATGCACAGGCTGATCTGGATCTGCACTGGTCGCAAAACCAAATAAACCCCATTTCTCCAGTCGCGGGCACATAGACTACTGCCTAAGTGTGCCACAAAACTGGGCCTACCATTAAATTGCCATAACATGTGCATCTTATTCTTCTGGCATAAATTTTAAGTGTTTAGGTTCTTATTGATGCTAATAAATTCCACACAAGTTCTGTAAGGGTTCACAGACCCCACACAGGCTCAAGGAACAACAATCCCAGAGCTCCAGATAAGTTTTGTATCTAAAGAGTATTATACTCCCATATTTCAAATTTAATGCGTATGTTACTTTTACAAATGTATTATTGATTTTATTCCATATGAAATAGGGAACAAATGATAATTGTTTATTTTTTTTTAAATTCACGTATTTGAGCTGCAAAAACTGTTTGTAAATATACAGTATTTTCACTACTCAATTTGAAAATCAATGTATTTTGTGCTCCCACTTTTGATAATCAATGCTTATTCTGCTAAATTAAGTGCGTAAAATACGCCAATATGCACCTTATCTGGAGCTCTGCAATCCTCTCTGGCACATTAAGCTTGTTGCCATTATGGCCAACATAGCAAATGACTTTGCAATGAATGCATCCAGGACCTTTGGTGGTGATAGACACCTCCATGTGGATTCACTATAGGAATGAATGGCCTTTTTGTGGAATTTATCGGGGTATAAACTTGGAAAAGTCAAGGGAATACTGGACGAAGGCCGGAAGGCCTCGTCCAGTATTCCCGCGACTTTTCCAAGTTTATATCCCCGATAAATACCAAAAAAAGGCCATTCATTCCTTATAATTCCAGCATTTGAAATAAATTCATCAAGAAAATGTGTTTATTTTCCGTTTTCTTAAGAATTATTTTAACTGCGCCTGACGGTTACGGAAAGTAGTTCGGCATGGGAGTTTACTGGGATATAAATTTTGGACAGAGACTTGCTACGGACCAATCAAATGTTAGGGAATTGTGTAAATATTTTTGTGCTGGAATTATTAAAATGTATGGCAGATCATGATGGTGGGAGATAAGGTGGGGGTATGGATCGGAGTGGGGGTGGGGGTGGGGGGTTTGGGATTGTAAAAACAGTCTCATTTTATTTTAATATTATTTCATAACTTTATATGCTTACAACATCTAATTCCGGATCATTTGAGAAAGTTTAAAGTTGGGGTACCATCTATTAGGCACAATTGTTTTTCGCGATAAAATGAATATTTGATGGAATTTCATCAAATAAAACAAATTGGGGAGGGTGACTTTTTTGTTATTGATGAAAAAGTACTTACAGGTACATTTAAATATTTTTTAGATTTAGTGTGTTTTATAGCCAAAAGTTTGTTGGTAGAAAAATGTGGAACAGACAGTAGTAGGTTAAGTGAGCCAATAATTACAGTACAGGAAAACAAAACGTTTGCTTTGAGACTTTCTCGTCTGCCACTTCACGAGGAATCGGCTTCATTGCTGTGAGGGCGAGATGAGTAAATGAGGGATCTTTACAACTATGATTGAAGAGTTGTAATTTTATAACCTGAAAATTATATGCATTACTGGTGTCATAGGAAATCTTCCCCCCTGAAAATCTTCCCCCCCGGGGGGGAACATTTTCAGGGTGCACCCCTGAAAATCTTCCCCCCGGGGGAAGATTTCCTAGGAAATCTTCCCCCCCGGGGGGGTATATTTTTTTCCTAGGAAATCTTCCCCCCCACCCTGGAAATATTCCCCCCCACCAATTATTTTTTTTATTTTTTATTATTATTGTTATTTTGTAGTCAAAAGCGTACTCAGTTGTGTCTTTATTGATCAAAATTCACTCCTAAACAAATATTGTGCTTTATATGTACCACACTATCAACCCCTATATGTACCACACTATCAACCCCCACCCGATATCCGGGAGCCGGACATAATCCCCCCCGGACAAAATCCTCCCCGTATCCTGACGTGGGGGGAGGGGGGGGGGGATTTCCTCAGAAATCTTTCCCCCCACCAAACATTATTTGATATACCATACACATGTACTTGTGTATGGAAGATCAAATAATGTCGGGTGGGGGGGAAGATTTCCTAGGAAATCCTCCCCCCCCCCCCCCCCCCCCCCTCTCATGATATTGTAAGTACTGGTGTATGGAAGATCAAATAATGTCGGGTGGTGGGGAAGATTTCCTAGGAAATCCTCACTGGAATCCTCCCCCCCACGTCATAAAATTGTATGTACTTGTGTATGGAAGATAAAATAATGTTGGGTGGGGGGGAATATTTCCTAGGAAATCCTCCCCCCCCCCTCATGATATTGTATGTACTTGTGTATGGAAGATAAAATAATGTCGGGTGGGGGGGAAGATTTCCTAGGAAATCCTCCCCCCCCCACGTCATGATATAGTATGTACATGTGTATGGAAGATAAAATAATGTTGGGTGGGGGGGAATATTTCCTAGGAAATCCTCCCCCCCCCCATGATATTGTAAGTATTAGTAAGTACTTGTGTATGGAAGATCAAATAATGTTGAAATCCTCCCCCCCCCCCAACGTCAGGATATTGTATGTATTTGTGTATGGAAGATAAAATAATGTTGGGTGGGGGGGAATATTTCCTAGGAAATCCTCCCCCCCCCCACGTCATGATATAGTATGTACATGTGTATGGAAGATAAAATAATGTTGGGTGGGGGGGAATATTTCCTAGGAAATCCTCCCCCCCTCCCATGATATTGTAAGTACTTGTGTATGGAAGATCAAATAATGTTGGGTGGGGGGGAATATTTCCTAGGAAATCCTCCCCCCCCCCCCCATGATATTGTAAGTACTTGTGTATGGAAGATCAAATAATGTCGGGTGGGGGGAAGATTTCCTAGGAGATCCTCCCCCCCCCCCTCATGATATTGTAAGTACTGGTGTATGGAAGATCAAATAATGTCGGGTGGGGGGGAAGATTTCCTCCTAGGAAATCCTCCCCCCCCCCCCCCCACCCCCCCCACCGTCATAAAATTTGTATGTACTTGTGTATGGAAGATAAAATAATGTTGGGTGGGAGGAATATTTCCTAGGAAATCCTCCCCCCCCCCCACGTCATGATATAGTATGTACATGTGTATGGAAGATAAAATAATGTTGGGTGGGGGGAATATTTCCTAGGAAACCTCCTCCCCCCCCCACCCCATGATATTGTAAGTACTTGTGTATGGAAGATCAAATAATGTCGGGTGGGGGGGAAGATTTCCTAGGAAATCCTCCCCCCCCCTCATGATATTGTAAGTACTGGTGTATAAGAATCAAATAATGTCGGGTGGGGGGGAAGATTTCCTAGGAAATCCTCCCCCCCCCCCACGTCATAAAATTGTATGTACTTGTGTATGGAAGATAAAATAATGTTGGGTGGGGGGGAATATTTCCTAGGAAATCCCCCCCCCCCCATGATATTGTAAGTACTTGTGTATGGAAGATCAAATAATGTCGGGTGGGGGGGAAGATTTCCTAGGAAATCCTCCCCCCCCCCCCCCACATCATGACATAGTATGTACATGTGTATGGAGGATAAAGTAATGTTGGGTGGGGGGGAAGATTTCCTAGGAAATCCTCCCCCACCCGTCATGATATTGTATGTACTTGTGTATGGAAGATAAAGTAATGTTGGGTGGGGGGGAAGATTTCCTAGGAAATACCCCCCCCCCCTCATGATATTGTAAGTACTTGTGTATGGAAGATCAAATAATGTCGGGTGGGGGGGAAGATTTCCTAGGAAATACCCCCCCCCCCCCTCATGATATTGTAAGTACTTGTGTATGGAAGATCAAATAATGTCGGGTGGGGGGAAGATTTCCTAGGAAATCCCCCCCCCCCCTCATGATATTGTAAGTACTGGTGTATGGAAGATCAAATAATCTGAGGGTGGGGGGAGATTTGAAATTTCCCCCCCCCCCCCATGTCAAGATATTGTATGTGTGACTACACCAAATCCATAGTATATTTTTGTCAGGGAGATACAATTATGGAGACAATTATATTCCCACCTACATATATGTACATTTGAATATGGATACAATATGCCTTTTAGTATTACTGCCCCAATCTATTTTATACATTCACTTGATCATTTGTACATGTCCATTGACAACATCAGACATGTATTTTGGAAAACATCAGTTTCTCTATATGTCAAACAATCTATTTATTTTTTACCTTGTGTGAATAAAACCGACCTTTAATATATATTGATCGTATATATACATACATAAAATATTTCAGAATTGTTTAATATATGGATATAGCAAAATTTGTATGTAAATAGGTGGGGGGGAAGATTTTCAGGCGGAGGGGGGGGAGATTTCCTAGGATGAACCCTGAAAATCTTCCCCCCCGGGGGGGAAGATTTTCAGGGGGGGAAGATTTCCTGTTACACCGGTATTCAATGAATTTCCAGTTTAATATACAGTATCAGACAACTAGTAGTCATAATTCTGTGCTTTACAAACAGCTCTCTGCTCTTTTCATATTTGTCTTATTCCATAGCAAAAAACGTATTTTGGCAGTGCATGCGAATCGTCTCCATTGGAAATATGTTTTTATCCAGAAAATAAAAAATAACGTTAGAATCATTTCCAATATGGAAATGATTCTAAATTTCTGCCAAACCATGTTTTTATTGAGAAAAATTCAGCTTCATATAATGTAATGGTTAACTTTCTGTGGAACATGGCCCGCATGTGGAGCGTATTGTATTTTCCTTGAAACAATTTGCATGCAGTCTTGGCATATGGTCAGTAATTACTTTTACAGAGCTGGCAAGTCTGTGAGTTTATTATATGGCGATGTGCTGAGAATGCATATTCTCTGACATTAAGTTCCAGATAAGAATGCATATTCTGTGAAATTAAGTTCCAGATAAGAATGCATATTCTCTGACATTAAGTTCCAGATAAGCATTCATATTATGTGGAATTAAGTTCCAGATAAGAATGCATATTCTCTGACATTAAGTTCCAGATAAGCATTCATATTCTGTGGAATTAAGTTCCAGATAAGAATGTATATTCAGTGAAATTAATTTCCTGATAAGAATGCATATTCTGTGAAATTAAGTTCCAGATAAGAATGCATATTCTCTGACATTAAGTTCCAGATAAGAATGCATATTCTGTGAAATTAAGTTCCAGATAAGAATGCATATTCTCTGACATTAAGTTCCAGATAAGCATTCATATTATGTGGAATTAAGTTCCAGATAAGAATGCATATTCTGTGAAATTAATTTCCTGATAAGAATGCATATTCCAAGAAATGGTGTTCCAGATAAGAATAGTGAAATTAAGTTCCAGACAAGAATAAATATTCTGTGAAATTAAGTTCCAGATAAGAATGTATATCTGTGAAATAAAGTTCCAGATATAATGTATACATATTCTGTGAAATAAAGTTCCGGATAAGAATACATATTCTCTGGAATTAAGTTCCAGATAAGAAAGCTTATTCTGTGATATTAAGTTCCAGACAAGAAAACATATTCTGTGAAATTAAGTTCCAGATAAGAATAACCCTTACTACGCTGAATTAAATTTTGTCGTCTGCTGGAAATGTTTTATTTACAATATTTCTCAACAAAAACCTGTTTTGACAGCACATGAGAATCGTCTCCAGTGGAGACGATTCTCATGTGCTGTCAAAACGGGTTTTTTGTTAAGAATTAAGGCAAAAATGCAAAACAGCAGACGACAATTGTTGTCTCCCGTGTAGTGAGGGTTAATTTAGCTAAATACACTTTGGTTTTCAAAAGTGGGAGTCCAAATCACAGTGCAAGTTATAAGCCCCATTTTCCCCCATCACAATAACAGACACTGAATGTCTTGAGTCAAAGAATCACCAGTGAGGGACTAGACTGACCAAATTGTCATAAACACCGTGTCTCCATTCAGCCACAAATCAGGAGCTAAACAGGTCACAATACACTCAAGTCACCTATTACTTCGATATCTTGATATCTTCGTCGAACCGGCTTATACGTTTCACCAGGTGGTGTGTGAAATCGGAATGTACACCGTGCGGAATGTACACCCCGCGTGACCAGTACGCGATTGAAGTTTAAACACAAGCAGGTGTGCTTCATTGTACTCACCTTTTGTTAACTATTGTTATTGGTATACATGTGTCCAGATAAGTAACAAAAATATAATGTGATTTGTGAATGAGAAAAAAGTGCTTATGATGAGTGTAGTCCCTGATCAGCCTCACCTTCGCACAGTCTGATCAGTAGCCGATTTCACCAAAATTGCTAAGCATACTTATCTAGCTAAGTATACTTTGAGCAAGTAATCATTTATTTTTGCATATATTTGATGATTAAAAGTGTGCAGAATTATGATACTGAATGTATTACATTATCACAGCCAGAATGGCTGTGATAATGTAATAAATTTAGTATAATAATTTGGTCAGAAAATGTCATTAAATAAAAATTAATAAGTTTATCCTTAAATTGAAAATTTCTCCCTCAATGTGTACTTAGCAAGATAAGTGCACTTTGCAATTTTGGTGAAATCGGCTACTGATCTTACACTGTTCATTGCCGAGTTGTAGAACATCCCTGAGCCCTCTGACAAATAGTTCATGCCTGTATCACACTGCCTGAGCATGCTGACTTATCAGGATCTACACTGGTCAAAGATGCTGAACTATTTTAGGGGAAGGGGCCAAGTGACTTTGGTGTGGTATGGACCTGCCACCGGGTCAGGTTATTCTAATTTCAGGGCTGAATATATTGTTTCTCTATGTAAATATTCCGTTCTGATTTTGGAATTTTCCCCCCAATGCAGCAGGTTAAAACGGGATCGAACCCGTTTGCCCGGCCTTACATGACCTTTTCTGTTGATAGGCCGTTAAACACCAATAAACAAACAAACAAAGATGCTGAAAGTTCATATTCGTTGCAGTGTGCCACATATTTCAAAATGAGAATTTCCATCTTGCTTCCCTGTTTATATATGAAGAATATTTAGAAATTAAGTCATATATCTGGAGTTATATTTTTAGTTTTAGTTTGTATTTCGCCGTAAAAAACATAGGAATAATTTATTTTTTGGATCAACATGTTTTTACTAGAAGATACTTTTGTTGTACTGGCCCTATAATGTTTGGTACATCAAACTACAAATTATGTTTGCTAAATGAGGATACTAGTCTATTTGATACTTTCAATACACTGGTATATAAACGGACAATTAATCATTAAAGGTGGGGTGGGGTGGGGGTGGGGGGTGGGGGGCGGTGGCATTAATATTGCCTTTACTGATTTTTTTATATTTGTATTAAACCCTTTCAACACTTCAGACTTCTTTCCTAATATATTTGTATTTGCAAACAGTGTAGATCAATTAGTGAGCCGGCTTGTAACGAGCCACCTCATCAAGATCTGCAGTTTCTGCACCATTTGTGGATATTTTTAAATACTTACAAAATGCCCCTCTTTTCTGCTTAATGGAACAGTCTCAAACGTATCATGAAATAGTCCATGTCAGTTAATTAGGGGTGAAATGGTTTATAAAACATGTTTTGGCAGTACATAAGAATCATCTCCATTGGAGATGATTCTCATGCACTATCAAAGCAAACATGTATTTTTGTTGAGAAATATGGCAATTACAAAAAAAAGCGGACGACAACAGTTTAATAAAGCATTGTAGGCTTAATTACTTGCATAACCATACATTTTGTCTTGTCATATGTTTTGTGTGTCATTTGTATAAATTTCGCTCTATTGTTTTACCCTATTATGTCCATTATGGCCTTTACCCGCATACTGTGTGGGGAGCCGTCTGTGCTTAATGCGATTTGTTTTGGGGAACAAATTATCGAGTCCACAATGCAATGACCTGCCTTGTTTTTGTCTGTGTTTAATTGAGGGCCTAATTCATATGAAACTCAATAAGAATTGCCCAGGCAAGTGTAATGAATAGGTAAAATGAGCTAGCCGTGAAAGAGCCACACAAATCGACATACAGATTTGTCAGTTTTGATGCCACTGCTCACATATTATTAACCCTTAAACCGCTATCTTAATTTTTGTCATCTGCTGTTTATTTTCTATTTTCCATTTTCATCAAAAACATGCTTTGACAACACTTTAGAATAATTTACAACATGCTTTGACAGCACTTCCAGCACTACTTTGAAGTACTGTCAAACCATGTTTTTAATGAGAAATAAGGCAAGATATAAAAGCAACAGCAGACGACAATTGTTGTGTGTAGCGGTCTAAGGGTTAATCATTTTCATTTAATAATTCAGTCGAACGGCCACCTCTCTACAACAACCCCCTCTCTGTAACAGCCAATAATTTACAGTCAAATCACTCTATATTTAACCTCCCTACAACAGCTACCTCTCTACAGCAGGCAGTTTTATCCACTGTATTTTCATTTCTTCCCATATTTCGGTTAGTTCTGTTCTGAAAATTTGGCAGCACAAGACTGTTATTTGTTGAAAATTATAAAATATTATATTAAAATCTTATTCCCATAATTACGGTCTGGAAAGGCACAGTTTGAAATACATTTCTTTTTTGTGGGTGTGACTGGAGAAATGGGACATATGTGTTTTGCGACCAGTGTAGATAAAATCAGCCTGTGCATCCATCGTCTGATAATACATTTCTTTTTTGTGGGTGTGACTGGAGAAATGGGACATATGTGTTTTGCGACCAGTGTAGATAAAATCAGCCTGTGCATCCATCGTCTGATAAGGATCTGCACTTTTCGCCATTCCATCGATGAAATAACTGTCATTCTTCTAATAAGCAATATAGATCGTTATCTTACTACTGCAGGAGCGTGCTATTTGAACAGGAAGTACACTGGTCACAAATGTCATAAGCCCCATTTCTCCAGTCACAGCCACATTTTTCATAAGACTTGTTGACAGGGTTCAAATGAGTGGTCACTACATCTTACTTAACACTTTCCCTGATAGAAACGACTTTTCACGCCTCTGCAGAAGATGTCTTTAGATAACATTGTGGGAAAAGGAGAAATTGCTTGTAAAAAAGCAATTTCTCCTTTTCCCACAATGTTTTCTACTCTATCAGATAATTTAACCATCATTTGACCCAGCATTTGATTCTTTTATTCAGATGTTTTCGATTTGGAAGAGTCGAAATATCGCAAAACAGGGAAAGGGTTAATATAATTCTTATTCAAGCGCTAGCGAAGAATTATACAACCAACATTCAAATTTGAGGTTTTATTTTGAGAACATGTTTTGCGAGTTGAACTTTTTAAAAACACTAGTCTTACGCCATAAAGAAGTTCTAACAACTTAGCTTGATCACCATTTCAGTGTGATAAATGTTTTGTTTGCTTTTTTTGTGCTAAATTTATGTTATTGCACATGTTTCCGTAGTAGTCTAAGGTGCGACGATCAACCGTCATACTCGATTATTCGTGCGATTTGTAACTTCATGGTTCGGTGCATCGATTTCGGTTTAGAATAGGTCTCAGAATAGAAATCATTTTGGGCTTTCCAAAAATCTATTTTAACTTGTTGTTGTTGCTGCTGCTGTGAAATTCCAGCACTTATATTTTTCGCTAAACGCTTTCCACTCTAGATTATTATTAATCATCCACAAACACATACTGCGAAGAATTTCAGGACGTTCAGTCCTTTGATTATGCCACTGTAAGGGCTACATGCATTTGGCTAAAAGGTTTACTGTGGCAAAATATACAATTACATCGAAAACGTAATCAGTCCAAGTGGACCTTCAACGTGAACTAAGTTACCACTCGTGGCTTATTCCAAGCTAGACAATTTCCCCTGAGTGTCGTCGAGTGTTAATGTGAACATATTACTTCCACTTCAATGACTGGGTCGAAAACAATACAAAACAAAATGAACTTTTCTTCACCCAATGTGATCTTTTATTTCAGTGGAGTACAATATGTATATTGCATTACGACTAGTGAAGTAAAGCACACCCTTCACAAATTAATTAATTGCAATGTCGGTCGGTATCGTGCAATCAGAGACATGATTCGGTGTTTTATTTTGACCTTCTTAGGTGAAGGCCACCCACATGCAAGTCTGTCTGGGACCTCCTAGTTTGTCTGCATCTTTATTTTAGCATGGTAGCTGTATGCTTCGCCATTTCACCTCTATGTATCTACTTTGAAAATTGTGCTTCATGAATATCTGGTATAATCGATATGAGGAAATTGATTGCCGATACGGCAATCAATTTCCTCATATCGATTATACCAGTTACCGGTACCAATCTCCGCATAATGCAATGAAGTTACATATACTGGCAATCAATTTCCACATATTGGCACTCAATTTATGCATATCAACAATCAATTTCTGCATATGGCAATCAAGGTGTACACATCAACAAGATCTTTCAGCAAAAACATCAGCAAGAATCAACCCCACTAGTACTGGCAATATATTTCTTCATATCAGGCGCAGATACAGGGGGGGGGGTGGTCCAGGGGGTCCGGACCCCCCCTGCTCCCGGCAAAAAAAATTAAATCTACAATACTCAAATAGTTCCTAGGTGTCAGGAAATTGCATCTGCGGCAATCTGGCATTTAAAAATTCCCTGGGGGGGGGGACCCCAGACCCCCCAACTTTACAATGCACATCGCGCTCGCAGAGGTCGACTACACCGATTTGGAATTTCAGTCCACCCCCCTGCAATTATTTCTGTATCCACCCCTGCATATACTGGTGGTATCGGCAATAAATTTGGACACATCGGCAAATATTTACACAGTCCTTACATTCATAATTCATTAGCCCCATGTGACGTCGCGCGACGTTGATTCGTTAAACTTTGTTTGACGTCATTAAAATACATGATGTTCATCGTCGTTGTCAATAACGTCACGCTATTTACCGGCTACTTTGCTGTTCCAGCAATTGCAACAAAATGACATAAAGCAAGATTATTCTTAATTTTAACGCCATATTTGCTTATTTACATTTTTTAATCTATCACAAAATTCAGTGTAAATATAAATAATAAAACCATGGGCTGCTGCGTTTACTGTGGTGAACAATACATTTGGTCTGTTTAAAGTCTGCGAGGAGTCTTTCGGACTGCACACACTTTAAACAGATCAAATGTATTGCACACCCCTGTAAGCGCAACAGCCCATGGTTTTATTACTTAATTAAGTTTGGTTTATACAATATACAGTTGATTTGTTGATCGACCATTCAATTCTTGGTGGATGATTCCATAAACAAAAACTTACAATTTACAATATGCTTCCTGAGTGTGCGAGATAATACTGATAAAAAACTCAACAAGCTGTTTTTGTGTTGTCATGAATCAAATACATATGTGGCTGTGACTGGAGAAATGGGGTTGATCACCAGGTAGCTCCTGATCAAATAACACACTCCTGTAGCCTGATAACGATCTACGTTGCTTGTGAGAAGCATGATAGGTGTTTCATTGATGGCATGGTGAATAGTGCAGATCTTGATCAGATTGTACGGACACACAGACTGATCTGGATCTACACTGGTAGCAAAACCAACAAGCCCCATTTCTCCAGTCACAGACACAAATATTGCATTGTTTGTCTCAACCGGCTACATGGATTAACTCACTCAAGAAACTTATGATCCTCAACAGAGTTTACTAGATTAAAGTTCATGAAACATATTTTCTAATTTCTGTTTTGATAACCCTGATGAAATTATGTATCTGTTTTCTTTTTGCAAACCATATCCAGGTCTGTTTTGGTTGTTATCTGCTGTAAACTCAGTTTTGGAATTCCTGACCACACAAACCTGTTACTTGGATATAAAAACGTTTGATTGTTTTTTCTTTGCTTGTCTTCTTTCTTGTCGAACAGAAATGTAATCATGATACATTTGAATCATCTCATCTACTAAGTCAAGCTAATAGGTCACAAATGAATTAGATATATGGCTGTGACTGGGGAAATTAATTTTATGGTATTTGTAACCAGTCGGGTTTTTGTCTGCACTGTTTGCCATTCATTCAGTGAAACACCCGTCATACTTCTAACAAATAATACCTATCCTTAGCCAGTCAGAAAAAATGTGCCAGCTGATCATGAGTTAGGCTGATCACAATTACTACAAGCCCCACATCTTCTGTCACAGTCACATACAGTGTATACAGCAGATACACCAGGGCCCGGTTGCTCAAAACATCAGTTAGCTTAACGGACTGTTAAATCCTTAACTGAAAGGTTAAAATCTCTGTTAAAACAGAGATTTTAACCATTCAGTTAAGGATTTAACAGTCCGTTAAGCTAACAGATGTTTTGAGCAACCGGGCCCAGGCTAGACAAACACTGTAGACAAATCAAGGGGTCAATGGAATAAGGGTGCTAGTTCCCTCATGGAGTTAGCTCTCTTCTACTGATACAATCATCATAGACAATCATGAAGGGGTCAATGGAATAAATTGGAGCCCCCTTCTTCCACTGACTCCTTTAATTCTCCAACTTACATTTTATCATGCTGTTCATTTCTATATTTAAAATGGTCAGTGGATTAAAGGGTCTGGTTCCATCATAGAGTTGGCCCACTTCTTCCACTGACTCCATCAAATTTTTCAACCTAAATTGTTATCATGCTATACATTTCAAATGCTACCATTCGGTGACAGTAATGCTCCACATCACTTGACAATGTATGCAGAATGCCTGTTAATATGTCTGTCCTGTCAACTTTGGCATACCACAGTTATTTGCTGAAGTGTCCTGTGTGTTTACTGTTGTTTAACTTGTCAACCACCTGTTAAGATTGCACAAGTCAGAATATTATTAATCGGCTTCAAATCTAATAAACAGCCAAGACCTAAGTACTCGCTGATAGTACTAATATTGCGGTGACCTTAACCTCATATTATTGTATCTTCCTCCAGTTACAATGACCGAAAACTGGATATTTCAAATACATGTACCTTTCCAATAGAGTAGTACCGTGCTGAGTGAAAAATGGCCTATCTAAACTGGCTAGCCTTTTCAAAACAAGATACCATGACCGGGGCAGTATGTGAGATGGTATGGTGCTTGCCGTTGGACAAGTGGTTTTTCTCCAGGTACTCCAGTTTCTTCCCATATTAATATTTCCTCCAACCCTTATTTGCCTCCATCTGTGCCAACAAAAGCATTGATATAAATGCTTGCATGCTTGAGTATGTAATCATTGTAAAGTAATATATTAATTTTGATTCCAAGCCACCATGATGACTTCATCTTGTCCAGGATGCACACCTGTGACAAGGTATTTGGTGTGCTAGGGGCACTAGGTACAATATCAGGATATTGTGATTTCAGCACAGACTTGACAATTTTCCTCTCATTTCAGTGTGCGCCCATTTTATGTATGACACTGAAAGTATGTAAAGCTCCATTTTTCAATGAACTTATCATTGGGACGGGATGTGGGCAGGCTAATCTTTGTCAACACTGGCTTAAAAACAATTGGATCTAAATATAAATTGAGTTCTGCAAACAAGGATAGATATAGCTGTTCGAATACCTGCATGGAATATGCAGTATCAGCCTGGGCCCGGTTGCTCAAAACCTCAGTTAGCTTAACAGACTGTTAAATCCTTAGCAATGCTAAGGATTTAACAGTCTGTTAAGCTAACTGAGGTTTTGAGCAACTGGGCGGGCCTTGTTGGTAATGTACGTCATTCACACATGTTGGTTTGTCTTGCTTTAGTTTACATGCTCTTAAATATCTCGGCAACTACACTGGAGGAATTTTGATGTGATAAAGTACAGATATCTTGTGTCATTATATTATATCACATGACGATGTTGGCGTAATTATAATAGTTGTAGGCATTTTGTTTTTTTTTTCTGAGAAAACTTACATCATCATAGCAGTATCCATCCGTTTTGGAATTTATTTCGCTTCTAACTCCAAATTGCTAGATGTAGCAGTATGAGGATAAGATAATTGGCAGATGGATCAAATCAAGCGCTAAAGGCTAAATAGCAAATTGTACCTCAATAGCATTGGCCGAAATAGCAAACCAAGCCTAAATATCAATCTGGGCCACACTAGCATTGACCTACATAGCAAATCGGGCCTAAATTGTAAATTGTGCCATAATAGCATAGTCTTAAATAGCAAATTGAGTCTAAATAGCAAATTGAGCCTAAATAGAAAATCATGCCTAGTTAGGAAATCAAACCGAAATGGTAAATCAAGCCTAAATAGCAAATCAGCCTAAATGGCAAATCAAACCTAAATGGCAAGTCGAGCCTAAATGGCAAATCGAACCTAAATGGCAAATCAAATGGCAAATCGAACCTAAATGGCAAATCGAACCTAAATGGAAAATTGAACCTAAATGGCAAATCAAGCCTAAATGGCAAATCGAGCCTAAATAGCAAATCAAGCCTAAATGGCAAATCAAACCTAAATGGCAAATCAATCCTAAATAGCAAATCAGGCCTCAATAGCAAATTGAGCCTAAACGGCAAGTCAAGCATAAGTGGCAAATCGGGCCTAAATAGCAAATCGAGCCTAAATGGAAAACCACGACTAAACAGCAAATCAAGCCTACATTTGTGTATAACAAATTGGGCCTAATAACAAATCGGGCCTAAATAGCAGGTATGTGTGACAAGCATTGCCCACCATACAGAGGACCACCAGCAATGGAATGGTTTACACTGTTTCTGAGGAGATATAAACAGTATTTTTGGAGCAGATGTCAGAAAGCCAATTTAGTATCATTTCCACGAAGCATTCTGTATAAATTGTACTAAATTCTTGAATAGATGGCTTTGCTCACATTATTCTGAGATAAAGTTTAGATTGTTTATAGGTCAGGCCGATAAAATAATGATCTATGGTGCTGTGGTTTTGATACGCCTTGTGTTAACAAGTAGATTCAAAAAAATATGCATCTTCTTTCCACCACTGTTGGGGCCATGGTTGCTCCAGCAGAAGTAATCCCAAAGTAGCAGTGAGATGATCTGTAGCCTATTTCACCAACATTACAAAGTATCCTTATCTTGCTAAGTACACTTTCAGGGAGACATTTTCAATTCAAGGATACATTTATTAATTTTTATTATACAGAATTTATTACATTATCACAGCCAAATGGCTGTGATAATGTAATAAATTCAGTATAATAATTATGCGTATTTTTAATCATCAAATATATGAAGTCGTTAGTTCTTCTATATGACATAATGGATTTCGGGGGAAAATAAATGATTACTCCCTCAAAGTACACTTTGCTACATAAGAATGCTTTGCAATTTTGGTGAAATCGGGTACTGGATCAATCTACCTGTATCATAGACTTGGTGACTTGTGGTGGAGGGTTGCTATATACTGCAGGAGCAGTGGGCTACAGTTTTTTTGGAGATGGAACATTTGTCAGCCAAAATGAAAACTTTTACTCAAAAATATTATCAGTAAGCATAAGGTTATATAAACCACCCCCGTCGCACAAACCCAATTTTGTTTAAAAGAAAGTGCACCCCCACACACCACTCCAATATTTGTGGGATTTAGGTTAATTGTTACAGTCAATGAATGTACTGTATGTTACTACGCCACTTCTTTCTGACTGGGTGTAATTGTAGTTTGAATGCTAAATGACTAGTTTCATCCGATCTGGACACAAATAATTCATGAAAGGCTGCAATTTAAAGGGGGTACACTGTCTTGAAGTAGCTCAACAAATGAAAACAAAGTTTTGCTCGAAGCTAGTTTCTGGCTCGGTGACAAAGAAAGGGCCACTTATGGCCCCCTTTTGACCCTAATGACAGTCTGTGACATGTTATGGTACAACGAGCTGACACTGCCAATCATCATAACTCGAGAATGTCCATGTGACCAACATGCAGAAGTCAAGATGACAATAAGTAAAACCTTCTGCCCATTTTGTGCTGAAATTGCATAAGTTTTCTCTGGACAATAAAAATTACTTTCCTTATTTCTCATAGCTAGATGTTCATATTTTAGCCATTTCAGCTATGTGCTTCTAGCATAGATTTTTCCATGTTAACTCTTTGCATGCTAGCGGTGTTTTATATGTATATGTTTTATTTCTCTCTGTAAATATGTCTTGGCATTTCATTAGAACTCAATTCTAATGAAATTCCAAGACATATTCATGATATTTACGAGGAGAAATAAAAGAAAATATGATGATTTTTGTCCGCTATTTTTTAAATATTTATAGCCCACTAGTTTCCCAGCATGCAAAGAGTTAAGTAAGTATCTCTGGATCTATGCTGATTACTATTTCTCAGCAAAATCACAATCTCAATGCTGAAAAAAAAATTCTGTAAACTGTGTTAGTTGATTATCTGGATCTATGCTATTCCAACATTCATAACTAACCCTTAGAATGTGGGCAACAAAAATTATCGTCTGCTTTTGTTTTATGTTTTGCCAAAAAACATGGTTTGACAGCACTTTAGAATCCTTTCCATTGGAAATGATTCTAAAGTGTTGTCAAACCATGTTGGATAGCATGCAGTCTGATCGGCTTATGTAATTTGGTCGGCTTTGCTTTGGGTGGCCTTAACCTTCTAAATGTGGCAAACAAAAATTATCATCTGCTGTTGTTTCTATTTTTCTCAATATTAAAACATTGGTTTGGCAGCACTTGATAATCGTTTCCAGTGGAAATGATTATAAATTGCTGCCAAACTATGTTTTTGTTGATAAAAATGGAAAGTAAACAAGAAACAGCAATTTAATTCGGCAATGTAAGGGCTAATCTTGAAATGATAATACTTGCTGTCTAATTCCCAACACCTACATCATGCTCTGAAGCATTTGATGTCTGTTCCTGTGTCATTAATCTGCCCATCTGCTCCCTGAAATCATCTGTTACTGGGGTAATGACCATTAATCTTCCCATCAGGTAATTACAACTATCCAAGTGATCAGGCTAATTAACGTATCACTGTAATTAACCCTTACACTTAGGAATTAAATTTTGTTGTCTGCTGGATATTTTTTGTTTTCCTTTCTCTCATAAAAAGACATCGCTTGACAACACTTTAGAATAGAGACAAAATATAAATCAACAGACGACAATTTACGTTTCCCGCTTTCTAAGTAATTATGCATTGTACTTGGATCATGTATCAGTTTTGCACTGGGAACAGCTTTTTTTGTGATATGATGCAGTTGGGGCGTTAAGGACAAGCTGGGGTGGTGGGAACACTTCGTCAACTCCCAAGCTCACAAATTTCTTTTTAAGTTGTCATATACATGTACTTTGATTTCAGTGCTTGCTGTTGAACAGACATAAAACTCCAAATAATCAGGGACAGCAAAGGTCATAAAAAGACAATCGCTTGACAACACTTTAGAATACTTTCACCCCTAAGTAACTGGAATTGATTTCGATATGTTAATTTTGTAGCCAATTTTGTAACCAATCCAATCGTCACAAAATAATTTTCAGTCTAGAAAACGGGGTGTTTTTGTTCTTAAAAATATGAAAATTACTTGCAAAAAGTGCAGATCCTGATGAGACGGCTCGTCACGAGCCGGCTCATCTGGATCTACACTATTTGCCAATACTACTATACAGGCCTGCGGTGTTGAAAGGGTTAAGCCATATTGTGTCCAGTTCAGTAGCCGATTTCATCAAAATTGCAAAGTATACTTTTCTAGCAAAGTATACTTTGAGGGAGTAATCATTTATTTTTCCTGAAATGCATTATTTCATATAGAACTAACGACTGCATATATTTGATGATTAAAACTATGCAGAATTATTATACTGAATTTATTACATTATCACAGCCAAAATGGCTGTGATAATGTAATAAATGCAGTATAATAAAAATTCATAAATTTATCCTATAATTGAAAATGTCTCCCTCAAAGTATACTTTGCTAGAAAAATATACTTTGCAATGTTGGTGAAATAGGCTACAGAGATGCTCCCATGTATATGTAAGTCCCAGTACAGTGTGTGCAGTTCCGAGAGGTTCAGATACCTATTTTCAGTGTCGTGTCTGATTGTGCTGATTCCATCCAAAATCCAATTAAATCAACAAAAGACTGGGTAGGACAACCGGTAATTTATGTGTCTACCCCTGTCAAGCGACATGTGTTTTTTGCCCAGCGGCTCCGAGTTTGGTAGTATCCTATTCTATGTCCATTGTCACTAACATCTTTCAAGTGTGGCTTTTACGATCGTTCCTATGTCTCGTCCTTTGTCACCCTTGCTTAGTTTCATGGAAACAGGCTTGGTCAAGTGATAGGTGTTTTTGTTGGATGTAAAATACCAATTATCGCGAGATAATTGCTATATATATGTGACCCGAAACAACAAAATGGGACTTGATGAGTTTTTGACCAGTAGCGTAGCTCTTGATCATTCAGCTAGTGCATGCAGGCTATTTTGACACAGATCTGCAGATTTGATCAGGACCATTAGGAATATTCCACAAACGTAATAGGGAACAGTCCAGACCTCGGGCAACACTGGTCCGAAATTCAGTAATCTTATTTTGTCATTGCAGGGCCACATATATCATTATGTACATGGACTGGTAAAGGTGAGCTTATGATGATGTGAAATATACCTCAGACTGAAAAAAATGTATATTACAAATGTTTAGATTCCAATCAGGCTACACAGGCTCCTATAGTTCCTAATTATGTCAAACAAAACATGTACCAGTGTTTAGAGATTCCTGGCCAACCATATTTATTTTTCCATCCAGTCACTATCACCAAATTTATTAAAACATTCCTTACACCTGCGACCTTCATGCCAAGGTCAATCGTCGACCATTGACCCAACAGCTGCCAAAACGAGTAGCCTAGGCAGCAGCAGTCTACTAGACCCCTGGATCATAAACGTATTAACAATCATTAAATATATATTATTCGCCACTGCTCTATCTTGATAGTCAATCAGATTGGAGATATTGCCATAAGATCAAAGTAGGTAACTATTTATGTGCAGTTCCAGCGGTATTTGTATGTTTAACAGGCTTAACCATTTCACCCCTAATTTACTGGAATGGATTATGATATGTTAATTTTGCAACCAATCCAACCATCACAAAATGATTTTCAGACTAGTCCATTTATGAAAAGAGGGTGTTTTGTTCTGAAAAAATATGAAAATTACTTGCAAAAAGTGCAGATCCTGATGAGACGGCTCGTCACGAGCCTGCTCATCTGGATCTACATTTTTTGCCAATACCACTATACAGGCCTGTGGTGTTGAAAGGCTATCCCTATGACATCGTCACGAGCCGGCTCATCTGGATCTACACTATTTGCCAATACACTATACAGGTCTGTAGTGTTGAAAGGGTTAAGGATAATCCAGGGGTTTTCATGCATTTTTACTAGTTTAGCACTATAAAAAATGCAAGCTTGTGTCCTTTAGAATCATCTTTAAGATGATTAGAAGGAAACTCAGTTTGTATTTTGTGTATCAGGAGACTACACGTAGAAGAAAAATTATCACGTTACGAAATCAAAGCTTATCAAAGGTCCTTTATAGAGGGTTGTATGAAAACATGCTGATTGCGTTGCGCGATAACTAATTACGCCCAGCAGTTGTACATGATAATCAGGTTGATCTACCACTTTATCACGTCGGTTAAATAGATCGCATACTTATACAAATGTGCATGTAGGTTTCATATCATGTAGCGTAGCGATTGACCCCTAGGTCGGGTTTCCGTGGAGTATCGGCACCATAGCAGCAGCAGGATGTATGAGGATAATGAGAAAAACACATGCGTATCTCAGCTTGGGATATTATTATAGGAATGAATGGCCTTTTTGTGGAATTTATCGGGGTATAAACTTGGAAAAGTCGCGGGAATACTGGACGAAGGCCGGAAGGCCTCGTCCAGTATTCCCGCGACTTTTCCAAGTTTATATCCCTGATAAATTCCACAAAAAGGCCATTCATTCCTTATAATTCCAGCATTCCATTTTATTTTCCGTTTTCTTAAGAATTATTTTAACTGCGCCTTACGGTTACGGAAAGTAGTTTGGCGTGGGAGTTTACTGGGATATACATTTTGGACAGAGACTTGCTACGAGCCAATCAAATGTTAGGGAATTGTGTAAATATTTGTGTGCTGGAATTATATGTTGCAAAACGGTCCATGAATTTAACCTTACCAAACTCAGAGAAGCATTAAGTTTTGATGGGATTTTTTTAATCGCATGTAATACAGCATCTCAAGAGCCAAATAAAATTAACTTCCGATCCGTTACTATGTCCGTTGACTGGGAATAGAGGGTATGTTGTAAAGTGAATATCCAACGCAAACCCGGAGGCAAGATAGTTCGGCTTACCTCAAGTGATATTTTGTTAGAAAAATATTTTTCTTGACTGACCGACATCATTAGCGATTAATTGGCCACCAACAATGTGTTCATGGACATTGTTACGCTAATGTGCTCATCCTGGCACCTAAGGTGTCTGACCGAACGACCATAAAACTTTGATTTTACTCTCGCCCAGAGATAATTGAATCTTCACCAGATGAAAAGAAAAATTGGGAAATGTTGACCGCAACTCTTATTTCCAATTTGGCTACCTGTGTAGACATAAATGGGGTAATTTCTGATCATCATCCTGCACATTCCCCTCTTATGAATCAGTATGATGTACCTTAATGTTTCTATTAAGCGTAATGATTATATGAACCGTATCAATCCGAAGTAACTGACATGTCATATGGACTATTTGATAGTGTTCTATTTGCAAAGTAACAACGAATAAAGTAGGAGTATTTTACTTATTTCTCTGTAAATATGTCTTGGAGTTACAGTTTCAATTGCATCCTCCAGACTCAATTCTAATGAAATTCCAAGACATATTCATGATATTTACAGGGAGAAATAAAAGAAAATATAATGAATTGTTGTCTGCTATTTTCTCACTATTTATATCTGACATGTTTCCCCGCATGCAAAGAGTTGAATTAACTCTTTGCATGCTGGGAAACTTGTCAGATATAAATAGTGAGAAAATAGCAGACAACAATTCATCATATTTTCTTGTATTTCTTCCCGTAAATATCATGAATATGTCTTGGAAATCATTAGAATTGAGTCCTGAGGACTCAATTCTAATGAAATTTCGAGACATATTTACAGAGAGAAATAAAACATACACTCCTAATTCGTTTGGCGGATATTTTCGCCGCTAGCATGCAAAGAGTTAAAAAAATCCTGCCCTACACCGTACCCTAGCTGGAGTATATCACATCACGTCTGTGGTGGCGGCGGACATGTCAGTCACGATCAACCATATCTCTGTTTACTGACAGGAAGCTAATTTCTATCCTAATGTGTTCTAATACGCGCCCTGTCATGGGAGAATCAGGCCTGTAAAAGCAGTGGAAACTATGCAAAAATGTGGTCGTCATGGGCACTTCAAACGAATAAATGAAATTTAACCCTTAGACCGCTATCTTATTTTTTTTGTCGTCTGCTGTTTATTTTCCATTTTCCATTTTTATCATCAAAAGCATGCTTTGACAGCACTTTATAATAATTTACAACATGCTTTGACAGCGCTTCAGAATCATTTCCATTGGAAATGATTCTGAATTTCTGTCAAAACATGTTTTTATTTAGAAATAAGGCAAGGTATAAAAGCAACAGCAGACGACAATTGTTATGAGTAGCGGTCTAAGGGGCTGTCTTCGCATTATTTTGAATTATAGCGGAACCTATAAAAAAACATGGGTCTGGTTGTTCAAAGCTTCTGTTAGCTTAACAGACTGTTAAATCCTTAGCATTGCTAAGGATTTAACAGTCTGTTAAGCTAACAAGAGGTTTTGAGCAACCAGGCCCAGGTATGTAGCTTCCCAGTCTCCGGTTTAGAGAGGATCTACTGTAATTCAGGCACATGAGTACTCCAATATATGTTTTGCATCATGAATAGACATTACCATGTTCTGGGTCGCCTGTTTAGAGAGGTGCTACCATACATACATGTATTATTTATTCATTGCCAATTGAGAACCGGAAGGATAGGCATTCAAGGGTCATGCATATTGGTCCTTCTGATATTCAAGAGACAAAATGATATTTTGAGAGCCTTGTGCTGCTGTGGGGTATGCTATGGTTATGTTTTCATAAATAAGATATTCCAGTTTCAAGGGTGGGAACAGTTCCAAATGCCAAATCATGAAAATTACTAAACAAACATATTTTTGAACCCACAAATGCAAAAAGTGTGCTTCCCATGTTGAAAGATAGCATTTTTATGCAATTATGATTTCAGGATATATCCTGAAAATGCTTATCCCTGCAGTTTGTTAATTTCATGTCACATGTACTGTGACATGTCAGTAATGAGTATTTAAAAAACACACAGGAGAAAATAAAGCAATTGAACGCGTGTTCTTCTATAGACTTCATACACAACTTTTCTGGAATGCTCATATTATTTCTGACCTAGTTTTCGGATTCCAGTTGTTTGTTCGCTAATTCGCTGACATATTGTTCAGACAGTGTTGATAGTTGTGCAAATTGATCACCCACATTGTTCAGAGAATAGGCTTTTAACCCTTAGAATTCGGGAAAAACGTGTGTTATATTTGATCTTCTTTCTCAATAAAAGCATTGTTTTTTGTTAAAACATGTTTTTATAAGAAAAATGGAAAATAAAAAATAAACAGCAGATAACAAAAATTATTTCAGCATTGTAAGTGTACATGGAAAATGTCATCTGCTGTTAATGGACTGTACCAGTTTGGTTACATGCAAAACTTAACCTCTCTAAACTGGACACACTGGGAGTTCTGACGATAGCATTTGTGACCTCGTGGAAAATTTAACCCTTACAATGTTAAATTGAATTTTGTCGTCTGCTGTTTATTTTTCAAGTTTCCTCATAAAAAAACCCAATGGAAATGATTGTAAAGTGATGTCAAACCATGAGTGGTGCACCAGTGGTACTTGTAGTGGGACAGTAGCCACTTTCTGCTGAATGTCTGGCAGTAGATTGTAATGACACACAGACAGACATGTTGATAACAGGTGTGCAGGCCTAGAAAGCTGAGTGGATAGGACTATATAGATATGTGCCAGACGAGGCCAGCCGGGTAGGTTTGGCTGAACCTACTTTGATAATTTTTCATTTACTATACATCTACCGGTATATTCATAATTTCATGTAACAAATCACATGATTCCTTACACACATGTCCACAGCAAAAAAAGCAACAACCACAACATCAACACATGGTCGATGTATAACCCTTAAAATGTGGAATGTCTGCCACATTTAATTTATTTTCATTTATTTTATTCAACGAAAATACATGTATATGCTATGGCAGCACACGAGACTCGGAGACGATTCATAAAACATGTTTTCATGCAGAAAAAAATAAAAAAATAAATTATTTTTGTATTTTCTGTCACATGATAAGTAACCTGATCGTGATTGGTTAACTGTCTGTATAGAATTACACAAGCTTCAGGATGACCACAAACTTCATAATTGGCATTTGTTGTTAGATAGCATACAATCAGACTGCTCGGCTTATGTAATTTGGTTAGCTTCTTTACTTTGGGTGGCCTTAACCTTCAAAATGTTTAAAAAAAAAAATTATCATCTGTTGTTGTTTCATATTTTCTATTTTTCTCTATATTAAAACATGGTTTGGCAGTGCTGCCAAACTATGTTTTTGTTTATAATAATGGAAATTAAACAAGAAACAGCAGACAACAAAATTTAATTCAACATTGTAAGGGTGAGTTTACTTGCCATTTGGTTCAATTCATCAACAGGGGCCCGTTTCACTAAACTTTGTGCGACTAAAATGTTCGTAATATGCAGCCTATGCTCAATAAATGTAAATCCAATACTTCTTTACAAGAAAACATTGTTAATGTGAAATTTACAGACTATCATAATTTTGCACTTACAAACATTTTAGTCGTACAAAGTTTAGTGAAACGTGCCCCAGAACTGTATTGGTCGTATCCTATCTTATGTCTTATTCTCATATCTTATTCCTGATCCACATATTCACTAACTACATAATTTTGCCAGTTGACATAAGATCAACGACATTTGCAACAACTTGTGGATCCTTGTTCTTATGCACACTCGCGCAACTTGAGAATTAGTTCCGAGTACATAACTCTTAATTACATTTCATTACATAAGCGTTATGATGGAGTACCGGTAGTCTTTCCAAATGTACATTTGATGCGTTCTTTGTTTACTTTCTACTTCGTGGATAGTGACCTAATTTTGCTAATACACACTTTATTAGGTAAGTTTATGGTAATATGGTTGTGTCATATTGTAGAATTGTCTCTTAAAGCCCCTATACGGCTCAAGTTGCCGAATTTGGCCTCCTATTGGGTTTTCCCCACACATAAATCCAACAGGTTTCTATTTACACACACTTTGAAACTGTTTGCATTCATTTTGGTACAAAAATGAGTTTGTAGTCGATGAAAATATCAATATTTGTTGATAAAGAAACAGCAGGTGCGTGTTTCAAAGCCCGATCGATTTTCCGATAGATGCTCGGGTCAACTCCTCAACTCCCCGATTCGCGGCCGATGAATTCCGATAGCCGGAGTTTATCGACTCGCTTCCGAGCCGGAGCCGTTGGGTTACGGAAATGAAATTGTCAATATTGACATTTTGCACTGAGTGGTACACAAAACAAGTTTTTGTTGTCTTCACATTGCGATTAAGATGTAAATCTCAAGATTCTATTATCTATTAGGCAGTATATGTTAGTTTTGTGTACTAAATCAGTTGCCAAACATGTTTTTGTGTTTGAAAAAATCGGAAAATTGTAATACTGAGCCGTTCAGGGCCTTTAATAACATTATAGTATGAACGTCAATGCTATGCAGGTTTTTTCTATATTTTAGTGTGAAATGTAAATTCTATAACACAAATTATTACCGTTGAACGTGGTGTAGCGATATAATGCAACCTGTTGCCTATAAATGGAAAACGTGCAGCTACTTTATTATCTAATATATTTAGCTGATGGCAGTAAACCTGATTCTGTGACTGAGTGACAAACAGCTGAAGAGCTTTAACCCTTTCACCCCTAAGTCACTGGAATGGAATTTGATATGTTAATTTTGCAACCAATCCAATCGTCACAAAATGATCTTCAGACTAGTCGAAAATATGAAAATGACTTGCAAAAAGTGCAGATCCTGATGAGACGGCTCGTCACAAGCCAGCTTATCGGGATCTACACTGTTTGCCAATACTACTATTAGTTGATATAGGACTATGCTAGTTACATATGTCGCAATGTCCCTTCTGTCGGTCGATTTCTTAGCTATCGTTTTGCAAATTTACAAACCATTTAAATGATTTTGGAAATTGGATTACATGTCGGTGTTCACTTTAAATTATCTGTACTTAAGTCTGGTCTCAAATTTGCTTGTGTTGTATCATCGTTACCACATTTGTCATTAGTTGTGTTGGGAGAAATGTGTTTTTTTTTCAGACCAATGCAGACCCTGATTAGCTTGCACAGTCTGATCATGGTCTGCATTGTTCGCCAGTCAGCCAATGAAGCACACTTTGTGCATACAACAAGTTGTACAAATCAATATCAGATTCTATGAGTTGACCGGTTGACCAGGCGCTTGACCGGGCATAAGTGGCATAAGGCTCATTTCTCCAAGGAGTATCAAATTTGTTGTGTCCTTCTCAAAGATCGGAGATCGCAGGGATTAAAATATAATCATTGGATTGTCACATGAGGTCGTAACAGCCTTATAAATCAAAACTTCTTCACAGAGTTTTACCAGGTTTTGTCATTTTGTTACTTACGCACGACTGTATTTGCAAATGATATGCGCCACAGTATTTCAAAACCATGCTTAGGTCTATCTAACACATGTTATATTTGTTTGTCTAATAATTAATGCCCCCAGGGTTATTCAAATTTCAGAAATTGCTTCTACATTAATATTGCACAAAACATGACAAATTTTGTGCCTGAAATTCTTTTCATGACTGATAATGCTGCCGACCCTTGTTTTTTTACTATAAAAACAGGGTTTTGAATGCACAAATTCAAAATTGATCACTGATCAAATGACGAGCAGTAAATATTCTCCCTGACCAGAATGCACAGATCTAGATATGTAGCTGATCTGTATCTATACTGTATTACAGGTCACAATAAATCAGTCCATGGTTTAACCCTTTCAGCCCTAAGTAACTGGAATGGATTTTTATATGTTAATATTCCGGACCAATCCAATTGTCACAAAATGATTTTCTGACTAGTCCATTTATGAAAAGGGAGTGTTTTTTTTCTCTCAAAATGTGAAAATTACTTGCAAAAAGTGCAGATCCTGATGAGACGATTCGTCACGAGCCGGCTCATCTTGATCTACACTTTTTGCTAATACGACTATACAGGCCTGTGGTGTTGAAATGGTTAATTAGTCCATGGCCCACACGTTATTAATAAGATGATTTAATATGATGTTAATTACACTAGCTTACTGATTTCATATGAAATAAATTGAATAAATATCATAATAAAGCAACACTATTGTCGGAGTCTATTTATTAAATAAGTACAACATCGTTCTTGGAAGCTATGCCGATCACATACCGTGTTTTCTGTAGGATATGTATTACACAAGTGTAGCATGATATTTAATGCACCGTATTGTTACACTGCCAAAAGCCTTTTATGCAATAAAGTCTGTTTTATAAAAAACTGCGATCAAATTTTAATTAAGACATTTTTTATATCCAACCACACTTGTTACGTGCATGCACGGAGCTTCGCATGTTAAACAAATAAACATTCTTTTCCTTTATAGATGATTTGTGAGGTTAATTTAAAGTCACATGGAACAATGCCATCAAACTAAAATAAATTGATTAAACGACAACTGCATTTAAATCATCAAAATTAATAAATGATTTCACGAGACGAATTGGCAGTGGGTGTACTTGAGTTACCCCCACTAAATGTAATAACAATCTGGAGGTGTGTAGGACAATGGGACAAAATCATCAAACGACTCATTAAGGACATAAACAAGGCATTGCTGCCAATCAATCAGATAATCTTGTTCATGTAATTTGATCATTAATTAACATGTTGGAAAAATTATATGTGGCTGTAACTGGAGAAATGGGGCTTATGGGTTTGTGACCGGTGTAGCTCCTGATCAAATACCATACTCCTGTAATTATGATAACAATCTATATTGTTTGCTAGAAGCATTATAGGGTGCTTCATTGATGGAATAGCAAACAGTGCAGATCCTGATCAGACTGTGCGTATGCACAGGCTGATCTGGATCTACACCAGTCGCAAAACCCATAACCGCCATTTTTCCACTCACAGCTGCCTGTAGATATTTATCACATTTCAGTATGGACTAATCACATAACAATTGATATTTGACTGCAGTGGGACCCCTCACTGTGCTGATGATGGTATATGAGCCATCCAAGACATGTTTATCAGTTTTGCAATCATGAACACATATTGTCATAGTAAATTAAACTCGGGCATCGTTATCACTAAGCTTATCCCCTCGCTGGCAGCCTTGATAATAATAATAAACAACTGTTAACGAATTTGCCTTACAAACAAGGTGAACCTTGACCTTGGGCGTCGGACATGGGTCATATGCAAAGCAGGATCCCTAGACACTCATTGTGGCCAAATATTATCAAAAGCGGTTCATAAGTTATTGGAAAATGAAAGGTGTTACTAACGTAGACATGTACGCATGCACGTACATGTACATCCACATACACATGGACTAACGCTATATCCCCTTTCAGTGACTGGATAATTAGGTAAATGACAATGAAACTGGCCACACACGTTATTGTGTCCATTTTCTCCACTAGTGGCCCAGTTACTTTGGATCAGAACTGATTAAACTTTGTGGAAAATATATTTTATTTTTGTCCCGCCTGCTTTAGCAGAAGCGGGACATAGGCATAGCTTTTCCGTCGGCGTCGTCGTCGGCGTCAACATTTCACGTTTAGTTTTTGCGTTTAGGTCAATTTCCAGAAAACTATAACACCTACGACCTCCATACTTGGTATACATCAACACTGTGGTGTAACCATCTCACACAGAGGGAGCCCATGTGACCTTGACCTAGTTTTCATGGTTGATTGACCTACTTTTCACATGCATTCAACGTTAAGTTTTTGCGTTTAGCTCTGTTTCTAAAACTTAACGCTCAGGTTAATTCATTGTAACTTCTGTTTCCCTCAATGGAATGCTTTAATATTCCATACATGCATTTGTAACAACATCCCGCATCATTCTCCAGAAAGCCCATGGTGCCCGCTTACACCGAAGGTCAAGGTCACTGACTTACAAATTTCCGTGTTTGGAAAAGTTAACGCTAAGTTTATGCTTTAATATTCCATACATGCATTTGTAACAACATCCCGCATCATTCTACAGAAAGCCCATGATACCCGCTAACGCCAAAGGTCAAGGTCACTGACTTAGAAATTTCCGTGTTGGAAAAGTTAAGGCCCAGTTTATGCTCTAATATTCGTTTGGAAAAGTTAACGCTCAGTTTATGCTTTAATATTCCATACATGCATTTGTAACAACATCTCGCATCATTCTACAGAAAGCCCATGATGCCCGCTAACGCCAAAGGTCAAGGTCACTGACTTAGAACTTTCCGTGTTTGCAAAAGTTAATGCTCAGTTTATGCTTTAATATTCCATACATGCATTTGTAACAACATCCGCATCATTCTACAGAAAGCCCATGGTGCCCGCTAACCCCAAAGGTCAAGGTCACTGACTTAGAAATTTCCGTGTTTGGAAAAGTTAACGCTCAGTTTATGCTTTGATATTCCATACATGCATTTGTAACAACATCCCGCATCATTCTACAGAAAGCTCATGTTGCCCGCTAACCCAAAAGGTCAAGGTCACTGACTTAGAAATGTCCGTGTTTGGAAAAATTAACGCTCAGTTTATGCTTTAATATTCCATACATGCATTTGTAATAACATCCTGCATCATTCTACAGAAAGCCCATGGTGCCCGCAAACCCCAAAGGTCACGGTCGCTGACTTAGAAATTTCCGTGTTTGGAAAAGTTAACGCTCCGTTTATGTATGCTTTAATATTCCATACATGCATTTGTAACAACATCCCGCATCATTCTACAGAAAGCCCATGATGCCTGCAAACCACAAAGGTCAAGGTCGCTGACTTAGAAATTTGCGTGTTTGGAAAAGTTAACGCTCAGTTTATGCTTTAATATTCCATACATGCATTTGTAACAACATCCCGCATCATTCTACAGAAAGCCCATGATGCCCTCTAACGCCAAAGGTCAAGGTCACTGACTTAGAGAAATTTTCGTGTTTGGAAAAGTTAACGCTCAGTTTATGCTTTAATATTCCATACATGCATTTGTAACAACATCCCGCATCATTCTGCAGAAAGCCCATGGTGCCCGCTAACCCCAAAGGTCAAGGTCACTGACTTAGAAATTTCCGTGTTTGCAAAAGTTAACGCTCAGTTTATGCTTTAATATTCCATACATGCATTTGTAACAACATCCCGCATCATTCTACAGAAATCCCATGGTGCCTGCTAACCCCAAAGGTCAAGGTCACTGAATTAGAAATTTGCGTGTTTGCAAAAATTAACGCTCAGTTTATGCTTTAATATTCCATACATGCTTTTGTAACAACATCCCGCATCATTCTACAGAAAGCACATGGTGCCCGCAAACCCCAAAGGTCAAGGTCGCTGACTTAGAAATTTCCGTGTTTGGAAAAGTTAACGCTCCGTTTATGTTTTAATATGCCATATATGCATTTGTAACAACATCCCGCATCATTCTACAGAGAAGCCCATGGTGCCCGCTAACCCCAAAGGTCAAGGTCACTGAATTAGAAATTTCCATGT
The DNA here is from genome assembly GCA_029237695.1 of Conchocele bisecta. NCBI lineage: Eukaryota > Metazoa > Mollusca > Bivalvia > Lucinida > Thyasiridae > Conchocele > Conchocele bisecta. The sequence goes on along the minus strand of CM055266.1, from coordinate 102,281,372 downwards.
TTGGAAAAGTCAACGCTCAGTTTATGCTTTAATATTCCATATATGCATTTGTAACAACATCCCGCATCATTCTACAGAAAGCCCATGGTGCCCGCTAACCCCAAAGGTCAAGGTCACTGACTTACAAATTAACGCTCAGTTTATGCTTAAATATTCCATACATGCATTTGTAACAACATCCCGCATCATTCTACAGAAAGCTCATGTTGCTCACTAACCCCAAGGTTATTACAAGCTCCATATATACTATCAAACTGCGCCAGGCGGGACATTTTGCTCCGTGGAGCTCTTGTTATAACCTTGCATTTTATGCAACCGTCTCAATGAGATGGTTGAAATGAATGGTCACAACATATACTTTCTATGAGAAATAAAGAAAATAGAAAAAAATATTTCAAAAGTCCCATGCGCCTAAAAGCATAGTCCACATGTAAATTGTTAAGGGCTTTTTTCCGACACCAGCATAGTCAATTGGCGTGTGGGGATGTGCGTGCTGGAAGTTAGCCTACGTACTACATATCTGCATTTGAGGGAGAAATTTTCAATTTTAGGATAAATTTATTAATTTTTATTATACTGAATTTATTACATTATCACAGCCAATTTGGCTGTGATAATGTAATAAATTCAGTATAATAATTCTGCATACTTTTAATCGTCAAATATATGCAGTCATTAGTTCTATATCAAATAATGCATTTTAGATTTCAGGAAAAATAAATGATTGCTCCCTCAAAGTATACTTTACTAGAAAGTATACTTTGCAATGTTGGTGAAATAGGCTACTGGTCAAGTATAAATCACATAGATCAACTTCACAGCATGGAATATAATATTTATCCCTGCATTCGTAAATCTACTAATTGGCTGTTTCATCCAATGTAGATCTGTAAATGGATTGGTGTGGTTGCTAATTAAATGGATATGCGGCTGTGACTGGAGAAATGGGGCTTATGGGTTTTGCGACCAGTGTAGATCCAGATCAGGATCTGCACTGCCCATTTCTCCAGTTACGTTAATTTTGTATATGAGATATGCAATGTCACTTTATGCCATCAGTTCACATACAAGACCTTATGACATCTGCAATAGATGTAGATCCTGACCATAACCCAGTCACACTGGAATCTAATCTTTCACTGTCTCATCTGGGGCTACGCTCACAATGTTTACAACATCCATTTTATCAGCCAGCCTTCATGTACTTTATTGCACAGTCAGGCTGAACTTTTTATGAACTTTGGTACTTGCACATAATTATGCGAATATCCTCCATGCTATGAGAAAAAGATATTGCTACTTTTACTCAAAAAGATTATTACCGTCAAAATTGAGTATGTTGATAAGGATATTCTTTAGATCTTTTATCAGGCTGCCTGAGTGCTCTAACCGTTTTCATAAACTAGATTATCCATTGTTTGCATGATATATCCTATATATGTGTTTGTGATTGAGGAAATGAGGCTTATGATATTTATGGCCAGTCTACAGATCAGGAGCTAGATTGGTCACAGATCCAATAAGTGACATGTGTTCAGTCACAGCCACAGATCAGGAGCTAGATTAGATTCATATTATGTTACATGATATGTACATGATGTAAATCACGAGCAAAACTCAAGGTAATATGAATGGGATTCAGAAGAATCCCATTCATATTACCTTGAGTTTTGCTAGATTGGTCACAGATCCAATAAGTGACATGTATCCAGTCACATCATCCAGTCACAGCCACAGATCAAGAGCTAGAATGGTCACATATCTGATAAGCCCCATTTATCCAGTCACAGACTAGTTACAAACGCATTAAGCCCCACTTCTCCGTTCACAGTCACAGCTAGACTGGTTACAAATGCATTCAACCCCACTTCTCCAGTCACAGTCACAGCTAGACTGGTTACAAATGCATTCAACCCCAGTTCTCCAGACGTACAGCAGCACAAATCTTTCACACTAGTCACAGCTAACTGGTTACAATGCATTCTACATTTCCCCTAGTTTCACCCCACACATGTACAAAGTTCAACAGCCTAGACTGGTTACAAATGCATTCAACCCCATTTCTCCAGTCACAGCCACATGTGATCTTTCACCTTTGAGGATTAACTCTTGGTGCTCGCCTCCCCAAGTGGTGCCCAGATACACAGACTCCTGCCAGAATGGTTCTCAGCGCCAGGGTTTATCGACACCTTGCCTAATCCAAATGCTAATCGGCTCTTTAACCTAATCTTGATACTCGTCGTCGCTCGTGAACTCCAGCGTCTTAGGATATGTAATCTACTTACATTCGTCTCGTTGGCTGTATTTACTGGATATTGTTTCTATTTATAATATTTCATTAGAAAATTACTATTATAAGATGTCGTACATTGCATGAAGAAAAATGTTATCTGTTAACCATTCAATGGTGATCGTAAACTTTAATTTGTCATCTTCTGTATATTTATTTTCAATATTTCTTTACATGTTTTTGTTTCTTAACAATGTTTTGACAGTACATGAGAATTGTCTCCAGTGGAGACAATCCTCATGTGCTGCCAAAACATATTTTTCAGGAAGTAAAACAAACACGAAAAAAAAACAACAGAAGATCATCCCTCATCCAACACCAAAACATTAATAGTTTGTTTCTATCAAATTCATACTTTCTTTAATGCCTATTTCAAATTTTGCTATTTTAACTGAAAATGAAGTGCTCGTCAGAATTTAACAATGTTATTCTTTACATGTGTACGAAACATTTCGTGTTTTAGATAAAGCGTTACCCAAGACGGAGATTTTATCGCAAATGCCGTCACAGCAAGTATATGCCAACGAGGTAATCAGCGATTAATATTTGATCAAAGTTGCCAATTGCATTAAACCATATTTGTTTTGGGTTAAAGGTCTAGTTGACTTTGATCAGCGATTTAACCTACAGCAGACTATAGTCTGTTTCACGAAAGCTGCCCAAATTTTACGGCCATATAAACAATTAAAAAACAATATTTATTTTGATAATATTAAATTAAAGGAAAATTTAACAATGAACCTTCTTTTTATTTCGTGAAATTTTGTCAAATATTGATTTTATTGCGCAAAAACAATTTCCCCATGTTAAATCCCCATAGACATCTTCACGGAGTGAAGATGTCTATGGGGATTTAATATGGGGAAATTTTTTTGAATTTCAGAAATACTGGACCGATTTTTAAAATTTAACTTTTGTTTTCTTAGTTACATCATATCCAAGCTATCTAGTCAGGTTTCGGAGTCAATTTCCAATTTTTTTCGTTTTTTGACTCCTCCCACACTCCCTTACCTCTTTTTTCCCCATGTTAAATTCCCATAGAGAAATCAATTTTTCGTAATAAAATCAATATTTGACCAAATTTCACGAAATAAAAAGAAGGCTCATTCTTAAATTTTCCTTTAATTTAATATTAGTGAAAAAAATATTGTTTTTGAATTGTCTATATAGCCGTAAAATTTGGGCAGCTTTCGTGAAACAGACAGTAGTTGACTTTGATAAGCGATTTAACCTACAGCAGACTAAGTGTGTTCAGGCAGAATTATGTCGACCCTTTAATACCGTGCCGGATTAACTTTTTGTCATCTGCCTTTTTATACACCCGGTTGAAACACCAGACGGCATGGCCTGACTGCAAACTTTACAATTTGCATATAGGTTTATCGGTGCCTATTATCTCCACAACCTGCCAATTAACTTTATATTCTTGTTTATTATCATCCATATTCCCATTACATAGCACACACCCTTGTGGCCTGCATGTCTAAGACCAAGGCCAACCGACTTGGTGTTAAAGGTTCGGTGAAATTTGCATTACAATGTTCATGTACCTATTATCCATACAACTCCAAGTCTGATTGACTTGAAACTACTATGCTTGTTTATCGCCATCCTTATATTAAACTAATACTCTGCTCTCACATTGTGTAATTAGACACAGATTTAATTCCTGGTGTCAATTTCCGATGAGTCTAATTCCCTTGCCTGTCTCTCACACATCAGTATGCCCCGGTACAGAAAAGACAGTAAAATCATCGCTCCAGATAAGCTGCGTATTTGCGTAAATACCCAATTAAAATTGCCAAAAACCCAATTGAAATCAGAAGTAGTGAGTATCAAAAAGCAATGAGAACAATTGTGGTACCTTTATCATGCTGCAGAAAACAGTAAACAGACCACCAATATAGCATATTTTTCTTATTTTTCCATGAAAACACATCTTGGTATTTCATTAGAATTGTCTCCAAGGAGACAATTCTAATGAAATGCCAAGATATATTTTCATTTCGAAACAAACTATTCAATAATTGCTGTCTGTTGATGTGTAAACGGTAGTGTGATTTAATTGTACCCAATTAAAATTTTGAAATACCCAATTGCTTCAGAAATGATGGAGTAACAATACTCAATAACTAATTCCTTATCTGGAGCCCTGTAAAATGTATGTGTATAAAAAGGAGTTATAACCAAAATCTGAATCAAAATATATTTCAACTTTGTCCATGTGTACAGTGGAACCTCTCTAAACCAGACACCAATACAACACCTGTGATCTTATTTTTGTTGAGTTTCTTGGTCATTTATCCCAGGTGATAATGTCTGTTCATGATCGCCTAGCACACAACTATGGCTCAGAAAGATCAAAGGCCTGATTTACAGTGCAACCTCTCTAAACGGGACATCCTGGGGACCTCCCAGGGTGTCCGGTTTAGAGAGGTTTCACTGTATATGCACGTACATTGCTTATCACACAAACTCGTATATATTTCCAGCTTGTTCAACCTTTGAGTACTGTGATACCACCAAATATTGTCACAGTGTCATTCGAATGTAAGCCATGCATATCTGACCTACTGATATTTATTGCCATTCGTATTACTATAAACTTTTTCTATTGATAAATGCACACGCTGTCATTCAGAATAACACCGTGTATATCTGCGCGTATAATTATGTGAAATTACTTTCATCAAGTCTTTGTCCAGCGTCACTCACCCATGATCAACATCCGTACTTTTCTGGCATAACCTGGATCTAAGTTGTTCATTAGAATCAACCGGTTGTTAGTCGATTCAACAGCGAACAGTGTAGCCCCTGATCAGACTGCGCAAACCTGGGGCTTCACTGGTCGCTGGAATATCCAGCCAAATAATCTCATGGCGTGTCACATGTTATGTCAAGGTGAGATAGACGAGATGGGTATATCAGTCAATATTGCTGAATTGGCTGATCTTTATCTAAACGTTTATTGTATCAAACTGGCCTAATTTGTAGATTTTTTTCTATTCAATATTTGATTGATTAATTGGTTGATTTTTCTTATTAGCCAGGTTTTTTGAAAAAAAATCCAGGCTATTCGATTGGCGAAAGCCGGGCGGGCGGGCGGCAGGCAGCGTCCACAATCAATGTTAAGTTTTCGTGTTTGAGTCCATTTCTTTGTTACAGTACCACCTAGGACCACCAAACTTGCACAGCTTCATAATCAAGGGGTGCCCACCACATATCACTATCCAACATGTTACCTTTTTTTGCACTTGACCCATTTTTTCCGCGCAGTCGACTTAGCCATTTTCAATGTTAACTTTTCGCGTTTACAATGTTAAGTTTTCGTGTTTAAGTCCATTTCTTTGGTACTGTACCACCTAGGACCACCAAACTTTCACAGCTTCATAACCAAGGGGTGCCTACCACATACAACTATCCAACATGTGACCATTTTTTTTACCTTCACCTATTATTTCTACGTAATTGACTTAGCCATTTTCAACGTTAACTTTTTAACGTACGTCTGGTTAAAGTTTTTTGGTTAAAAGTTTTTTCGTTATACTATATCTCTGCAACTGCTTCGCCCATTACCTTGAAACTTCACATGGGTGTTTATCATCTCCATATTTTCATTCTACCCCCCAACCGTGCGGCCCCTATGCCCAATGTCAAGGTCAAATTACTTTGAATTTTTTTGTTAAAGTTTTTTCGTGTACTATATCTCTGCAACTGCTTCACCCATTACCTTGATACTTCACATGGGTGTTTATCATCATTGTCAGCGCGATATCGTCGGCATTTCGGCATACGTCCGTCCGTACGTCCGTAAGTCCGTGTGTCTGGTTAAAGTTTTTTGGTTAAATTTTTTCCATCTACTATATCTAATTTTTTAGTGTCCATGCCTCGCCCCAAGGCGCGACATGCAGGCCACGGCCATCTAGTCTACAAAAAGTGGGTATAATTATGTTATCCAAGTGTCCATGCTTGGAAAAAACCTGGCCTTCGTGGCTTTGCCTCGTTTCTTGTTCTTAATTGTTACCGTTAAGAACCAGGATTTAATCTAATCTAATATTTGGTTGTGCTCCAAGTGAAAAGAGGAAAATACTGCATTAAAGAAAAGAAAAAGAAGAGAATCCCAATGTGCGATCATTAGAATGTTGAAGTATACCTACCACATGAGTTCTCTCAAGTCGACAAAAAGAAGTTTGAAGTTGTAGCGTGTCAATCATGCCACCCATCTATGCCCTGTAGTGTCTAACTTGATGACAGATGTAACTTTTATATACTGGCTGGTTTACTTGATTGGTTGTGTGAATGGTTGGTTGGTTCATTGATTTGTTGGCTGGCTGGATGATTTGTGTGTGTTTGTTGATTGATTGATTGGTTTTAACTGTCATTCTTGATATTAATTGTAACACATGATTGATTTTTACTTGTTGGCTGGTTGGTCGGTGTATTGAATTAATTAGTTAATTTATTGATTGAGTTGTTGATTGATTGATATCATCATTCAGGAGCCGAAAAGGGTAACATATATATCAACAACAAATACAAAAAACACCCTCAACATAAAAATGATTTATTAACCCTTACAATGCTGAATTAAATTTTGCCGTCTACTGCTTATTTTATGAATTTCCATTTTTATCAAGAAAACATAGTTTGTCAACACTTTAGAATCATTCCAATGGAAATGATTCTGAAGTGCTGCCAAACCATTATGAAACAACAGCAGACGACTCTTTTCGTTTCCCACTTTCTAAGGGTTAAGAGTCCCATTTGACTTTGGCTTTGAATACACGTTGACCAAGCTACTATATGGCAGACCTGGGTAGAACCAGCGGGTAATACAGTGTATTTCACAGTGCTGCATTCGGGAGCCGAAGTTGGCACCTCACATAACAGTCTGAGGTGGCTCTCACCCATAAGTCCACTTTACCCTTCACATGTGAGACACGCCATATGATTTTGTACCTTCGGACATATGCATTATTTCATGAAATAAGTTTACAAAATTTACAATATTTTTCATAAATAAAGTCAAAAGTTGACAGAATTTTCAGAGTACATGCAAAATTCCGCCATTTACGGAAAATATTGTAAATTTTGTAAACATATTTCATGAAGTTACGCAGATGTCCGAAGGTAAAAATCACATGGCGTGTCTCATATTCTACAACTGCTTATAGAGTATCCCTATACACCTGACCACTGACCAGTCAGTATTCTGTTCTCCATCCATCAACTAATTTAGTGGTGTGCTGCCTCATTTAATCCGTATCACCTGAGGTGCTTGGTTCAGTCCTGGTCAGACAGAAGCCATCAGCCATGTGCTTATTAATAGCTTCTGTTGTATGGTCCACTGTCTTGTTTGTTTCCCATTTGTTTCCCTGTGACTCGCATGAATTCACACAACTTGGTTGCAAACTGTGTAAACCTTGATCAGACTGCACACTGTTCAGTCTGAATAGGGTTGACACAGTTTGCGAAATATAGATACGTTACAAGGCCTTTACCAAGGCAATACGCCAATCTTATTCTAGTTGTTGTTGTTGCTATTATTGAAATTCATTGTTCTCAGGCACTGCCAACTCACGCTGGGGTTTCAGGGTAATTTCCCAATCTACTTACATATCAAGGCTCTCACTGTTTGAATAAAAAATTGGTTACTTAATTTGTTGCTAATTTCTGTTTATTTTGACGCTTACTCAGTGTGTGTTTTGAACTATAGTTCAATGACCGCATACCGACTTTCAATGAGACGTTCAAGAAAAGAAAAATACAATTAATATTTGTGGTTTGAATTAATAGGAAAATCAGACAGCATGAAAGTTATTAGGTGAATCATCTGCGTTCGATTGTTATTTTTGCAATAATGTACTGTTGGTTCTTAATTGCATGCAAATAAGTAGCTAAACAATTACTTCATATGTAAATCACACTAGAGCAATGGTAATTAGTTACGACTAATGTTGATAGCATAAGTTGTATTGTACTAATTGAGTTTTGCCTGTTTGCGTTAATTTGGATAAAGAAAGATGAAATGAGTTGTGTTTCTAGTATCGTATTGCATTGGGTGAACTGACTTGTTGCCATCCATGGGTGTTTTGACATCATCATCAGACCAAATGGCTCATCTGGGTAAGATATCTACACTCTGTTACAAAGGTGACTAATAGCACAACTACTGTGGAACAATCACTTTGCTTAACCCTTAGACTGCTACTCACAACAATTGTCGTCTGCTGCTGCTTTTATATCTTGCCTTATTTCTCAATAAAAACATGGTTTGACAGCACTTCAGAATCATTTCCAATGGAAATGATTCTGAAGTGCTGTCAAAGCATTTTGTAAATTATTCTAAAGTGCTGTAAAAGCATGTTTTTGATGATAAATATCGAAAATAGAAAATAAACAGCAGACGACAACAAAATTAAGACAGCGGTTTAAGAGTTAATTATGCTCCTTTGATTGCTAACAAGATGATGAGGTAACATCCCTATACATAGACACTAGCTTCTCCAGGAGATGAGGAGGCAACATCCTGATACATAGACACTTCACTACAACCACCTGCTGTGTTTGTCTGTTGAGCAAATTGGCTGCTTACATAACAGTCCCCATTACATGGTATTGATGGGTATACAAACATGAATCATATGCAACACATTTGTCTGGGGCAATGGCCGCTGGTTACATGGTGATGATATGAGGATGGGAGGGTGGGTATACCTATCTTAACTCTTAGAACACGGAAACAAAAATTGTCTTCTGTTGTTTTATATTTTGTCTATTTTCTCAATAAAACATGATTTGGCAGCACTTAAGAATCATTTCCTATGGAAATGATGATAAAGAGCTGCCAAACTATGTTTGTGTTGCGAGAAAATGGAAATTAAAAAACTCGGCAGACGACACAATTTAATTCAGCACTGTAAAGGTTAACGATGAATCCATACTAAAGGATTCATATCTTGACGGGGAATCTAACTGGGATTCACACTGACATATAATGAATGCTCTTTTTGACTGGGCAATTTTATACATTACAGTTTTGATCACATTCATATTTCCTCTTCAAGCATCAGGTGATGTTGCATGTGATGTGTGCTTAATGGATTAGTTTTCCGTTGTACTTTTGCTGCTTAGCTGATTCCATTGTCGTTTGTTCCCCGATTTTCCCTGAGCTTATCTGGTCTGGTGCGGCACGCTCCTAAAGTGGTCGTTAGTTCCAGCTGCCAAGCACAGTTTGTATTAGTTTGAGAATTTGTTTCCTATTTTATTTTTGTTATCCACGATAGTATATGTGGTCATCACTAATTTGAACTGTATCAACAAGACAGTTCAAATGAATTGTGGCAACATATACTTTTGTTGAAAAATAAACAAAACATTAACCCTTACAGCGCTATCTTAATTTTTTGTCGTCTGCTGTTTATTTTCTATTTTCCATTTTTATCATCAAAAACATGCTTTGACAGCACTTTAGAATAATTTACAACATACTTTGATAGCACTTCAGAATCATTTCCTGGAAATGATTCTGAAGTGCTGTCAAAGCATGTTTTTATTGAGAAATAAGGCAAGATATAATGCAACAGCAGACGACAATTGTTGTGTGCAGCGGTTTAAGGGTTAATATTATTCCAACAGAAAAGTGATTATGAATGTATAATGATCTACAATGGCACGCGTCTAACATAGTAATTTGTTCCGGCTGCCAAACAGTGATGGTATTAATCCACTAAAAGTTGTTGCAATTTTCTGCGGCATATAAAAGGACAATGTTTTTCTGAGAGGTTAATTATCAGTAATTTATGCCAGCGACCTTGCATTTGCGGCTGTTTTAAAAGCAATTTTGAAATTGTCAAACATCACGAAAGGTTTTAGTATGTCACTGGGTTCATATGCCCCAGATAAGTTGAATATTTTAACAATACACATGTATATATATTATTTATTTATCGACAATCACAAGTGAGTTGGAAACATCATTGTAATTGTTACTTTAATGACCAAGTTGGGAGATCTTTGATGATTCGAAAGAATTCCCAAATTGGTCTTTGTGTAGACGTATGAAAAACATTCCAAAAATTAATGCACACATTTTTTTCTTATCGGCACCATCTTTCCAGCCCTGTAATTGCTTAATCCAGGTATCAATTTGTTACATTTTTGCAGTATTATTACAATAATTATTACCTGCCAATTATTTGTGAAAATTTGTAAACCATGATGTATGCAGGCCCGTACGCAGGAATTAATTATTAATTTAGGTGGGGGGGAGGGGGGGGGTGTGCATTATCGACGGCGCGAAGGGCTAAACATTGTTTTGTACATCCACGGACAGACCTTGGCAGATTAACCGTTTCACCCCTAAGTAACTGAATGGCGTTTGATATGTTAATTTTGCAACCAATCCAAGTATCACAAAATAATTTTCATACCAGTCCATTTATGAACATGTGGTGTTTTTGTTCTCAAAATTATGAAAATACTTGCAAAAAGTGCAGATCCTGATGAGACGGCTCGTCACGAGCCGGCTCATCTGGATCTACACTTTTTGCCAATAACACTATACAGGCCTGTGGTATTGAAAGGGTTAATGGGGGGGGGGGGGGTTCGTGCATGCGCACCCGTCGCACCCCCTCTGGGTACGGGCATGGTATGTTTTACTATGGATGGTGGGCGTTCTAAAAACTATTAGTCCATGTTACAACTTATGTATTGTCATACATACGGGAGCAACCTTATACAAAATGTGTGTGATAATAATAATAATGTGTATGCCTTTTGATGATGAAACTACTGATTTTCCTATATACGTATATTGTTGTTGTGTATAGCATACTTTTTTAATTTGTCTAGACCTTTTAATAAAAATGTACCACATTTATTCTAATAAATACCACCCCAGGACTATGCAATCTTTAGATGCTTTTGTGCATAGAGATTTTGATAGTTGATATTTCTTTAATGTATGAAAATAAAGTGTTTTACAGAGAGGGGTGGGGGTTATATACTGGAATTACTGTGGAACATCTCGTAACCGGACACCGTGGTGACCCTCACACCCTGGGGACCCTCACACCCTGGGGACCCTCACACCCTGGGAACCTTCCATGGTAACCGGTTTAGAGGAGTTCCACTGTAGGACCTGAAGTATGGGATAGTATTTGCATCTTAACCCTTAGACCGCTACACACAACAATTGTCGTCTGCTGTTGCTTTTGTATCTTGCCTTATTTCTCAATAAAAACATGGTTTAATGGAAATGATTCTGAAGTGCTGTGAAATCATGTTGTAAATTATTCTAAAGTGCTGTCAAAGCATGTTTTTGATGATAAAAATGGAAAATAAAAAATAAACCGCAGACGACAAAAATTTACATCGTGTTGTAAGGGTTAATGATGAATCCAGCCTTAAGGATTCATATCTCAGCTGTGAATCTAATTGGGATTCACACCTGGGGCCAAGTGATCTGGTGTGGTAAGGGTACCTGGCATTGGGTCAGGACACTGTCATTCAGTGCTGAAAGTTTTTCTTGTAATATCAGTACAGACTATTTGATGCTACTCCCATACTGGTGCATATAATCTTGCTGATGAATGGATATAAAACCATATTCAATCATTCAGGAAGTATATTTTCAAAAATAGATTTGTTCCATGTTACTTGCATCACAGCGTTATTTATAAATAGAGATACAGTCACAAATCAGGCAGCAGTGCATGTGTCGCTGTGACTGGAGAAATGGGGCTTATGGGACCAGTGTAGGTCGTGAGCAAATAGCACACTCCTGTAGCCTGATAACGATCTATATTGCTTGTTAGAAGCAGTGTTTTAATGATGAAATGGCAAGCAGTGCAGATCCTGATCAGACTGTGCGGATGCACAGGCTGATCTGGATCTCCACTGGTCGCAAAACCCATAAGCCCAATTTCTCCAGTCTCAGCCACATAAATCGACGTTATTATGCCCCCTTATCGTGGTTTATCGTGTCTATCTGAATGGTTACACAACACATTGCATGTTTCATTCGATGTAGGTTACTATTTCACCTTGGTTCGGAATTGTTGACCCGATTTGGGCGGGAAACAGGAAAATGTGCTGTCTGCATTTTGATAGGCCCGTTTAAAAAAGCGGAATGTAAAATGTGGCTGTGACTGGAGAAAGGGGGCTTATGGGTTTTGCGCTGTCTGCTGTTGTTTCATAGTTTGTTTTATTTTCATTGGAAATTATTTTAAATTGCTGTGAAACATATTTTTATGAGAAAAACATGAACATGAAAAATAAGCAGCAGACAACAAGATTTTGCTTAAGGGTTAACACTTTCAACACTACAGACCTGTTAAATGGTATTGGCAAACAGTGTAGATCCAGATGAACTGGCTCATGACGAGCCGTCTCATCAAGATCTGTACTTTTTGCAAGTAATTTTCATATTTTCGAGAACAAAAACACCCCCTTATCATAAATGGACTAGTCTGAAAATGATTTTGTGACAATTGGATTGGTTGCAAAATGAAGATATATCAAAGTCCATTTCAGCTACTCAGGAGTGAAAGGGTTAAATGATGTCTAGGAATGTTAAACATGCCAACTCACTTTCAACAAAGGTGTATAATCAGTGTAAATTGGTTTTGGATATAGGCTTAGTCATTTACAGATTTTCTGAATGGAATGCAATACAACTGTCAACGGAAAAGTAGTATGTCTTATTTAAAGTCACATTTTTGTAGGCAATTCAATTGAGTACATGCCAACATTAACTGAAATGTAAATCTACCAGATTCTAAATTTCATCTTTGTTGCCACAAAAAATGTGCAAAATTGCATTGAACACCTGTCAGTAGACAAATAAAACATACAACAGTGGCGTAGCTAGGTTCTTGCGAATTGTGGATCGAGTTTGGAAAGTGGTCTGGAAGCATCATTCCCCGGAAAATATATGAGTATAGTGATTTTAACCCTTAGTTTAAACAATATTTATTTCAAATAATATACATGTATATATATGCATCAAAATACATATAAAGTAACAGTGAATACGGATTAGAAAACAAGCTCAGAGAGCTTATGTGAATTCTTCTCCTTGAGTAAAGCATCAGTAAATGGGAATGTGGCAAGAATGCATATAATGTATACATATGTAAGTTTTGTTAGATTATTGAAGGTAAAAAAGAGTTATCCCAAGCATGCGCTCTGAACCATTGGCGTTGAATTCAATTGAACTGGTATAACGATATACGACTAGCATCTGTCCTGCTATTGGCAGTTTACAATATAATCGGTACAAACAGTTCAGTCGCAGGGGCAGTCTCCCATCATGCAGTGACCCTTACAATGCTGATTTAAATTGTGTCGTCGGCTGTTTATTTTATATTTTCCATTTTTATCATCACAAACATGATTTGACAGCACTTTAGAATCATTTCCATTGGAAATGATTCTAAAGTGCTGTCCAAACATGTTTTTCTTCAGAAAGAGGACACAATATAAAACAACAGCAGACGATAATTTGTGATAATTTCACATTATATTGTAGTTAAATACTTCTGTCAGAAAAAATGTATGTTAAAGTAAAATCACAGAACTGACCACATTTTATTTGTTTGGGGTGGGTTGTAGGGAGAGGATGCGTTTCCACCTCTTCCACCCACTACACACTGTACACACGCTTACAATTGTTGTTGGTTCCTCAATCGGCTAAAAATGATGTTGACATCTAAACAAATAATATATTGCAAATGAAATGAGAAAATTTGTTAATGTAATCAATTTATTCAGAGTAACATGTATAAATATATGGTTTCCCAAAGCAAAAGAGTGTCCCAGTATTTTGGATTAGTATAGTTGCGCTGAGTCAGCAAAATAATGATGTCTTCGGATACAATTTGTTTTGGGAAAACCCCTACAAATTGTGTGGATTTCTATATATTTACGGTTTAATATTATGATAATTGTGGCATATTTGTGTGATGTGATGATATTTTCAGATATTTTTACTTCTATTTATGGACTAATTGCTTGGTTTTCCGACAGTCGTTTTCTGCAAAAAATAGAAATGAAATATTGCAGATTATCTTCAGTGCGTTTTAAAACGAGAATCCAAAGTACATTGCCATGGTGGAATTTTTGTTAAGTGATTAATTCATACACACAAGAAGTCACGTACTACGATGCATATTTTGAATTTCAACGTTTTTGAAACTGTCACAGTTTCCGACAGTTTGTCAGTGATTGGTGATAATAATAATTGGAATTTTAGAAAACTGGCTGTGGATAGAACACAAATTTACTACTGTTTACAGAATTAACACCAGTCCAAACTGTGAGAGATACATAGCAGCAAATATGGCTGTGACTGGATAAATCGGGCTGATGTGTTTTGCGACCAGTGCAGATCCAGATCAGCCTGTGCATCCGCACAGTCTGATCAGGATCTGCACTGTTCGCCATTCCATCAATGAAACATCCGTTATGCTTCTGATAAGCATGAATATTGTTATCAGGCTTCATGAGGATGCTATTTGATCCGGAGCTACACTGGTCACAAATCTCATAAGCTCCATTTCTCCAGTCACAGCCACAAATATATTGTCTCTCAATAACATGAATATTCTGACACCAGCCAGTGCCAGATAAATTAGACATATTTAGGAATCTAATCACATTGATTAAAGTGGGTGGCAGGTGGGAGCACGCGATGGGTAATTTAACGATCGGAGTTCATCCTTACCAGAATCCTGACTGGAGACCTGGTTTGGCCCTCACATGTCTTTGGCATTTTGTATGTAACAGTTGAATCTGGTTATACCCCTTATGTGAGTATTACGATATTCGTAATCCTATTTTAGGGGAAGGGGCCTAGTGACTTGGTGTGGTATGGACCTGGCACAAGGTCAGGCTATTCTCCTTTCAGGGCTGAATATATTTGTTCTCGATGTAAATATTCCGTTCTGATTTTGGGATTTTCCCCCCAATGCAGTAGGTTAAAATGGGATCGAACCTGTTTGCCCGGCCTTACATGACCTTAGCTGTTGATAGGCCATTAAACACTAATAAACAAACAAACAAAAACACATTGATTAAATGTTGCTGGAGAAATGGGGCTTATAGAATTTGTAACCAGTGTAGCTCCTGCTAAAATAGCACACTCCTGTAGCCTGATAACGATCTATATTGCTCGTTAGAAGCATGACAGGTGTTTTATTGATGGGATGTTGAATGTGGATTTTCCCAGTATGGTAACCTATTTCTGGTATATATGAAAAAAATGTAATTTAATAGTAATATTATGTTTTTGTCTATTTTCAGAAAATTATAAACACCATCGGAGGAAACGAGAAGCAGAAAGTGATATAGAAGACTTACAATTAGAATCTAGTGATATAAATAGTGATAATAGCGACTTGACGTTGTATTCGCCTCATACAATACATAAACGCTCAGTGTCGCATAAAAATTACGTGGAAGTCATGGTTGCCGCGGACTACCACATGTACAAATATCATGGCAAGAACCTGGAGCACTATATATTAACTCTTATGTCTATTGTAAGTATTACTTTTCTCTTTTCTGTGTCTTGTATGTGGCTGTGATAGGAGAAATGGGGCTGACTTCGGCATTTGCCGTCAGCACAGCTTCCGTTCTGATCTTGCTGGTGAATTGTCGTGAAACCCCAATCAATCAATTCTGCATTTATAGTCAGTCTAGCTTCTGATCTGACCTTGTTGTTGAGTGGACGTAAAACTCCAGTCAATCAATCTGGTCAGCTGGCTCTCTCTTGCAACATGATAAGGATCTATGCTGATTGATAAACATGATGGGTGTGTTGCACTGTTATGTCTGAATGGGGAACAATGCAGACTCTGATCAGACTGCACAATTCTCTTGTTACTTTTACATATGACCTTATTGTTGAATGTAGTATTTAGGGCCCAATCAATCAATCGACCGACGGACGGACGGATGGACGGACGGACGGACGGACGGACGGGAGACCGTCCGTCCATCCGTCCGACAGATACCTCACTGAAAACTAGATTTCACAGGGATTGTTTCCTTTCAGCATGACCCTGATCATGTTTTCATCCATTTATTGTCGTTGTGATCAGGGAAAGGCAAACCGATATTGTCTTCAAGGCAGGTGACATTCCATAGAACAAATATGGTATATCGACTGAGTAAAACACTACGTTTGACCGTATCATTCTGACTGATATAGTCTTCGGGGCAGGTGACATTCCCTAGGACAAATATGGTATATCGACTGAGTAAAACACTACGTTTGACCGTATCATTCTGACTGATATAGTCTTCGGGGCAGTTGACATTCCCTATGACAAATATGGTATACCGACTGAGTAAAACACTAATGTTTGACCTGTATCATTCTCACTGACCTTTCTCATGACCCGAGACACTTACAATTGGGACATTGTGACTTGGGGTATGTGGTAGCATTAAGTAGGTCCGAAACTAGTATTTATGTGTGCAACAATGTGGAAAAAAAATGGCCTTGAAATTTTTATCGACCAGTGTAGACCCAGACCAGACTGCGCATCCGCGCAGTCTGGTCAGGGTCTTCACTGATCGACATTCAGTGAGAAAGCTATCTGTGATGAAGTTGTCGAGCCAAGCAGGCTAATATAGCGGTGGTTTAGTGCACAAACTAACCTGGAGCTACACTGGTCAGAAATGAAATAAGCCCGGTATTGTCAGCTCATCATCCATTTATGTCCAAGAACAGGTAAATTTATGCAGATCAAGTGACTCTCCATATGTGGCCATGACTGGGGCTTATGGGATTTGTGGCCAGTCTAGTTCCTGATCAAATTGCACACTCCTGTAGCTTGATAACGATCTATATTGCTTGTTAGAAGCATGACAGGTGTTTCATTGATGGAATGGCAAACAGTGCAGATCCTGATCATACTGTAGGGATCTGAGCTGAGCTGAGCTGAGCTGGATCTGTACTGGTCGCAAAATCCATAAGCCCCATTTCTCCAGTCACAGCCATATATTATGGTCATGTATCCATGCAACATTAGTCAAATGTCCAAGTGAGCAAGCAGAGTTAAAAAACTTTATTGCAAACTTTTCAAAGTCAATTTTGTCTTTGACCATTGTTAATATTGACATTGGTACTCATAACATAATTTTATCATGCTCAGGGGACGAAGAAATAACAGTTGCAACTTCAAGTTTTTTTCGTTTACACTATAGATATGTTTTTTGATTTTGACAATCATGCTAGATTGGATTGAGAAACATCCGAGTGCATTTAAGTTATTTCCACATATATCAATGTCCAACATATTTGTGCCTATCAAACGTATAGGAAGGAAATTCTGATACAAAGATGTTTCATGTTGCAAATGAAACTTGATTTAGAGATACCATTCTATTGTAAATATTTACTCTGATAATATACAAGACGGCGCATGTGAATTTACACTTGTCATCTCCAACCAGCGTAGACACCATGTTGCTAATGCAATGAAATGTGTGGTCCACCACCGCCCGGTCGTATCACCACCCTGAATGCTAAAGAGTAATTGGGATTTAAAATTACTTTTTTTGGTATGTCTACTTGGGCCTTTTCATGCATTTCATGAAAAATTATTTTTCTTATTTCTCACACAAAAATTATGTTATTACCACTCATTTGAATTGTTTCGTCAAGACAAGTCGAGTCAAATAAGTGGCAACAACATGTATTTTTGTGAGAAACAAAGAAACTGGAGAGAAAAAAATGTTGATAAATTTGACACCTGTGAATCAGCATTCCACATAAATTTTGCCAACGGATTACCAAATTCTTCTAAAAATGTAGACACTTTACTGGGCTGCACATGCTCAGCTAGCGGATTTGGAGCTAGACTGACCACAAAGGTCATAAGCCCTATTTCTTCGACCACAGTCACAAATATGTGAACCAGTATGGCAAATAGTGTCTAGACTCAAGAGAAGAATGAATATAACTAACTGCCTGGTTGTAATATGCGATACATTCCATATGAGAATGTGTATGTTAACTCTGCCTGCTAGCAGCGAAAATATCCGCCAAACGAATTAGGAGTATATGTTTTATTTCTCTCTGTAAATATGTCTTGAAATTTCATTAGAATTGTGTCCTCCAGACACAATTCTAATGAAATTCCAAGACATATTCGTGACATTTATAAGGAGAAATAAAAGAAAATATAATGAATTGTCATCTGCTATTTTTTAACTATTTATAGTCGACAAATAAGCTTACAATAAGTATGATCAGGGTCTGCAGTATTCTTATCCATACACAGAAAAACATGCAGCAACAGGTGGATTTGTAGTCTAAGCTTCTTGAAAATATAATTGCAACTGGTAACTTTTCAAAATTATCTAAACACTTGAAATCAAATGAGAGGCTAGCATGTTCTAATGTAAACTATTATCAAAGGAAAAGATCCAACGTAACCTTTATGATGACAAATGCAAGTCTTATTGACGTAATCGGATGTACAAACAGTGACCTTGTCTCAATGTTGCGGCTCTGTGATTGCAAGACATAATCAAAGGCACGAACAGTGACCTTGCCTCTTGGACTGTCTGCCACAACTATATAAAATAATTAAATATATAGATTCAAAGAGTTATGATGACACATACCTTATGCACAGAATCAATAAATGTAAATCCATCAATTGAAATTTACAGACTATTCTAAATCTGCACTTACGAACATTTTAGTCTTACAAAGTTTAGTGAAAAGGCCCCCAGAAGGACAAGCTGTGACCTTGGATCATGGAACATCAGATCTACGGTTACAATTGTAATTTCTATTGATGTAATCAGCAGAACGAACATTGACCATCACTCATTGAATGTTGGACCTCTACGATCATACATGAAAGTTCTATTAACATTATCGGAGGTATGAACAGTGACCTTCACTCATGGAAGTCATATTACTATAATTGGAGGAACAAGCAATGACCTTCACTCATAGAATGTTGCACCTCAATGATTACTAGTGAAACTCCTATTGTCGCTTTTGGAAGAAAGAACAGTGACCTTGGGTCATGTAATGTCAGACCTATGGCTATAAATGGAAGTCCTATTGATGGAATCAGAGGAACAAACAGTGACCTTGGGTCATGTTATATCAGACCTATGGCTATAAATAGAAGTCCTATTGATTGAATCGGAGGAACAAACAGTGACCTTGGGTCATAGACTGTCGGACCTGTGGTTAAAATTGCAAGTTCTATTGATGTAATCCGTGAGAGCAAACAGTGACCTTGGGTCATAGACCGGCAGACAAGTGGTTACAATTGCAAGTTCTATTGACGTAATCAGAGGAAGGAAAATGACCTTTGCTCATGTAATATCAGACCTCTATATTTACAAATTAAAGTTCTATTGACGTAATCGGAGGAGCGAACACTGACCTGTGTTCTTAGAATGTCTATGGCTGTCTGAGTAGCTAGTCCCACACAGGCTGGGATGATAAGCCGATGATACTGTGGCAGCACGCCCAATTTCATGGCAGGCTAACAACAAATAGACACCACTGGCCTACAGACCTACATCAACTGATGTCGGCAATTAGCGATTAACTATTTCACCATTATTTGATGACGCCTCAAATTCCCACTGACCCAGAAAGCATGATTCTCAATAAAATCCAAAGCCGATTTCGGAGCTTTTAAATTGGGATGGAACACTTTACAAATGGGTATTTAACAAGTTGCGTCACGCGAAGTTACCTGTTGCCTCTGAGGAAATGCGATGAGAATATGATATATCCGCATATGTGTGAAGGATCTCTTGATACAATAGGTCTTAACCCTTTCACCCCTAAGTAACTGGAATGGATTTTCATATGTTAATTTTGCAGCCAATCCAGTAATCACAAACTGATTTTCAGACTAGTCCATTTATGATAAGGGGGTATTTTCATTTTCAAAAATATGAAAATTACTTTCAAAAAGTGCAGATCCTGATGAGACGGCTCGTTACGATCTGGATCTGCACTGTTTGCATAAACCACTATAGCGGGCTTTCGGGTTCAAAGGGTTAATGACTTTGTGACCAGTGCAGACCCAGATCAGATTGCACAGTCGCACAATCTGATCAGGGTCTACACTGTTCGCTGTTCATTCATTGAAACAACGGTGCTCCTAATGAGAAATTTAGATTTTAATCTGGCTGCAGGAGAGTGAACTTAGGAAAGATACGATTAAAAATCTCAATCAGATCCATGTTTCTGACAGAACCATACGTGGAAATGGGTTTCAACAGGAGATCCATAGATTTATACGGTAGTTATACCGTGGGAGGATGTTGTACACAAAAGGAGTCTTGGGTTACCTGTGGAAAGCGTAGAAACATCGTGGAACTTGCATGTCCACTCAATAGTAACTGATACTACACGAGACGTGATATGAGCAAATATACCTTGCTACCAATAATGAAATAATTGAATATGTGAAATTATTACGTTTTCCTTGTAATTTAATTATTTCTGTAGATTCATGAACTAATAATTCCAGAACAAAAATATTTACACAATTCCCTAACATTTGATTGGCCCGTAGCAAGTCTCTGTCCAAAATTTATATCCCAGTAAACTCCCACGCCGAACTACTTTCCGTAACCGGCCTTTTTCTTGAATTTATCGGGGATATAAACTTGGAAAAGTCGCGAGAATACTGGACGAGGCCTTCCGGCCTTCGTCCAGTATTCCCGCGACTT
This sequence comes from Conchocele bisecta, assembly GCA_029237695.1. Taxonomy (NCBI): domain Eukaryota; kingdom Metazoa; phylum Mollusca; class Bivalvia; order Lucinida; family Thyasiridae; genus Conchocele; species Conchocele bisecta. The sequence continues at coordinate 102,260,353 of CM055266.1, read as the reverse complement.
TTCCAAGTTTATACCCCGATAAATTCCACTAAAAGGCCATTCATTCCTATATCAAACAAATTATAATATAATATGCTTACTACAAGGTAATTCAATATCTATATAGATACAGTGGTTAACCCTTAGACAGCTACTCACTACAATTATTGTCTGCTGTTGTTTTTATATCTTGCCTTATTTCTCAATAAAAACATGGTTTGACAGCACTTTCCAATGGAAATGATTCTGAAGTGCTGTCAAAGCATGTTGTAAATTATTGTAAAGTGCTGTGTTTGATGATAAAAATGGAAAATAGAAAATAAACAGCAGACGACATAAAAAATAAGATGGCGGTCTAAGGGTTAAAACAGTTAAAATTTAGTATTGCTGCAAACAATATCTAAAATGTTTTTTGTTCGAGCGGATTGCATCATTGATGGTTAGATATATTCAGGCATGTGCACAGTTATCCATCGATTTAGGTCCGAAGTATCATTTTACTGTGTGCAGTTGAATTACCTATCTAAGTGAATGTAATAGTAATACTCTTTGTCATGAAATTAGGCAATTTTTGTAATTCACAAGGTCACTAAATCGCTGTTCAGATCAAAGCAAGGTATGGTGGTCTCTGTATTTATAGGCGTTGATATATGTACAAAAAATGTTATCTTCTATTAAATTACAGGTGTAGAGTATTTTATAGTTGTAACTTTAAAATGAATGGTTGTATCACAGGCGATTGAAGTCCCCTCTCCATATCCAGAGCTCCGCCCCTCACCCCCTATAGTATACTATTACAAATTTAGTCTATATACGTAGTATAGTCGGACCAGATGGGTTTATCTAAAGGGGGTATGTGGGTGGGGAGTTCAATCGCCTGTGGTTGTATCAATTGAACATAGGCGGCGGAAGCCGAACATTATTGGGGGGGCCCAATGTTAAGGGCCCAAAGGGCCCGATAGCGCTAGGGGTTCCGGGGGCATGCCCCCCCCCCCGTAAATTTTTGAAATCCAAGTGGTGTGAAACGCCATTTCCTGCATTCTCAGCAAAGTTCTCAGCAAAGTTCCCAGTACTCATGATTACACAAATATATTAGAATAAAAAATCCAAAATTTACAGAATTATTGGGGGGGCTAGGCCCCCTCCCCAACACAATTATTGGGGGGGTCTAGGCCCCCCCCCCCCCCCCCCCCCCCCCCCCCCCCCCCCCCCCCCCCCCCCCCCCCCCCCCCCCCCCCCCCCCCCCCCCCCCCCCCCCCCCCACCCCCCCCCCCCCCGCCCCACTTCCTTCCGCCGCCCCTGTTGAAGTGGAACCGCCCCAAACCAGGCACCCTGTCACTAGTGCGGATACAGTTATTTTACAATTCAGGTTACGGGTTCATTTATATCTTAACCTTTTCAACACTGCAGACCTCTGTTTGCAATCAGTGTAGATCCAGAGCCGTCTCATCAGGATCTGCACTTTTAGCAATTTTCATATTTTTTTTTTAAATCCCCTTTTTATAAATGGACTTGTCTGAAAATAATTTTGTGATGATTGGATTGGTAAAAAAATTGACAAATCACAGTCCATTCCAGTTACTTAGGGGTGAAATTAGGGTCCAATATTATTGGAATTCACACCTGGAGCAAAATGATTTGATGTAGAAAAGGAACCTGACACTGGATCAGGATTTTGTCATTAAGGATTTTGTCATTAAGTGCTGAAAGTTTTTATTGTAATCACAATGCGGAATGTACAGGTGTAGTCCCATCTGTATATGACTTTGCTGCGAATGGACATAGACTTGAAGCAATTTTCAATATAGACTTGGAAAAGTCGCGGCCTTCGTCCAGTATTCCCGCGACTTTTCCAAGTTTATACCCTGATAAATTCCACAAAAAGGCCATTCATTCCTTATAATTCCAGCATTTGAAATAAATTCATCAAGAAAATGTGTTTATTTTCCGTTTTCTTAAGAATTATTTTAACTGCGCCTCAAGGTTATGGAAAGTAGTTCGACGTGGGAGTTTACTGGGATATAAATTTTGGACAGAGACTTGCAACGGACCAATTAAATGTTAGGGAATTGTGTAAATATTTTTGTGCTGGAATTATACTGCCATGGTGAGCGATGGGATACTCAATTATTTCAACGGACTCAGTGTTAGTAGGTGTATGATGAAACAGAAGTGTTAATGGCAATGTTACTGATGTGGATTTCACTGCCATATTTGGCTGTTCAAGCTTATCTTTGTTGATAGGTACTTGTGACAGGGGAAAAATATTGTTCATCTGTCGAGTGATGACCTGTCAGAAAATTGTCATCATTCAAAGGTTATTTGGTTTACTGGTGCTGCCACAGAGTTTGTCTGCTGTTAAGGACCCGTTCTATACATGATCATCCTTTGATTCAAAGATAATTGCTTTGCAAATGTGATGAAATATATGTATAACATATATGTGAACACTGCCTTGGTACTGTATCCTATTTGGCACATGGAGTGGCGAACTCGGCCATCTTAAATTGTGTGTTCCAGCCATCGACAAAAACCTGGTTTTGACAGCACATGAGAATCGTCTCCAGTGGAGACGATTCTCATGTGCTGTCAAAACCAGGTTCAGCCAGTTTCAGGATCAGGATCTGTACTGTTCGCTATTCCACCAATGAAAAACCTGTCATGCTTCTATCAAGTGTTATATATCATGATCAGGCTACAGGAGTATGCTATTTGATCAGGAGCTACGCTGGTCGCAAATCCCATAAGCCCGATTTCTCAAGTCACAGCCACATATGACCTATGCGTTGTGTGAAACATTGAGCCCCTCACCAAGTCCCCATTCCATCCCCAACCATGCCCTCACACATTGAAGGATGTGATAGTCCGTGTATGTTAGCACCTGGGGCGAGTGACCATGGTGTAGTGCCTGGAACCAGGACACTGTATTTCAGTGCTGAAAGTCACACCGTATGACACATTGGCCCGCTCTATTCTGACCCCTATATGCATACATCACATATATACCCTCATGACAAATGGATTATGAAGTAACAGTTGTGTTTTCATTCAAAAAGATTGCACCACATATCTAGCTTCCTGTCATTAATTTATCCTGACCCGAAGATGTCACATGTACTTTAACGATATCACAAATATATTCAAATCTGTACCCAAACCAAAATCTAATCATTTGTGCATTACTCATGCAACATGTGGTCCCTGGGACCTCAAACTCTTTTCCTTGCCTTGAAGAAAATACACCAACGCAAGTACAACATATTGTCACATCAACTTTGTGTTTGGTAAAAATATTTTGACACTTTTCTCATGGTTCGACCACTTTATAACATCAAGTGTGACAATAAACTGAATTTAAACAATGGCTATGAGAAATCTGAAGGGTTTATTTGTTTGCTGTCTCCGTGTTTGTGTTACATGACAGAGTCACTAATAATGGTGACATCCCTGACATGACAGTCATGTTATACATGGCTGACCTGTTCAGGTCAATGCAATACAATCCCCCGTTTAGTTTGAATACAAATAGGGGATGGACTGATTGTTATCATTATTGAAGGGTGAGTATAGGAATGAATGGCTTTTTTGTGGAATTTATCGGGGTATAAACTTGGAAAAGTCGCGGGAATACTGGACGAAGGCCGGAAGGGCTCGTCCAGTATTCCCGCGACTTTTCCAAGTTTATTATAGGAATTAATGGCCTTTTTGTGGAATTTATCGGGGTGTAAACTTGGAAAAGTCGCGGGAATACTGGACGAGGCCTTCCGGCCTTCGTCCAGTATTCCCGCGACTTTTCCAAGTTTATATCCCCGATAAATTCAACAAAAAGGCCATTCATTCCTTATAATTCCAGCATTGGAAATAAATTCATCAAGACAATGTGTTTATATTCCGTTTTCTTAAGAATTATTTTGACTGCGCCTCATGGTTACGGAAAGTAGTTTGGCGTGGGAGTTTACTGGGATATAAATTTTGGACAGAGACTTGATACGGGCCAATCAAATGTTAGGGAATTGTGTAAATATTTTTGTGCTGGAATTATTGAAGGGTGAGATCATTTTAAACTGAATATACCTTTTTTTCTGATTACAAAATTGAAATGGTTTGATTGTCTCTGCATAGAAATATATGTTGTGACCACTCAAATGAGTGAATGAGTGGTCACAACAACATATGCTTTCATGCCGATAGAAGAAAAGTAGAAAAAAAAAGAGTCTGGTCAATGGAATACAGTCCCTGTGTAGCTTGAATACAATGTGGGTATGGAATGTTTCCAATCAAATGAGTGGTCACAACATATACTTTCATGCCGAAATAAGAAAAATAGAAAAAAATAGTCGGGTCAATGGAATACAGTCCCTGTGTAGCTTGAATACAATATGGGGATGGAATGTTTCCAATCAAATGAGTGGTCACAACATATACTTTCATGCCGAAAGAAGAAAAATAGAAAAAAGGAATGAGGTCAATGGGATACAGTCCCTGTGTAGTTTGAATACAATATGGGGATGGAATGTTCCCAATCATTGAAGTCAATGGGTTGGTCCATTTTATGTTGAGGATACCATTTTATGATTGAAAAACATAAATATCCTGCTTGATTTTGCATGGAAGAAGTAGATGTTGTGACCACTCATTTCAAATGAGGTGATGGGGGGTGCTGTAGCTGAAAGTGGGAGGTCTTACTATTTGACCATGTCTAAACTTTGGTGGTCCCAGTTAAGTAAGACCTTGTATCTATTAAGCAATGATAAACTGTGTACAAATATATTCCGCGTATATTCAACCTATATTTGGCTCAGTTCCCAGCATAATTCAGACATAAATTCTCCCTCGTTTCACACTTGGAGTACCAAAGGATTGCATTTATGAATGAGATTACATCCGCGTACAGTACACTGATTTATGCCATATACAGTCAAGTCAGCAAACGAGAGCATGTTTCAGCTCTTGATAGATATATAGACGGTTCATTATTTACAATGTTTGCTGTCGTTGAACAATTAACCCTTCCAACCCTAAGTAACTGAAATGGATTTCGATACATTAATTTTCCGACCAATCCAACTGTCACAAAATTATTTTCCTTCTAGTCCATTTATGAAAAGGGGGTGGAAATAATGCATTTCGAGAAAAATAAATGATTACGCCCTCAAAGTATACTTTGCTAGAAAAGTATACTTTGCAATTTTGATGAAATCGGCTACAGATGACAAAATTGTATTCAGCGCCTTTGGGGTTAATAAAGATTAATCATAGTCGCAAGGTCGCAAACCACATATAAATAAATAAATTATGGATAAAAAAATAGCAATTAACTATTTACATGGCAATTAACACAGTATATCGAAACGCTATTTGCACAATTTTCAAGTTATTGTTAATACGTACAATTGGACAAGCAATTTGTAACATACAAAATAATGACATATTCTTTACAAAAGTGGCGCCATAACAGGAATTCTACTGGAATACAAACACAAATCTAGACACTTTCAAGCATTTGTTAACTCTTTGCATGCTGGGAATCTTGTGGGATATAAATAGTTTAAAAATAGCAGATGACTATCCATTATACTTTCATTTATTTCTCCCTGTGAATATCATGAATATAATATTTATTTTAATGAAATTCCCAGACACATTTAGAGAGAATTAAGAAAGGCTCGTACATTATTTGATGTTATTTGCACTGCTAGCATGCACAGAATTAAAACTGGGCTAATATGTCTGAAACAATTTTCATGCATACAAATTTAGGTTATATTATTTTGATGGTCTAGTAACATAAGGTCGTAACTGCTATGCTTTAGCATAGCAGTTACGACCTTATGTTACTAGACCATCGATTTGTTCATATGTTTAATTTATTTTTCGACAAACCACGGTTAGATGCTATGCTGCTGCTCTGTCGATGCATTTTTGGAATCCATGGCGTTGGCAATTTTTTTCATTTTGGTAGTGTTAACCCTGTCACAGTTAAATAACTGGAATGGATTTTGATACGTTACTTTTCCGACCAAGCCAATCGTCACAAAATTATTTTCAGACTGGTCCATTTATGAAAATGGGGGTGTTTTTTATCTAAAAAATATGAAATAATTACTCGCAAAAAATGCAGATCCTGATGAGACGGCTCTGGATCTACACTGTTTGCCAACAACTCTATATAGGGATTAGTGTTGAAAGGGTTAAATGTCTATTGCACTGTCTGTCATGACAGAACCATGGCCATTTCTGAATACAAAGAAATTAGACATAACTAATTTTATATTGAATCAAACAGGTGTGCTTTAATAATTATTGACTTGGAATAAATACGCAATTAAACATTTTGATTGAAATGTAATAACTTAAGATTTTGATCTGTGGTGTTGTATGGATAACGGTTTAATTACGGTTTCCGTACATACCTCTATGTTTTACGTCACGCTAGGTTTATCGCTACAAAAGATAGACCTGTGTAAAATTACTTTCATACCGAGATATTAATCTTTTGATTCCTATTTCGTCGGTCTTAATTGACGCAAAGTGATTATCAATACTGGTATTTTAAATAGATTTTTTATTCAGATACTGTTGACATTCAAAAGCGTTTTATCTTGACATAAGAAAAACTAACTTTATGACCAATATACACACTCGGAAGTCATTTATAAAACCTGCATTTCATTCACTAATATTGCATCGTTCATTTTGAGATGTACAGAAAATGTGTATATAATATTGTTAACAATTTTTGTCTTCAAGTAAAATGAAGACCATGATCAGGGTGTTCTCTATTAATCTCTCATTTACATGGTGAGTTTTCTCATAAACCGTCTAAGCACTCTGACCCAGACCAGAGAATAGGGTTAGGAAAATGGGCTGCTGCTTGAAAAAATTATCTTATGGCCATTGCAAGCAGTGTAGCCCCAGATCAGCCTGTGCCTTCGCACAGGCTGACCTGGGTCTACACTGCTTGCCATCTGGTTAATAAAGGTATCGGGATGGCTTGACGGTGCCAGTTAGTAGATCTGTCGACTTGTGATTAAATTCGATAGCGATTATAATACTGGAAAGGGATCAGAAACAACATATGAGACACACCATGGGATCTTGTACCTTCGGACATCTGCAGAATTTCATTAAATACATTTACAAAATTTACAAATATTGTTCATAAATTAAGTCAAAACTTGACAAAATGTTCAGAGTAATTATGCTGCATGTAGTCTGAAAATTTTGTCAAGTTTTGTCAATATTTTATATTTTGCAAAGGTATTTATTGAAATTACACAGATGTCCGAAGGTACAAAATCCCATGGCGCGTCTCGTATGTCAAAGGGAAATTTTGTCAATTAACGACATAAGTATTGACTATCACTTGGGAAATGGGACTCGCAACATTTGTGACCAGTCTAGCTCCTGATCTGCTGGAGGGTGTCCATTTTATAGAGGTTATATTAGGAAGGATTCACTGACTGAATAGTAGATGGAGTAATCTCAGTAAGTCAATTGCACAATCTTATCTTGGTCTACATTGTTCATATATATGCAAGTTGAATGAAGTTATATCTATTGTGATAAACATTATGTAAACACTGTCTCTTTTTTGTTTGAGATCAAAGCTGTATTCGATTGTCTTCCTGTGTATGTTAAATATCTATGAAAAATTACATAAAACTATCTGTTTGATCATATACTATAAAGGTTAGGTTGTATCGACCAACTTTTTAGGTGAACCGGTGCTTTTTCTATTGGGTCTTTTAAATACCAGCATTTTCATGGTTGGTTTATATCTCTATAAACGTATAATATGTGATGCCCTAAGAAAAGGATGTGTAAAATGCCTTTGCGAACAGTGTAGTCACAGATCAGGTCATACAGGTCCCTGGCACCATATCAGGATCTTTTGATAGCTTTAGTGAGCACCAACACAGCACACTGGTTCTACCCAATCATCCATAATTGCATGACCTCATTATTAAGCTGATGTTAAAACTCTTTCAGTGAATCAATCAATCAATCAAGAATGATTGAATGCATAAATAGATGGAAAGTTTGAACGGATGGATAAATAAATGAAGCAATCAATCAATCAATAAATGATTCAATCAATGAATGCATGAATAGATGGACTGTTTGACTGGATGGATAAATGAATGAATATTCAGCCAATCAATCAATCAATTAATCAACCAATCAATCAATCAATCAATGAATATAATGGACCAATGACATACTCACACAAACTGCCTCATTAGATATTAACCCTTAGACCGCTATTCACAACAATTGTCGTCTGCTGTTGCTTTTATATCTTGCCTTATTTCTCAATAAAAACATGGTTTGACAGCACTTCAGAATCATTTCCAATGGAAATGATTCTGAAGTGCTGTCAAAGCATGTTGTAAATTATTCTAAAGTGCTGTCAAAGCATGTTTTTGATGATAAAAATGGAAAATAGAAAATAAACAGCAGACAACAACACAAATAAGATAGCGGTCTAAGTGTTAAAATTTAGATATTAAACTTGTCATAAACTCACAATGTCAACTTTTCTCATGACGTAGCACATATTATATATGCAAAATAACGCAGACTCAAAGGACTTTTAATATGCCGATTTTAGTTTGTATCTATCAATTGAACTTTGTATGTCCGGCCATAAGATAATATGCCTTGTTGTGTTGGTTGTTGGTGATATTTCCTTTCCCTGACTTTGATAAAAAAAAAATCATAAACCTAACCTTGAGAATGTGGGAAAACAAACATTGTTGTCTTATATTTCATCTTCATTCTCAATAAAAATATGGTTTGACAGCGTGGTGATCCATTAATTCTCTACCTTTGGTGATGTTCGAGATTGATATGTGACCGAAACTGAAGAAATGGGGCTTATGGGATTTGTCACCAGTCTAGCTCCTGATTAAAGAGCACATGCCTGTAGTCTGATAACGATTTATATTGCTTGTTAAAAGCATGACGGGTGTTTCATTGATGGAACGGTGAACCGTGCAGATCCTCATCGGGCTGTGTGGATGCACTGGCCGATCTGGATGTACATTGGTCGCCGCAAAGCGGCGACCAATTTATTACATAAGCATAGTATTATATATTGAAGCTGTACTGATCACCTAACATGTTTTCTGTAGTATCACAGCTCATTCGCATATTTATTACACTAGTGTGTTATGATTTTTAATACACTGTGTTTATGTTATGCACTGCATAATTCTATTGTATGCAATACGGATCTATCTTTGTACGCACAGTCTGATCTCCATTTTTATCATCAAAAACATGCTTTGACAGCACTTTAGAATAATTTACAACATGCTTTGACAGCACTTCAGAATCATTTCCATTGGAAATGATTCTGAAGTGCTATCAAAACACGTTTTTATTGAGAAATAAGGCAAGATATAAAAGCAACAGCAGACGACAATTGTTGTGAGTAGCGGTGTAAAGGTTAAAATTGTCATCTATTGTATGCAATACGGATCTATCTTTGTACGCACAGTCTGATCTGTGTCTACATTGGTTACTAAGGCACACAACAATTAACCCTTAGACTGCTACACACAACAATTGTCGTCTGCTGTTGCTTTTATATCTTGCCTTATTTCTCCATAAAAACATGGTTTAACAGCACTTTAGAATCATTTCCAATGGAAATGATTCTAAAGTGCTGTCAAAGCATGTTGTAAGTTATTCTAAAATGCTTTCAAAGCATGTTTTTGATGATCAAAATGGAAAATAAAAAATAAACAGCAGATGACAAAAAAATTAAGATGTAAGGGTTAAGCAGTTATTTATGTGACTATATCATACGCTGCGTATAAATAAATCAGATTCAAGTTAAAGTATATATAAAATTTACACCTTCTTGCTGAAGATAAACGTTATTTATTAGGTGAAATTATTTCAGACTTGAAGTCTATAAATACAGTGTCATCTGCTATGTTTTCTTCGTCATCATAACTGTCTTATTTCTACAATAAAATTTAACATGTTTCTGGCAACACACTAGAGGCATTTCCAATGAAATTTAACTTGCTAAAAAATTTGAAAATAAAACATAGACGATGAAGTTGAAATTCAGCATTTTAGAAGGGGATTGACCTGCTATTGCAGTATAATCGAGTGTATTTGTGTCGCAGTCGGATATTATGTATTTAGTGACAGTATATTATGAATTATTTAATAGTTGGTATAAAGCATGATTATGTCAGAGTTATGGCGGTACCACTTATTTATTATTGACATAGTAACCTTTTAAGTTCAAACTACTCGTGGTAGGCGATAAAGGAAAAAAAAGAAGGATTTGTGGCATACGAACCTGTTGAACCCGAAAGCCCGCTATAGCAGTGTTTGCAAACAGTGCAGATCCAGATGAGCCGGCTCGTGACGAGCCGTCTCATCAGGATCTGCACTTTTTGCAAGTAATTTTCATATTTTTGAGAACAAAAACACCCCTTTTCATAAATGGATTAGTCTGAAAATCATTTCTGTGACGATTGGATTTGTTGCAAATTTAACATATCAAAATACATTCCAGTTACTTAGGAAAAAATTATATGGAGATTTTCCACTAAAAATTTGTCCTCAGTATACAAATTACCATGGGTGAATTTACTGTCTGTGGAGGAATTTTCGTAAATGTAAATGCTTTGATTTAACAACGGCACTGGCTCAATGACCTTGCATGTCGGGACCGACTATTTAACACCCCATCCGATAGGACTAGGCTAGCACGAAGTTGTCTTGCCCAAGGACACGCTGAATCGACCATTCGGAGCAGGTCGAGGTGGGAATCGAACCTGAGGTCTCCTGATCAGTCCAACGCTCTACCTACTGAGCTAATCCGGCCGCCTGACATTTTCGATGATACAGTACAAATATATACATATGTACGTGTACAAATCAATGGCGTTCAGTTTTAATCCCAACAACAGACTATATATACACATTTCTTGGAGAAGAAACTATTTGTAAATCTAGCAAACGGCAATGTAAATATAGTATAGTTCGAAGCGTAATAAATCTGTTATCAGGTAACTAGAAGTTGGAGATATGACAATATAATCCCGCTGTCCCAATATTGGCGGTCTCAATCAAGGCAACTTAACGGCCAAGTGTGAATGGCACATTCAGATATGTGGCTGTGACTGGAGCAATGGGGCTTATGAGATTTGCGACCACTGTAGCTCCTGATCAAATAGTACACTCCTGTGGCCTGATAACAATCTATATTGTTTGTTAGAAGACTGACGCGTGTTTCATTGATGGAATGGTGACCAGTGTAGATCCTGATCAAACTGTGCAGATGCACCAGCTGATGGGGATCTACACTGGTCGCAAAATCCGTAAGCCCCATTTCTCCAGTCACAGCCTCATATCATGATAAATAGGTCACGATCTAACAAAACAAGGCTTCCTGCCTTTGTGACCATTTGCGAGCCTAATGACACTGCCAGTGGGCAGAATTTCAAGAGCTAGACATATTAACCCTTACACCGCTATCTTATTTTTTTTTGTCGTCTGCTGTTTATTTTCTATTTTCCATTTTGATCATCAAAAACATGGTTTGACAGCACTTTAGAATAATTTACAACATGGTTTGACAGCACTTCAGAATCATTTCCATTGGAAATGATTCTGAAGTGCTGTCAAAACATGTTTTTATTGAGAAATAAGGCAAGATATAAAAGCAACAGCAGACGACAATTGTTGTGAGTAGCGGTCTAAGGGTTAACAAAGCTGTATTACCAGCAACATGTTTGACAGGTAACCTATTCCTTTCAGAATACATCTTTACGGGTATGAAATTTATTAAATATTTTATTTTTATTTCTCAATGATGGTTCAAATGGTGGTCGCGACATATACTTCTGAGCACATAGAAGGAAAATATGTAGGATGTTCTGCAAACGTAATGGCGTATCCGCTGCATGAATAGGGTTAAATGTGCAGAATGGTTAACAGACCTCTTCAGCAGTGTTTGCAAACAGTGTAGATTCAGATGATCCGGCTCGTAACGAGCCCGCTCAAGAGTTTTTGCAAGAATTTTCATATTTTTTAGAGAGAAAAAACACCCCATTCTTATAAATGGACTACTTTGAAAATCATTTTGTGACAATTGCATTGGTCTTTAAATGAACATATCACCGTCCATTCCAGTTAGTTAGGTTTGAATGGGTTAATAATATCTAGACTTACTAACAATGTCACAGTAATGTGTTTGTGTGCCAATGGCCATGTCAGGCCGGCCTATGGCAGCTGGATACTTGGCAAACAATCCTCTGTCTGGTCACTATCGGCGATCACAGATTACCCAAGTCCTAAACCAGATTGTTGGTCAGGTGACGATGCTATTTTCGGTCATATCCAACGTTGACCACTTATCATGGATATTTTGGCCAAGACTTCATGTTGAGAACGACATTCAAATTCGTGACATTCTGTCAATTTTCCTATACAGTGATGAGTAATAGTGCTATCTCATATGTGGCTGTGACTCGAGAAATGGGGCATATGGGTTTAGTGACCAGTGTAGAACCAGATCAAATAGCACATTCCTGTAGTCTCATAACAATCTTATGTTTCTTCTTAGAAGCATGACAGTTGTATCATTGATGGAAGGGTGATCAGTGCAGTCCTGATCAGACTGTACGAATGCACAGGCTGATCTGGATCTACACTGGTCGCAAAACACATAAGCTCCATTTCTCCAGGCACAGCTGCATATCCTGGGTTTTTCTAATTAAAGCACCCTGAGCGGTATCCAGGGTGGAATTAACTGCAGGGCTGTTGCTATTCCAAGAATAGATTGCAGGGCAGTAATCCACTGATGCAGTAAATGTGGCGAAGATAATTACAATGCTGAATTCAATTTTGTTGTATGCTGTTTATTTTTTGTTTTCCATCTTTTTATCTTAATGAAAACATGTTTTAACAACACATGATAATTGTCTCCAATTGAGACGATTCTTATGTGCTGTCAAAACATGTTTTAGTTACGAAATAAGTTAAACAGTAAAAAACATAGCAGACAACAATATTCATTTTCTGCCTATTAATGGCTTAAATGGGATTAGGCAGTTATAGACTATAGGTCCATATCTGGCTGCAACTCCTGGAGTATACTAGCTGACAAGGAGCCAGACTGGTCACACTAGTCATATGCCATAAGCTCTATTTCTCCAGTCACAGATCAGGAGCTAGACTGGTCAAAAGATGTCATACACCCCATTTATCTGGTCACAGACACAGATCAGGGGCTAGACTGGTCAAAAGATGTCATACACCCCATTTATCTGGTCACAGACACAGATCAGGAGCTAGACTGGTCAAAATATGTCATACACCCCATTTATCTAGTCACATACGCAGATCAGGGGTTAGACTGGTCAAAAGATGTCATACACCGCATGTATCTAGTCACAGACACAGATCAGGGACTAGACAGGTCACACAATGACATTAGTTCCATTACTCTTGTCACAGACTGGCCACAAATGCCATAAGCCCCATTTCTCCAGTCACAGATCAGGAGCCAGACTAGCCACATTTGTCAAAAGCTCAATCTCCTTTGCCACTATTCAGGAACTAGTCTGACCACCAATGACATAAACCTACTCACAGCCTATAATTGAAGATTGTATGAAAATTGTTGTCTGCTGTTGCTACATATTTTACCTTACTTCTCAATAAAAACATGGATTGACAGTACTTTAGAATCATTTCCAATGGAAATGATTCTAAAGTGCTGTCAATGCATGTTTTTGATGCGAAAAATGGAAAATAGAGATTAAGCAGCAGACAGCAAAAATGTTATTCACCGTGGTAAGGATTAAAAATTCACCCATAACCGGGCTAGACCCACCATCATATAGTCAACCACCCAGTAATCGACAGAACTCGGTATTCAATTCACTTGAAGTTTTGATAATTTTTGTATGAGACCAAGTGGGTGGGTAGGTTTTTTTTGTAATGGGCATTTTTTTTGTGTCACAGGTCTTCCACCTGTGACTCGTAGTACGCAGTCACAGACTCAACCCATGGGCTCGTGTTACATCATGCGGACCTCCCAGGGTGTCTCGTTTGGAGAGATTCCACTGAACGGGTATTACATTACCACCTTCAATTTAGGGAAAAGACGGTAGCACTTTATAACGTCATAGATAATGAGCTAACTGTACTAAATTTAGCAATCAACTAGCCTTTTAATGAATCCGGCAGACTGATTATGCAAAAACGATGTTTGATCTAAGTTTTTGCCTCAATTATCATGGCAGCAACTGGATGATAGTATATCAAATTATTGACATGCATGCAGCAAGTGATTTAGCACGTGGTAATCTTCATTGTTACATGGTAGATTAAGTTTGAACTATTTCCTATTGGTGAGTGCTTTCAGAATCCCTTAACCCTTACATTGCGGAATTAAATTTTGTCGTCTGCCGTTTATTTTTTGATTTCCATTTTTAGATGGAAAAACATGGTTTGGCAGCATTTTAGAACCATTTCCAATGGAAATGGTTCGTTCTAAAATGCTGCCAAACCTTGTTTTTATCGAGAATATAGTAAAACTATTAAACAACGGCAGACGACACCTTTTGTTTCCCGCCCTCGTAAGTAACTGGAATGGACATTCCCATGTTATTATTCAGACTATTCCATGTATCAGACAGATGGTTTTAGAAATAAGAAACTATCAGCAAATAGTTCAGATGCTGATGAGACGACTCATCTGGATCTACACTGTTTGCAAACATTATGATAGAGGTCTGTAGTGTTGAAAGGGTTAATGGAATTATGTTTGGAATATACCGGTACTGTTATAAATTTAGGTATTGATGCTTAATCATTAGAATGCTGGAAATGGCAATTGCCGTCTGCTGTTGTTTTATATTTTCATTTATTTTCCATTGGAAATGATTGTAAAATGCTGCCAAACTATGTTTTTGTTAATAAAAATGGAAACATATTCAAAAACATATTCAAAAACATATTCAAAAACATATTCTGGCAGTAAATGGGAATGGTCTCCCTTCGAGATGATTTACATGGGCTGTAAAAACAAGATTTTGTTGTGAATTTTAGTTACAAAAGTTAAACGTTATATTTTGTTAACCCTTTCAACACCACAGCCCTGTATCTATAGTGGTATTGGCAAAAAGTGTAGATCCAGATGAGCCGGCTCGTGACGAGCCGTCTCATCAGGATCTACACATTTTGCAAGTAATTTTCATATTTTTGAAATATAAATAAAAACCTTTTCATAAATAGACATTGCAATCTTAAAGTGCAATAGACCCAATTCAGAAACAGCACGAATAGACCTATCTCCATATCAACATAAATGAGGTTGTGACTGGAGAAATTGTGACCACTGTAGATCATGATCAGCCTGTGCATCCGCACAGTCTGATCAGGATCTGCACTGTTCACCATTCCATCATTGAAACACCCATCATGCTTCTAACAAGCAATCTAGATCAGGCTACAGGATTGTGCTATTTGATCAGGAGCTACACCGGGCACACATCCCATAAGCGCCATTTCTCCAGTCACGGCCATAAATTATTACGCAACCATAATATTATCGCGTCTGCTGCGTGTAGATGCACTCTGGGAACTTCTGCAGCAGTACGTGTTGTGTCGTACCTGCCAGTACGGGCTACCTGCAAGAAGTTGCTGGCTCAGTAAAATACACGGACGGCTTCACGTTCGACAATGGTGGATAATATGGCTGTAACAAATAGCATAACAGGAAGGGTAGGCTAGCAAAAACTTCCATCCCCAACCCACTCCTTCAATATGTTGACAAAGTATTTTATTTGTATATATATTTTCACAAAATATAGAAATTATTGTTGACTAAATGGCAAACAGTGCAGACCCTGATCAGCGGATTATTACGGGCGGGCTTGCCGAGGAATGGGACTTTACATACAAAATTTGTACATCCGCAACACTCTGATCATTTTGTTCATTCACACGCTAGGCATAGATTAAAAACCTTTGAATTATGTTTATGCTCCAATGCTTTATGTTCAAGCCATGTTTTCGTGTGTGCCTGTCGGAGGTGGAAGTGTGCCAAGTCACCTGTTCATCATGCTAGATCCTGGGGGCTGTTTCACTAAACTTCCTACGACTAAAATATTCGTAAGTGCAAATTTAGGATCGTCTGGAAATTTCAATTGATGGATTTTAATTTATTGAGCATAGGCTGCATGCAGCCTATGCTCAATAAATGTAAATCCAGTAATTTTTTACAAGAAAAATTGGTTAATGTGAAATTGACAGACCATCGTAATTTTGCACTTACGAACATTTTAGTCGTACGAAGATTAGTGAAACGGGCCACTGGTATTCTAGGATACCAAATTTTTTAATGGAAACGGTTTAGCTATTTTGCATGAATTAATTTCGCCAACAATTTGACCGAGAAAAGAGATGAAAAATAGTGGTATTGGCAAAATGATTCCCATTATTATTAAAGAAAAAGAAATTCATCTGTATAATAAATACCAAATAAAATGCATATCAAAACTTAAATGAATATAATTGTCAATTGCACAAGAGTTTCAAAAGTGGTATGTTCCAATCAACTCTTTCATTGCATTGCAATGCTTCCCTCACAAATGTATATTCTTGTATGGCCTTAAATAAATTTCATTTTAGTCAGTCTAATATTTTGTAATTGCTTATGCACCTATCCATATCTTCCACATCCAGGTAGTGGGGTCGTGGGGGCAGACAACCCCCATGGATTTCGATAAAATTTGGGAGGACCATTTTACTATTCAGTTAACAGAAAGGGCAGATAAGTGGGCGTCCAATACTGGGTACCTTAACCTATTTGTATTGAGTAATTGACTATTTTCATACTGACAGACAGACCTTGTTCATTAGCTCTTTGCATGCTGGGAAACTTGTGGGCTATAAATAGTTCAAAATAACAGACAAAAATTAATGAATCTTTCATTATTTTCTAGCTGTAAATGTCATGAATATGTCTTGGAATTCATTAGAATTGAGTTCGGAGGACGCAGTTCTAATGAAATTCCAAGTCATATTTAACTCTTTGCATGCTAGCGGCGAAAATATCCGCGAAACAGATTAGGAGTACATGTATATGTTTTATTTCTCTCTGTAAATATGTCTTGAAATTTCATTAGAATTGAGTCCTCAGGACTCAATTCTAATGAAATTCCAAGACATATTCAAGATATTTACAAGGAGAAACAAAAGAAAATATGATGAATTTTTGTGTTTGTCTGCTAGTTTTTAACTATTTATAGCCCACAAGTTTCCCAGCATGCAAAGAGTTGAAGAGAGAAATAGAAAACATAATCCTAATTTGTTGGCTGTTATTTTCGCTGCTAGCATGCCAAGAGTTAATTTCTATGCTATTTGTTTCTGTTTCAGGTAAATAGTATATACAGAAGTCATACCATAGGAAACTTCATCCATATCGTCATCGTCAAAATCATCATATTTCACTCAGAACGGGTAAGTAATAATTCTTTTTTATTGCGTGGATGTCATGTCCTTTCTCTATATCTGACTGACTGGATAAATGGGGCTTATGAGATTTGTGATCAGTATAGGCCCTGATTGAATAGCACACTCATGTAGCCTGATAAAGACATGTTCTGCCGATTAGGAGCATGATAATATGTGTTTCATTGATGGTGAAAAGTGCAGATGCTATTATGCAGATTTGGATATACACTGATCGCTAAACACATAAACCCCATTTCTCCAGTCACGGCCACAATTATCTAGTTACAGCTACCACAAGGATCATACCAAATCCACTGTATTGGACATCCAAGGAGACAATTCTAATGAAATGCATGTTTTCATTTCGAAGCACACTATTCAATAATTGCTGTCTGTTGATGTGTAAACAGTAGTGTGATTTTATTTTATCAAATTTAAATTTTAAATACCCAATTGCTTCAGAAATGATGGAGTGACAATACTCAATTACTAATTCATTATCTGGAGCCCTGGTAGACCGATTATCAGACCACCCTCAAGTACAAATACCTCATCAGCTGCCGAATCGGAGCCCCACTCCACCCTTTACAATATGCCGTTCTCGTGACCCAAACAAAATCTCCTCACAAACTAAGGCACACTTGCATCTTCTTGAATACACAAGATAGTTGCCATACATACTGAACTTGAGCCGCCCGCCACACACCTGACATATGACACCCTGCACACTTCATCAACTTTAAGAGGGATACATATCAGCATGTGACACTTTCTTTTTAAAAATGTATCAAATTCTTTGAAAAAAACAACACATTTATCATTCACATACATGGATTTGTTTATGTGAGACATTGTTAGGAAGTAAAGGTATCAAGCCAACCAACTAGCAACATTATAGCCAAGACCCCGCCAGAACAAGTCAAAATTGACAAAGCAATGCATATATGAAGGAAAAAATGAACAAGTTATGAGAACAAATACAAACATAAGAACACTGCTCATGATACCGTGATACAGGACCTTTGCCAATAATGAAAAAAAATCTTGAACAAATACCGGTATAAAGAACATTGCTCCTGGCATGAGCTGTTTGTCATGGTATTCAAATCACCTTTCAATAAACAAAATACTAGAACAAATAGTGTATATACCCGGTATTGCTTGTCATGAAGTCATTTGCCAGGGTGTTCAAATTACCACTATAAATGGACATATGACTAGAAAAAATCCTTTCAACACCACAGGCCTGTATAGTGGTATTGGCAAAACGTGTAGATCCAGATAAGCCGGCTTGCATCAGGATCTGCACTTTTTGCAACTAATTTTCATATTTTTGAGAACAAAAATACCTCTTTTCATAAATGAACTAGTTTGAAAATCATTTTGTGACAATTGGATTGGTTGCAAAATTAACATATCAAAATTTGTTCCTGTTACTTAGGGGTGAAAGGGTTAAAGACCATTGATCATGGCATGGAGGCATTTGCCATGGTATTCAAATCACTTTTAATAAAGTTAAAGTAAAAATACACACCTTGTCAAATTTTAGGGGGTGCATTCACCCCCCTCACTCCCCTGGCTTCATCACTGAAATTACACATGGTGTTTCGTTACATGCAGGGTGAAAGTTTCTGTGAACAAATGGCAAACTGTGAATACCCAGATCAGGCTGCACTTATGTCTGAGTCTGCACTGGTCACAGAGGCCATACACCCAGCTGTCGGATTGTCGCAAAATACGCGACATATCATCACCTGTAATCCCAGATAAACTGGGTAACACTCGATCTCATACTTGGCTCACATGTGTGGCTCTGACTGGAGAAATGGGGTTTATGGGTTTTGTGACCAGTGTAAATCCAGATCAGTCTGTGCATCCGCACAGTCTGAGCAGGTTCTGCACTGTTTGCCATTTCACCAATGAAACATAGTTTTTTGCATATAAGTACAATGGGCCCAAGCCCATTGTACTTATATGCAATAAACTATGTTTAAACTAAACCAATGAAACACCCGTTGTGATTCTAACAAGGAATATAGGTTGTTATCAATATGCAGGAGTGTGCTAGAAGATCAGGAGCTACACTGCTCATAAATCCCATAAACCCCATTTCTCCAGTCACAGCCACATATCATATCATGAAATGGTGTCATTTATCTCCCGTCTAGCACTCAGGTCTGATAGTTTTCTCTCTACAGGAATGTAATAACAGACTGAAGAGTGCCAGATTATACTTCCATATTTGATAACAATATGTGACACAACCCCCGAGGTAATTTAACATTATTATATGGACTGTTTCATATTTCACCTCATGAGAGTTTCATATTTGCCCACATGATAACTTAAATGTATTGTATGGGATTTTTCATTTTACCCCAATGAGATAATCTAACATTATTGGATTTGTTTATTTATATATTTTTTAATTGTCACCCTGATTAGATAATTAAAGATTATATTAAATATTGCATATTAGCTCCATCATCCCAGTAATTCTATATTTTCGTCTGAACTGTTAGCATTTTGCCTGTAGGCTTGTTTAAACTACCTACAGCCCCACATATCAACAGTTTCACTCATAAGTAACTGGATTTGATTTTATTATGTTAATTTTCCGACCAATCCAATCGTCACAAAATGATTTTCAGACTAGTCCATTTATAATAAGGGGGTGTTTTTGTTCTCGAAAATATAAAAATTACTTGCAAAAAGTGCAGATCCTGATGAGACGGCTCGTCACGAGCCGGCTCATCTGGATTTACAGTTTGCCAATATCACTAGACAGGTCTGTAGTGTTGAAATGGTTAAGCCAATATATACCATGTGACCCTGATTTGACTTTGACCTACTTTTTCTGCATGATTTATTACAACCGTTCACCTTGTGCATTTATCCTCTGAGAAAGCCATTTTTCAGCCAAATGTCTTATAAATGGTGCCGTCTTTTCATGAATAGATTGATCATCTACTAGTAAGTAATTACATATATCGAGTTTGCTCCATTATAAGCCCCGTCTGCCCTGTGATATGGAGTGTATTGTCACCGGCCCACTAATTACCGGTGGTCCTATTGACGACTTCACTGTGGATTTATAGTTAACTTGACCCAGACAGATACAAGTGTATATAGAGTGTATATACGATTCAGACATTTCATTGCCAAGAGAAATTGATGTGAAGTGTGGAACATTCAAATTACAATTCAAGCAGTCCATGGTAATCGTCAAACATGACTGTCAGAAATATGTACCTTACAAGTGCTGTTTTATTACATTTTTAGCAATGTTTTCCTAAAAAATTAAGCATAGATCAGGGCTCCAGATAAGCTGTGTATTTGCATAAAATACCCAATTAAAATTGCCAAAAACCCAATTGAAATCAGAAGTAGCGAGTATCAAAAAGCAATAACAAATTTGTGGTACCTTTATCGTGCTACAGAAAACAATAAACAGGCCACAAATATAGCATATTTTCCTTATTTTCCATGAAAACACATCTTGGTATTTCATTAGAATTGTCTCCAAGGAGACAATTCTAATGAAATGCGAAGACATGTTTTCATTTCGAAGCAAACTATTCAATAGTTGCTGTCTGTTGATGTGTAAACAACAGTAGTGTGATTTTATTTTACCCAATTCAAATATCGAAATACCAAATTGCTTCCGAAATGATGGAGTGACAATACTCAATACTAATACTAATTCCTTATCTGGAGACTGATAGATGACACATAACAATTACCAAGATATAACATGTTGGTGTTGCGAAAATGCCAATTGTTTTGCTTGTTTTACACTAAAATTATACATTGTGACAGTCATTATGTTCTGGCACTCATTTGAACTCGATGAAATGGTTCATCGTTTCATCAAGTTCAAATTGAGTACCAAAATGTATGTATATTTGCAGAGAAATTAAAATAGTGCTGAAAATTCCTTTCAAAATTTCATAAACCACTATTATTATAGTGGAATGGCAAAATAATCATCAATACGACTCATATGATATGCTTCTATACTTTATGTGTTATCAATTCAGTTTATCATTTGAAACATGGCCTACATGATTTTGCCTCCTTGTTATCTATTACGTAACAAATAGCTAGATCCACAGACATTTGAATGAAGAAATTGCTGGTTTATCCCACCAGTCCATATAACTACTTGTCAGTTGGGAATAATTACAATGTAACATGTTAACAATAGCATTAAAGGTGCAATCTGAACTAAGTAACCGGCTGTCAAAGATTATTTTGTTACCTCGACTTTGATGATCTTGGTAAGACAAAGAGTCAAGCTAATAATTACCAATGATAAATGGTTTTCTATCTCCACAAAACCTATCAGCGCTCGTTGTATCTTCTTCACACATCTGTATTGAAGGAACTGTTTATAATACACTAAAGGTTTTGTTTAAAAAAATATTTGAGACCTATGAATAGAAAAATCTACATCTTATTTGCAAACAGCGCAGCCCCGGATCAGCCTGCACAGACGTGCAGGCTGATCAGGAGCTGCACTGTTTGTTAGAGCAGATAACAATACTAATGGGAATATAAAAACACACCGTGAAACCATAGCTGATACAGATGATGAGGAGCATGACAATTACGAAGAAATTGCTTCCAACACTAAGGTATTGATTTTTTCATTTCCAGTTATATTTTCAAATCAAGGTGTTACAACCGCTGTAAGGCTTGCCAAGATGTAATACAGACTGTCCTATGATTTTGTGGTGCAAATCATTATCTATTCACTGTAGATATCGTGTCTTCATTAAGCATAATTGTCTCTGATGATTATCTTATTATCTGCCTCAGGATGGTTGACATTTCTTCGTATCGAGGCCTTGTACGTGTGAATTTGAATCGGAAAATGCCGGTCCTATTTTTGTTGTCTGTTTATAAAATGTGGCTGTGACAAAGGAAATGTTTTGAATATTCCCACCCACCCAAGGGGTGTGTTTGTCTGGGTGTGCTGTGAAACTGGAGGAAATATCCTGAATTGTTTGATTCACAATTGTATTGTGACCATACAATGTCTTTTTTTCTCAAAATGTCTTTATATTTTCACAAAAGTATATATTGTTACCACTCATCTGAACCATGAGATGATTCAAATGAGTGGTAACAACATACATGTATATTGTATGGAGAAATAAAGAAAATCAAATCAGATTGTTCTTCAATAAAAAGAATTGTATCCATAGACTTCAATGGGTTAATTGCAAGCACAATTTTGAAGTGTATGCATGGAGAACTCGAGACTGTTCAGGATCTGGAGGGGGGGGGTTCCGGGGTTGCAACCGTTCACCACAAGAATTAACATACGGTAGAATTTACCAGATTTACATACGGTAGTATACAGGGGGGGGAGTACAATACGGTATAATTTCGATTTACAGAGATACATACGGTATATTTACAGAGTTTACCATACGGTTAGATTTATTTACAGAGTTTACATACGGTAGATTTAGAAGAGTTACATACGGTAAATTTACAAGTTTACATACGGTAGATTTACAGAGTTTACATACGGTAGATTTACAGAGTTTACATACGGTAGATTTACAGAGTTTACATACGGTAGATTTACAGAGTTTTTTTTTACATACGTAGATTTTACAGAGTTTTGAATACGGTAGATTTACAGAGTTTACATACGGTAGATTTACAGAGTTTACATACGGTAGATTTACAGAGTTTACATACGGTAGATTTACAGAGTTTACATACGGTAGATTTACAGAGTTTACATACGGTAGTTTACAGAGTTTTACATACGGTAGATGTACAGAGTTTACATCGGTCATTTACGTTTACGATAGGATTTGTTTACATACGGTATTTCAGAGTTTACGGAGAGCCTACTTTGGTAGATTTACAGAGTTTACGTATATTTCAGATTTGGTAGTTTCATTTACGGTAGCAGTTTATACTTTACAGAATTTACATTTACGGTAGTTTACAGAGTTTATACGTATTTACAGACCACCGTTGGTCTTAATTTAAATGCCGTAAAACGCAGGAAAATGTATTTCGAAGAGCTCGAAAATAGGACAACCCCCTAGTTGCGAATGGTAACTCTTGCAATTACTCCCGTACTAGCTACGGACGGTACAGGAGTAGATTGCAAGAATTACCTTTGCAACTAGACACTCAACTCCAGAAGTAGTGGATGGTAAAATCTCACACTTTCATAGAAAACTACTGATATAAAATATGTTTGGGCGTGTTAAATGTATGTGTAGTACCAGCCTGGCTAGTTTTGCTGTGGGTATTATTCCATGATTTGGAAGTCACATTTTCATATTTTATTTATTAACAATAAAGCTTTATTTACTGAGGCCAATTTTATGGTCGGTAGTCTGTGAAATTTCCTTGTTATTGTCCATGTGAATTTTTTTATAAAAAGATGCATGTCAATACACTGAAATTCAAATCTGTCCCACGTAGATTATATATTATGCAATATGATTGTTTGTCAGTCAGTGCATTGTCTGAAGAGCATTGTCATCATAGTCTCTTCTACAAACTGATTGCATGGTCAAGGTGTATGATCACGTAGTACTAACAACAACAACAAGTACCGATTCAAAGTACGTATTCTTTTATAGTGTCCTTATTACATAACGGATTTTGATGAAATATGGCGCATCAAACAAGTCTTGTTAAGCTGCATTTGGTGGTCTCTGTATTTTCGCCAAAACTTCTGTCGTTTTTGCGATGAATTGATTTCCGTGTCTCCGATCGATTATTCGCAAAAACGACATAAGCCTGTGGCAAACTGCCTGGACCACCAAATGCAGCTCATGAAGACGCGTTTGCTGCGCCATATTTCATCAAAATCCGTTGCATATTAAGGAAAATATCAAATAATACTTACTTTGATGTGGGCAACGTTATTGTTGTTGTAACCATGTGATCATGCACCTTGATGGTACGGTGCAGTGGAATATGACGCGTTACCTTGTACTATTTACATAGAAGTATTTTATGAGTGGTCAAGATTTCAGATTAAGATCCAGTAGCAAGTGTTTAATGTGCGCAAAATCTGATAACATGCCCTGCAGAACAAGCCATTCCAAACAAATCTTTACAGTTTATCAGATATGAATATTAATCAGATTTGAATATTTATCAGATATGAATATTTATGTGTGCCTTATTGTTACTTTCAACACTATCATTTTTCGGTATACGACAGGGTTCAATGTTATAGCTGTTCGGCTGTGGCCACTTCATCACAAAGTGGAACTATGGAAGCACTGCTAAACTTTTCATAGCAAGTTTCAATCTGTCTTAGTACCGGTGTAACAGGAAATCTTCCCCCCTTGGAAATCTTCACCCCCCCCCCCCTGAGGGGGAAGATTTCCAGGCTTAAGCCTAGGAAATATTCTCCCCCGCCTGGAAATTCCTAGGAAAATCTCCCCCCCCCTCCCTCAATACATGCCAAATGTTATCTGTTCTACACCAACATACATTATTTCATCAGAAATACTCCCCCAATCGTGGGTTATTCTTGTCTACAAAGAGACATCCACGTCCACTATGCATATGGTAGTTGGTTGGGGGGGGGGGGAATATTTCCTAGGAAAATCGCCCCCCCCTCCCTCAATACATGCCAAATGCTATCTGTTCTACACCAACATACATTATTTCATCTTGAGGGAGGGGGGGTTATTCAACATACATTATTTCATCAGAAATACTCACCCAATCGTGAGTTATTCTTGTCTACATAGAGACATCCACATCCGCTATGCATATGGTAGTTAGTTGGGGGGGGATATTTCCTAGGAAAATCTCCCCCCCCCCTCCCTCAATACATGCCAAATGCTATCTGTTCTACACCAACATACATTATTTCATCATGAGGGAGGAGGGGTTATTCTTGTCTACAAAGAGACATTCACATCCACTATGCATATGGTAGATGGTTTGGTGTCTCCCCCCCATCCCTCAATACATGCCAAATGCTGGGGGGGGGGATATTTCCTAGGAAAATCTCCCCCCCTCTCTCCCCCGCCAATATGCGTCACATGCTAACTGTCCTACACAAACATTTTCACTTGATCAGAAATCTTCTCCCAATTTTGTGATATTCTTGTCTATCAAGGGACTTACACTATGCATTTGGTAGATTGGGGTGGGGTGTGATGGAGGTGATTTTTTATGTTCCCCTTTCTTATACATACTACCAAATGGCATACATTGTGCGTGCCTATGTGCACATGTTTGGTGGGAAATAATTCTGCTTTGTAGCATTGAAACACAAACTTTTGGGTGGGGGGGGAGAATTTCCATGGTGGGGTGAGAATTTCCTAGGGTCGAGCCTGGAAATATTCCCCCCCCGGGGGGGAGAATTTCCTAGGAAATTCTTCCCCCGGGGGGGAATATTT
Organism: Conchocele bisecta; assembly: GCA_029237695.1. Taxonomy (NCBI): domain Eukaryota; kingdom Metazoa; phylum Mollusca; class Bivalvia; order Lucinida; family Thyasiridae; genus Conchocele; species Conchocele bisecta. Next base: position 102,234,470 of record CM055266.1, on the reverse strand, counting down.
CCAGGCTCGACCCTGGAAATCTTCCCCCGCAGGGGGGAAGATTTCCAGGGGGGAGAATTTCCTGTGACACCGGTAATGCAATGAACTCTTTGAACACTATATGCCTCTATGGAAGTGTTTTCAAACAATGTAGATCCAGAGCCGGCTCATCAGGATCTGCACTATTTGCAAGTAGTTTTGATGTTTTGAGTTTTGATGATCAGTTTGTGACAATAGGATTGGTCGGAAATTAACATATCACAGTCCATTGCAGTTATTTTGATTGGAAGGGATAATTTACAAACTGTCTTTGATGAGTGTGTGCTGTGTTAAGCACAGCTTTATTCTCCATCAACTGACAACAAATATGTCGCGCTTTGAGAAAGGGACCTTACGACATTTGCAATAATGGTAAATAGCTGTATTATTGCCCAATCATATAGTACAATTAGACTCTGTTCATTTTGCTAATGCCAGACATCCTACTTGAATGGATGAGCAATTTGCAGTCTGATCAGGGCCTACACTGGTCACAACGTCATAAGGTATCTTAGCCGACAGCCGATATAATACATAAAGTTCCAATTTACTCTTTAGTACTAAGAAGGTTGTAAATTATTCATTTATTCGTCAGTTTTTTTTAATCATCGACATGGAACACATGATAAAAATTCCCACTCATTAAACTAATTGTTTACCGAATGTAATACATCTTGATAAGTTTTATTGCGATAATTTAAATCCAATTAGTACGTATAGATCTTAGCACACAGGGATTATTTGAAAAGACATATTTACATAATCAGGAATATGTCGTCAATTTGAAGATGTTTGTCACAATGTAATTATCTAGTAAAGTTAATTAAGTGCATCAGACGAAGACCGTAATATGCCTATCTTTGTTAAAAAATAAAATATTAATTGTTTCCCCTCACGCTACCTATCAATCAAAATACCCCCTATGCCAAATCAATATTTTATTACCATAACTGGGAGATTTATTTTTACTCATTGAAGTACCAACTATTTGTTTATGTTAAAAAACAGGAAAATAATTGTTGTTGAAGTTTTTAAAATTATTTTAGCAAATATCTCAGATTTGATGTACAACACCCTCCATGAGTCAATACATGTCAAGCTGGTCGAACCTGTCATAAGGTACCGTTCCTCAGACGGGAGGTCAATATATGATGTTGTGGCTGGAGAAAAGGGGGCTTATGACATGTGCAACCAGGGTAGTCCCCGATCAGACTGCGAGTCCTCACAGTCTGATCAGGGCCTGCACTGTTCACCATATACCGTAATCAGTCAGTGAAACATGCTATGCTCACAACAAATATTATGTAGAATTATCAGGCTGGGGGCGTGTTGTTCCCTCAATTTAACAATTTGTTCTCTCAAATTAACAATTTGTTCCCACGATATAACAATTCGTTCCCTCAAATTAACAATTCGTTCCCATAAAATGACAATTTTTTCCCTCAATTTAACAATTCGTTCCCTCAAATTAACAATTCGTTCCAACGATATATCAGTTAGTTCCCACAAATTAACAATTCATTCCCGTGGGAACAAATTGTTATTTTGTGGAAACAAATTGTTAAATTGAGGGAACAAACAATTTGTTCCCTCAATTTAACAATTTGTTCCCTCGAATTAACAATTTGTTCCCACAATATTTCAATTCGTTCCCTCGAATTAACAATTCGTTCCCACGAAATGACAATTCGTTCCCTCAATTTAACAATTCGTTCCCTCGAGTTAACAATTTGTTCCAACGTTATATCAATTCGTTCCGACGAATTAACAATTCATTCCTGTGGGAACAAATTATTATTTTGTGGGAACAAATTGTTAAAATTGTTACTTTGTGGGATCAAATTGTTAATTTGTGGCAAAAAATTGTTAAATTGAGGGAGGGAACAAATTGTTATTTCGTGGGAACGAATTAATAAAAAAAAAAATTCTACGTCCTCTGCGGGACTCTGTACATTTGTCCTTTGTCTACGTTCCAAAGATTGTGCAAATTTGCAATCAGCAAGCTAACCGTTTGTGACCTTTGTGTGATTGCCCATCGATACCTGTGTTGATTGTTTAAGTATACCATTGTAACCTTTGATATACACTGGAGAAATGGGGTTTATGAGTGTTGTGAGCAGTGTAGATCCAGATCAGCCTGTGCATCCACACAGTCTGATCAGGATCTGCACTGTTCACCATTCCATCAATGAAACACCTGCCATGCTTCGAACAAGCAAGAGATTGTTATTATGTTACAGGAGTGTGCTATTTGATCTGGATCTACACTGGACACAATTAAATCCTGTAAGCCCCATTTTTCCAGTCATAGACACTGTAGATAAAATGTTTGGCAAATGTGTTTTAATAATGACTTCATTGAACAAAGGGACAGGGGCAGATAAGTACAGTAAAGTACCTCCTGATCGGACAGCAGTGTCTCCCGTTTAGACAGTTTCCAGTACATGCCCACTCAGTAGGCACAAAATGTTCTTTATACCAGAAACATCATCTGGGACAAAAATAAACATTCATTCACCATTACCCCATGTATTGATTGGCATTTTATATCTGGGGCGATAACCGTGTTTCATTAAATTTACGGCGTGTGACGTGTCGGCTCATCCAGTTCTGTTCGAAAACACTGAAAGGCTTAACTGTTAGTCGGCATCTAGTATATAGCCTGGATGTTAATGATATAACACACTCTTCAGTGTATTTGGATAAATTATTTTGTTATTAACAAACTTGAGGACAGTTACGCCTTCTATGTAATTGACTAATATTATCAAATATTTGCAGGCGTTTGAACATTTTGGGGTACTAATATGTATGGTAAATACATGCTGTCACCCTAACTTGAGAGTACAATACATTTAGAAAATGGCAGAACTGAATTCAAAGCCTGGAGGTAATCACTAACTTCTATCTGACATGGTTCCAGAACACAACACATTTAGAAAATGTCAGTATTGAATTCAAAGGGAGGTAATCACTAACTTCTATCTGACATGGTTCCAGAACACAACACATTTAACAAATGGTAGAATTAATTTCAGAGGCAGGTACTTACTAACTTCTATCTGACATGGTTCCAGAACACAACACATTTAACAAATGGCAGAATTGACCAGAACACAACACATTTAACAAATGGCAGAATTAATTTCAAAGGCAGGTACTCACTAACTTCTATCTGACATGGTTCCAGAACACAACAAATTTAACAAATGGCAGAATTGAATTCAAAGGGAGGTAATCACTAACTTCTATCTGACATGGTTCCAGAACACAACACATTTAACAAATAGCAAAATTAATTTCAAAGGCAGGAACTCACTAACTTCTATCTGACATGGTTCCAGAACACAACACATTTAACAAATGGCAGAATTGAATTCAAAGGGAGGTAATCACTAACTTCTATCTGACATGGTTCCAGAACACAACACATTTAGAAAATGTCAGTATTGAATTCAAAGGGAGGTAATCACTAACTTCTATCTGACATGGTTCCAGAACACAACACATTTAACAAATGGTAGAATTAATTTCAGAGGCAGGTACTTACTAACTTCTATCTGACATGGTTCCAGAACACAACACATTTAACAAATTGCAGAATTGACCAGAACACAACAACATTTAACAAATGGCAGGAATCAAAGGCAGGTACTCACTAACTTCTATCTGACATGGTTCCAGAACACAACAAATTTAACAAATGCAGAATTGAATTCCAAAGGGAGGTAACACAACTTCACTATCTGACAAATGGTTCCAGAACACAACAATTAAATAGCAGAATTAATTTCAAAGGCAGGAACTCACTAACTTCTATCTGACATGGTTCCAGAACACAACACATTTAACAAATGGCAGAATTGAATTCAAAGGGAGGTAATCACTAACTTCTATCTGACATGGTTCCAGAACACAACACATTTAACAAATGGCAGAATTAATTTCAAAGGCATGTACTCACTAACTTCTATCTAACATGGTTCCAGAACACAACACATGTAACAAATGGCAGAATTGAATTCATTCAAAGACTTCTATCTGACATGGTTCCAGAACACAACACATTTAACAAATGGCAGAAATGAATTCATTCAAAGACTTCTATCTGACATGGTTCCAGAACACAACACATTTAACAAATGGCAGAATTGAATTCAAAGGATGTAACTACTGAATATTATCTGACTTGGTTACTGAGGAAACAGCATTTGAATGAATTATGCTATACTTCAGGATTCAGCTTTTTGTTGGTTGAAAACTATTAAACATCTTGTTTATTTTCCCATGAAGTACCATTTAAAAAGTTTGTTGATTTCATAATCTTGTTTGACCATTACAACACTGAATTTAGGTGATCTGCAGTTTTCCATCAATTTCTTTTTTTTTGTCAATTGAAAGCATGGGAAAAACATGTTTTTATTGAGAAATTAGACAATTTTGAAAAAGAAAATGTGAATGATTATATTCTTTTCCTGCATTGACAGGGTTATATTAATATGACCCTGTTTGTTCATCTATTACTTGCTATTTTACAGCCGATAATGACACAAAATACAGATTTATCTAACCTACCTTACTCCATTCATAAGTTGTCTATGCTAACTTCAAATTACTTTGCATGTGGCCATGTTATCACCTGGTAATTTTGTGTAACTAAATCCAGCGAGGGTTCGTCTTCTCTGAAAAAGAATGAGCTGTGTAAATATATTGCAGCTGACAGTGCAAAGTGACATTGGACATACTGACACCTTAATTAACCACCTGTCATTGCTCCAAAATTCAGTACCTGCTCTCATATGTTTTGTCTAAAAATATTTGAGCACATGCTATGAGAATTTTAAAAATGCATGTGATATAACTGTCTTTAAAACACGGTCTTTATATAACATACATGAATATTTCAAAAGAAAGAGAAATGTAAAATATAAGGAAAAATACAGTGCCCCAAATTCATATACATTCCTGTGATTTTCATTGAAGGGAAACAGTAGTAAAAGGGGGCTAAGTCCATATGGACTTAGCCCCCTTTTACTACTGTTTCCCTTCAATGAAAATCTCAGGAATGTATATGACAATATTTGGACCGTCTTTGCTGGGTGTAATTTTGTGGCTACGCTCCCACGTTTACCCCATGCACCTATTCAATGTGGTAGGTCGAATTCATGGGGTGTAATTGAGTAATTTGCGTACAAAGACTCATTTACAAAAATGTAGAATTACATATGTTTGGCCAGGGGTGGTTTTCTACGTGAGGTAAGAAATTAAAAATGTCTTAATTTAAATGTCAATGAACTTCTGTATTTGCTCTAAAAGGTTTAACCCTTACAATGCTGAATTAAATTTAGTTGTCTGTTGTTTATTTTCTATTTTGCTCATCAAAACATGATTTGACAGCACTTGAGTACGGCCAAACCATGTTTTTATTGAGAGCAAACAGATACAACTAGTTTCAGTTTCCGCATTGCATTCTAAGGGTACTGCATGGCTCAAATAGCGACATTTGAGCTCAAATGCACTTTACACTATGATTGGATGAGACACTCTTATTGCTTTGAGCTTTATGTGTTTTGTCATCACTAAAATGAACGTACAATCTCATTATATCAAAATAGGTTTTGCCATCTCTAAAATCCTTACTTCATCAATTACTTATTGATTTCTTTTAAAACACTGCAACTACTATAAATGTGCTATTAATGGAGATGAGTCTCTGTGCTACCAAAGCATGTTATTTACAAGGACAAAAAGAGAAATTCATAATGAATTGATGATAATTGAAAACATTTGTTCAGCTTTTAAGATATTTCTAAATATTTCGATTTTCAAGAACGAAAACACAGTTGGCAATATATTTTAGTATGAAAAAGTGTAAACAAACTAATTATGTGTGGCAGTGTAAATATTGTTTATTTCTATTTTTAGTACTGTGCAATGTTCTGAATCAAAGTTTTTCAGTTGGTAAGACATGTTTATTTGACATTGTGAATAACTTTAAAACAAACATATTTGGCTCACATAGATGGTCTCGAGATACAACAATTATTACCCATGATAGATGATTCATATGTGCTTGAAGAAGACAATTTTGAAAATCAAAAACTATACCATAATAACCTTAACTATTCTTAACATTATTTATTCTACAAAACACATATAAGAGTATCCCAATATTTACCGTTGGTATGGTTCTACTGGGTTTATCACAGTAACAATGTATTTGGATACAATTTGTTTTGGGAAACCCCTAGGGGTTTCCCAAAACAAATTGTGTCCAAATATTTAGGGTTAATACGGTATTTGTTTACAGCCTTTTATGGGCTTATAATTGGCATAGCTGCATTTTCTTATGTCACACAAGCCAGACACCTGTTTGGTGTGTGTGATTGACAAGGAAAACAATTGCCAAAAATGTTGTATTCGGCCTTTAATTTTGAACTATGACAGAACCTTGTGTTCACTTATATTCGCTTGTTCGATTGACAAGATCTTAATAAAAATAAAGAAAATATGTCAAAGTGACAAGTAAACTCCCAGCAATGGCATGGTGAGGGTGACTGCGTTATTCAAATTAACAACATAGTCAATAAAAAGAAACAATCAAGTTGACAAATACAACAAAATTTGACACAAATCAGCTTACTGATAAGTGTTGGCAACATATATAGGTTCAGAATAAATTATTATTGTCTAAAAAATTAAATTGTCGTTTACAGTGTACAACTAACTCAGTGTATTAAATTTCATAATTCGCTAGGGTAATAAATATGCAAATAAAGCCGCTATAGAAAACATGTTATGTGATCACTGCAACTTCAATTTATGAATCTGTGCTTATACAGTAAATTAAATCTAACATTTGTATGGATTTAAATGTCATATTACATCATCACTCATGCAAGATCTTCTATATAATCTACTTTAATGGTTTCTTTCCATTACTAACAAACTTCAACTACAAACTGTTCTTCAAGAAAGAAATTGCTGTTAAAATTTAATATGAGTTAAAAATGTTATTTAAAATGTAACATATATCACATACCGTAACATTAATGACAACATTAACTGATTAAAACATTGATCTCTAAATGTAGAAATTTAAATATTTTCCATATCAGTAATTATTCCACAAGAGTTACACTGCTGTCCTTTGAAATCACCTCATATATTGTGAAGTGATACTGAACTTGACTTTCAAACGCTGTGTGTGCACAATGACATAAAATTCTCTAGAATACAATACAATGCAATATGCAATGCAATGCAATGCAATGCAATGCAATACACATTGGACCTTTTAACCTCTGTCACATTTCATGCCAGTCATACAAGAACATGAAATCATTAAACACTTCAATCACCATGAATATGTCAACTTTTCTCCACACCAAGTTTAGGTAATTTGTGAACCTAATTTGATAATTTGTTGACACCGACTATTTCCCATGGATTTGTTTATGTCACGCCCAAAACATATGTTGTTATCACTCAGTTGAACCGTCTCGTTCAACTGAGTGGTAACAGCATATACATTCAAGAAATAAATAAAATAGGAAAAAAATGGTAAAGTTTGATGTCTGTAAATCCGCATCTCGCGTGAGATGAGTCAAATGCGTCTGTTGAATGTCTCAAGTTCTTGTCACACCATGTGTAGATCATGAAGCAAGACTCATTGGTTGTGATGGGAATGATTGATTACCAGATATTGTCCAAGTGGCTGGTCTGTCCCCTTGATCTTCCTGAAACTATAGACAGTCACCGACCCTTCACCTCTAATATCAAACATAATAAAAGGAGTTGTCACAGCGAAACAAGTTTGACAAATGAGCCGATGCTGTCGAAAAGGTGAAACTTTGATGTTCGTAACCATCATGCACAATTATACGACATGTAATGTTATTATTAGTTTAATCGTGCAGTATAGTGTACAGTATTATTCTTACACAACATTGTCATTTGTAAAGTTACATTTTGCCAACAGTGTAAATACAAATCAATGTGATCAGGATTTATGTTGGCCGCTGCCTGACAAACGGTAAGTTACAACATTTGTAACAAATGTAGATCCTGGTCTATTCTCTGAGTCAGATTGGTTCTAGTAGGTTTGCTCGTATGACTATTACTACTTTAGTAAGTGAATCAAGAATGAACATGTTGGCCCTGATCAGACTACGGTCGCCATGGTCACACATAGTAAGGTCCAGCTTCTCAGCTGGTGACCAAAATATTATGGTAACCTGGATCATCCGTCATTCGAAGATTAGGATCAGATGATGATATGGTTAGTGTTGGTGGTCATTATTGTCCAGGTGGAAATGAAACCAAAATGTACCTGAACATTTAAATCACCTGTTTGATCGAAAGAGAATCATGCACACTTCAATGTCTTCGCCACCTGGATGGGTTCCTTAGAAATTAGATCGCCAACAAAAATAAAGATGGGAATTAGACTTCCATATGGCATATACATGTATATGAACATATTTTGTAGGGAAACACTGAAGTTTAATTTGTAGAGGTAGAAATTACACAGTTGATTTTTTTAACACATTCAATGCTAATTAAATTTTTTCATCTGCTATTTATTTTACTTTTTACAATTTTCTCATCAAATACACTCTTTGACACTCTTTGACAGCACTTTTCCAATGGAAATGATTCTGAAGTGCTGAAAAAACATGTTTTTATTGAGTTTTTGAATTTTCGTTACAATTGGTGTCAGAAGTCAGGGATGCTGATTGCTCGGAATGAGACCAGTTCATCAAAGGAAATAAACCAATAGACCAAAGTTCATAAATAGGCTAGCAAACTTGGAATATCATGAGTAACTTCTCTTAGACGTTTGGTTATTTGTAATGTAAAAGTAAGCAACGTGATGTCAAACCAACAAGTCTCCCATTTCTGATGTCGATGACGCACTAGTTCAAGTAGTTCTAAGAGATATTACTTGTGATTTTCCAAGTTTACTACCCTTTACTTACAAAAGGAAGGTCTTGGTGTACTCTTGGTATTTATGCTGTTTGGAACATTTTTAGATGCAGTTTGTTATTTGTCATTGCCCTGGGTGGTCAGTTTTGCTTGGTATATGAAAGTGGGGGGATCATATTTCATATATAATCACAAATTTAAAATGTATGGAATTTGGAAAGCAAGTGAAAACGAGCTAGCATTGCGTACTATGCATACCCGACACATTGGATCATGAGTCAGTCATGAATATGCATTATCCTTCACTTCAACAGTTTTATACTACATCAGAGCTCCAGATAAGTTTTGTAGCTAAAGAGTTTTATACCCCCAGATATCACATTCAATGCATATTTTTTACTTTTACAAAAGTATTATTGATTTTCTTCCTTACTAAATCGGGAACAAATGATACAAAAATAAAACAAATTAAAAATTTCACTTATTTGAGCTGCAAAAAGTAAACACTGTTTGCTTTTTGCAGCTCATCTAAGTAAATTTTCAACTTTATTACAATATTTTCACTACTAAATTTGAAAATCAATGCGTATTTTCACATTGCTGTGAGTAATTTGTACTCCCACTTTTGATAATCAATGCTATTCAACTAAAATATGTTTGTAAACTATGCCAATACACACCTTATCTGGAGCTCTGCTACATTACAGTGGGATCTCTCAAATTAACCCTTTGAACCCGAAAGTCCGCTATATCGGTTTATGCAAATAGTGCAGATCCAGATGAGCCGGCTCGTAACGAGCCGTAACGAGCTGTAACGAGCCGTATCATCAGGAACTGCACTGTTTGAAAGTAATTTTCATATTTTTGAGAAAAACACATACCCCCTTTTTATAAATGGAATAGTCTGAAAATCCTTTTGCGATGATTGGATTGGTTGCAAAACGAACATATCGCAGCCCATTCAGGTACTTAGGGGTGAAAGTGTTAAACCCATTCTATGGATACAATAGTTTTTATTGAAAAAAAATCTGATTATTTTGTTTATTTCTCCATAAAAGTATATAGAATTATGTTGTTACCACTCGTTTGAACCATTTCGTTTTTGTTAGAAAGAAGCCCACATATGATTGGCTGGTATCTGCCTTCGATTGAAGAAATCAAACAATTCACTTTCTCATGAATCAAATTTGTCCTACAACCAGCAATGGTTTAATTGCAGTATAAATTTCACCTGTGCCTTTTGTGAAATTTCAACTTTTATCAAGTTTAAAGAGATTTTTATTTATTGAGTGTATTTAAACCATTATTTAGGTGAGTTTTATTAATTGGTAACTGCCAAGCAGATTTTATCCTGCTGCTATTTTATAGCCATGTCAGAATGGCATAATGTTCGTAAATGTCTGCACTTTGTTTTGTGTTGTAGTACCTTTTTATGTGGCGCATTGCGACACAATTGGGCCAAGATGAGACTTTGACCAATGTTGCTGTTGATTATAGGAATGAATGGCCTTTTTGTGGAATTTATCGGGGTATAAACTTGGAAAAGTCGCGGGAATACTGGACGAAGGCCGGAAGGCCTCGTCCAGTATTCCCGTGACTTTTCCAAGTTTATATCCCCGATAAATTCAACAAAAATGCCATTCATTCCTTATAATTCCAGCATTTTAAATAAATTCATTAAGAAAATGTGTTTATTTTTCTTTTTTTTTTTAAGAATTATTTTAGCTGTGCCTGACGGTTACGGAAAGTAGTTCGGCATGGGAGTTTACTGGGATATATATTTTTGACAGAGACTTGCTATGGACCAATCAAATGTTAGGGAATTGTGTAAATATTTTTGTGCTGGAATTATTCGCTTGTGGTCTATTGCTAGGTACCGACTGATCAACCACACAGGTCATAAACCCAACAGGATCTTCACAGTGTGTGGATAATATTTTTTTAAAATTATCCCTTTTCTCGTTAACGGCAACTAAAGTTACATTACTTTTTGAAAATCCCTCGATAAACATGTATATCTCAATGATTAAACATGATAGTTTGAGGTTGATACACACATTCCTTTCCAATACCATATTTTATAGTATCCAACCAGATGATGAATTAGCGGTTGTTCATCTTACATATTTCTGCATTTCTTCCTCCGATAATCACTCGGATATGTAAACCACAAAGCCTTATGGTATTTATTTCACATAATGATATACACCAGCATACATACTACAAATTATTAATCGTGTATAAAAGGCCTTCAATGAACTTGCCGCCCCGGAAATAAGTTAACCCTTTCAATCCTTAAATAACTGGAATGGACTGTGCTATGATAGTTTTCCGACCAATCCAAGTGTCACTAAATGTGTTTCAAACCAGTCCATTTATAAAAAAAGGAGTGCAGATCGTGATGATACGGCTCGTTACGAGCCGGCTCATCTGGATCTACACTGTTTGCAAACACTGTTATAGAGGGCTGTTGTGTTGAAAGGGTTAATCAAAACTAGAAACCATCTCAAGGTCACTATATAAAAGTTATGATGAAATAAAAGAAAAATGCTTTACGATGTTTCATTGGTTGATGATGACTTGCGTGAATTTTATATATTTTCTGACAAATAATTGACCTACCTTTCGACATGTTCGGCGTCATTAACCCATCTCGGTCTAACGGTGCAATAATTTTTCTTCAATAAATCTCATTATTTTGTTTATTTCTCAATAAATGTACATGTTGTTACCACTCATTTGAACCGTCTCGTTGAGACGGTTCAATGAGTGGTAACAAGATATACTTTCGAGATGAAATAAAGAAAATAGCAATTTTTTCTCAGTAATTTCAAACTACTATAATTGTATCCCGTCTGTAATTGGTTAAAATACGTAATAATTTCTATTTTAACCATCTAAATTTCATGTCGACTTCTTTTGTAGACATGAAATAAAAACAATATTCAATATTTTATACATTATGTCTTTAAAGGAACTGAAAACGACTTCTGTTCCAGCCAATTGCTTCTTGAGTCACGTTGCAACGATTGCAAATATGCAAGTGCCAGCAATTTTGTGGTTGCTGAATAATTAGAGCATTTGTTCACAACAATCTAAGTGGTTCATCAAATTTGAACCGAAACTGGAGAACGGTATTATATTCTCATATTTGCAACCAGCGTAGACACAGACCAGACTGCACATAAGATTAATAGATTCATACCAGCTAGGTTGCATGGTGAATGTAATTCTGGGTTTTACTACTGGATGCATTCGCAAATTTGTATTTTTTTAATAACAACTGACTCACTTAATATTAATGTTTATTGTACAGCAAACCTGAATTTCTTATCATGATTGTCTGAAACATTATATGGCGTGGATGCACTGCAATGTAGGCAATTTGCTCCATGTTCACCCACCCAGTATGCCTTCATTTGAAATTAACTCTTTTCACTGCATGTTAAAACTGACTGGCCATGGACTGAAGGGCTTTTGCTTATGGGTAGAAGTCAGGATTTCAACACTGAAGGTTCAAAACCTGCGACAAAAAAAAATGCTCATTAATTTATTTATTTTTTAAATCCATTACCCCACCCAGTTGGTCTCGTACAGTACTATGTTTTATGATATGAGACCAAGTGGGTGGGGTAATGGATTTTTTTTAATGGGAATTTTTGTGCATTTTTGTGCTACAGGTCCGCGTCTTCCATCTGTGCCCAAGGGCATGAACAATACTTTTTTAGTATTTCCATCCCACTGGTCTGTCGGATGAGACTTTAAACTGTGGTCCCGTCTCTATATGACCTTATTAGCGGTGTTGCTTGATTAACTTTTATTTTCTGATATTGTATGTACAAGCTGATTTGGGGCTGCACTAGTCCGAAACAAAGTAAGTTTCTTTTTCACTCAGGATCACGTACTTGTTCAATAATATACACCTCAGTGTGACTCACCATTGAAATAATCGTTATCAAAATTGTACCACAATACACATTTGCGGTTCACTTTCCGATTAGATCGACAGCCAGTTATATAACACAAAATAGATTTTCTTCACAAGCATAAAATAGGAGTAATTTAACCTACCACTGTCAACCGCACTCTTGATCTTTTACAAAATCTTGTCGTAAGTTATAATTATGACAGGTGCATTATGGTACGGATCGGAGGTCACACGTGGGTTTGCTTACAAATGTCACAGGTTTGGTGTGTCTCCTTCAGAGATCTATACAACTGTAAATACAGACAACGTTTTGTCAGATCGTATCGACTGATAAGCCAATCAAGTGTGGCCACTTAGAAAGGGAAAGAACATGTCAAATGCGAATTAACCTATTACATACTGAGAATACAAAATTTTCCAAGTGAAAAATAAAAATAATTCTCTTAATTATGCACAGAAGAATATGTTGTTACCACTCATTGGAACCGTCTCGTCGAGACAGTTCCAATGAGTGGTAACAACATAGACTTTTGTGAAGAAATAAAAAAAATAGCGAAAGTTATTTAAATTTGTGCATACCCTGTAAAGTTATATTCAGCATGGAATGGGTTCAAAGTTTATTTGCAAAGGTTAACCATGGACCCAGATGTTTGGAATGTAATCTAAATTCCGTGATCAGTGAATGCATCATCATATGACAGTTAGAACCAACCAGTGTAAATCCTGATTCATTCTGACCAAATCACTGCGATGGGTAGTGAGAGATAATATTCACTAACAAACAATGTAGTCTCTTCACAGGGTACAAGTTCACATTTTGATTTGTTGCTTCAGTGACTGTAAACTCAATAAGAGTTTTTGATATGGTGGGACATATATTCGTTTGATTAGAAGTAAAACATGAAATAAATGTTTCAAGATATTCATACACCAGAGAACAACTTATAATTGTAATGAGTATGATATCTGTTCACCCTTTCACTCCTAAGTAACTGGTATGGATTTTGATGTGTTAATTTTGCAACCAATCCAGTCGTTATGATTTTTAGCCAGGTTTTTTAAAAAAAAATCCAGGCTATTGGATTGGCGAAAGCCGGGCGGCGGGCGCGGGGCGGGCGGGCGGGGGGGGCGGGCGGGGGGGCGGGCGGCGGCGCGTCCACAATCAATGTTAAGTTTTCGTGTTTGAGTCCATTTCTTTGTTACTGTACCACCTAGGACTACAAAACTTTCACAGCTTCATAATCAAGGGGTGCCCACCACATATCACTATCCAACATGTTACTTTTTTAGCCAGGTTTTTTGAAAAAAAATCCAGGCTATTGGATTGGCGAAAGCCGGGCGGGCGGGCGGCGGGCGGGCGGCGGGCGGCGTCCACAATCAATGTTAAGTTTTCGTGTTTGAGTCCATTTCTTTGTTACTATACCACCTAGGACCACCAAACTTTCACAGCTTCATAATCAAAGGGTGCCCACCACATATCACTATCCAACATGTTACTTTTTTTTTAACTTCACCCATTTTTTCCGCGCAGTCGACTTAGCCATTTTCAATGTTAAGTTTTCGCGTTTACAATGTTAAGTTTTCGTGTTTACAATGTTAAGTTTTCGTGTTTAAGTCCATTTCTTTGGTACTGTACCACCTAGGACCACCAAACTTTCACAGCTTCATAATCAAGGGGTACCCACCACATATCACTATCCAACATGTTACTTTTTTTTTTAACTTCACCCATTTTTTCCGCGCAGTCAACTTAGCCATTTTCAATGTTAAGTTTTCGCGTTTACAATGTTAAGTTTTCGTGTTTAAGTCCATTTCTTTGGTACTGTACCACCTAGGACCACCAAACTTTCACAGCTTCATAACCAAGGGGTGCCTACCACATACAACTATCCAACATGTGACCATTTTTTTACCTTCACCTATTATTTCTACGTAATTGACTTAGCCATTTTCAACGTTAACTTTTTAACGTACGTCTGGTTAGAGTTTTTTGGTTAAAACTTTTTCGTTATACTATATCTCTGCAACTGCTTCGCCCATTACCTTGAAACTTCACATGGGTGTTTATCATCATCCATATTTTCATTCTAACCCCCAACCGTGCGGCCCCTGTGCCCAATGTCAAGGTCAAATTACTTTGAATTTTTTTGTTAAATTTTTTTCGTGTACTATATCTCTGCAACTGCTTCACCAAATACCTTGATACTTTACATGGGTGTTTATCATCATTGTCGCACCTGCTTGCGGAAAGCGTGATCCTGTGCCCAATGTCAAGGTCAAATTACTTTGAATTTTTTTGTTAAAGTTTTTTCGTGTACTATATCTCTGCAACTGCTTCACCCAATACCTTGATACTTCACATGGGTGTTTATCATCATTGTCGCACCTGCTTGCGGAAAGCGCGATCCTGTGCCCAATGTCAAGGTCAAATTACTTTGATTTTTTTTGTTAAAGGTTTTTCGTGTACTATATCTCTGCAACTGCTTCACCCAATACCTTAATACTTCACATGGGTGTTTATCATCATTTTCGCACCTGCTTGCGGAAAGCGCGATCCTGTGTCCAATGTCAAGGTCAAATTACTTTGAATTTTTTTGTTAAAGTTTTTTCGTGTACTATATCTCTGCAACTGCTTCACCCAATACCTTGATACTTCACATGGGTGTTTATCATCATTGTTGCACCTGCTTGCGGAAAGCGCGATCCTGTGCCCAATGTCAAGGTCAAATTACTTTGAATTTGTTTGTTAAATATTTTTTGTGTACTATATCTCTGCAACTGCTTCACCCAATACCTTGATACTTCACATGGGTGTTTATCATCATTGTCGCACCTGCTTGCGGAAAGCGCGATCCTGTGCCCTATGTCAAGTTCAAATTACTTTGAATTTTTTTGTTAAAGTTTTTTTGTGTACTATATCTCTGCAACTGCTTCACCCAATACCTTGATACTTCACATGGGTGTTTATCATCATTGTCACACCTGCTTGCGGAAAGCGCGATATCGTCGGCATTTTGGCATACGTCCGTCCGTTCGTCCGTGTGTCCGTAAATAAAGTTTTTTGGTTAAAGTTTTTCCATCTACTATATTTATTAGTGTCCATGCCTCGCCCCAAGGCGCGACATGCAGGCCACGGCCATCTAGTCTACAAAAAGTGGGTATAATTATGTTATCCAAGTGTCTATGCTTGGAAAAAACCTGGCCTTCGTGGCTTTGCCTCGTTTCTTGTTTTTAACTTGACCCATTTTTTCCGCGTAGTCGACTTAGCCATTTTCAATGTTAAGTTTTCGCGTTTACAATGTTAAGTTTTCGTGTTTACAATGTTAAGTTTTCGTGTTTAAGTCCATTTCTTTGGTACTGTACCACCTAGGACCACCAAACTTTCACGGCTTCATAATCAAGGGGTACCCACCACATATCACTATCCAACATGTTACTTTTTTTTTTAACTTCACCCATTTTTTCCGCGCAGTCAACTTAGCCATTTTCAATGTTAAGTTTTCGCGTTTACAATGTTAAGTTTTCGTGTTTAAGTCCATTTCTTTGGTACTGTACCACCTAGGACCACCAAACTTTCACAGCTTCATAACCAAGGGGTGCCTACCACATACAACTATCCAACATGTGACCATTTTTTTACCTTCACCTATTATTTCTACGTAATTGACTTAGCCATTTTCAACGTTAACTTTTTAACGTACGTCTGGTTAGAGTTTTTTGGTTAAAACTTTTTCGTTATACTATATCTCTGCAACTGCTTCGCCCATTACCTTGAAACTTCACATGGGTGTTTATCATCATCCATATTTTCATTCTAACCCCCAACCGTGCGGCCCCTGTGCCCAATGTCAAGGTCAAATTACTTTGAATTTTTTTGTTAAATTTTTTTCGTGTACTATATCTCTGCAACTGCTTCACCAAATACCTTGATACTTTACATGGGTGTTTATCATCATTGTCGCACCTGTGCTTGCGGAAAGCGTGATCCTGTGCCCAATGTCAAGGTCAAATTACTTTGAATTTTTTGTTAAAGTTTTTCGTGTACTATATCTCTGCAACTGCTTCACCCAATACCTTGATACTTCACATGGGTGTTTTTAAATCATCATTGTCGCACCTGCTTGCGGAAAGCGCGATCCTGTGCCCAATGTCAAGGTCAAATTACTTTGATTTTTTTTGTTAAAGGTTTTTCGTGTACTATATCTCTGCAACTGCTTCACCCAATACCTTAATACTTCACATGGGTATCATCATTTTCATCGCACCTGCTTGCGGAAAGCGCGATCCTGTGTCCAATGTCAAGGTCAAATTACTTTGAATTTTTTTGTTAAAGTTTTTCGTGTACTATATCTCTGCAACTGCTTCACCAATACCTTGATACTTCACATGGGGTGTTTATCATCATTGTTGCACCTGCTTGCGGAAAGCGCGATCCTGTGCCCAATGTCAAGGTCAAATTACTTTGAATTTGTTTGTTAAATATTTTTTGTGTTACTATATCTCTGCAACTGCTTCACCCAATACCTTGATACTTCACATGGGTGTTTATCATCATTGTCGCACCTGCTTGCGGAAAGCGCGATCCTGTGCCCTATGTCAAGTTCAAATTACTTTGAATTTTTTTGTTAAAGTTTTTTTCGTGTACTATATCTCTGCAACTGCTTCACCCAATACCTTGATACTTCACATGGGTGTTTATCATCATTGTCACACCTGCTTGCGGAAAGCGCGATATCGTCGGCATTTTGGCATACGTCCCCGTCGTTCGTCCGTGTGTCCGGTTAAAGTTTTTGGTTAAAAAAGTTTTTCCATCTACTATATTTATTTTTTTAGTGTCCATGCCTCGCCCCAAGGCGCGACATGCAGGCCACGGCCATCTAGTCTACAAAAAGTGGGTATAATTATGTTATCCAAGTGTCTATGCTTGGAAAAAACCTGGCCTTCGTGGCTTTGCCTCGTTTCTTGTTTTTAACTTGACCCATTTTTTCCGCGTAGTCGACTTAGCCATTTTCAATGTTAAGTTTTCGCGTTTACAATGTTCAAGTTTTCGTGTTTAAGTCCATTTCTTTGGTACTGTACCACCTAGGACCACCAAACTTTCACAGCTTCATAATCAAGGGGTACCCACCACATATCACTATCCAACATGTTACTTTTTTTTTAACTTCATCCATTTTTTCCGCGCAGTCGACTTAGCCATTTTCAATGTTAAGTTTTCGCGTTTACAATGTTAAGTTTTCGTGTTTAAGTCCATTTCTTTGGTACTGTACCACCTAGGACCACCAAACAAATTTCACAGCTTCATAACCAAGGGTGGCCTACCACATACAACTATCCAACATGTGACCATTTTTTTACCTTCACCTATTATTTCTACGTAATTGACTTAGCCATTTTCAACGTTAACTTTTTAACGTACGTCTGGTTAGAGTTTTTTGGTTAAAACTTTTTCGTTATACTATATCTCTGCAACTGCTTCGCCCATTACCTTGAAACTTCATATGGGTGTTTATCATCATCCATATTTTCATTCTAACCCCAAACCGTGCGGCCCCTGTGCCCAATGTCAAGGTCAAATTGCTTTGAATTTTTTTGTTAAAGTTTTTTGTGTACTATATCTCTGCAACTGCTTCACCCAATACCTTGATACTTCACATGGGTGTTTATCATCATTGTCGCACCTGCTTGCGGAAAGCGCGATCCTGTGCCCAATGTCAAGGTCAAATTACTTTGAATTTTTTTGTTAAAGTTTTTTCGTGTAATATATCTCTGCAACTGCTTCACCCAATCAATACCTTGATACTTCACATGGGTGTTTATCATCATTGTCACACCTGCTTGCGGAAAGCGCGATATCGTCGGCATTTTGGCATACGTCCGTCCGTTTGTCCGTGTGTCCGGTTAAAGTTTTTTGGTTAAAGTTTTTCCATCTACTATATCTATTTTTTTAGTGTCCATGCCTCGCCCCAAGGCGCGACATGCAGGCCATCTAGTCTACAAAAAGTGGGTATAATTATGTTATCCAAGTGTCTATGCTTGGAAAAAACCTGGCCTTCGTGGCTTTGCCTCGTTTCTTGTTTTTAACTTGACCCATTTTTTCCGCGCAGTCAACTTAGCCATTTTCAATGTTAACTTTTCGCGTTTACAATGTTAAGTTTTCGTGTTTGAGTCCATTTCTTTGTTACTGTACCACCTAGGACCACCAAACTTTCACAGCTTCATAACCAAGGGGTGCCTACCACATACAACTATCCAACATGTGACCATTTTTTTTACCTTCACCTATTATTTCTACGTAATTGACTTTGGTTAAACTAAAATTTTTTTGTTATACTATATCTCTGCAACTGCTTCGCCCATTACCTTGAAACTTCACATGGGTGTTTATCATCGTCCATATTTTCACTCTAACCCCCAACCGTGCGGCCCCTGTGCACAATGTCAAGGTCAAATTACTTTGAATTTATTTGTTAAAGTTTTTTCGTGTACTATATCTCTGCAACTGCTTCACCCATTACCTTGATACTTCACATGGGTGTTTATCATCATTGTCGCACCCGCTTGCGGACAGCGCGATATCGTCGGCATTTTGGCATCCGTCCGTCCGTACGTCCGTGTGTCCGGTTAAAGTTTTTTCGTTAAAGTTCTTCCTTCTACTATATCTATTTTTTTAGTGTCCATGCCTCGCCCCAAGGCGCGACATGCAGGCC
Organism: Conchocele bisecta; assembly: GCA_029237695.1. Classification (NCBI taxonomy): domain Eukaryota; kingdom Metazoa; phylum Mollusca; class Bivalvia; order Lucinida; family Thyasiridae; genus Conchocele; species Conchocele bisecta. The sequence continues at coordinate 102,214,886 of CM055266.1, read as the reverse complement.
ACGGCCATCTAGTCTACAAAAAGTGGGTATAATTATGTTATCCAAGTGTCCATGCTTGGAAAAAACCTGGCCTTCGTGGCTTTGCCTCGTTTCTTGTTAGATTAGTAAATTTATGAAAAGGGTGTGTTTTTGTTCTCAAAAATATGAAAATTACTTTCAGAAAGTGCAGATCCTGATGAGACGGCTCGTCACGAGCCGGCTTATCTGGATCTACACTGCTTGCCAATACCGATGTACAGGCCTGTGGGGATGAAAGGGTTAATTGCAGTGCAGGCTGATCAGGGTCTTCACTGTTTGGCATTCGATCAGCGAACAATTCATTATAAACTCTACATAGCAGTTTTTTGTCGCACCCACTTTTGGTTCAAGTTTTTCGGTATACTATCAATGCCTCGGTGGGCCCGACATGTGGGCCATGGCAATCTAGTACTATCAAATTGTCAGTTATATATGTCGGGAATGTAATAGGGCCAGATTGTCAGATTCTGGCACCAATATATCGGGTGAGAGGTTTATTAACTCTTTGCATGCTAGCTGTGAAAATATCTGCCAAACGAATTAGGAGTATATGTTTTATTTCTCACTGTAAATATGTCTTGAAATTTCATTAGAATTGAGTCCTCAGGACTCAATTCTAATGAAATTCCAAGACATATTCTTGATATTTACGGGGAGAAATACAAGAAATCATGATGAATTTTTGTCCGCAAGTTTTGAACTATTTATAGCCCACAAGTTTCCCAGCATGCAAAGAGTTAGCCAGCTGGCTGGTGTCACCTGTCATATTGATATCTCCAAATCATAACCATGCTTAATTATGTACAAGCATTTACGATTATGTAAAACACAGGTCTTGCTTGTATCATTTTCGGTGAGTAACAATACAGAAAACAAAGCCATCGCCTGCCACACCCATTACAGACTTATGAATGTCAAACAGCCATTTCCGATTTCATAACCGTTGTCAACCATCGCACCAAGTGAACCCACAATGAAAAGGTTTTTAACACTTTCAACCCTATTGGAATGTGATGTGTTAATTTTCCGACCAATCCAATTGTCACAAAATGAAACTCGTCTAGTCCGTTTATAAAAAGGGGATTTTTTCCCCCTAAAAATTACACGCAAATTGTGCAGATCCTGATGAGACGGCTCGTCACGAGCCGACTCATCTGGATCTACACTGTTTGCAAATAGTACTATAGAGGTCTGTAGTTTTGAAAGGGTTAACACTTTCAACACAATACCTCTTTCCAAATATTTGAACACAGTGTAGACCATGTTGAGCTGGCTCATACCAATGTTTCCTGCCTTGCCTAATAAACTTGATATCAATAGACAATAGCCTCTTATTCTCTATATGTGGCTGTGACTGGAGAAATGGGGCTTATGGGTTTTCCAAGATCAGGATTTGCACTGTTCACCATTCCATCACTAAGACACGATCATGCTTCTAACAAGCAATACATGTATAGATCATTATCAGCCTACGGTAGTGTGTTATTTGATCAGGAGCTACCCTGGTTATGTATACTCACATAAGACCCATTTCTCCGTTCACAGCCACATATTAGTACATTCGAGTTACTTAGTAACTTACAAATGATCAGCGTTATTTGGTTTATGGAGCTAACTCTTACACTTCTGTTTATTCCGTGACATCTTTGTTAATCTCTGTGAATTTCTTGGCATGTTCTGCCACTCTTATCTTGCACACAACTCTAGATTGTCTAGAGACTGCAATCCTCATAAACATATCCTGGGTTTAGATTAATTGCAACATCTTACAGATTTATATGCTATATTTATACATCTTTTATTGTACGCTGTTTTTTTGTGAGTCTAGTTCCAGTGCCATTCATTTGGTCTATGTGACGTTTCTTGGTACATGCAGTTCACGATTTCTGCTATAGTTTTGGTCTAGCTGTGCTGAAGTCAGAAAATGTTGTCACTTATGTAAAGCAGAATATTGCTTTTTTTACTGATAATGACAAAATTGTCTAAACGTAAAAAAATGTTGACACCACACCCATAGCTCTCCATCCCACCACCAATAGCACCGTAATGGTGTCTGAATATATAGCTAGCTACTGTGTGTCAAGGGGCCAATTAGCAATTAGTCAAGGGGACCAATTAAAATTCCAGAAACTCATATGTGGTATATCCAACTCGCTGGTGCTCCACTCTAAAATGTTTCACATCGAATATTGGTGCTGAATATTAAGCATATTTTCGTCTAGTAGCTGGTGCAAGAAGACAAACAAATGTGATAGCTCTCTAAGTAGAACTAAATGGCATCTCGTCAGTAAACCTTGGAAATATTTCTACGAGAAACGGTTTATGACAGTGCGGAATGCAGCACTGTTATTATGATATACAGTGCAATATGGCAAGACACAAAACGGTTGTCAGGACGTGGCTGTTGTAGGGAGGCTAAATATACAGTGAAACCACCCTAAACCGGACACCCTGTGAGGTCTCCAGGGTGTCTGGCTTAGAGAGGCTTCACTGTAAATCAGACAATTGATACTTCTGATCCATAGTTGTGTGTTATGCGATCATGAACAGACATTATCACCTGAGATAAATGACCAAGAATCTCATCAACAATAAGATCACAGGTGTTTTATAGATGTCCAGTTTAGAGAGGTTCCACTGTATAACTACTTTTTAATTTGGGCTATAACATAGTGGCTGATACAGAGAGAGGGTTGTCATAGAGAGGTGGTATTCAAGGAGGTCTAACTGTACTACTGTTGGTACAATTATATGTACAGTGAAACCTCTCTAAACCGGACACCCTGGGGGTCCCCAGGGTGTCCAGCTTAGAGAGGCTTCACTGTAAACCAGTCATTTGATCATTCTGAGCCATAGTTGTGTGCTATGCGGTCACAAACAGACATTATCACTCATCGAAAATAAGATCACAGGTGTTTTCTTGGTTTTTGGTTTAGAGAGGTTCCACTGTATAACCATTCATCAATGTAACATAGAGGCTGTTACAGAGAGAGGGTTGCTGTAGAGAAGTGGCAGTTCATGGAGGTTTAACTGTACTACAGTTGGTACAATTATATATATTCTGTATCGCTTTTGTTGTTTCATTTCAGGAAGGACCTAAAATAACTCAAAATGCAGGAGAAACGTTAAAGCGTTTTTGTCGCTGGCAGTCTCGGAACAATGAAGACGACAATAGCAAATACCACTACGATACCGCGATACTGCTTACTAGGTATGTTACAAAATGAATTTCATTCAAAATATGCTTTTATGCATACGAAAATGTTGTAACGTTTTTGCCCCACTTGCCTTGTTTCCCATTAAAACTACCGCAATAACCCTAAATATTTGGACACAATTTAGTCTGGGGAAACTATGATTTCTTTCAGCAAAGAATGTCCAAATATTTACAGTTTAATGGTATAGTTGTACTTCTTTATCACAATGACAATGTATTTGGATACAATTTGCTTTGGGAAACCCCTATTTTCGAGTGGTTTTCCAGGTGCAGTACATACGACGCCCGACACTAGCTATCCGGAAATTGTGTTTCCTATTTCCTCCAGTAGTTTTCAGTTTTACACAATAACCCATCTGTCTGTACGCAAGCTCATTAACCCTTACTACGCTGAATTAAATGTTGTCGTCTGCTGGAAATGTTTTATTTTCAATATTTCTCGACAAAAAACTGGTTTTGACAGCACATGAGAATCGTCTCCAGTGGAGACGATTCTCATGTGCTGTCAAAACCAGTTTTTTGTTAAGAATTAAAGCAAAAATGAAAAACAGCAGACGGCAATTTCCGTCAACAGTGTAGGAAGGGTTAACCCTTTCACTCCTAAGTAACTGGAATGGATTTTTATATGTTAAAATTAATAAAAAATAATGTTCAGTCTAGTCCATTTATGGAAATGGGGTGTTTTTGTCCTCAAAAATATGAAAATGACTTGCAAAAAGTACAGATCCTGATGAGACGGCTCGTGACGAGCTGGATCTACACTGTTTGCAATACATGGTAGCTCCAAAATACCACGATCGCGTATATCGCTATCTCCATTATAGCGCGGATCTACCGTGGATCAAAAAAAAAAAAAAAAAAAGGGGGAAAATTTATATATATAAAAAATCGCCAGAAGTGGTAGTCATCGCGTAATCATTTGCTTCGTGATTTTTGTGTGATTTTTGTGCGGCAATTATATTCAATCAACCACTATACAGGCCTGTGGTGTTGAAAGGGTTAACTTCAATTCACTCAATCAATCGATCATCTATATAACCCACCAAACAAAAACAACAAACGGACCCCACCCACAAAGACTGAAAATATACAAGAGTACTTGCACATAATTCTACAATTTGTGTAGAACTGTGATTTGATCTGCTTATACGTATAATTTATATGTATATCAGTTTGTTACAATGAAAACACAAAGGCACGCAAATTTTAATGACGTGTTGAATGACTAATAGTATTGCACAAAGGTGGTCCAGTAAATGCAAAATGCACAAAAAATCATTGTTGGCATGCAATATATTTATATAAGTAATGAATTGTTTGTTTATTTGTAAAGGTTTGTTGTTACATAGAAACAGTTTTGAACTTCTGATACTTTTGAATCTGCGTGGCTCATTTTGTTACCTATGAGTGGTGCATTATAAAACTTGGCGTATTAGTCGGACACAAGTTTACCAATTGTCCTATATATGTGGCTGTGATGAGAAATAGGGGTTATGACATTATGATGGTCACAAAGTCATATAAGCTCCCATTTCTCGAGTCACGGCCACATATGTGGCTGTAACTGGAGATATGGGGTTTATGGGTTTTGCGACCAGTGTAGATCCAGATCAGCCTGTGCATCCGCACAGTCTGATCAGGATCTGCACTGCTCATCTTTCCGTCATTGAAACACCTGTCATGTTTCTATAAGCAATAGAGATTGTTATCAGACTACAGGACTGTGTAATCGGGAGTTACACTGGTCACAAGTCCCATAAGCCCCCATTACTCGAGTCTACATATTACATATGGCACTACCTGGCGTCTTTAATTGTGTAAATTGGCCACCTTGAAGATCAAAGACGAGACTGCGTTAATGAGTTGGTATCTCCTACCATTGCGGTTTTGTATTGTCTGTCAATTGTGGTTTCACCTTGTGTTTTGTGGTATTGTTAGCATATAAATTAGTATTTTGTGGTATTGTTAGCACATAAATTAGTTGTAAGACTGTCTGATATCTATGATACCATATTTATTCAATTAAACCCCCCTTGTCTCATAGTAGCCATATTGAAACATCTTTTTCAAGTTTTGTGGTATGTTAATGGAATACGGTTTCACAAAACAAAAATTGTATTGACCCGGGGCTGTTTATTGGAACATAATTATTATATGGTACTGGCAATATGTTACAGTGAAACCTCTCTAAACTAGAGGCACAGAAACAGTATTTCCAACACATACATGTTATGGTCATGGGTAGGGTGGGGATGCTAATATAACTGGGGCCCGTTTCACTAAACGTCGTACGACTAATATGTTCGTAAGTGCAAATTTAGGATCGTCTAGAAATTTCAATTAATGGATTTACATTTATTGAGCATAGGCTGCATATGCAGCCTATGCTCAATAACTGTAAATCCAATAATTGTTTACAAGAAAATGATGTCGAATGTGGAGATCGAAGTTCCACTGTATATATGCAATAGATACGGAATTCCAGGCAAAGTTTTTCATTGCAATAGCAATAAGGTTTTCTCAAGTGCAGCGGATATAAAACGGAATTGTTTACCAAATTATTGAGGCTAGACGTGAAGTATTTGTGGATGGGTCTGTTGGAGAAATGGAGCTTATGGAACGTGTGGCCAGTGCAGTATCAGATCCACTTGGTTACCCACACAGTCTGGACTGGACTGCAATGTTCGTCATTCAGTCGTTATAATTATATCCTTATTGCATTTAATGGACTTTTGCAATGCAATAACACAGTATATTAACCAACCCATTACATTCAAAAAATATTTTAATTTTATTTTTGTTATTTCTCAATGAAAGTATATGTTGTGACCACTCATTTGAACCGTCTCGATGAGATGGTTCAAATGCTGATCACGACATATATGCCATTGGAAATGATTCTGAAGTGCTGTCAAAACATGTTTTTATTGAGAAATAAGTCAAGATACAAAAGCAACAGCAGACGACAATTGTTGTGAATAGCGGTCTAAGGGTTAAACTCATTGCCTGATTTTATCAATAGCAACGAGGCTAGCTATGCCGATGTGTGTGTGCTTCAGCCACTTTGTTACATAAGTGCATGTGCTTCAAATACTTAGACACCAAAGTATATAGCATTTTAGAATACTTTCCAGTAGAAATGATTATAATGTGCTGTCAAACATTGTTTTTATTAAGAAAGAAGACAACATTTAAAACAACAGCAGACAACAATTTAGGTTTCCTGCACTCTAAGGGTTAATTTCCAGTTATATGCAGCAGACATCCATAAGTGTGGCACTGTGTCAAATTCTTTTGAATGAAAAAACATCATTAGCTAGCTGCTAGCTGCACTGTTTCCGCTTTATAGACAACAGGTTGCACTATATCACTACACCACGCTACACAGTAAAAATGTGCGTATTAAATAGCATTTACACTTCGCACACTAAAATATAGAAAAAACCTGCATGGCGTTGACGTTCATACTTTGGTATATTGTTATTGAGAGACAATTCTACAATATGACACCAAAATATTACCATAAACTTACCTAATAAAGTGTGTATTAGCAAAATTCTTAGGTCACTATCCACGAAGTTGAAAATAAACAAACAACGCTTCAAGCGCACATTTGGAATGACTAGTTCGTCATAACTCTTATGTAATGCAGTGTAATGAAATGTAATTAGAGTTATGTACTCGGAACTAGCTAGCTGCATGTCTATTTGCAACTGTGAAAAATGGGTCTTATATCCTTTGTGACCAGTGTGCACCCAGATCAGCCTAAGTCTACAAAGTTTGATTAGGGTCTGCACTGTTTGACCTTTAGTCAGTGAAACACCTGTCCTGCTTCTAGCAGTATAGATCCTTACCATGCTGCAAGAGTGAGTGAACAGACAAGCTAGACTGGTTGCAAATGTTAAAAGCCGCATTTCTCCAGTCAGTCACATTTGAGAGAAAACACCCTGTTTCTGAACTATGTTAGATTTGTGCCTTAGCCTTTTGAATGCGGGAAACGAAAATTGTCGTCTGCTTTTTTTTCTCAATAGAAACATGATTTGGCAGCACTTTAGAATCATTTCCATTGGAAATGATTCTAAAGTGTTGCCAAACTATGTTTTTGTTGATATAGATGAAAAATAATAAAATAATCAACAGATTAGAAAATTTAATTCAGCATTTTAAAGGTTTGAATGCGCATACTATTTCTCACTTATTTCACTGCCAAACTTTTGAAAGATGATCATACTCATTGAGGCCACTCGGGTTAAGTCTTGGGTTGAACTTGTGCAAACTGCTCGAGTTTAACCAATTACATTTTGAAAATAAACAATTTTTTATTGATGTAAAATTTCAAATAATTTCTTTATGTCTAATGTGAAGTATATCTTGTAGAGATAGTAAAAATGAGTGGTCACAATATTCACTTTCATTGAGAAATAAGAAAAATAGACAATATTTCAATATTTCTATATTCCTAAAAGCATATTCTGAATGTAAAGATTTAACACACATTCAAATTTTATAAAATACTCTTTACCCCTTTCAACACTACAGACCTCTATCATAAGCTTACAAACGTGTACATCCAGATGAACACAATTTATGCACCATGTATGCACCATTTATGGATATTATCTGATTTATACAAACATTACCTCATTCTGATAAATAGAAATAGTGTGAAACATAGCAAGGCACCAGTGTCATTCCAGTTACTTAGGGGTTAAAGAGTTAATTAACCCTTACACTGCTGAATTAAATTTTGTCTTGTTCTGTTTATGATCTATTTTCCATTTTTCTCTTCAAAAACATGATTTGACAGCACTTTAGAATCATTTCTGATGGAAATGATTCTAAAAGGCTGTCAAACCATGTCTTTTATGAGAAAGAAAGCAAAATCTAAAGCAACAGCAGGCGACAATATTTTTTGTTTCCATCATTCTAAGGGTTAACCAGCCATACATATATATCTGCACCTGATGTACCCCGCTGAACCAAAAAATTAAGCATCATATTTACAAATCAGAGATTCTTGTTTGTTTCATGCTAGTCACGGATGATTTGTTCCTCGTTTTGTTTTCGCTCTCTGCACATGGTAAACAAATCAGGTCATGCGTACCCTTGTTGCTCGTGAGGAACCTCAATTATTTTCCGTAACCTTTGTTGGTGAACCATTTCCCACTGGTAGACAAATCTCATAAAATTCCTGCATTTTTTTCTCATTTTTTTTTCCTATTAAATCGGTCCCAGTCTATAATTACCTCCCTTATCACATCACCAATATGTATGTCGAAAATCAGCAATATGTTCTCAAATGTGGCTGTGACTGGAGAAATGGGCTTATTGGTTTTGTGACCAGTGTAGATCCAGATCAGCCTGTGCATCAGTACTTCCAAATGCCTACCAAATATGCCGGGCATCGATATCAGGCAGGTATCCTATTGGTAAACATTGATTTGAGGATCCGTTCTATACCTGATCATCATTTGATTCAATAATAATTGCTTCATAATTCCAGCACAAAAATATTTACACAATTCCCTAACATTTGATTGGCCCGTAGCAAGTCTCTGTCCAGAATTTATATCCCAGTAAACTCAATGCCGAACTACTTTCCGTAACCGTCAGGCGCAGTTAAAATAATTCTTAAGAAAACGGAAAATAAACACATTTTCTTGATGAATTTATTTCAAATGCTGGAATTATAAGGAATGAATGGCCTTTTTGTGGAATTTATCGGGGATATAAACTTGGAAAAATCGCGGGAATACTGGACGAGGCCTTCCGGCCTTCGTCCAGTATTCCCGCGACTTTTCCAAGTTTATACCCCGATAAATTCCACAAAAAGGCCATTCATTCCTATATTCTTTGTCACACGTCACAAGAGGTGAAACTGGCTAATGCTTGATCACACAAAGATGGCCGAGTTGGCCACTCCATGTCAGTGCCGTATAGGATACAGTAACGAGGCAGTGTTCACATATATGTACATGTATACGTAATTATTTCATCACATTTAGGAAGCAGACATGTTTAAATCATATACTGATCAGGTATAGAATGGGTCTTTACCTCTTTGCATGCTAGCAGTGAAAATATCCGCCAAACAAATTAAGAGTATATGTTTTATTATGCCCCCGCTACCGAAATGTACGGGGGCATATAGTGTTACCGGCGTCCATCCGTACGTCCGTCCCGTCCGTCCGTCCGTCCGTACGTCCGTCCCGTCCGTACGTCCGTTCCGTCCGTCCCGTCCGTCCGTACGTCCCGATATTATATTCTTAAGTAACTTCTACAAGGCTTCACATATTATGTCAATATTTATACACGTGATACATATGAACATCCCTTACACACTCCACCCCCCAGTACTTCGACCTTGACCTTTGGCCTTGACCTTTTCCACTTTAAATGTTTGCTTGGCACTTTGGGACAAATCTACGTGCATGTTTCTCAATCCTACACTAACTTCTCAATACTTTTGCCAATCGCTTAAATATTTATACACATGATACATATGAACATGCCCTACACACTCCACCACCCAGTACTTCGACCTTGACCTTTGACCTTCACCTGTTCTACTTTAAATGTTTACTTAGCACTTTGGGACAAATCTACGTGCACGTTTCTCAATCCTATAATAAATATTTATACACATGATACATATGAACATGCCCTACACACTCCACCACCCAGTACTTCGACCTTGACCTTTGACCTTCACCTTTTTATGCCCCCGCAACCGAATGGTGAGTGGGGCATATAGTGTTACCGGCAGCCGTCCGTACTCGGGTAAATGGCTTGTAATCAAATATGCCTCGTTTTCTTTGGCTGCCAGCAGGGGCATTCGTGTGCCGACAGGCCACATTTCTAGTTTCTGTCTGTAAATATGTCCAGAGGACTCAATTCTAATGAAATTCCAAGACATATTCATGATACAGTGCGACCCCGTTAGTACACACTTCACTATAACACGATTTCGGTTAGTACATGGTTGTGTCTTGGCTCACGAATTTTTTGCCTATTTGTATATCAAAATCGTGTTAAATTTGTAACACGACTATTGTCAGAAATCGTGTTAAATTTGCGATTATATTGCTGCCGAAAGTGGTATTGTATTGTTAAATTGTAAATTAATCCGAGCAAACTGAGAATAAGATCAATTATTGGTCCCAGTAACAAAGCAGTGCTAATTGTTATGTAAACAATTTCCATGCTCGATTTAATTTTTCCGGCATGCGTTCGCGCTCACCATTGGTGGAATATTAATTAGGTGTAAAGGCTGACCAATCGGAGATCGCGTATCAATCGTGCAGATTAACTCAACCCAGATTAAATAAATTGTTACAGCACTGCTTGTTTTCAATTTAGCCCCCCCCGCCCCCCCATATCGGAAAGTTGATAACATTTTCAGAGCAAATGCGTAATAATTACTAATTTAATATTCGTCAACATTCGGTATCGTTTACAGAAAATGTACACTATTATCAGATTCATCTTCGTCGAAAATCTCACATGATAAGCCTGATTACCTCATGAACTGGCTCAATATTATAACATTCAGGCAAAGCATGTCTGACAGACAACAGGTTTATGGGGCACTATACAGGTCTGTGGTGTTGAAAGGGTTATCTCTGTGTGTACACAAACCCACGGGTGGAATAGTCGGACGTGTGACGCAAAGAAAATGACCATTACAAAAATATCCATTACCCCACCCACTTGATCTCGTACTATCTTCTATTATTAACGTCATGTACAGTACGATACCAGGTGAGTGTGATAATGAGATTTTTTTAATAGGCATTTATTTTGGTGTCAGGTCAGAGTCTTCCACCTGTGCTCACTATAATGAGTAAACACAGATTGCAACGCACGAGCTTGACGTTGCAGCTGATGGAACAGGATATCGGTCATTAGGTCATTGCGTCATCGAATGATGATATCTACACGCGTTTACTACACATTTTTCTACACCCGTTTACAATAATGGATTGCACGGACCTGTGTAGATCTACATTCTACATGAACACATGATGAATAAATAAAACATGACGTTAACAATTCTTGGATTCAATATATTTATTACATGCGAAGATAACAGTGGAATTTTATGCCATATTATAGGCATTGGCGACGTCGTTCATTCGCAGTCACAGTGTACATGTATATTTTGTTGACATTATGATGCGTCTTGGGCGAGAACGGATATAGCACGGTTCGGATAAGCAACACAGAAGGTTGTATGTCGCCGGACTTCCGTGTACTAACGGGGTCACACTGTATTTACAAGGAGAAATAAAAGAAAATATGATGATTTTTGTCCGCTATTTTTGAACTAGTTATAGCCCACAAGTTTCCCAGCATGCAAAGAGTTAACTAGCTGGTGGCTTATCAACCCAGTGGGGGCTCTAACATTGACCTCCCTGTGATGAGGCAGGTGCCTTATTCACTATGCCACAACAACTTTAAATGCCAGTCAGATTACACCACCATTCATCTATCTGTGCACCTTTTGTGCACCTTCTTCAAACACTAGATCCAGATGAGCCGGCTCTATCGAGGGATAACCCTTTCAGCCCCACATACAACTGATCAGGTATAGAATGGGTCTTTACCTCTTTGCATGCTAGCATTGAAAATATCCGCCAAACAAATTAGGAGTATATGTTTTATTTCTCTCTGTAAATATGTCTTGGAATTTCATTAGAATTGAGTCCAGAGGACTCAATTCTAATGAAATTCCAAGACATATTCATGATATTTACAAGGAGAAATAAAAGAAAATATGATGAGGACTTTTTGTACGCTATTTTTGAACTAGTTATAGCCCACAAGTTTCCCAGCATGCAAACTGGTGGCTTATCAACCCAGTGGGGGCTCTAACATTGACCTCCCTGTGATGAGGCAGGTGCCTTATTCACTATGCCACAACAACTTTAACCCTTTCCCTGTTTTGCGATATTTCGAGTCTTCCAAATCCAAAACATCTGAATAAAAGAATCAAATGCTGGGTCAAATGATGGTTAAATTATCTGATAGAGTAGAAAACATTGTAGGAAAAGGAGAAATTGCTTGTTGCAAGCAATTTCTCCTTTTCCCACAATGTTTTCAAAAGACATCTTCTGCAGAGGCGTGAAAAGTTGTTTCTATCAGGGAATGGGTTAATGCCAGTCAGATTACACCACCATTCATCTATCTGTGCACCTTTTGTGCACCTTCTTCAAACACTAGATCCAGATGAGCCGGCTCTATCGAGGGATAACCCTTTCAGCCCCATATACAATAAAACCAATATTGCAAACACTGTATGTAGATCAAAGGGAGAGCTGCAGCTCGTAACGATTTCGACCACACAGACAATAAAGCTCGTAACAAGCCATCCCATCAGGATCTGCTGTGTTTGTTCAATTGGCAATCCATCGAACATTCCACTATAAAAATTCCGCGAGCTCCATTCGTGACGGCTCTCCCAGTGTGTTGTTTGTGCTGAAACAGCTGTTGTTTCTATCATCGCTGGAAAAATATTGTAAGAAGTTACACCAACAACGTAGGTTGTCTTATGCATGAATTTTTCGCCACTTCTCTCCAATCTTGGCAAGCATTGTGGGTGTAAACAAATACATGATTGCCAGAATAACCCTAAATATTCAGACACAATTTATTCTGGGAAGCACACATTCATATATGGTTTGTCATAGAAAGGGCTATCGAGACATTTACGGTTTGTATGGTTGTACTTGTTTATCAAAATGACAATGTATTTGGATACAATTCGTTTTGGAAAACCTCAATTTGATGGGTGTCAATATCTATTGAGGGGTGTCCGAATATTTAGGGTTATAACGGTATGATTATATTCCTGTGAGACGAGTGGGTTTGCTCAGTACATTCTACTTATAGTTTAAAATCACTATGTCCGTGGGGAGAGGGGTTAATTAATTCAAGGCGGGAAAATATTTTTTCGTCTGCTATTTTTATAAAATTAATTATTTTGGAACAAAATTCTCACATGCTGCTAAAACATGTTTTTGGATTGGAGTGAAGAAGAAATATGAAAAAGAATTGAAGCAACACATGAAATGGATTTGAAAAATTGCGAGCAAAATTTTGGTAATTTCTCGCAATACTTACTTAATATACTGAAAAAAATAAAGTTTAGCCCGACTATCTAAAAGTATGTCAATCTAACAGTAAGTTGTATTTATGTACACTTTGTATGTAAACGACTGGGTCGTGAGTGCATAAACACGGTAACGCCGCACTATGTCCGGTAAAGTCGTGCCGTTTACTTGCAAGCGTCAATAATCAATAATGACACCTTGCACGTGCGGGGCGAGTTGGGAGCGGTCATTTGAGTACAAACCTACATGAGTCAATTCGATTGTGACCACAACCAAATAAACCGCTGCAAAAACGTAGAAAACTAGACATTGGAAGCCGTGCTGGGATGACGTTAGAGCGACGTCAAATGGCTATTGGAATGCTCACTGCCGGGATGAAGGTTCGAGACGTCACCCGGCACTTCCAAGTGAACGAGAGTACTACGGGACGTCTGAAGAAACGATTCCATGAAATGGGAAGGGTAGCTGACCGTTCACATTCAGGCAGGCCACGAAAGACGACGCAGCACATGAAGACTGGTTTATCGTGACGTCATCGAGACGTAACCGGTTCATGTTCAGCAGACAGTTAATCCAGCGTGTGAGGACTACAACGGGAACACGGATATCGGATACTACGGTCTGTAACCGGCTACGCTCGGCACGATTAAGAGGACGTCGATCGAATGTTGGAGTGCCATTGACGTTACACCACCGCGCTGAATGACTAGCTTGGGCACGGACTCATCGCAGATGGACTAGACAACGCTGAAACGAAGTCTTATTCACGGATGAGTCGCGTTTCAACCTCCAGTTTGATGACGGAATGAAGCGGGTGAACGGGGGAGCGGAATGATCCAGCTAACGTCATTCAATTTGTCACTGATCCAAGACTGATGTTGTTGCTGTTGCCGGGACCATAACAGCTGTCATGTACTGCGGTGAGATCATTCGCCCAGTCGTGCTGCCGTTTCTCCGTCGACGTCAGGCTCAGATATACCAGCAAGACAACGCCATGCCACACACAGCGCACCATACGATGGACGTACTACGTGCAAATGATGTTGAGGTACTTGTTTGGCCAGCCAGATCTCCAGATTTATCCCCCATAGAACACCTGTGAGACTACCTGGGGTGGAAGGCGAGAGAGCGTCAAGACGTCATCAACGTCAGAGATCTGCAGCGTGCACTCATCGAGGAATAGAACCAACTTTGTAAGGAAGTTAATCAACATCATGAGATGTCGTTGTGATGTCGTAATTGCTGCCCATGGAGGCCATACAAGATACTGACTAGTGTGTGACTTTTGCTGACTGACCCTATACAGATGGACGTCACATGATGTCATGGATTATGAATGTGGGATACTAAATGTGCTAAAAGTTATTGCTTATTAAATGAAATAATGGGTTTTACGTATTTTCGTATTGATATTTCCCCAGACAATAAAAATATTCACTGTACAATAGAAACTTGCTAAACTTTATTTTTTCAGTATAGTAATTGCTACACATGGTTAGAGATTTGTAATAGCGTTTGCTGGTTACATTTTGATAATTGCTAGATCTGCAAGCAAAGCAATAGTGGCTTCATGTCAGTTCCTGGGAGTTAGCAACTTAACCCTGACAAACATGTTTCCGTAGTCTAAGGGTGCGATGATTAACCGCCATACTTGATTATTCGCGATTCGTAACTCTATGATATGGGTCACGAATGCAATCTTCAGAATAGGTCTCAGAATAGAAATCTATTTATCAATATGGGTATTCCACTTTTTATACGCCCGTTTGAAAAAACGGGACATATTATGTGTTCATCTTGTACGGGCGGGCGGCGGGCAGCGGGCAGCGGGCGGCGGGCGGGCGAGCGGGCACAGCTTGTCCACGCAATAACTAGAGTGCTACTTGACGGATTGTAACCAAATTTGGTGTAGATGTTTATCACGGCAAGCCGAAGAACCCTATTGATTTTCAAAATGTTGTATCCTTGTCCACGCAATAACTCGAGTTCTACTTGACCGATCATAACCAAATTTGGTATACATGTTTATCACGGCAAGATGAAGAAGCCTATTGATTTTAAAAAATTGCCGATGACTTATCTCCCCTTGGCGGCTGTTTTTAATTTTCGCACTCTGTATCCTTGTCCACGCAATAACTCAAGTTCTACTTCACCGATCATAACCAAATTCGGTATACATGTTTATCACAGCAAGTCGAAGAAGCCTATTGATTTTCGGACTCCGTATTCTTGTTCACGCAATAAGTCGAGTTCTACTTGACGGATTCTAACCAAATTTGGTTTACATGTTTATCACGTCAAGATGAGTTATCTCCCCTTGTTGACTGGCCTTGCCTCGACCCGCGCTTATTTTTTGCAAAATTATTCCACTCTAGATTAATTAATAGTCTATGTGTCATCCACAAACACATACTGCAAATAAATTCAGGACGTTCAGTACTTTGATTTATATTAATATGGATGCCGAACTGGAACTACACTGGTCACAAAGTTTGTATGGTTGCGTTTGTTGATTGCCGGCCCAGAAATGATAACACAAATAACTACATGCCAATGAAGATTATCCGAATTAACTAGATTAACGTGAACTGCAGATTAATAATAATGGGTCCATCAGGGTCACATATGCAACCATGCATACAGGTATCCATTCTAACCCATTTCATGCTGAGCTACGCAATTTTTCTCCTGGAATTTTTTTTTTTATTTCTCACTCGAAGTGTATGTTGTTGCCACTCAGTGGAACCAGCTTGTGGTGAACATGAACAATGGGTACAAACTGGCCCATCCGCTCAACCAAACAATGGAGTACCATCATGGTTTCACAGACAGTGGCTGTGCTGGTGGTCTGACATTGTACAACAGAGCTGTCATAACAACACAACCCACACAGCTCTCCAATATGGTGGTCAGAACCAAATGTATACATTTGTCTATCATTCTGTCCTGAATTGTCTGCTCCCACTCTGCTGTACTCATGGTCTAAGCCAGCTGGAACCAAGGTCATCCACCCCAACCAAATTAATAATGTACTGGTATTTATTGGAACAGCCAGACAAGTGCTTTAACTCTTTGCATGCTGGGAAATTTGTGGGCTATAAATATTTAAAAATAGCAGATGACGATTCATTGTGTTTTCTTTTA
The DNA here is from genome assembly GCA_029237695.1 of Conchocele bisecta. Taxonomy (NCBI): domain Eukaryota; kingdom Metazoa; phylum Mollusca; class Bivalvia; order Lucinida; family Thyasiridae; genus Conchocele; species Conchocele bisecta. The sequence continues at coordinate 102,198,395 of CM055266.1, read as the reverse complement.
TTTATCCCTATATAAATAGCATGTATCACTGTTCGATTTCATGTAAGGTAAATGTTGCATTTTTGCGAAATTCATATCGGAGAAAGGTGGCAATGCAATAAGGAAAGGTAATACTAGTGGGGGTGGGTCTGATCAGGATCTGCACTGTTCGCCATTCAATCAATGAAACACCCGTCGTGCTTCTAACAAGCAACATTGGTTGTTATCAGGCTACTTGAGTGTGCTATTTGTTCAAAAGCTACACTGGTCGCAAATCTCACAAGCCCCATTTTTCTGGTCACAGCCACATATTTACATATTGAACCCACAGACCTTTCCCACAATACAACATCATCGGAGACATTCTTCTTGTGTCATTAAGATATTTGAAGCAAATTTTAAAGTAATATAATTACGGTTACATAGACCAATTGTTACAGTGTGAAACTTAGCAATCAACGAACCCACTAAAGTAAAACAGTCATTAACAAATATTGTTCCGATGATTCATGAATTTGGCGATGAAAAAAAATTGTTCACATGAGCTCTGATTTTTATTGTAAAATTTTGAGGGCATGACAGAAAATATGACGAGTTTCAAAATTAATATCGGTAACATTTAGCGATAGAACAAGGGAGATAAATGCAAAGTCGGATCCATTTCATGTGTGGCCAGTGCAGATGCTGATCATTCTGAATGGTGTACAGTGTACTGAGTGTAGACACTGATCAGAGCAAGCAGATAGGCAGGCTTCATGATGTGAGTGTATGCTGCGGGCAAATTTAATTTGCCCAGTTTTGTCGAATTGGTGATCTAACTTACATGTATATTTGTGGCTGTGACTGGAGAAATGTGGCTTATGGGATGTGTGACCAGTGTAGCTCTTGATCAAATAGCACACTCCTGTAGCCTTGGGGCCGTTTCACGAAACTTCGTACGACTAAAATGTTCGTAAGTGCAAAATTGTGATAGTCTGTAAATATCACATTAACAATTTTTTCTTGTAAACAATTGATGGATTTACATTTATTGAGCATAGGCTGCATATGCAGCCTATGCTCAATAAATGTAAATCCATAAATTGAAATGATCTTAGATTTGAACTTGCGAACATTTTAGTCGTAATAAGTTTAGTGAAATGGGCCCCTGGTTATGATCTGTATTGCTTGTTAGGAGCATGCCAGGTGTTTCATTGATGGAGTGGCAATGATCAGACAGTGCTGACAGAGTCATCGACAGATATTAGCATACGATGTCCTTCAGTATCTTGGCTTTATTTCAAACATGTAGGAAAATGTTGGTCAAAGCAGACTTACGTCTTTTAACCCTATAGGCCGAAAGCCAACATGTGTAAACACTTTAGATCCAGATGAGCCGGCTCATAACAAGTCGTCTCATCAGGATCTGCAGTATTTGTCACTATTATTCATCTTAAAAAAAATCCACATATTGTCATTAAAGGAATAGTCCAAACAATAGTATGAAAAAGGAAATCCAGGTTTGTAAGGGTTAATTAACGGGTGTACGTGATTTGCACCCATCACGGTTCAGCTTCCATGTCACTGGTTCATTATGATCAGGAGCAGAAATGAATCACTCCATTCCCCGTTAACTAGAAATTAACTCAGTTTCAATTTCCATTTTGATCCCAAATATTAGTATTGATGTCTTTCTGTAATGGTAATTTAATACAAAAAGTAATTAATTATAATTTTAATGTCTGTTAACATGGTTTAGGTGCATTGGAAAATTGCAGTATTTTTTTTTCTTGATGTTTATTTGTATTGACGCATGTTATGAGGTATGAAATGTTAGTCAGATTGTAACAACAGGTTTAATAAACTCAGTTATAAAGGTTATTTATGTGGGTGGGTTTGTTCAGCAAAAATATGTGCAGCAGTGTATGTGAATTTATACTTTACCACAACTTTCTTCGAAATCCATTTCGGAAGATTTTCGTTGAATAGAATAGAATATATTTGATGTCCAATCATGGCCATCTCTGGCATATAAGTCTCTCAAAAGGTGGATAATAACTGATTGTAGATTTGTATATGTTTTGTTATTGATGAAAAAGTATGTACCTTTAACCCTTAGAATATATTTTATAAAAAATAAAGCAACAGCAGACGACAGTTTTTGCGATCAGCAGGATCGCAAAAACTGTCGTCTGCTGTTGCTTTATTTTTTGCCCAATGGAAATGATTCTAAAGTGCTGTCAAACCATGTTTTTGATGAGAAAAATCGAAAATAAAACATAAACAGCAGACAACAACATTTCATTCAGCAGGCTAACGGTTACATATGTTTTTAGCCAAAAGCTGGCAGCAAAACATGGAACAGAGAGTAGATACCTTTGTCTTTGTAGACGGGCAAAGTGGGCAAATTAACGTTTGAAACCAGTATATTATATGTCATCAAGGGCGTTGCCAGGGGGTTACTGGGCATCTGTATGAACCCCCCTTTTTGAGCCAGCATGATTTTTTAAACTAGGAATGGCAATATTAAAAAAAGAATTGTTCATATCTTGATTTGTGAGATTCGTATAGGTTAAATTTTGGTCATTGAATAATAGTTGATTGACTTTTTCTCTTTTATATTGCTCTTTATGATATCATTTTCTAATTGTCGAATCCCCATTCTGAAAAGCTGGCAAATCCCTTGATGTCATGATTTGGCTGCACAGTCCACACAAATGTTATTATAGTTATCAGAATATGTAGCTGTCAAACAATGTAGACCTGTTCAGAATACACACAGCCTTTGCTTATTTTGGTATGTAAACTGGTGTCAAATACCAAGTTGTAGAGTGCTTCGAAAACTGCTGACTCATTGTGGCTGTACTTCTGGGTAATTAAAATTAACCCTTACAATGCTGAATAAATTTGTTGTCTGCTGTTTATTTTTTTATTTTCCATTTTTAACCAGGTTTTGTTTGGAGAAAAAAATCCAGGCTCTTGGATTGGCGAAAGCCGGGCGGGCGGGTGGGCGGGCGGCGTCCACAATCAATGTTAAGTTTTCGTGTTTGAGTCCATTTCTTTGTAACTGTACCACATAGGACCAACAAACTTTCACAGCTTCATAACCAAGGGGTGCCCACCACATATCACTATCCAACCTTGTTTTGAACTTGACCCATTTTTTCCGCACAGTCATTTTCAATGTTAACTTTTCGCATTTACAATGTTAAGTTTTCGTGTTTAAGTCCATTTCTTTGGTACTGTACCACCTAGGACCACCAAACTTTCACAGCTTCATAACCAAGGGGTGCCCACCACATACAACTATCCAACATGTGACCATTTTTTTTACCTTCACCTATTATTTCTACGTAATTAGCCATTTTCAACGTTAACTTTTTAACGTACGTCTGGTTAAAGTTTTTTAGTTAAAGTTTTTCGTTATACTATAACTCTGCAACTGCTTTGCCCATTACCTTGAAACTTTACATGGGTGTTTATCATCATCCATATTTTCATTCTACCCCCCAACCGTGCGGCCCCTGTGCCCAATGTCAAGGTCAAATTACTTTGAATTTTTGTTTTTAATTTTTTAGTGTACTATATCTCTGCAACTGCTTCACCCATTACCTTGATACTTCACATGGGTGTTTATCATCATTGTCGCGCCCGCTTGCGGAAAGCGCGATATAGTCGGCATTTTGGCATATCTCCGTCTGTCCGTCCGTCCGTCCGTCTGTCCGTACATCCGTGTGTCCTGTTAAAGTTTTTTGGTTAAAGTTTTTCCATCTACTATATCTCTTTTTTTCGTGTCCATGCCTCGCCCCAAGGCGCGACATGCAGGCCACGCCACGGCCATCTAGTCTACAAAAAGTGGGTATAATTATGTTATACAAGTGTCTATGCTTGGAAAAAACCTGGCCTTCGTGGCTTTGCCTCGTTTCTTGTTCTCATTAAATCCATGTTTTGACAACACTTTAGAATCATTTTCATTGGAAATGATTCCAAAGTGTTGTCAAACCATGTTTTTATTCAGAAAGAAGACAAAACATAAATTGACAGCAGACGACATTTTACGTTTCCCACATTCTAAGGTGTAATTTGTCCTACCTTTGTGTTGTAACCCGACAGTTTTAGGCCTTATTAAGTACCAAATTGTCCATTTTATCATTAGGAAGACGTTTTGTCTCGGCTGGTGTATTATAATGTTTTTTGTGATTTATTGACTAATCTGCAGAGCGCCTATTATGTTTGGTGTCAAGTGTTATGTGGTACCCTTTGACTACATTTTTTTTTAAACATATTTAATTCAACCATTAACACTCGTATTACTTGGGGAAAACGTATCGTCTGCTGTTGTTTAATATTTTGTCTTTATTCTCAATAAACACATGGTTTGGCAGCACTTTAGAATCATTTCTATTGGAAATGATTCTAAAATGCTATCAAAACATGTTTTTGATGAGAAAAATGGAAAATAGAAAATAATCAGCAGACGACAAAATTTAATTCAGCATTGTAATGGTTAGCTTTGATGTTCAGAGTGGTTACGAGTACAAGTGGTTTAATGTCACTCCGAACAAACCTTTAATCTAAAGGAACTTATACTGTCGTTTTTATGAAACTATCTCAAATAGTCACACTTTGAGGGTTTTATGGAGTGACTCAAAGATGGTCTCAATGCCACATGCCAGGGTCTCTAGACTTTGTTATGTCATGTGATACTACTAATGGGCTGATCGCTAATAAAGGACCTTACAGCTAGATCAACAGTTGGAGATATTGCACTTTTTTGTATATTCTCTCCATTCAATTACAATCTGATTCGTTTTGCCGGTGGCATTAAGCATACTTCACTGACTGTTCTACATATGAACTACGTGCACATATGTATATGTGGCACATGTTGCCGTGTAGTATGGTGCACCCTCCCATACAGGTACATTCCCATCTGTATATGTAGCTGTCACTGTATAAATGTGGCTTATGGGTTTTGCGACCAGTGTAGATCCAGATCAGCTTGTGCATCCGCACAGTCTGATCAGGATTTACACTGTTCACGATTCCATCTTTGAAACACCCGCCATGCTTCTACCAAGGAATATAGATCGGTATCAGTAGCCTATTTCACCAACATTGCAAAGCATACTTTTCTAGCAAAGTATACTTTGAGGGAGAAATTTTCAATTTTAGGATAAATTTATGAATTTTTATTATACTGAATTTATTACATTATCACAGCCAATTTGGCTGTGATAATGTAATAAATTCAGTATAATAATTCTGCATACTTTTAATCATCAAATATATGCAGTGGTTAGTTCTATATGAAATAATGAATTTCAGGAAAAATAAATGATTACTCCCTCAAAGTATACTTTGCTAGAAAAGTATACTTTGCAATGTTGGTGAAATCGGCTACTGATATTTCCCTGAAATAAAAAACCTATACAAAAAAAGTGGGAGTATCAGAATGAAGCATACCCAGTTAGTTCTGCATCAATTAAGCGGCACGCGACTGATGTGGCTGTTACAGAAACACGGCTTCTGGAGCGATGATTTCTCGATAAAATGCAGTGATGCCGAAAAAGTGTGCACATGGTTGTTTCCTGAATTTATTTGTTCTGTTTTCATAAACAGGTCAGCAACCCCAACATTAACCCATTTGATTTGGAATACTGTAATAACCCTAAATATTCGCACACCATTTATTTGGGGGAACATAAAAATATATGGTTTCCCTACAACAGTGAGCGTGCCAATATGTAGGGTTAGTATGGCAGTAGTGGTATAATCACATTAACAATGTATTTGGATACAATTTGTTTTGGGAAACACCTATTTAATAAGGGTTTCCCAAAGCAAATTGTGTCCGAATATTTAGGGTTAATACGGTAACCATATAAACTTCGCGCCGACGCGATATGTTTCACGTCAAAATAGTTACCGGATTCCTGACAAATTCCCATTCAGCTACATGCAGAAGATACAGCATAACCATATTTTCTTTTAGTAATCAGTGCAAGAAATTCGGGCCAAATACTGGACGAAAAATGTGTTCATGCAATAGCTCTAAGTAGAGCTGAGTGGCATCTCATCAGGAAACTGGTGTATTTTTCAACTTGAAACATTTTACGCCAGTGCAGAGTACAACGCCAGTGATATAGAGTACATTGTACTTTAATTACTAATTAGGCTGTTGTTGGCGTTTTTTGCGAAATTTCACACCAAGTGTGTTACTTCCCTTGGGAGAAAATATACGCCATTTGTAGTTGACTGAATAATAATTTATAGTCATATAAATTGATCATGTTAGGTGATCAGTACAGCAATATGTGATGTTGTTCATTGGCAAAGAATACAATCAATTCGTGTTGATGTAACATGGAATTTATTAAACTAGTTGACTGGTTCCATGATAAACTTGGCATAACCTTATTTTTGATACGAAAGCAGTAAACTTGTTTAATAATTATCATACTAAATCATCACTTGTGTACTACCCTGTATATGTTATAAGGTACACTGAATTTTCTGATGTGATGTCCCGTAACATGCACGATTCATAGTGGTCACTGCTGGTTAGATAAATAATGAACTTTTATCATGATTGCTTATTATTATTATATATTTTCTTTCATAATAACATGAACTTTGAATAAAGTTTTGTAAGAAGCAAGGAGTAAGAAGCATAATGTGGAATGACCACAATTTACTAGCTGAAAAGAATCTATTGCAACGTGTGCATGGTATGTATGAAGCAATGCTATTTAACTTATAGAATGATGGAAATGGAAATCTGCATCTGCTGTTAAAGTTATTTTATACTTTTTCTTCTTTATCAATAAAAATGTGGTTTCACAAGACTTTAGAATCATTTCCAATGGAAATGATTCTAAAGTCTTGTCCAACCATGTTTTTGATCAGAATAAAAGGACAAGAAATTGAATCTATTGCAACGTGTGCATGGTATGCATGAAGCAATACGATTTAACTCTTAGAATGCAAGAAACGTAAATCTGGACAATAAACAACTGATGACAAAATTTAATTCAGTACGGTAGGTTACAAGTATAAGGGTTACAGTGTATATTATACAACAGAGTGTTGGATAGTTATAAGATTATCATTTAGCCCTTAGACCGCTACTCACAACAATTGTCGTCGCTGTTGCTTTTATATCTTGCCTTATTTCTCAATAAAAACATGATTCCAATGGAAACGATTCTGAAGTGCTGTCAAAGCATATTGTAAATTATTCTAAAGTGCTGTTAAAGCATGTTTTTGATGATAAAAATGGAAAATAGAAAATAAACAGCAGGCGACAAAAAAAATAAGATAGCAGTCTAAGGGCAAAAAAGTAAAAACATGCGTTTCCTAGACCATATAAAAGATGGTAATAAACTGTTGATGTAATGTATCTAGTTACTTGTATATTTACAAAATCAACAAAATGTAGGTCAGTGTCTCAGGCCTGGGGTTCAATCGGTATATGACAATTTAATTACATGTCGGTTACATTATAAACTTTGTCAGTTTTGTTTGCATTTATCATAAAACTGAGATTGTGCTGTCATTGCGATAATAATCATTATGTCCAGTCAAATATTAACCATGAACTATTTGCCTGTCTGAACGAATTGCAACTTTTATAGCGGCTGGCAACTAATTAAGGATACAGTGTAGAGGACTAATATATGTGTGCGTCCTTAACTCTTTCAACACACAGGCCTGTATAGTGGTATTGGCAAAACGTGTAGATCCTGATGAGCCGGCTCGTGACGAGCCGTCTCATCAGGATCTGCACTTCTTGCAAGTAATTTTCACATTTTTTAGATAAAAAACACCCCCTTTTCATAAATGGACTACTCTGAAAATCATTTTGTGACAATTGGATTGTTGCAAAATTAATGTATCAAAATCCATTCCAGTTACTTATGGGGGTGAAAGGGTTAAACAATCCATATTACTGGTATTATACATGTACCTTAAAGTGTTAATTACATTAATTTTATGTAATTTCTTCAGTTTTAATTTGATTTCTGCACTTTGTAGCCACTTTAGTTGTCAGTGAAGTTTCCATTTTGCACATTGTATATTTTGAAAAGACATATAATTGATTGACGTTTTTTTATAAATAATATAAAAATGTATAGAGATACAAACAAAAATGATGTGTCAAAATTTACTGAATAGTAATATCCATGGAAAATGATAGGATGAACTTTTTACCTTCTTATGCAAATTATAATTGTTGCCAGAGTTTAAAGTGACCAGTTTATGAGAAAAACATCATTATTATCTGTGAAAATAGATTGTAGCCATGATAGTAAGACTAATTATGTGGCCATGACTGGAAAAATGGGGCTTATGGGATTATATATATAGATATATATATTTGTTCTAAACATGGCGAGTGTTTCATTGATTGAATAGCGAACAATGCGGATGCGCAGGCTGATCTGGATCTACACTGGTCGCAAAATCCATAAGCCCCATTTCTTTGATTTTCAGAATTGGCCCTGTCTCTGTCATTATGCCCCCTTATCTTTGTTGCTGATATTGATTTCCAAACAAATTCAGTAGTCTTTGTTGTAAATGACGTTGAAAGTTTACAAAAAAATCAGAGCTCATGCGGAATTAAATTCCGCATGAGCTCTGAATTTTTTGTAAACTTTCGAAATATGACTGATTTCCAAATTCAGTAACGAGAAAACATGGCAAAGGAGGTAATCCTAGATTCGGGGACAAATATTAATAATGTATATAACTTGTTCACACCTGGAGGTGGCCGGTACAAGCCTGACCATACATACATTATACCGCTTATCAGATATACGGTGGTTTCATAACAATGGCCATCATCATCAGGCCTGGATTCAGTCAAGCCAGAAACGTCATCTCCACTGACCACACAATAGGGCGACTTCAGGTTGCTGACCCTATATGGCCGTAATTGGACCTCAGGCTGAGGAAATGCTTATGATTCATGCGGCCAGTGTTGGACTGTCTGATCTGGACCTACTGTTCTTACTTCTTCATCTTCTTCTTCTCAGGGATGGGTTGTGGCTTAGGGGTTAGAACACCTGACTTCCAATCCAGGGGTTGTGGGCTCAAAATATTGTCATTTTAGATCCATCCCATAGGTCTTTCGGATGAGACTTGAAAACGAGGCCCTGTCCCCAAATGACCTTAGCTGTTGCTGGGACATTAAACTCTTCTTCTACTTTTTCTTCTTCTTAATTATTCTTCTCAGCAATATGGTCTATGTAAGTCAGAATGTACGTTAGTAACAATTACTCGTTTTCACTATATGTACATCCCAATGCCCAAGGTCATGTCATTCAGTTATCATTTGCACCTTCTTTGTAAGGCAAATGCACTTCAGATATTTTCATCTTTCTTCTCTGTTTATTTTTAACCCTTGTCACATTTTGATAATATTTGGCCACAATGTGTGTCTAGGGATGGTGCTTTCTTTTGCATACACTCTACATCTGTAGCCTATTTCATCAACATTGCAAAGTATACTTTACTAGCAAAGTATACTTTGAGGGAGAAATTTTCAATTTTTTTTAAAAATTTATTAATTTTTATTATACTGAATTTATTACATTATCACAGCCATTTAATGGCTGTGATAATGTAATAAATTCAGTATAATAATTCTGCATACTTTTAATCATGAAATATATATGCATTTGTTAGTTATATATGAAATAATGCATTTCAGGAAAAATAAATGATTACTCCCTCAAAGTATACTTTGCTAGTAAAGTATACTTTGCAATGTTGATGAAATCGGCTACTGGACACCCAAGGTCAAGGTCACTGAGGGCTTCTGTTCATTTTATTATCAAGGCTGCCAGCTAGGGGATTAGATTAGTGATATCTTTATTATTACTTCTAAAGTATTAATTTCTGTTGAAATTCGATCACAATATTCACATGTGCATGTATGTAATAAAAACGAATGTGAGCAAGGTGTACACTATAATACAGTATTAATATATTTTGTCATATGGCGAGCAAATGATAAAGATTACAGCATTTGCTAAAATGTTGATCATGAACATTTTTCACATTCACAAAGTCAAGTTTAACCCATTACCTTAAATACAGGATACAATTATAGTAGTATGAAACTTTTTAGGGGGGAAGCATCCTATTTTATTTATTTCCTCTCGAAAGTATATGTTGTTACCACTCATTTGAACTGTCTCAAACATATACATTTATGGAGAAATAAACAAAATAATTTTTTCAACAAAAATCATCGTATCCTTAGACTTAAATGGGTTAATTAGTATTATAAACATGATTTCTTATAGAAGTAATGATACTTCAATGTCTGTATATAGTGAACAGTGTAGTCCCTGAACAGACTATGCAGATGATCAAGAGGGCAACACTGGTTGTAAGCTAATAATTCCAGCACAAAAATATTTACACAATTCCCTAACATTTGATTGGCCCGTAGCAAGTCTCTGTCCAAAATTTATATCCCAGTAAACTCCCACACCGAACTACTTTCCGTAACTGTGAGGCGCATTTAAAATAATTCTTAAGAAAACGGAAAATAAACACATTTTCTTGATGAATTTATTTCAAATGCTGGAATTATAAGGAATTAATGGCCTTTTTGTTGAATTTATCATACCCCGATAAATTCCACAAAAAGGCCATTCATTCCTATAACATCATCGGACCCCTTTTGTATGGTCATGTGCTGTGCAGGATAATGTCAATCTTTTTGCTCAGGGATCTCACATGGGTGTCACAGATGACAGCTCATCACATGTCGATTACAGAATATTACCATATCACCGTCTTTATTTCATGCAATTTCATACAGGGTTCAGATTTCTTGAGTAGGATCAGTTTCATCAAAAGCATTTAGAAACATTTTATAGTCCGGATTAATTATTTCTCACTCTAGTCTTCAGATTTATCAATTCATCTAGTCTTGCTGTTGACAACTCATTTCACCAAATGGACGTTGCTTGGACAATCTGTTCCCATAGATGTGTATAGTCACGTGTAGGACTCCACTTAACCCTTAGCAGGGCACGAAATTTCTTGAAATTTTTACTCGTCCTTACTTTGACAGGAATGGCAAAATTAAGAAATCTACATTACAAAAATTGAAATTTCCACTCGTCCTCCAGGCATTTCCACTCATCAGGACGAGCGGACAAGTGGAATTTTTGTGCCTTGCTTAGAATGTAGGGGAAACAAAAATCATCATCTGCGGTTGATATTTAATCTTCTTTCTCAACAAAAACATGGTTTGACAAAACTTTAGAATCATTTCCATTGGAAATGATTCTAAAGTGTTGTCAAAGCATGCTTTTGATGAGAAGAATTGGAGATAAAAACTAAACAGTAGACGAAAAAAATTAATTCAACATTGTAATTGCTAAAATATTTGGGACCAGTACAGCTGAATTCACACAATTTGGTCACAATTGGGTCACTGACAGTATGGTAGGTTAGGTTTCTTTCATTGTTCAGTATACTACAAAATGTGTGGCATATGAATTGCATATGTGGCACATTTGGCTGTCTATACAAATGTTATTCATAGCTAGACTACATTTATTTCATCATTTTTTGCACATACATGTATGTATCTTACGACAATACTTGCCATTTTGAATGAACTACTAGTGAACTACTAGTAATGAACTACCTTGACAACTCTTTAAACACAGCATACAGTGAAATCGCGATGGCTCGAACTGCCACGGGACCGCACATTTTGTTTGAGTGATCGCATCTTTCGAGCCATCGCATCTTTTGATTTTGTTATATTTGCCGACTACTATACCCGTCGGATTTAGGAAATAAACAAAGCACAATAGAATGTATCCATGTTTTAGATGATTATAATATTTATTCGCAGATTAGTTATCATGCGAAATTAAATAAACTGCATGTATTTACAAAACTGTCTTTATTTCAACTATTATCAAAGTCGAAAAGGAGAAAAGGTCCAGTATTCACTATAAATAGCGGCGCACATAATTAATGCAGCAGGTGGTTGTGACGTCACTCGAAACAGTGGTCTTTTCAATGGGCGTTTTTCGTTGTAACTCCTTGGTAGCCTCTCGAATAACACGGGAGTTAAAACGAAAAACTACTAATGACTTACGACAGACTCTATTAAAGACTTCGAGTGGACGAAACCCAGAATATTTAATAAATCGCCGTATGCCGTTGAGCTGTTATGGGACACAAAACAACAACAACAAATTAAGAATACAATAACTTTTATTTCACAAATAATGTACAATCATAAAACAAAATAGAGTTTCCACAAATTATGTTGAAAGTTTCCGAATAATCTAATATAGAATTCACAAAATGATCGCCATCAACAACGTTAACGATCAAATTGCACCACTTTAGGCAATTAACTGCACTTGAAAAGAAATAACATTTCACAGACAGGTAGAGAGCGGCTCGACCTTTGATCGCACTAAGTCGGACGCGGAGGTGTGAAAATTAACCAAACACAAACATAGACATCACTTTCGAGTCATCGTATACCAAAATAGCGAGAAACATGTCCGCGGGACTTGACAATTGTTTTGAGCGATCACATTTTTCGAGGAGTTGCATTTCGAGCCATCACATGTAAAATACATTAAACATATAGGGAATATTATCGGGACCGCGACGCCATTTCGAGCGAGCCCGACATTACGAGCCATCGCATTTCGAGCCATCGCGATTTCACTGTATATAGATTTAATGTACAAGTTTACTGATTTTATAAGCAACGAGGCTGTGCCGAGATTCTCATGAAATCATTCAACGAGATAAATAAATAAAGCATGTTATAAATGAGCTCAAATGTTAAAGCACATCATCATAATCTGAAGCTGTACTTAACACCGAGTGTTTTCGGTAGCTGTCTAATGTATTATACTAGTGTATTATGATGTTTATTACTCCATGTTAACACACTTTCAAAACCCATTTATATAATAAATATAAATACAAATACATGTATTAAATCAAAGTGTTTAATATTGAAATCACATCTGAAGTTTTTATCACATTAAAGTCATATACCCACTGACCCAGAAAATGAATAAAAAAATAGTGTACATTTAATGGTGAAGTTATTACAAGTTATCCGATATGGATGTAATGAATTACACATTATATTTCATATGATTGTATATTACAATAAAACCTACATGAAGATTGGCCTACCCGTGGAAGACAGGATCCTAAATACAAATGTGACCAGCGTAGGCCCTGATCAGCCTGTGCATCCGCACAGTCTGATCAGGCCCCACACTGTTCACCATTCAAATAATACAGTAATGTTAGTCATCAACAAAATGATTTTATTGCATTAAACATTTGTTTGCAGTGTAATAACACAGTTTATTGCATACAATCGCATGCAAATTAACATGTTACAGAAAACAGGAGCCCGTTTCACTAAACTTCTTGCGACTAAAATGTTTGTAAGTGCAAATTTAAGATCGTCTGTAAATTTCAATTTATGGATTTACATTTATTGAGCATAGGCTGCATATGCAGCCTATGCTCAATAAATGTAAATCCAATAATTATTTACAAGAAAACCATGTTAATGTGAAATTTACAGACTATCATAATTTTGCACTTACAAACATTTTAGTCGTACAAAGTTTAGTGAAACGGCCCCCAGGTTCGGTGACCAGTACAACTGCAATGTATGATGATGTGCTAATGTAATAAACATAATCTAATATTTGTGATGATTTAACATGGTCTTTATTAAACTAGTCGACTAATTTCATAACAAACTCGGCAATGCCTCGTTTCTTATGAAATCAATAAACTCGTTTAATAAACATCATATTAAATCATCACTCGTAATAAATAATATATGAAAATAAATATGTGAATGAGACCATTACAGAAACATGCTAAGTTAGTACAGCTTCTATGTAGAAACATGTTGTTGTACTTATGCAATAAATGGAATCTAACATTTGTGCTGATGTAGTTAATATATTTATTATAATATTTGACTGATTTCACAAGATTTAGAGCTCTGTTGAGTTCCTTAAGATTTCCGTAAACTCATTTAATGCTGAATTAAATTTTGTCGTCTGCTTTTTAATTTTTGTTTTCCATTTTTTCCTCATGAAAACCATGGTTTGGCAGCACATTAGAATCATTTCCAATGGAAATGATTCTAAAGTGCTGTCAAATCATGTTTTTATTGAGAAAGAAGACCAAATATAAACAAAAGCAGACGGCAATTTTCATTTCCCGCCTTCTAAGGGTTAATACATATCCTATGAGTGTAAACCATGATCAGATGCTCAGATAAACATTCTGATCTTGGTCTATACTGGTCACAAAGACGCTGGCCACCTGTGTTTGGTTGTTTCAGGGAGTAGATGGAAATTATTCATATGTGCAGCATTCACCGCAGGAATGTAAGCATGAATCATAATCAATATAAAAACTGATCATTTTGGCTCGTTATAAAGTTTTATTGTTTCCAATTTAACAAAATATAATAAAAGTAAGAACATTTAAGATCTTAATCACTGTTCAGGTGTTTAATACGTTTCTAACTTCCCCAATCACCGGCTGCATGTGCCTTGTGTTGAATTTCACTGGATCCATAAAAATATGTTTGTGATATTGTTTTATGGCAACCTCATTGGTAGTTGTCTAGGGGTATATAGTGGTTACCCTGTCTGTCTGTCAATAGACAACTTTCGTTTTTCCATGCCATAGCTCGACCGGCCACTGTGTCGCGATACATCACACGGACATGATACTTACATATCAACCATGGGAAGAACATCGTTGAATGTGGGTTTCGTCTCTTCAAGGTCAAGGTCTTCTTAATCATACAATAGGGTTAGGAATGAGGTAAATAAAGATATGTAGAAGTTCGAGAAACTGTTACACTTTATATACCGTAATAACCCTAAATATTTGGACACAATTTGTTTTGGGAAGCCAAAACGATTTGTATCCAAATGTATTGTTATTGTGATTGGACCACTACTGCCATACTAACCCTAAATATTGGCACGCCCACTGTTGTGGGGAAACCATATATTTGTATGTATTTTGCCAAATAAACGGTGTCCGAATATTTAGGGTTATAACGGTACCTTTCTATTTGTTCTCTTCTACACCACTGTTACTACCATAATAACCTTAAATGTTCGGACACAATTATTCTGGCAAACACATATAAATATATGGTTTCTCACAGCAAGATGTGTCTAAATATCTATGGTTAGTATGGTAGTACTGGTTTTATCACAATTATTAGCTCGGTATTTGGACACCATGTGTTTTGGGAAACCCCTATGTTATAGGGGTTTCCCAAAACACATGGTGCCCAAATATATAGGGTTATTGCAGTATTTGTTTAATGTTACAGTGAACGTACATCATGTGATCTTTAATTTGGACCGTTAAGACCGATGCAATGGTTCAGATGGTAGTCATACAATATATTATTGGTGGAAAAGAAATGTGTATGTCCTCAGGGTGAATGAGCCAGTGGTATAGCATTTGTTTTACAATATTGTAGTAACATATGTAACTAATAATACAGGTTTTCTCATGAATTACTCATGTGCAAGTTTTAGTTTTAAATTGCTCATTAAAGTTACTTCAAAGGTATAGAGAAATCAAATGAACATTGAGCCTCCAGGGAGGAAATTATTTTTAGTGCACCAGAATTACAGCGAAATTCACCAGGAATTCCGAATATTTTTAACACAGTGCAAATGGCTTATAAATTTAACTGTTAACCACTTCTGCAACAATGTAGATCGGCCACTGGCTGGTAGATCAAGAACACCAGGCTGGTGTCTTTTGATATCAATTTTATCAAGCAAGGCATGGAAATTGTAGGAATTCCGAGGCTTGCCGAGGCATTACTACCATTACTAGCCTCTAAATAGAGAATAACTGGCTAGTGTCTTAACCCTTAAACCGCTATCTTATTTTTTTTGTCGTCTGCTGTTTATTTTCCATTTTCCATTTTTATCATCAAAAACATGCTTTGACAGCACTTTAGAATAATTTACAGCATGCTTTGACATTACTTCAGAATAATTTCCATTGGTGCTGTCAAACCATGTTTTTATTGATATCAAGTTTATCAGGCAAGTCTGAGGAAAGACGTAGGATTCTGAGATTCACCATTCCCTCTATTTTCTCGCATGCAAGCTTGATAAACTTGATAAACACTATTGGTATTCTATTTATCAGGTAACATTTTATGTGACAGAAGGAACAAATATGTGGTTCTCATTGAGAAGAGCGTCAACTTGTTTACTTCTTGTCAATACACTGATGTCATTCGGTAACGTCATGTGATGTTATTCGGCCAATGAAATGCACTTTTGAATCCATTGTCACCCGGATAGGCGTGTTCATGGTCCGCGTAAGATACGACATTGTTATCAGTATGTATGTATTAGGTCAATGCAATGTTTATTACCTGATACATAGGATCAAATACTTTTGTCACCATTGTTGATCCTGATCCTCATTAAAGTTGTCAGGTGTGTTTAAAAAAACTACTTTTCTTATTTCATCTCCAAACTATATGTTGTGACCACCATTTGAACCGTCTCCTTGAGACGGTTCAAATGAGTGGTAACAACATATATTTCAGATGAGAAATGAAACTATTTTAAAATTGCTACACCTCGAGAGGCGTATTCCGCTTGTAATGGGTTAAAAAAAACCTAATTTCTGCTACATATCTGAAGTTTATTTTAATGTTGATAATTTAAGTTCATGAAAACAACTGGAAGTTATAAATAATAAAAATGCAACTGCTTCTGAACTACAACACATAAATTTCAGAATTGCATAGTTAGCAGAACGTGTGAATGGTTACACCACGTACTCTGAAGTGTTAGTCTATTTTGGTTTTGTGGTTTTTAAAGATGTAAATTCAGATAATTGTAAGTGTTTATGGCTTTGTGGTGAAGAAAGTGCTTAATTATATTGTATACGAGTGCGAATCGGTAATTGAGAAAAGCCACCTGATCATATGAATGAATGTGTTTTATTGCTGACAATGAAATATGAATTAAAAATAACAAATCTTCAGTGAGTTATGTTGGAAAGTGTTCATTTGATGTGCTTAATGTAACCCATTTAATATGGATTACTGACTAACAGGTTGCACATTTTCTCAACATTTGCTTTATATGATGTGACCTGTCATTTGAATTTACGGTTTTGCAATTTAGCTTATTCAAATGCTGTTTGCATTCATATGAATATCATAAGTTTGTTGTGCATATGTCTGCAAAAACGTTCTTGTTATTGAATTATGTGTTAACCCTTAGACTGCTATCTTATTTTTTTTGTCGTCTGCTGTTATTTTCTATTTTACATTTTTATCATCAAAAACATGCTTTGACAGCACTTTAGAATAATTTACAACATGCTTTGACAGCATGCTTTGAAGAGCTGTCAAAACATGTTTTTATTGAGAAATAAGGCAAGACATAAAAGCAACAGCAGACGACAATTGTTGTGAGTAGCGGTCTAAGGGTTAATATCTATGTATACATATATTTCTATTCTACTTCGTGGAGAGTGACCTAAGAATTTTGCAAATACACACTTTATTAGGTGAGTTTATGATAATATTTTTGTCTCATATTGTGGGATTTTCTCTGAGAAACAATATAGTGAAGTATGAACATTAATGCCCTGCAGATTACTGCTATATTTGAATGTGAGAAATGGAAACGTTATACCGCAAACGTTTACCATTGACTGGTGTAGCGATAATTATTATAGTGCAACAACCTATTGCCTATAAAGTGTAAAACGTGCAGCTAGTGTAGATACCGACACATAATTGAATAACAATAGTGTTATACAGTAGCAATGTACATGTAAATTGTTGAGATAACTGCAAGTCAATTTAACTTCTGACTTTGAAATGAACTTCTAAAATGTTCATATTTCATTCACAGTGTCATCCAATACCATTCACTGTGTATAATATTCTGCCCACAGCAGCTTAGAGAAATGATATACTAGCACATCAGAAAACACATGCGAAAAACGTTTCGGAAAATACGGAACATTTCACTGACATTTTTTCATGTGACCTGGAAAAACTGATATTCAACAGCGTGTGTCAAACGTATTCTGGCGTTACATATGCAATTGCAAACAGCATAGACACTGATCAGGCTGCACGCATGTGCAGCCTGAACAGTGTTTATGTTGGTTGCAAACATAGTCCTTTTTCTGTGTATGCTATAAAAGTATTTTCTGCATGGTGATAAGTCATTTACTCATATTAACGATTGGCCTTTAACTTCACAACAATGTGTGCTGTCAAAATTGTGTGAGGGTTTTATGACAAACCCCGGAGGTACAATTATCTACCATACTCGAGGCTCGATGCTCGGACTCGGGTAACCCGCCTCTCACGGTGGCTCGAGAAATTGGTCTTATTGCGTTTGTGGGGGAATGGAGGGTATGCGTATCTTAACGACAAGGACATCGTTATCACTAAGCTAATCCCCTCGCTGGCAGCCTTGATAATAAAAACAAAACACAAAAACTTAAAACTTTAACATTTTTGCCTTACTAACAAGGTGAACATAAGTCCCCTATGACCTTGACCTTGGGCGGTCGTATGACCACTGGGTCATATGCAAAACAAAGCACCATCCCTAGACACATTGTGGCCAAATATTATCAAAATCTGTAAATAAGTTTTGAAAATGGCGTAGGTACATAGACTAACTCTATGTGGAATACCCATAATATGAACATTTCTAAAAAGAAATCTGCATTGGAAATGATTCTGAAGTGCTGTCAAAGCATATTGTAAATTATTCTAAAGTGCTGTCAAAGCATGTTTTTGATGATACACATGGAAAATAGAAAATAAACAGCAGATGACAAAAAATTAAGATAGCTGTGTAAGGGTTAAATCATCAGGCTGAGCATGTAGTTGAATCTAGAGCTTCAAATCAATTGGGTTGGGTTAATTGTTGTTCGAGTCTTACTCAGAGTCAATCAATCAGTTTGTTCAATTCATGTTTTGAGCGCATGCTCAAATTAGAAGTAATTGTGGAAATATTATGCTTAAACACTGTAGGCTCTGGAAGATGGAAGGGTATATGCATATGAGTACATGGACAGTTAGTACTTCACCATTGCCATGATTTACTCCTTGGTCCATGTGATAATGCTGCCTGGCACCAGATCAGGATATTGTGACATCAGTTTTGAAATGTGCCTGTGTCTGGAGATATGGGTCCTATGGGATTTATCACCAGTGTGGCTCCTGGTGAAATAGCACACTTGTGTAGCCTGATAACAATCTTTATTGCTTGTTAGAAACTTGATTGGAAAGGCGAACAGTGCAAATCCTGTCAGACTGTGCGGATGCACAGGCTGATCTGGATCTACACTGGTCGCAAAACCCATAAGCCCCATTTTCACCAGTCACAGCCACAAATGATATTGTTTTGTCATGGGAAGGGGTGGGCAACAAGTACTCCAGGGTGGAGCTGTAACAAGCTGTCTGTACTGTCACTTTCTCGACAAATCCAAACACTCAGGATATGATTCTCATTTGCTGCCTAAACATGTATGTTTTTATAAGAAACAAGTTAAAAAAAAAATTTGATATGACACTATTAGTTTCTTACCTTTAATGTTTAATATTAACAGCACTATCCATCTTGGTGACAGCTACTAGCATGCTCGCCTGTGATTTACTCTCCTCTGATAATCATTCTTCATACATAAAATTCTAAATATTTTTATTATATCTTTTCAGAAGTATATGTCGTAACCACCATTTGAACCGTCTCGCCGAGACGGTTCAAATGAGTGGTCACAAGATATACTTTTGATGAAGGATGAGAAAAATTGGTAGTAAATATTTTCTTGTTGTTGCAATATTTTGAAATATTTATTCCCTGACAGTGGTGGGTATTTCGCATGTAACAGGTTAATGGCCAGAATTAATGGTAGTGATTCATGTTTTAATGCCCATTATGTAACACGATAATAAAAGTCACATATTATTAACATTCAGCAATGCAGAGGTATATGCCCAATCCATGCTAAACCTGGAGGGATGTGCATTTTTCATGGTAATTTCGTGAAATTAATGATCGTATGCTAGTAAAATGTTTATGAAACATTCATGAGTCAATCTGCGGGCTCGACATTTCAAGTTTGTGTCAATGACCGTGTTTTTTGGAGGGGTTTTACTAAGCCCACCCACTACCAAAGAACCTGACAACAGTCACGTATTGATTTTTATTTCTCCATGGAAATTCTTTTAAGTTTCATTTGGGGGAAATGTTTCGAACCACAGTTTATTGGGAGGATAGGAGGGTTTAAGAATGTACTTAGACCCCTTGTTCCACCGACCCCTTCAATGCCAAACTTTCATAGATGGAGCAGATGTCGGAGGTAGTAATGTTGCATATTTAGCGTCAATAATAGCGTCAAAGAATGAGGATTGTACTGTTGCAGATAGGAACGGTAAAGTTTATCAGAGCAAGGGATCTACTTGTAAATATTGGATAATCGTGATTACAACCCGGCGGAACAGTTTGGCACTAGAGCTGCGACTTGCGTAACAGATTTGAAGCACCAGGAGAAACAACATTTGCAATACGCTACATAAACACTTTCCATCCAAGAATCATTTGCTTCTCTGTTCAATTATGTTCTTGTAGTTTTGTGTACAGTGTATATACCAAGACACTGATCACACCAACATTGACAAGAGATGGATGTTGTAGTTTGTATTTTGGTAAATACCGTCCCAAACTATGCTGCTTGGAATAATATTTTGGGGATTTTCTCATAAATGGGAATCAGTGGTGATTAGCAAGTTTTACACGCTAACACATATTTCATTAGAAAAAATTGCTGGAACAGGCAAGGAAGATGAAAGATACATTACTCGGTAGTTAATTGTCTAACCGCAATGTCATCAGGTACATGGACGTCATTATAAACGTACCTGTGTGTTTGGTGTACGGTGGCACCTCTACCCAGGGTGTCCGGTTTAGAGAGTTGCCACTGTAAATCAGATATATGACTATACCAAGGCATGCTGATGTGCTTTGCGAACTTGAACAGCAGTGATAGGTGGAAATGAAACCCATGAAACTATGGATACAGAGACTGCCTGCATGTCCAGTTTAGAGACGTTCTATTGTGTATAGTGGAACCTCATATTTCTGGGCCCAATTTTACCTATGAATCACTTGGGGTTTGATCAAAAAATGTTAAAATGCTCATCTAATTTAATTTTATTTAAGTTCATTCAACTAGTATCTAGAATGTAAACCTATTTCTATTTCTGCCGAAGCTCGTCTTGTTTTTTCAAGAAAAAAATAAATAAACAGCAGTCAACAATTCTTAATTCGGCATTGTAAAGGTTAAATTTAACCGAATTTATCTTGCAGGCACATAGTAAAAAAAAAAAGAAAAGGATTGTACTTTTATATGGAATGCTGCAGCAGCACCTCGTATTTTATCAATTCACGAAGCAAGACCAAAGCGTAACTCGGCTATCTCGCAGATTTTATTGCAACATTCACATTTTTAACCTGAAAGATATCCATGAATTTCTGTGATCTTGACATGCATTTGTATTGAGGTTAGAGAATTGAACATTGAGCATTTGTGCCATTGACCACCATAGGTTTATGCTGCTTTCTGGACATTTGATCTTTTAGGGCTGAATTGGTCTATTAATTTCATGTGTGGTTGGGAGGTACTGAATCCATCCTTAGTAAGGAGGGAATTAGACTAATATTTAAGAATGTGTCTAATTTGCCAATTTAAATCTCTGTAAGGATGGATTCACCAATACAATTCCAATCTCAGTAAGGATAACAGTTAGTGTGTGTTTATATTCCAGGTTGTCTGGTACCTCATGGCCGCAGACTTCCGATTACAATTTCACTATCATTGCTGATATGTGGCTGTGGCTGGAGAAATGGGGCTTATGGGTTTTGTGACCAGTGTTGCTTCAGATCAACGAACACACTCCTGTAGCCTGATAACGGTTTAAATTGCTTGTTAGAAGCACGACAGATGTTTCATTGATGGAATGGTGAACAGTGAAGATCCTGATCAGACTGTGACAGTCTGATCTGGATCTACACTGACTGCAATTTCTCCAGCCATTTCTCCAGTCATGACCATATATTATGTGGGTGAGTGAGTAGGTTTCCTGATTATTCCCCAGGATCCAGAGCTGGGTTAGCAGGGGCGTGATTCCAGGCTAGGGGTGTGGGCGGAGGAGTGATATGGGTCAGCTCATCATTCTCCTATCACCACTCCAGCTATAGGCATATTTGTGGAGTTCATCTAAGGCCAAAATTATCGTTTTTTGTCAGTTACCTATTAAAACAAATTAAATAAAGTATACTTTAAGCTGAAGCAAAATTATTCTCTTTATTTCTGATAATATTTGTGTTTTTCTTTGCATATTTTTGAGACACAAAACTGAATGCTTTTAACCCAACGCTATCAACTATACATACCATAAAGTGAACATTTACAAACACTGTAGATCCAGATGAGCCGGGTCATTATAAGCCATCTCATTTCCATGTGCAGTGTCCAGGTATGGAAGGTCTTCGAGCCATTTCCCACCCTTAAATATAAGAAAAAAAGATATGCAGTGCTTGTCTTGATTTTCAAGATTTTGAAAAAATACACCTTTTTCAAATAATGGTATAGTCCAGATATTAGCATGGTGAAGTCTATGTCTGATATTTATGGGTGGGCAGTTTAGCCCCCTTCTTATCAGGATCCCTTCAAATGCTTCCTATTTAAGTGCCATGGAGCAAAGTATTTTATCAGCAAACTGTAGAGTCTAATCACACTGCTCATTTTCGTAAATACAGTTCCCGAATGCAGCAAAACCTTTTCGTATGAATAAGCTTACACGCTTGCCACATCAGATAAAACTGAAAAACGAACACTTCCGCCCGTTGCATGTTAATCGGTGTGCAGAAAATGATCGTATTCAAAGACAAGACAAAACATTATATGGGGCATGTGTGAAAACCAGCATTAACCCTTACTACGCTGAATTAAATGTTGTCGTCTGCTGGAAATGTTTTATTTTCAATATTTCTCGACAAAAACCTGGTTTTGACAGCACATGAGAATCGTCTCCAGTGGACGATTCTCATGTGCTGTCAAAACCAGTTTTTTGTTAAGAATTAAAGCAAAAATGAAAAACAGCAGACGGCAATTTCCGTCAAAAGTGTAGGAAGGGTTAATCGTAACTGTACTACCCAGCACAGCTCAATAGTCCGATCAGGGTCTACAGGGGTCATTCATTCATTCATCAAAACATATACTGTAGAAGCGCTTAAACCTTTTCGACACTACAGACCTGTGTAGTGATATTAGCAAACAGTGTAGATTCAGATGCGCCGGCTAAGTAATTTTAAATTTTCGAGAACAAAAACAATCCCTTTTCATAAATGGACTAGTCTGAAAATCATTTTGTGACAACTGGGTGTGGCGGACAATTAACATATAAAAATCCATTAGACCGCTATCTTCATTTTTTTGTCGTCTGCTGTTTATTTTCTATTCTTCATTTTTATCATCAAAAACATGCTTTGACAGCACTTTAGCATAATTTACAACATGCTTTGACAGCATGCTTTGAAGAGCTGTCAAAACATGTTTTTATTGAGAAATAAGGCAAGATATAAAAGCAACAGCAGACTGACAATTGTTGTGAGTGGCGGTCTAAGGGTTAAAATTGTCATTTCTTATATCCTGAGGACATTGCTCTACTGACTCAACAGACAAAAATATCTTTAACTTTACAATGCGGGGAACAGTAAATTGCTGTCTGCTGTTGTTTTATATTTTGTCTTCTTTCTCAACAAAAACATTGTTTGACAGCATTTTAGAATCATTTCCTTTGGAAATGATTTTTAAGTGTTGTCAAAGAACCTTTTTTTTATGGAAAAAAATAAAATAAACAGCAGATGTCAACTTAATTCTGCATTTTAGTGTATTGGTACCTCATGGTGAGTATGAAATAAAGGCCGGAAACCAAATCACTCCCTTTCATGAATGCGCTATTCTGCAAAGCTCTGTATGCTATGTTTTCAAGATTGTTATGTCTGCTGTGTTTGGTTTATATTAATTGATATGAATTGCACCAGTTCCAGTATATCGTAAGCAATAACAAGGCGGCTAATGTACGTCACGTCACGGTAATTAACTGTTTAGTCCCACTTTCAACCGCATTTTCCTAGACATCTCAGCCACTACTTCCGGTATTATGATGCGATAAAGTGCATATACTGAAAGAAATGATATACTACTGTAATTTCCCTAAATATTCAGACACCATTTGTTTTGGGATAAAGTGAAAATACTGAAGGAAATAATATATAAACATAATAACCCTACATATTTGGACACCATTTGTTTTGGGGAACCCCTAAAATATAGGGGTTTGCCAAAACAAATTGTATCCAAATATATTGTCTTGAATATTTCGGGTTATTACGGTATCGTCTGTTAAATCATTGCATGCTGGGAAACTTGTGACTATAAATAGTTAAAAAATAGCAGACAATTCATTGCATTTTCATTTATTTCTCCCTGTAAATATCATGAATATGTCTTGGAATTTCATTAGAATTGAGTCCTCTGGACTCAATTCTAATGAAATTCCAAGACATATTTAGAGAGTGAAATAAGAAGCATACTCGTAATTTGTTGGATGTTATTTTCACCGCTAGCATGCAGAGTTAATGGTATTGTCCTCATATATTTTGCCATTTCAGAATTATATAGAGAAAATTACATTGTAGTTTGTTGTTTTTTTCGAAATATCAAAGTATTTCGAAGTATGGCAAATATAAATAATACGAAAAATAAATAGTCTTTCCCTTCTTTCTGTCGGAATTTATGCTTAATATGACTGAATCTGGCTAAGTAGACAAATGGACATTGGCTGAACAATTCTTATGAATATGATTCGGGATAATGGCTGAATATTGACTGAACAGTTTAAAACAGTTTGGAACCAATACTGCCCGACAATTTTAAGTCTAAATGTTGATGTATCTGATCACGAATATTGGCTGAACAATTCAGAAATAACCTGCTAGCAGATGAAACAGCATTGTCAGGGAATACCCCTCCCCCACCCACCCATACACACACTTACCAGTTGACTGAACTGAACATGCATGCGTCTCTGCTTTGTATCAGCTAACCTGCCCTGATACAAAGCCGAATACTTACTGACTGATAGCATATTGTTGTATCAGGCATTGCCCTGATATCAACATCCGGGTTACAACGAAGTGAAAACTGACGTTCCATTGGCCGGATGATGTCACGTGACGTTACCGAATGACGTCAGTGTAATGACGCAACGTAAACAAGTCCTCGTTCTGTCCATAGATAACAACGTCATCTATGTTCATTTTCGAGCACAAAACGTTACCTGATAAATAGAATACCAGGCTAGTGTCTTTTGATATCAAGTTTATCAAGCTCGGCTCGGAAACAGTAGGAATTCCTCGGCAAGCCGAGGAATTCCTACGCGTTCCTAGCCTTGCCTGATAAACTTGATATCAAAAGACACTAACCTGGTATTCTCTATATATTGCTTGTTATAAGCATCGGTGTTTCATTGACGGAATGGCGAACAGTGCAGATACTGATCAGACTGTGCGAATGCACGGGTTGATCTGGATCTAAACTGGTCACAAAACCCATAAGCCCCATTTCTCCAGTCACATCCACATATCAGACATTACCTAATTGCTAGTCTGGGGGAAACATAACATGTTCAGCAGAGAGCAGGTGTGTAGCATATATTGTCTTCAGTCTCCCATATATATACAGACTCTTCCAGCATCAGCTTCTCAGAGTGCCAGTTAACCCTTGACTCTTGCAATGCTGAATTAAAATAAATTTTTTGTCTGCTGTTTATTTTATTTTACATATTTCTTATCAAAAAAATTCTTTGATAGCACTTTAGAATCATTTCCAATGAAAATGATTCTGATGTGCTGTCAAACCATGTTTTATTGAGAAAGAGTACACACTATAAAACAGCAGCAGGTAACACTTTTCATCTACTGTGTTCTAACTGTTATTTATGATCAAATATAATTTGTGATTCTTACTTCTTCTTGTCTCTGTATTATTCAACCTCTCCATAGGTGCACCAAAGAGTCCTCGTAGTGTGTTAATTGATTGAACATGTTAGAGCTCTAGCTAAGCTTTTACTAAACTTCTTGTAAGAATCGGGTTTGGGCAGCCATTATTTTTTTAGGGTGGGAGATGTATTTTGTCACACAATTCTGTCGAAAGACAAGATATAGTATCATTTTGATGTTCTGGAAACCACACGCATACAGTGATATCATTCGGTGAAAACCGCAATTTAGAGTTGTAGATAACAGCAATTCTTCACTGTCACCGGTAAACAAGAGTAGTGTTTGTTTGCATGTTTGTTGGCTTTATGATGTGCTGACAGAATCTGATTGATTGTCTTTCCATGCAGAGCCGGCACTGTGGGAAATGTTGCTAGTGAATTGTGGGAAATGTAACTTAGGTGACTTGTGGGAAATTGGCCCAATCTTGTATAGTATATTAACATAGGTGGGTGAAGTATGTTGTGTACATATTTATATGTGTTTCCCAGAATAAATTATGTCTGAATATTAAGGGTTATTACGGTACACACATGCACTTTTTATGGCAGGAAAGGCACACTGAGTTATCATCTATCCTTGTTTTACACCCATGACTGCTTGTCTTACAACATTTCAGATTTTGCAGTGCTTGTTGTCAGAGGTCTCTGACATTGGTAATGAGGTAAACTTGGCAATGAATATCAAAGGTTGCACAAGACAAATGGCTTCAAACCTCAGATCAGTGACCTGATTTTGTTTAAGGCAAGATTAGTCCATCTACAAATTAGTTCATTTAAATATTGGATTAAAATCATGGCAGATATAAAAGGCTTAGATATTTTAATTTTTGTCTCGCCCGCGAAGTGGAAAGCGAGACATAGGTTTTGCTTTTCCGTCGTCGTCGTCGGCGGCGGCGGCGTCGTCATCATTCAATGTTAAGTTTTCGTGTTACAGTCATTACTTCAACACCTTATCAGCTACAGTCATCAAACTTTATACATACCTTTACTATGATATGTAGATGAATATAGGAATATTAAAAAAATTCCGGGCTCCAGGGTCAAGGTCAAACTCTATTTCTTTCTATGCTACAAACTGAACATTAATGCATGAAGACCCGTTTTCTCGTGCGCTCTGTACACCTTACCTGTAGAGAGAACAATAGCCTTCTCCAGTTGAACACTTCTGCATGTGCAAGCATGTGCAAATTTCCAGCTTGACCACTAAATGTCCAGCTAAATTATTACAGGTAATTTATACAGGTAAATTATTATACCTATCAATTTTGTAAATTATTATACATTTCCGTAAACTGTGTTGACAATATTGTGGCAATATGTGGACCTGTGCAGATATGATATGTACATACATATAGGACTATTATAAAAATTCTGGGCTCCAGTAGCGACCATTCTTTTTTTGTTAATTTTTAAACTTTTTTTTTTTAAACTTTTTTTCCATTTTTAGCCAGGTTTTTTTTGGGAAAAAATCATTTTAGATTTTTTTTTTTAAACTTTTTTTTCCATTTTTAGCCAGGTTTTTTTTGGGAAAAAAATCCACGCTATTGGATTGGCAAAAGCCAGGCGGGCGGGTGGCGTCCACAATCAATGTTAAGTTTTCGTGTTTCAGTCCATTTCTTTGTTACTGTAACACATATAGGACCAACAAACTTTCACAGCTTCATAACCAAGGGGTGCCCACCACATATCACCACTATCCAACATGTTACCTTTTTGAACTTGACCCATTTATTCCGCGCAGTCAATGTTAACTTTTCGCGTTTACAATGTTAACTTTTCGTGTTTAACTCCATTTCTTTGGTACTGTACCACCTAGGACCACCAAACTTTCACAGCTTCATAACCAAGGGGTGCCCACCACATACAACTATCCAACATGTGACCATTTTTTTTACCTTCACCTATTATTTCTACGTAATTGACTTAGCCATTTTCAACGTTAACTTTTTAACGTACGTCTGGTTAAAGTTTTTTGGTTAAAGTTTTTCGTTATACTATATCTCTGCAACTGCTTCGCCCATTACCTTCAAACTTTACATGGGTGTTTATCATCATCCATATTTTCATTCTACCCCCCAGCCATGCGGCCCCTGTGCCCAATGTCAAGGTCAAATTACTTTTATTTTTTTGTGTACTATATCTCTGCAACTGCTTCACCCATTACCTTGATACTTCACATGGGTGTTTATCATCATTGTCGCGCCCGCTTGCGGAAAGCGCGATAGTCGGCATTTTGGCATCCGTCCGTCCGTGTGTCCGGTTAAAGTTTTTCCATCTACTACATGTATATCTCTTTTTTTAGTGTCCATGCCTCGCCCCAAGGCGCGACATTCAGGCCACGGCCATCTAGTCTACAAAAAGTGGCCTCGTTTCTTTTTTTTTTCAAATTCTTTTTCCATTTTTGTCTAGTAGCATAAGGTCGTAAGTGCTATATACCGACTATTATCATATACTAAAACAATTATTGACTAGTGAGCCATAGAATATAATCTGATATTCTATGGCTCACTAGTCAATAATTGTATAATATGTTCGGGCCAGTGAAAATTGATTTCTGGCCCAGGCTCGAGGTCAAGGCGGCGGGACAAGGCGAGACATTTGATTCCGCGGAATTCTTGTTATTTAAAATACATTCAAATAAAAAAACAGAAGTTAATTTTTTTCTGGCCATAGTCAATATTTTTTTGTCACTTTCTCGCTACAGAATATGCTGAAGATTATGAGCAATATGGGAGGAGGTGGGGTCAATCCCTGCCTTGGCCATACATATTTTTCATGGTACCGGTGTTTAAGGACTTGACTGTTGGGATGTTGAAAGCTTTCAATCCTCAATAACTGGAATAGACTGATATGTTACTTTAAGGACCAATCCAATTGTAACAAAATGATGTTCAGATCCTGGTGAGACGGCTCGATACGAGCCGGCTCATTTGGATCTACACTGTTTGCAAACAGCTGAAGAGATATGTAGTGTTGAAAGGATTAAAGCCTTTTAATTTCACATTACATACACCTAAATATAAAAAGGAAATTGTAAAGGAAATCGGTTGAGGGTAAGACAGTACAGACATCTGCGACAAGTTAGGGGTGGAATGAAAAGAAAACCTTGCCTATCTGGTATCCACTTGTTTCTTCTATCTGATGTTCGGTTCACTGAAACTCTAATGACCTCGACATACTCTTGACTATTTCAGAAGACTTCAATAATTTGATTTGTAATATTTGGCTCCTAGTCCGGATGCATGCACATCTGGAATTGTATTGTTATGTCCGTCCATTTAATCCATGAAATTTGGAATATGCTTTTAAAGATATACGGTTACCATAATAACCCTAAATATTTGGACACCGTTTATGTCGGAAAAAACCCTATGAAAACCCTTATAAATACGGGTTTCAAAACCCTAAAACAAATTGTATCCAACTTCACTGTTATTGTGATAAACCAGTACAACCAGACTAACCATAAACATTGAGACCCGCTCTGTTGTGGGGAAACCATATATTTATACAAAAACAAATTTGAACGACAATCAATGTAAACCAATTACATTCGGAATACATTTTTACGTCTACAAAATTAAAAAAAAAAATTATTTTCATTTTTGTTATTTCTCAATGAAAGTGTATATTGTGACCACTCATTTGAACCATCTCAAATGGTGGTCGCAAGATATGCTTCTGAGTACATATAAAGAAAATATATAGGATTTTCCACTACCGAAATAGCTTATCCTCAGCCGAAATTTGTTAATTATATATAATTGCTATATTGACCTGCTTCTGGTACGGATGAACCTCCACCAATGACCACCTCTCTTCAACACCCTCTCATGCATAACAGCTAAATATCCCAAATGGACAATTGCCTCTTTATTTAATCTCCATATAACAGCTCTGTTTTTCTTGTGTCTGCTAACATGTGATAAATTACATCTACACTACATGTGCACCTTGTGTGCTACATAGACCACCTTGGCAGCGGAAACCCCTTGTTAGCCTAATAAATGCTTATTAGCCTCGGAAAGACCAGTAGCCGATTTCACCAACATTGCAAAGTATTCTTTTCTAGCCAAGTATACTTTGAGGGAGTAATCATTTATTTTTCCCGAAATGCATTATTTCATATAAAACTAACGACTGCATATATTTGATGATTACAAGTATGCAGAATTATTATACTGAATTTATTACATTATCACAGCCAAAATGGCTGTGATAATGTAATAAATTCAGTATAATAAAAATTAATAAATTTATCCTTAAATTGAAAATTTCTCCCTCAAAGTATACTTTGCTAGAAAAGTATACTTTGCAATGTTGGTGAAATAGGCTACTGGTTAGCCTTGGATTGGATACAAATGGAAAATATAGGTTAGCTATAATTATGTGGCTGTGGCTGGAGAAATGGGGCTTATGGGACTTGTGGATATTCAAACTTCTCATCTTCTAGCACGCCTGAAGACTGATAAAGATCAAATTATAAGTTAGAAGCACTGTAATGGGTGTTTCATTCACTGAATGGCGAACAGTGCAGGCCCAGATCAGACTGCGCGGATGCGCAGGCTGATCTGGGCCTACACTGATCGCATAACCCATATTTCCCATTTCTCTAGTCACCACCACATAATTCCAGCACAAAAATATTTACACAATTTCCTAACATTTGATTGGTCCGTAGCAAGTCTCTGTCCAGAATTTATATCCCAGTAAACTCCCACGCCGAACTACTTTCCGTAACCGTGAGGCATAGTTAAAATAATTCTTAAGAAAACGGAAAATAAACACATTTTCTTGATGAATTTATTTCAAATGCTGGAATTATAAAGAATGAATGGCCTTTTTGTGGAATTTATCGGGGATATAAACTTGGAAAAGTCGCGGGAATACTGGACGAGGCCTTCCTCTGGCCTTCGTCCAGTGTTCCCGCGACTTTTCCAAGTTTATACCCCGATAAATTCCACAAAAAGGCCATTCATTCCTATAATAAAATCTGACCTCCTAAGTGTGCTTTCCTCGCGAGCGGGTCCGACACCATTATTATATGAATATTAATAAATGTACTTTTTGTGCAGCAGTTTTGATTTACTGTTTTTCATGAATGAACAGACAGGATTTCTATGAATGAAACGCGTCGGATGCATTCAGTTTTGTAATTTCGGTAATATAAGTACGAGTAAGTGGTTGAACCAGTAATCCCCAGTAAATTAATCATGACACGGAAATTGTCGTCTGCTGATGTTTTATATTTTGTCTTATTTCTCAATAAAAACATGGTTTGACTGTACTTTAGAATCATTTCCATTGGAAATGATTCTAAAGCGTTGTCAAAACATGTTTCTGGTGATAAAAATGGAAATAAACAGCAGATGACAACATTTAATTCAGCATTGTAAGGGTGAAAATGCAATAAAACTATTTTTTCTCCTTACCTCACATTAAATTGTACTGCTATATATTTTTTGGAGTGGAGATGATTCTCATGCGCTGTCAAAACAGGTTTTTGTCAAGAAATATTGAAAATAAAACATTTCCGGCAGACGACAAAATTTAATTCAGCGTTGTAAGGGTTAAAGGTTGATTATGAAAAATAAGCAAGTACAAATACAGTCGAACTTCGATGGGTCGAACCCTGGTAAACTCGTCAGCCATGCTTGCCTCGAACTAGCCTTTAGGTCCCGGCAGAATTCCTATATAAATACGTTAAAACTACCCGGTATAGGTCGAACTTGTGAAAGTCGAACAACCCTCAATGCCTCGAATCGCTGTCACGCCCGGTCGTGTATAAATCCACTATAAACAGCACAAAAACTCGAACATGTCAGACGATTGTCTCCAGACTAGTTGATCGACTTTCACACCTATTGTTAACCGGTTGTCAAACAAATCTCAAGTGGTCATTTGAGCGTATACAATAACGGCAGTCGTGACCAGCATACGTGGTAATTATGCATTGACGATAAGGTATTTAGACGTGTTGTGATGGAGCAGGTGAAGCGGAAGACTACGAAGCAAGGCGAGATAACAGACTTCTTCAATACTGGACGTGTATAACTATCATGTATAACTTGTACTGGGTTCCATGTGATAGTAAATTATGATATGCAATGAATGTAGTTCCGGGTCCGAAGTAGTGATGGGGCGACTGGGCATGCATCTATTGATTTATCAGTGTATGACTTGCGATGTAATTTTATACCTAAAAGCATGCGCATCATTTTATGGCAAATACATATTTGTCATGAAATTACGCAAATGCCAATAGGTACAAACTCAGAGATGCTTTCACATGATCGTATCCGACGGGGCAATCAAGTCCGCCAATTGTATTTCGTAATCATTTTCTGTTGTTCTCATGTTCTATTGCTGTATAATGGCTATGTAAATAAAAACACACATGAGTTTGCCGCTTTCTTTATTTTATTAAAGCCTGTTTCTGTTAATAAACGACTGTGACAATCGACCGTAAATGCAAATGTAAGCGCATTTATATGAAACAACGTGTCGTAATGACGACTTGTTTCGCTTAGTACACTGACCAACTCGTAGATCTGAAATGGTTACAGTAGAAAATCCCGATGGGTCGAACAACGGATGGGTCAAACTAAAACTTAACCCCGCAGGCTGTTCGACCCATCGAAGTTCGACTGTACATGGCTTTTCAACCCATTTTCAAAATTAATTTGGCCCATAATCTGTAATTCAGATATGTGGCTGTGACTGAAGAAATGGGACTTATCGGTTTTGTGACCAGTTTTGATTCAATGCACCCGCACAGTCTAATCAGGATCTGCAC
The DNA here is from genome assembly GCA_029237695.1 of Conchocele bisecta. Taxonomy (NCBI): domain Eukaryota; kingdom Metazoa; phylum Mollusca; class Bivalvia; order Lucinida; family Thyasiridae; genus Conchocele; species Conchocele bisecta. The sequence goes on along the minus strand of CM055266.1, from coordinate 102,165,432 downwards.
TGTTCGCCATTCCGTCAGTGAAACACAGTTGCTTCTTGCAAGGAATATAGATCGTTATCAGGCTACATGATTTTGCTATTTGATCAGGAGCTACACTGGTGACAAATCTCATAAGCCCCATTGTTCCAGACACATCCACATATGAGACATGATGTCACTGCACGACATATCTGTGTGCTTTGCAGTCATGAACCAACATTATCATCAGATATATTTTGGTGATTGTGGAGAACTTATGCATGTATTGGAGCGTTCATATGTGTCTGTGACTGGAGAAATGTGGCTTATGTGATTTGTGGATATTCAAACTTCTGTAGCCAATTTCATCAAAATTGCAAAGTATACTTTGAGGGAGTAATCATTTATTTTTCCCAAAATGCATTATTTCATATAGAACTAACCACTGCACATATTTGATGATTAAAAGTAAGCAGAATTATTATACGGAATTTATTACATTATCACAGCCAAAATGGCTGTGATAATGTAATATATTCAGTATAATAAAAATTAATAAATTTATCCTTAAATTGAAAATTTCTCCCTCAAAGTATACTTTGCTAGATAAGTATACTTTGCAATGTTGGTGAAATAGGCTACTGATCTTCTTTTGTACTCCTGAAGGATCAAAACTGTACCTTAGAACCGTTACTCAGTGGCATTGACTCGATCAATGACGAACAGTGCAAGCCTTGGTCAGACTGCGCTGATGCGCATGCTGTCTGGAGCTACACTGGTCGCATAACCCATAAGCCCCATTTCACCAGTGACAGCCACATATGTCTCAATTATAGTGGAACCTCTCTAAATCAGACACCCTGTGATACACAGTGAAACCTCTCAAAACTGGACACCCTGGCAATATGCCAGGGTGTCCAGTTTAGAGAGGTTCCACTTTACTCATTATTAATGTATCAATCACATTGAAGTAAGTATGCACAAAGTATTACAAACTGTATGATTCATTTTTGAAATCAAGGATTAATAAAAAAAATTACAGACACGTTCAAACTCTGCTTGATCTTACAGGAGAATGTTATATAACAAGCCTACTTTGTAGTATGATCTGGAAAATGGGTTTTTAACCGAATGAAATGGGTTTTTAAACGAATATTAACTTGCGTAACAATCACAATCTTTGTAATGGACTAATTCTACCATTTCTTTAGGAAGGAGCAAAAATTATGGCGATTGGTGTTGAATAGCACAAAATCTGACTAATTACCAAACACGGCAACTTGATAAGTTTTGAACACGGTGATGAAAGACTAATGGTCTATGAAGAATGAGAATTTGAGTGTACCAGTAATTTTTATTCCATACCATTTCCATTCATACCAGCAATTTTGGTCATTTGTCAAGGTAATATAATATAGATATGGGACTGTGACTGGAGAAATGGAGCTTAAATGTGGCTGTAACTGGAGAAATGGGGTGTATGGGTCTTGTGAACAGTGTATATCCAGATCAGCCTGTGCCTCCGCACAGTCTGATCAGGATCTGAACTGTTCGCCTTTCCATCAATAAACCACTTGTTATGCTACTAACAAGGAATATAGATAATTATCAGGCTACAGGAGTGTGCTATTTGATCAGAAGCTACACTGGTCACAAATCCCATAAGCCCCATTTCTCCAGTCACAGCCACAAATTATTTGCAATCAGTGTAGACACGGATGGGCCTGTTCATATACAAATGCAATCAGGATAGCCCCTGACATGGTTCCAACAGTCACTCTACAGCTTTATTATACTGTTTTGTGTGGTACCAGATCAGGATCTACACTGACCAGAAATGACAATATAGTCCCATTTGTCCTGTCACAGCCACATTTAGATAACATTGATTGACAAAGCCCATTGTCCTTAGTCTGATCTGGGCCGGGTTGCTCAAAGGCTCTGTTAGCATAACAGACTGTTAAATCCTTAAAGTTGTTAAGGATTTAACAGTCTGTTAAGCTAACAGAGGTTTTGAGCAACCGGGCCCAGGCCGTTTTCTGTTTGGTTTACTCTTCCGTTACTATAGTTACAGCAGGACTCCGTTACTTCCTCTAGTAAAGCATACAATAGACTCTGATTAGAGTGATCAAGACCTACTAGACTGGCTGCAGATAGATCGTGGCCCTCACATATCTGAGCGCACAATGTGATTTTGTACCTAAGAACATGTGCGATTTTTCATGAAATATATTTACAGAGCCTTGATATTTTCTGTAAATGACGTTGAAATGATAAATGCAAATGCAGAATTATATTCTGCACTTACGATACAAAATCACATGGCGTCTCTCAAGTTGAGATCGACAGACCACATTAAAAGAAAATATAATGAATTGTCATCTGCTATTTTTGAACTATTTATAGCCCACAAATTTCCCAGCATACAAAGAGTTAATCTTTCAATCAGATACATTTTCTTATTTTTTCTGACGGCAGTATCAATATACTTCATCAGGCCTCGACAAATTGGTAATTTTCCCCTCATCCCGATTGGATATCAACTCATTCATTCCTATATATTTTGATGTTTATGCCGTGCTGTCTCTTCAAATTACCACTCGTCCAGATCGAAAATCCACTCGCCAATACGAGCGGTGAGTGGATTTATCGAGGCGGGTTCAGTGACTGCCAGTGTTAGCCGTGATCAGACTGCGTAGATGCACAAGCTGATCTGGGTCTATGCTGAACGCATACATTATATGGTCCCTGCCTGCATAAAATATACACATATTGTTTTCTATTTTCAGACAAGACATCTGCCGAGCCCCCAACAAGTGTGACACTCTGGGTAAGTAGTTATTTATGGCATTATTCATGGGTCCGGTCTATGCAATATTTTACATAATAATAATAAATAGGTACAACTTTGAATAATGTGACTGGCTTATCAAAAACATGTTTACATAACATTTTGTCTGAGTTACACCTATCGTCACTTTAATCATTTTAAAACATGCAAGTTTGCTGATGAAATAGTCACTTTAATCATTTTAAAACATGCAAGTTTGCTGATGAAAATATAAACATTGTTCTTTTTGATAAAAATATAAAGCAGTTCAAATGAGTGGTCATGTGTACGTCAGATGAGAAACAGGAGAGATAAAACAAAAAAGGTCATGACATTTTGACATCGCTAAAGGAGTATGCCGAATGCACTGATTAAATTGTTTTTACTTAGTTTAGACTCTTGTTGGTTCTGAGCTATTTGCCTTCCTAATTTCCATATTTATTTTTTGTTTGAAGTTTGAAAACAAAGACTTGTTACATAAATTTATAATTTATAATCAGATTTTTGTCGCTCTGGCTGCCTCTAGGGTTGTCATTAATGTTTAATTGAAATATGAACGATGTATTACGTGGTATTTATGGACGTTATTTATGATTTTACCTGTGTCGCCGCATCAAAGAGAGTTTTATTGTTTATGAATGACTTGCCCGTCACAAAAACTGTTAACTTGGGCAACATAAATGTCGCTGATAATCTGAGCGTGAGATTGTCGAGAGGCAGTGACATGAATATTTTTATACAGTGGAGTCCCTCTCAACCAGACACCCTGGGAGGTCCGTGTCTGCTTTAGAGAGATGCCACTGTATATGATATCGAGCAAATGAACTGAAGTATTTTAGGTCCCCAGCATGTACCAGTCCCCAGGGTGTCTGGTTTAAAGAATTTCCACTGTATGCTGTGTCTGTATTAGGGAGGTTGCCATATAATTCAGATAAATGCACATTCAAAGAATTGTTTGTGGGCATTACAATCATGAACTAATGTTAACCCGACTGCTACTCACAACAATGTCGTCGGCTGTTGCTTTTATATCTTGACTTATTTCTCAATAAAAACATGGTTTGACAGCACTTTAGAATAAAGTGCTGTCAAACCATGTTGTAAATTATTCTAAAGTGCAGTCAAAGCATGTTTTTGATGATAAAAATGGAGAATAGAAAATAAACAGACAAAAAAATTAAGATAGTGGTCTAAGGGTTAAATGGCAGTGAAACTGTTCCAAATTAGACTTAGACTGTCCCAGGGTTGATTGTCACTGGACAAAGGAGGCTACACACAGGAATGGGTGCATTCCCATCTCTCTGAACCATATACCTAGAATAATTCAGTGCTACCAGGTGTGCCCATATGCCAAATTTACAGTGGGATTTCTCTAAACTGGTTACATTCCTGTTGTAATGTCCAGTCATAAACATGTTCAGCGTAGCTGTACAATTACCTTCATTAAAATGAAATCTGTTTTGTTTGAAAATATTTTGTTTTGAACAACATCTTTTTCCACCTTGAAAATAATTATGTGCGAATGTAAACGTTATCAGCCATGTTGAATGGCTTATAGAAAGTTGTACGTAATTTACAATCAATAACACACCACACGGGTACATTTACGCAAACAGTCCGTAAAGAAAAAATTATTGACTTTAAGGCATTTCCAACAAATGTAGAGCCCGATTATCATGTACATTTCCAGTCGCATTAGGGGTCAATATTTTCGCTGAAATTAGTCCGATTCATTTAGCGAACAGCATAGACGCAGATCTGCCTGATCAGGCTGATCTATGTCTATGCTGATCACAAACGTCAAAAGGTCCTGTTTATCCACCGTTGACCAAATACAATCTCTTGGGGGCCATCTTGTTCTTTAAGTATATTGCAAGCCTATAAATTCAATTGAATTTTTCCTATTTAGTATGCATATGAGCATATCAACTGGTGAGAGGTACAAAACGGAAGATGCATGTTTCGAAATATCTCCAAGCATGGGAAACAATCCTATCAAATAATCATATGCAATGCTCTATGGGTACACTGTGCACCTTAATATGTGGCTGTGAATGGAGAAATGGGGCTTAACCCTTCCTACGCTGTTGACGGAAATTGACGTCTGCTGTTTTTCATTTTTTGCTTTAATTCTTAACAAAAAACTGGTTTTGACAGCACATGAGAATCGTCTCCACTGGAGACGATTCTCATGTGCTGTCAAAATCAGGTTTTTGTTGAGAAATATTGAAAATAAAACATTTCCAGCAGACGACAGCATTTAATTCAGCGTAGTAAGGGTTAAGGGATTTGTCACCAGTGTAGCTTTTGATCAAATAAAACACACTCCTGTGCCTGACAACGATCTATATTCCTTGTTAGAAGCATTGCGGGTGTTTCATTGATGGAATGGCGAACAGTGCAGATCCTGATTAGACTGTGCGGATGCACAGGCTGATCTGGATCTACACTGGTCGCAAAACCCATAAACCTCATTTCGCCAGTCGTAGCTATATATTATTCTGTATGTTTATGATTTTGCATTTTCATGACGTTTTCCCGAATCGTCGTAAAAAGCTACTAGTTGATATTTTCAAATAGCCTAGGCATGGATCTGACTACCTATTTGATTTTTGTTTAATGGTCATTCAGATCTGTTTCATGTACCGTAACGTATTGTGAATTTTTTCGTTACTTTCCAATGTTACAAAGAAACTTAAGCATTTGTTATAGCAGTTTTCTAAACAATCTACACATTTGCCCCGTTTAAAGGATTAACCGTTTTTGCTTGGTATAATAAATTATTTTTCTCATCTGAAAAGGTATATATTGTGACGTATCACTTGAATTGTCATAACAAATTTGATTAACGTTGTAGTCACAGCATGTTGAGGATTTGTAAAAAAAATCTCTGATATTGACGTACCTGCTAGATGATTTGAATTACACATTTAAGGAGTGTGAATAAATGCAATGAGAAAAATGATAAAACGACAACATCTTAGCTGCTGGCACACTCCTACAGCCTACTCCTACAGCCCGACTCCGTCGGGGGATACTATGGATTTGACAGCGCGCCGCGTCCGCGTCCGCCGCAGACACTTCTTGTCCGGAGCATAACTCGAACACCCTTTGGAATATTTTCATGAAACTTCACACATGCATAGACCACGACCCGAAGGTGTGTCGCGCACAAGAATGACAACTCTTGCATAGCTAATTTTTTAGTTATCTCCCTTTTTTGTTTCTCGCACTGATTTCGTGTCCGGAGCATAACTCCACCACCCTTTGGAATATTTTCATGAAACTTTACACATGCATAGACCACGACCCGAAGGTGTGTCGCGCACAAGAATGACAACTCTTGCATAGCTAATTTTTTAGTTATCTCCCTTTTTTGTTTTCGCTCACTGATTTCCTGTCCGGAGCATAACTCGACCACCCTTTGGAATATTTTCATGAAACTTCACACATGCATAGACCACGACCCGGAGGTGTGTCGCGCACAAGAATGACAACTCTTGCGTAGCTAATTTTTTAGTTATCTCCCTTTTTTGTTTTGCGCACTCTACAAACTGGACAATAATGCATGAAGACCTGTTTTCTCGTCTGCTCTGTACACCTTTTCTGGTGTGCTCTGTACACCTTACCTGTAGAGAGAACAATAGAAACTGGGAGAACCATGTGCTCGGCTTGACCACTGTTGACCAGGTAATTTATACAGGTAAATCACTACATTGGGTACTGTGTTGAAAATATTGTGGCATTATGTGGACTTGTGCAGATTTTTGTAGATAAATATAGGACTATTAAAAAAAAATCTGGTCTCCAATAGCAAGCATTATTATTTGTAAACTTTTTTTTTTTTTCTTTTTTTTTTTTTTTTTTTTTTCTTTTTTTTCATTTTTTTTTTTTTCATTTTTTTTTTTTCATTTTTTTTTTTTTTTTTCATTTTTTTTTTTTTTTTTCATTTTTTTTTTTTCATTTTTTTTTTTTTTTTTTTTTTTTTTTTTTTTTTTTTTTTTTTTCATTTTTTTTTTTTTTTTTTTTTTTTTTTTTTTTTTTTTTTTTTTTTTCAAATTATTTTTCAATTTTTGTCTAGTAGCATAAGGTCGTAAGTGCTTTATACAGACTATTCACCTGTGCATGTGCTAGCATGTGCAACTGACCACTGACCACTTACAGGTAATTTATACAGGTAAATGATTATATTACATTTCCGTAAACTGTGTTGAAAATATTGTGGGAATATGTGGACCTGTGTATATATGATATGTAGATAAATATAGGACTATTAAAAAACATTCTGGGCTCCAGTAGGGAGCATTATTCTTTTTCTTTTTTTTAATTTAATTTTTTTTTCCATTTTTTTTTTTACATTCTTTTTCAATTGTTTAACTGACCACTAACTTATTACAGGTAATTTATACAGGTACATTATTACATTTCCGTAAACTGTGATGACAATATTGTGGCAGTATGTGGACCTGTGCAGATATATGTATAATAAATATAGGACTATTAAAAAAAAATTCTGGGCTCCAGTAGCAAGTATTATTATTTTTTATTTTTCAACTTTTTTTCTTCAAATTTTTTTTAATTTTTTTTTTTACATTCTTTTTCAACTTTTTTAACTGACCACTAACTTATTACAGGTAATTTATACAGCTAAATTATTACATTTACCTAAACTGTGTTGACAATATTGTGGCAGTATGTGGACCTGTGCAGATATATGTAGATAAATATAGGACTATTAAAAAAAATTCTCGGCTCCAGTAGCGAGCATTATTTTTTTTATTTACATTCTATATTACATTTCCGTCAACTGTGTTGAAAATATTGTCGCATTATGTGCACCTGTGCAGATATATGTACATAAATATAGGACTATTAACAAATAATTCTGCGCTCCAGTAGCTTCACACATGCATAGACCCTAAAGGTGTGTCGCGCAAGAATGACAACTCTTGCATCACTAATTGTTTAGTTATCTCCCTTTGTCCGTCACCGATTTTGTCTCCGGAGCATAACTCGATCACCCTTTTTTCAAACTACTTGTGTATCTGGGGAGGGGGATACACATGCGCTTGTCGACAAGCGTCCATTTCTAGTTTTTATCAGGTATCTCGATATGTGTTGAGAAATACACACTGTGTGATAAAAATTGTTGCATCCTGCATTCACTAGATACACATGTATATCCGGGTAACATCTTTCGATGGCGTTCCATTTGTCGAATGGCATCACATAATGATACCAAACCGAATGATGTCAGTGTAATGACGCAACATAAACATGTCCGTGTACTTTTCAGCGAGATCATGTTTTATTTGTCCATGCTGATAAATATAATACCATGCTAGTGTCCACTGATATTTCTGAAAACATGTAAAACAAATACTGAAAATAATCCTGACTGACACCTATAGAATTAAGTTTCATTTCTAGATACTTATCTACAGGGCCGTAGCCAGACCTAAAAATGAGACGAGGCGAAACAAATATTGTGAACACGCACCGCTAATGCGGTGGGTTTGGGGGTTTTCCCCCAAGAAAATGTTGACATCTAGATCGTCATAGACGCGATTTCCCGGCACTTAGACCACCGGACACGGCATTAAATATAACAAAAAAAATAGGCAAAATCTGAGACGAGGCGGCTGCCTCGTCTGCCTCATCTTGGCTACGGGCCTGATCTAAATAATATAAATCAAATCAAATGTGTACCCATTGATTGCAGAAAAACTTGTGTTTGCCGTGCTACTTATTTTTCAGTATAATAATTATTTTCAATATATTTTTTTACCAAGCCAACCTATTTGCTTGCAGAAATATGGTGCAAAATTCACAATTAAATTATTTTTTACTGATCTGTTTTATAAGTTTCTGTGATACGTCTGAGGTAGGGTGTTTAACTCTTACTACGCTGCATAAATTTTTGTCGTCTGCTGGAAATGTTTTATTTTCAATATTTCTCGATAAAAACCTGTATTGACAGCACATGAGAATCGTCTCCACTGGAGACGATTCTCATGTGCTGCCAAAACAGTTTTTTTTTTGGTAAGAATTGAGGCAATAATAATAAACAGCAGACGGCAATTTTCGTTTCTCGCATAGTGAGGGTTAAACGGGGACTCAACCTTCAGAGTGGTTCAACCTTCTGCATACTAATTTAAACTCGCATTGACTCATGTATTTACGTCATGCGCATGCAACATGTGAGTGACAGAAACATTTCCAAAGTACGTAATATACTTCACAAACAAGCATACTTCACCTGTAGCTGGATTAACCCTTAGACTGCTATTCACAACAATTGTCGTCTGCTGTTGCTTTTATAGCTTGCCTTATTTCTCAATAAAAACATGGTTTGACAGCACTTCAGAGTGCTGTCAAAGCATGTTATAAATTATTCTAAAGTGCTGTTGAAGCATGTTTTTGATAGCGATCTAATGGTTAATCTTGTCAACAGGAGTGTGCATCTATCTGAATGATGATTGCATATTTACCAGGATTTTACAATTTCAACACTACAGACTTCTATAGCGGTGTTTGCAAACAGTGTAGATCCAGACAAGCCGTCTCATCAGGGTCTGCACTTTTTGCAAGTAATTTTCATATTTTTTAGAAGAAAAAAAAAACACCCCCTTTTCATAAATGGACTAGTCTGAAAATAATTTTGTGACTATTGGATATGTTGGAAAATTAACATATCAAAGTCCATTCCAGTTACTTAGATGAGAAACAGTTAGCCATTTCACCGCTAAGTAACATGAATGATCTATTCTATTTTGAGTTTAAGACTTATTCCATTCATTTGAAAAGCGAAATTCTGTAATCTCAAAAGAATTTACAAATTGTACAGATTCTGGTGAGACGGTTGAGCCGGCTCATCTGGATCTACATTGTTTGTAAAGTTTAGTATAGTTAGAGGTCTGAGTGTTGAAAGGGTTAAACCTTGATGATGAATCTGCATCCTCTACACACATCCTTCACCAACAACCCACCTCCCTCCATCCTCTTCCAGCATCCTCACCCCCCTATATAAATATATTCCCCTCTACTTTTGACCTTGTTGTAGTACAACTATGCAAGTAAATTTGATCTACTAATCAGTTAGTCTTGCGAATACATGTATCTTCAAATGATCATATCATGAAAATGGAAGGGGTCAGTGGAAGAAGAGGGCTAACTCCACAAGAGAGTTAGCCCCCTTATTCTACTTTTGAAGGGGTCGATGGAAGAAAGGGGGCTAACTCCATGATTGAGTTAGCCCCCTTATTCAACTGAAACCCATGTAATTGTCTGCACATACATGTGTGTCGTAAATTTGCAACATTTTTTTCCTCGAGTACTTTCCCATTTGTTTTCATTCATCAGTAGCTGATTATTTATGGGTGCACTCGTTCGCCCTGACACAGTTAAATTTCTGTCATATATCACAGTTTTATAAAAACGTACATACAACTATGGTTCACGGACTTTAACACTTCATTCATAAAATTGTTTCGCGAAGTGTCTTATGATTATGATTATTAATACAGATATGAAAGTAAAAGTATATTAGGGTACAGTGTTAAAGAAGCAAATACAGCAAACCCCAGAAACACTCAGTGTTTTTAATTTTTGATAGAATTCACCGCCATTTATCTCTGATATTAAAGATGCATGCCCACTCAGTAGGCACAAAATGTTCTTTATAGGAGTTAAATAAGTGTGCAATTGTGTCACTAGTCCACCAGTTTTAAAAAATAAAAAAGTGCCCGCTATACAGATATAATTGTTTTGTAATATTTATTTTATGGATAGTGACTCGCGGTGGTATAAGGTTATTTTCATGTATGCAAAATAATATTTTCGACAGATTATAAAGTATGGTCATTGTACATCAAAAAATAAATACAGAGAATAAATAGTAATGTCTGTATCAAAATCCATTCCAGTTATTTAGGGGTGAAAGGGTTGATAGTGGATTCTATGGAGGCTACAGTAGTAGACAGTGTACAGTTTCCCATACATCTGCTCATATTGTTTATGGCCGGCTTAACTGTTTTATGAAATGGTCTACACATGTGATTAATTCACAAGTGATTGGCAAGATAGGATATTCCCCCATCTCAAATCTGGACCAGATTTTCTACACCTTTTGATGTAATCAAGCCGGCATATGAGAAATTACACCTTCCTGGCTAATTAACCTTTACAATGCCGGGAAACGAAAATTGTTGTCTGCAATTGTTTTATACTTTTTCTTCTTATTTCTCAATAAAACATGGTTTGACGTCACTTTCGAATCATTTCCAAATGAAAATATTTCTGTTACACATTATATACTGTTTATTTGACCAGGTTAGTTGATTATCGTGAAATAATGCACGCGTGATTGTGTCTTTACGCTATACAAATGAGTGAGTGTAGTGAAACATAGCCACAACACTTATTGAGTTCTCATGTTATGCAGCATCATTCAGAAATTGCACAGGCGCATATAAGCAAGCAGGAGTTAATTTTATTGGCGTATAAATCGTGTCTCGTTAATAAGCTGGGAAGACAGAATGAAATCCTGAATCAGAATACAAGCATCTCAGCAAAAATAACAACAGCTTGAACACTAATAAATAGTAATAACCTCAATAAACTGAACAACAATAACACACAACCGCCTGCTTTAACCCTTAGACTGTTACTCACAACAAGTGTCGTCTGCTGTTGCTTTTATATCTTGCCTTATTTCTCAATAAAAACATGGTTTGACAGCACTTCAGAATCATTTCCAATGGAAAGGATTCTGAAGTGCTGTCAAAGCATGTTGTAAATTATTCTAAAGTGCTGTCAAAGCATGTTTTTGATGATACAAATGGAAAATTATGGTTGTACTTGTACAATAGCAATGTATTTGGATACAATTTAGTTTTGGGAAAACCCTTCCTAAAACAAGTGGTGGTGTCCGAATATTTAGGGTTATTACGGTATTCTATTTATCAGAAAGAAGGTTAAAAGTCAGAAAATATTGGCAAACATTGTAGATACTGATAGCACAGCTCACCATGAGCTGGATCATCAGGATCTACACTATTTGCAAACTTTGGTATAATAATCATCTGTGTGTTTAACCCTTAGACTGCTACACACAACAATTGTCGTCTGCTGTTGCTTTTATATCTTGCCTTATTTCTCAATAAAAACATGGTTTGACAGCACTTCAGAATCATTTCCAATGGAAAGTATTCTGAAGTGCTGTCAAAGCATGTTGTTAATTATTCTAACGTGCTGTCAAAGCATGTCTTTCATGATAAAAATGGAAAATAGAAAATAAACAGCAGACAACAAAAAATTTAAGATAGCGGTGTAAGGGTTAAACAGTACTCAATTATGAATTTCCAGAATACATGTACAATGCTCGAACTCGTTCAGTCAATTTTATTATTTTCAAGCACGAGAGTGAGCGCATGTTCATGATATATACTCGTATAGTCAGTTTCTGTTTTCCCTGTGTTCAGTCAAACTTGTATTTATATATTGGAAATACATGTATTACCGTCAATTATTTCTGTACCTGTCTGGACACACATTTGTTTTTTTCTCAATTAAATCACAGCTGTGTGTGTAATATTGAAAATATACATTAATCCACTTAAAAAATCTGTGCAGTTTGATCTGGGTCTACACTGTTTGCAATGAAATTAATAATATGGTGTGAAAATAATGTGGCAAATAATGCAGTCCCGGATCAGACTGCACAGATATGTAGGATGATCTGGATTAACGCTAGTTGAAAACACTGTAACAATTCCTTTTAACAGCAATTCAAGCTACTGTCACCCTTTTTACAAGCAATAATTCCATAACATATTCAATCTGGACCGGATTTCTATAAATAAATGCAAAGGGAGATAACTAGCTACAATCACTCACTGGCAAGTACGGATATTCAGAGACATGGAGTCTCAGAGGTCAAAAATGTTTTGCCTTTTCAATAGGGGTGACACTATAATAAACAAACACTAATTGGAAAATATCCCGGGTATGGAAGGTGTTCGAGCCAATTCCCACCCTTAAATACAAGCCAAAACAAATTGAGGCAAATATCCATTTTTGGATATAAAATAATTACATAGCTGTTACACATAGGGATCATTGTACACAGGTGTCCGTTGATGGAGGTGTGACTGTATATGATCAGAATCTACACTGGTCGAAACTTCAGCTTGACTGTATATGATTAGAATCTACACTGGTCGAAAATTTAGCCAGACTCGTTTTGGTATGACCCATGGGTGTTATCAAACATTATCAGTTACACCATCTACTCCTAAAAGTATGCCAAATTTCAATAACGGATACCCTAGTCATAACATGGTTTATGCGTCCTACAAATATACTATTATTTATATAAATTTGTATTATTCTGAATGTAGGTCAGTAATTGACTGGTCATAATGTGGGTTATGGCAAAGTAATATAATATTGCGACCAGTGTATACTGTTAATAAAACGATTCATTTACGACTACAATATACGATATTGCCCCAGTTTCAAGGAAAATACTTTGCTCAATATTTCCCGTTTTACCCTTAGAAGGCGGGAACCGAAATTTGTCGTCCGCTGTTGTTTGGTATTATATCTTCTTTCTCAATATAAACATGGCTTGACAGCTCTTTAGAATCATTTCCCATGGGAAATGATTCTAAAGTGCTGTCAAACCATGTTTTTGACAAGAAAAAAAAAGGAAGTAAATGGAATGGCGATAACGCATATATATGACAGAAAGTTTTTCATATTTTTCTTATTTCTGCTCAGACGGTCCAATTGAGGTGGTGTACATAGCAACATATACTTTGATGGAGAATCATCTCCATTGGAGGCTATTCTCATGAGAGGCCAAAAGATGTTTTCTTGAATAAAAAAACCCAGAAAACAGATGAAAAAATTGTTCTGCATTTTAATGGTTACTCTTAAGGTCATAATGTTCCTTTTATTTAGTTGGCCGCTAAAACGGTGATGCTCATCATTCATAGTATCCGGTGTAGCAAAAATAGACAGTTTACAGTTTTAAATGTGTATTTTAGCATTAATGCGCATTATGGATTTACAAAACAGGTTTCACATGGTATTAAATGTTAGTTATAATGAAATTGAAGAGGCATCTAAAAGTATAATAAAAATTGCAAATGCACTTCATACAAGTAAGTCTGTTGCCCTGGACACAGTATATTCACTTCTCCTGTCTCTGGAACATCGTTGAATTAAATTTTGTCGTCTGCTGTTTATTTCTGATCTTCCAGTTTTCTCAACAAAACAAAAACATGATTTGACAGTGCATGAGAATCATCTCAAAAGGAGCTGCAAAATCATGTTTTTGATTTGAAATAAGACAAATATGAAAAAACAACAGACGACAAGATCTGGTTTCCGCCTTTTCTGGGTTAATCACTTTATTGTGTCTCAGTCTGTGTACTTTGGCCAGTGTTGCTATTTCTGTGATTGACTGGCGAACATCATAGACCCAGACCAGACTGTACTGATCCCAAATGTTGTAATGCCACTTTTGTAAGCCAGTGAGATAGTGACCTTTGAAACTGTGAGAGTGTCCTTGGAAATTGACATGAAAGTGTGGACTGATAGTTTTAGCTCAGAGAAACTGACCTTAGAAATTGACCTTGGATTGTGTTTGAAAATTGACTTAAAAAAGTGACCTTTGTAAATGACCTGAAATACTGACCTTGATGAATGATCTTGAAAATTGACCTCTGTAACTATGGTTACTGATATTGGATAGTGATTCTGGAGATATAGCTACAATTGAATAGTGACCTCAGATATCCACCTCAGAGAGTGACCTTGAAAATTGACCTCTGACCTTTGTGTGTTTCAGGCCTTGCGGAACTGGGTACGATGTGTGATCGCAACCGGAGCTGCTCCATCGCGGAAGATAATGGAATCAGCGCCGCCTACACAATCGCTCATGAACTCGGCCATGTGTAAGTCATGGGCTTCTGTGTTACCCGACTGTATTTGCAACTTTTATTTTTTTGTTATCATGTTAACCCTTTATACTATGCTGAATTAATTTTTGTTGTCTGCTGTTTAGTTTTTAATTTCTAATCTTCTCACTAAAAGCATGCTTTGACAACACTCTAGAATCAATTCCAATGCTGTCAAACCAATGTTTTTATTGAGAAATAAGACAAAATATAAAACAACGGACGACAATTTTTGTTTACCGCCTTCTAAGGGTTAAGCGAAACCGACCCCCACATGCACCCCACACCATCAAACTTAACATAGAAGAGTCATTTATGGATAGTTAGTGATGCAAGACCAAATTGTTAGTCAATCAGTCAAATACTCAATCATTCTCATTCTTACAGATTTGTGGGTGGTTGGTTGGGAGAAGGTGAAGGGCAAATTTAACCCTTAGACTGCTACTCACAACAATTGTCGTCTGCTGTTGCTTTTATATCTTGCCTTATTTCTCAATAAAAACATGGTTTTACAGCACTTCAGAATCATTTCCAATGGAAAGTATTCTGAAGTGCTGTCAAGGCATGTTGTAAATTATTCTAAAGTGCTGTCAAAGCATGTTTTTAATGTTAAAAATGGAAAATAGAAAATAAACAGGAGACGACAAAGAAATTAAGATATCGGTCTAAGGGTTAACAATGGTGTTCATTCTTATCGGAATTTTTATATCTCTGGTTTGACCCTCAGGTACATATTTGGCTTCCTTGTTACTGAGAGTTGAATCCGGTTATACCCATTATAGAAGTATATGTAGTAAGATTCGTACTAATTTTATATTGCATTCAGGGAGTGGGGCTAAGTGACTCTGGTGTGGTGAGGACCTGGCACCAGTTCAGGTTATTCTAATTTCAGGGCTGAATATATATTTTTAATATTATTTAATTATTTGGTTCAGATTTTAGAATTCACCCTCTCGACCCCGTTAACCCGGCCTAAAATGACCTTAGCTGTTGACAGGCTGTTACACACCATTAAATAAAAGTTAAATCTTACAGATTTAATTTACCTCACGATGATGACTCAAGATGCCGCCGTCCATTCTACGATCGAGATCCGGAGGACAAAACACACGTGATGTCCGCCACGATTGACGAAAACACAGATCCGTGGTCATGGTCCGAATGTAGTGCTCGATTACTCACAAAGTTCCTTGAGTAAGTATTTTCATACAATGGTCTTCATATGTGGCTGTGACTGGATGGGGGCTTATGGGATTTGTGGCCAATTTAGGTCCTCATCAAATAGCACGCTCCTGTAGTCTGAAAGTGATTTATATTGCTTGTCAGAAGCATGATGGGTTGTTCATTGATGGTCACGAAACCCATAAGCCCCATTTCTCCAGTCCCAGCCACATATACTGGTCATGCTCTGTATGAGCGTTTATTTTACTTAACCCTTACAATACTGAATTAATTTGTGTCGTCTGCTGAATATTTTTTATTTTTCCATTTTTCTCATCAAAAACTTGGTTTGGCAGCACTTTAGAATCATTTCCAATGGAAATGATTCTAAAATGCTGCCAAACCATGTTTTTACTGAGAGAAAAGACAAAATGTGAATTATCAGCAGACGACTATTTTCGGTTCGGTTAAGTTCCTTGAGTAAAAATATGTGCATACCAAGTTTCTCATTTGATTTCTGAATACAGTGCCATTATTATGGGCAATATTATTATATGCTACCAATTTATAATGTTGACCTTATGCATTCTTTGTTTATGCACTTTTTTGATAAAATATAACATGTATGTTGTACGTTTTTATTTATTTGAAATATGGAATAAGGGACATAACTCTGTCTGGCTTGCAAAATTTAATTTCAATTAATGAGGTTTATGACTTTGTTTCGGTACTCATGGTGAGTTGATATATATATTGAATCTTACATGAATGATGATTTAATGTGATATTTTTAAACGAGTTAACTGCTTTCATACCTAAGTATCTTGAATGGACACTCCCGTGTTATTTTTCAGCCTATTCCATTTACGAGACATGGGTGTTTTTTAGAAATAAGAAAATACACACAAATGGTGCAGATTCTGATGAGACGGCTCGTTACTCAACAAAAGTATATGTTGTGACCACTCATTTGAACCATTTCATCGAGATGGTTCAACTGAGTGGGAACATTAAATAAGAAAAAAATATGCAATTGATTAATTGTGCGTGTTTGCATTTCTGTAGTGCAGGTTTGGGCAACTGTCTCCACGATCAGCCGAGAATGAAACGCTACCGAAAGCCGATCAAGCGACTCCAAAAGAAGCAGGCAGGGTCGATAACGAATGCAAACGTGCAGTGCGAACTTGTCTATGGCAAAAACTACTACCTCTGTCCATTTCTCGTGAGTACTTGAAGTCATTTCGTGATGTTTCTTGGAGCTCCCCAGGGTGTCCAGTTTCGATATATAACACTGTAAATCTACTTCCTAACTACACAAATACGAAAATAGGCACTGCCTATGAACGGGAAAAAATATGAGCTGTCTTGAGCGAGCATGATCAATTAATTTCAATGAAATACATGAAATTTAAGCACATGCATGTTCACATGGTGTCCGATTTAGAGAGGTTCCACTGTGTTATAAATGTCTATATTTCTCTTGCAGGCATTCTGTCATATCTTGTGGTGTACCGACAATATACAGAACGGCTGTCGCACACAGCACATGCCCATGGCTGACGGCACCAAGTGTAGCATAGGCAAGGTAATGTCCATACAGAGTTAACCCTTAGACCGCTATCTTATTTTTTTTGTCGTCTGCTGTTTAACAGCACTTTAGAATAATTTACAACATGCTTTGACAGCACTTCAGAATCATTTCCACATGTTTTATTGAGAAATAAGGCAATATATAAAAGCAACAGCAGACGACATTTGTTGTGAGTAGCAGTCTAAGGGTTAATGGAAACTGCTAATTGTTTTCTTTATTGTTGATAAGAAGCAGATTGTGTGACCTTCATTTGAACCATCTTATCAAGACGATTCAAATAAGTGGTCACATCTGTAGCCGATTTCATCAAAATTTGCTAAGTATACTTACATGTATCTAGCAAAGTATACTTTGAGGGAGTAATCATTTATTTTTGCCGAAATTCAGTATAATAAAAATAAATAAAATTTATTCTTAAATTGGAAATTTCTCCCTCAAAGTATACTTTGCTAGATATGTATACTTTGCAATGTTGGTGAAATAGGCTACACTTACTTCCGTTCAGAAATAACAAAAGTAGAAAATAGAATATTTAAAAAAAAATTATATGTCAATGAACATAATTACTGTCATTTTTTGTGTCATTTCCTAAAGCGAACGCATTGTTTTAATACTGATACCCTCACAACACCACCCCCAGTATCCAGTGTGGAATTTGTTCACGGGCTGAGCTATTTATTGTTCTATGAATAGTAGACCATGTTATCCACTGTTTGCCTGCCCTTAGTGGTGTATGCGAGGGGCGTGTGTCAAGCGGAAGCTGGAGAAGAAGGTCAAAGGTGGCTGGGGACCATGGCTAAAGTACGGCAAGTGCACACGTACCTGTGACGGGGGCATCAAGAAGGCGTACCGTGAATGCAACAATCCTATGTAAGTGGTGCCACCAGCTCCAGATAAGTTTTGTACCTAAAGAGTATTATACCCCCAGATTTCAAATTTGATGCGTACATTGTATTTTACTTTTACAAATGTATAATTGATTTTCTTAATAAATAGGGAACAGATGATAATTTTTTATATTTTTTTTTAAATTCACTTATTTGAGCTGCAAAAAGCAAACAGTGTTGTTTGCTTTTTGCAGGTCAGCTAAGTAAATTTCAACTTTATTACAGTATTTTCACTACTCCCACTTTTTGATAATCAATGCGTATTCTGCTAAAATATGTGCGTAAAATACACGAATGGTGCCATGTGTAATATTTTCTCTGAATAATTCTGGCTCCCCAACTGCATCACAATGATATATGTCAGTGGTATATAGTGTCTTCTCTGTCCACTCTGTCTGTCTGCCTGTAGAGAAATTCTAACATTAATGGTAAATATGGCTTTTCGTATGTTGTTCGTATTATAAGTTTTAGTACCATATTTTGTACTAGTATACATTTGGTTTTGTGTGACCCATACGATGTAGCGGTGATGCTAAAACATATGCTTGTTACCCCAGTAACACAATACAAAACTTCGCCTCTTACTGAAAATAATTTCATTCCATTTATCGTCATAATATTATTCCTTTGCAGTCCACAGCATGGGGGACGTTATTGTACCGGTAAAAGGATCAAATACAGGCACTGCAATATCAAGGTTAGTAACTCACTTAACCTTTTCAAGACCACAGGCCTGTATAGTGGTACTGGCATTGTGTAGATCCAGATGAGCCAGCTCGTGACGAGCCATCTCATCAGGATCTGCTCTACAAGTTATTTTCATATTTTTTAGAACAAAAACAGCATGTTTTCATAAATAGACTAGTCTGAAAATTATTTCAATAACTTATGAACCGCTTAACTGAATTTGATAATATTCGGCCACAATGTGTGTCTAGGGATGGTGCTTTGCTTTGCATATGACCCACATTCGATCGCCCAAGGTCAAGGTCACTGAGGACTTACGTTCACCTTGTTTGTAAGGCAAAAATGTTAAATATTGTTTTTTATTATTATTATCAAGGCTGCCACCGAGGGGATTAGCTTAGTGATCACGATGCCTTTGTTTAGCATGCTTCCTATTTCCATACGGTTTATCGTCTTTGTTACTTTGGTATGTGACTGTGATTGGAGAAATGAGGCTTATGCGTTTTGCGATCAGTGTACCTCCTAATCAAATCGTACATTCCCGATGCCTGATAACATTATTTATATTGCTTGTTGTTTCGGTGTTTCGTTGATCGAATGACGAACAGTGCAGATCTGCCAAGCTTATCTGGATCTGCATTGGTCGCATAACCCATAAGACCCATTTCTCCAGTCACAGCCACATATGATTTCCCATGTTTTAGAGTTTTGTTTCACTTCCATTCGCCAGAAGGCCTGAGGGTTAATTCTATTGCAAACTATCTGAGGAATCTGAAAATGTGTGTTCAGGAATCTGAAAATGTGTGTTCTTCTAAGATCCACTTCGATTAAATTTATTCCCGAAATTCATTCCTCAGACAGTTTGGCTCATAATAGTGAAACGAAACACTCCTAGACTTGTGGATTTCTCTGTACATTACCTTGTTGCCGAATTCCTGTGATTTATCAGGTAACATGCTTGTATTGGCCACATACATACGTACAGATAACATATTGCTGTATCCTGCATTGACTAGATATGTATAAGGTTCGTTGAATGACGACGTTACACGATATTATCAAATGACATCTTGTGTAATGACACAACGTAAACAAATCCAAATTATTTTCAATAAAAACGCAGTCATATTGGTTCATTTTGTAGTAGAAAAAGTTACCAGGCTATTGTCTTTTGATGTCAAGTTTATCAGGCTCGATTCCTACACATCTCCTTGCCTCACATGGTAAGCTTGATAATTAACCCTTTCAACACCACAGACCTCTATAGAGACAATGTTTGCAAACAGTGCAGATCCAGATGAGCCAGCTCGTAACGAGCCGTCTCATCAGGATCTCCACTGTTTGTTAATAATTTTAAACGTCATACAGATTACCCTTTTAGAAGAATGGGATAATTTGAATGAACAAAATTAATGAAATAGCGTGAAACATTGGCATGGAACATCCTATTAAGTTACTTGGTGTTGAAAGGGTTAATACTGTTAACCCTTTGAACCCGAAAGCCCGCTATATGCAAACAGTGCAGATCCAGATGAGCCGGCTCGTAACGAGCCGTCTCATCAGGATCTGCACTGTTTGAAAGTAATTTTCATATTTTTGAGAACAAAAAATATCTCCTTTTTATAAATGGAATAGTCTGAAACATTGGCATGGAACATCCTATTAAGTTACTTGGTGTTGAAAGGGTTAAAGATGCTAACCTGGTCTCACAGTTCTTATATAAGTCACTATGGGGAGGAAGTGTGCCCAGTCAGCTCAGTCGGTAGAACGATGGTACGGTAAACCAGAGTTCCCGGGTTCAAACCCTGGGTCGGGTGCACATTTTTCTTGCCCTGTTACTCTGGTATTGTCTGTTTCCTGCAGTCTTGCCCATCGGAGAGCGACGACTTTCGCGTGCAGCAGTGTGCCGAGTACAATAGCCAGATCCGCTACTTCAACATCACCCCCGGCTCCCGCTGGATCCCGAAATACGACGGCAGTAAGTTACCGTGAAATAGAATAACCGCCAGTCTGTGTTGGATACTGACTATATTTCACTAAACACCACGTAATTCGGTTGACCTCCAGACTATTTTTCACTCTACAGCCAAGCCACGTAATTCGGATGACTAATGAGTCCAAGGCTACTGACTTTGTGATTATTTTATTTACAAAATGTCTAGAGTTTGTAAATGCACACACTCTGATCAGGATCTCACTGTTCACAATGAAACTTATTCCATGATTTTGAGTGTTCACATACCAGATTTCACACGAAGGAGATGATTTTCATGTGCTGCCAAAATGATTTTTATTGAGAAATATTGACAATGAGGAAAAAAAACAGAAGCATGTGAATAAAAAAATAATGAAAGGTTAATGTACTGTATCAAACTAATAAAAATAAATTAAGCGTCGCTGTTGTTTCAGTTCCGGAGAAAGATTGGTGTAAACTGTACTGCAAGGCCGATTCGAGTCCGTCCCATTTCTACATGCTCAATCACAAGGTCATTGATGGCACAAAATGTCGACCCGACGGCAACGATATCTGTGTCAATGGACAGTGTCATGTAAGTAGCTATCTAGCTATCCTCCATAAGTCTCGTACTCCTTTCGGGGACATACAGCTGTGGATTATGGGTTTTTTTCTGTAGATGAGACTGGAGAAATGTGGTTTTGCGATCACTGTATTTCCAGATCAGTCTGTGCAGCCGCACAGTTTGATCAGGATCTGCACTGGTCGCAATGTCATTAATGAAACACCCGCCACACTTCTAACACGCAATATAGTTTGTTATCAGGCTACAGCCTATTTCACCAACATTGCAAAGTATACTTATCTAGCAAAGTATTCTTTGAGGGAGAATTTTTCAATTTTAGGATAAATTTATTAATTTTTATTATACTGAATTTATTACATTGTGATAATGTAATAAATTCAGTATAATAATTCTGCATACTTTTAATCATCAAATATATGCAGTGGTTAGTTTTATTTGAAATAATGCATTTTTGGAAAAATAAATGATTACTCCCTCAAAGTATACTTTGCTAGAAAAGTATACTTTGCAATGTTGGTGAAATCGGCTACTGGTACATTGTCATCACTTGACCGAATACCCATCGACTGATATGAAGTCTATGAGTCTATCTATATTACTTCCTCTGATAGGCTAGTTCATTCATTAAATGAATAATTGTGGCTGTGACTGCAGAAATGGGGCTTATGGGTCTTGTGGCTTGTGTAGATTCAGATCAACCTGTGCATCTGCACTGTTTGCCATTCCATAGATATAGATCATCATCAGGCTACAGGAGTGTGCTATTTGATCATGATCTACACTGGTCACAAATCCCAATAAACCCCATTACAGCCACATTTGTACTTTGTTACCGTAATAACCATATATATTCAGACACAATTTGATTTGGGGAAAAACTCCTACTAAATATTGTTAGTATATATATGGCAGTTCTGGTTCAATCACAATAACAATGTATTTGGATGCAATTTGTTGTTAAATAGGGGTTTCCCAAAACAAATTGCATCCAAATTCATTGTTATTGTGATTGAACCAGAACTGCCATATATATACTAACACTAAATATTGGCACTCTCGCTGTTGTGGGGAAACCATATATTTTTATGTGCTTTCCCAAATCCAAATAAATGTTGTCCAAATATTTAGGGTTATTGCGGTAGTATTAAATGATTTTCTACAACCTTTCCCATTGTTTGGTTCCCAGCGTGGGGGATGTGACAACAAGCTGGGCTCCAGCATGAAGCGGGACCGCTGTGGTATATGCGGCGGTGACAACGCCTCCTGCAAGACTTTCTCAGGGATGTACAACTCAGTGGAATATGGTGGGTGCCACATCTTATTGTTTATTGTAAGGTTTGATCATGTCCAGCCGTGTGCAAACGTTTGCTGTGACCCGAGGGAACTGTTTGAACAGTTCCCTCGGGCCACAGCAAACGATTGCACACGGCTGGACATGATCAAACGTTATTGTTACATTTCCAACAAAAAAATTATGTAATTTGAGCATTATATTCAGTATTTTCAGTACTTTTATAAATCGTCCCATTCACGTAGATAATTTTCGGTATTCATATTCCGGGGCCGCGTCATGAACGTCATGAACGTCATGAAGTAGTGACGTCATGAAGGCACTTCCGCGTAGTGATGTCATGAAGGCCCTTAGTCTACGCGCGGCCCCGGAATGAGCAGTGCGTAAAGTCATATGCAAACAGCACGCAAACAACGGAAACCATGTAACAATATAGGAATGAATGATGTCCTTTTTGTGGAATTTATCGGGGTATAAACGTGGAAAAGTCGCGGGAATACTGGACAAAGGCCAGAAGACGTCGTCCAGTATTCCCGCGACTTTTCCAAGTTTATATCCCCGATAAATTCCACAAAAAGGCCATTCATTCCTTATAATTCCAGCATTTGAAATAAATTCATCAAGAAAATGTGTTTATTTTAACTGCGCCTCACGGTCACGGAAAGTAGTTCGGCGTGGGAGTTTACTGGGATATAAATTTTGGACAGAGACTTGCTACGGGCCAATCAAATGTTAAGGAATTGTGTAAATATTTTTGTGCTGGAATTATTGTTTATTAGGGCCCCGCCGAGATTCGAGATTCGAGATTCGAGATTCGAGATTCGAGATTCGGCGGTGCCCTAAAGGTTTCGCCTGGTTTGTCCGTCCATACTGTTTGGAAGTTTTTGTAAATGTTTCTGTAATCACCTATAAGGGCCGAAGTGCATCGAGAGACCACATTTTCTAGTTAAAAAAATGGATGTATAGTGGATTCTCAGTATTGCGAAATCAGAAATAATGAGTCCGCAGCAAATAACGATGTATTAGTTTCCTCCCTGGCACAAGCCTTCATGTTTACATTAAAGATCCTGCCGATATAACAAGTGATGCGTATAGCGAGGACTGCCTCTATATTTAGTATGTTTTACAGTCTGAATTTATTAATTTAATTGAATACGCATATATATCGATGTTGCAATGCTAGTTATTTTCCAGTATTTTAACACTTTTTACCAATCACCAATTGTTTTCCAGACAACTTACAATTAGGTTGAGAAATATGATACAAATCGACAAGTAAACTAGTTTTTCATAATCTGTTTCGTGATGAAACAGATTATGAAAAACTAGTTTACTTGTCGATTTGTATCATATTTCTCAACCTAATTGTAAGTCGTCTGGAAAATAATTTGTGATTGGTAAAACGTGTTTATACAAGCTGGTATATCTGAGTATATCTGAGACCCAATGCCATTAATGGTGCCGGCTAATATTCCAGGATACAGCAATGTGTCCCTGATCCCGGCTGGAGCGACAAACATCGACATCCGGCAGCACGGATACTCTCACGTGAAGGAGGATGAAAACTACCTTGGTGAGTGGCCATTTTCAAGTCCATCCTTAGAATGCTGGGAACGAAAATTGCCGTCTGCTGTGGTTTCATATGTTGCCTTCTTTCTCAATAAAAACATGGTTAGACAGCAATTTAGAATCATTTCCATTGGCAATGATACTAAACTGTTGTCAAAGCATGTTTTTTTATGAGAAAAATGGAAAATTAAAAATAAACAGCCGACGACAAAATTTAATTTAGCAGTATAAGGATTAATGATCACCTGTATTCAGTGACCAAGTGTCCTTTCAGACAGTATGGGCTGGTACAGGACAATGTGGAGTATATTTGCTGTTTTAAGTGTAAGATCAATTTAGTTTTCTGCGAGTGAACATGAAACATACATTTTCACCAGTGTCATGAGTGTGCCTGCAAGTGAAAATATATTGTTTGTGAAAGAGATGAATAAAAATTATCTAAAAGTGAAACCAACACATTTTCTTTATATTTGATATTGTTAGTTAAAGTGATATCAATTGGTAGAAATAGTTGACAGCAAATGCTTTTTCAGACTTGTTAGTAGTAACCTCATCCACAGTGTTACTGAATTTGTGGAATATGTAAAGTACCATAATAACCATACATATTGGGACACATTTTGTGTTGGGAAAACAAATTGTATCCCAATACATCATTATTTTACTGATTGTGCTAACTATATTGACCCTAAATATTGGGACATTCTTTGTTTTTGGAAACGACATAATTATTCTCCGAATAAAATGTGTCCGAATATTCAGTTTTATTATGGTAGTCAAAACCAGAATGATCAGCCCCTTTCTGGTTTTCATGTGACACGTTGTATTATCCTCCACATGACACTTTGTAATATCCCCCACATGACGACGTGTAATATCCCCCACAATACATTGAACCCCCACTATTAATCCCCCAACAATGACACATGACACTGTAATATCCCCCACATGACACCTTGTAAATCCCCCACATGACACTTGAATATCCCCCACATACACCTTGTAATATCCCCCACATGACCCCAAACGTGTAATATCCCCCACAATACACCTTGTAATATCCCTCACATGACGACGTGTAATATCCCCCACATGACACCTTGTAAAATCCCCCACATGACGAACGTGTAATTCATCCCCACAACAATGCAACCTTGTAAATCCTCATACATGACGACGTGATAAATATCCCCCACCACATTGACACCTTGTAATATCCCAACACTGACACCTTGTATTATCCCCCACCAAGCGACGTTTGTAATTATCCCCCACATGTCACCTTGTATTATCCCCCACATGACACCTTGTAATATCCCTCATACGACGGTAATGATTAATCCCCCACATGACGAACCCCCGTGTAATATCCCCCACATACACCTTGTAATATCCTCACATGACGACGTGTATATCCCAAATACTTGTAATATCATGACGTGTAATATCCCCCAGATGACACCTTGTAATATCCCTCACATGACGACGTGTAATATCCTCCACATGACACCTTGTAATATCCCCACATGACACCTTGTAATATCCCCCACATGACGACGTGTAATATCCCCCACATGACGACGTGTAATATCCGCCACATGACACCTTGTAATATCCCCCACATGACGACGTGTAATACATGACACCTTGTAATATCCCCCACATGACGACGTGTAATATCCCCCACATGACACCTTGTAATATCCCCCACATGACGACGTGTAATATCCCCCACATGACGACGTGTAATATCCCCCACATGACACCTTGTAATATCCCTCACATGACGACGTGTAATATCTCCGACAGCATTACTGAACTCGCAGAATGAGTACGTGTTGAACGGAGAGTTCATCATCAGCATGTACCCCCACAAGATCCAGGTGCGCGGGGCGGTGCTCGAGTACACGGGCTCGAACTCTATGGAGGAGCGCATCAACTCCACTGGCACGCTCGGCGAGGATCTCATGGTGCAGGTGATTATAGTCAGACTTTGTTCCCCCATCGGTACTGCACTCCACGTAAAACGTTTCTCAATGAAATATGCAACAGTTTCCTGATGAGATGCCACTTAGCTATACTTAGAGCTATTGCTGTCTTCATAAGAATTTTTTTTTTTTCGCAATAAAATCAATATTTGACGGATTTCATAAAATAATTTGTTTTCCGGATGGTTACTTTTTTGTTATTAATGAAAAAGTACTTACATTTAAATATTTTTTTCGATTTAATGCTTTTAATGGCCAATAGTTTGCCGGCAGCAAAACGTGGAACAGACTGTAGATATCATTATTCAATGTTTATCTTTGTAATTAAATGATTATCACGATAATGAGGATAATGTGATAACAGGTGAAGATATTATGTATGCTCTGGTATATTTACAGGTGTTGTCTGTGGGTAACCTGAATCCTCCGAAGATTCACTACTCGTATACCCTAGCCTTGAAGAACGACATTCGATTCATGTGGCTCGAGGATAAAACGTGGACAGATTGTGACGACATTTGCAATGGTAATTACTGTAATAACCCTAAATAATTGGACACATTTTGTTTTGGGAAATTCCTATTAAATATACCCCTATATTTAGACTCGTCCATTTATAAAAAAGGGGCATTTTTTGTTCTCAAAAATATGAAAATTACTTTCAAAAACTGCAGATCCTGATGAGATGGCTCGTCATGAGCCGGCTCATCTGGATCTACACTTTTTACCAATACCACTATACAGGCCTGTGGTGTTGACAGGGTTAAGGAAAACATGAATTTTGTAAATATTTTTCATGAGATATCACACATGTTCTTAGATACAAAAATCACATGGTGTGTCTCATACATGTACGACCTTGCAGGCGTGCGACAGCGGAAGATCAAGTGTGTTCGCGACCAGGACTACACGCAAGTTTCCGACCAGCGCTGTGAGAACAAACCGAAACCACACGTAGAATCAGAACGTTGCAACCCATACTGTACCGTCAGGTATAACTGTTGTGTTACATTGTATTAACCCTTAGACTCACAACAATTGTCGTCTGCTGTTGCTTTTATATCTTGCCTTATTTCTCAATAAACACATGGTTTGACAACACTTCAGAATCATTTCCAATGGAAATGATTCTGAAGTGCTGTCAAATCATGTAAATTATTCTAAAGTGCTGTCAAAGTATGTTTTTGATGATACAAATGGAAAATAGAAAAATAACAGCAGACGACAACAAAAATAAGATAGCAGTCTAAGGGTTAAGTAAAAACCACATTCACTCTTCGACTATGATAAAGATACTGTATATAGCGAAAAACTTTGTGCTTAATACTAATAAATATTTTGTATTGTATTGTATTGTCTGATTCTGTAACGTAAAACATTACCTGAATTGAATGAATACACATAACTGATAACATATTGCTGTTGCATTCATAGATGTTGATACAGTGTATCAGACAATAATTCCAGCACAAAAATATTTACACAATTGCGCCTCACGGTTACGGAAAGTAGTTCAGCGTGGGAGTTTACTGGGATATAAATTTTGGACAGACTTGCTACGGGCCAATCGAATGTTAGGGAATTGTGTAAATATTTTTATTTTCCATTTTCCTCATAAACACATGCTTTGGCAGCACCTTAGAATAATTTCCATTGGAAACGATTCTACAGTGCTGTCAACCCATGTTTTTATTATGAAAAATGGCGAAATATAAGACAAAAGCAGACAAGAATTTTTGTACCCAGCATTCTAAGGGTTGAAGAAAATATTTACGATTTTTCACAAACAAAATGGTATATCCTCAGCATGAAATGGGTTTTGGCATAATATGATTTCCTATTCTATTTATAGCTGGAACGTGGAGCGTGATGAGTGCTCCACCCACTGTGGGGCAGGGTTTGCGCAACAGTACATCTCGTGTTCCCTGACAACGCGCTACAACACGACCATCATCGACAACGCCCACTGCGATAAACGGACCAACGAGATTGGGCCCCGGCCACGCGAACGTGTCATATGCTACGGCAAATGTATGGACGCTCACTGGGAATACACGTCCTGGAGCAGGGTATGTTACCCACCATATTTGAGACACGCCATGTGATTTTGTACACAAGAACATGTGCGATTTTTCATGAAATATATTTACAGAAACTGTGATATTTCTTGTAAATCATGTCGAAAGTTAACTAAATTTTCATAGCAAGCAAATGCGGAATTCGCTATGTTTATTTAGTCAACTTTCGACATCATTGACAGAAAATGGTGTATATTTTGAAAATATTTTTCATAAAAAATCACACGTGATCAAAATCACACGGCATGTCTCATTTATAAATAGGTTACTGAACTGAAATTATCCGTAACCTCCCTTAGAACTACATTTGGGGCATCCTTGATGTTGGAATTGGTAGAAACTGACAAGTTTGTAATGTTTCTAGTTTAAGCTAATCAAAGTGACATCCACCTGGCATTATCTACCAATTATACCCCTGTGCTATTTGATCAGGAACTTACACAGGTCACAAATCCCATAAGCCCCCGTTCTCCAGTCACAGCCACAAATGAGAACCTGTAAATTTGCTGTGACTCTAGTGCTAGCTAACACAGAAATAGTCTAACCATAGTCGACCATTAACAAGTGTTGGTGTTTTTCAGTGTACCGCTGCTTGCAATGTCGGTGCCCAGAAGCGGACGGCGACGTGCGTGGATTCCAATGGTAATGACGTTGTCAACGACTACTGTGGCTCCCGCGACACCCTGGTTCTGGAGCGGACGTGTAACACACAGCCGTGTGCTGGCTGGGTGACGCAGGATTGGACTGGGGTATATACTTGACAATCATTCATATTGTTTTACTATTTTCTATAGTATTTTATTTATCAGGTGGCCGTTTCACTAAACTTTGTACGATTAAAATGTTTGTAAGTGCAAAATTATGAAAGTCTGTAAATTTCACATTAACAATGTTTCTGGTAAACAATTATTGAATTTACATTTATTGTGCATAGGCTGCAAATGCAGCCTATGCTCAATAAATGTAAATCCATCAATTAAATTTCCAGAAGATCCTAAGTTTGCACTTACGAACATTTTAGTTGTACAAAGTTCAGTGAAACTGGCTCCAGGTGTTTATATATATGTTTATGTTTTTTGATAGCCTCAAACAAATGTCAGCAAAAGCAGATATAAATCTATTACAACAATTCATTAGGATTGTATTAGGTCAATGAAAAGCCTGTTATGTGATAATATTTCATATCGTTTGCTACATATTTAGCATTTGGCCTATTGACAGAATGGTAAATGCTGATGCACATGCTGATCTGGTCATACACTTGTTTCAAAGGCAAGAAACCCCGGTTTATCAAGGCATTGCCAGTTATATAATCAAATATTTATTTTTGTTATTCACAGATGTTCAAAAAGGTAATCATTTTTGCACTAACGATATTTACCAACCATTTGCAGTGCTCCGTTACCTGCGGTCATGGCAGCAGACATAGAAAGGTCACCTGTATACAAGGTCAACTGGAAGTGCTTGACCCCAACTGTGATCTTGCGGAAAAACCCACCAGTAAAATTGAGTGTTACATGGGCACATGTCCGATCTGGGTCGAAGGTGAATGGGGCCAGGTAAGCTGAAGCCTTCACAAGTACACTATAACTCCGCTATAACACTATGTTTTGGGTCAATCGTTGTTGTTGTTGTTGATCCTCATGCTCATTTTCTGCTAGCTTTGGTCACATGTGTGCTTCGTAGTCTCAGGAAGCTCTACACTGAGTGCTTAACCCTTTCACACCTAACTGGTATGGATTTTGATATGTTAATTTTGCAACCAATACAATCGACTCAAAGTGGTTTCAAACTAGTCCATTTATGAAATGGGTGTATTTTTTGTTCTCAAAAATATGAAAATACTTTCAAAAAGTACAGATCCTGATGAGACGGCTCGTTACGAGCCGGCTCATCTGGATCTGCACTGTTTGCATAAATTGCTATAGCGGGCTTTCGGGTTCAAATGGTTAAACTCTTGTCCATCTAGACCTATCGTGTTACAGTGGCATTTATATTGATATACTTATTTATCATCATCCATATTTTACTTCTACACCCGTACAACCCCTATGCTCAAGGTCACGTGACTTAGAAATTTGCGTACAAGTTTTTGAGGGGTACATCCTTGATCAGCATCACTGATTTCTTGGTTAAAGAGGTTACACAGTAATTCAGCCATACGGGCACTCCAAAGCATTCTTTGTAATCATTAGCCCTTTGAACCAGAAAGCCCGCTATAGCTGTTTATGCAAACAGTGCAGATCCAGATGAGCCGTCTCATCAGGATCTGCACTTTTTCTGAAATTTTCATATTTTTGAGGGAAAAAATACCCCTTTTCATAAATGGACTAGTCTGAAAATCATTTTGTGATGTTTGGATTGGCTGCAAAATTAACATATCAAAATCCATTCCAGTTACAGTGAAAGGGTTAATGAATTTTGTAAGGGTCAATGGGTGTCTGATCAGGGCCTTTACTATTTGTTACTCCGTCATCGACTTAACCGACATAGTAACGACATAGTAACGACATAGTCGTAATTAAATTCACAGTGCTCACCCATATTAGAGGGTTCTAGCCATGTATGACATAGTTTAATGGATGTAAAACACTATTCAATCAATACATCAATCAATCAGTCGATAACTATAGTCTAGAGGATCTTATATGTGACTGGATCAATGGGGCTTATGGGATTTGCGGACATTCAAACGTCAGATCTTCAGCGCACTCTGGAAGCTGCTAAGGATCAAAACAATAAATTTGAAGTATTATGGGTGTTTCATTGACTGAATGGCGAACAGCGCAGGCCCTGATCCGAATGTGCGGATGCGCAGGCTGATCTGGGGCTACACTGGTGACATAGCCCATTTCCCCATTTCTGTGATGATTTATTATGGTATCTTAGGAAACAAGGCTCTGCTGAGTTTCTGTGAAATCAGAAAATAAGTTTAATAAGTACAATAATAAACCATCTCAAATGTTTTATTCATTGCATAACCACACGGTCATACATTGAAGCTGCTATAATATGTTGGGATATTTGCGATTTACATATTTATTACTTTAGGGTATTAAGATTTTTAATACGCTATGTGATTGCAATACCAAATCCTCTTTTATGCAAGAAATCAACAAACCATTTCAGTGTTCCGTGTCGTGCGACAAAGGCATCGCAATTCGTAAGGTCGAATGTCGTTCGTCCAGCGGTCAGACCCTCGACGATTTCCACTGTGACGTCACTCAGAGACCGTACGAGACTCGAACCTGTGACCTTGGACTGTGCCTGACAACGACTGCACGCACAACGACCAGTAAGGTTCCCACGACGACCACAGAGTTACAACTGCTCTGGAGTGTCGGTAGCTGGACACAGGTACGTGTTTGGGGTGACCGCTGAGGCGACAGACAGAGCTCCAGATAATCAGTTATGGTGGCCAGAAACGCAATAACTTGATAAAACCCGTTTTGTAATGGCAGGTCAGATTTTCAATCAGATGCTCAATAAATGTAAATCCATCAATTGAAATTTCCAGACAATCACAAATTTGCACTTCCGAACATTTTAGTCGAAGGAAGCTTAGTGAAACGGGCCCCAGGTAGCCTGTATTCTGTGTGTTCCTGTTCATATCTTGTAGGTAAAAATAGCTGCACAACTGTAGTAGTCTGGAGATGGCTATCTCCTGCATAGGTGTCCTGGTTCTAGTATCTGTAGCCGATTTCATCAAAATTACAAAGTATACTTATCTAGCAAAGTATACTTTGAGGGAGAAATTTTCAATTTAAAGATAAATTTATTAATTTTTATTATACTGAATTTATTATAGGAATGAATGGCCTTTTTGTGGAATTTATCGGGGTATAAACTTGGAAAAGTCGCGGGAATACTGGACGAAGGCCGGAAGGCCTCGTCCAGTATTCCCGCGACTTTTCCAAGTTTATATCCCCGATAAATTCCACAAAAAGGCCATTAATTCCTTATAATTCCAGCATTTGAAATAAATTCATCACGAAAATGTGTTTATTTTCCGTTTTCTTAAGAATTATTTTAACTGCACCTGACGGTTACGGAAAGTAGTTCGGCATGGAGTTTACTGGGATATAAATTTTGGACGGAGACTTGCAATGGACCAATCAAATGTTAGGGAATTGTGTAAATATTTTTGTGCTGGAATTATTATAATAAATACAGTATAATAATTCTGCATACTTTTAAACATCAAATATATGCAGTTGTTAGTTCTATATGAAATAATGCATTTCGGGAAAAATAAATGATTACTCCCTCAAATTATACTTTGCTAGAGAAGTATACTTTGCAATGTTGGTGAAATCGGCTACTGGATGGCACTCGAGAAATGGGGCTTATGGGATTTGTGACCAATGTAGATCCTTAGCAAATTGCACATTCCTGTAGCCGGGCAATGATGTATAATGCGTGCTAGAAGCATGACGGTGTTGGTGTTTCATTGATGGGATGGCGCGCAGTGCAGATCCTGATCAGACTGTGAATGCACAGAATGATGTCGATCTACACAAAAACCCATAAGCCCCATTTCTCCAGCATATATCTGTCTGACTGGAGACATGGGGCTTAGAGCATATCCGACCATTCTCATGCTCAAAATTGGGACGTTTGATTGGTTAGTGCTCAGTCTCAGCCAATCACACAATCTGATTTTGAGTATGAGTTTCAAGAACAATCAAGTTTTATTATAATGGGGCCTTGTGCGGTAAGGACACCTGGCATCAGATCAGGATATTGCATATATTCTAATTGTATTGCTGTAAAGGCTTCCCCCATTCAAGTGTCTTCCTACCTTTATAATAGCAACTTGTTGTTGAACAGACAGTAAGCCCCATTCAGGCAATCATCAATAAAACCTGAGCATATGCTCGCATCTGATGCTCAGTTTTGATCAAGCATCCGTGTGTAATTCCAACCGGTGGTTTTTCTACCGTATGGTTTGCAATATAAGAGAGAATTTGTGTTAATATGTTTATATCCAGTGACCTTTGCAATCGCATAAACTAGTCTGTTCTAGGCTGGTAAGTGCTCCCCATGGCTGTGATGTCTGTTGGAATTAATGCAACAGGTGGCCAGATATAGCGGCATAGACTAGCATTACCGGGTAGTTACATTTGGAATAGACTTTTATACTAGAGCCAGGATGCATATGCTTGGACTGTGTGTCCATCCATCCGTGTCTCCATTGGTCCAGTTAAGAAGTCTGCCAATCTAACACTGGGGGCATTTGTGTGCCGACAGGCCACATTTTCTTGTTAAACTTATTTTCTAATTTCTCTATTAAACTGTTTGTTGTGACCACTCATTTGAATCGTCTTGATGACTACACTACAGGCCACATTGGCCACATGCTCCATTTATCCTTCAATGATCATGTCCTGATTGCAAAACATCTACGCGTGTCTTGAAGTAGTCATCTGTCTGTTTTACAGTGGAACCTCTAAACCGGACACTCTGGGTGTCCGGTTTAGAGAGGTTCCACTATATACTGGTATACTGGAGCATAGTTGGTTAGGTGTAACAATTTGGTGATTCAGCGATGGTGGGGTGATTATTACGTACATGCAGTTGTTGGCTACCAATCTTATGAAAGTGAACATTTGTAGAGAGTTTATACAGAACCAATGTGGA
Source organism: Conchocele bisecta (assembly GCA_029237695.1). Lineage (NCBI taxonomy): Eukaryota > Metazoa > Mollusca > Bivalvia > Lucinida > Thyasiridae > Conchocele > Conchocele bisecta. The sequence goes on along the minus strand of CM055266.1, from coordinate 102,131,246 downwards.
ATCTCGCTAACAATGGCGAGTTCTTGTAAACAGTTCTCTGAGACCCACCCATTCACTGAATAACCTCTCAATGAGCAAAATGTTCGAACTGTAAGGCCATAGCAAGTTACGGTCTGTTTCACATTTTGCTGCCGACAAATGTTTGGCTATTAAACTCATTAAATCTAAAAACATATTTAAATGTAAGTACTTTTTCATCAATAATAAAAATTCATCCTCGGCCAAAAAGTTTAATTGATGAAATTCCATCCAATATTGATTTTATTGCAAAAAAAACAATTTGGGTATTTATCATGGGACCAAAACAAGCTGGAAAGTGATGTGTAGAGTTGATTTTTTTTTAAGAACCTAACTCCGAAACATGGCTACATAGCTTGGAAATGATGTAACGAAGAAAACAAAAGTTAGATTTTGAAAATCGGTCCACAAATTCCAAAATTATTTTTAAAAAATCTAACACTGTCCGAATATTTAGGGTTATTACGGTAATCTATATTCAGTGTTCGACGACGTGCGGTGAAGGCATCAAGCAACGTTACGTGACCTGTATGGATGGGAACGGAAACGTGGATGACACGTTTGCCTGTGACCACCTGATGAAACCCGCCGAGACGGAAGTCTGTATACAACGCCCCTGTGGCTACTGGCGATCGGGTGACTGGACAGAGGTACACTGTTCTGCCATCCGTAAAAATACTTTGGGTTGCTGTGAAACAAAACAGAATATTTTGTTATTATCTTTTTAACTCCTTCAACACTACATACCACTATAGCCATCTTTGCAAACAGTGACGAGCCGTCTCATCAGGATCTGCACTTTTTGCAAATAACAAAAAATGAGAGAAAAAAATACACCCCCTTTTCATAAATGGATTAGTCTGAAAAAAATGAACATATGAAAATCCATTCCAGTTATTTAGGGTTGAAAGGGTTAAAGTGCACAGTATTCTTGTGTTTCAAAGGAAGCCCAATTGTTTTATTGTTGTCGGTGAGGGGGTTGGATTGCCTTTATAGTCATTTTCTACATGAATCAATGTAGAATTTACATCGTAATTTGAGTCATGCTCGGGATAGACCCAGATCAGACCAAAATTCTGACAAACACTACTGGTCCTGATGAGACAGCTTGTTATGATCTGGGTGTTATGGATTTATGGATCTACTGTATAGCAGATGTTTTATTTGTAGCCTGAGGGTTGAATGGGTGCATACGAAATGAATCTATCAGTCAACCAGTCAATCAATCGACTAATAAACCAAGCAACTGATAAAACAATCAGCAAACTCAACAATCAACTAACTGATCAATACACCATCCAGCCAGCCGACGACCGACCGACTGACCGACCGACCGAACCGACCGACCGACCGACCGACCGACCAACCAACCAAATGACCAACCAACCAACCAGTTATTCAATCAACCAATCAACCAAACAACCAACCAACCAACCAACCAACCAACCAATCAATTAACCAGCAAACAAATTGCCCTTTTCCAGTGTTCGGTGACATGTGGCGTGGGCCGACAGACCCGGCGTATCGCGTGTATCCTGCTGGACCGACAGTCGGTGGACGACGGTCAGTGTGATTCGGCCGCCAAACCAGACACGGAGCGCGCCTGTACAATGGACGACTGTAAGCCGGAGGACTTCGACATCGGAATCATCACGAACAACGATGTTGTCGGGATCAGCCACTGGCGAATTGGACCATGGAGTGCCGTAAGTACAGTCTACACTCGTTACCTCAAACTCTCAAAGTCAAGCTACTGGGGGGGGCCCGTTTCACTAAAATTTGTATGACTAAAATGTTCGTAAGTGCAAATTAAATTTAGGATCGTCGGTAAATTTCAATTGATGTATTTACATTTATTGAGCATATGCTGCATATGCAGCATAATGTAAGTCCGTTAATTGATTACAAGTAAACATTGTTAATGTGAAATTTACAGACTATCATAATTTTTCTCTTACAAACATTTTAGTCGTACAAAGTTTAGTGAAACGGGCCCCTGATAACTAATCAAATTCTTGGTACAAAGTACATGTTTTCCTCTCTCGCTTACTCAAATTTTTGTTAACTCAAAAATATTTACACCTCGGATTGACACTTGCGATCAAGTGATCTGGTGTGGTTAGGATGCCTGGCACCAGATAAGGATATTTTGGTTTCACTGCTGGAATAATATTGTCATTTCAGTTCTGAGTTTGAAAGCTATTCTTCCCCAATCGACAACAACACCATATTGTGTAGTAATGTGGACGTTAATTTCTATTCCATCAATCAAATAATCATATCAATAATACCTTCCTGGGTGGCTGGATCTGGATCAACTGGGGGACCATTGTTCTGCTGGAAAACATAATCACTATTCTTACTTCTCCAGAAATGCAGATCAGTGCATTGCTAATTGACAACCAATCAGTTAATCATGCAATGCTGGTTAAGAATCGATCAACCAACAATTTAATCCATCAATCAACCAGTAAACACACAATTGAAATGACTAACCAACCAACAAATCAATCGACAAATCTACCAACCAACCAGCCAACCAATGAATCAACCAACCAACCAATCAATGAATTAACCAACTAATCAATCAATGAATCAACCAACCAACTAATCAATCAACCAACCAATCAATGAATCAACCAATCAATTGATGAATCAACCATTCAACCAATAACACACAAACAACCAACCAACAACCAAACAACCTACCAACCATCTGTGTATTCCAGTGCTCCAGTTCGTGTGGCGAGGGTTGGCAGCGGAGACAGGTGCTGTGTCATGATGAGAAGGGCTCCAGTGTGGGGTGTGACGAGGAACAGAAGCCCGTGGAGAGACAGTCTTGTGATGCTGGCCCGTGTCCGCGCTGGGTGAAAAGTGAATGGTCACAGGTAATAGAGAATAGTAGGTTAGTGCCGTGAATGGGAAAAAATATCTGGCAAGGCTGAAGAATTTCTTTATTTCTCATCAGAAGTATATGTTGTGACCACTCATTTGAACCGTCTCGCCGAGACGGTTCAAATGAGTGATCACAACATATACTTTGGTTCAGAAATAAGGAAAATAGATAGAGAATAGTAGGTTAGTGCCGTGAATGGGAAAAATATCTGGCAAGGCTCAGGAAACGGGATGGGCGAGGCTCTGCCGAGCACATCCCGTTTCCGTGCCGCGCCAGATATTTTTTCCCATTCACGGCACTAACCTACAATTCTGTTTATCCCATCAACACCTACAAATGGCTGTAAAATGCAAAAATAGTATTGACTGGATATCAAAAATGTTTCACGGCAAAGTGTTTCACAGCACATACGCACTGTGTTGACGGGATAACACAAATTACTGGAATGAACATTTTTATTTGTTTCTGCATGAAAGTATATGGAGTACCCACTCATTTTAAGCCATTAGGGCAAGAAATAAACAAACTACAATAGTTTCTTTTGTCAGTAAATTTGTGAATCCTGAAGATTAACCCTTTCAACGCTACAGACTGTGTTAGCAATGTTTGCAAACAGTGTAGATCCAGGTGAGATGGCTCATGACGAGCCATCCCATCAGGATCTGCACTTTTTGCAAGTAATTTTTATTGTGCCCACTTGCGGTGAGCGCGATTTCAAGGTGAGGGGTTTTCAAAAACAAACTGTATCCAAATTCGCTGTTGCTGTAATAAATCAGTACAACAATACTCACCCTTCATATTCTGACACTCTTTACTGACCAAACCATACCTTTATGTGTGTTTTCACTATATAGGGTAATTAGGGTATGCCGTGATTTCAGTGTTCGGCGTCGTGTGGAGACTCTATGGGCATACAGGAACGTAGCGTGATGTGTCAGTCGGCTGGTGGGCACCAGGTCTCGCAGGAGAGCTGCGACATTTTTGAACGGCCCCCGGACAGCCGAATGTGCAACAATGGACCATGCTCTAAACGACGGGTGTGGCAGGTCGGCCCGTGGTCTCCGGTAAGCTTCCCTCCCTACTACCGATATAACCCCTACTATCGCTACCATAGACGCTATCGGCCCAGCAGTCGGACGTACAGGTGAACGGGAATCGTGTTGTTGTTGTTGTTGTGTTATGTGCGGAAATCAATGTCGCATGTTATATATGGCTGTTACTGGAGAAAATGGATTATTTATCTTGGGGCCCGACTCGCTACTTCAGTAATTGTAACACGCTCGAAGGCCGAGACCAGCAGGGTCCCGGCCTTCGTGCACGTTACAATTACTGAATTAGCCAGCCAGGCCCAAGTAACACTAGTACCAATTTCGTTGGTTGAAAAGGCGGCGAATGCCCTACCTTGTAGATGTTTAATATTGGAGTAAAATTGGGTATGATTTAAAGACCTTTTTATCGTTCATACCACAGAGTGGGGGATATTAAATTTTATCATCTGCTTCTACACAACCCACCCCTCATATGTCAAAAAAAGAAACAAATACGTTACTTGTACATGAATTTGCCTATATTTGACAATATATTACTATGTTGCCAAAATATGTTTATAATTTGATATGAAATAAATATGTGACAAGTAGCAGATAAAAAAAATCAGATTCCAACTTGAAAGTTAAGAGCTTGACTTGACTAATCCGAAGGTAAATGTTTCCCAAAGCAAATGGTATCCAAATACATTGTTATTGTGATAAACGAGTACCATAAATATAAATAAAGTAAATAGCAGACGACACAATTTAAATCTGCACTGTAAGGGTGACCTTGGTTGTGATGTTGATGAAAGGCATAATAATGCTGAACTTGATTGTGATGTCAATGTCGGACATAGTAATGCTGAAGTTGATTGTGATGTTGATGTCAGGCATAGTGACGCTGAACTTGATTGTGATGTCGATGTCAGGCATGGTAATGCTGAACTTGATTGTGATGTTTATGTCAGGCATAGTGACACTGAACTTGATTGTGATGTCGATGTCAGGCATAGTAATGCTGAACTTGATTGTGATGTTGATATCAGGGATAGTGATGCTGAACTTGATTGTAATTTTTATGTCTGGCATAGTAATGCTGAACTTGATTGTGATGTCGATGTCGGGCATAATGATGCCGTACTTGTGATTGATGTCATGATCCTGCAAGCTGCATGTGCTGAATCACTGGGAAGCACTTGGAATGCTGGGAATCAGAGAGACGAACAAGTTCAGACAATACAAGATGGAGGCGGTTACCTGTGACCGTGATTCTCGTCCGATGGAGAGTGAAGAAATTCTGTCTGAGGACTATATGACAGATGTCAGTAAGACAGAATAAAGTGAATCACACAGAATTTTGGCGACTTATGTCTGTTTTACTTAAATTTGCCAACTTTTTACGGTTATATAACATGGCAAAAACAATATTGTTTCACTACTTATGTTTTTAGATCATTTCCAAGCTATTGAGCCAGGTTTTGAAGTCAAATTTCATTTTTTTTTACTCTGACAAGTTATCCTTCATTTTTTTCCCATGCTAAATTCCCGTAGATAAATACATTTTTTTCCCATGCTAAATTCCCATAGATAAATACATTTTTTTCGTAACAAAAGCAACATTTGACCATATTTTACGAAAGAAAAAGAACGCTCAATCTTAAATTTTGATGATTATTTCAAAATTAATAATATTATTTTTGCATTGTTTATATAGCCATAAAATCTGGCAGATTTCGTGAAACAGAAACAAGTATTTGATCATTCAGACAAACATTATGTCTTGTTCACATTGAAGCTAGTGCATGTAGAAATCTGTTTGGAAACATTTCTGTATATTACGTTGTAGTTGAATGGACGTGAAATCCAACAAATCAATCAATCGATTGAATAGTCTCGCGTATTATATGCTAATATTAGCTTATGTTTATCAATAGCCTATTTCAGCAACATTGCAAAGTATACTTATCTAGCAAAGTATACTTTGAGGGAGAACTTTTCAATTTAAGGATACATTTATTAATTTTTATTATACTGAATTTATTACATTATCACAGCCATTCATTTCCCGTCTTTTGACAGTTGTGGTGTTACAGGGTAAACAAACAGGGTATACAAGTTATCGATCTCTGACTTTAACCCTTAGAATGCGAGAACCAAACATTGTCGTCTGCTGTTGTTTTATATTTTTGCCTTCTTTCTCAATGAAAAAATGGTTTGATAGTGCTTTAGAATCATTTCCATTGGAAATGATTCTAAAGTGCTGTCAAAGCATGTTTTTGCTCCCAAAACGCTGCTTTTTGTTAGTAAATAGGACAAAAATGAAAAACAGCAGACAGTAATATTCATTGAGTAACAAGAAAATAGGATTTTTTTCTGAAAAGTTTCATACTACTGTACTTGTATTACGCCTGTGATGTTCAACAAGTTATTGATTTCATTTGAAACCAGGCTCTGTCGAGTTTCTTATGATATCCGTTAACAAGTTTAATAAATATCATATTAAGTCTTCACAAATGTTAAATTCTATTTATTGCATAAGTACAGCATTATAAAGTGAAGCTTCACTGATGACCTAATATGTTGTCTGTAGCTGTTTCATTTTCATATGTATTACATGAGTGTATTATGATGTTAGTACACTGTGCTAATACACTGTGAAAGCCTATTTTATGCATATATATCTGTATGTGAGTATGGTGGTTGCGCACAACCATTTTACCGTTTGAGGCGTCGGTGGAAGAAGGGAGCTAAGTCCATTATGGACTTAGCTGCCTTTTTCCACTGACACCTTATTTCACGTACACACACTTACAAGGGACTGTTATCCGATCTCAGTGCCATATTGCACGACTTTGTGGAATTCTGCACGATGTCTCTATCCATGGTCGTGATATCCAGATTTATGCAATAGAACTTGTATTTACATATATTTCTATGTAGATATTTGTGTGTAGACTGTACATGTATATATGTGCCATTCATTTGTCTCATTATAACTTCTATTTATTTAAGTGTTAACTTATGTGTTTCTGTTAATATATGTGTGTGTATATTGTGTTTTATGTTCATACACAGCTAGTTACACATTTATTGCATCTAACAATTAATTAAAAACAATTTTTTTTTTTGTATTTCTTCTTGGAAATATATTTGTAATTACCACTCATTTGGAAGAATAAGAAAACTATTTAGAATTTTCCATAAAATGTTATATTCTCAGTGTTGCTTTGAAATTTTACCAAGAATTATTTCTACAATAAAACATTTTTTTGGAAATTTTAAAGTACATTGAAACCTCTCTAAACCAGACACGCTGGGAGGTTCCCAGGGTGTCCGACTTCATGAGGTTTCACTGTAAATCAGGCATATAATCGTTCTGAGCCATAGTTGTGTACCCTGCGATCATGAACAGACATTATCACCTCAGATAAATGACAAAGAAACTCATCAAAAATAAGATCACAGATGTTTTCTTGGTGTCCAGTTTAGAGAGGTTCCACTGCAGTTTTATTTTGTGATTTAAATCCAAATTTTACAAAATCGTGGAAATAATATTTCCACGATTTTGTAAAATTTGGATTTAAATTACAACATATAGAATTCTTGGGAATTATGATCAGTTGGATATTACCAGCTCAGATACCTTGTTTCATTTTATTGGGTGTTGCTGCCAGTTATCTGTGTTGGTAATATCTGTTCATGATCCAAAATTAAAAACATGTCTGGGAGCACTCATATGTGGCTATTACTTGAGAAATGGGGCTTATGGGTTTTGCATCTGCACAGTTTGACCAGGATCTGCACTGTTCGCTATTCCATCAATGAAACACCCGCCATGCTTCTAACAAGCAATATAGATCGTTATAAAGCTACAGGAGTGTGCAAATTGATCAGGAGCTACACTGTTTACAAATCCCATTAAATAGATTTACAATATTTTTCATAAATAAAGTTAAAATTTGACAAAATATTGTCATCTTTTGACGCCATTTACGGAAAATATTGTAAATTTTGTAAACGTATTGTTAAAATTACGCAGATGTATAAAGGTACAAAATCACATGGCGTGTCTCATATAATGTTATTACAATGTTATTACCATGGAACCCTGTAAACCGGACACCCATTGGGACATCCCAGTGGGCCTGCTTTAGCTGGGCTCTGATGTAGTAGTTGGTTTTCTCTTATAAAATGGACATTTATAGGTCGTGTGAGATTCATTTTTATTTCTACATTTTGATATTACTGAAGTTGTGAATTTATCATTGTCCCATGTAAATAAATGCTGCTAACACTGTTGTAGATGTTTTATGCATTTTCTTAGGTATTCTCTCTTAACCCTTTCACCCCTAAGTAACTGGAATGGATTTTGACATGTTAATTTTGCAACCAATCCAATTGTCACAAAATAATTTTCAGACTAGTCCATTTATGAAAAGGTGGTGTTTTTTGTTTTCAAAAATATGAACATTACTTTCAAAAAGTGCAGATCCTGATGAGACGGCTCGTTACGAGCCGGCTCATCTGGATCTGCACTGTTTGCATAAACCGATATAGCGGGCTTTCGGGTTCAAAGGATTAACCCTTAGACCGCTATCTTAATTTTTTTGTCGTCTGCTGTTTATTTTCTATTTTCCATTTTTATCATCAAAAACATGCTTTGACAGCACTTTAGAACAATTTACAATATGCTTTGACAGCACTTCAGAATCATTTCCATTGGAAATGATTCTGAAGTGCTGTCAAACCATGTTTTTATTGAGAAATAAGGCAAGATATAAAAGCAACAGCAGAGGACAACTTTAAATAACTGGAATTGACTATGCCATGTTAAATTTCCAACCAATCCAATTGTCACAAAATGATTTTCTGACTAGTCCGTTTATTAAATAGGGGTGTTTTTTCCCAAACAATATGAAAGTTACTTGCAAAAAGGGCAGATCCTGATAAGACGGCTCATCTGGATCTACACTGTTTGCAAACACCACTATAGAGGTATGTAGTGTTGAAAAGGTTAACTTAATATAGTTATCTCTACATAATTAATTACCAGTATTTAAGCTAATTAGCTCCTGGTAAATTATTTTGCCACCCACAGTAAAATCTGCTGAACATATAAAGTGACTAAAGGAGTTATTTGTGTAGTAAGAGGTACCTGACACTATACTAGGATCAGAACAATCTGCATATAATCAGAATTCTTGTTATTGAACATTTATTTCTAGCTGTCAGTCCTTGGTAATCCATTCTATCGATTAACACATTACATTACACACAAATAGGAGATTAGACAGTTCAAATGGACGTAGCAGAATAAGAAAAACATTCTGTAATCTGACAAAAAATACTTCTCATGTGTGACACACATCCAAATAGTGTCGTCTGCTATTTTTCATCTTCATGATATTTCTATTTCTAAGCAAGACATTGTTTTGACAGCACATGGGGATTGTCTCCATTGAACATGTTTTCATGAAGAAAATTTGAATTGCAGTGGACAAAATTATATTCAACATCCAGGGCTGAGTATATTTTTTTCAGTAAAGATACAATTCTGATTTTGGGATCCACCCATGGCATTTCAGCAGTTAAAATATGGGATTTGACCCCGTTAACCCGGACTAAAATTAGCATAGCTGTTGACAGGCCATTAAACACCATTAAATAAATAAATAAATATGTTCAGCATTGTATGGGTTAATGGTTACCTGGTTGAAGACAAGCGTGAGATTTCATCCATAGGTCCATTGCCTCCAGAGAACCTGAGGTAATGGAGAATGACAGATTTGCATGTATTTATCTTGTTAATCAGCAGCCGCTAATTTCTTTGGAAGCGGATTATCTCCCTGTGATGATGCCACCGGCGTTGTTACATGGGCGTCTGCTCATTCTGTGCACGAAGAATTATAGCAGAAATTTGACCTTGAACATGTTTTCATGATAGAATATCAGATGTGTCTGTAGGCAAGTTTTAGCAGTGTATACCCTGAATAGAGATTGCATATGTGTTGATGCTTGTTTCTTCTACATTGGTTGTTGATAATTATATTAAAATCAAAGTAATTACAATTTTATCAAGATACACATATTTTTAGCTCACTTTCAAACGTCTTCTTCTCAAGAACCGCTGGGCCAATGTTGGTCAAACTTCACATGGATAATCTATGGGTGGGGGCATGTCAGATGTAAATTTGGAAGTTGTCACCTAATCCAAGATGGCCACCGTCGAAAAGTAGGTTAAATTCATAAAACCTCTTCTTCTAACGCTGTGCCAATTTCAACGAAACTTTGCAGGAATGATCGATAGTCAATGCTGTTTCAAATTTGTTAAAATGGTGGCCCTGGGATCAAAAATGGGTGGGGGAAGGGGGGGTCAACTATGTAAGCAACATCAAGGTATTGAGGGGACGATCACTCTGGATTATTTTTTGTCAAAATCGGATGATTATGTCAGAAAGGTCAAGAGGTCATTCTTTAATTACAGTTCAAATGTCTTCTTCTCGTGAACTGCTTGGCCAATGCTGGCCAAACTTCATTGTTATTGTCTTTCAGTGCAACATTTACATATTTTTCAAATTCTAGATCGTCACATAATCCATGATGGCCCCCGTATAAAGTTGGACAAACTCTTTAAACAATGTCTTCCCATTATAATCGCCAGACTGGTTTCAACAAAACTTCATAGGAATAATGAATGTACAAAGATCCCTCAGATTGACTTGCATGTATATATAATAAACAATGGCCCTCTTGTTTATTAGGCTACATGAATGTGCTATCAGCTCAAGAGCTATGCTGGCTACGAATATCATAAGCCCCATTTCTCCAGTAACATTCCATGTTGCCAGGAATCTTAATGACTCATCTATAGAATATGGAAATAGACCAGAATCATCTTAACCCATTTCAGTCTAAGAATACGATACTTATTGTCGAAAAAATCTTATTGTTTTGTTTAGTTATCAATTAAAGTGTATGTTGTTGACACTGTATGAGGATAATGTCCTGTACAGGGGACCGTTTCACTAAACTTTGTACGACTAAAATGTTTGTACGTGCAAAATTATGATCTGTAAATTTCACATTATCAATGTTTTCTTGTAAACAATTATTGGATTTACATTTATTGAGCATCAACAAATGTAAATCCATCTATTGAAATTTACAGACATCTAAATCTGCACTTACGAACATTTTAGTCATACAAATTTTAGTGAAACGGGTCCCAGATACATTCTCTTCTGTGTCTGACTTTGCTTTCGAACAGATGTGCACTAAGCTCCATCCCAAGTATTCACTGCAATGTGGCGACCGTGCCTATTTCTTATTCGTTGTTATGGTATAAATCATCCTGGCAGTTTTCCATGTAGCGCAATGCGAGTAATATCTGCTGATATCTCGCGATCCTGTCATCCCTCCGTGTTGCTTATATCAGTCCATGCCAAGGACGGCACTCCCGTTTATGAATGAAGTATACCAGTAGTAGAGTACATGTGCTTCGCTGATGGGGGGTGTGGGTCGAGGGGTGGGATGTGTATGAACAAACTTTCCACTTGTCTTACAGAACATGTGTGATATCTCTTGAAAAATATTTACAAATTGATGATATTTTCCGTAAATGACAAAATTTTCATCGCAAATGCGGAATTAGGAATTCTAGTCCGCATTTGATATGAAAATTTGTCATCTTTCGATGTCTTTTACAGAAAATATCATAGTTTCTGTTTCTAGTTTCTTTTGAAATGAATTTTATCAGGCAAGGCTAAGAAACGGTAGGAATACCTCGGCGAGCAAGCCTCAGAATTCCTACGCGTTTCCTAACCATGCCTGATAAACTGCATATCAAAAGACACCGACCTGATATTCTCTATGTATTGCTGTTTATAATGCAAACTTCCAGTACATGTAGTAGGTACATGGGCATTACGAGACGGGGGTAGTTGGGGGGTGTGGTTGAATGAGCCTCTTGTGTGTTAGTCTAATGTAGGCCTGTATATATTATGTGCATTTCGGCCGTTATGCATCTCCACGTTACACTAATATTGTTTATAAAAATCTACAAAAATTTCTGTAAATCATGTTGACAGCTGACATAAACTGAAGTGGTCAGTGGAAGAAGAGGTCTAAGTTTGTAATGGACTGAACCTCCTTCTTCCACTGACCCCTTTAGTTTCAGAGCACACATAGAACTTTTTTTTTAAATAAATATATCTGTGTTGTGGTAAGACAGAAAAGATACAATGGCAATCACAAATATGTCTTGCTTCTGTAAGCATACATAGAGAATAGTAGGTTAGTGCCGTGAATGGGAAAAAATATCTGGCAAGGCTCAGGAAACGATGGGCGAGGCTCTGCCGAGCACATCCCATTTCCGTGCCGCGCCAGATATTTTTTCCCATTCACGGCACTAACCTACTATTCTATTTATCCCGTCAACACCTTCAAATGGCTGTAAGATGCAAAAATAGTATTGACTGGATATCAAAAATGTTTCACGGCACCGTGTTTCACGGCACATACGCACTGTGTTGATGGGATAAATTGCGTTCAATTTTAATCCCCGTTTGAGTAAACCAGCGTTGCACTTGTAGTACAGTGTGATATTTGTTATCATTGAACAGGAAGATCGGAAATACTTGATATACCGGTATATATTGTGGCATCTCAATATGCCAAGATCACACGAAACATATGTTTCCGCATGATATCACAGGTGCATTTAGTTCAACCATTGAAGGAGGGGAGGGTGTTCTATCTTAAAGAAGCTGCTTGACAACTCGAGCCCCAAGACAGCTTAGAAATATGCAAATTGACAAATTACATCAAATGAACAATTAGTATTTCAATCCATGTTTGTGACTGGAGAAAAGGATGGGATATGTGGCGTGCGTAGTTCCTGATCAATTAGCACACTCCTGTAACATGATAACGATCTATATTGCTTGTTAGAAGCATGGCAGGTGTAAAATTCATGGAATGGCGTACAGTTTCTCCAGTCACAGCCACATTTGATGATGCTGCCCCTAATCAAGAAATGGCTAAGTTCCTTTTGTCCATTGTTTAACCCTTTCCCTGTTTTGCGATATTTCGACTCTTCCAAATCGAAAACATCTGAATAAAAGAACCAAATGCTGGGTCAAATGATGGTTAAATTATCTGATAGAGTAGAAAACATTGTGGGAAATTGTGTTACAAGCAATTTCTCCTTTTCCCACAATGTTTTCAAAAGACATCTTCTGCAGAGGCGTGAAAAGTCGTCTCTATCAGGGAAAGGGTTAAACTGTTAAAGACTGAAATAAGCATTTATGTATTGAATCTTTATACAATGTATAAATGTGCAACAAATTTAGCAGGCCAAGAGAGACAACTCTTACATCCTTAACTTAAAAATGTCACAGTTAGGTCATAGAAAAGTACTTTGGTTCTCACATACCGCCATGTCTGGTGATTTTTCACGTCTATAGAGGTTATAGTAACTTTATTAAACACATATGTGAATCGCATCTTAACTTGACAAGCAAAATGTAGATGGTGACTGAAAAAAAATCAGAAACCAGGGTCTCGTACAAAATATATATAAAAAATTTGCTCTCCCACCATTTTCCGCAATCCCCATGTCTAAGAACCAAATTACTTATTTGTTTATGGCCTTATAACCCATAGTTAATTTGATGATTACAGATAATTGGGAAAAGGTATATGTCGTTTACCATTCTGTCATTGATGCCATATTACTGTTGGCTGTGCTTGAATAAATGGGGATTATGGCATTTGTGAGCAGTCCAGCTCATGAGCTGCTAGCTCACTTGCACAAACTGTAAATTTATCTTACAAGATGGGGTATTGAGTTTTGTTACCAGTATGATCCTAACACACTCATGCTATACATTTCTCATTTGAGGCAACAAACTCAATTAAAAAAAATGATATATTGTATATGGCAAAATGAGAACAGTGTTGGCCCTGATAAGCATACAGTGTAAATTAGATGGCCAACAAGTCACGCTCAGGCGGGAATGAGACGGACAAACAATTCATCCGATGGGGAAAGTAGGTGTCTATGGTTAGACTGCACATACTGTCATCTATGAGACAACGCTCTTCCCATCATTGGGAATTAGACACATATCTAATTATCAAGATGCAAAAATTAGACTTGTCAATTTACCAGGGTATTGTGGGAATGGTTGTTTATCACATTTCATTTTGAAGATACACAATTTTTCTAACGGAAAATTTAATTTCTTCATTTCTTATCAGAAGTATATGTTGTAACCACCATTTGAACCGTTTCGTTGAAATGAGTGGTCACAACATATGTTTTTGGTGAGAAATAAAAAAAATAGAAAAAGAGAATATTTCAAAATGTGCATGTGCCTGAAAGTGTATTCTGAATTTAATTTACCAGCATTACCAGCAGCAGAACTAGCAGAGGATTTACTCTATTCCTTGAGATTGACACGTGCGAATAATCGCTGATTTGTAGAATTTGACTCGCATCCAGGTCTGCAAGTGAAGTCAGTTCAGTACTCCTATACCTGTTTGATTTAAACATTTGGCTCAACTGCATCCAGACTGATAGTAACGGTGTCTGTCTGTAGTAAAATTCCACATGTTACCTAGTTGGACTGGCGCCAGGGTTTGGCATTTTGCTTAGCGAGAAACTCTTAACTCTACTTTCGTTCCAGCAGCCGACTGTAAGCTTGTAAGTTGTATGTATATCATTGGTGTTCTATTCCGCGCCGGCGTAAAAACATTTCATGTCGAAAAATGCACCGGTTCAGCTCAGCTCTACTCATATGTTCTACTTCACATTTTCCGTTCTTTGTCAAATATTCACATATATGTTATACATATATTCTATGACATTTACAAAGCAATTATCTTTGAACCAAAGGATGATCAGGTATAGAACGTGTCCTTAATGGTGGACATAATTATATGGAATGTGTTTTATATCCGTTCTGCGTTGTTCTATGGTTAGTGATTAGTAATTATATAACTGCAAAAATTTCACCTCCGAATTAGATTTTCAGAGGTTACCGCAGTGTTTTCCTATTGAATCAATAAACAAATAGACATCTAATATCTAATTCCCACCTCTTTGTTTACTGTCTAATTCACTGTGTTTTACTACACAATATAGTACTCACTCTGCCGTCACAATGATCGATGGGCTGACTATAGATGATCTTTTGCATGACCCCTGGGTCGCCATTTGGTGTCATGTTTATAAACACCCACATTCTCTTCCCGTTATAACTCGACTTACGTAGACACACACATACACTGCCAGGTTCAGACCCCACACTACATATATCTAGCCAAGGTTAACATCTAGCCAAGGTTAACAGGTGTGTCTTTTGTTTTAGTTGCAGCATTTTTGCTTGGAAAATGAACTTAAATGCAGTGTTTATAATACTAAAATTAGAGACACCCAGTTGCATTACAGTTATGAATTTTGTCAGCAATCATAGATCACAGAAATACAACTTTTTTTGCAATTTGTTTGTTTCTATTTTGAGGTAATCTGGCTTTTCAAAAGTTGTTTGATCTCAGTTTCAATTGAAAGCTTATTTGAATAATGTGGAAATAACTGTAATTTTCTGATAACCTCCTGCAAGTAGTGTTCAGCTGTTTGACATTAGTTTGACATATTTTGCTTTTATCTCAGTGGGTATGTGTGATTTTAACAGAATTCTTCTAAACAACAAAAATTACCCGATATGAAATTTGTATGATTTTCATATGAATCTCATGTCGGAAATGTTTGTTGTGTAACAGATCACTGTCAAGTTCCAAAGCTTTGTATTTATACCCCCGCAACGAGTTGTGGGGGGTATACTGGAGTCAGGTTGTCCGTCCGTCTGTCCGTCCATGTGTGCGTCCGTCCATCAGTAAACATAACATCAGAGAAATATGTTATAACTACATATTTAGGGGTACCTGGGCCCACGCAGCATATTCCGTAAGCCTCGCTTACTGACAAATCTAGTTAAACCTTACAAGGCGTGAACCATAAACATTCATTCTGTGACCATCATTACTTGGTGAATCAGCATAATGAAAGTTAACCCTTAGACCGCTATCTTAATTTATTTGTCGTCTGCTGTTTATTTTCCATTTTTAACAACAAAAACATGCTTTGACAGCACTTTAGAATAATTTACAACATGCTTTGACAGCACTTCAGAATCATTTCCATTGGAAATGATTCTGAAGTGCTGTCAAACCATGTTTTTATTGAGAAATAAGGCAAAATGTAAAAGCAACAGCAGACGACAATTGTTGTGAGTAGCGGTGTAAGGGTTAATTACAAATTGAAACATTTGATAAGTTGATACTTCAGTATGCCACAGATTGGTTCACATTTGCGAGAAATGGCTCTTATGGGATTTGTTACCAGTGTAGCTCTTGATCAAATAACACACTCCTGTAGCTTGAAAACAATCTAGTTTTGTTTTTTTAGAAGCAGGACAGGTGTTTAGTTTCATTCATGGAATGGCAAAGAGTGCAGATCCTGATCAGACTGTGCAGATGCACAGGCTGATCTGGATCTACACTGGTCGCAACACCGATAAGCCCCATTTCTCCAGTCACGGCCACATTTCAGTGTACCAGTGATAAAAATTCATATTCAACATTTTTTTGAAGGTATAAATTTTTCATTGTATTATCTACTGGTAAAAAAAAAAGCTCTAGCTAATGCCACCCATTTTGAGTGCATATAGACTTACATTTCTTTACCTGCTAAAGTTTGCATTCCTTGATAATTAATTAACTTCTAAACAAGATGTAGCATAACTTGCATATCTTACATTAAGCATCCATTGAAAGTGTCACTGATAATTGATATCCAACGGCCATAAAATTGAGTTAACCCATTTCAGTCAAAGGATACAATAATTTTTGTTGAAAAAATCTCATTATTTTCTTCATTTCTCCATAAAGATTTATGTTGTTACCACTCATTTGAACCGTCTCATTGAGACGGTTTAAATGAGTGGTAACAACTTATATTTTCGAGATGAAATAAAGAAAATAGGATTTTTTTACCCTAAAATGTTTCATACTACTATAATTGTATCTCGTCTTTAATTGGTTAACAATCAACTAATTGGCAGGCAGTAAAGATTAACACTTGATTATTATGTCATCTAGGTTCTTAATTTCTCAGTTGGACGAAATACCTCCCAGTAATTCTTCATATACTGACAGGTTAACTTAAATTTATAGCAGTTTCATAGCATTATTATTACATTTTTATGAAATAATGTTATAGTTTAATGCATTTTGCAAGTGGATTTTTTTGGCATATGAAGTTCCTGGTATGCTTTAAAGGCACTGTGTCTCAGATATGTGCAGGAAGTGATGAAATATGTTAGCGAATAAATTAATTGTAGATTTTTATCGCATTTCCCAATTGTACAACCCCAATTACCTGACACAAAATGTCGGGGTTTGGTAACTGAAAAAAATAAATAGAATTGCAGACACTAGTTTTTGTTCAATTAATGGTTACTAAGTTTGTTTATTTAAATTGATTCATCTAGGGTCTGAAATGTAAAACTATTTATACATGTTGTATAAGATTACCATTTCAGGATTAAAATTGTTAAATTTCGCAAATTGTGCCACATGGTACTGTAATAGCGAAAATGCATTATATTCCAATATATATTTTCAGAACCTGTGATAAACAGGGAGGATACTTTGGTTATAAAATTTCACTGTAAAAGGAAGGAAAATTTATGAAAGAAATGTATTTCCTGTTGTGTAATGATCATGAATACAATACCACATTTAGAAAGAAATTTCCATGAGAAACAATTGTTTATGTAATATAAATAATACACATAAAAGTAAATTAGTAACCTTTGATTGCCGAAATAGTGAGCTTGCAATGCTAGTTATTTTCAGTATTATAAACAAGC
This sequence comes from Conchocele bisecta, assembly GCA_029237695.1. Taxonomy (NCBI): domain Eukaryota; kingdom Metazoa; phylum Mollusca; class Bivalvia; order Lucinida; family Thyasiridae; genus Conchocele; species Conchocele bisecta. The sequence continues at coordinate 102,113,367 of CM055266.1, read as the reverse complement.
TTTCTATTAATTACAAATTTGTGGTCTCATCACTTTCCGTGGGTGGTTGGTCGGGTGAACGCGATGGTGTAAATTAACGGTGGGGTTCCTCCTTATAGGAATCACGATTTGCCTGGTTTGGCCCTCGGGTACGTTTTTATCTTTGGCTCTTTTGTTACCTGGGAGTTGAATTGGGTTATTGCCCATTATAAAAGTAGTCAGATTATTACTGATCCTACTGCTTTTGGGAGGGGGCCAAGTGATTCTGGTGTGGCGAGGACCTGGCATCAGATCAGGATTATTCTGATTTCAGGGCTTAATATATCATTTTTTTAATGTAAATATTCAGATCTGATTTTGAGATTTTCCCCCCATTTGTACATATACTTGAACATGTACAGGTAATATATGGGATTTAGTACCTAAACCCATTGACCCGGCCTTAAATGACCTTAGCTGTTGATAGGCCGCTAAACCCCAACAAACAAACAAACTCATCACTTTCCATGCATATCTTTGACAAAGTGCCTTTAACGTGAATATTTGGTCTTAATTGGCCATTAAGTGGATGCAGTTTGTGGTGGGTAACTATTCAGTTGCAGAATTACTGTCAGTGTGTCTGGTGGTACTGCCAGGTGATAGAAGGGGCATTACAATGTGTTTAACCCAAATAATCCCAGATCAGCCAGTACATATTAAATGAGAATGAGAAGCTTAACCCTTAGAAAGCGGGAAACAAAAATTGTCGTCTGCTGTTGTTTAATATTTTTTGTCATTATTCTCAATAGAAACAGGGTTTGGCAGCACTTTAGAATCGTTTCCATTGGAAATGATTCTAAAGTACTGTCATTCCATGTCTTTGATAAGAAAATGGAAAATAAAACACAACCAGCAGACGACAACATTTAATTCAGCAGTGTAAGGTTTAATTGATCAGGGCCTACACTTGTATAATTTTGCCTGTTTGAAAAAATGTGACATGATAGCAACCACCCTGCTCAAAGTCAAGGTCAAATGACTATGGCAACAAACCCCCATACCCAAGGTCAAGGTTAAATGACATGTAAATTTGCATTGAAATTTGTAAGCACATTAACGTACTTTCGTCCCTACGCACAAACGAACGTGCGTCCAGCCGGGTTAAAGTTTTTCGGTATACTATCAAAGCCTCGGCGGGCTCTACATGTTGGGTTGCGGTCATCTAGTAACAATTTCCACTTAGCGGACCATGTCTTGCTGGATGTAATTTTTGACCTCTGACACTCTTGTTGTCAACCCTAGCAGACCTATTATGTAATTGTATTTCAAAGAATATGCCATGTTGCCATGTAAAGCTGCATAGTAGATAAGTATGAGTATTAAAAATAAAACAGACCAAAAACCCTGACCCTACCTAATACCTGCTTGAGAGCCGTCGACAACACAAGATTTCTTTTTTGCCTTACCATTGGAGCTGTACTCTACGCCAACGTAAAAAGTTTCACGTCAAAATGTGTGCCGGGTTCCTTACAAACTCCCATTTCACTACATGCAGAAGATACTGCATAAACACATTTTCATCTAGTAACTGGCGCAATAAATTTGTGCCGGTTTATCGAAATTGTATACAAATAATGTGTGATTGAAAAAATGGCAAACAGCATAGGCCTTGAGCAGACTGCGCATCCGCTGCTCTGGGGCTATGCTGGTTGCACACGTCGTAATACATCATTCGTCAGCGGAGGCCCCAAATATAAAGAAAGTGAGATTCCCCTGTCATTCAATGCTAAAATTCCTGAAGTTATCTGACGGCTAATCGTGTCGCGATCTATCCCGTCAGACAAATTCCTGTTGCGCCTGCCACCCGCGTGCATGCACAAGCCATCACACACGTGCGTTCACACTGTCGGGATACGATACACGTAGCTAGCTTAGAAATGGGGTCATGGAATTTTCAGTAATTGCAGATCATGATTATATGGCAGTCACATCTTTAATCGCTTCTTTTGAGGATCTATCATGAGACTCGCCATGCGATTTTGTACCTTAGAACATGTGCAATTTTTCATGAAATATATTTACAGAAACTGTGATATTTTTGTTGCGCCCTCTTGCGGACAGCGCGGTATAGTCGGCACATTGGTATGTACGTACGTGCATCCGGGTTAAAGTTTTTGAGTTAAAGATTTCGGTATACTTAGTCAAAGCCTTCGCGGCTCAACATGCGGGCCGTGCCCATCTTCTGTAAATCATGTTGAAAGATGACTAAATTTTCATAGCAAATGCTGAATTGAATTCCACATTTGCTATGACAATTTTGTCAACTTTAGATGCCATTTACAAAAAAAATATTGTGAATTTTATAAATATGTTTCATGAAATATCGCACAAAATCACATGGCGTGTCTCGTATGTCAACCATGACAAAGACGGACTAGCTGACAGGCAGATTTCCCCCATCAGCAGAAATATAAATTGAGAATAAACTATTTTCTCCTTCTCATTCTGAAGATGTACTGTGTGACTTTCTGTGAAATTCTGAATAATTGTTCTATTTTGCATCAGAAGCATTGTGTGACTGCCATTTAAATTGTCTCATTGAGATGAGTCGGCAGGGGAGGATGGATGGGTACAAGCATCTTAATGATGAATCCATCCTCAAGAATTTATACCTTAACGGTGAATCCCAAGTGGATTCACACTTAGGGCCAAGTGATCCTGTAATGAACAGGTGTTAAGTAAAGCCAGGATGCAATAGATAAATTCAAATTTAAATTTTGTGTTGTCTGCATTAGCTTGCCAAATGATGCCTGATGTAATTGAATGGGAAAATAAATCACTATTTAAATATTCGAAAACAGGGACGTAAAATAAACATTTTGCAAATGCTCCAGCAAACATATATCAATTGTACCTTTAAATTATGAAATCTATTTCCATCATTAGTCCAGAGGATAAAACCAACAGTTGATCTTGACTTGGTTGGTGATTTGACCTTGACATGGTTGACTATTTAACATTGACTTGGTTGGTGATTTGATCGTGACATGGTTGACTATTTGACCTTGACTTGGTTGGTTATTTGACCTTGACCCGGTTGGTAATGTGTCCTTGACTTGGTTGAATATTTGACCTTGACTTGGTTGGTAATTTTGACCTTAGCCTGGTTGATTATTTGACCTTCACCTGGTTGGTGATTTGACCTTGACTTTGTTGGTGATTTGACCTTGACCTGGTTGATTATTTGAAATTGACTTGGTTGGTGATTTGACCTTGACTTGATTGGTGATTTGACCTTGACCTGGTTGATTATTGACATTGATTTGGTTGGTGATTTGACCTTGACCTGATTGTTGTCTGCAATTTTATATTTTTGATAAATTGATCAGTAACTTCTGTGTACTTATAATAGTATCCTGTGGATGCCTTCACCCTTTGCTATTTTGAGATATATCATGCTTTATCTCCGCTGGCAAATATATGTGGACTTGTTCTGTAGATAAATACAGTGTGTTTAGTGGTATGTTGGGTTTCTGAGGCTTCCCCAAACCATACTTGTCTCAAAAGTTTGCAGTGAAAATATTTTCCTGCTTTCATGGATGGTTGCTTTAACCCTTACAATACTGAATTAGATTTTGTTTTCTGCTTTTTATTGTTTATTGCCATTTTTATTAACAAAACCATAGTTTGGCAACAGTTTAGAATCATTTCCATTGGAAATGATTCTAAACTGTTGCCAAACCGTGTTTTTATTGAGAATAAAGGCAAAATATTGAACCGCAGCAGACAACAATTTTCGCTTCCCACATTCTAATGGTTAAGATGACTGACATCCCAATGTGTTCCTGTCTGAATTATAAAGGTTATGATATTTTGAATGTAGTACAAACTTATCTGAACTTTAATGTGTTATTTTGGCTGGATTTTAAATGTTGATATGCAAATACTTTGCTCATGCATTATGACGTGATCTGACAAAATTAGGCGTATTCCTTTGCAGCTTATTACTTATTAAGCTTATTACTTAGGCAGCGATTTTGGACTCGAATAGCATGCACTGTTGTGTTGTCTGAGTTTTCGCTTTCCTTCAGTCAAGTAAATGAAAGATCCTTTCAAGTAAATGATAAATCCTACAGCCCATTATCAGACCAAGTGCCACCCAGGCCACAATGGCATAAGCCCCTTTCATCTGATCATATTCACATTATGTGGAGTGCTAGCTGACAAAACACATCTTACATTTGTAACTAGCTAGCCCCAGACCTGTCTGCACTTCCACGCAGTCGTCTGGCATCCTGGCATCCGGTCAGGTTACTCTAATTTCAAGGGTGAATATACAATGTATATTTATTTTGATGTAAATATTCCGTTCTTATAAGGGATTTTCCATCCCGGCCTTAAATGACTTTAGCTGTTGATAGGAAATGACAAAATTTAATACAACAGTGTAAGGGTTAATTAGTAGATGCTCATCCAAATGTAGAAGAAAATGTAGTCAGGAGGTTTTCATTGAAAGTAATTCTAAAAACCATGACAATATATACAAATATAATATTAATTTTTATTTATTATTTATTTTAGGGGGTTGAGTGTGGGGGTATGGATCAGAATCTGCAAATTAAATTTATCTGGCCTTCAGTGAGGTGGAGTTGATTTGTGGGAGCCACCTGTTGCTTCCGAGTCTGGCGGTTCATCCATCGATCACAATAATGATCCTACCTGCAATGTCCTATCTGCCCCCATATTCACGGGGAAACATCGCCTGGCCTGTGCCTATGAAACGTTCCGAGTGCGTTCTCCAAATGTGGCTTCGACTGGAGAAATTAGCTCATTTGTGACCAGTGTAGATCCAGATCAGACTGTGCATCCGCACAGTCTGATCAGGATCTGCACTGTTCACCATTCCATCAATGAAACACCCATAATGCTTCTGACAAGAAATAAAGATACCTTGACCAGACTTCCTGACTTTCAGTACCGGTTTTTGAGTTTGAGTATGTTCTCAGAAGGTTGTATAATCACAGGCCCAATGTCGGCAATTTTTGCACTTGTACGCACGATATCATTATGTGTTATCATGTACTTTAAAATGTATCATACACCACGTGCGATAAGTGTGGAATATTTTTTCAACTCCTATATACTTCAAAGAAAAACAGACATGATTTTTTAGTAAATAAAACAAATTGTGTGATATGCATGTTTTATAATCTATGGTAGTAGAAATTTTATTCCTTATTTATGACATGTTGGTATCTGTTATAATTGAGACACGCCATGTGATTTTGTCCCTAAGAACATGTGCAATTTCAGAAAGTATGATATTTTGTGTAAATGATGTCGAGAGATGACAAAAATTTCATAGCAAATGCTCTGAAAATTTTGTCAACTTTTAACATCATTTTTGGAAAATATTATAAATTTTGTAAATATTTTTCAAGAGATATTGTACATGTTCTTCGGTACCAAATCATATGGCATGTCTCAGTTGTGTTTCTGAGTATGTACTGAGGCCTGACAATGTTGTGCTACTTCAACGTATTGCAGTCATCATTAGCCGATTTCATCAAAATTGCAAAGTATACTTATCTAGCAAAGTATACTTTGAGAGGGAGCAATCATTTATTTTTCCCGAAATGCATTATTTCATATAGAACTAACGACTGCATGTATTTGATGATTAAAAATATGCAGAATTATTATACTGAATTTATTACATTATCACAGCCAAAATGGCTGTGATAATGTAATAAATTCAGTATAATAAATACATTAGTACTATTCATATTATTTTTAGGGAGTGGGGCTAAACGACTCTGTGATGAGGACCTGACACCAAGTCTGGTCATTCTAATATCAGGGCTGAATACATTTTTTTTCTGTAAATATTCAGTTCTGATTTTGGGATTTTCCCCCATCACAGCAGGTGAAATATGGGGTTCGACCCATTAACCCTGCCTAAAATAACTTTAGCTGTTGACAGGCCATTAAACACCAATTAATAAATAAATAAAATTCTCCCCTGAAGTATGTTGTGACAACAAAATAAATAAAAACATTTACAAAATGTTTACGCCTAAAATGTGCAGGATAGACAGTTACTACGCTGGTCGCGTATACAGTCAGCTTAGTTCTGTCTGATTGTAGTCTATATTTATTCCATAAATTATATAAATCCAGATTAAGATAAGGAATATACGATAATTTGGCAGTATTCTGACCTCACAGCTGATTTCCTCTCTAGGATCACGATAACATTGTCTTAACCTTTGATTTGTATAAGATATTGTATGTGTAACATTTCTCTGCAGAAATACGGTTTTATCGAAATAGCTGTTTTCAAAAAACCTTCACTATTGCTTAGATTATGACTACTTTGTTTGTTATGGTGATTACTTAACATGCGTATGAGTTTATGTTAAACCTGTGCTGCATGGTTGTTGGTAAATTTGTATATAAGTTGTGGTAGTTTGGTATTGTAGATAAATTTGAAGCGGTTGATTCTATATAACAGAACTTGATAAGAGCATATTTCTGCAGATTCGTATCAAATTTTGTATGCAATGAAGCACTAAGCAGGCGGGGAAGCTGCGAATTGGCAGCTCCCCGCCGCCTCTAATTTTTTAAAACTTGTTTTGCGTGACCTTTGACCCCTGCATATAATTTAAACGTATTGACATAAGCTCCTCCCACCGGGTGATATCTGCGTTCTGATTGGTGGCTTCGGGAAATGGGTGTTTTGTTTGGGTGCCTTGGTTTCAGATAAATTGTTATTATTACAATGCAACTGAACGTAATAGGAGGGTCGTTACGACTTGACTGACAGACTGTGAGAATTCATACAAACTTAATCATACATCAGCCAACAGATTCCAAAACTACAGAAGAAATTACTTTCGCAACCAGTGTAGCCGAATCATACAATTGTATACAAAACAGTGTAGATTACGTGCAGACTGATCGTAATATGCACTGTTTGGCGTAACGATTATAACGCAAATTCAAAAAATCTGAACAGCACACATCTGGAGCGACATGTTGCAAGTTCCGGCCGCCCTGTTTTGATTAGCAGACAAGTTTTGTACTGCACATTAGTGTTTGACCTACGTCTGTTTGTCTAGATAAATAAAACGTTTATAATCTTTACTTACCTTACTGCTCCACTGACACAGTTAAATATCGTTGTGGCAGTCGTCATAATATTCCATAAGCCTTTTGAGGCGAACAATTTTCCTATTATGAGGTAGTTTTAAAGGCACAGTGTCAGACGATGTCTCAGTATATGGGTTTTCCCTTTATAGATGGCAAATAACGTATATCAACAAATCACACCATTTTATTTGATCAAATTCTAATGACTTGGTGTTTTATTTTCTATGCACTATAATAGACCATGATAAACAGGGTAGATAATTGGTTAATGTATTCCGGCTGTTAATGTAGCAGAAAACACACTTTGTGAAGCATAATGGTTTTTAGTTGTAAAATGGTAGCACGATACCATCTGCAGATGTAGGTTTCCAATCTAGAGTCATTTAAATATTTTTTTATTAGTGAACATCGAATACACAATGGTTATAAACTTTTTTTTCCAATCCCTGTTTTTTCACAGACAACTCATAGGTATAATTGGGTTCAGAAATACGATAGAAATCTACAATGATTTTTTGCTAAACAGAGGCCCGTTTCACTAAACTTTGTACGATTAAAATATTCGCAATTGAAAATTTAGGATCGTCTGGAAATTTCAATTGATGGCGTTACATTTTTTGAGCATAGGCTGCATATGCAGCCTATGCTCAATAAATGTAAATCCAATAATTGTTTACTAGAAAACATTGTTAATGTGAAATTTACAGACTATCATAATTTTGCACTTACGAACATTTTAGTCGTACAAAGTTTAGTGAAATGGGCCCCTGTTTCATCATTTCCTATTAGTGTCTGAGACATGGTGTCTTTAAACAGTTTTTAATAATAACCTATGACTCTGTAGGGTCAATTACACCTACACTTAACTTACAATAATTAAGGCGTTTTGGAAAAGCTTTTTTTGATTTTGAATTAGTCCTTTATGAAATCCATTGAACTTGTCAAGTCACTGGTTTCAATAATATCCAACTAGATTATTAACCATTGCACTGCTGTATTAAATTTTGTCATCTGATATTTACAGACCGCTACACACAACAATTGTCGTCTGCTGTTGCTTTTATATCTTGCCTTATTTCTGAATAAAATCATGTTTTGACAGCACTTCAGAATCATTTCCAATGGAAATGATTCTAAGTGCTGCCAAAGCATGTTGTAAATTATTCTAAAGTGCTGTCAAATCATGTTTTTGATAATGAAAATGGAAACTAAGCAGCAGACAACAAAAATTTCAGATAGCGGTGTAAGGGTTAATTTCCAGTTTTAGCAACAAAAACATAGCACCTTAGAATCGAGTCCAATGGAAATGGTTCTAAAGTGCTGCCAAATTATGTTGTATCGAGAAGAAAAAGGCAAAATATGAAACAAAAACAGACGGCAATTTTCGTTTCACACCTTCTAAGGGTAAACTGGTGCAGGAAGTAACAGGCGTCTGCAAAATATTTTCCGGTATTTACCCTTACAATAAGATAAATTTTGTCATCTGCTGTTTGTTTTCTAAAATCCATTATTTCATCAAAAACATGGTTTAACAGCATTTTAGAATCCATTGAAAATGATTCTAAAGTGCTGTCAAATCATGTTTTTATTGAGAATAAAGATAAAATATAAAACAACAGCAGAAGACAATTTTCCTTTCCTGCCTTAAATTAAATTACAATTATCGTAGGTTCTTTCCCAATGCCGTTATTACTATATATCCAGAAACATGCTTTGACACCACATTAGAATGCACATCACATACGTTTTTGTTGAAACATAGGAACATATTGCTGAGTGACGCCTGCTCATTCACTTCTGTTGTGCAGCAGAAATAAAACTGTCTTTAATACATGTGTGTATCACACTGACTATGTAATCTAGTGCTTCAATTTGGCATTTTTCAACTGTAGTGACTAAAATCAGTCTAAGGAAACATTGATTTTATCACGATAACTATTTTTTCTTGAACCCTTACACCGCTATCTTAATTTTTGTTGTATGCTGTTTATTTTCCATTTTTATCATCAAAAACATGCTTCGCCAGCACTTTAGAGTAATTTACACCATGCTTTGACAGCACTTTAGAATCATTTCCATTGGAAATGATTATGAAGTGATGTCAAACCATGTTTTTATTGAGAAATAAGGCAATATATAAAAGCAACAGCAAACAATTGTTGTGTGTAGCGGTCTAAGGGTTAAATATTATTTGTTTAAAATATAGTTGGTTGCACATAAGAATCACAATTGCATGGCAGACATATGTATGTAAATGTTGCATTCAATTCCTGACTGGGATTCATGATCCACATGATCTGTAGTTGTAAGGACACCTTCCACCAGATCAGGATGGTGTGGTGTCAGTGCTAGAAGGATATTTCAGACATCCAATGTGACCATGTGCGATTTTTCATCAAATATATTTACAGAAACTGTGATCTGTTCTGTAAATGATGGCGAAAGATTTTCCGTAAATAAATCTAAAATTTCGTAAAATGTTCGACATTTATAATACATGTATATACTAAAAATATAATAAAATTTGTAAGTATTTTTTATGAGATAACGCACATGTTCTTATGTACAAAATCACATGGTGTGTCTCATATATGCTTAATTTCCCATCTCCCCACCATTGCCACCCCTGATACACATGCATTCCTATTGGTGACTTGAGCAATCAGTCAATAAATCAGTGAATCAACCAATCATACAATCAACCAATCAATCAATCAATCAATCAACCAACCAACCAACCAACCAACCATACAACCAATCAATCAATGAGTTAATCAACCAACCAAGTAAACACAACCATTAAATCAAGCAATCAATTATAATATGTTTGCAGTTTTTAAAACATGTTTAAAAATAAAGACAATCTGATGAAGGAAACAAAATATGTTTATTTTCCCTACTATTTCAGTGTAAATCTAGATTTGTTTGCATTTGTACACATCTCTAACCCCTCTGTCTGTACGATAACTCAGTGGCTGAAGTAGCAGATAAATCTGCAACAGATGAACAGTAAAATAAACAAACAGAGCACCAAAGATTTTTGCCACATCCCCCAGCCATCACTACAATATATACTCGTACCTGTACATGTGCCGTATACCGTACAATTTTCATATATGCATTCTTGTTTAGTGTCGCAAACAACTGTAGGCCCAGATCAGACTGCACGTCCGTGCAGTCTGATCTGGGCCTACATTGTTTGCAGAGACCTGTGTGTTGTCTTGTGTGCCAATTATAATGTCTGTCAGTCTGGCTGTCTTAACTGATGTAACAATGAAGCAAAGTAGTGGGGATGTCTTAGAACCATTAGAAAATAGAAGTTCAAAGAAAACTGCATGCTGTTTCCAGTATGTGCACTGTTTTGCTCCTGTCACGGCAATTTGCATAACAAGCTCCACCTCTATCTAGGCCACGCCCCTTCTGAACCAAGAGAAAGTTATGTATTTGCAGTGCTGAATTAAAATTTGTTGTCTGCTGCTTATTTTTTATTTCCATTTTTCTTTTCAAAAACATGCCGAACCAAGTTTTTATTTAGAGAAAATACAAAATAAGAAACAACAGCAGACAACACTTTTCGGTTCCCGCCTTCTAAAGGTTAAAGCACCAGCCTAACTAGTTTGCTTTGAAAATTAAGGTACTTGACATTGACAGACTAAATATTATGCAGACGGAAAGAATTATTTAAAGTTAAATTTATTTTTTTCGTCAACTCCATGTACCGGTATATTGTTCATGTAACTTTATACAAGTGTGGTTTGATCAAGGTCTAAGGTTTGTGTACAGTTAATGCCATAGTATTCTGACATTGCTGGAGATAAATGTTAACCCTTCCTACGCTGTTGACGGAAATTGCCATCTGCTGTTTTTCATTTTTGCTTTAATTTTAACAAAAACCTGGGTTTGACAGCACATGAGAATCATCTCCACTGGAGACGATTCTCATATGCTGTCAAAACCAGGTTTTTGTTGAGAAATATTGAAAATAAAACATTTCCAGCAGACGACAGCATTTAATTCAGCGTAGTAAGGGTTAAAGTTTCACGATTGTTAGTGTTCAAGGTGATAGTATCAAAAGTATCAAAAGTATCAAAAGTAAAAGAAGTTGTGTTTTGTTAAAATGCGTCTCATATGGGTCATAATCAGACGAAAGTGGGATTAATCCATACCTGACCAGTATAGACCCTGCATGAAATTTTTGTTTGTTTGTTTGTTGGGGTTTAACAGCCTGTCAACAGTTAAGCTCATTTAAGGCTCTGAGAGGCATTTGTCTTGTCAGCTGACAATATTGACATCCTCCCTGAAAAAAATGAGACACTCCATGTGATTTTGTATATCGGACATCTGTGTAATTTCTTTAACTACATGTACGTTTAAAAATTTACATTATTTTCCGTAAAGTAAAAAGTTTACAAAATTTTCAGAGTACATGCGGAATTATATTCCGCATGTACTCTGAATGTTTTGTGAACTTTTGACTTTATACATGAAAAATATTGTAAATTTTGTAAACGTATTTAATGAAAGTACGCAGATGTCCGAAGTTACAAAATCACATGGCGTGTCTCAAATGAACTTGAGCAATAAAACATCACTTGTAATGCATATTTTGTTCTTGTATAGTGATGTTCCGCGACTACTATGGATCTCTCGACTTTGTCTTATAAAACTTTTAGTGGGTGGTTGGTCGGGCGAATGCGGCGGTGTAAATTAATGGTATGGGTTCTCCTTATAGGAATCACGATTTGCCTGGTTTGACCCTAAGGTACGTTTTTATCTTTGACTCTTTTGTTACCTAAAAGTAGTAAGATTATTACTGATCCTACTGCTTCTTAGAGGGGGCCAAGTGATTCTGGTTTGGTGAGGATCTGGCATCAGATCAGGATTATTCTGATTTCAGGGCTGCATATATAGATTTTTTATTGTAAATATTCGGTTCTGATTTTGGGATTTTACCCCAGTTGTACAGGTAATATATGGGATTTAGTACTAAACCCATTGACCCGGCCTTAAATGACCATAGCTGTTGATAGTCGATTAAACCCCAACAAACAAACAAACTTATTATAAAACTTATGAACTTTTCATTGAAGCTTTCACAATGTACAGATTTGTGTTAGCAGAAACTGAGCGTAAATACTCGTACTTAGTAAGAGAGTTAAATTATAAGCGGAGCCAGAAAACTATCAGAGAACTGGCAATAAAGGTTCAGGGTGTCAGGGATATAGGTATCAAAAATGATTGATTTTATTTCCTACAAGATAAATTTCCTTAGAAATCATATCACAAGTTGATGTATTACTGATGTACTAGGGTATTAAATGTTTCACCGTGGAAAAGTGGGTTTCTCTCATTTTCTGTCTGTCTAGTTTCCAAGCAACAAGCATATCCCTGTAGCATTAGTATTAATTTTTTTCATTGGAAGCTCTAGTACTGTTTGTATCACAGACAATATCACGATCAGTGTAGACCCAGATCAGACTGCGCATTTGCGCAGTCTGATCTGTGGCTACACTGGTCGCAAAGGCAATTGGAAGCTTATTGTGAAAACACTTCATAAATGTCTGTGGTTTATTTCACCTATTGGGTGTGGTGGTTGATCTTGATAATAGGCCATGGTACAGCAACTTGTGAAAACTTGTCTTACCAGTATATTCCGTAGTTAGAAAGTAATTGAGACCGCCTTGACCTTCAACTCTATTTTGTATCTACAATTGGTATTTTTGTGAACTTCTTTTTGTCGTTAAGCGTGTAACCATTATCCTGTAACATAGTGTGAACAAAGTTGATATTTTTTTTTCCATGGTTTGTATTTTTGCCATAGTCCGGTTTCAGCAGAGATTTCAGTATATTATTTCCATTTGGGTGGCAAATTGATTTTTCGTGATACAATATCTTTTAACAATAAAAACACATAGTATTTTTGATGCCAAGCAGTGTGAGTTCATGATGATAGAAGTGATTTTTTTATTGAATTTATTAGAAACTGGGAAGAGAAAATGTCAGAATTTATACAGTCCCCAGTCAGTATAATGGTAATTATGAAGTCTGTGCCCAGTGAAGCCCCAGATCTGCCCAGCCTGATCTGTAGCCTATTTCATCGTCATTGCAAAGTATACTTTACTAGCAAAGTATACTTTGAGGGAGTAATCATTTATTTTTCCTGAAATGCATTATTTCATATAGAACTAACAAATGCATATATTTCATGATTAAAAGTATGCAGATTTATTATACTGAATTTATTACATTATCACAGCCAAATTGGCTGTGATAATGTAATAAATTCAGTATAATATAAATTAATAAATTTATCATAAAATTGAAAATTTCTCCCTCAAAGTATACTTTGCTACTAAAGTATACTTTGCAATGTTGATGAAATAGGCTACTGGGGCCACACTGTTCATTGTGTAGGCAATAAATGTATTAGGCCTATTGTCTTTATGACCTGTGTGCTTATAAAGTCCTTCATACAACGTCATGCATTGTAAATCAGGCAGTTGAAACCTCCTGATTGTGAACATGTGAAAGGAGGTACATACACAGACAGTTGTATAAGCCCTGATCAGGGTGTGCACTGTCTGCCATTCAGTCAGTTGAACAGCCATCAACCTTCGAACAAACACTGTAGATCCTTAAAAGGCTGCATAGTGTGCCAGAAGATCAGAAGCTAGACTAAGTCTCAGAAGCCCCATTTCTCCAGTCACAGCCACATATCAGGAGATAGACGGCCACAAGCTCAATTTCTTGAATCACAACCTCTAACAGGAATTAGACTGGTCACAAAGGTCATAGACGCAATTTCTCCAGTCACAGCCACGTATCGTGAGTTAGAGGCCACAGGCTCCATTTCTCGAATCACAACTGCTAATGGGAATTAGACTCAGGCCCGTACGCAGGGTGCGACGGATGCATACGCCCTAAATTCGCCGAGGTCCGCTATTTTTCAAACAGTAATCTCAAAAAATCTTGAAATGCATTAATATACAGGTAATCTGCATGAAAATGTCACAATTTACCACCGTTGAAATCAGAATTTAAATGACATAAAATGCAGGAGAGTGCATTTCAGGCCATCTAGGTTTAAAAAAATTTCAGGGGGTGCGTCAGGGGCGAGCCCCATGTAGTGGCGCGAGTACGCTAGGGGGGTACCCCCCTAACGTACTCGCGCCACTACATGGGGCTCGCCCCTGATGCACCCCCCTGACGCACCGCCCAATAGAAAATCCTGCGTACGGGCCTGAGACTGGTTACAAAGGTCATATAGACCCCATTTCTCCCATCACAGTCACATACTGTTTTAACTGTACATCCGTGCCCGATGATCAGGATCTACACTGATCTGAAGCGTATTTAGATCCTTTTGTCCGGTATTCAGACAGGAAAGTTTTGTGATTTATGTATCAAAGAACACATTTATGTTATTTTTAGTTTAAAATGTAATACAGATAATATGATTGATTCTGTCAAAAGAACTTACAGAAAAATATAGCTTCTATTGTTAATCCCTTGAACCCGAAAGCTCGCTATAGCGGGGTTTGCAAACAGTGCAGATCCAAATGAGGCGGGGCTCGTGACGAGCCGTCTCATCAGGATCTGAACTTTTTACAAGGAAGTTTCATATTTTTTACAACAGAACTTAACCCTTAGACCGCTACTCACAACAATTGTCGTCTGCTGTTGCTTTTATATCTTGCCTTATTTCTCAATAAAAACATGTTTTGACAGCACTTCAGAATCATTTCCAATGGAAATGATTCTGAAGTGCTGTCAAAGTATGTTGTGAATTTTTCTAAAGTGCTGTCAAAGCATGTTTTTGATGATAAAAATGGAAAATAGAAAATAAACAGCAGACGACAAAAAAATATTAAGATAAGTGGGATAAGGGTTAAATATTGTGTTTATTTTAATTTTATTTTTATTTCCTATTTTTAATTCTATAGGAATGAATGGCCTTTTTGTGGAATTTATCGGGGTATAAACTTGGAAAAGTCGCGGGAATACTGGACGAAGGCCGGAAGGCCTCGTCCAGTATTCCCGCGACTTTTCCAAGTTTATATCCCCGATAAATTCCACAAAAAGGCCATTCATTCCTTATAATTCCAGCATTTGAAATAAATTCATCAAGAAAATGTGTTTATTTTCCGTGTTCTTAAGAATTATTTTAACTGTGCCTCACGGTTACGGAAAGTAGTTCGGTGTGGGAGTTTACTGGGATATAAATTTTGGACAGAGACTTGCTACGGGCCAATCAAATGTTAGGGAATTGTGTAAATATTTTTGCTGGAATTATAGCATTGTAAGCATCAATCCACTTCATGGTCAAGAGGTATCAAAAACCTTTTTTTCCTATTTTCTTTATTCCTAAATGAAAATATATTTGTTATTACTTCTCATTTAAACCGTCTTGTTAAGATGTTTCAACTGAGTGGTAACAACACATACTTTTAGTGAGAAATAAACAAGATAATCCTGTGTTTTCCATGAGAAAAATTGCAAAGCTTCAGCATGAAATGGGTTATCACGGGGTTGAATGTACTTTTATAACAGTGATTAGTCAAATCAGCCTGTTTATGTATTCCTACACCACAGGTATACTACCACTAATGAATAATGGCTGAAACTCGGCCAGAATATCTTAAAAAATATTGTTTTATTGTTTTGTAAATGAGCCGCATCCGATCAGTTACCGGTACATGAGATTCGACTGTTTATGTTTCCGCCTGACGTCATGGATTCTGGGTAAACTGTCTGATCAGCTGTCTGCTGCAGCCGGCTGCTTCAGGCAATCTGCTGTCTGTTCCAGGTTTTTATACCAACCTACTTTTGGCAGATAAACATGTTAACCCATAGAAAGTCGGACATGTAAATTGTCGTCTGCTGTTGTTTTACTATAGTGTCTTCTTTCTCAATACAAACATGGTTTGACAGCACTTTAGAATCATTTTCATTGGAAATGATTCTAAAGTGTTGTCAAAACATGTTTTGTTGATAAAAATGGAAAATGAAAAATAATCAGCAGACGACAAAACATAATTCATCATTGTCATTTGTATGATCCTGTACATTTTATGAGTGATCCATTTTGTTAGCTATTTTCTTTTGTTTTTGTTAGATTTTATTTCTTGACCTTTGAAAAGGTTGCCTTCCTTTGGAACTGCCTGTTCATATGTCCGTTCGTTTGTATAAAGATGTTCACCATATCTATATTGATTATGTTTATGTAGCCACAGGACGGCTATCATTTTGTTGCTTTATATTTTGTATGATGTTTCTGTGTATTTTAGCTGTATAAAATTACACAATGTCATCTTACATGTACACCATTTTTCTGCTGGAAAATTCTAAATACCATATTTATTATAATAAACGCCCCCCGGGGCTATGCAATTCGTGGAAAATAGGATCAAAATATGTTATTTTCACATACAAAAAACATTTAAAACAAAGTTTTAAATGGCTTTTGTATGTGAAAATACCATACATGTATTTAGAAAGCAAATATGGGAGGGGGGGCTACTATTAGAGAGGGGGCTACTATTAGAATAAATACAGTAGGTATTTTCTTTATATCACTATCATGACTACCATTTGAACTGTTTCATTGAGATTATTCGTATGAGCGGTGACAAGATGTTTGTTGAGAAAGGAGAAAAACAGAAATGAAAATACAGTTACACTCGTTTACTCAAAGTCCAGGGGACTGAGGAAAATATTTTGTGAGTACAAAAATTAACGAGTTAACGAGGAAAACATGTACTTCAGACCAATAATTAGACTTTGAGTTATCAAGAGTTTGAGGTAACAAATGTCGACTTTATTTCAAAATGTTCATACAATGGATATTATATGTGACAAAATTGCTTTTGTTTTCCATATGTTTATCATGTGTAGTTTTTCAACATGACCTGTTGATTTTACATTCATTTGCATAATTATTATGTAGGACATGTTCTATTATCGTCATGGTAAACTATTTACATGCTCATTAGAGTTAGTAACATACAATTACAGAGAAGGTATTAGGACAACTAACCAGCCATCTGTATAGTCAATGGGAGATAACCCCTGTTCTAGTCTGATTCCCAACATCCCTGGTTTGGCCTTCAGGTACATGTTTGACTTTCTTGTATGTGAGAGGTGAATCCGGTTATACCCATTACAAGAGTAGTAATATTAGTGCTAATCCTATTACTTTTAGTGGATGGTTCAAAAAGACTGACGTGGATAGGACCTGGTACCAGATCAGGTTATTATAATGTCAGTTATTCAGTTCTTATGTTAGAATTCCCCACCCCATCTGAACATGGAATTTCTGGGAATCCACCATGTAAACCCAGACGAAAATGACCTTACCTGTTGACAGGCCATTAAATGCCATTAAATCAGTCAGTCAATCAATATTTGTGGCTATGACTGGAGAAATGGGGCTTATGGGTTTTGCAAACAGTGTAGATCCTGATCAGCCTGTGCATCCGCACAGGCTGATCAGGATCTGCACTGTTCGCCATCTATCAATAAAACATTCAGCATGGTTCCAACAAGCAATATAAATCGTTATCAGGCTACAGGAGTGTGTTACTTGATCAGGAGCTACACTGGTCACAAATTCCATAAGCCCCATTTCCCCAGTCACAGCCACATTTAAGAATATTACTCAAAGAAGCAGCTCTACTAGTTATGTCACAACTATGGCTGATCAAATGCCTGATTTGCAGTAAAACGTCTCTAAACCGGACACCCTGGGGACCTCCCAGGATGTCCGGTTTAGAGAGGTTTCACTGTATAGGTATTGTTTACACCAACAAACCAATCGCTACTTTCAGTGCTCGGTGACGTGCGGTGCGGGGTCATGCCAGCGCGAGGTCCTGTGCGTGTCCGAGGCAGGCCAGGTGCGACCCTCCAATGAGTGTAAGGAGGCGAAGCCTCGCAACACGAAGAGGTGCACGATGGCCCACTGCCCTGCCTGGGCCCACTCTAAGTGGAGCAAGGTAGGCTCGTTATTCTAGGTTACCACTGCCCTACCTGGGCCCACTCCAAGTGGAGCAAGGTAGGTTCGATATTCCAATATGTGAATAATAACCTATCGATAGTTTATCCAAGTTTACAAATCTGTCTCCCATCCGAGTATAGATTTTCCATTTCCTGTCAAACAGTTAATGATTAAATCTGGTAATGTCGGTATGTACCTTTAATAGATGTATTGGTGTTACATGTAGATCTTGTAACATGTGAATTTCACATTGTGAAATAAATGGAACTGGATACTGGCCAGCGATTGGATGAGAAAGTAGGGCGAACTGTAATCTGTTTCCACTGCTGATTGCTAAAATCACCATTCAATGGCTGCTAACTAATATTCATATTTTACTATTTCAATAAAATAGTGTTTTATTTGCATATTGAAATAAAAAATGTCTTAAATATTTGTTGTTTTTCATTATTTTTGAAGAGTGCTAGGAATTGGTGTCAACATAGGTGATTGTCACTATTGATCTCTGGCAGACAGATGTGACATTAACATATATATGGTGGGAAAATAAATAATGGCATTTGCTATGTTTGTATATAATGCATTAGTCTTATTTCTATGGAAAAAAGCATGTTTCCACAGCCCATGAGAATTGTCTGCATTCCTCTGTCCATCACAAAACATAAGTAGTGGTCTTCACTAGTCTCGGCTAATATTGAGATCAAGGTCAGTCATTGTATACTAATCAAAGCTTAATTCTTACAATTTTTGTTTCTAGTCATTTATTTATTCAGTATTTCACATATGCATTCCAATCGTGATTATCCTTCATTCTGTGTCAAATCTGTGACTCATGCTGATGGCTATATATATATATATATATATAAAAGGTCATAGGATTAGAAAATGTGTCGGGGGGGGGGGGGCCACATCAGGGGTATTGTGAAAAAAATATAGTTACCATGGTTTGATTACAGCTAAAGTCAGTGGTTTTGTTGCGGTCTGTTTCCAGTGCTCTGTGTCGTGCGGCGTGGGTATACAACACCGGGTTATCGAGTGCAAGATGGGACAGAGTGCCACCGTGCCAGATAAACTCTGTGTCGGCACGAAGCGGCCACGTACCGAGCGGAAATGTGACGAGAAAAAATGTTCAGATTTCAACTGGCAGGCTGGCGATTGGTCTGAGGTGAGTATCTGTCTGTTTGGGCAAAAAAGGAGACATATTGTTGTTTGCAATTAGTGTGCTCCCAGATCAGCCTGCACATCAACACAGCCATAAGACTTCACTGTTCGCCAGTCAGTCACCTAAGTAGCACTATACTGCTACCAGCACCTCAATAACCAGTAAATATAACTAGAACACATGTGCATATTACAGTATTAGACACAATTATTAGCAGCAAGATCAACCTTATTCATATGCACTATTTTTATAGTGCTCAAAGGATTGAAGTTTTTGTTCCAATGCTTAAAATGATTACAAAAATTGTGTTGTGAAATGCATGTCTTTGAACTTCAATGTCTTTGAACTTGCTTCAATGACTATACAGTGGAACCTCTCTAAACCGGACGCCCTGGGGAGTAATCATTTATTTTTCCTGAAATGCATTATTTCATATAGAACTAACAAATACATATATTTCATGATTAAAAGTATGCAGAATTATTATACTGAATTTATTACATTATCACAGCCAAATTGGCTGTGATAATGTAATAAATTCAGTATAATAAAAATTAATAAATTTATCATAAAATTGAAAATTTCTCCCTCAAAGTATACTTTGCTACTAAAGTATACTTTGCAATGTTGATGAAATGGGCTACAGGTGTCCGGTATAGAGAGGTTCCATTTTGAAACTTGCATATAACTACTTCAAGACACACATAGATGCTTTGAAATTATGAAGCCTCGGAGATAAATGGCAAATAAAAATATCAAAATTAAGCACAACTTACTTGTCTCTCTGTCTGGTTTACAGGGGTTGGACTGTAGTTTTCGTTCCAATGTTTATATTACAATAATTCCAGCACAAAAATATTTACACAATTCCCTAACATTTGATTGGTCCGTAGCAAATCTCTGTCCAAAATTTATATCCCAGTAAACTCCCATGCCGAACTACTTTCCGTAACCGTCAGGCGCAGTTAAAATAATTCTGATGAAAACTGAAAATAAACACATGTTCTTGATGAATTTATTTCAAATGCCGGAATTATAAGGAATGAATGGCCTTTTTGTGGACTTTATCGGGGATATAAACTTTGAAAAGTCGCGGGAATACTGGACGAGGCCTTCCGGCCTTCGTCCAGTATTCCCGCGACTTTTCCAAGTTTATACCCCGATAAATTCCACAAAAAGGCCATTCATTCCTATAATGAGTTGCGTGAAATGCTTGTCTTTGTAAATATTGATTGTGATATTTTCACAGTGCTCCAGGGACTGTGGTTTTGGCTCCAAGGTGCGAGAAGTCTACTGTGTGGACGTGGAAGATCAGCATATCAACTCATCTCTGTGTGATGCCGAACATAAACTGAAGACGAAGCGACGATGTAGTGAGTTCTCATGTCCATTTATGTGGAATGCAGGGCCCTGGTCACAGGTACGTGCTTCTCCAGGTTTTTATCACCTTTATATTGTCCAGTAGGACAACTTTCTTTGACTTTTATAACCGCTGCAACTTGACCATCAATACCTAAAGCAGTGAGATAAACCCTCCACAAATGAAGTGTGGTTGAAAATCAGGCATTGTACTGGAAAGGCCTTTAACACTTTTACCCAGAAGTAGCTCACATAAAATATTCTGTACCAACATTTCATGAAAAATCACCCATCTTTGGTACAATATCACGTGGCTTGTCTCATGTTCCCATTGACCGTGTTACAGTGCAGCAAGAGTTGCGGGGCCGGCCAACAGCAGCGTCGTGTCGTCTGCCATGGGGTCACCAAGGAAGGCTGGATCCTGCCGGGGCAGGTCCCCTACGGCTGTAAGCTCGCCGATAAACCCCACGACGTCCAGGCGTGTAACTACGGCGCGTGTGACTCGCGATACCACTGGATGACGGCACCATGGGGCGAGGTGGGTAAAGGGAGCAAATCAATAGTGTCACCTGCTGTTTCTTTTTGTCTTCTTTCATGACACAATATAAAGCTATAAAAAAATGTTAACCCTTAGACCGCTAATCACAACAATTATCGTCTGCTGTTGCTTTTATATCTTGCCTTATTTCTCAATAAAAATATGTTTTGACAGCACTTCAGAATCATTTCCATTGGAAATGATTCTGAAGTGCTATCAAAGCATGTTGTAAATTATTCTGAAGTGCTGTTGAAGCATGTTTTTGATGATAAAAATGGAAAATAGAAAATATACAACAGGCGACAAAAAAATTAAGATAGCGGTCTAAGGGTTAATATTGTAGTATGATTTATTGCTTAAAATGGGCTTTCACAGTTTGATAACACAGTGTAATAAAAATCATAATACACTATTGTTATATATAGGCAAATGAGCCCGCTACAGAAAACATGTTAGGTAATCAATACAGCTTCAAATTATATGATGATGTGCTTATGCTATAAATAGAATCTAACATTTGTGTTGATTTAATATGATGCTTATTAAACTTATTGACTGATTTCATAAGATACTCGGCATAGCCTCATTTCTTAAATCATCACTCACTTAATATCCTCTGTATATATTGTTTATAATTGTAATTTTGTCGAGAAAGCTGGCGGCTCTCATTACCATTGCGTTGTCTTGGCATTTCCAGTGCTCCACCCGGTGTGGCCACGGGATCGAGAGACGACAGGTACAGTGTGTCGACCCCAACGGACACAAACAGAAGAAGAAGTTGTGTCCGAAGTCCCATCGACCTCTCGGCAGACAGCCGTGCTACACTGGACCATGTACGTTGGAGTTTAACCCTGGGCCTGTGCTTATAGTACAGTGGGACCTCTCTAAACCGGACACCCTGGGAGGTCCCCAGGGTGTCCGATTTAGAGATGTTCCACTGTAAAACAGACAGATGACTACTTCAAGACACATGTGTTTGCTTTGTGATCATGAACTGATATTATCATCAGAGGTAAAGGGCAATGAAACCTTAAGCACAACTAACCTTTCTCGGTGTCCGGTTTAGAGAGGTTCCACTGTACCTTGGGTGTGTGCTACATTCTCGTACACAACATCCGAAAGCTTGATTGTCGAGACTGCCTAATTTCTGGAGAATTTGGAGAACACATTCTGAAAGTTTTATAAACACAGCCCATGGTTACATTTGCTTGAGAAAAAAACCCCATGTCATCCCTACTTGAACGATCTTGGTGAGACTCATTTAAATAAAATAGGCATTTGGGGAATGTTTTTAATACTTACAACAAAATGGCATATTCACAGGGTGAAATGGGTTAATTACCAGTCTGATTATTCTGGTTTCTGAAGAATTTTTATAGCATTTTTCAGGCAGATATTTTAGTTTTATGTGCCTATCAGTTTGTTTGTCTGTATAACCAATTTATTTATTGTTTTCCATGTTTATTTCTTGATTGTGGGAGAGTTTGTGTATATTAACGAAGAATCAATCCTTAACCCTTTCAACATCACACACCACTATGGCAGAGTTTGCAAACAGTGTAGATCCTGTAGCCTATTTCATCAACATTGCAAAGTATACTTTTCTAGCAAAGCATACTTTGAGGGAGAAATTTTCAATTTTAGGATAAATTTATTCATTTTTATTATACTGAATTTAATACATTATCACAGCCATTTTGGCAGTATAATAATTCTGCATACTTTTAATCATCAAATATATGCAGTCGTTAGTTCTATGCGAAATAATGCATTTCAGGAAAAATAAATGATTACTCCCTCAAAGTTTACTTTGCTAGAAAAGTATACTTTGCAATGTTGTTGAAATAGGCTACAGATGACGGCTCGTGATGATCCGTCTCATCAGGATCTGCACTTTTTGCAAGTAATTTTCATATTTTTGAGAACATAAGCACCCCTTTTCATAAATGGACTAGTCTGAAAATCATTTTCTGACGATTGGATTTGTTGCAAAAATTGACATCAAAATCCATTCTAGTTACTTAGGGTTGAAAGGGTTAAGGGTTCATACCTTAATAGTGAATCCAACTGAGAGTTTGTAAAAAAAAAACAATCAACATATTAGTATACCAAATATATTTCATATACCTACACCATGTGCATACTCTTGTTAAAAATCAAATAATGGAAATTATAACTAATCTATGACATGTTATGTACTTGTAATGTTATTTGCACACATGCCTTTGCCTTGTATGTAAATATGTTGTACCGTAATTATCTTGTATGGATATGAATACTTGTTTTCAAATCCATGTACAATTCACACGTAATGATGTACCATGTATTATGAGAAATACATCTTGTTTAAACTAACTGAGAGTCACAGCCAGGTCCAAGTGATCCGGTGTAGTAATGGTTCTTGACACCAGATCAGGACACTGTGTTTTAACCCTTTCCCTGATAGAAACGACTTTTCACGCCTCTGTAGAAGATGTCTTTTGAAAACATTGTGGGAAAAGGAGAAATTGCTTGTAACAAGCAATTTCTCCTTTTCCCACAATGTTTTCTACTCTATCAGATAATTTAACCATCATTCGACACAGCATTTGATTCTTTTATTCAGATGTTTTGGATTTGAAAGAGTCGAAATATCGCAAAACAGGGAAAGGGTTAAGTGCTGTCAAGATTTGTAAGTTCAACACTGAACATACAATGCTATAAAATAAGGGTTTCCCAAAACAAATGGGGTCCAAATATTCAGGTTTTTGTTGTGCCCACTTCACTTGCAGACAGCGCGATATAGTCGGCACATTGGCATACATTCGAGGTTAAAGTTTTTGGTTAAAGATTTTCAGTATAATATCAAAGCTTCGGCGGGAGCGACATGCAGGCCGCGGCCATCTAGTTTATGGGTAGTTGTAAATATCAAAAAGTCCCTTTTCTTAACTCATGGCCATATTGAATGCAACATTTTTACCATTTTTGCTGTGTTTCTGCAGGTTATGCGAGCTCGTGTTTACAGTTGAAGGAGCAGACGTCAATCAGACAAGACGGCAGCTACAAGTTGTTTCTGCAGGGTCGGCTCATAGAGGTGAGGCAGATTCCATTCCATTTCACATATGTGTCCTCGCAGGTTATGCAGTTCATGAAATTGGGAATTTTACTGATAATGCAAATGGTAATTTTGTTCATTCAAATTATCCCATTCTTCTAAAAGGGTAATCTGTACGACGTTTAAAATTATTAACAAACAGTGGAGATCCTGATGAGACGGCTCGATCTGGATCTGCACTGTTTGCAAACATTGTCTCTATAGAGGTCTGTGGTGTTGAAAGGGTTAAGCGTATTTCATTGGTTATGAGATGGGCAATTATTAGTCAAAGCTAGGTAAGCTGTGCAATTGTCTAAATACACTGTTTAAAAGTATTGAACATCCCATTAAAATCAGCAGTAATATGTACTAGAAAGTGGTTAAAATGTTGAATACCCAGTCTGTCCTTCCGCAATCATATAGCATACCCTTGAAGTGTGTGTACCAGAAATATAAACAATATCTGTCAGAAACAGCTAGGCGACGCGAATATCATCATGTGCAGTCTGACCTACTGTCTATTTCACGAAACCTGCCAAAATTTTACGGCTATATAAACAACGCAAACACAATATTTTCTTTGATAATATTATTAAAGCAACATTTAAGAATGAGCTTTCTTTTTATTTCATGAAGTTTTGTCACATATTGATTTTATTGCGAAAAAATATTTCACCAGTTAAATCCTCATGGACATCTTCACATAGTGAAGATGTCTATGAGAATTAAACATGGGGACATTTTTGAATTTCAGAAATGCTGGACCGATTTTCAAAATTTAACTTTTGTTTTCTTAGATCATTTCCAAGCTATCTAGCCAGGTTTCAGAGTCAATTTCCAATTTTTTTTTACTTCTCCCACAGCTCCTCCCTCAGTTTTTCCCCCATGCTAAATTCCCATAGACAAATACATTTTTCATAATAAAATCAATATTTCAAAATTTAATATTATAAAAAAAAATATTTTTTTTGCATTGTTTATGTGGCCGTAAAATTTGGGCAGGTTTCGTGAAACAGACAGTAGTGTGTTCACCATCCTGTTACTGAAGTGGGCTGTACTGCCACCAGCAGTGCGGGCTGTACTGCCACCAGCAGTGCAAATAGAGGATCTTACTAGGGTGGTGATTCAATATGATATTCATTAACTCTTTACTATGGAACGCCAAATCTACATAAACTCAAATATATATTGCTAGCAACAAATATTTGGAGCTAGCAATAAATATTTGGAGAGCTCTCAAAATCATTTGGAGAGCTCTCGAAATCAATTAATGATATCTCGAAATCATTTGGAGAGCTCTCGAAATCATTTGGAGCGAGCATTATATAACATTTGATTTGGAGAGCTCTCTAAATCATTTGGAGAGCTCTCGAAATCAATTAATGATATCTCGAAATCATTTAAAGAGCTCTCGAAATCATTTGTAGCGAGCATTATATAACTTTGATTTGGAGAGCTCTAAATCATTTGGAGCTATCTCTAAATCATTTGGAGAGCTCTCGAAATCATGGACTATCTCTATCATTTGGAGAGCTCTCGAAATCATTTGGAGAGCTCTCGAAATCAATAATGATATCTCGAAATCATTTAGAGAGCTCTCGAAATCATTTGTAGCGAGCATTATATAACTTGATTTGGAGAGCTCTCTAAATCATTTGGAGCTATCTCTAAATGATTTGGAGAGCTCTCGAAATCATTTGGAGAGCTCTCGAAATCAATTAATGATATCTCGAAATCATTTAGAGAGCTCTCGAAATCATTTGTAGCGAGCATTATATAGCTTTGATTTGGAGAGCTCTCGAAATCAAGTTACATAATGCTCGCTACAAATGATTTCGAGAGCTCTCTAAATGATTTCGAGATATCATTAAATGATTTCGAGAGCTCTCCAAATGATTTCGAGAGCTCTCCAAATGATTTAGAGATAGCTCCAAATGATTTAGAGAGCTCTCCAAATCAAATGTTATATTGCTCGCTCCAAATGATTTCGAGAGCTCTCCAAATGATTTCGAGATATCATTAATTGATTTCGAGATATCATTAATTGATTTCGAGAGCTCTCCAAATATTTATTGCTAGCTCGAAATATTTGTTGCTAGCAATATATATTTGAGTTTATGTAGATTTGGCGTTCCATACTTTACATGCTGGGATACCTGTGGGCTATGAATAGTTAACAAATATCAGATGACAATTCAGTAAAGTGTCTTTTATTTCACTCTCTCAGTATCAGAAATTCAGGACTCAATTCAAATGAAATTCCAAGATATATTTACAGAGAGAAATAAGGAAGATACTCCTAATTTGTTGGTTGTTATTTTCACTGCTAACATGCAAATAATTAACCAAGTTTGGGTGTTATGTGGCATCTTTCAGATTTACTGCAAACACATGAAGAAGACAGTACCGGAGGAGTACCTCACCCTGCTGGCTGGCGATGGGGAGAATTTTGCCCAAGTCTACCCACATAGGTAGGTACTATAGCAGCCTGATAAGCATTTGGAATTAATTTGTTTGGTGACATTCCTGTCATATTTTGTATCATCTCAATTGTGTGTATGTTCAACGCTGATATAACCAGTAAATAAGTAGTTTTAAAAATCTAAAGAAATTGTTCAGATCATGATACAGCTTGTTCTATGCCAGCTCATCAGAATCTAGTGTGTTTCATATCTTGGCCAATGGCAATGACATTGTCAATAAACTTTCTATTTTCACATCTTCATTTCAGATTAAAGCGTCAACGAACTTGCCCACTCAATGGTACTCGACAAGAAACCTGCAAAAAACTGTGTAGAAGTCGCCCATACAGGAATGCCGGCAAAACTTCATACTCAAAAATAAGAATAGAAATTCGAACGCTCAAAGTACAAGGTGAGGATATGTGGCGGTAATACATGAAACATGAGTAACTTTAACCCTTTCAACACCACAGGCCTGTATAGTGGTATTGGCAAAAAGTGTAGATGCAGATGAGCCGGCTCGTGACGAGCCGTCTCATCAGCATCTGCGCTTTTTGCAAGTAATTTTCATATTTTTGAGAGCAAAAACACCCCTTTTTCATAAATGGACTAGTCTGAAAATCATTTTGTGACGATTGTATTGGTTGCAAAATGAACATATCAAAATCCATTCTAGTTACTTAGGGGTGAAATGGTTAATTCAGTGTAGCAAGACCATCTGATTGCTCTTCTTTCTTCCACTAGAAACATTTGAAGAGCTGAATTCCTCCAGACAGCTATTAATCAGTGATTATTTTATCCTTGTATTCTTAACCCTTGACCGTATTAACGCTGAATATTCGGACACAATTTGGTTTGAGAAACACCTATTAAATGGGGCTTTCGCAAAACAAATTATATCCAAATACAGTGTTATTGTGATTAGACCACTACTGCCATACTAACCCTGAATATTGGCACACTCATTGTCGTGGGGAAACGATATATTTTTTATATTTCCCCCCAAATAAATTGTGTCTGAATATTTTATGGCAGTACTGGTTTCATCACAATAACCATGTATTTAGAGTTATTACGGTACATGACCTTGTTGTTGGATAAAGTGGCGACCAATGAAATATATTGTCCAGTGATCATTCAATCATTCTGTATTGCATTTCAGTGGCAGATATAACATTTGCAACATCACAGAAAGGCAAACACATTCCATTTGGCTCGGCGGGTGACTGCTATAGTTCAGAAGATTGTCCACAGGTAAGCCAAGGTCAAGGTCACAGGCTTGGTGCATGCATAACTTATAAATTCTTCATCAATGTATTTATTTCCTTCCCTGGAACGTCTTTATATTTTACACATGGATTTTTCTGCTTGTCACCGATCATACTGTGGCTAACACATTACCCTCCACCCTCATTACTCACAAGGTCAAGGTCACACATTTATTGCTTTCTCAAAATGTCACATTTGGGAGTAAATCTTCTATAATTTTAAACTTTATATTTCACAAATGCATTCTTCTGCTGGTCCTCTATCATGCAAACACACGACCCTCCGTCCCTGTTACTCCCAAGGTCACAGACTTAGCATATTCACAAACATTATCACAGAGGTAAATTACCCATAATTTTTAATTAATTCAGGATCAGTAGCCTATTTCACCAACATTGCAAAGTATACTTTTCTAGCAAAGTATACTTTGAGGGAGTAATAATTTATTTTTCCCGAAATGCATTATTTCATATAGAACTAACCGTTGCATATATTTGATGATTAAAAGTATGCAGAATTATTATACTGAATGTATTACATTATCACAGCCAAATTGGCTGTGATACTGTAATAAATTCAGTATAATAAAAATTAATAAATTATCTTAAAATTGAAAATTTCTCCCTCAAAGTACACTTTGCTAGAAAAGTATACTTTGCAATGTTGGTGAAATGGGCTACAGGGCCCAAATGGGTGGAGGGGGCAGGGGTATGGTGTTGGCTGTCATGTGCTGACAAATCTAGTACAATACAGGTCACACTTGTGGCTGTAACAGGAGAAATGGGACTTATGAGATTTGTAATCAATGTAGCTCCTGATCAAATAGCCCACTCCTGTAGTTTGATAACAATTTATATAGCTTGTTAGAATATTGATGGCTGTTTCATTGATGGAATGGCAAACAATGCAGATCCTGATCAGACTGTGCGAATGCACAAGCTGATCTGGATCTACACTGGTTGCAAAACCCATCAGCCCTATTTCTCCAGTGACAACTTGTTTTATATGGGCACCCAATCGAGAAAGTAACATTATGACATTGGCAACAATTGGAGATTGCACCTTCACTCATTAACCCCTTCCATGCTGAATTAAATTGTGTCATCTGCTGATTATTTTCTTGTTTCCATTTTTCTCATAAAAAACATGCTTTGACAGCATTTTAGAATCGTTTCGACTGTCAAATCATGTTTTTTATTGAAAATAAAGACAACAACAACTATTAAACAACAGCAGACAATAATGTTTGTTTCCCGCGTTCTACGGGTTAAGCCTAGAATCTAATCATTTTGTTACTGATGGTTACTTGCGCGTCTGGACGGCAATTAGCATATATCCTGATTGGATGTGCAGGCCGGTCTGGGACTATGCTGGTCAGAAATTCTGTAAGATCTCCTTTCTCGGCTGGGGTCCCATATCAGAAAATTCATCATTATATAGATAGAATGATAAAAAACGCCAACAAAACACACACAAAAAGTCCATTATGACTGACAAGCAAACAAAGCGTGAATCACAAGATGATTTTAGTTTGTCTGCAAAATATACAGATGAAAACAGGCTTAATGTTGTGATGTACAGGCTACTCTGGGTCTACATGGAGTCATAAGCCTATATATATTAAAAAGGTTACTATTTTTGTAAAAACCGAGGCCATGCCGAGTTTCTTATGAGATCAGTTTATCACATGTATTAATTATCTTATTGACATAGAGACACTGAATAAGCCAGAGGCCACAGAAGATCTTAAGGAATGAATGTTAGATTTAAATATCATATTAAATCATCACAATATTATATTTGATTTATTACATAAGCACATCATCATAAATTGAATGTGTTGATTACCTAACATGTTTTCTATAGTGGACTATTATGATGTTTATTACACTGTTATTAAAAACGTCACTGTGAAAGCCCATTTTATTACACTATAATTCCAGCACAAAAATATTTACACAATTCCCTAACATTTGATTGGTCCATAGCAAGTCTCTGTCCAAAATGGAAAAGTCGCGGGAATACTGGACGAGGCCTTCCGGCCTTCGTCCAGTATTCCCGCGACTTTTCCAAGTTTATACCCCGATGAATTCTGCAAAAAGGCCATTCATTCCTATAGTGAAAGCCCATTTTATTACACTGTGAAAGCCCATTTTACATTTTATTACACTGTGAAAGCCCATTTTATTACACTGTGCAAGCCCATTTTATTACACTGAAAGCCCATTTTATTACACTGTGAAAGCCCATTTTATTACACTGTGAAAGCCCATTTTATGCAATAAACCTATTTATTGAACCAGTGTAGTATAGCTTGTATATATACCGTGTTGTTAATCTGCGACTGTGTCCTCCCATTTCAGGGTCAGTTCAGCATTAACCTGTCAGGAACTGGGTTGATCGTGTCATCCAATACAACTTGGGCATCACAGGGTAGCAAACTTTCACAGAAAATTACAAGATTACAGGTAAAATGATTTTCAGACTAATCCATTTATGAAAAGGGCGTGTTTTTGCTCTAAAAAATATGAGAATTACTTGCAAAAAGTGCAGATCCTGATGAGACGGCTCGTCACGAGCCGGCTCATCTGGATCTACACTGTTTACCAATACTTCTATACAGGTCTGTGGAGTTGAAAGGGTTAATTAAAATTGAGCTATTTACAAATTACACACATTAAAATTGGTTTATATTTACACATTTTCAATACCGTTAGTTTATTCCCTACATCAAAGTTAGATATCAATGTTCCATTAATTATTTAGTAAATGTTTCATAAAGGTCTAATAAGACTGGGTTTACCCACCTAAAATTCTCATAAACTTCCTTAGTACAGCGGAACCTCTCTAAACCGGACATGCTGGGAGGTTCCCAGGGTGTCCGGTTAGTTAAGAGATGTTCCACTGTAAAACAGGCATATTGCAACTTCAAGACAGGCATGGGATCTTAGATGTCATGAACAGGCGTTATTATTGGATATATATGGCAATGTAAAGTGTTGATTGAAATTTTCAGACGATCCTAAATTTGCACTTACGGACATTTTAGTCGTACGAAGGTTAGTGAAACGCCCCCCAGATAACCACCCATGGCCATGTCTGTTGCAGGATGGAGAGATAGTTGAGGGGAGGTGCGGGGGTCTGTGTGGCTGGTGTTCCCCCGAGGCCGGTATACAGCTCGAGGTGCTACAGTAGCAGCATAGATACCCCCGCTACCGCCGGCCCACGGAGGTCGTATCACTTTATTCTTGTCTTTCATGTACAGAGAAACTTATTTATATTAACGGTAAGTCCTTGTCTTCTACATTTTGTCTTGTGTTATGTGCCTGGAGAAATGGGGCTTATCGCATGAAATCCTTATGTCGTGTTTTAACTCCTGGAGTGCATTTGATTGGCTGGCCTAATCACCCTAATTACGTATTCGTATTATGCACCAACATGGAACACAAAACAAAAATGCCCATTCTTAAATTATATTGTAAAATAATGCACAGATTGTTGGGGTGTAATGTTTTTATACCCCCACTTTTGGGGTGTTTGATGGGGGTGGGGGGGATGGGGGTACAGTGCTACCTCTCTACAACAACCACCCATGGGAAGACACAAAACTGGCTGTTGTAGAGCTTAATTAAATTTTGTCGTCCACTGTTTGTTTATTTTCTTCAATAATTCTCATAAAAAAACATGCTTTGGCAACATTTTAGAATCATTTCCAATGGAAATGATTCTAAAATGCTGTCAAAACATGTTTTTATTGAAAAAGAAGGCAAAAGCAACAGCAGCTGACAATTTTCGTGCTCAGCAGTCTAAGGGTTAGCTACAGGGGAAATCATCCATTTGGGATATAAAATAGCGGCTGTTATAGAGAGGGTGTTGTTGTAGAGAGGTGACCGTTCGGGGAGGTTCGGCTGTCTATTGATTTGCCCTTCTTTTGAAAGGTTATACAATTACAACAAATGAACCCCAATCCTCATCCAGAAGTGCCTTAGCTGATAAGATGCTACACTTGCCTAAAGTATTATAAGTTCTGTTTTGTCACAGTGTTACAAATATGCAAATATGCAGCTGTGACCAATGTAGCTCCTGATTAAATAGCACACGCATGTAGCCTGATAACGATCTATATTGTTAGAAGCATGACAGGTGTTTCTTTAATGGCAAACAGTGCAGATCATGATCAGACTGTGCGGAGCACAGGCTGATCTTAATCTACACTGGTCGCAAACCCCAGGAGCCCATTTCCCTAGTTACAGCCACATTTGAAGAATGTTTCATAGGCACATACCATACACCTTCGCCAGTCACAGCGACATATATGTATTTAGGCTTTAAAAAAATAAAATTGTTTCCACTAACCCAACCGACCCTATTTTTTCCCGCCGACCCTACACTTTTTTTTCGTCATATCGGTATTTTTTTTTACAGTATATTTTCACTAACCCATAGTGGGTTAACATATCCAGTACAAAAAGTGTGTCGTGAATGGGAAAAGAAATTTGAGAAAAAAAAAGTTTCGCCTACCTACCTACCCTATTTTTTTTCCCGGGTGTTAGCGGAAACAAACAATTTTATTTTTGTTGGCCTTACCCAGAATTCCTTTCCTGTTACAGGCATGAATGGTGAATGAGTGTGTTCCATATGTGTAACGGACCATTGTAAATACCACAACTCATGAATGGATGGACAGAACGCTCGATGACGGACCATTTGTGTAACTTTGTACTCGACTGTAAACGTAACTAGTTGTACATATCTATGCTGTATCTACATTGGAAATTGATGCAGAATTCATGAGTTGAAGATTCTGCGACATGGCTGTATTCTTTATAGATTTGTTGATGTACAGTTGACACTCGTTACCTCAAAATCTCTTTAACTCAAACTCAAATTCTTGGTCCCAAGTACAGTCGAACCTGTGAATAAAGGCCAGCCATGGGAAGTGACAAATCTGGTCACAGGTGGTCTTTATTCGCATGGTCATTTATATAGTAATTGTGACATTGGGACAACAAAAGTGTGGCCTTTACAGCCAGGTGATTGCTATTCGGAGGTGGTCTTTAACACAGGTTCGACTGTACATGTTTTCATATATAATTACTCTCGTTAAATCAAATTTTCATTAACTCAAGTATTTTCCTCAGTCCCTTGGACTTTGAGTAAACGAGTGTTCACTGTATTTGGATAAGGATTATCAGTGGAAAAGATAGTTTCACTTACCAAATTTTAGCCCATCTGTAACCTGTTGACATTTTCATGTTACATTTTTTGCTTAATACGAAAAAAATACTAAGTAATTTTCTTATTTTTCCATGACAGTGATTATTGTGTCCGTCATCTGAACCATCACATTGAGATGATACAAATGAGTGGTCACAACATATACTGTTGTGTGAATAAAAGTAATAGGATTATTCTGTCAGCAAAACCGTGCATCTTCCACATAGGTGTGGGTTAACTGAGATTGAAGTGTGTGATTGTAAAACATTCTGAGCTGTGTTTTTTGAAATCGGAGATGACCTAAAGCCCTGTTGAAATCTACTCGACATCAAGCAGTCTGGTTGGCTGAGCCTGAGCATAGCTCAGTCTCAGCCAATCAGACTGCCTATTTTGAGTATTAGATTCGAGCATCTGCTCAGGAAGTTTTACAACCACCGGCTTAGAGAGTACAATGTTTAATATGCAACTATTTACTGTTTGTGTGTTTCTCCGTCCAAGGTGGCCAGTTCACTACACTAGGTGCAATATTGTTGGCGACACAGCATGTATGGTGGCTAATGTTTGTCGAGGATTTCTGCTGTTTGGAACCACTTTTAACTATGCTTTTTTAAATATCCAATAAACTACTGAATCTATTATATTGCTTGCTATAAAGTGCAGAATCTGTTGGAAATAATATATCATTGCTGTAGCAATCTCAGAATTATACTGAGAAAATTTACATTTAATGCACCCCGAAACATATGTAGGGGTACAGATAGTGGCCACCCGGTCTATCTGTCTGTCTGAGATTTGCAATTTCCGCTACCTACTAAACCATAAGTGCGGATAGCTTGAAACTTCATATACTTATTTGTCATTATCAATATCTTCATTCTATAGCACACCAATATGGCCCCTAAGCTGAAATGAAATCTGCATTATTCGGGGTACATCTATCAGTGTTACTGGGGGCCGTTTCACTAAACTTTGTACGACTAAAATGTTCGTAAGTGCAAAATTATGATAGTCTGTAAATGTTACATTAACAACGTTTTCTTGTAAACAATTAATGGATTTTCATTTATTGAGCATAGGCTGCATACACAGCCTATGCTCAATAAATGTAAATCCATCATTTGAAATTTCCAGACGATCCTAAATTTGCACTTACGAACATTTTAGTCTTACGAAGTTTAGTGAAACGGGCCCCTGATTCCTTGTTTTAAATTGCTACAGCTTTGAGGATGCCATCATCCACAGGCGAGCCATTTCTCTAGGTATCAATATTGTTGCAGTAGTTGTTGAGATATTTAGAAAAATGAAGGTCAAAGTGGGCAGAAATAGCAGGTGCCCGTTTCACTAAACTAAGTGTAAAATTATGATAGTCTGTAAATCTCACATTAACAATGTTTTCTTGTAAACAATTATTGGATTTACATTTATTGAGCATAGGCTGCATGTGAATGTGCAGCCTATGCTCAATAAATGTAAATCCATCAATTGAAATTTCCAGACGATCCTAATTTTGCACTTACGAACATTTTAGTCGTACAAAATTTCGTGAAACGGCCCCCGATGTGCATCACATACATTTCCCACCAAGCACACAGAACTCTCATATTATAGCAGGTATAGCTGGCTGTGCGTTGACCTGTAGCCGATTTCTTCAAAATTGCTAAGCATACTTATCTAGCTAAGTATACTTTGAGGAAGTAATCATTTATTTTTCCCGAAATGCATTTCTTATAGAACTAATGGCTGCATATATTTGATGATTACAAGAATGCAGAATTATTATACTGAATTTATTACATTATCACAGCCAAAATGGCTGTGATAATATAATAAATGCAGTATAATAAAAATTAATAAATTTATCCTTAAACCTTTCAACACCACAGACCTCAATAGAGACAATGTTTGCAAACAGTGCAGATCCAGATGAGCCGGCTCGTAACGAGCCGTCTCATCAGGATCTCCATTGTTTGTTAATAATTTTAAACGTCGTACAGATTACCCTTTTAGAAGAATGGGATAATTTGAATGAACAAAATTAATGAAATAGCGTGAAACATTGGCATGGAACATCCTATTAAGTTACTTGGTGTTGAAAGGGTTAAATTGAAAATTTCTCCCTCAAAGTGTACTTAGCAAGATAAGTATACTTGGCAATGTTGATGAAATAGGCTACAAATATACACAGGTACTCATAACAAATGGATGCAGTAACACAAAGCAATGTCGGGTATCTCTTGGTACCTAATAATGCAAACAAGTCCTCCATCATTTCAATGAAAATTTGTGTATTTTACAGTATAAAACAATGTCTGATAAATAGAATACCAGCCGAGTGGTTTTTTATTTCAATGTGTAACAGGCTAAGGCTTGGCTGGAGAACAGTAGGAATTTTCCTGGGTGAGCCTTGGAATTCCTATAGATGTGTTTCATCACCTGATAAACTCGATAACAAGACACTAGACTGGTTATCAAACACATATCACAAAGCTTTACCTGATAAATAGAATGAATACCCGTAAACATCTTTTAACCCTTTCACCCCTAAAGTAACTGGAATGAATTTTGATATGTTAATTTTGCAACCAATCCAACTGTCACAAAATGATTTTCAGACTAGTCAATTTATGATAAGGGGGTGTTTTTTTTCGTCTAAAAATATGAAAATTACAAAAATGTACTTGCAAAAAGTGCAGACCTGATGAGACGGCTCGTCACGAGCCGTCTCATCTGGATCTGCATTGTTTGCAAACACCGCTATACAGGCCTGTAGTGTTGAAAGGGTTAATATTAAATAGATCAGATTTGACTTATAAATGGTATGGTTTCTTTGCCGGGTCTCGGAATTACCTCAAAAAGCTCATATTCTTCTAATGGGTTAGCCAGTTGTATAATAATACTGATTATTTGTAATTTCATCCGCAATTCCAGTAGTATGAGAGTTGTGTGCATGTTGTGTCCTATGTTTGTATTTTTGTTTGTATATTTGTATCTCAATATGGTGATGGGTTTACAGGGTTGGAGGAAATCTGACGTATATACACGTGGCACTCACTAATATGGTCAATTTATAACTCTTCTAACGATGATGACTTCGCATGCTAATCCACATGCGGATCAGTTAATGAAAATCTTGCCTATTACCTGTAAACATTCTGCATACGTTCTCCAAGTTCATACTCAAAATAAGGCAGTTTGATTGGCCGAGACTGAGCACAGCTCAGCCTCGGCCAATCAAACTTCCTGATTTTGAGTTTGAGACGGAGTAAGTGCTCAGAATGTTATACAAGCATGGGTCCTGGTTTACTTACTGATCATGGTGTTGGGTATTTGATAACTATGGTGGTACTAATCGTCTATTACTCGACACTGGGACACTTTGTGTATAATATCCTATGAAATGTTCAATATCTAACAATGTTAATTTAACACAACAACGTCATTTGTCGTTTATTCAAATGAATTTAGCTATATGTACTAATATCCAAAAAAACAAGTGCAGCGTTCAATAGTGCATGCAATTAGGTACTATCTAACATAGTGTGTTTGTGTTATAACACTATATACTAATGCACTTTACACACACAAGAAGCTATATTTATTTGCTGATTACCGGTATGAATTATTTTATCAGTAATCTTGCATGTAAAATCCCTACTCAATTCTGTTTATTTCGATGTATACATTTGTCTCACATACATTGTCGAGCTACTTTGTTGATCAAACAAATTGGTTGATAATCTGTTTGATGTCATTCGCCTCCATGACATTGTCATTAACGTCACATTCTTGACGGCAACGTCTATGAATTGCACTTCAATTAAAATTGATTTTCCTGCCATATTATAGGAATGAATGGCCTTTTTTGTGGAATTTATCGGGGTATAAACTTGGAAAAGTCGCGGGAATACTGGACGAAGGCCGGAAGGTCTCGTCCAGTATTCCTGCGACTTTTCCAAGTTTATATCCCCGATAAATTCAACAAAAAGACCATTCATTCCTTATAATTCCAGCATTTTAAATAAATTCATCAAGAAAATGTGTTTATTTTCCGTTTTCTTAAGAATTATTTTAACTGTGCCTCACGATTACGGAAAGTAGTTCGGCGTGGGAGTTTACTGGGATATAAATTTTGGACAGAGACTTGCTACGGGCTAATCAAATGTTAGGGAATTGTGTAAATATTTTTGTGCTGGAATTATACATGTATGGTTATTTACATTTTTGATTCATTCGGAAAACGCAGGGTAAATGTAACTATCAGTATGCTTGGATTATTCATCAATGCCGGTATTTTACTGAGGGCAGTCACCATATTGGGACGTGTTTTGTATATTTATGGCCAGTTGTAGATTGTACATGTATCTTTATATGTTTTTATACTTTAGTATAGTAGTAGAAATTGCAAACACTGCAGCTCTAGATTGGCCTGCTCATAACGAGCCGTCCTATCAGGATCTGCCGTATGTATGCGTCAGATACAAATTGGGACTTATAACATTTGTGAACAGCACAAGTCCTTGGGGCAGTTTCACTAAACTTTGCACGACTAAAATGTTTGTAAGTGCAAAATTATGAAAGTCTGTAAATTTCACATTAACAATGTTTTCTTGTAAACAATTGATGGATTTACATCTATTGGGCATATAAATTGTTCAATAAATGTAAATCCATCAATTGAAATTTCCAGACTATTCTATATCTGCACTTACGAATATTTTAGTTGTACGAAGTTTAGTGAAACGGGCCCCTGATCTTCTTTGTTTTATAAGAATATTTTGTTAGAATCACTAATTGGAATGTCATTAAATCATCGTCCTGAAATATCTTTCATCCATTACTTGTGACAGTCACCGACAAAATGGGGCTTGTGTCAGTTGTGGCTAAGCCAGCCCTGGCCTGCTATCACAGGCGGATCTGGGTCTACACTGGTTGCAAATACCATAAACCCCATTTCTCCAGACATGGTCACAAATATATTCATTCATTGTTTGATATAACTTTTTACATTTGCCAGTATCAAAATAAAGAGCCAGTCCCCGTGCTATTGGAAATGCATGTATGTACATGTATTTAGCCTGTATAAATGTTGTCTGCTGTTGTTTTATATTTTGCATTCTTTCTCAATGAAAACATGGTTTAACAGCACTTGAGAACCATTTCCAATGGAAATGATTCTCAAGTGCTGTCAAATCATGTTTTGATGAGACAAATGGAAAATAAAAAAATAAACAGCAGACGACAAAACATAATTAAGCATTGTAAGGGTTAATTTCAATATTTTGTCCAAGGGCTGTGAAAAGGAACATTATGACACGAGCGACCGGTATAGCCCCAGATCTGACTCCGCAGCTGTGTAGTCTGATCTGGGGCTATACTGTTTCGCCATTCAATGTTCTGTGATGCAGTGAAACGATCAGGGGCTGTTTCACTAAATAAGTGCAAAATTATGGTAGTCTGTAGATTTCACATTAACAATGTTTTCTTGTAAACAATTATTGGATTTACATTTATTGAGCATGCATGCGCATGCTCAATAAATGTAAATCCATCAATTAAAATTTCCAGATGATCCTAAATTTGCACTTACAAACATTTTAGTCGTACAAAGTTTAGTGAAACGGCCCCCTGGTTATGCAATTGTTTCAACATTTTGGGCCTCCAACTGAGGAAAGGTACTTAGTGGCTTATGCGGCCAGTATAGCGCCAGATCAGCCTGCACATATCAGTTCACCATTTAGTCACTTAAAAATACGTATTGGCTTATTTTTGTCTACAAAATCATTACGTCCTTTCAATTAGAGAATAAAGGGTAGGATTGGAAATCATTGAACATGTTGTGAGGTACCGACAGTTGGACAGTGTAAGACTCCTTTTGCCAGCAGGGGCTTGTTTCACTAAACTTCTTACGACTAAAATGTTTGTAAGTGCAAACTTATGATAGTCTGTAAGGTTCACATTAACAATGTTTTCTTGTAAACAATTATTGGATTTACATTTATTGAGCATAGGCTGCATATGCAGCCTATGCTCAATAAATGTAAATCCATCAATTGAAATTTCCGGACGATTCCAAATTTGCACTTACGAACATTTTAGTCGTACAAAGTTTAGTGAAACGGGCACCTGGAGGCCTTGTACATGTATACCAGCAGGCCATGCAGGGTAATGTATACAGGATAAATGCACACGCTTACTGTATGCATATGAAGTAAAAGTATAAATGAGGTGAACAAGATAAATATATAATCGACACCAAAAATGACACATCACTTCTACAAAATTAGGATATGGTGAAAATTTATGCAACTACAAGTAATATATTATTTTTACGTTGAATATAGTTGAAATATGTGTGTAGTTGTGACTGGGAAATGGGGCTTATGCGTTTTGCGACCAGTGTAGATCCAGATCGGCCTGTACAACCGCTTCTGATCAGGATATGCACTGTTTGCAATTCCATCAAGAAAACGCCCGCCATGCTTCGAACATGCAGTATACATCGTCTACAGGCTTCATGAGTGCTATTGATCAGGAGCGACACTGGTCACAAATCCCATAAGCCCCATTTCTCCAGTCACAGGCACATATTTGTTGATTTGTTTTGATTTGTAAAACATTACCGATACCATTTTTGAGATTATCTAAGTAAAATCAGGTTTAATGTACCTTAGTATTATATGTTTGTATTGTGGATGTTTGCCATTAGCACACAAAAGGTGGGAAACAGAGGCCCGTTTCACTAAACTTCGTACGACTAAAATGTTCGTAAGTGTAAAATTATTATAGTCCGTAAATTTCACATTAGCAATGTTTTCTTGTAAACAATTATTGGATTTACATTTATTGAGCATAGGCTGCATACGCAGCCTATGCTCAATAAATGTAAATCCATCAATTAAAATTTCCAGACGATCCTAAATTTGCACTTACAAACATTTTAGTCGTACAAAGTTTAGTGAAACGGGCCCCAGATAGTGAGATATTGGCGTCTGCTGTTTTTTCCCATTGTGTGATGTTTTTTTCCATATTCAACAAAAACGTTTTGGCAGCCCATGAGAATTTGTCTCAATTGGAAGTGATTCGCATGAGCTGTCAAAACATATTTGTGGTTGTGACTGGAGAAATGGGGCTTATGGGTTTTGCGACCAGTGTAGATCCAGATCAGCTTGTGCATGCGCACAATCTGATCAGGATCTACACCATATGTAATTCCATAAATGAAACACCAGTTACGCTTCTAACAAGTAACATAGATCATTATCTGGCTACAGGAGTGTGCTATTTGATCAGGAGCTACACTTGCCACAAATCCCATAAGCCCCATTTCTTCAGTGACAGCCACATTTTTGTTGAGAGATATTGAGGATAAGAAAGACAGCAGACAGACAACAAAATTTTTATTCAGCAGTGTAAGGGTGAATTTGAACAATCATAATTATTATTATGTTTGTGACCCATCATTTGGTCATATATCTGGGTTGGTGTACAACTCACATAGTTGCATTATCAAAATGTCATAAAATGAATGCATGTGAGTACATGTATTGTGTTAACTTTTATTGGAATCTGGAAGAACTATGCAAAATATGATTTAAATACATTGTAGTCACATTGAAATAGAATTGCGTTGTAATTATATTAAAGGAATAAACAACGTTTTTGGAGATTTTATCGGGGATATAAATTTTTAAAAGTGCAACAGTACTGGCTGATGGCTTAACCCATTTCATGCTGAGGATACTCCGATTTTTGTTGAAAAAATCTCATTATTTTGTTCATTCATCAATAAAGGTATATGTTGTTACCACTCATTTGAACCGTCTCATTGAGACGGTTCAAATGAGTGGTAACAACATATACCTTCGAAAGGATATAAAGAAAATAGGGATATTTTTCTCTCAAAAGGTTCATACTACTAAAAGTGTATCCCGTGTGTAATGGGTCAACCAGTAATACTGGGGCCTGTTTCACTAAACTTTGTACAACTAAAATGT
This sequence comes from Conchocele bisecta, assembly GCA_029237695.1. Classification (NCBI taxonomy): domain Eukaryota; kingdom Metazoa; phylum Mollusca; class Bivalvia; order Lucinida; family Thyasiridae; genus Conchocele; species Conchocele bisecta. The sequence goes on along the minus strand of CM055266.1, from coordinate 102,072,190 downwards.
TCGTAAGTGCAAATTTAGGATCGTCTGGAAATTTCAATTAATGGATTTACATTTATTGGGCCTCAGCTGCTCAATAAATGTAAATCCAATAATTGTATACAAGAAAACATTGTTACTGTGCAATTTACAGACTATCATAAGTTTGCACTAACAAACGTTTTAGACGTACAAAGTTTAGTAAAACGGCCCCCAGGACTTTTTAACTGTTGATATTCCAATAAATTGTCCAAAAATGCTGTGTGTTTCTATAATGAAGTCCCGAGGTTGCTACAGAGGTGAAGCTGGTAGTTTGTCATAGAGCCTCTTAGTTGTTCCCTCGATTTCTTTCTGGTGCTAAATATATGAGACAAGCCATGTGATTTTAAACATAATGAGATGTGCAACGTTTCTTGAAGAATATTTACAGAAACTGTGGTATTTTCTGGAAATGATGTCAAAAGTTGATGAGATTTTCATAGCAAATGCGGAATTCTATTCCGCATTTGCTGTGAACATTTCATCAACTTTTGAGGTTATTTATGGAAGATATCGTAAATCTTGTGAACATTTATAATGAGATATTGCACAACTTCTTGGGTACAAAATCACATGACTTGCATATTATGAAACCTTACTTTGGTAATATACTGTATGCTCCAGGGAACACAATAACAATATGAACTTGGTTAAGTGATTTCATATGTCTTGCATATCAGTGATTTTAAATCACTTGTTTAATAATGAATTATGTGTATATACATTCAAATGATTTGGAGGAAAATTACAATAGGTCCATGACTACCAGAAAAAATAAACGTAGAAATTAGGAAAATATTGGTAACCTGTGATTTTTTTTGGTCAAATTTTAATATCATTTACAGAATATTTCATTTTGTTTTTTAACAAGTTCAGTAAAAAATGAAGAAAAAAAATGCTGACAAGCAAAGTTAAGCCATTATATCATATGCACAGGTGCATACATGTGTAGTTTTATATTATGATCATGTTGCTGTTTGATATTTTACTGTGTACACCATACTTGGTGTAAATATTCATGAAACATTTGATCTGTACATCATTGTATCCGTTACATTGTAAACATGGGAAGTTGTCACATTAGCTGTATAATCATTCATTGTAAACATAGTAGTTAGCTGTAGCCTATTTCACCTGCAAAGTATACTTTTCTAGCAAAGTATACTTTGAGGGAGAAATTTTCAATTTTAGGATAAATTTATTAATTTTTATTATACTGAATTTATTACATTATCACAGCCATTTTGGCTGTGATAATGTAATAAATTCAGTATAATAATTCAGCATACTTTTAATCATCAAATATATGCAGTTGTTAGTTCTATATGACATAATGCATTTCATGAAAAATATATGATTACTCCCTCAAAGTATACTTTACTAGAAAAGTAAACTTTGCAATGTTGGTGAAATAGGCTACTGGTATCATTGCAAGTTTATGTTGTCAGTTTGCCACTCGAGAACTATAGTAATATCTCACAGTCGAGTGTCTTCTCATTTGTTACTGTAAAAGAGTACACTTTTTTATTCGACTCTGCAAATAACAAGATCTACAATTTCTATATCTGCATTTGTTTTTAACTTGTTCGTTGGAATTCATGACTGACTATCACCCCGAAATTAATCCTTACATTGCTGGATTTTATTGTCGTCTGATAAATTCGCATTATACCCCTGGCATACAAATTTTGTCGAGGAGTATATAGATATTGTATTTTGGTCCGTCCGTTTGTCCATAAGATTTGTGTTAAAGTTTTTGGGTATCCATTATTTCTGCAACCGTAAGACGGATTGACTTGAAACTATAATATATACTTCTTTACCATAATCCATATTTTCATTCTAGAGCCCACCCATGCAGCTTTCATGCCCAAGGTCAAGGCCAAATAACTTAGAAAATATTTGGGCTTATGAGATTTGTGACCTGTGTAGTTCCAGATCAAATAGCACCCTCCTGTAGCCTGATAATGATCTATAGTCATTGTTAGAAACACGACGGATGTTCCATTGATGGAATGGCGAATAGTGCAGACCCATAAGCTCCATTTCTCTAGTCACAGACACATACAAGGTGCATGATCACGTGGTTATAACAACAACAACAGTGGCTGAAAGTATTATTTGATATTTTCCTTAATATGAAACGGATTTTGATGAAATATGGCGCTGCAAACGTGTCTTCATGAGCTGCATTTGGTGGTCCAGGGAGTTTGGCACAGACTTATGTTGTTTTTGCGAAGAATCGATTTCCGTGTCGGAGACATGGAAATCGATTCTTCGCAAAAACGACAGAAGTTTGGGCGAAAATACAGAGATCACCAAATGCAGCTTAACAAGACGCGTTTGATGCGCCATATTTCATCAAAATCCGTTACGTAATAAGGACACTATAAAAGAATACGTACTTTGAATCATATGGATTCTGGAAATTTCAGTACTTGTTGTTAGTATCACGTGATCATACACCTTGACATATGCAGTCAAATCATGTTTAGAGAGAAAAAAGAAGAGAAGAAATGTGGTTAAAAAGCAGACCGCATTTACATACGCCTGCGTTGTAGGGGTGAAAGTCAGTCTATAATTTTCTTTTTAAGAAAATTTGATCATCAACTTGCACTTGTGTAAATGTAAATAATGTTTTTTCATTAAATCAAATTTTGTACACTATGTATATTGTGTTTGTTATTTATTAAGCATAATATATTGTGTTTAATTGAAGATAGCTGTAGGCTAGTTTTGAATGTATAACTTAGGCGAGTTTGAGAAAACAAAAAACTGTATTCATCTTGTTCATTTCATAATTCGCGGGTATGTTTCACATTTTTGTAGTTTTTACTTTTAAACATTTCTACACAAAGATTTGATGCAAACGTTTCTATAAATGTTTAATACATAATAAATAGAGGATCTTACAATAGTGTTGATTTAACCCTTAGAATACTGGGAACGAAAATTGCTGTTTGCTGTTGTTTAATATTTTGCCTTTTTTCTCGATAAAAATGTGGTTAGACATTGGAAATGATTCTAAAGTGCTGTCAAAGTATGTTTTTGATTAGAAAAATGGAAAATAAAAAATAAACAGCAGACAACAACAAATCTTCTTGTGATGAAATCAGTCAACGAGTTTAATAAATATCATATTAAATCAACACAAATGTTAGATTCAATTAATTAATACTATAAATAACAATAACACAAACGGTGGATACTATAGGAAAGAATGGCCTTTTTGTGGAATTTATCGGGGTATAAATTTGGAAAAGTCGCGGGAATACTGGACAAAGGCCGGAAGGCCTCGTCCAGTATTCCCGCGACTTTTCCAAGTTTATATCCCCGATAAATTCCACAAAAAGGCCATTCATTCCTTGTAATTCCAGCATTTGAAATAAATTCATCAAGAAAATGTGTTTATTTTGACAGACGGCAGCCATTTGTTTACATTGACAGCACCGACAGCGCACCTGTAGAAAGTTTGGCGTGGGAGTTTACTGGGATATAAACAGAGACTTGCTACGGGCCAATCAAATGTTAGGGAATTGTGTAAATATATTTGTGCTGGAATTATTAGGTATTACATAAGCACAGCATCATACTGAGAAGCTGTACGGATCACCTAACATGTTTTCTTTAATGGTATAAATCTACCAGCCGTATAAGTCTCATTGACTTGAAACTTCATATGCGTGTTTATCATCATCCCTAGTATCATTCTACTAGCCATTCAGCCTGCAGAAATTTGCGTTAAAGTTTGAAAAACAACTGTGTTAATGTTTTCATTAGTTAATCCTGAGCCTGTGCTTATAAAACTTTCTGAGCCTGTTCTTGTACTCAAAACCATGTAGTTGGATTGGCCGAGACTGGTCACAGCTTATCGAGACACAGAGCATAGCTCAGCCTCAACCAATCAAACTTTGTGACTTCAAGCATGAGAACAGAGTATATGCTTAAAACGGTATAGCACCAGGTGGCCTGGGGTATCCGCACACTTCTGCTCACTGATTAAGTTCAGTAACTGATATCGGTAGTGTGCATGTAAGCAGCTGCATGCCTAGACAGTATTTATAGCCATCGACTGCCATTTTGTAACTAACTGTATAGCAAGTTTCCATTTTTGTACATTTTTACTTTTTAATTTAATATGTGATCGGATGTGAAACAATACAATGTAGCCTGATCATCTTGTTACTTATTGCACCTGGGCCAAGGTTATACAGCTTTTTTTAACCATTTGCGGCAGATGAAAAATATTCCATCTGCTGTCTGAATTTTTTTACTATTTCTTACAAAAACATCTTTTGACAGCACATGAGAATCATCTCCACTTGAGAATCATCTCCAGTGGAGATGATGCTCATGTGCAGTCAAAATATGTTTTTGTTAAGAAATAAGTAAAATGTGAAGAAAAACAACAGCAGACGACAAGTTTTGGTACGGGATTATGGACGAGTATAAAATATTTGAATCATATCTAAGCAGCATCACAGAAAAATTATTCTAATTTCAGGGCTGAATGTATTTTTTCTCGATGTAAATATTCCGCTCTGATTTTGGGATTTTCTCACACCCCCCCCCCCCCCAGGTTAAAACGGGATTGAACCCCCGATTGCCCGGCCTTACATGACCATAGCTGTTGATAGGCCGTTAAACACCAATAATTCCAACACAAAAATATTTACACAATTCCCTAACATTTGATTGGTCCGTAGCAAGTCTCTGTCCAATATTTATATCCCAGTAAACTCCCATGCCGAACTACTTTCCGTAACCGTGAGGCGCAGTTAAAATAATTCTTAAGAAAACGGAAAATTTATGAATTTATTTCAAATGCTGGAATTATAAGGAATGAATGGCATTTTTGTGGAATTTATCGGGGATATAAACTTTGAAAAGTCGCGGGAATACTGGACGAGGCATTCCGGCCTTCGTCCAGTATTCCCGCGACTTTTCCAAGTTTATACCCCGATAAATTCCACAAAAAAGCCATTCATTCCTATAATAAACAAAACGAACAAACAACACAGAAAAATGGCAAATGTGGCCGAGTATGCCGTCTTAATGGAGAATATTTGTTATCAAGTCAGCTTATCTGTGTCGTGTTTTGGCATTATGTAATGCCAGAATGATAGAAATAAATTTTAATAACATTCTAGCATATAATTGGTTGATTATTGTAGTAACCTTGGCACTTGGTTCCACCTTCATGCATAATGATCTCGATAAATAACCAAAACATGTAAAATGGCACAACATGGCGTTTGAAACGAACGTTACCATTACGTTGTCCAGTCTGCATCTCCACATCACGATCACAATCATCTGCTACCTGACGAGTCATTGTCCAACAAACAGGTATGCACAAGAATTTCAGAAATGGAAATATCTCCCGTTTCTAAAATTCAAGCGCACAGTGTTTCCAATGTCATGTTGTACGGTGTTTTGCAGACCCGTATATATTAGTCATACAATGGGCTGCCCGACAAGCAGTTGTTGCCTTCCATTTATAAACTTCATGCTCGTTTGCAACTGCTTCTCATGCAATAACGGCTGTTTCAGACAGCATGCCATATGGAAAACAGTGCGACTCCTGTTCTCATTGACAGCTGTACAGATTATGGTCAGGATGCACACTGCATCGCCAAGTTGTCCATCTCGCATGTATTGGACCATATGTACATAAAGTAGCTATTGGTCCGTGTACGAGGACAGAATTGGCGCGATGATCTGAACTGGACCTACATCTGACAAACCAGGCTTATTACATTTGTGACCAGTGTAGACCTAGCGCAGTCTGGTCGGGGTATACACAGTTAGCCATTTAGCCAATGAACAAATTATTAACCCTTAATAACACTGCTGAATTAAAATTTGTTGTCTGCTGTCTATTTTCTATTTTCCATTTCTTAAAGAAAACCTAAAAAACATTGTTTGACAGCACTTTAGAATCATTTCATTTCCATTGGTTTTATATTTTATTGAAAAAGAAAGCAACAGCAGATGACATTTTTTGTGTCTAGCATTCTTAGGGTTAAATCTAGATTGAACAAAAGTTTGAATACTGTTTACTCAACTACCAGGTTGCCCCGTGCAGGCACCGGGGCGGGATCAACTGATCCTGAGAATAGTGCTGCAGTAGCCATTGCTTGTCGTAAAAGGCGACTAAACTGGCTTAACGATTGGGTTCATACTTTCCGGAACCCACTATACCGGATTTGGCCCTCATGTACATTTTTGGCTTTCTTGTATGTGAGAGTTGAGTCGGGCTATGCCCCATATATAAAAGTAAGATTAGCGCTAATCCTATTACTTTTAGGGATGGGATAAATGATGCTGGTGTGGTGAGGGCCTGGCACCAGATCAGGTTGTTCTAATTTCAGGACTGAATATATATTTTGATTGTAAATATTGAGTTCTGAAGTTGGGATTTACCCCCCTTGGACAGGTGGATATGGGACTCGACCCCGTTGACCCGTCTGCGTGTAGACTCCCTGAGGCTTGTACCTCTATGTCAGAAAAGCGGACGTTAAACCCTATTCACTCACTCACTCACTCAACTACCAGGTTAGAGTACGGGATATATTTCCACGAACTGTATTGGGTGGTTGGTTGGGAGCACGCGAAGGGTAATTTAACTTAACCATCGGGGTTCATCCTTACCAGTATGCCGACTTACATCGTTTGGCCCTCATGTACATTTTCGGCCTTCTGATACTTGAGAGCTAAATCCTGTTATACCCCATTAAAAAGTAATAAAACCTTAGCTGTTGATAGGCTGTTCAACACCAATAACTCAATCAATCAATCCACTTACTGTTGGCAAGTCCAATAAAGAAACAAGAGCATAGCGCAATCTTCTTCATATAGAATTTACAAACAGCAGACGACACAATTTTATTCAGCATTGTGAGGGTTAATTCACCCAGTAGCGCGCCATATTGGTTTAGTATTGGACCGAGTTGATCAGTACACTCACGATGAATGAAATAAGCCCGGTGTTTGTCAGATCATGGCTCAAATATCTGTTAACAATTTGTGTCTACTCTACACATACACAGTGTCCCTACGTAGTAATGTTGTATATGGATCTGTTCTAGAATTGTCTATTTGCATATGATGTATGTCTTGAAATAAAATATTATTTATTTCTACAATGTGTAGTGTATTGTATGACTGGCCCAACCCCTGACCATGGTCATCATTAAAATGAAGAAACCGCAGTAGGTTAGTGCCGTGAATGGGAAAAAAATATCTGGCAAGGCTTAGGAAACAGGATGGGCAAGGCTATGCCGAGAAAATATTGTAAATTTTGTAAACGTATTTCAAAAGTATGCAGATGTCCGAAGGTACAAAATCACAGGACACGTCTCGTATATAATATTATGATGAAATGCGCACGTGTAATGCAGTATCCATTGAATAGAACGCAGCCATGTCTATGAGTTTGTTTGTTTATTAGTTAGTGTTTAACGGCCTATCAACAGCTAAGGTCATGTAAGGCCGGGCAAACGGGTTCGATCCCATTTTAACCTGTTGCATTGGGGGGGAAAATCCCAAAATCAGAATGGAATATTTACATCGAGAACAAATATATTCAGCCCTGAAATTAGAATAACCTGACCTGGTGCCAGGTCCATACCACACCAAAGTCATTTGGCCCCTTCCCCTAAAATATGATTACGAATATCGTAATACTCACATAAGGGGTATAACCAGATTCAACTGTCACATACAAAATGCCAAAGACGTATGTGAGGGCCAAACCAGTAGCCGATTTCATCAAAATTGCAAAGTATACTTTACTAGCAAAGTATACTTTGAGGGAGTAATCATTTATTTTTCCTGAAATGCATTATTTCATATAGAACTAACAAATGCATATATTTCATGATTAAAAGTATGCAGAATTATTATACTGAATTTATTACATTATCACAGCCAAATTGGCTGTGATAATGTAATAAATTCAGTATAATAAAAATTAATAAATTTATCATGAAATTGAAAATTTCTCCCTCAAAGTATACTTTGCTACTGAAGTATATTTTGCAATGTTGATGAAATAGGCTACAGGTCTCCAGTCGGGATTCCGGTTAGGATGAACCCCGATCGTTAAATTACCCATCGCGTGCTCCCACCTGCCACCCACACCATGTCTATGAGATGTCATTACACTGGCGCCATGCGGTAAGATCATATGATGTCCCCGACCCACCACAGACCTATTACGGGGAGAATAAAAGCATGTTAAAAGAACAAAGAAAACAAAACATCTCGTGAGACACCGGCGAAAGTAGTTATTAACTCTTTCACCCCTAAGTAACTGGAATGGACTTGATATGTCAATTTTGTAAACAATCCAATCATCACAAAATGATTTTCAGACTAGTCCATTTATCAAAAGGGGGTTGATTTTGTTCTAAAAAAAAATATGAAAATTACTTGCAAAAAGTGTAGATCCTGATGAGACGGCTCGTCACGAACCGGCTCATCTGGATCTACACTGTTTGCAAATTGATACAACTATATCTACACTGTTTGCCAACACCACTACTATACAAGTATGTAGTGTTGAAATGGTTAAGTTCAAATTGACCACGCCACATTATATCATACCGATACATCATTGGTTACCATGTATTGGGCCTACATGTAGCTATGTACCTAGGGCAAGTTTCACTAAACTTTGTATGATAAAAATGTTCGTATGAAGATTTCTATGAATTTGCTTCTCACATTAACGTGTTTTTCTAATGCTACCATTTTGTACCTACGAGTTCATGTCATTGAATGTAGAACATCCACAAACAATTTTCCAAAATCGGCTGTCGGAACAAATGTGATTGTGGATTTTAATTTTGCACTTACAATCTTTTTAGTTGTACAAAGTTTAGTGAAACGGGCCTCTGATAATTGACAGGACCAACCTAAACACAGAGGAGAATCAACCCGAATGCAGGTGTGTGTTGTGGATACGTGAACATCCAAAATGGGTCAATTTCCCTCGGAGTATTATTTTTGTTATAACTTATTATTCCACCAAATTTGATGAAATACAGCACATGGAGGACCGAACATTGTGTAGTATCTGTGACTGGTAGTTTCCTGATCTTTCAAGCCAGTTTCTTCAAAACTGTTCCGTGGGTGGCAGCATGTGATGGATAATTTAACAATCGGGATTCATCCTTACCGGTATCCAGAACGGAGACCTGTAGCCTATTTCAGCAACATTGCAAAGTATACTTATCTAGCAAAGTATACTTTGAGGGAAAAATTTTAAATTTAAGAATAAATTTATTAATTTTTATTATACTGAATTTATTACATTATCACAGCCATTTTGGCTGTGATAATGTAATAAATTCAGTATAATAATTCTGCATACTTTTAATCATCAAATATATGCAGTCGTTAGTTCTATATAAAATAATGCATTTTGGGAAAAATAAATGATTACTCCCACAAAGTATACTTTGCTAGAAAAGTATACTTTGCAATGTTGGTGAAATCGGCTACTGGTTTGGCCCTCAGATACATCTTTGGCATTCTTGTATGTGAGGGTTTAATCTGGTTATACCCCATGTACGAGTAATACGATTATTCCTACTCCTATTACTTTTAGGGGAAGGGGCCAAGTGACTTTGGTGTGGTATGGACCTGGCACCACAGGTGACATTATTGGGATAAGATTTCCATCAAGATCAGTTAAAAAAAAATCAGTTAAAAATCTTTATATAAAGATAAATGGGATGGGAATTTTTTTCTTTGAACTGATCTTGATGGAAATCTTATCCCGATAATGTCACCTGTGCCTGGCACCAGGTCGGGTTAAATATTTCATTCTAATTTTGGGATTTTCTCCTCAATGCAGCAGGTTACATGCGGGATCGAACCCGTTGACCCGGCTTTAAATGACAATCAACAATCAAAACTGTTCCACAGTCTTTGGGGAACTGGCTGGAAAGATCAGCAAATGGACAACAGTCACAGATTCTACACAATTTTCCACCTTCCGTCTGCATTATTTCATCAAATTCGGTGGAATAATAAGAAAGTTATAATATTTATTTAATGGTGTTTAACGGCCTGTCAACAGCTAAGGTCATTTTAGGTCGGGTTAACAGGGTCGAATCACATATTTCACCAGGTTGTGATTGGAGGAAAATCCCAAAATCAGAGTTGAAAATTTACAGAAAAATATATATTCAGCCCTGAATTGCCAGATCCTCCCCATACCAGAGACACTTAGCCGCAGTCCTTAAAAGTAATAGCATTAGTACTAATCTACTAATATAATGAGTATTTAACTCTCAAATAACAAGGAAGCCAAAAATGTACCTGAGGGCCAAACTAAGGACACTGTTAAAGATGAAGCCCATCGTTAAATGTGCACCTGCATTTGGGTGGATTCCCCTCTGTGCTAAATGGTCCCGATTTTATGGTTTAACCCTTAGACCGCTACTCACAACAATAGTCGTCTGCTGTTGCTTTCATATCTTGCCTTATTTCTCAATAAAAACATGGTTTGACAGCACTTCAGAATCATTTCCAATGGAAATGATTCTGAAGTACTGTCAAAGCATGTTGTAATTTATTCTAAAGTGCTGTCAAAGCATGTTTTTGATGATAAAAATGGAAAATAGAAAATAAACAGCAGACGACAAAAAAAATAAGATAGCGGTGTAAGGGTTAATAGTAAGCACTACCGACTAGTAGACACTGCAGATTTTGTGTATTGCTTTTATTCCAAGACACACGACTCTCTTTATGTAAGCATAAATATACATATTGTTATCAACATTTCGCAAATATACACAGAAGCACATGACCGACATTAAATAACAAGAGGCCCTCACCATGACTGACAAAAGATATATGTAAAGTCAGTTTTGCTTGCTGGGGCCCATATGTGGTTGTAACTGGGGAAATGCGTATTATGGATTTTGCAACCAGTATAGATCCAGATCAACCTGTGCATTCGCAGTCTGATCAGGATCTGCACTGTTCACCATTACATCAATGAAACACCTGTATTGCTTCTAGCAAGCACTACATATCATTATCAGGCTACAGGTGTATGCTATTTGACCAGGAGCTACTGGTCACATATCCCATTAGCCCCATTTATCCAGTCACAGCCACATCTACAGACACATTGACAAACACAAGAATTAATGCATGCCCATCTGGAAAAGCTCTGGGAAAAATCAAGGGCTCAATGTCAACTTCAACATACGGAATGTTTTCCCAAGTCAACAGCGAACGGTATATGGCCTGATCAGACTGCGCAGGTTGATCTGGGGCTACAATGATCATAAGTCAATGTTACGTTGTGGAAAGTGACATAATTATGTTTCAAAATGAAAGATTCGACCGCATTAAACATGCATGTTCAAATGACAGAACCGTATTTTGTGTCTGGAGAAATTATGCTTTTGACATTTTCTAGCACTTGATATATGTCATTACGATTAAACGGGATTGCAGTCTATCACATTATCCAGTCCTGACAACCAACCACTTAAATCATTTTCATGTGATCATTTGTGGCTGTGACTGGAGAAATGGGGCTTATGGGATTTGTGGCCAGTGTAGCTCATGGTCAAATAGCACACTCCTGTAGCCGGATAACGATCTATATTGCTTGTTTATGTTAGAAGCATGACAGGCTTTCATTGATGGAATGATGAACAGTGCAGATCCTGATCAGACTGTGTGGATGCACAGGCTGTTCTGGATCTACACTGCTCGCAAAAGCCATAAGCCCCATTTCTCCGATCACAGCCACATTTCTGCAAATGTCAATTGTGTTACACCAGAATCACTTGGCCCCCTCCGAAAAGCAGTAGGATCAGTAATAATATTACTACATGTACTTTTATAATGGGCAATAAACCAATTAAACTCACAGGTAACAAACGAGCCAAAGATAAAAACGTACCTGAGGGCCAAACCAGGCAATTCGTGATTCCTATAAGGAGGAACCCCTATCGTTAATTTACGTCGTCGCCTTCGCCGACCAACCACCCACAGCTGCTGATCAGACAACTGTATGTACAGCGCGATACTGATATGTCACATTATCGAACAGCTAATAAACATAAAATAAATTAACATGTATGCCACAGGAATCGCCCACCAAATATTATCCAAAATCAGTGAAGCTGTCCATAAGTTATTGAAACAAGAGGGCCATGATGGCCCTAATTCGCTCACCTGACTCCATGAACACCAGAGGAAAATGTGACATTGAGTTCATGTGTTTTAAAAAAATTGTGCTAGTTTTAGATGGCGGTCATCTTGGATTAAGCGATGACTCTCATTTTACCAAATCTGAAAATGATCTTAACTTCCTATGAAGTTTGGCCAGCATCGGCCATGTGGTTCCTGAGAAGAAGACGTTCAAAATCTCGAATAAATGGACCTTTTGGTGGCCATCATGGATGACATAATCATCCGATTCCGACAAATATTGCACCAGAGCAATTGCCTCATCGATACCTTCAATTTGATATAATTATGACATGAGCATATTCGGTCAAAAATAAAAAAATAAAATTTGACCCCAATTTGACCCCACGGGCCACGCCCATTTTCACAACTTTGAAAAAATATTGTAAATTTATCATTCCTACCAAGTTTAGTCGAAATCCGGCAAGGGTTCATGAGAAGAAGATTTTTTAAGAATTTATGCTATTTTTAGACGGCGGACATCTTGGATTAGTGATGACCTCCATTTTAACAAATCTGAAAAGGCTTCACCCATGGACCATAACTTTTAAGTTTGGCTACCATGGGCCAAGCGGTTCATGTGAAGAAGAATTTTGAAATCTCTAATAAAAGAACCATTTAACATTTCGGCGGCCATCTTGGATGACACAACAATCCGATTTCGACATAAAATGTACCAGAGTGATCGCCTCATTGATACCTTCGATTCGATGTATAACATGACCATATTCGGTCAAAAATAAAATGACACCAATTTGACCCCACGGGCCACACCCATTTTTGACCCTGGGGTCACCATTTTAACAACTTTGAAAGAGCATTGTACATAGATCATTCCTACCAAGTTTCGTCGAAATCCGACAAGCGGTTCATGAGAAGAAGATTTTTTAAGAATTTATGCTATTTTTAGACGGCGACCATCTTGGATTAGCGATGAGCTCCATTTTAACAAATCTGAAAAGGCTTCACCCATGGACCATAACTTTTAAGTTTGGCTACCATGGGCCAAGTGGTTCATGTGAAGAAGGATTTTGAAATCTCTAATAAAAGAACGACCTTTTGACCTTTCGGCGGCCATCTTGGATGACATAACCATCCGATTTCGACAAAAAATGCACAAGAGTGATCGCCTCGTTGATAAGGGGCCAAGTGACTTTGGTGTGGTATGGACCTGGCACCACAGGTGACATTATTGGGATAAGATTTCCATCAAGATCAGTTAAAAAAAAAAATCAGTTAAAAATCTTTATATAAAGATAAATGGGATGGGAATTTTTTTTTTTTAACTGATCTTGATGGAAATCTTATCCCGATAATGTCACCTGTGCCTGGCACCAGGTCAGGTTAAATATTTCATTCTAATTTTGGGATTTTCTCCCCAATGCAGCAGGTTACATGCGGGATCGAACCCGTTGACCCGGCTTTAAATGACAATCAACAATCAAAACTGTTCCACAGTCTTTGGGGAACTGGCTGGAAAGATCAGCAAATGGACAACAGTCACAGATTCTATACAATTTTCCACCTTCCGTCTGCATTATTTCATCAAATTCGGTGGAATAATAAGTTATAATATTTATGTAATGGTGTTTAACGGCCTGTCAACAGCTAAGGTCATTTTAGGTCGGATTAACAGGGTCGAATCACATATTTCACCAGGTTGTGATTGGAGGAAAATCCCAAAATCAGAGCTGAAAATTTACAGAAAAATATATATTCAGCCCTGAAATTTGAATAACCCCGACGTATTGCCAGATCCTCCCCATACCAGAGACACTTAGCCGCAGTCCCTAAAATTAATAGCATTAGTACTAATCTACTAATATAATGAGTATTTAACTCTCAAATAACAAGGAAGCCAAAAATGTACCTGAGGGCCAAACTAAGGACACTGTTAAAGATGAAGCCCATCGTTAAATGTGCACCTGCATTTGGGTGGATTCCCCTCTGTGCTAAATGGTCCCGATTTTATGGTTTAACCCTTAGACCGCTACTCACAACAATAGTCGTCTGCTGTTGCTTTCATATCTTGCCTTATTTCTCAATAAAAACATGGTTTGACAGCACTTCAGAATCATTTCCAATGGAAATGATTCTGAAGTACTGTCAAAGCATGTTGTAATTTATTCTAAAGTGCTGTCAAAGCATGTTTTTGATGATAAAAATGGAAAATAGAAAATAAACAGCAGACGACAAAAAAAATAAGATAGCGGTGTAAGGGTTAATAGTAAGCACTACCGACTAGTAGACACTGCAGATTTTGTGTATTGCTTTTATTCCAAGACACACGACTCTCTTTATGTAAGCATAAATATACATATTGTTATCAACATTTCGCAAATATACACAGAAGCACATGACCGACATTAAATAACAAGAGGCCCTCACCATGACTGACAAAAGATATATGTAAAGTCAGTTTTGCTTGCTGGGGCCCATATGTGGTTGTAACTGGGGAAATGCGTATTATGGATTTTGCAACCAGTATAGATCCAGATCAACCTGTGCATTTGCACAGTCTGATCAGGATCTGCACTGTTCACCATTACATCAATGAAACACCTGTATTGCTTCTAGCAAGCACTACATATCATTATCAGGCTACAGGTGTATGCTATTAGATCAGGAGCTACACTGTTCACCATTACTTCAATGAAACACCCGTATTGCTTCTAGCAAGCACTACATATCATTATCAGGCTACAGGTGTATGCTATTAGATCAGGAGCTACACTGGTCACATATCCCATTAGCCCCATTTATCCAGTCACAGCCACATCTACAGACACATTGACAAACACAAGAATTAATGCATGCCCATCTGGAAAAGCTCTGGGAAAAATCAAGGGCTCAATGTCAACTTCAACATACGGAATGTTTTCCCAAGTCAACAGCGAACGGTATATGGCCTGATCAGACTGCGCAGGTTGATCTGGGGCTACAATGATCATAAGTCAATGTTACGTTGTGGAAAGTGACATAATTATGTTTCAAAATGAAAGATTCGACCGCATTAAACATGCATGTTCAAATGACAGAACCGTATTTTGTGTCTGGAGAAATTATGCTTTTGACATTTTCTAGCACTTGATATATGTCATTACGATTAAACGGGATTGCAGTCTATCACATTATCCAGTCCTGACAACCAACCACTTAAATCATTTTCATGTGATCATTTGTGGCTGTGACTGGAGAAATGGGGCTTATGGGATTTGTGGCCAGTGTAGCTCCTGGTCAAATAGCACACTCCTGTAGCCGGATAACAATCTATATTTCTTGTTTATGTTAGAAGCATGACAGGCTTTCATTGATGGAATGATGAACAGTGCAGATCCTGATCAGACTGTGTGGATGCACAGGCTGATCTGGATCTACACTGCTCGCAAAACCCATAAGCCCCATTTCTCCGATCACAGCCACATTTCTGCAAATGTCAATTGTGTTGCACCAGAATCACTTGGCCCCCCCCCGAAAAGCAGTAGGATCAGTAATAATATTACTACATGTACTTTTATAATGGGCAATAAACCAATTAAACTCACAGGTAACAAACGAGCCAAAGATAAAAACGTACCTGAGGGCCAAACCAGGCAATTCGTGATTCCTATAAGGAGGAACCCCTATCGTTAATTTACGTCGTCGCCTTCGCCCGACCAACCACCCACAGCTGCTGATCAGACAACTGTATGTACAGCGCGATACTGATATGTCACATTATCGAACAGCTAATAAACATAAAATAAATTAACATGTATGCCGCAGGAATCGCCCACCAAATATTATCCAAAATCAGTGAAGCTGTCCATAAGTTATTGAAACAAGAGGGCCATGATGGCCCTAATTCGCTCACCTGACTCCATGAACACCAGAGGAAAATGTGACATTGAGTTCATGTGTTTTAAAAAAATTGTGCTAGTTTTAGATGGCGGTCATCTTGGATTAAGCGATGACTCTCATTTTACCAAATCTGAAAATGATCTTAACTTCCTATGAAGTTTGGCCAGCATCGGCCATGTGGTTCCTGAGAAAAAGACGTTCAAAATCTCGAATAAATGGACCTTTTGGTGGCCATCATGGATGACATAATCATCCGATTCCGACAAATATTGCACTAGAGCAATTGCCTCATCGATACCTTCAATTTGATATAATTATGACATGAGCATATTCGGTCAAAAATAAAATTTGACCCCAATTTGACCCCACGGGCCACGCCCATTTTGACCCCGGGGTCACCATTTTCACAACATTGAAAAAATATTGTAAATTTATCATTCCTACCAAGTTTAGTCGAAATCCGGCAAGGGTTCATGAGAAGATTTTTTAAGAATTTATGCTATTTTTAGACGGCGGACATCTTGGATTAGTGATGACCTCCATTTTAACAAATCTGAAAAGGCTTCACCCATGGACCATAACTTTTAAGTTTGGCTACCATGGGCCAAGCGGTTCATGTGAAGAAGAATTTTGAAATCTCTAATAAAAGAACCATTTAACATTTCGGCGGCCATCTTGGATGACATAACAATCCGATTTCGACATAAAATGTACCAGAGTGATCGCCTCATTGATACCTTCGATTCGATGTATAACATGACCATATTCGGTCAAAAATAAAATGACACCAATTTGACCCCACGGGCCACACCCATTTTTGACCCTGGGGTCACCATTTTAACAACTTTGAAAGAGCATTGTACATAGATCATTCCTACCAAGTTTCGTCGAAATCCGACAAGCGGTTGATGAGAAGAAGATTTTTTAAGAATTTATGCTATTTTTAGACGGCGACCATCTTGGATTAGCGATGAGCTCCATTTTAACAAATCTGAAAAGGCTTCACCCATGGACCATAACTTTTAAGTTTGGCTACCATGGGCCAAGTGGTTCATGTGAAGAAGGATTTTGAAATCTCTAATAAAAGAACGACCTTTTGACCTTTCGGCGGCCATCTTGGATGACATAACCATCCGATTTCGACAAAAAATGCACAAGAGTGATCGCCTCGTTGATAAGGGGCCAAGTGACTTTGGTGTGGTATGGACCTGGCACCACAGGTGACATTATTGGGATAAGATTTCCATCAAGATCAGTTAAAAAAAAAAATCAGTTAAAAATCTTTATATAAAGATAAATGGGATGGGAATTTTTTTTTTTTAACTGATCTTGATGGAAATCTTATCCCGATAATGTCACCTGTGCCTGGCACCAGGTCAGGTTAAATATTTCATTCTAATTTTGGGATTTTCTCCCCAATGCAGCAGGTTACATGCGGGATCGAACCCGTTGACCCGGCTTTAAATGACAATCAACAATCAAAACTGTTCCACAGTCTTTGGGGAACTGGCTGGAAAGATCAGCAAATGGACAACAGTCACAGATTCTATACAATTTTCCACCTTCCGTCTGCATTATTTCATCAAATTCGGTGGAATAATAAGAAAGTTATAATATTTATGTAATGGTGTTTAACGGCCTGTCAACAGCTAAGGTCATTTTAGGTTGGATTAACAGGGTCGAATCACATATTTCACCAGGTTGTGATTGGAGGAAAATCCCAAAATCAGAGTTGAAAATTTACAGAAAAATATATATTCAGCCCTGAATTGCCAGATCCTCCCCATACCAGAGACACTTAGCCGCAGTCCTTAAAAGTAATAGCATTAGTACTAATCTACTAATATAATGAGTATTTAACTCTCAAATAACAAGGAAGCCAAAAATGTACCTGAGGGCCAAACTAAAGACACTGTTAAAGATGAAGCCCATCGTTAAATGTGCACCTGCATTTGGGTGGATTCCCCTCTGTGCTAAATGGTCCCGATTTTATGGTTTAACCCTTAGACCGCTACTCACAACAATAGTCGTCTGCTGTTGCTTTCATATCTTGCCTTATTTCTCAATAAAAACATGGTTTGACAGCACTTCAGAATCAATTTCCAATGGAAATGATTCTGAAGTACTGTCAAAGCATGTTGTAATTTATTCTAAAGTGCTGTCAAAGCATGTTTTTGATGATAAAAATGGAAAATAGAAAATAAACAGCAGACGACAAAAAAAATAAGATAGCGGTGTAAGGGTTAATAGTAAGCACTACCGACTAGTAGACACTGCAGATTTTGTGTATTACTTTTATTCCAAGACACACGACTCTCTTTATGTAAGCATAAATATACATATTGTTATCAACATTTCGCAAATATACACAGAAGCACATGACCGACATTAAATAACAAGAGGCCCTCACCATGACTGACAAAAGATATATGTAAAGTCAGTTTTGCTTGCTGGGGCCCATATGTGGTTGTAACTGGGGAAATGAGTATTATGGATTTTGCAACCAGTATAGATCCAGATCAACCTGTGCATTCGCACAGTCTGATCAGGATCTGCACTGTTCACCATTACATCAATGAAACACCCGTATTGCTTCTAGCAAGCACTACATATCATTATCAGGCTACAGGTGTATGCTATTAGATCAGGAGCTACACTGGTCACATATCCCATTAGCCCCATTTATCCAGTCACAGCCACATCTAAAGACACATTGACAAACACAAGAATGAATGCATGCCCATCTGGAAAAGCTCTGGGAAAAATCAAGGGCTCAATGTCAACTTCAACATACGCAATGTTTTCCCAAGTCAACAGCGAACGGTATATGGCCTGATCAGACTGCGCAGGTTGATCTGGGGCTACAATGATCATAAGTCAATGTTACCTTGTGGAAAGTGACATAATTATGTTTCAAAATGAAAGATTCGACCGCATTAAACATGCATGTTCAAATGACAGAACCGTATTTTGTGTCTGGAGAAATTATGCTTTTGACATTTTCTAGCACTTGATATATGTCATTACGATTAAACGGGATTGCAGTCTATCACATTATCCAGTCCTGACAACCAACCACTTAAATCATTTTCATGTGATCATTTGTGGCTGTGACTGGAGAAAATAAATGGGGCTTATGGGATTTGTGGCCAGTGTAGCTCCTGGTCAAATAGCACACTCCTGTAGCCGGATAACGATCTATATTACTTGTTTATGTTAGAAGCATGACAGGCTTTCATTGATGGAATGATGAACAGTGCAGATCCTGATCAGACTGTGTGGATGCACAGGCTGATCTGGATCTACACTGCTCGCAAAACCCATAAGCCCCATTTCTCCGATCACAGCCACATTTCTGCAACTGCAAACGTCAATTGTGTTACACCAGAATCACTTGGCCCCCTCCGAAAAGCAGTAGGATCAGTAATAATATTACTACATGTACTTTTATAATGGGAAATAATTCCAGCACAAAAATATTTACACAATTCCCTAACATTTGATTGGTCCGTAGCAAGTCTCTGTCCAGAATTTATATCCCAGTAAACTCCATGCCGAACTACATTCCGTAACCGTCAGGCGCAGTTAAAATAATTCTTAATAAAACGGAAAATAAACACATTTTCTTGATGAATTTATTTCAAATGCTGGAATTATAAGGAATGAATGGCCTTTTTTTTGAATTTATCAGGGATATAAACTTGGAAAAGTCGCGGGAATACTGGACGAGGCCTTCCGGCCTTCGTCCAGTATTCCCGCGACTTTTCCAAGTTTATACCCCGATAAATTCCACAAAAAGGCCATTCATTCCTATAATAAACCAATTAAACTCACAGGTAACAAACGAGCCAAAGATAAAAACGTACCTGAGGGCCAAACCAGGCAATTCGTGATTCCTATAAGGAGGAACCCCTATCGTTAATTTACGTCGTCGCCTTCGCCCGACCAACCACCCACAGCTGCTGATCAGACAACTGTATGTACAGCGCGATACTGATATGTCACATTGTCGAACAGCTAATAAACATAAAATAAATTAACATGTATGCCACAGAAATCGCCCACTAAATATTATCCAAAATCAGTGAAGCTGTCCATAAGTTATTGAAACAAGAGGGTCATGATGGCCCTAATTCGCTCACCTGACTCCATGAACACCAGAGGAAAATGTGACATTGAGTTCATGTGTTTTAAAAAAATTGTGCTATTTTTAGATGGCGGTCATCTTGGATTAAGCGATGACTCTCATTTTACCAAATCTGAAAATGATCTTAACTTCCTATGAAGTTTGGCCAGCATCGGCCATGTGGTTCCTGAGAAGAAGACGTTCAAAATCTCGAATAAATGGACCTTTTGGTGGCCATCATGGATGACATAATCATCCGATTCCGACAAATATTGCACCAGAGCAATTGCCTCATCGATACCTTCAATTTGATATAATTATGACATGAGCATATTTGGTCAAAAATAAAATTTGACCCCAATTTGACCCCACGGGCCACGCCCATTTTGACCCCGGGGTCACCATTTTCACAACTTTGAAAAAACATTGTAAATTGATCATTCCTACCAAGTTTAGTCGAAATCCGGCAAGGGTTCATGAGAAGAAGATTTTTTAAGAATTTATGCTATTTTTAGATGGCGGACATCTTGGATTAGCGATGACCTCCATTTTAACAAATCTGAAAAGGCTTCACCCATGGACCATAACTTTTAAGTTTGGCTACCATGGGCCAAGCGGTTCATGTAAAGAAGAATTTTGAAATCTCTAATAAAAGAATAACCTTTTGACATTTCGGCGGCCATCTTGGATGACATAACAATCCGATTTCGACATAAAATGTACCAGAGTGATCGCCTCATTGATACCTTCGATTCGATATATAACATGTCCATATTCGGTCAAAAATAAAATGACACCAATTTGACCCCACGGGCCACACCCATTTTTGACCCTGGGGTCACCATTTTAACAACTTTGAAAGAGCATTGTACATAGATCATTCCTACCAAGTTTCGTCGAAATCCGGCAAGCGGTTCATGAGAAGAAGATTTTTTAAGAATTTATGCTATTTTTAGACGGCGACCATCTTGGATTAGCGATGACCTCCATTTTAACAAATCTGAAAAGGCTTCACCCATAGACCATAACTTTTAAGTTTGGCTACCATGGGCCAAGTGGTTCATGTGAAGAAGGATTTTGAAATCTCTAATAAAAGAACGACCTTTTGACCTTTCGGCGGCCATCTTGGATGACATAACCATCCAATTTCGACAAAAAATGCACAAGAGTGATTGCCTCGTTGATACCTTCAATTTGATATATGACATGACCATATTCGGTCAAAAATAAAATTTGACCCCAATTTGACATGGAGCATTGTACATCGATCACTCCTACCAAGTTTTGTCGAAATCCGGTTGGCGGTTCTTGAGAAGAAGATTTTTGAGTGAGTGAGTGAGTGAATAGGGTTTAACGTCCGCTTTTCTGACATAGAGGTACAAGCCTCAGGGAGTCTACACGCAGATGGGTCAACGGGGTCGAGTCCCATATCCACCTGTCCAAGGGGGGTAAATCCCAACTTCAGAACTCAATATTTACAATCAAAATATATATTCAGTCCTGAAATTAGAACAACCTGATCTGGTGCCAGGCCCTCGCCACACCAGCATCATTTATCCCATCCCCTAAAAGTAATAGGATTAGCGCTAATCTTACTTTTATATATGGGGCATAGCCCGACTCAACTCTCACATACAAGAAAGCCAAAAATGTACATGAGGGCCAAATCCGGTATAGTGGGTTCCGGAAAGTATGAACCCAATCGTTAAGCCAGTTTAGTCGCCTTTTACGACAAGCAATGGCTACTGCAGCACTATTCTCAGGATCAGTTGATCCCGCCCCGGTGCCTGCACGGGGCAAAGAAGATTTTTGAAGAATTTGTGCTATTTTTAGACGGCGGCCTTGGATTACGTAATGACATCATTTTAACAATTTTGTAATCCCCCTACCTAAGGACCATGACCATGAAGTTTGGTGACTATAGGCCCAATGGTTACCGAAGAGAAGACGTTTGAAAATGTTCATGGACGACGACGACGGACACATTGCGGTAACAAAAACAAAAACAACTTTAACCCATTTGCCTTTCAAACAAAGTGAACATAAGTCCTCTGACAGTGACTTTGGGCGCTCGGACATGGGTTGTATGCACAACAAAGCACCATCCCATGCCACACATTGTGGCCGAATATTATCAAAATCGTTGAAGCGGTTCATAAGTTATTGAAAAATGAAAGGTGTTACTAACGTACGCATGCACGCACACATGTATGTACTGGCTGCCTATCGGCGAGGGTATAACACAGTGGACAGGACCTTCACTCGAGTATATGATGGAAACAGTAATAGTATGCATGATTTAGAATTAACATAGCGAAATAACAGTTAGAAGTTCTCACTTAGACCAGTCTAGATCCACACCAGTCTGCGCATGCACGCAGTCTGATCAGGATCTGCACTGTTTGCCATTCCATCAATAAAACCCCATCATCGTTATCAGGCTACATAAGTGTGTTATTTGACCAGGAGCTACACTGGTCAGAAATCCCATAAGCCCCATTTCCACAGTCACATAATGGACCCCATAAGACAGTTAGCCCCGTCTTCCACCGACAATTCAGTTATGAACCATGATCTGACCACACTCAGTTTATTGCATAAAACATGCTTTCAAAGTGTAATCACGTATTGTATTGCATACAAATGGTGATCGCAGTCAATTAACACAGTGTAATAAAATCATAATATACTAGTGTCATAAATATGCAAATTAGCTCGTTACAGAAAACAGGTTATGTGACCAGTAAAGGTTCAATGTATGATGCTTTACTTATAATAGAATCTAACATTTGTGATGATTTAATATGGTATTTATTAAACTTTATAAATATCATATTAAATCATCACTCATGTAAGATCCTCTATGTATTACAATCATAATACACTAGTGTATTAAATATGCAAATGAGGCTGCCACAGAAACGGTACATGATCACTATGGTTTCAATGCAAGTTGCTGTGCTTATGCAATAACTAGAATCTAACTTTTGTGCTGATATGATATAATACTATTTATTAAACTTGATGGCATAGCCACATTTGTAATGAAATCAGTAGGCTTGTTTAATAATTATAATATTACCCCTTTCAACACTACAGACCTCTATAGCAGTGTTTGCAAACAGTGTAAATCTAGATGAGCCGCGTCTCACGAGAATCTGCCCATATTTTATAGAGAAAAAAACAAACACTTCTTACAAATGGACTAGTCTAAAAATCATTTTGTAACAATTGGATTGGTCCTTAAATTAACAGATCACATTCCATTCCAGTTATTTAGGGTTGAAAGGGTTAAATCATCATGCAAGTAAAATCCATTTATTGTATGGACTGCATATACTGACAAGGTTCAGTAAAACATCATTCCTGCACACATGGGGTAGCCTACGTGGCCTACAAGGCTACCACCATGTGTGCAGAATGATGTTTTGCTGAACCTGCGACACTACAGGCAGGTAGTGTGTATCCGTGATTTGGATAGTCCAGCCCAGTACAGGAGGCCCTGGGTTCGAATCCTGTAGAACTGCTCAGTTATTCTCACCCTACGACATTACCGACTGATATGTACTCCTGGTTTAAAAACTTGTTTAAACCTTTCAACACCAAGTAACTTAATGGGCTGTTCCATGCCACTGTTTCATGCTATTTCATTGGTCCATTCAAATTTTCAGGCTATTCCATTCTTCAGAAAGGGTAATTTTTTCAAATTTGATAACTATTAACAAACAGTGGAGATCCTGATGAGACGGCTCATTACGAGCCGGCTCATCTGGATCTGCACTGTTTGGAAACATTGTCTCTATAGAGGTCTGTGGTGTTGAAAGGGTTAATAAACATCAGATTAAATCAGCGTGCACACAAGACCCTATTCACTAAACTCACTGAATGATTTCATAAGAAACGCGGCACAGCCTTGAATCAGTAAGCTCGTTTGATAATTGTATTAAATCGTGACACATGTAAGATCCTCAACATACTGATTATAGTAGATCCTGCATGTACTTCCACACTTTCACACAACCATATTGTATCTAATATTCTTGGTGATGCCAGGAATGCTACTACAGCGACTGGATAACAATTTGCTTAGATCCTGATACATCTATTTATCAGGTAACAAGCTTTGTATTGGCCGAATACGTACTGGCTGATAACATAATACTGAAATCATGCATTGACCCGATACAATGTATGAATCTCCAGGTTACAACGAATTGAAAACGGACGTTAGCAAGGTGTGTATGATCACATGGCTACAACAACAACAAGTACTGAAACTTCCAGAAGCCCTCTGATTCAAAGTACATATTCTTTTATTTTGTCCTTATTATGTAACGGATTTTGATGATATATGGCGCATCAAACACGTCTTGTTAAGCTGCATTTGGTGGTGTCTGTATTTTGGCCCAAACTTCTGTCGTTTTTGCTACTGACACGGAAATCAATTCTTCGCAACAAACAACATAAGCATGTGCCAAACTCCTGGGACCACCAAATGCAGCTCATGAAGACGCGTTTGCTGCGCCTTATTTCATTAAAATCCGTTGCATATTCAGGAAAATATTAAATAATACTTACTTTGGAGTTGGCGAGATTTCAACACTTTCAGCTATTGTTGTTGTTGTAACCACGTGATCATGCACCTTGGTTATTGAAGTACATCAGTGGAATGACCTCACGGAAAACAATACATTCTTTTCAACAAAAACAACGTCATAATTGCTCATTCTGTAGCCAAAACCGTTACCAAGGCTCAGTTGCTCAAAACCTCTGTTAGCTTAACGGACTGTTAAATCCTTAACAATGTTAAGGATTTAACAGTCTGTTAAGCTAACAGAGGCTTTAAGCAACCGGGCCCTGATAAATAGAATATCATGCTAGTGTCTATTGATATTAATCTAATGTCATAAGGCCCCTTTTGTCAGCCCACAACCCAATTCAGAAACACATTTTAAATAGTCTAGAACACACAATTGTTGAGCATTAACTCTTATATTAAAGTAAAAAAAAGTTCTTAAATGTCTAACTAATCTATTGATTGGTATTGATTGGTACAAGGTATACTCAATCAAGCTTTGTGCATTAACAATATCAACAACCCAGTAATAATGGCCATAAAGTCAACGTTGGCAAACATTTGTGGGATAAAATGTGTGTATGATCATTTTTAATAATGTTCTCACATTAACGTGGTTTGCTATAAATGTCACTATTTTCCACCTATGCATGTAAGCAAATGTAAATAAACAAAACCAGTAACCAGTTGTCAACATCAGCTGTTTGTGGTAATGTTTTATAAAAATACAATGTTTCACCGACAAATCCTTAGTCGTACACATTTCAGTGCAACCAGCACGAGTCATTCACTTAGGGACTGAAGGTATTTTTATCATTATTTTTTATGATTATAAGTGTCTGAGCATGTAGTCGAAAATGGTACTCGAAATCAAGCAGTGTGATTGGCTGAGTCTGAGCAGAGCTCAGGCTCAACCAATCAAATAACTTGATTATGAGCCTTATAATATGAGCATAATATTAAGTTCAGAAGTTATTAAATAATTGCGCTGTTTTGATTGCTAAACTTCCTCAGCATACTGTCATACTGTTTACTCAAAGTCAAGCAGTTTGATTGGCCCGAGGCAGAGAACGGCTCAGACTTAACGAAGGAAACAACTCGATTATGAGCTGAGGTTATTCTCAGGTTTTATATCATCACAAAGTTTGCTGGTAGGATTGCATACTGAACATGGACTGACAAAACATTCTGAGCATGTACTCAGTTGCACTGCTCAGACTCCGTCCATCAAACTGCTTGATATTAAGTATGAATGCAGAGAATATGCTCAGAATGCACAATAACCACTACGAATATACAACTTTCTGAGCAAGTTCTTGTAATTTGTACAAGAAATCAGGCAGTTGAGACTCAGCACAGCTCAGCCTCGACCAATCAAATGTTCTGATTTCCAGCATGAGAACAGAGTCCATTCTCAGAATGAGCTATAATCACTGGATCTGAGAATATCAAACTTTCTGGGTTCTCAACATTTGTACTCAAAACCAAGCAGATTGATTAGTCAAGAATGAGCACAGCTCAGCCTCGACCAATCAGACTTTTTGATTTCGAGTACGAGTCAAGTCCAGAATTCATTATAATGTCTGGCCTGTAATTCTAAAACATTCTGAGAAAATTATCATAAACTTGTGCTAGAAATCGGGCAGTTTCATTGGCCGAGACTGAGCACAGCTCAGACTCAACCAATCAAACTGCTTGATTTCGAGCACGAGAACCAGAAAGCTCCATATCCATTGGTGATGAGCACGACACACTCAAGAATGCCATGGTTTCAGTAACAACAGGCCGAGCCAAGAACATTCTAGAATGTGACGGAATTCAAGATAAACAATCTCGTCTCTTCTTTCTTGATCCAGTTCAGTAGCTTATTTATTGCATTGATGGCGATAGACTTGGTGACGAGTGGACCGAATACTGCGTACAACTCAAATCCCTGGGTTACCTGTAATGGAGATGGATGGATTGATTGATGTAGGTTTTGTGTCCAAGTCAGACATGGGGATTGGAACTGAAACGCAACCTTTGGGATGGAGTTTTTATGTCCGAGCAAGCATCGAGATTATAACTGAAAAGCCACAGGGTTTAATGTCACAGCAACACATTGGTCATATAGAGACGGGAGTTACAAGCTTCATCCGAAAGACCTGTTGGATGTAAATACAGTTAAAACTTTCCAAACCGGACACCAAGCAAACACCTGTGATCTTATTTTTGATGAGTTTCTTCGTAATTTATCTCAGGTGATAATGTCTGTTCGTGATCGCATAACACACAACTATGGCTCAGAATGATCAAATGTATGATTTACAGTGAAACCTCTCTAAGCCAGACACCCTGGGGACCTCCCAGGTTGTACGGTTTAGAGAGGTTTCACTGTACTCGATGCTGTGCACATGGAAATTGAAACTGAAAAGCGAAAGAAACAGGGTTTAATGTCTCAGGAACAGATGGAACAAGAAAATGTGGCCTGTACTCAAATGTCAATTACTGATGAAGATTAGCAAATATACGACTAACATATGTATCAGAAAATGTGCAAAATTTGGACGTACGCCCAAGTTTTGAAGGACGTGATATATTTCGAGAAAAATAGGTCAATGTCACCCAAATGACCAAGGGTGGTTAGCTATCAGTGTAAGGAAACAAGTGATGAAGTTTGGCGAACATACGATTATCAGGAGATATGCGAAATTTGGATGTTCGTCCAAATGTATTAACACAAAGGTGAAGGTCATCAAGGTAAAGGTCAATGTCACCCGAATGACACTGGATGGGCAGCTCTCAATGTGAGGAAGCTATTGATGAAGTTATGTAATGATCCGAGACTGACTAATGGATCAAAGAGATATGCAAAATTAGGACGTACGTCCAAAATTATATAACTTTCGTGGGTGACACTACGTGGAACCCTGATAGTACATACCCATCCCAGGAGTGTCTCGTACTGTCCGACGTGGTACAAAATCTTCAGTGGTCGCGTCGCCGAGTGTATCCTATGGTGCAGATAGTGGTAGAGCCCGAACAGTCGCTCTTGTTGCTCGTCACTCCGGTACGGGGCCTCGAGTTCGGGGCTGGTGTACTGGGCCGTGCTCTTGGACTTGTAAAGGAAATGTCGCAGGTCTGTGATCCCGCACCTCTGTATACTGTAGCTGTCTTTACTCAGCGAGTCTGATATTGCTCGCAGCCCATTGTATTTTATAAGTCTCTGTAAAGATAGGGTGATAGATTGAATGCGATTTAGATCCATTATAGGAATGAATGGCCTTTTTGTGGAATTTATCGGGGTATAAACTTGGAAAAGTCGCGGGAATACTGGACGAAGCGATAAAAAATTACAATTTTCGAAAAAATAATAATTTTTTTTCGAAAATTGTAATTTTTGTAAGGCCTCGTCCAGTATTCCCGCGACTTTTCCAAGTTTATATCCCCGATAAATTCCACAAAAAGGCCATTCATTCCTTATAATTCCAGCATTTGAAATAAATTCATCAAGAAAATGTGTTTATTTTCAGTTTTCTTAAGAATTATTTTAACTGCGCCTCACGGTTACGGAAAGTAGTTCGGCGTGGGAGTTTACTGGGATATAAATTTTGGACAGAGACTTGCTACGGGCCAATCAAATGTTAGGGAATTGTGTAAATATTTTTGTGCTTGAATTATTGATCAACAAGGTCATATGAGACACGCCATGTGATTTTGTAAATTCGGACATCTGTGTAATTTCATGAAATATGTTTATAATATTTTCCGCACATGGTGTCAAAAGTTGACAAAATATTTTCAGAGAAAATATTTATAAAAATATATTGTTTTGTTTGTAAATGTATTTAATGAAATTACACAGATGTAATATCACAGATTGGCTAATACCACGTGACAGCAATCTGACCAATGATATGCCTAGAAATTACATATTCCAATTCGTTCTAACGCATTCAAATTCTTTCTAACTCAAATTCAATTTGATTATTGTGTTCTAACGAATTCACATATTTCATTCTAACACATTACAATTTGTTGTGACGCATTCAAATTTGTGGTAACGCATTACAATTCATTCTATTAAACCAATTCAATTATTTTGTTCTAATTAGAACGAATTTGTATGCATTAGAACAAAATAATTGAAATAGTTAAAACGAATTGGAATGCGTTGGAACAAAATAATTGAAATTGTTAGAACAAATTTGACTACGTTAGAACGAATTTGAATGTGTTAGAATGAATTGGAATACGTTAGAACTCAATAATTGAAATCGATAGAACAAATTTGAATGCGTTAGAACGAATCTGAATGCCTTAGAACAAATTTAAATGCAGTAGCATGAATTGAGATGCGTTAGAACGAAGTAATTGAAATCATTAGAACGAATTTGAATTCATTATAACAAAATAATGGAAATCGCTGGAACAAATTTGAATGTGGTAGGACGAAATAATTGAAATCGTTAGAACAAATCTGAATTCGAATGCGTTAGAACGATATAATTGAAATCGTTAGAACAAATTCAAATTCGTTAGAACGAAATAATCAAATTGGTCAGAACATTTGTTTCTTTTCTCATGTCCCTTATAAAGCTCCGTAAACAAATGATAAAAAAATAAAACAAATTTGAAAATTCACATACTTGAGCACTGTTTGCTTTTTGCAGCTAAACTAAGTAAATTTTCAACTTTATTACAGTATTTTCACTACTCAATTTGAAAATCCATGCGTATTTTCGCATTGCTGTGAGTATTTTGTACTCCTACTTTTTATAATCAATATTCTGCTAACATAAGTGCGTAAAATACGCCAATACGCACCTTATCGGGAGCTCTGAGAAGTAACAAATAATTTGTTCACTCATAGTCCAGATATGGATGCCTGGCACCAGATCAGGACATATAAAGTACTTACATCTCTGATTTTATTCCTACACTCGGACAGGGTGAAGAAAGAGTCGCGGTCCACGGAGAGCAGTAAGAGACAAATCTCGCACTCGTCATCTAGGTACGATATATGTGCCTGCAGGAACCCTCTGTAAAACAGTCACGTATGAGGCACGCCGTGTGAGTATGTACCTAAGAACATGTGCGATATTTACAGAATTTAAGATATTTTCTGTAAATGACGTCACAAGTTGATGAAATATTCATAGGAATTGCGGAATATATTTGCCACTTTACTCATCAAAAAAATGCTTTGGCAGCACTTTAGAATCATTTCAAATGTTTTTATTGAGTAAGAATACAAAACAATACAAAACAGCCGACGACAATATTCAGTTCCCATCATTTAAGCCATTAACCATTTCACCCCTAAATAACTGGAATTAATTTTGATATGTTCATTTTGCAACCAATCCAAATTATCCAATGGTTACAAAATTATTTTTCAGACTAGTCCATTTATGAAAAGGGGTGTTTTTTATTCCAAAAAATATGAAAATTACTTGCAAAAAGTGCAGATCCTGATGAGACGGCTCGTCACGAGCCGGCTCATCTGGATCTACACGTTTTGCCAATACCACTATACAGGCCTGTCCTGTTGAAAGGTTTCAGCTGTGACCTTACGAGGAATCAAACTTGGGTAGACAGATTGGCGTCCAAGATTCCGCAGCCTTGAAAGACTCGGCGGCGTTGATGAGGTTGATGATAATATGCAGGTCCATTGGGTGTAGGTAATACTTCTTCATGCGAACCAACGTCACCAGCTGACTGTTCGCGATTATGACGGCAAACACCAAATCCTGCAATTAACCCTTTCAACCCTAAATAACTGGAATGGACTGTTATATATTAAAAGAACCAATCCAATTGTCACAAAATAAATTTCAGACTATAGTCCGTTTATAAGAAGGGGTGTGTTTTTTCTAAACAATATGGAAATTACTTGCAACAAGAGTGCCGTAAGTCACAAAATATGCCCGTCGAAGATGGGCCAGACAGCGAAATGGATACTTATGTGGCTAACCCTAACCTTTTCCTTTGTTCATCCCTATTGTTCTGTAGCCACATAAACCCATTTTTAGCCACATAAAATCACGGAACAATAGAATATTACATAACCTATTGTTCTCCTAGCCACATATGTATCCATTTGTAAGCTTGGAAGGGATGACAAAAACTATATACCCTCAACATACTTCGTATGCAAGGGGTATAATTAGAATACCCTATCTGGTGCCAGAGTCACTTAGCCTAGCCCTAAAAGTAATAGGATTAGCAGTAATCCTACTACTCTTATAACAGCTATAACTAGAATCAACTGTCACGTATCAAAGCCAAAAATTTACCTGAGGGACAAACCAGTAGCCTATTTCATCAACATTGCAAAGTATACTTTACTAGCAAAGTATACTTTGAGGGAGTAATCATTTATTTTTCCTGAAATGCATTATTTCATATAGAACTAACAAATGCATATATTTCATGATTAAAAGTAAGCAGAATTATTATACTGAATTTATTACATTATCACAGCCAAATTGGCTGTGATAATGTAATAAATTCAGTATAATAAAAATTAATAAATTTATCATAAAATTGAAAATTTCTCCCTCAAAGTATACTTTGCTACTAAAGTATACTTTGCAATGTTGATGAAATAGGCTACTGATCCGTTAGTTGGATCATTACCAAACTTCATCAATAGCTTCCTCATATGTGACTTTGGTGACCTTGACCTTCATGGATGTGATCGCTGTGTGTAGCCATACTGCTGTCAGCTGAACAATTATATTCTGGTAAGGATGAACCCCATTGTTAAATTACCCGTCGCATGCTCGGAACCTGCCACCCGCCCTATATGTACTAACCTTAATCTTCCCATGTTGAGCTATACTTTGAGCAATGGTTTCACGTGCCGTATTCTCTAGCGGCAAACAACGCACGGCACTCAACAGGTGACCTGCGTCCGACTCCATCATCTTCAACAGGTTATCCAAGAACTTTTCCGAACCACTCAACTGTCTCCGTAAGTCGTAATTCCGTCTTTGTTTAAAAATCTTTCGCAGTGAAGACAGAGTTAGCACACTTAAAACTTGGTTATACAGGTACGATAGCTGAATTAAAATCTGCTGTGTTGAGTCTGAACCCCGAGACACACATACTAATATTAAGTGTTCTCGTATTAGGAACACAAACTTATGTTCGCCGGCTATAATTGAGCGTATTATGTCACCCGCAGAATCATGTACAAATGACACAAGTGCTTGCATGACTCCAAATATAGTCACTAGTTTGTCTTCACTCCCATGCCTGAAAATATAGCAAATTGAAAACTGAGAACTCAGAATGTATGTGGCTGTGACTGGAGAAATTGGGCTAATGGGATTTGTGAACAGTGTAGATCCAGAGCAATAGCACACTCCTGTAGCCATGATAACTCTCTATACATGTATTGTGGGTTAGAAGGATGATGGGTGTTTCATTGATGGAATGGCGAACAGTGCAGATCCTGCATTGTTCGCCATTCCATCAATGAAACACCTGTCCTGCTGCAAACAAACAATATAGATCGTTATCAGACTACAGGAGCGTGCTATTTGGTAAGAAGCTACACTGATTAGAAATCCCATAAGCCCCATTTCTCCAGTCACACACATAATTATACTATAGTACTGTTTAGTGATTTCATATGGGTATTAACCCGTGACTTTTGTCACAGCGCGTAGGCGAGATTGATTTTAGTGAATCACGAGTGGATATGATGAAAATATGTGGATTCAATTTTTTTAACAGGGCCGCGGAAAATATGAATGATGATAAAGAGGTATGTGAAGTTTCAAGTCAATATTTTGGTACTTAAAACAATTAGCGATGACCGCAAGTGGACGTGATAAAAAGCAGCTAGAATGTCGCGCCCGCCGAGGATTTGATAGTATACCGAAAAACTTTAACCAAAAAAAAATTTAACCAACAAGAAAATGTGGCCTGTTGGCACACACGAATGTCCCAGGTGGCATATTGGAATTAACCAAGAGTAATAAGTATTCATAGCACAGTTGTGAAGGTCAAATGGTGGAAGGTCCTATTACGGGCAAGGTCTGATTGTGTGATATGTGTGCACAAGTATGATGTATTGAATATTAAGGGCAGCATGATTGTGTGATATGTGTGCACAAGTATGATGTATTGAATATTAAGGGCAGCATGATTGTGTGTTTTTTTTTTATTTGGGTATGGGTTTTGGGCACAAGTTATGAAATGTATTGAATATTAAGGGCAGCATGATTGTGTGATATGTGTGCACAAGTATGATGTATGAATATTAAGGGCAGCATTGATTGTTGTGGATAATGTGTGCACAAGTATGATGTTATTGAATATTTAACTGGGCAGCTATTGACTTGTGTGATATGGTGCACAAGTATGATGTATTGAATATTTAAGGGCAGCTGAATTGTGTGATTATGTGAGCACAAGTATCATGTATTGAATATTAAGGGCAGCTGGATTGTGTGATTATGTTGTGCACAAGTAGTTCATGTATTGAATATTAAGGGCAGGCAATGACTGTGTGATATGTGTGCACAAGTTATTGATGTAATTGACTATTAAGGGCAAGAATGATTGTGTGATATGGGTTTGTGAACAAGTATCAGGTATTGAATTTATTAAGGCTGCATGGGAAGCTGTGTGATATGTAGTGCACAAGTATCATGTATTGAAATATTAGGGCTGCAATGGGATTGTGTGATAGTGTGCACCAAGTATCTTGTATTGAATTATTAAGGGCAGCATGATTGTTGATATGTGTGCAAACAAAGTATGATGTATTGAATAATTAAGGGCAGTTTGATTGTGTGGATATTGGTGCACAAAGTATTATGTATTGAATATTAAGGGCAGCATGATTGTGTGATTTGTGTGCACAAGTATTCATGTAGTGAATATTATGGGGGCAACATGATTGTGTGATACATTGTGTGCACAAGTTCATGTATTGAATATTAAGGGCAGCATGATTGTGTGATATGTTGTGCACATGTAACGAAGCTACATACCAAATATCAGGACGCGTAGGTATGAAGGTGAAAAAGTTTTTGTTTTTTCGAGTTACAAGGAAAAAATGGGAAATTGTGAGTCCGAAAGGGGGAGATAATCCATGATGGAGGGTCGGATCAAAAATCCGAATTCACTTTGCGCATCAGCACATCAAAACGAAGCTACGAACCAAATATCAGACGGTAGGTATGAAGGTGAAAAAGTTTTTCGAGTTACGAGGAAAAAATGGGAAATTGTGAGTCCGAAAGGGGGAGATAATCCATGATGGAGGGTCGGATGAAAAATCCAAATTCACTTTGCGCATCTGCACATGATAACGAAGCTACATACCAAAATATCAGGCGCGTAGGTATGAAGGTGAAAAAGTTTTTTGAGTTACGAGGAAAAAATGGGAAATTCTGAGTCCGAAAGGGGGAGATAATCCATGATGGAGGGTCGGATGAAAAATCCAAATTCACTTTGCGCATCTGCACATGATAACGAAGCTACATACCAAATATCAGGCGCGTAGGTATGAAGGTGAAAAAGTTTTTTTCGTTTTAAACGAGTTACATGAGGACGTGACGGACGTTACGACGTACGGACGGTACGACGGTACGGACGTACGACGGACGGACGGACACCCGTGACGAAAACAATATACCCGTTTTTTTTTACAAAAAAAGTGGGTAATAATAAGTATTCATAGCACAGTTGTGAAGGTCAAATGGTGAAGGTCATATTAAGGGCAGTATGATTGTGTGATATGGTGCACTATATGATGTATTGAATATTAAGGGCAGGCATATGATGTGTGTAGTGTGGGCAAGTATGATATGATATTGATATTAAGGGCAGCTATGATGTGTGGGATATTGTGTGCACAAGTATGATGTATTGAATATTAAGGGCAGCATGATTGTGTGATAGTGTGAAGCACAAAGTATGATGTATTGAATATTATAAGGGCAGCATTGATGTGTGGATATGTGTGCACAAGTATGATGGTTTTTTGCACAAGTATCATTGTATTGAATATTAATGCACATGACTGTGTGAATTATTGGTTGTTGCACAAGTATGATTGTCTTGATATTAACGGGCAGCCCATATGTGTGAATTATGTGTGCACAAGTATCATGTATTGAATTTTAAGGGCAGCATGACTGTGTGATATGTGTGCACAAGTATCATGTATTGAAGGGATATTAAGGGCAGCATGATAGTGTGGGATATGTTAGCACAATATGAGTATTGATATTAAGGGCAGCATGATGTGTGATGTGTGCACAAGTATCAGTATTAATATTAAGGGCAGCTGATTGTGTGATGTGTGCACAAGTTATGTATTGAATATTAAGGGCAGCATGACTGTGTGATATGTGTGCACAAGTATGATGTATTGAATATTAAGGGCAGCATGATTGTGTATATGTGTGCACAAGATATCATGTATTGGATATTAAGGGCAGCATGACTGTGTGATATGTGTGCACAAGTATCATGTATTGAATATTAAGGGCAGCATGATTGTGTGATATGTGCAGTATCATGATGAATATTAAGGGCAGCATGATGTGTATATGTGTCACAAGTATCTGTATTGAATATTAAGGGCAGCATGACTGTGTGATATGTGTGCACAAGTATCATGTATTGAAATATTAAGGGCATCATGATTTGTGATATGTGTGCACAAGTATCATGTATTGAAAATACGGGCACATGACTGTGTGATATGTGTGCACAAGTATCATGTATTGAATATTAAGGGCAGCATGATTGTGTGATGTGTGCACAAGTATGATGTATTGAATATTAAGGGCAGCATGATTGTGTGATATGTGTGCACAAGTATCATGTATTGAATATTAAGGGCAGCATGACTGTGTGATATGTGTGCACAAGTATGATGTATTGAATATTAAGGGCAGCATGATTGTGTGATATGTGTGCACAAGTATCATGTATTGAATATTAAGGGCAGCATGACTGTGTGATATGTGTGCACAAGTATCATGTATTGAATATTAAGGGCAGCATGACTGTGTGATATGTGTGCACAAGTATGATGTATTGAATATTAAGGGCAGCATGACTGTGTGATATGTGTGCACAAGTAGATGTATTTGAATATTAAGGGCAGCATGACTGTGTGATATGTGTGCACAAGTATCATGTATTGATATTAAGGGCAGCATGACTGTGTGATATGTGTGCACAAGTATCATGTATGAATTTATTAAGGGCAGCATGACTGTGTGATATGTGCACAAGTATGATGTATTGAATATTAAGGGCAGCATGACTGTGTGATATGTGTGCACAAGTATGATGTATTGAATATTAAGGGCAGCATGACTGTGTGATATGTGCACAAGTATGAATGTATTGAATATTAAGGGCAGCATGACTGTGATTATGTGTGCACAAAGTAATATGTATTGAATATTAAGGGCAGCATGACTGTGTATATGTGCACAAGTATAATGTATTGAATAATTAAGGGGCAGCAATGATTGTGTGATATGTGTGCACAAGTATGATGTATTGAATATTAAGGGCAGCATGACTGTGTGATATGTGTGCACAAGTATCATGTATTGAATATTAAGGGCAGCATGATTGTGTGATATGTGTGCACAAGTATCATGTATTGAATATTAAGGGCAGCATGACTGTGTGATATGTGTGCACAAGTATCATGTATTGAATATTAAGGGCAGCATGACTGTGTGATATGTGTGCAACAAGTATCATGTATTGGAATAGGGAACAGCATGTTGTGTGATATGTGTGCACAAGTATGATGTATTGAATATTAAGGGCAGCATGACTGTGTGATATGTGTGCACAAGTATCATGTATTGAATATTAAGGGCAGCATGATTGTGTGATATGTGTGCACAAGTATCATGTATTGAATATTAAGGGCAGCATGACTGTGTGATATGTGTGCACAAGTATCATGTATTGAATATTAAGGGCAGCATGACTGTGTGATATGTGTGCACAAGTATCATGTATTGAATATTAAGGGCAGCATGATTGTGTGTATGTGTGCACATAGTATCATGTATTGAAAATTAATAGGCAGCATGACTGTGTGATATGTGTGCCAGTATCATGTATTGAATATTAAGGGCAGCATGACTGTGTGATATGTGTGCACAAGTATCATGTATTGAATATTAAGGGCAGCATGACTGTGTGATATGTGTGCACAAGTATCATGTATTGAATATTAAAGGCAGCATGACTGTGTGATATGTGTGCACAAGTATGATGTATTGAATATTAAGGGCAGTATGATTGTGTGATATGTGTGCACAAGTATCATGTATTGAATATTAAGGGCAGCATGATTGTGTGATATGTGTGCACAAGTATCATGTATTGAATATTAAGGGCAGCATGACTGTGTGATATGTGTGCACAAGTATCATGTATTGAATATTAAGGGCAGCATGATTGTGTGATATGTGTGCACAAGTATCATGTATTGAATATTAAGGGCAGCATGATTGTGTGATATGTGTGCACAAGTATCATGTATTGAATATTAAGGGCAGCATGATTGTGTGATATGTGTGCACAATTCATTATTGAATATTAAGGGCAGCATGACTGTGTGATATGTGTGCACAAGTATCATGTATTGAATATTAAGGGCAGCATGATTGTGTGATATGTGTGCACAAGTATCATGTATTGAATATTAAAGTGATCCTTCAAGAGATATAGAAGATATGACAGAACTGAGAAACTACGGCAAACTTCTGAATGTGTGAAATAGTTAAAAGTTGTGAAGGTCAAAAGATCAATGTCATATTATGGGCAGTATGGATATGGCATTTGTCCACAAGTATGATGTACTGAAATATTAAAGTAATCCATCAAGGGATATAGAAGTTATGACATAATTGAGAAATGAGCCGTCTCATCACGATCTGCACTTTTTGCAAGTAATTTTCATATTTGAGACAAAAACACTACCTTTTCATAAATGGACTAGTCTGAACATAATTTTGTGACGGTTGG
Organism: Conchocele bisecta; assembly: GCA_029237695.1. Lineage (NCBI taxonomy): Eukaryota > Metazoa > Mollusca > Bivalvia > Lucinida > Thyasiridae > Conchocele > Conchocele bisecta. The sequence goes on along the minus strand of CM055266.1, from coordinate 102,034,397 downwards.
TTTGGTTGCAAAATTAACATATCAAAATCCATACCAGTTATTTAGGTGAAACTGTTAACTACTCATCTGACAAGAAATCAGTAATAAAACAAAAGGGCCATGATGGCCCTAATTCGCTCACCTGACTCCATGAACACCAGAGGAGAATGTGACATCGAGTTCATGTGTTTTAAAAAAATTGTGCTATTTTTAGATGGCGGTCATCTTGGATTAAGCGATGACCCTCATTTTACAAAATCTGAAAATGCTTCACCCAGCATCGGCCATGTGGTTCCTGAGAAAAAGACGTTAAAAATCTTGAATAAATGGACCTTTTGGTGGCCATCATGGATGACATAATCATCCGATTCCGACAAATATTGCACCAGAGTGATCGCCTCATTGATACCTTCAATTTTATATATGACATGACCATATTCAGTCAAAAATAAAATTTGACCCCAATTTGACACCACGGGCCACGCCCATTTTTGACCCCGAGGTCACCATTTCAACAACTTTGAAAGAGCATTGTACATCGATCATTCCTACCAAGTTTCGTCGAAATCCGGCTAGCGGTTCAAGAGAAGAAGATTTTTTAAGAATTTATGCTATTTTTAGACGGCGGCCATCTTGGATTAGCGATGACCTCCATTTTAACAAATCTGAAAAGGCTTCACACTTGGACCATAACTTTTAAGTTTGGCTACCATGGGCCAAGCGGTTCATGTGAAGACGAATTTTGAAATTTCTAATAAAAGAACGACCTTTCGGCGGCCATCTTGGATGACATAACAATCCGATTTCGACAGAAAATGCACCAGAGTGATCGCCTCATTGATACCTTCAATTTGATATATGACATGACCATATTCGGTCAAAAATAAAATTTGACCCCAATTTGACCCCACGGGCCACGCCCATTTTTGACCCCGGGGTCACCATTTTAACAACTTTGAAAGAGCAATGTACATCGATCATTCCTACCAAGTTTCGTCGAAATCCGGCTAGCGGTTCATGAGAAGAAGATTTTTTAAGAATTTATGCTATTTTTAGACGGCAGCCATCTTGGATTAGCGATGACCTCTATTTTAAAAAATCTGAAAAGGCTTCACCCATGGACCATAACTTTTAAGTTTGGCTACCATGGGCCAAGCGGTTCATGTGAAGAAGAATTTTGAAATCTCTAATAAAAGAACGACCTTTTGACCTTTCGGCGGCCATCTTGGATGACATAACAATCCGATTTCGACAGAAAATGCACCAGAGTGATCGCCTCATTGATACCTTCAATTTGATATATGACATGACCATGTTCAGTTCAAAAATAAAATTTGACCCCAATTTGACCCCACGGGCCACGCCATTTTTGACCCGGGGTCACCATTTTAACAACTTTCAAAGAGCAATGTACATCGATCATTCCTACCAAGTTTCGTCGAAATCCGGCTAGCGGTTCATGAGAAGAAGATTTTTTTAAGAATTTATGCTATTTTTAGACGGCGGCCATCTTGGATTAGCGATGACCTCCATTTTAACAAATCTGAAAAGGCTTCACCCATGGACCATAACTTTTATGTTTGGCTACCATAGGCCAAGCGGTTCATGTGAAGAAGAATTTTGAAATCTCTAATAAAAGAACAACCTTTTGACCTTTCGGCGGCCATCTTGGATGACATAACAATCCAATTTCGACAAAAAATGCACCAGAGTGATCGCCTCATTGATACCTTCAATTTGATATATGAAATGACCATATTCAGTCAAAAATAAAATTTGACCCCAATTTGACCCCATGGGCCACGCCAATTTTTGACCCCAGGGTCACCATTTTAACAACTTTGAAAGAGCAATGTACATCGATCATTCCTACCAAGTTTTGTCGAAATCCGGTTGGCGGTTCTTGAGAAGAAGATTTTTTAAGAATTTGTGCTATTTTTAGACGGCGGCCATCTTGGATTACGTAATGACGTCATTTTAACAATTTTGTAATCCCCCTACCTAAGGACCATGACCATGAAGTTTGGTGACCATAGGCCCAATGGTTACCGAGAAGACGTTTGAAAATGTTCACGGACGACGACGACGACGGACACATTGCGGTAACAATAGCTCACGAGCTTTGCTCAGGTGAGCTAAAAAGTTAACACAAATCTCGGACAGACTGATGGACAGACGACAATTTAGCACCAAAATGTTTATTCCAGTTATAATTCCAGCACAAAAATATTTACACAATTCCCTAACATTTGATTGGCCCGTAGCAAGTCTCTGTCGAAAATTTATATCCCAGTAAAAACTCCCACGCCAAACTACTTTCCGTAACCGTGAGGAGCAGTTAAAATAAATCTTAAGAAAACGGAAAATAAACACATTTTCTTGATGAATTTATTTCAAATGCTGGAATTATAAGGAATGAATGGCCTTTTTGTGGAATTTATCGAGGATATAAACTTGGAAAAGTCGCGGGAATACTGGACGAAGGCCGGAAAGCCTCGTCCAGTATTCCCACGACTTTTCCAAGTTTATACCCCGATAAATTCCACAAAAATACCATTCATTCCTATAACCTTTATATGTATGAGTGAAAGTGTTAACGTTTGCATACCTCGAATACACAGGTTTTCCCGAATCACTGAGAATAAACACATGTTTCCTCTGGTTTTTCCACTCTGGAGTTCGAACATCATCATCATCTTCCTGCAGAACTGGCACCTCTGGCACACCTATATCAGCCTTGTCGGCACTTTGTGTCGGTTCCTTGGCCAACAATGTCTGCAATGAAGATGTTAAAAAATTAGAGGATGCCAGCACTCCAAAGAAGGAAAAAATATTGAGGAATATTTGCAAAATGAGCGCCATTTTCGCAAACTGAAACAGTATCAAACTTAATATGAAATAGTCCATCAGAACTGCAGATAAGGTGCGTATTGGCATATTTTACGCAATTATTTTAGCTGAATACGCATTGATTATCAAAAGTGGGAGTACAAAATACGCACAGTAATGTGAAAATTTGTATTGATTTTCAAATTGAGTAGTGAAAATACTGTCATAAAGTTGAAAATTCACTTAGTTGAGCTGCAAAACAGTATTTGCTTTGTGCAGCTCTAACAAATGAATGTTTAAATTTGTTATCATTTGTTCCCTATTTAGTAATGAAGAAAATCAATAATACATTTGTAAAAGTAAAATACGCAATGATTTTGAAATCAGGGGGTAGAATACGCTTTAGACACAAAGCTTATCTGGAGCTCTGGTCCATGTCAATTACTTAGGGCTGTAAGGGTAAAATCCAATTGTGTAATTGTTTTCAAAATAATTTCAGGATAATCATTGGTCTTTTGATTGAAAGTGGGTTGTGGTATACGTGATCATCACTGGCTCGTGACAGTGTGCAAGCATGATGACGAAAGACCTAATACTATTGAAGATTATAGGAATGAATGGCCTTTTTGTGGAATTTATCGGGGTATAAACTTGGAAAAGTCGCGGGAATACTGGACGAAGGCCGGAAGGCCTCGTCCAGTATTCCCGCGACTTTTCCACAAAAAGACCATTCATTCCTTATAATTCCAGCATTTGAAATAAATTCATCAAGAAAATGTGTTTATTTTACGTTTTCTTAAGAATTATTTTAACTGCGCCTCACGGTTATGGAAAGTAGTTCGGCGTGGGAATTTACTGGGATATAAATTTTGGACAGAGATTTGCTACGAGCCAATCAAATGTTAGGGAATTGTGTAAATATTTTTGTGCTGGAATTATACAAGTTTAAACGAAAACTCTAACCAAGGGAAATAACTAAGGGAAATAACTATGTAAATATTGCAATGGTAGGTCAAGGTCACAGTGGTTTGAGGTGCACATCACTGACTCATGATAGTGTGCAAGTATGGTGGCTGTAGGCCTTATACTATTGAAGATACAAGCTAAAAAAAAAACTTTAACCAAGGAAAATAACTATGTAAGTATTTAAATTGTAGATCAAGGTCACGCAATGGTCATTTGATTCACAGTGGGTTGCGGTGCACATCACTAGCTCATGATAGTGTGCAAGTATGATGGCTGCAAGTATAATACAATGAAAGATACAAGCTCAAACAAAATGTTTAACAAACGGAAATAACTATGTAAATATTCCAAATGTGGGTCAAGGTCAAACACAGGTCATTTGATTTACAGTAGGTTGCGGAGCACATCACTGGCTCATGATAGTGTGCAAGTATGGTGGCTGTAGGCCTTATACTAGTTGCGAACGGTAACTCTTGCAATTACTCCCGTACCGTCCGTAGCTAAAGTTACGATTTCACTCATAGAATCAGATCTGATTTGCACTTTAGCAGTTAATTGTGACATTTTTGAGACATTTTCCATCTGAAAAAAATATTAGTATTGTAAAAGTAATACAAACTAGTAATTCTGAAACAATTTTTACCATTGTAGAAGGTTTAGAAAATTATTTTTTGCCTTTACAGAAAATTGACCCCATCATAACGTTTACATGTTCAGGCCTTTCACCAGAAATAATTAAGCCGCTGGGGTATTTCATCGTGAACGTCATATTTTGATGAGTCATAATTATTAATTTGAGCATATACCCATATACATGTACATGTATCTCATTTAATACATGTTTAAACCTTATAATACACTCTCATAGTGCTTGCAAGGATCAAATGGAACTGAAACTAAATGAAAAAACTAATTTATAGCGCTGGGGTACCTTGTTTTCGAAATTAAGGCGCTGGGGCACCCCAGCACTATAATGGGCTGGGGAAAGGCCTGATGTTGAAGTTGGCTGCCACTGACTGGGTCACTTGTTGATTCTAGCTTAAATTTACTTTATCAGGTCATCTACATTTATAATTTATGTCATAATTACTTGAATATGTTATTTTCATAATATTAACACTCATTTCAGTTAAAAAAACATAGAATATCTATCACAATTAACTGTTAAAGTGCGAATCAGATCGGATTCGCTATTCAGCAGAGGAATCCTGCGAGTGGAATCGTAACTCTAGCTACGGACGGTACGGGAGTAGATTGCAAGAGTTACCTTCGCAACTAGTATGTAACCCGATATGTTTGGGGGTTAGGTGATACATTTTGCTCTAAAATACATAATTTTTATGCCAGAATATTTAATATTCTGAACTACGAAAATAGTAAACGGTGATAAGAATATTTTTATTAACCATTTAACATTATAAATCTGCATTTAAATTTAGCGATTGTGTCACAGTACGTAACTAACTATGGGGAGAAGATGTGTATTCGTGCCCGGCTAGCTCAGTCGGTTAGAGCGATGGTACGGTAATCCAGAGGTCCCCGGTTCGAGCCTCGGGTCAGATATGCATGTTTCTCGCCCTGTGACATTTGGCGCCCAACAAGGGACCGTGACTGATAAATACTGCCCAAAATGTACCAAAAATATGGATTTTAGAGACGGTAAACCAGAGGTCCCCGGTTTGAGGCTCGGGTCGGATATGCATCTTTCTCACCCTGTGATATTTCACCGTGGCCAAATGTCACAGGGCGAGAAACATGCATATCCGACCCGAGGCTCGAACCGGGGACCTCTGGATTACCATACCATCGCTCTAACCGACTGAGCTAGCCGGGCACGAATACACATATTCTCCCCATAGTTAGTTACGTACTGATTTTTTTTTTAATACGATTTTATTTTGTCATTATTATTTGTATTAGTACAGTAATTTAGTGGACATGTATGAGCTTTTTTAACATGATAAACAAGTCCGTTTTTCAATAAACATGACCTGTTTGATTGTGGTTTAGTCAAATTGAGGGCGTTTTGACTGGGGGCGTTTTGACTTTGGTGAATGAAAACAAAACATAATTTGTTCATCATATACTTTTTATTTCATTATAATTTGTTTTTGTTTCAAATATATTTATAATGTAATACATAACAATACATGATAAAATAAACAAAAATAGGAACAAAACGAGGTGGAAGTAATGCAGGACGGTGGTGGAATAAGGCAAGTGTGTGGTGGAAATCGGTACCATATAAAATCAGATTTGAATACAAATGCAAAAAAGTAATCAATTAACAGTCTTACCAATGGTACCTATTTCCACCTCACAGTGGTACTTAATGGCCGGTGCACGCTTGTACTTTCCTAGTAATGCATGTTTTGTGTTTTATTTTCTTATATACTTATATATAAGGGTAGGAATTGGCTCGAGGACCTTCCAAACCCGGGCATTTGAGCCCAAAAGTGGCAGGCATAAATATCACATCCACGTCTGAGAAAAGGCATCTTACAACATTTGCAATAATTGAATGTATAATTCCTGAACTGGGGCTACACTGGTCACCTGTCCAAATGTACGTTTTCTCAACCTGGGGACCATACAAATATTACATATATTACATACATGTATTAAATACACATACGGTAATCATGCTAATAGAAATACAATAACAAAATCAACTGATGTATTATGCAATAAATTGAATAATTAACATTGAACATTCAAAAATACACATATTCTAAGAAAACACAAATTTACACATGAAGAAATAATTGAAGATGGTGGCGTTTTTACAAAAATGGGGGTGCTTTGACTAATTGATGGGGGTGTTTTGACCAATTCAGGGGAGTTTTGACCTGCTTCCATATTCTCCCCATAGTGAGTTACTTACCGTGACAATTGGAATTTAGTTGTTTGAAGCGTTCAAAAATGTATATAATGAATGTTATAGGAAAACGGGACAGATTTCCACCTGCGCTCCTCCAATTTTATCCCGTCAACACAGTGCGTATGTGCCATGAAACACGGTGCCGTGAAACATTTTTGATATCCTGTCAATACGACCTAATCTCTGCGTATGAATGTGAGGTGACTGGGGTTATTTTTTTTGCATTTAAAAGCAATGTGTAGGTGTTGACGGGATAAATAGAATAGTAGGTTAGTTCCGTGAATGTGAAAAATATCTGGCACGGCACGGAAACGGGATGTGATCAGCAGTCTCACCCATCCCATTTCCTAAGCATTGCCAGATATTTTTTCCCATTCACGGCACTAACCTACTATTCTCTATATAACCTGCATGTGCGCGAAATGGACGATGTCCGACTTCCAGAAATTATGGCAAGTTGAAAACAAAATGCCTTTAAATGGTGGGATTGTTTGATACAGAGCAGCGTTCAACAAAAGCGAATGTATTACTAACATCACTTTGATCGCTTGAATCATCACCGGTTGAAGCATCGGCTTCTTTGTTTACATCTACGTGATTTGGCTGGGCATTCTCCGACTCTGAAGAATCATCCTGTTCTGAATGACTGCATATCCGTACAATCTCGTGAATGTGGCTACGTTTCTTTTTAGTAAGATCATTCTCCTCAACATTTTCAATGTTTAAATGTTCAAAAGAGTCTGTGGCTATAAGCATAGCACTGGCACAGTCACCAGGAGCCCGATCTTCGAGAAAATCTTCATTTTCTTTCGCGATTTCAACCTGTTCCGCCTCTTTGGCGGCCATGTTTCTTGAAACAGAACTAATTGTGCTTTTACTTTGAAGAGTTGCATGTCCACCGTGTCTAAGCGGTATGTTGGAGGACAGTGCGAGGCGAAATTTGTCCAGGAATCAGACCTAACTAAAATTACCTATCTATCTATATATTCATCCTGCATCACCCTCTCGCGAGGATTATGTGCAGCTGCGCGTCTGTGAATGTCAGTAGAGTGACGAGAGATGGTAAAGAATGACAGTAGGACTGTAATAAAAGAATACAGTGTTAATTATGTGCGTTAATTAGGGTAGAAATATATTTAAAAGATCAGGTGAGAAACAATGGGTCCAACTCTAAGGACTGGAGTGGTGCACCCCTCGCACAGCCTGTTTGAAAGCTTCAAGATTGGCTGCATGACAACAGTGCACGGAAGGCTGTTTCACTCCACAATTGTCCATGAAGGAACGAGTACTGGTAGTAGCTGGAATTTGTATGTAATTGTATGTAGGTCAATGGGTGCATGTGCCTGGTTATTCTCGTTGGATGCCTGAGGTACGATGGAAGTGGAATAGCGACTATGTTATTGACAATCTTGTAGAACATTATCAGACGCGCATCTGCACGCCTGTTCTCCAACTTCTGCCAACCAAGTATGTTTACCATGGTAGTTACGCTATCATATGGGGAGTAGTTATTTGATATCCAGCGGGCCGCCCTTCGTTGTACTTGCTCGACTTTGCGGATGTTTGTCTGTATATGGGGCTTACAGACAGTCGAGGCATATTCCGCAAGGGGTCTGACTATGGTTTTATATGCAGTTTCCCGAATGCCTTGATGTTTTGTCTTAATATTTCGTCTCATGAACCCAATTGTGCTGTTGCTGTCTCCCAGCATTTTCCCCAAATTTGCAAACAGTCTAGATCTGCTTGGATTTTTTCACAATTTGAAGTGCTGTTAACAGTGAGATACAATGCTGTGTCGTTTGCGAATAGTCGGACCTGGGACTCAATTTCATCTGGAAGGTCATTAATGTATAGAAGGAAAAGAATTGGACCAAATACAGACCCATGCGAAACTCCCGAGGTGACCTGTGCTACTGAAGATGACTCACCTTCTAAGATGAATGGCTGTGTGCGAATCCACTTTGGTGCAGCTTGTACAACAGTTTCAAATGACTAACCTTAAAAAGGCCTTGCTAAAATCTAGCAGAATGAGTTCCTCTATTAGTTCAATTAGTTGAGTCTCGCATGATCGCTTTTCACGAAAGCCATGCTGGAGGTCGTACAATATATTATGCCTAGTGAAATGTTTTGTGAGACTGGAGGCGACGACATGCTCCATTACCTTACATAACCCACAGGCTAGGGGTCAGTTCGTTAATTAATTACCAGCGAGCAGGTGATCCAGTGGACGAATCAACAACCAGTGGATCTTAGGAATAAAAGAACAAGATGGTTAAAGTATCAAAACTGTAAAAAAAACATTATTATTTACACAAACTACAAAACAGCCCGCAACAATGTAAAATATGAATTAAGAAGAGCGAAATGCAAATACGAAGAGCGTCTTGCACTACAAATAAACAGAAATAGCAAATTATTTTGGAAACACGTGTGCCAGAACACAAATACCAATGTAACAGTTAAAGTTGGGCATAAACTATTATGTATATGACTTAAATAAGTCTATAATTATGCAACTATTCAACAATTTTTAAAAATTACGAGTGACCGCTATACATGCATTTATAATAGTTTAGTAATCTTTATTTTACTGATATATAGTGACTCGCGGTGGTATCATGCTATTTTGATATGCACATGAGGCAGGAAAAGTTTTATAATATTTATACATGATTTTTTTATCGAACTATTATTATAAAGTATGAAAATGGCACATCAACAAATGGATAAGGATAATACATAGTAATTTCCTTTAAAATTTTAAGGAAGCACGGTTATTGCCCCTGATATCAGTGTGGCCATTCACGTTTGATATACAAAGTATAATAATGCCAATTAATACGTCGGGGAATGGTAACCGAATGTTTATTTTACCTTAAAATGTTGTATCTAAAGAATTGACAAAATATGTCTCCCTATAGTATAATCTGGCTTGTGGGACTCTAGGTTTAAGAACTTATATAAATGCCCAATGGATGAATGACAACAAATGGCATTGAAAAAGCCGAAATATTGAATGCCCATTTTTCCAATGTATTTACAATGCCGGATAATACAAACAAAAGTTGATAGCGGCCTAGGAAATATAATAATAACCGAGGAAGACACAATCAAAGTACTGAAATCGTCTAAACACAATATTCACATTCATGTAGTGAAATAATGCAAAGACATGATATTAAAGCCATTATGTGAAATGTTTTAATAAATCAGTCCATGATGAGAAACTAATTAACATCTGGAAAACTGCGAATGTTACAGAAATTTTCAAAGCAGGAAACGCACCATTAGCAGACAACTAGAAGTCCATTAATTAATATCACGCACATTTTCTACAGAATCCTTGAAACAATTAATAAGAACTATAACCTTATAGAACATTTTTCGCGGAAAAAAATCATTTCAATCTACCAACATGGCTCAATAATTCACTCTTGTGTCACACAACTTCTCGAATATATAGATGACTGGACAGAGGCAATCGATAATGGGGAGGATGTTGATATTATCTACCTGGATTTCAAGGTGGCTTTTGATAAAGTCCCACATCAACAATTGATCAACTAAATCAAAAGATACGGAATACGTGGCATGATACTATCTGGTTGATGGACTTTCTGGCGAATAGAAAACAACGGACATTGCTAAGCGGTCACATGTCCACTTCAAGTGATGTAACAAGCGGAGTCCCCCAAGGAAGTGTATTGGGACCAATACGTTTTTCCAATCTTTATCAACGACTTACCAGACGTAATGGACTGCACATTCAGACTCTTCGCTGACGACAGACACCAAACTATATACTCGGCAAACAGATGTTGTTGTAAGAATACATCTTGAACGCATGCAAATGGGCAACTCTTGGCAAATGACGTTCAACAAGAAGACATGCAAACACATGTATGTAGGCCAAATAATGAATAGTCAATACTCTATGATATACGACAACAACAATACAAATGACAAAGGGTGACAACGAAAAAGATCTCGGTGTATGTTTCAAAATAACATGAAATTCACAATGCATATCAACGAAAAAGTAAACAAAGAAAACCGAAATGTAGGTTTAAAATTCAAAAATTTCACCTTCATGAACAAAAATGTTTCGCACATTATACAAAGCAATGGTCAGACCGCGGTTGGAATATACATCAGTAATCATGGTAATATGGACACCGTTCCATGAAGAGGATAAAGTGGCCATTGAAAACGTGCAGAGAAGAGCAACCAGTATGGTCGGAAATATAGCGTCACTCCCATACGGTACCACGAAAGATTGAAAACCCATGGCTTGCCCACACTGGAATACAGGAGACTGAGTGCAGACATGATAGAAGTCTCCATAATTTTGAATGCTATCCATTGTGTCAACAGGGACACGTTGTTTACTATGAGCAGTTATTAGGCTACCGGTCTACCAGAGGAAACCCATTGGAGTTATTAAAAAAAAGAGAGCCATAACTGAAATTAGAATAATTTTGTTTGGCTATATAGATTAGTGAATACCAGGAACGGCCTTCTGAATGAAGTGGTAAGTGCACCGTCAGTCAATGCGTTAAGAGTAGATTACACAAACATTCATTAGGATATCCTTGTAAGTTCACGATCAGAATTTCAGTGACGTAATCCTATTCAATGTCTGAAAATAATATATATATATATATATATAAAAGAAGAGGTTGTCAAATTATAACGATTTAAAGACGCATTTGCTCAATTAAGGTGGCGGTCAATTTGTATTTCCCGTCATTGAATGGGATTACGTCATTGAATTATGTTTAGACAGATTCCCTGGTATCGAAAACATGGTGTATACACCAAGACGAAGTCTCTATGTGACTTATTAACAGAGCTATTTCTGAGTTGGTGATTTGACTTAATTACTATGCTAATTATGTCAACTAAGAGCACATGGACATTGACATTAATCTACATTGTTGGAAGTAAGGAAACATAAATTGCCAGTGTCAATGTGGTCATGACAATCCACTGAATGTATGTCAACTTTACATACTGATTCCTGTACTGTTTTTACATAGGGTACATGTGTATCCGTATGTATTGCGATCGAGCGGGATCATTTGGCTCCGCCCACGACCCCCCGCGGTGCGGACGCCTGTGATTGACAGCTGAGAATATCTGCATATAAAACAGCCAATGGAATCGCGTTGGAATCGTGCGGTCATCGCTAAATTTAGTAACAGAGTTAACTCCCCTCCGAATACTCTCCGAAACAAGCGACGCGTTTAACACACAAACTACATCAAGTTTGACATTCCGACAGCCTATTTTTAAACTCACCCGACACCTGTGCGAAACAAAACTCGCACGCGTAGGTCTAACTGATGTTTAATCCTCATTCTCTCTCTCTATCGATGGATTTACAGTGGATTTTAGTGACATTCCTGAATATGGCCCGATTGACATTTGTCTTATGGTGGCCAAAATAACACGCCAACATGAGTGTCAATTCTACGTTCAGGGAAGGGGGTCAATAAGTCAGTATTTAAGGTGATAACTTACAGTCAGGGAACACATTAATGACAGTATAACACAACCAGCTTATATTAATACCCATATTAATGCAAGTACTGAAATACGACAAAAAAAATCTAACAAGTTTCTAAACGTTACAAGTGCCCGCTATACAGTGTACAGATATAATCATTTAGTAATATTTATTTTACTGATAGTGGCGGTGGTATCAGGCTATTTTCATATGCAAATGAGGCATGACATTTTTTAATTATTTATACTAAAGAAATGCGTCACCTGAAAAAATAATATTTTTCGACAGATTTTTAAAGTATGATCATTGCACATCATAAATTAATACAGAGATTAAATAGTAGTGTCCGTTAACATTTTAAGCAAACACGGTTATCGCCCCTGATATCATGTGTACATTTACGTCTGATATAACATGTATAATAATGCCAATCAGTACGTGGGATAATGGCGCATGAATGTTTATTTTGCCAGGAAATGTCTCAGATGATGTCTCTGATGTAAAGAACATTTTGTACCTACTGAGTGGGCATGTACCTTTAAGGGTTAATGAAACTGCAACACCAACAATAAATCAATCAATCTAGTTTAATCTTGTAGTACCCTATGTTCAGTACTTTCAGTACTTTGATTGTATTATACATTGTACTGGGGCCAGCGGCCTACATGAAATAAACAACTTGAAGAACTTGAATTATAGTTGGTGGGCTTAATCTAAACAAGAGCTCCGCGGAGCAAAATGTCCCGCCTGGCGCAGTTTGATAGTATATAAGGAGCTTGTAATAACGTTGGGGTTAGTGAGCACCATGGGCTTTCTGTAGAATGATGCGGTATGTTGTTACAAATGCATGTATGGAATATTAAAGCATAAACTGAGCGTTAACTTTTCCAAACACGGAAATTTCTAAGTCAGTGAGCTTGACCTTTGAGGTTAGCGGGCACCATGGGCTTTCTGTAGAATGATGCGGGATGTTGTTACAAATGCATGTATGAAATATTAAAGCATAAACTGAGCGTTAATTTTTCCAAACACGGACATTTCTAAGTCAGTGACCTTGACCTTTGGGGTTTGCGGGCACCATGGGCTTTCTGTAGTATGATGGGCTTTCTGTAGAATGATGCGGGATGTTGTTACAAATGCATGTATGAAATATTAAAGCATAAACTGAGCGTTAACTTTTCCAAACACGTAAATTGCTAAGTCAGTGACCTTGACCTTTGGGGATAGCGAGCACCATGGGCTTTCTGTAGAATGATGCGGGATGTTGTTACAAATGCATATATGGAATATCAAAGCATAAACTGAGCGTTAACTTTTCCAAACACGGTCATTTCTAATTCAGTGACCTTGACCTTTGGGGTTAGCGGGCACCATGGGCTTTCTGTAGAATGATGCGGGATGTTGTTACAAATCCATGTATGGAATATTAAAGCATAAACTGAGCGTTAACTTTTCCAAACACGTAAATTGCTAAGTCAGTGACCTTGACCTTTGGGGTTTGCGGGCACTATGGGCTTTCTGTAGAATGATGCGGGATGTTGTTACAAATGCATGTATGGAATATTAAAGCATAAACTGAGCGTTAACTTTTCCTTTTCAAACACGGAAATTTCTAAATCAACGACCTTGACCTTTGGGGTTTGCGGGCACCATGGGCTTTCTGTAGAATGATGCGGGATGTTGTTACAAATGCATGTATGGAATATTAAAGCATAAACTGAGCGCTAACTTTTCCAAACATGGACATTTCTAATTCAGTGACCTTGACCTTTGGGGTTAGCGGGCAACATGGGCTTTCTGTAGAATGATGCGGGATGTTGTTACAAATGCATGTATGGAATATTAAAGCATAAACTGAGCGTTAACTTTTCCAAACACGGACATTTCTAAATCAGTGACCTTGACCTTTGGGGTTAGCGGGCACTATGGGCTTTCTGTAGAATGATGCGGGATGATGTTACAAATGCATGTATGGAATATCAAAGCATAAACTGAGCGTTAACTTTTCCCCAACACGGAAATTTCTAAGTCAGTGGACCTTGACCTTTTGGGGTTAAACGGGCACTTTGGGCTTTCTGTAGAATGATGCTGATTGTTACAAATGCATGTATGGAATATTAAAGCATAAACTGAGCGTTAATTTTTCCAAACACGGACATTTCTAAGTCAGTGACCTTGACCTTTGGGGTTAGCGGGCACCATGGGCTTTCTGTAGTATGATGGGCTTTCTGTAGAATGATGCGGGATGTTGTTACAAATGCATGTATGAAATATTAAAGCATAAACTGAGCGTTAACTTTTCCAAACACGTAAATTGCTAAGTCAGTGACCTTGACCTTTGGGGATAGCGAGCACCATGGGCTTTCTGTAGAATGATGCGGGATGTTGTTACAAATGCATATATGGAATATCAAAGCATAAACTGAGCGTTAACTTTTCCAAACACGGTCATTTCTAATTCAGTGACCTTGACCTTTGGGGTTAGCGGGCACCATGGGCTTTCTGTAGAATGATGCGGGATGTTGTTACAAATCCATGTATGGAATATTAAAGCATAAACTGAGCGTTAACTTTTCCAAACACGTAAATTGCTAAGTCAGTGACCTTGACCTTTGGGGTTTGCGGGCACTATGGGCTTTCTGTAGAATGATGCGGGATGTTGTTACAAATGCATGTATGGAATATTAAAGCATAAACTGAGCGTTAACTTTTCCAAACACGGAAATTTCTAAATCAACGACCTTGACCTTTGGGGTTTGCGGGCACCATGGGCTTTCTGTAGAATGATGCGGGATGTTGTTACAAATGCATGTATGGAATATTAAAGCATAAACTGAGCGCTAACTTTTCCAAACATGGACATTTCTAATTCAGTGACCTTGACCTTTGGGGTTAGCGGGCAACATGGGCTTTCTGTAGAATGATGCGGGATGTTGTTACAAATGCATGTATGGAATATTAAAGCATAAACTGAGCGTTAACTTTTCCAAACACGGACATTTCTAAATCAGTGACCTTGACCTTTGGGGTTAGCGGGCACTATGGGCTTTCTGTAGAATGATGCGGGATGATGTTACAAATGCATGTATGGAATATCAAAGCATAAACTGAGCGTTAACTTTTCCAAACACGGAAATTTCTAAGTCAGTGACCTTGACCTTTGGGGTTAACGGGCACTTTGGGCTTTCTGTAGAATGATGCGGGATGTTGTTACAAATGCATGTATGGAATATTAAAGCATAAACTGAGCATTAATTTTTCCAAACACGGAAATTTCTAAGTCAGCGACGTTGACCTTTGGGGTTAGCGGGCACCATGGGCTTTCTGTAGAATGATGCGGGATGTTGTTACAAATGCATGTATGGAATATTAAAGCATTCCATTGAGGGAAACAGAAGTTACAATGAATTAACATGAGCGTTAAGTTCTAGAAACAGAGCTAAGCGCAAAAACTTAACGTTGAATGCATGTGAAAAGTAGATCAATGAACCATGAAAAGTAGGTGACGGTCACATGTGTTCCCTCTGTGTGAGATGGTTACATCACAGTGTTGATGTATACCAAGTATGGAGGTCGTAGGAGTTATAATTTTCTGGAAACTGAGCTAAACGCAAAAACGTAACTTGAAATGTTAACGCCGCCGACGCCGTCGACGACGACGCCGACGGAAAAGCTATGCCTATGTCCCGCTTCTGCTAAAGCAGACGGGACAAAACAGACCCAAATTGTTCACATTTGTCTGCAAACACCATTTTTGGACTAGTGTTAGATATGCCCATGATATTTAATTTGTTCACGGGAGCCAAACTGGGCTCCTGCTGTGGCAGCCATATTTGACACAATTCAAGATGATCGCCATCCAGATTGAGACAGTGCAACAACTTGACAACTAAAAGTAGTAGAATAATAAATGAAACCACTTTATATAGGTTTTCGGGTATGGGGAGTCCATTTCCAGTGTTATTTTTTCATTTCCAGGTCAAGGTTACGTGCTAAGGTCACCGTCAAGGTCATTTTGGCACAAAATCTTGATATTTCGAGACAATATATTAATTACTATATATATATAATAGACATGTATATATATATTAGGTTTGATTATAATATCCAGGTTTATAAATTAATATTAATCATGTCATAGTGTGGGTGTATTGATTTAATTATTAGTTTATAGCCCGAATCATGACCCTGATCACGCTTATGACTTGGTACTCATATCACGTGGGTGCTGCGAAAAAAACTTTGTTTTATCATACTGAGTAAAAATGGTAAAGGTGCCAACGCGGTTTGCGAATTGGCAGTGTGTCAGTGTGATGTGACGAAGCTACTCATGCAGTTCCAGTGGTGGCGTAGTGGTCATTCGGTGTCACTCTCATTGTACTCTCATTGTACGTCCAATGTGCAGGGGCCGCATGAGTCGTTTGAAATGTGGAGCAAAAAGGCAATCCGCTGATGTTCCCATGTTCAAATATTGGTCGTTGGTGACCGAACTTGAATTTTTGATGTTTCGATTTGTTCACTCTTTCAAAGAGGATGACTTCCTTCTCTACGTCCAGGTGTGTGATGACTTTGTGCCTGGTTCTTTGTCCTGGACCACTCCAATTATGCCCGCTGGTTGCCAATTCATGTCAGAGACATGGTGGAACTCGCTGTGAAAAATCCAGCAGTGTATGCTGAGTATTTGAATGGAAATTTCACGGTCCAAAGATCCGAGCACAAATTCAGCCTTATGGCAAAAGATCAGTCCCATGAACAGAGCAACAATCTTCTCCAGGGTAATGGTGGAGTTTCTGACTTGTATGACACTGATGACATAGCGTTGTACATGTTGGCTGGACCAGATTGTGTCAGAATCGTTCAAGAGTTTGAAGGTGTCCACAAAATTACGTGAGCAACAACTGGTAACCACGTAGCCTACAGTCTATGTTTCTCAATGACGTGCAGGCATTCATGAAGGTGGTGGTCGGATTGTGAAATCAATTCTCAACTACAGATCATCATATTGTTGCTCTTGATACACGCTGCATGATGGAGCATGATGTAGTTGTGTCTCTATCACAAATTGATGATGTATTTGTGAATACACGGTAAGACAAGGTGACAGTTCCTCTGTCTGATACAATAAAGAGGAACAATGTTTTCACTTCATCTAAACGTCCGGATCCCCGAAAGAAGGAAAGTAAAGCTGGGATGCAGAAACAAAACACCACACTTGTCACCCAACTCTTTCTTTCACTTCAATCACGTCCGGATGCGGATATGGCAGATTTTTTGACATTCGAAAACCAGCGAGAGCCACCTTCTGTGTCAGATCACAGTTCTCTCAGAGCTGGGACAAAGTCGGAGATCCTCGCGTGCATCAACGCGCCAACTGGCCACGCCAATCCTGCCACAGAAGATGTCGTCGACATGGCTGCTATCATCCATATGGTGCAACCAACCAGAGCGGCTACATTTACTGAGTATGTATCACCACACATTGTGCTATTTCTTAAAGCACAGATGACTGCGACGGTTGAACGCATCGATGCTGTCTGGAACATTTACCCTGACAATAATTTGAAATCACTGACACAGCAGCGGCGTGGGTGAGGTGTACGTACTAGATTAGAACCAGATGGAAATGGCAGCACTCGCATTCCCAAACGGGACTGGCAATCGTGCCTAAAAATGCAGAAAAGAAACAGCTGTCAAAGACTGCCATATATGTAAAACTCCTCCTCAGCACCGAGTCTGAAATGGTGCTCTCCAACAAACCATTTGATGTGTCAGCACTCGAGCCATGTAACCATGTAGAGGCAGGCTGACACGGATCACCCTGCATCTATTTCATGCCTCATCTCAGGGTCACGAGAAAGCATTTGTGATAGTAATATCGGCGTTCTTGCCATCGCTGTCTTTGAACATATGGACCTTTCTGAGCTTTGGATTGGCCTTGGTAAAGGAAAACATTACCGAGATATCCCGGTGCACAGCATCTACTCTCAGCTTGGTCCATCAAACTATTTGGCTCCAGCCCTCTTTGAAGCCCTAACAGGTTGTGATACGACATCTCAACTTCTCGTCTGCGGTAAGACGACTGCATGAAATGCATGGGACAGTACATCAGGTCTGACAGAGACGCTGATTGCACTGACAGAAGAACCAAACTCTGGAATATGTTCACATGCAGCACATTGAGCTATTCGTTGTGCTCGTGTATAGTAAGACGTGTGGTTCAGCAAGTGTCAACGAAGCTGGGTACCATCTCTTCTCCAATGGCAGTCTACCCATGCTGCTTTCTTTGAGCATGTCAATAGGTCCTTGCTCCAAGCCAGTTTCACCTGGAAACAGTCGATCTCTTGCCACCAGACAATCCCTGTTTTTAGCACTGGGGATGGAAACATGATGAGCGCAGCAAGCAATGGCTCCCTTTCTGGACCACTCTCGCAGACGCAAGTAAGTCCTGTGCACTCCTCTTGCACTGTGGATGCACACAAGTGTGCAAGGGGAATTGCAAGTGCTGTCGGGCAGGTCTTCGTTGCCTTAACAATCAGAATATATGCGATAATATATGTGTACTACTTAACTGCTGCCGTGAATATTGTCTCCGCCACAGTTTATGTACATATTTATCGCATAATATATAAAGCATATACAGTTCACCTAAGATATTAATAGTATGGAATCAGTACGGTAGCCGATTTCCTAAAAATTACAAAGTATACATATCTAGCAAAGTATACTTTGAGGGAGAAATTTTCAATTTAAGACTAAATTCATTAATTATTATTATACTGAATTTATTACATTATTTCGGCTGTGATAATGTAATACATTTAGTATACTAATTCTGCATACTTTTAATCATCAAATATATGCAATCGTTAGTTTTATATGAAATAATGCATTTCAGGAAAAATAAATGATTATATATACTCCTTCAAAGTATACTTTGCTAGAAAAGTATACTTTGCAATTTTGGTGAAATCGGCTACTGACTCCAAGATGGTAATTATACATGCCATCGTTTGTGCTGGGCTCGAAATAGACATATTTTTGGTCACAAATTACCTGGATGTGACCTTAGTACGTACGTGCCCTTGACTCCTAATCTCCAAACTAACACTGGAAATGGATTCCTCATACTCGAAACCTGATACAAAGTTGTTTCATTTATGATTCTACTGCATTTGATTCTCAAGTTATGGCACAACCTAATTCCGGATGGCGGCCATCTTGGATTTTCAAATATGGCCGCCACAGCGAGATCCCAGCTTGGCTCCCGCAAGAAAATGAAAGGTTATCACCATATCTAACACTGGTCCAAAACTGGTGCTTACATGTAGACAACTGTGAACAACTATCTGACTAAGCCCCCTATATATAACTAGTAGGTCAATTACGAAAAATACTACACATATGCATGGGCACCCGGCAGTTTCTGAGTCCTTTGTATCTATATATTACATTTCAAATATAAAACATTGCGGTACTCGACATTTCTGTGTTCACTATTAAAGGCGTTGGATGAAACTGGCACTCAGTAGGCACAATTAACATATGCTCTTTATATCTGAGACATCATATTACTGTATCTTACTGTATCCAACGTCGGTAGTAAAAAAATAAGCCTTCTTAGACGTATCTTTTATTAATTTTCTTAATCACTGGTATGTCTTTCTGGACTGCGCACATTGGTTTTGTATCGTTTACAACTATTTACATGTGTATATATATGTACTGTGTCGTCGGTGTGACAGGACAAGTCCTGCCAACAATTGACACAATCGATTACTTAGTAACAGTCTGGAGCAAATTTAATATCATTTTCCTTCCAGGCTTTGTTCAGTCTATTCTTGAATTGGTTTATTGTTTCCGCGGTAACTACATTTTCGGGCAAGTTGTTCCAGTCGTTTACTATTCGTTGGCTGAAAGAACTTTTTCTTATGTTTAGACGAAATTGTCTTTTGAATATTTTTTGCTGGTGACCTCTTGTTCTTGAATGAATACTTGGAATAATTTTGTCTTTGTCTATATGGTCGATGTTGTTTATTATTGTGTAAACTTGTATCATGTCGGCTCTTACTCTTCGGTATTGGATTGATGGTAGACCTAGTTCCTTTATTATTTCGCTATACGATTTTTGGCTGATTGATTTCACAATTTTAGTGGCTCTTATTTGGACATTTTCGATTGCGATGCATTCTTTTTTGTAGACGACAGACCATGCTTGCGATCCGTATTCTAGATGTGGTCTCACTAATGATTTGTAAAGTTGAAGGAACATATAGTTTTGTCCATATATGAAAATGATCGTTGAATGATTTCTAGTACTTTGTTTGCTTTTTTGACACTTATATTTATATGTTGTGTAAATTTCAGCTGATTGTCAATTACTATTCCAAGATCTTTTTCCTCCGTCACCTCACTTAGTGCTGTTGTTTTTTTTATCTTGGTCGCTATCGTTCATTGAATATGGGTGATGTTCATCTTGTCTGAGACATGTTCATCTGAGACATGTTCTGGCAAAATAAACGTTAATTCACCATTACCCCATGTATTGATTAAAAACTGTTATGCGCTAATAATTAATATATTATATCAATTTACCGAGACATCCAAACCATTCCCTCTATATTATCAATTTACCGAACTCGTCATTTACCGAAACATCCAGTATCCTAGCCGATTTACGGATTTAGGCTATACATGTATACCAGGCTTATGGTTAGACACGGTGTTCATGGGGGCTGAATAATTGGGTATTTTCCGAAAATTTGCAAATGTCTACACTTTCTCAAAACGAATCTGAAAACCACAACGAAACGCTCTTTGGAGTGATTTTTGGCACGACATTGACTTATTATGAGAACGTTAATGTTTTAGTACACGACACCGTTTTATATTTCACACAAGCAAATGCACAGGGGCAAATATTGGCACTTTTGATTGTTTGTTTACTCCTGAATGTAATTTTTATCCAGGTTGCTTGGATGGTTTATGGAAAGATCATCTGTAACCCAGACATTCCAGGTATAACTGCTGTAGAGTCGGTGTACCTGGCTTCGCATACTTTATCATGTATATAGAGGATCTCAAACAAGTTTCTATTTGATATGAGATTTATGAAAGTTGAAACGAGTCGCGCACAATTTATGCACCAGCCTCTTGTGTGTAGACTAACATGTCGTGTCTCTATATTGTGTTTAACTTCTATTTTTCATTATCTGACTTTTATCATTTATTATTTACTTTGCTATGACGGTAGTAAAGCCATAATGCTATGTCTACTGGTGAGGTGCATTAATTGCGGACAAGTTTCATAAATATATATCATCAAATGGAACAAGTTTGAGATTCTGTTTATCACATGACTTCAGCCTCCAAATAGCAGACAACTTGGAGATATCCAATGCGTTTTAGTGAGCATGCAGACGCCATTGACTATTTTCGTATCTAGTTGAACATCTCCACAGAGAAATTAATATAAATATGCAGGTTCCTGTTCTTTGTAAACATTTCTACTACCAAACGCGAGCTCATTCTGACAATTGCAATACCGTAATTCTAATGAGTCACAGACACTTCTAATGATGTTTAAAACACGATGACGTCGACGTTAAAACATCATTGCTTTGTCGCACCATTACGGACGTCATTTGGAATGTCTTTATTTTATTAATTTGACATAACGTTGGCGCATAATACGAACATGTAATTATAGTCTGTTTCACGAAAGCTGCCCAAATTTTACGGCTATATAGACAATTCAAAAACAATATTATTTTCGATAATATTAAATTAAAGGAAAATCTTTTTATTTCGTGAAATTCGGTCAAATATTGATTTTATTACGAAAAATTGATTTGTCTTATGGGAATTTAACATGGGGTAAAAAGTGGTAAGGAAGTGTGGGAGGAGTCAAAAAACGAAAAATTTTGGAAATGGACTCCGAAACCTGACTAGATAGCTTGGATATGATCTAACCGAAACCTGACTAGATAGCTTGGATATGATCTAACTAAGAAAACAAGTTAAATTTTAAAAATTGGTTCAGTATTTCTAAAATTCAAAAATATTTCCCCATGTTAAATCCCCATAGACATCTTCTCTCAGTGAAGATGTCTATGGGGATTTAACATGGGGAAATTGTTTTTTCGCAATAAAATCAATATTTGACAAAATTTCACGAAATAAAAAGAAGGCTCATTCTTATTTTTATACAACCGTTTTTAAAAAACGGTACGTATTATGTTTTACCGCACGGCGGGCGGGCGGGCGGGCGGCTGAAGAAAAAGCGCATAGTTCGTGTACACAACTCCTCCGAAACCGTTCAGTCGATCGATCTGAAACTATACACACGTCTTCTACACATATTGAAGATGTGCACCTTGGTGTTTCTATGGCAAAAAAATATTTTTTAACAAAAATATCGCCTTTTTAACTTAGCCATTTTTTCTTAATTGTTCTATACATTTCTATATACGGTACAGAGTTTGTGTACACAACTCCTCCGAAACCTTTAAGTCGATCGATCTGAAAAATATCGCCTTTTTAACTTAGCCATTTTTTCTTAATTGTTCTATACATTTCTATATACGGTACAGAGTTTGTGTACACAACTCCTCCGAAACCTTTAAGTCGATCGATCTGAAACTATGCACACGTCTTCTACACATATTGAAGATGTGCACCTTGGTGTTTTTATGGCGAAAAAATATTTTTTAACAAAAATATCACCTTTTTAACATAGCCATTTTTTCTACATTTTTCTATACAATTCTATATACGGTACAGAGTTTGTGTACACAACTCCTCTGAAACCGTTCAGTCGATCGTTCTGAAATTATACACACGTCTTCTACACATATTGAAGATGTGCACCTTGGTGTTTTTATGTCGAAAAAATATTTTTAACAAAAATATCACCTTTTTAACTTAGCCATTTTTTCTACATTTTTCTATACAATTCTATATACGGTACAGAGTTTGTGTACACAACTCCTCCGAAACCGTTCAGTCGATCGTTCTGAAACTATACACACGTCTTCTACACATATTGTAGATGTGCACCTTGGTGTTTTTATGCCGAAAAAATATTTTTGTAACAAAAATATCGCCTTTTTAACATCTTGTTTTTGAATTGTTTACATAGCCGTAAAATTTGGGCAGCTTTCGTGAAACAGACAGTAGGGTGATGCAGCTAGCCAATCATGTGTCGTAACACATTTGTGAAATGGGTTAAAACACAACATAACAAGGATTTCATGTGATAACATGTGATGTTATTATAAAAAAACAGGGATTGGGGATACGGGATACTAAACATAGCGTTTTATCTGAAAACTCGGGTGTTCCTACCACATCTTGTGATTACTTGCGAGGATTAAGTTGGCGCATGCGCGGCTCGTTACCTTACATATTGAATAGCCTCAATCATTTAGTTTCGGAACACCTATACCCAATTCATGTATCTCCCCAATCCGATTGCTCTAACCAGATACATATACATATATATGTACTGGGACCATCAAATACCTAGAAAAGATATATTATACAAGCACATTTGCTTTCTCCTCAATTCTCCAATACTATAATGTGTATATATGAGATGTGTTTATAGCCATATGAAATAAACTTTATACTGTTTAAACACGGCGGGGGTGATATGCTGGCCGTGGCCAGCTAGTTTCTATATTTTACTAAAATTTAGTGTGCGAAGTGTAAATACTATTACGCACATTATTACTGTGTAGCGTGGTGTAGCGATATAGTGCAACCTGTTGCCAATAGAGCGGAAAACGTGCAGCTAAATATATGTTTCAAATTCAATGATTACTTGATCTCACTGAAATGACCATTTGAACTATCAATCGAGCTAGACATTTACAAAAAAATGGTCTCTAAAGACATAGCTATTATTAAAGGAAGTTCAGTGAGATAAGTGGGACAGTTGTGTTGTTTTACTATCCAAAAAATGTTTCCCAAAGCCCCATTTTTGTCTCACCCACAATAGGGGAAAGTGAGACGTTGTGGTCACAATTCTGGCGCCCTCGTAGGCGTCAAACAATTTTTGATCCGTTATATATACAATGTATTCAGATCATTACCAAACTTCATCATGATGCAATAGCTTCCTCACATTGATAGCTATCCATCCAGTGTCATGTGGGTGACGGACATAAATTTTGGACATACAGTTTAGTCCAATTTCGCATGCCATATCTCTTGATCCGTTAGTCGGATCATTAACGAACTTCTGATCAGGGTCTACACTGTTTGCTATGTCAATGCAGATGAATAATTACTATAAAACTGCATGAATGTTGCAACTGATCAGGATCTATACTTGCAAGGTATTGTCAGATTGTTGCCCATACATAAAATTTGAATGTAAATATCTTTCATGTAGAGACATCATTGTCAATAAAACATTAAAAGAAATGAGCGTAGGATGCAAGAACGCACACATAGACATGATGTCACATAATCATGCATCATGATCATTGAAAATTTGTGATCAGTCTGTCAAGCTTTCCGCAAGTGAACTGCTGCAATAACAGTAACAGTCTTCAAATTTTACCCATTAACCCTTTCAACCCCGAGTCTAAGTATCAGGAATGTCCAGAGTCTTCACGTGATAATTTTCAGACTATTCTATTAATTAGACAATAAAATGCGCCAATGACATGTATCCCATAATGAATCATTATTTGACCTTGACCTTAGGCACAGGGGAGCATGGGTAGGGCGGGGAATAATGAAAATTGAACGATGAAAAATATGCACATGTAGTTTCAAGCCATACACTAAAGTAAAGAAGTTAAATGCGCACGCATATACTGATTGTGAAATTTCAAAGTTATTTGACGTTGTGGGCGAGCATGGGTGAGGTGTGGAATGAAAAGATGAATGATGGGTAACATGCACATGAAGTTTGAAGCTAATCAGTGAATGGAGAAACGCGCACATATCTACTGAATGTGAAAATCTACTGAATATGAGATTTCAAAGTTGATTGACCTTGGGCACGAGGGGAGCATGGGTGGGGTGGGAAGTGAAAATATGAATGATGAGAACATGCACATAAAGTTTGAAGCCAATTGGTCATACACTAAAGAAGTTATAGGAAAATGGAGAAATGCGCATGCATCTACTGAATGTGAAAAGCTACTACCAATAAATGTGAAATTTCAAAGATAATTGACCTTGGGCATGAGGGGAGCAAGGATGGGGTTGGGAATGAAAATATGGATGATAATAAACATGTACATGACGTTTGAAGCCAATCGGTCATACACTAAAGAAGTTATAGTGGGTGGTTGGTCGAGAAAAAGTGACGGCATAAATTAATGGTAGGGGTTCCACCTTATAGGAATCACAATTTGCCTGGTTTGGCCCTCAGGTACGTTTTTAGCTCGCCTGCACAAAGAGCTTATGGCATACCTCCGGGCGTCTTCGGCGTCCACAAACTTAACGTTGGGGTATATGTCTTATAACTTCTGTTTCCTTTCATGGATCACGTTGTTATTTCATACATGCATTTCTCAGATGACCCTCTATCATGCTGTAGCAAATCCATGACCCACCACCCAACCCTTACCCCAAGGTCAAGGTCACAAACTTAGCACATTCATAAACTTTAACGTTGGGGTAAATTTCTTATGACATCGGTTTCCTTTCATGGAACGCCTTGATATTTCATACATGCATTCCTCAGATGACCCTCTATCATGCTGTAGCAAATCCATGACCCACCTCCCAACCCTTACCCCAAGGTCAAGGTCACAAACTTAGCACATTCATAAACTTAACGTTGGGGTAAACGTCTTATAACTTCCGTTTTCTTTTATGGAACGCCTTCATATTTCATACATGCATTCATCTGATGATACTCTATTGTGGTATAGCAAATCATGGCCCACCCCTTACCCAAAGGTCAAGGTCACAAACTTAGCACATTCATAAACTTAACGTTGGGGTAAATGTCTTATAACATCTGTTTTCTTTCATGGAACGCCTTGATATTTCATACATGCATTCATCTGATGATACTCTATCGTGCTATAGCAAATCCATGACCCACCACGCAGCCCCTTACCCCAGGGTCAAGGTCACAAACTTAGCACATTCATAAACTTAACGTTGGGGTAAATGTCTTATAACATCTGATTCCTTTCATGGAACGCCTTGATATTTCATACATGCATTCATCTGATGATACTCTATAGTGCTATAGCAAATCCATGACCCACCACCCAACCCCTGGCACCAGGTCAGGTTATTCTAATTTCAGGGCTGAATATATTTGTTCTCGATGTAAATATTCCGTTCTGATTTTGGGATTTTCCCCCCAATGCAGCAGGTTAAAATGGGATCGAACCTGTTTGCCCGACCTTACATGACCTTAGCTGTTGATAGGCCGTTAAACACTAATAAACAAACAAACAAACAACCCACCCACCACCCAACCCTTACCCCAAGGTCAAGGTCACAAACTGAGCATGTTCATAAACGTAACGTTGGGGTAAATGTTGTGTAACTTCTGTTTCTTTACAGGGAACGCTTTGATATTTCATACATGCATTCATCTGATGATCCTCCATGATCCACCCCTTTCCTCAAGGTCAAGGTCACAAACTTAGCACATTCATACATGCAGTCCTCATGTGAATAGCTACCATGCTGTAGAAAATCACCAACTTAGTGCATTCATAAACTTAACGTTGGGTTACATTTTGTTTTACTTCTGTTTTCAGGGAGCGCATTGATATTTCATACATGCATTCATCTTAATATGCTATATTATGCTATAGCAAACCCACGACCCACCTTCCACCACTGACCCCAATGTCAAGGTCCACCGCACGCCCCTTAACCCAAGATCAAGTTATATAATATTCATGTTTTTTTATGCAACTGTGCCAAGTTTGAGTGAAGGCTGCCAACAGGCGAGCTTCGTTGTCTTCTGACAACTCTTGTTATCTTTGGCTCTTTTGTTACCTGGGAGTTTAATTGGGTTATTGCTCATTATAAAAGTAATAAGATTATTACTGATCCTACTGCTTTTGGGAGTAGGCCAAGTGATTCTGGTGTGGTGAGGATCTGGCATCAGATCAGGATTATTCTGATTTCAGGGCTGAATATGTAGATTTTTTATTGTACATATTCTGTTCTGATTTTGGGATTTTCCCCCCATTTGTACATGTACTTGAACATGTACATGTACTTGTACATGGATTTAGTTCTAAGCCCATTGTCCCGGGCTTAAATGACCTTAGCTGTTGATAGGCCGTTAAGCCCCAACAAACAAAGAAACAAACTAAACAAGTTACCGTATAGGAAAATGGAGAAATTTGCACGCATCTACTGAATGTAAAAATCTACTGAATATGAAATCTCAAAGTTAATTGACCTTGACCTTGGGCACAAGGGGAGAATGGATGGGGTGGGGAATGAAAATATGGATGGTAATAAACTAAAACATGTACATGAAGTTTGAAGCCAATCAGTCCTACGCTAAATAAGTTATAGCAAAATGGAATACCTGACGGACAGACAGACAGACTGATGAACAACTTTTGCATTCCTATATCCCATTCTCGCTACGTGATGGGATAAAAAGGTGTGATTTTGGTGAAAATTCACGATTTTTAATGTGTATTCTGATCTGGGTCTATAATGGTCACAAAGACAACTAGACATTATGTTTGTAAAACATGAATCTGCCCCTGTGGCATACTGGACTCTAACTGGAGAAACTCTTACAAACTTTTCAACGTAAATGTTCACGGACAGACGTACGGAATCTCAAGAGCAACACATTATGTCCCCCTTGCTATTGCACAGGGGGCATAATAAGCCGGGTTTTGTCAATTGTTTCGCATATTTACTTCCAATTGGCTATATATATACACCAAACTATTATACAAATGTACATAGACAATTTGTCTGTCAGGGACCCTGACATTCTCAAATTAGAGGTGTACATATCATTCTGACCCATAATAAACATGCATATTCAGGGCCTGAAAATAGCAGCTTTTACTCGTCACACCATGTGTAAATCCTCGACTGTCGCCATAAATGATTGTATAAGACGATAATGAGAACGTATTTAGCACCGCCACTGAAAGATGATTGCAATTTCAATTTTATCACAGGTCCGGCGGACTTGTTGTTTGTAAAATACAAAGGTCTGGCATTAAAATTTGCAGGTCCAGGACCTCGGACCAGTGCTATTTTCAGGACCTGATATTTGTTTATACAGTTGAAACTCTCTAAAAATGCACATCCTGAGTTCCCCAGGCAGGGCAGTTTTAATAGTGACTCTTTGGGTCGTTTGACCCCTAAAATCTACGACTCTTGCAGGATGGGAGATTGCAGCACAATGGTCAATTTTGCTATAAAATATTAAAATTGTACTTCACACATAAAGTATAATCTTGTTTCAGAGCCTATTAAAACCCCTGACAGGGTGTCCATCCATTTAAAGGCTCGTCTGGCTTTCTGGTATATGATCTCTGCAAGTCCTGTTTGTGTGCTTTGCAATCATGAACAGATGCTGTCATTACAATTAAATGAGAAACCAATTAAAATTAAAGACACTAATAGGTCTCCGGTTTTGAGAGGTTAGACTGTAGTACATTGGTAGTTCATTTATGGCAGTATCAATGTACTATATATATAGCTGCTTGTCCTAGCAATGTACATTGTTAATTCATTGTCTACAGTACATTGCTGGTACATTGATACATATCATCAGCACTGCTCATAGTACATTGTTAGTGCATTGATGACATCAGTACTGCATTAGTTTGTTGTTGATACACTGTTCATAGTACATTGTTAGTGCATTGCTGGCATCAATACTGCATTAGATCTTTATTAACAGTGCATTGCTAGTATATTGATATCAGCTATTCTGTATTAGTTCATTGTTGATAGTACATTAATAGTACGTTCAGGCGCGGATCCAAGATTTCGGGTTAGGGGGGGGGGCGTAACTTGCTAGGGGGGTCCGGGGGCATTCCCCCGCCGGAATTTTGTTGAAATCTACATCGCATTTCCTGCGTTCTGGCGCATTTTGGAGCAAAAAAAACCCCAATAAACAATAAATTCACAACGCGAACGTAGAAACGTGCCTTGTAACTTGTAAAAAATCTTTACTCGGCGAATTTTAGGGGGGGCGCCGGGTCCACCCCATCCCCCACCCCCCCCTGAATCCGCCCATGACGTTGATAGTATAGTGATAGCTCATTTGCCTGTGATTTGTTATACTATTACAATACTATTGAAGAAATGTACAGCATTGGTACATTGTTGTAGTTCATTCTTGGCCCTTTTTTTTTTGTCTGGATAACGACATGTGCTTCCTTCATTCAGTGGAACAGCAAATTTCAAACAAGATAAATGATTAACGTAACAAAACTAGTAAATTCAGATAACAACAGACCTTATAGTAATTACAAGTATTACTCCCAGGCGCCAGGCTCGATGCAGTCGAAATGATCGACGCATGCTGATGCTGTAAACATTATTTAATGGATCAAATTGCAATATTTCCAGCACAAAAATGTTTACACAATTCCCTAACATTTGATTGGCCCGTAGCAAGTCTCTGTCCAAAATTTATATCCCAGTAAACTCCCATGCCGAACTACTTTCCGTAACCGTGAGGCGCAGTTAAAATAATTCTTAAGAAAACGGATGAATTTATTTAAAATGCTGGA
Source organism: Conchocele bisecta (assembly GCA_029237695.1). Classification (NCBI taxonomy): domain Eukaryota; kingdom Metazoa; phylum Mollusca; class Bivalvia; order Lucinida; family Thyasiridae; genus Conchocele; species Conchocele bisecta. The sequence goes on along the minus strand of CM055266.1, from coordinate 102,004,519 downwards.
ATTATAAGGAATGAATGGCGTTCTTGTGGTATTTATCGGGGATATAAACTTGGAAAAGTCGCGGGAATACTGGACGAGGCCTTATTTATATTGTAATTTGCGATTCCAAAGCATTGAAATGTGAAAATTGTATCGAATCGAATAACAGTGTCGCGCATCGTGAATCGCATCGTCTGCAAAACATCGCGGTGCACCAAATGTTCGATGAATCGTTACACCCCTGATAGTAGTATGAACCTTTTGAGAGAAAAAATCCCTATTTCCTTTTGAAACTATCTCATGTTACCACTCATTTGAACCGTCTCGACGAGACAGTTCAAACGAGTGGTAACAACATATACCTTTATCGAGAAATAAACAAAATAACAATTTTTTCCAAAAAATTATCGTATCCTGAAATGGTTAAACACACTGTGGCTATGACTGGAGATATGGGGAAAAATTTAATTTCAATCTACCAACATGGCTTCAGTTAGGGATACTCTTGTGTCACACAAATTCTCAAATCTATAGATGACTGGACAGAGGCAATCGATATTGGAGAGGATGTTGATATCATCTACCTGGATTTCAAGGCGGCTTTTGATAAAGTCCCACATAAACACTTGATCAACTAAATCAAAGGATACGGAATACGTGGCAATTAAGATACTATCCTGGTTGATGGACTTCCTGGCGAATAGAAAACAACGGGTATTGATAAACAGTCACATGTCGACTTCAAGGGGAAAAGTGAGAAAAAATCCCTCACTTTGAGAAAAAAAATCCCTATTTCCTTTCGAAAGTATATTTTGTTAACAGTCATTTGAACCGTCTCGACAAGACAGTTCAAACGAGTGGTAACATCATATACCTTTATCGAGAAATAAAGAAAATAAAAAAATTTCAACAAAAATTATCGTATCCTAAAATGGGTTAAACACACTGTAGCTGTGACTGGAGATATGGGGCTTGTCGCATTTGTGGCCAGTCAAGCTCACAATTTTACTTTGCATTCCAGCAGCCTGATAAGAAACTATTGTCTGCTAGAAGCATGGTGGGTGTTTTACTGAATGCATGGTGAGCAGTGCAGACCCTGATCAGAGGCTGATCTGGGGCTACACTGGTCGCAAATGCCATAAGCCCCATTTTTCTCGGCACAGCCACAAATGAGTGTTTCTGGTCCAGAATGTGTGTCTCACTCGGGTTCCACTATACTGACTCTTTACACTGTACATGTACATGCATTAATATTTTCCAGATATCATCGCGTTACATTCAAAGCTGATCTCCAAAGAAGACAAGAAGTCGAAGAGTGCCACATAAATACATCCCAACATCATAAAAACATCCAGACATGTCGATTATAAAAAAGTTCTTCCAGAAGCGGAAACTGGAAGTGAAGTTTAAGCGGGCGGGTACTGGACACCGGCTAGACGATGACACACGCCAAGCAGTCGCCCCCAGGCCAAGCCCCGCCCAGTCTTCCCCGCCCCGTATAGAGCCTGGTGATGACACACGGCGGGCGGCAGAGGCGGCGGTCATGAGGAAACACAATAGGGAGCAGGATATGAAAGGTATTACATGTAAATGCCCCCCCCCCCAAATGCCCCCCCCCCCCCACCCCGAAATGGGGCTTATTGGTTTTGCGACCAGTGTAGATCCAAACAGAGGCCTCGTCTCTATATGACCATTTGATAGTTGTTGCTGGGACGTTTTCATTTTTCATCTCCATATGTGTCTGCGAAATGGGCTTATGGCTTTTGCTACCAGCGTAGATCCAGATCAGCTTATGTATCCGCACAGTCTGAACAGGATCTGCACTGTTCACCATTCCATTAATAAAACACCCATCTTGCTTCTAACAAGCAATATAGATTATTATCCGGCTACAGCAATGTGCTGTTTGATCAGGAGCTACACTGGTCACCAAGCCCATAAACTCCATTTCTTCAGTCAGAGCCACATATAATGGTGCTTACAGAATTGAAGTTGTGAGTGGAAGAAGTGAAAGACTAGCTTAGTGACTGCATGGCGAGCACATGCTCTGGTACCTATTTCACGAAACTTTGAATGATAGTAAAAATTGTATGCAGAAATCTATTGACCCTTTCAATACTACAGCCCTCTATCGCAGTGTTTGCATAAAGTGTAGATCAAGCTGAGCCGGCTCGTCACGCTCGTGACGAGCCGTCTCATCAGGATCTGCACTTTTTTAAAGTAATTTAAATATCTTTTACAGAAAAAAAACCCATCCCCTTTTCATTACCGGTAGTTTGCCCGAGCCAAAGGCTCAAGTGAGCTATTGTTACTTCTTTTTGTCCGTCGTCTGTCATCCGTCCACAAAATCGAACGTCTTCTTCTCCTGAACCGCTGGGCCAATGTTGGTCAAACTTCACAGAGATGATATATGGGTGGGGGCACGTCAGATTTGTAAAAATGGAGGTCGCCGCATAATCCGAGATGGCTGCCGTGGAAAAGTAGGTCAAATTCTTAAAAAAAATTCTCAACGATACTTAGAAGGAATGATCGATAGTCACCGCTGTTTCAAATTTGATAAAATGTTGGCCCCAGAGTAAAAAATGGGCGGGGTAAAATTTTCCATTTGACTGAATATGGTCGTGTTATATATCAAATCGAATGTGTCAACAAGACAATAACTCTGGTGCATTTTTTGTCAGATGGCCAAGATGGCCGCCGAAAAGTCTAAAGGTCATCTTTTTATTAGAGATTTCAAGTCTTCTTTGCATGAACTGCTTAGCCGATACAGGTCAAACTACACATTTATGGTCTGTGGGTGAAGCCTTTTCATATTTATTAACATGGACGTCGTCGCCTAATACAAGATGGCCGCCATAGAAAAGTAGGACAAATTCTTAAAAAATCTTCTCATGAATCGCCAGACATATTTTTGAGAACAAAAACACCCCCTTTTCATAAATGGACTAGTCTGAAAATCATTTTGAGACGATCATTGCAAAATTGACATATCAAAACCCATTCCAGTTACTTTGGGGTGACAGGGCTAACCAGTGTTGTGTTCCGGATATGTGCATTGAGTCATAGCTAGAAACGACAGTTTGTTGTCAGTCAGCATGTATTTGATCAATGCATAGCAAGTTTTTATGCCCCCCTATCCTTAAATTGAAAATTTCTCCCTCAAAGTATAGTTTGCTAGATAAGTGTACTTTGCAATGTTGGTGAAATAGGCTACTGATAATGCCCAGTCAACAGCCAGGTCATATACATAACAGACGGGAATGCACCAGTATGCGAGTATCATACATGCAGTGGGTGGCAGGTGGGAGCATGCGGTGAGTAATATAACGATCGGGGTTCATCCTTACCGGAATTCCGACTGGAGACCTGGTTTGGCCCTCGCATACATCTTTGGCGTAATCCTATTTTAGGGGAAGGTGTTTGCTTTTTGCAGCTCAATAAGTAAATGACCAACTTTATAACAGTATAAATAAGTGAATAAGTAATAATATACTAAAATAAATGAATGGTTAAATTTGTTTTTGTTAAATTTGTTCCATATTCAATAATGAATAAAATCAATAATCCATTTGTAAAAATAAAATGCGCATTTAATTTGAAATCGGGGTACAATACTCTTTAGACACAAAGCTGATCTGGAGCTCTGAAACAGGACAAATGTGCAGGTGTAGCGTTGGGTAACCATATACAACTTGGAGCACATTCATCTAATCACTTCTAGTCCTGACCAGAATCCGACTGGAGACCTGGTTTGGCCCTCCCATACGTCTTTGGCATTTTGTATGTGACAGTTGAATCTGGTCATACCCCTTATGTGAGTATTATGATTATTCGTAATTCTATTTTAGGGGAAGGGGCCAAGTGACTTTGGTGTGGTATGGACCTGGCACCAGGTCCGGTTAATCTAATTTCAGGCCTGAATATATTTTTTCTCGATGTAAATATTCCGTTCTGATTTTGGTATTTTCCCCCCAATGCAGCAGGCCTTACATGACCTTAGCTGTTGATAGGCAGTTAAACACCAATAAACAAACAAACTGTACGTCCATCCGCCTGTACGTCCGTCCATGTACATTTACGTTGAAAAGTCAAAAATTTGTGGGAGTTAAAGAGTCCAGTATGCCACGGGGGCATGTCCATGTTTTTACAAACATAATGTCTAGTTATGTATTACAGTGGATGCCAACATGATTGCGAAGGCTCGGATAAGGCGAGAGATGGAAGCTGAGCGGAAACAACTAGCCCAGGCACAGGCGGTTGCGAGAAAATACTCAAAGAGTGAGGAGATTGTGAAGGATAGCGCGACGGTGAGTGCGTTGTTGTTTAAGTGCCCGGACATCAGCGGGGCGGTGCTACCGAGCGAGGAGATGGAGGCCCACATCCACGAGTTCCTGCTAGGCCAGCTGGCGGAGGAGCCAGAGATGGCGTCTGCGCTCATGATCCACACCCTCAACAAGGACCGCGACCGTGTCACCGTCTGTATAGACACCCTCTGTAAGTACCTCGATAATATCACCGCAAACCCAAAAGAGGAGAAATACCGCAAGATTCGGGTGGCGAATAAAGCGTTTAAGGAACGGATTTCTTCGCTGAACGGGACGGAGGAATTCATGCAGGCTGCGGGATTTACGATCACATCATTGCTCGTGAATGATCATGAGGAGGTGTTTTATGTTATGAGTGAAGAATTGGCAACTGATGTTGAGAGGCTAAGTAATCTGAAAGAACTTTTAAAGACAGCGGAACCGATCAAACCTCAATTGGATAGGAACATGAAAGTTTATTACCCGTCCAAATCCGTGGCTAACTTTACCATTCCCGATGTCTTCTACGCAGTATCACCGGACGAGTTGAAAAAGGAACAACAGCGTCGACAAGAGGCCGTGGAACAACATGGCATGTTACTAACAAAAGCCATGCGGGAACGAGAGGAGAAGCGCGCGCTATTTAAATACAGATATACGTTTATACGGTTGCGATTTCCAGACGGTATATTATTACAGGGTACGTTCAAAGCAACAGAAAAGCTACCAGACGTGTTTGAATTTATCCGGGAACATCTTCAGAATGATTGGATGCCGTTCATACTACGCACACAGGTTGGCATCGATTTGAAGGAGGAAACAAAAACTTTAGCAGAACTTGGGCTTACTCCTTCGGCCCTGGTCAATTTTGAATGGGACAAAAGGATAATGGAGGAAATAGCGGCCGAGCAAGGGTCATCCAAGTCAGATTCAGTGTTGAAGCCCGAAACTATGGCATTAGCACAATAGATATCATAACCCTTAACCCTTACCATGCTGAATTAATTTTTGTCGTCTGCTGTTTATTTTCTATTTTCCAGTTTCCTCATTCAAAACATGCTTTTACAGCACTTTAGAATCATTTCTATTTCTAAAGTGCTGTCAAACCATGTTTTTTTTGAGAAAGAAGGTAAAATATAAAACAACAGAAGACAATAAATTTTCATGTCCAGCAGTCTTTTAAAGTTAAAATCATGTTGTCTGCTGATTTTTCAAATTTGTCCTATTTATTGAGGAAATGTGTTTGCCAACTCCTGAAAATCCCTCCATTGGAGACGATTCTCAATGCTGTAAAACATTATTGTTTTTCCTCAGAAAATGTAAAATGAGAATAAAAATAGCAAGAAATAAAATTCACTTATATGGCATTATTATTTCATGGTCATTTGGACAGTGGCATTAGGAAAACCATGGCCAGTGTAATCCCAGATTAATCTGATCAGGGTGTACATTGTCCACCATTAGATCATGTAAATGTCTTTTATTAGTGTTGGCTGGAAAAAATGCATCGCGCTATGTATCACGATAGTCGGGTCGTGTCACGATAAGTATCACAATAGTATCACAGATTCTGTATGGTGTTCAGTAGCAGAGCTATATTTAAAAGCCCAGTTTATACCATACATGCAGTTGTATTCATACATACATTATTATTAGTATTATAATCTACTTCAGCGCTCCAGATAAGCTGCGTATTTGCGTAAATACCCAATTAAAATTGCCAAAAACCCAATTGAAATCAGAAGTAGTGAGTATCAAAAAGCTATGAAAAAGTTGTGGTATCTTTATCATGCTACAGAAAACAATAAACAAACCATAAATATAGCATAATTTCTTATTATTCCATGAAAACACATCTTGGTATTTCATTAGAATTGTCTCCAAGGAGACAATTCTAATGAAATACAGAGATGTGTTTTCATTTAGAAGCAAACTATTCAATAAGTGCGGTCTGCTGATGTGTAAACGGTAGTGTGATTCTATTTTACCCAATTAAAATTTTGAAATACCCAATTGCTTCAGAAATGATGGAGTGACAATACTCAATTACTAATTCCTTATCTGGAGCCCTGGTCTACCTATTGTGCATGTATGCCATTAGGCCCTTGTTTCCATGTCTAGTTGCAGATCCACACTTACTGTCTGTTTCACGAAACCTGCCCAAATTTTACGGCTATATAAGTAATGCAAAAATAATATATTTTTCGATAATATTAAATTATAGCAAACTTTAAGAATGAGCCTACTTTTTATTTTGTGAAATTTGGTTCAATATTGATTTTATTGCGAAAAAAATATTTCCAAATGTTATTTAAAGGCCCAACTGACATATAAAAGCCACCAGTTGGCGCTGGGCAGGCTTTTTGACAATTTTATGCATGCTTCATTTCACACAGACATAGATAATACAACTATGAAACATTTAGAAAAAAATGGATTTAAGAAAACAAATGTAAATACAATATACTCAACTGACAACTGATTCAAACTTGCCGGGCGGAGCGTAGCTGTTACGTATATAATTCATTCATAGTGTTGAGTTCATATCCCGACATTGTAAACAACCCCACGTGTTTAGTGATAACGCTAACAGCTATAACTGCCTGTATGGTCAACATCAGACAGTGTGCCAGCCGCACAACTTTGATTTTGGACAGTAATATCAAATTAAATATGTGTCTAGTATGCACATAACAAAGTGAATGGGTGGGTGGTGGTCGGGCGAATGAGACGGTGTAAATTAACGGTATGGGTTCCTCCTTATAGGAATCACGATGTGCCTGGTTTGGCCCTCAGGTACATTTTTATCTTTGGCTCTTTAGTTACCTGGGAGTTGAATTGGGTTATTGCCCATTATAAAAGTAGTAAGATTATTACTGATCCTACTGCTTTTGGGAGGGGCCAAGTGATTCTGGTGTGGCGAGGACTTGACATCAGATCAGGATTATTCTGATTTCAGGGCTGAATATATAGTTTTGTTATTGTAAATGTTCAGTTCTGATTTTGGGATTTCCCCCCCCCCCCCATTTGTACATGTACTTGAACATGTGCATGTACTTGTACAGGTAATATATGGGATTTAGTACTAAACCCATTGACCCGGCCTTAAATGACCTTAGCTGTTGATAGGCTGTTAAACCCCAACAAACAAAAACAAAGTGAATGAAACAAAACCATGGTTTAATAGACCAGCAAGAGAATATGCCGCCTAGAAAATTGATACAGTGGCTGTGAACATGCAGTATATACTAATTATAAACAGCTACCTAACACATACAAGTATGGCTATTTCAACACTTGTTTCTACAACGTAATTAGCTGTCAGCATATATTATACAGTGTATCTGCAGCAATGCAGTCTAACTAGGAGGGGCTTATCTGTGGAATGACATGACAGTTACACATTTTTATCAAATACCAGACTTATTACAAACACATATTCTGATGTATTGGTTACTACATGTACTTACAAAAATACATCGGAGATAGGAACCTTGTTCAGGTCCAGAAGTACAATATAGGTTTCAGTATATGTAGGTGACACATTCTAAGTAACGGACACGTGGACACGTTACGACCTGCATATCGCTGGATCAGCTGGTGCATCCTCACAGCCTCATCAGGATATACACTGTTTAGTTTGGTGGTCATTCATGATGGCTCTAATTAATGATGTAAACTGCATCATGTTGTAGTCATGTGCTATCTGAATGTAAGTTAAACTGATCAAACACTCAATAAGCCCCATTTTGTCATTGTGTGACACATGGAAAGGTGTTTCATTCAATTTTACTTCCTTCTATTTCTATAATAGCATCAAAATACTCATTGCTTTGAAATAATTAGCAGCAAAATACTACGGTATATAATTTTTAACACTTAATAAATTCTCAATCATTTTCCTGGACAAATAAAACATACAAATACTGTTAGAGGGACTGGTATACACTGTCTTATTTGTGTGTTTTATGGGACCACAAGCTGGATAACAAACCTACATACCATATATCTAGATACTGGTCAGTACAGAAAAACATACACTGGCTATCCAGCAGCACCCTCACTGTTCTAGATTGGGAGCAGACGACAAACGTGTGCTGCTGTTTATGTGTTCTATTTATAAAGCCAGTGTATAACTGACAGGCTAGGGACACTATCAGTAATTAGATATGCCCCACCTTCTAAATTCGGTACCGGGGCACCGATTGTTGGGCCTTTAATGTGGGGAATTTTTTTCTAATTTCAGAAATAGTGGATCGATTTTCAAAATGTAACCTGTTTTCTTAGTTAGATCATTTCCAAGCTATCTAGACAGTTTTCAGAATCAATTTCCAATTATTTTTTTTTAGTTTTTCGACTTCTCCAGGTTCTCCACCTCTTTTTCCCCCCCCTGTTAAATTCCCATAGAGAACTCATTTTTCATAATGAAATCAATACTTGATAGAATTTCAATAAATAAAAAGAAGGCTCATTCTTATAATTTGATAAAATTTAATATTATCAAAAAAAAGAGAAGTTTTTTGCATTGTTGATGTAGGCGTAAAATTTGTACAATTTTCGTGAAACGGACAGTACCGTAGTATTCAAACTCACATTGGTTGTATTTCCCTTGTATTTTAACCCTTTCCCTGATAGAAACGACTTTTCACGCCTCTGCAGAAGATGTCTTTTGAAAACATTGTGGGAAAAGGAGAAATTGCTTGTAACAAGCAATTTCTCCTTTTCCCACAATGTTTTCTTCCATCATTTGACCCAGCATTTGATTCTTTTATTCAGATGTTTTGGATTTGGAAGAGTCGAAGTCCCTTTGACAAACCCGAACATTTTCCAAACATCCGATTTAAACACTTTGGATGAAGAAATTAGTTCAACTTTGTCTGCACTGACATACATGTAAGGTGTCCATTTTGGAACAATCGCTTATAACATTCCAAGATCAGTTTCACCCCGTAACAACACACTCATTTCGAGTTTTTAATTTGCGTTCATGCTATGACAATGTCAGTAGGCTACATATTTCTAAGTAACTGTTACTACCGACAAATACAAAATAATGGAGTGAATACAGCATAAAATTTTCTTGGTTAAATGATTGCACATCACCAAGCCAAATTCATATAGGGGCGACAAGTGTGTATGTATTGGTGTTTAACGGCCTATCAACAGCTAAGGTCATGTAAGGCCGGGCAAACAGGTTGGAACCCATTTTAACCTGCTTTAGGGGGAAAATCCCAAAATGAGAACGGAATATTTACATCAAGAACAAATATATATGTACATGTATTGAGCCCTGAAATTAGAATAACCGGACCTGGTGCTAGGTCCATACCACACCAAAGTCACTTGGCCCCTTCCCCTAAAATAGAATTACGAATAATCGTAATACTCTCATAAGGGGTATAACCAGATTCAACTGTCACATACAAAATGCCAAAGACATATGTGAGGGCCAAACCAGGTCTCCAGTCGGGATTCTGGTCAGGACTAGAAGTGATTAGATGAATGTGCTCCAAGTTGTATATGGTTACCCAACGCTACACTTGCACATTTGTCCTGTTTCAGAGCTCCAGATCTGCTTTGTGTCTAAAGAGTATTGTACCCCCTGATTTCAAATTAAATGCGCATTTTATTTTTACAAATGGATTATTGATTTTTATTCATTATTGAATAGGGAACAAATGAGCAAAACATAAAACAAATTTAACCATTCACTTATTTGAGTGTATACCGTAATACTTATTCACTTATTTATACTGTTATACAGTTGGTCATTTACTTAATTGAGCTGCAAAAAGCAAACACTGTTCGATTTTTGCAGCTCAAATAAGTAAATTTTCAACTTTATTACAGTATTTCCACTACTCAATTTGAAAATCAATGCGTATTTTCAGATTGCTGTGAGTATTTTGTACTCCCACTGTTGATATAATCTATGCATATTCAGCTTAAATAAGTGCGTAAAATATGCCAATATGTACCTTATCTGGAGCTCTGCCTGTTTTAGTCATCTTTGTAACGGTACAGAAAACGATGATCAGTACAGCTTCAGTATATGATAATGTGCTTATGGAATCAATTTAATCCGATACCTTGAGCACAGGGGCCGCATGGTTGGGCTATAGAATGAAAATTATATGGTACATACATGTATATGTATATGAAGTTTCAAGCCAATCTGACTTGCTGTAAGAGATAGTAGGTTCTTTGGATATTATTTTTGACTGAATTCATAAGAAATTCTGCCAACCCGCTTAACTCTTTGCATGCTAGTGGCGAAAATATCTGCCAAACGAATTAGGAGTATATGTTTTATTTCTCTCTGTAAATATGTCCTCTATTGACTGCTAACGGTGAACATACGTGGTTGTGATTGGAAAAATGGGGCTGATGGGATTTGTGACCAGTGTAGCTCCTGACCAAATAGCACTCGTGTAGCCTGATACCGATCTATATTGCCTTTGCGAAGTCAGATTGACTTGAAACTTGGAATTTTATTTGTCATCATCCGTAGTTGTGGCTATGACTGGAGCAATGTGGCTTATGGAATTTGTGTCCATTGTAGATCCTGATCAAATGGCACACTCATGTAGCCTGATAACGATCTATATTGCTTGTCTGAAGCATGAATTTTGTTTCATTGATGGAATGGCTAACAATGCAGATCCTGATCAGACTGTGCGGATGCACAGGCTGATCTGGATCTACACTGGTGGCAAACCCCCATTTCTCCAGTCATAGCACATATATCCTCATTTGACAAATTTTGCATGATAATCAGCCTAGAATTGCTGACAATTGGCTGTATATGTGTCAAAAGCTAAAGAGAATTTCACCATTCCATTTGTAATGTGTTTTATTTGTATGTATGGCATGTTCTACATGTATTATCTTTCCATGTATTTAATTGTGGTGGTTGGTTGGGAGCATGCGATGTGTAATTTAACGATCGGGATTCATCCATACCGGAATCCTGACTGGAGGCCTGGTTTGACCATCAGGTACGTCATGGCTTTCTTGTATGTGTGAGTTGAATCTGGTTATACCCCTTTAATATAAGAGTAATCCTACCAGTATTACTTTTAGGGGAATTTCAGGGCTGAATATATAAAAACTTTTTATGTAATTATTCAGTTCTGATTTTGGGACTTTCCCCCAATGCAGCAGGTTAAATGCGGGATCAAACCAGTTGGCCCGGCCTTAAATGACCTTAGCTGTTGATAGTCTGTTAAACACCAATAAATCAAATCCATGTATTTATGTGGAGGATGGGAGGGTGTGCACATCTTAACGAATACATTCTTAAAGATTCATACCTTAATGGGGAATATTACTGGGAATCACACCTGGAGCCAAGTGATCTGTAGCCTATATCACCAACATTGTAAAGTATACTTCTCTTGCTGCTAAGTACGCTTTGAGGGAGAAATTTTCCATTCAAGGATAAATTTATTATTTTTTATTACACTGAATTTATTACATTATCACAGCCATTTTGGCTGTGATAATGTAATAAATTCAGTATAATAATTCTGCATACTTTTAATTATCAAATATATGCAATCGTTGGTTCTATATGAAATAATGCATTTCGGGAAAAATGGAATGGAATGGTAACACAAAAGAGTATCATTTAGGGCCAAGCAATGTAGATGAAGAATACAAATAATAGTAAAATACTTGTAGTATGTTTATAGATGTGGTAGACAATCAGATGATCAGGGTAAAACTATTAATATGGTGAGCAATATAAATGAACAGCATGTATTCTAGGAATGAATGGCCTTTTTGTGGAATTTATCGGGGTATAAACTTGGAAAAGTCGCGGGAATACTGGACGAAGGCCGGAAGGCCTCGTCCAGTATTCCCGCGACTTTTCCAAGTTTATATCCCCGATAAATTCCACAAAAAGGCCATTCATTCCTTATATTTCCAGCATTTGAAATAAATTCATCAGGAAAATGTGTTTATTTTCCGTTTTCTTAAGAATTATTTTAACTGCGCCTGACGGTTACGGAAAGTAGTTCGGCATGGAGTTTACTGGGATATAAATTTTGGACGGAGATTGCAATGGACCAATCAAATGTTAGGGAATTGTGTAAATATTTTTGTGCTGGAATTATAGAATTGTAAAGTTATAGAATGAGAACGCGGCTCACCCTTGAGCTTATACGAATGCATTAGTCATGTATGTCCAATGCGCAATCGACTAAGGACAACTTCATCCCGGCATACATGTCTGTAGCGATGAATCGATTGCCCAGAGTCGGTTTCACAGCATGAAGTTTATTATCTGTGAGCAGATCCCACCGGGTCTGCATTGTATCGGGAGATGAATGAGTTGATGGATGATTTAAAATCATGATAGCAAACAGGAAAATTAGAAGTCGGTAGCTCCAGGGCAGCCTTGGCAGCACTATCTGTCATTGCCCTTGATACCAGTATGACTGGGGAGCCAACAAAAAAGAATGTCCTTGCCAAACAAAGGTAAAATATGATGTAGCTCCATGATTTGGTGGATAAGTGGATGTTCAAGCCTCCTGTTGTACAAAGCTTGTAGTGAAGATAATGAAACGGAAAATAAAATGAATACCGTAGCTTCCTCAAAGATGTTTTCGCAAAATCATGAGCAAGTAAAATTGCCGTCAATTCCGCAGAAAATATCGAAGATTTGACAGCTGCAGCAGCTGCTACCCGGTCCCCGTCAGTGAAAAGTGGAGTGTATGTATTCTATCCGTCTTTAACTTCAAGAAAAAGTGATTTAAAAATGGATGGATCAGTTTTTGCTTTCGTGTGCTTATTAAAGGATCCATTCTCTTACCGAATGGTGGCATGGTTTCTTATCGAATACAGCATCTGTAGTTCGATGAAAGACAGTGTTATAAGCTGGATTAGGTGGATTGGAATGTAGTTTAGTGGCATATTGCAAAGATAATTTGGTGCGTCTGTCGTGGAGAGAATGCTCATTTGCTTCGGCAGATCATATACAGTGCATCCGTAGTCTTGTTTTAAATGGGTGTACCGCAGGGAAGTATATTGTCTGTTACCCTTTTTAACATTAAACTCAATAACATTGTAAAATGCTTGCAACCAGGTGTTGACTGTTATTTATATATGTTGACGATTTTTTAATATGCTACAAATCAAAAAATATGCAAACTATTGAGCGCCAATTACAACTAAGCCTCAACAAAATTAACAAGTGGCCCACAGAAAACGGCTTTAAATTTTCGAAATCTAAAACTGACTGCATGCATTTTTGCAAAAGTCTCGGTCTTTATCCTGATCCCGAACTTAAACTGGGAACACAACCCATCCCAGTTGTTTGGGTCTTATATTTGATCCTAAACTCACTTTTAAACCTCATTTAAGATACTTGAAAGCTAAATGCCAGAAAGCACTCAACTTAATGCGAGTGGTAGCAAATCACGACTGGCGTGCAGACCGAAAGGTGCTGCACCGCCTTTACATCGCACATGTTCGTTCGGGAAAAATAAATGATTACTCCATGAAAGTACACTTTGCTAGATAAGTATACTTTGCAATTTTGATGAAATCGGCTACTGGTGTAGTAATGATGCCTGGCACCAATCTGGACGGTGCTGAGCATTTGTATTGTTTGTTTATTGGCATTTAACAGCCTATCAACAGCTCAGGTCATGTAAGGCCGGGAAAACAAGTTTAATTTACATAGAGAAAAAATATATTCATCCCCGAAATTAGAATAACCTGACCTTGTGCCAGGTCCTTACCACACCAGTCCCTTGGCCCCTTCCCCTCAAATAGGATTACGAATAATCGTAATACTAGCATAAGGGATATAACCAGATTCAACTGTCGCATACAAAATGCCAAATACGTATGTGAGGGCCAAACCAGGTCTCCAGTCGGAATTCTGGTAAGGGTGATCCCCGATCGTTAAATTACCCATCGCATGCTCCCACCTGCCACCCACTGCATGTATGATACTTCCATACAGGTGCATTCCCGTCTGTATATGTATATGACCTGGCTGTTGAATGGGAATTATCTGGTGTGGTCAGAACATCTGGTACCGGAATATTGTGATTTCCATGCTGGAAAGTAATTTCAATGCGCCACCATACAGGAGCATGCCTGATAGGTGGTGGTTGAGTGAACGCGAAGGCGTAAATTAATGGTAGGGGTTCCATTATTCATTGCCTGGTTTGGCCCTCAGGTACGTTTTTATCTTTGGCTCTTTTGTTACCTGGGAGTTGAATTGAGTTATTGCCCATTATAAAAGTGGTAAGATTATTACTGATCCTATTGCTTTTGGGAGGGGGCCAAGTGATTCTGGTGTGGCGAGGACCTGGCATCAGATCAGGATTATTCTGATTTCAGGGCTGAATATATATATTTTTTATTGTAAATATTCAGTTCTGATTTTGGGATTTTCCCCCCATTTGTATATGCACTTGAACATGTACAGGTAATATATGGGATCCAGTACCAAACCCATTGACCCGGCCTTAAATGACCGTAGCCGTTGATATGCCGTTAAACCCTAACAAACAAAAAACAGGAGCATGCCCATCTGTATGTGTGGCTGTGCCTGGAGAAATGGGCTTATGGGATTTGTGACCAGAGTCGCTCCTGAACAAATAGCATACTCCTGTAGCCGTCTATATTGCTTGTTAGAGCAGGACAGGTGTTTCATTGATGGAGTGGCGAACAGTGCAGATCCTGATCAGACTGCGGATACTAATCACACAACCCATAAGCCCCATTTCTCCATCACACCCACATACGATGTTGGTGTTGAATGGACTTAAAACTCTATTCAATCAACCTGTGTTACTTCAATCTGCTTACGTTAATTATGTAATCAAATAAATAAAAATTCTATTCCAATATCTTAAAGGTACATGCCCACGCAGCAGGTTACACTGTACTACTACTTTTCATTTTCTGTCATGCCTTATATGAGCCATTTGTCTACCCACTAACGAGTTATTTTTAATTACGGCGCGTGTTAATTGGTGTTAAATCGCATTTTATATGCCGCGACCAGAAAAGGTATTTTCTGACCTCGTGCTATTTTTACCAATACGCGTCATGTGACACGGTCAATCATATCACATCTTTGACATGCGCAGTGAAGTATCGGAAGTTGAGAAGAAAAATCTCTGTTCGAGTCCAAATCTCCACGTAACTCTTTCCATTTGGTGATCTGGTCGCCAATTTTAACCACTCTCTCTCTGTACTGCCTGTCCCTCAGACATTTCGCCGTTTTTTGACCGACACCGTTTCATACAATTTCCGTCCTGGACATTTCGACATATTGGGAAGCCTACTGGCGCGCGTAGTATACTGCGCATGCGCACCGCAAGCCGTGATGTGAAAGTCGTCGTCCCCGCACATTATCAAAATAGACTGTTACCGCCGTGCGTCGCTAACAGTAAATTGATAATTAATAAATGATTATATTTGTATAGCGGGCACTCGTAATTTTTAGAACTGGTGGAATAGTGACATAATTATACACTTATTTAATTCCTATAAATAACATTTTGTGCCTACTGCGTGGGCATGTACCTTTAATGGACTCTTAGTGGTTGGTTAATAGCCCCAAACTACATTTTTATTAATCTGTGATATTTAGTTAGTAAACTGGGGTGCATTTCACTAAACTTTGTACGACGAAAATGTTTGTAAGTATAAATTTCGGATCGTCTTTAAATTTCAATTGATGGATTTACATTTATTGAGCATAGGCTGCATATATGCTCAATAAATGTAAATTCAATAATTGTTTACAAGAAAACATGGTTAATGTGAAATTTACAGACTATCATAATTTTGCACTTACGAACATTTTAGTCGTAAGAAGTTTAGTGAAATGGGCCCCAGGTAGTTAAGAAGTGTATATTAGATATTTGTGACCAACCTTCCGTGGAGTCCATTTGTGACCCACCATGATGAAAGGTGGCTCACCAAGAATGTGAACTGTGTAATGCCAGGTCAGAGGTTGCCAGTAGCCGGTTTCATCAAAATTGCAAAGTATATTTATGTAGCAAAGTATACTTTGAGGGAGTATTGTTTGTTTGTTGGGGTTTAACGGCCTATCAACAGCTACGGTCATTTAAGGCCGGGTCAATGGGTTTAATACTAAATCCCATATATTACCTGTACAAGTACATGTACATGTTCTAGTACATGTACAAATGGGGGGAAAATCCCAAAATCAGAACTGAATATTTACAATAACAAAACTATATATTCAGCCCTGAAATCAGAATAATCCTGATCTGATGCCAGTAGCCGATTTCATCAAAATTGCAAAGTATACTTTACTAGCAAAGTCTACTTTGAGGGAGAAATTTTCACTTTTAGGATAAATTTATTAATTTTTATTATACTGAATTTATTACATTATCACAGCCAATTTGGCTTGGCTGTGATAATGTAATAAATTCAGTATAATAATTCTGCATACTTTTAATCATCAAATATATGCAGTTAGTTTTATATGAAATAATGCATTTCAGGAAAAATAAATGATTTCTCCCTCAAAGTAGACTTTGCTAGAAAAGTATACTTTGCAATTTTTATGAAATAGGCTACAGGTCCTCACCACACCAGAATCACTTGGCCCCTCCCAAAAGCAATAGGATTAGTACTAATCTTACTACTTTTATCATTTTATACCTTGTACCGTTATACTTTGAGGGAGTAATCATTTTTTCCCCGAAATGCATTATTTCCTATAGAACTAACGACTGCATATATTTGATGATTAAAAGTATGCAGAATTATTATACTGAATGTATTACATTATCACAGCCATTTTGGCTGTGATAATGTAATAAATTCAGTATAATAAAAATTAATAAATTTATCCTAAAAGTGAAAATTTGGTGATTAAAAGTATACATGTACCGAATTTATGAATTTTTAGCCATGTTTTTTGAAAAAAATCCAGGCTATTGGATTGGCGAAAGCCGGCGGGCGGCGCCCACAATCAATGTTAAGTTTTCGTGTTTGAGTCCATTTCTTTGTTACTGTACCACCTAGGACAACCAAACTTTCACAGCTTCATAATCAAGGGGTGCCCACCACATACAACTATCCAACATGTGACCATTTTTTGTACCTTCACCTATTATTTCTACGTAATTGACTTAACCATTTTCAACGTTAACTTTTTAACGTACGTCTGGTTTCAACGTTAACTTTTTAACGTACGTCTGGTTAAAGTTTTTTGGTTAAAAGTTTTTCGTTATACTATATCTCTGCAACTGCTTCGCCCATTACCTTGAAACTTCACATGGGTGTTTATCATCATCCATATTTTCATTCTACCTGCCAACCGTGCGGCCCCTATGCCCAATGTCGAGGTCAAATTACTTTGAATTTTTTTGTTAAAGTTTTTTCGTGTACTGTATCTCTGCAACTGCTTCACCCATTACCTTGATACTTCACATGGGTGTTTATCATCATTGTCAGCGTAATATCGTCGGCATTTTGGCATACGTCCGTCCGTACGTCCGTACGTCCGTGTGTCTGGTTAAAGTTTTTTGGTGAAAGTTTTTCCATCTACTATATCTATTTTTTTAGTGTATGCCTCGCCCCAAGGCGCGACATGCAGGCCACGGCCATCCATCTAGTCTACAAAAAGTGGGTATAATTATGTTATCCAAGTGTCTATGCTTGGAAAAAACCTGGCCTTCGTGGCTTTGCCTCGTTTCTTGTTATTATACTGAATTTATTACATTATCACAGCCATTTTGACTGTGATAATGTAATAAATTCAGTATAATAAAAATTAATAAATTTATCCTTAAATTGAAAATTTCTCGCTCAAAGTATACTTTGCAATGTTGGTGAAATAGGCTACAGATCAGATGCCTATTTCACCAACATTGAAAAGTATACTTATCTAGCAATGTATACTTTGAGGGAGAAATTTTCAATTAAGGATAAATTTATTAATTTTTAGCCAGGTTTTTTGAAAAATAATCCAGGCTATTGGATTGGCGATATGTAATTGACTTGGCCCATTTTCAACATTAACTTTTTAACGTACGTCTGGTTAAAGTTTTTTGCTTAAAACTTTTTCGTTATAATATGTCTCTGCAACTGCTTCGCCCATTACCTTGAAACTTCACATGGGTGTTTATCATCATCCATATTTTCATTCTACCCCCCAACCGTGCTGCCCCTGTGCCCAATGTCAAGGTCAAATTACTTTGAATTCTTTTGTTAAAGTTTTTTCGTGTACTATATCTCTGCAACTGCTTCACCCAATGCCTTGATACTTCACATGGGTGTTTATCATCATTGTCGCACCCGCTTGCGGAAAGCGCGATATCGTCGGCATTTTGACATACGTCCGTCCGTACGTCCGTGTGTCCGGTTAAAGTTTTTTCGTTAAACTTTTTCTATCTACTATATCTATTTTTTTAGTGTCCATGCCTCGCCCCAAGGCGCGACATGCAGGCCACGGCCATCTAGTCTACAAAAAGTGCGTATAATTATGTTATCCAAGTGTCTATGCTTGGAAAAAACCTGGCCTTCGTGGCTTTGCCTCGTTTCTTGTTATTATACTGAATTTATTACATTATCACAGCAATTTTGGCTGTGATAATGTAATAAATTCAGTATAATAAT
Organism: Conchocele bisecta; assembly: GCA_029237695.1. Taxonomy (NCBI): domain Eukaryota; kingdom Metazoa; phylum Mollusca; class Bivalvia; order Lucinida; family Thyasiridae; genus Conchocele; species Conchocele bisecta. The sequence goes on along the minus strand of CM055266.1, from coordinate 101,985,608 downwards.
TCTGCATACTTTTAATCATTAAATATATGCAGTCGTTAGTTCTGTATTAAATGAAATATTTTGGGAAAAATTAATGATTACTCCCTCAGTTTTGCTATACAAGCATACTTTGCAATTTTGATGAAATCGGCTACAGAAGTTACACCATCATGTACCTATTCATTTTCTGAAGTAATATTTGTTATTAATTCTTGATGTAGCTTTAATTCATTACATACACGTTACATTCTCCAGCACATATTTTCCTTTTCCTGAAAATGTTTCTAGCCCAAGTATTATGGGGCTCATTTCACTAAATCGTGTATAGATAAAGTTTGTACACCTTGTTATTTATGAACTCCGTTTGCACAATAGAGGATCATCAGATGAATGCATGTATGAAATATGACGGTATTCCCTGTAAATAAACAGAAGTTACACGACATTTATCCCAACGTTAAGTTTATGAATGCTAGGTTTGTGACCTCGACCTTGGGGTAAGGGTTGGGTGGTGAGTCGTGGATTTGCTACAGCATGATAGAGGGTCATCTGAGGAATGCATGAATGAAATATCAAAGCGTTCCATGAAAGAAAACAGATGTTATAAGACATTTACCCCAACGTTAAGTTTATGAATGTGCTATGTTTGTGACCTTGACCTTGGGGTAAGGGATGGGCGGTGGGTCATGGATTTGCTATAGCACGATAGAGTATCATCAGATGAATGCATGTATGAAATATGAAGACGTTCCCTGTAAATAAACAGAAGTTACACAACATTTACCCCAACGTTAAGTTTATGAACATGCTAAGTTTGTGACCTTGGGGTAAGGGTTGGGTGATGGATCGTAGATTTGCTACAGCATGATAGAGGGTCATCAGATGAATGCATGTATGAAATATGAAGACATTCCCTGTAAATAAACAGAAGTTACACAACATTTACCCGAACGTTAAGTTTATGAACATGCTAAGTTTGTGACCTTCACCTTGGGGTAAGGGTTGGGTGGTGGGTCATGGACTTGCTACAGCATGATAGAGGGTCATCTGAGGAATGCATGCATGAAATATCAAGGCGTTCCATGAAAGGAAACAGATGTTATAAGACATTTACCCCGAACGTTAAGTTTGTGAATGTGCTAAGTTTGTGACCTTGACCCTGGGGTAAGGGTTGGGTGGTGGGTCATGGATTTGCTACAACATGATAGAGGGTCATCTGAGGAATGCATGTATGAAATAACAAGGTGTTGCATGAAAGGAAACAGAAGTTATAAGACATTTACCCCAACGTTGAGTTTGTGGCCGCCGCCGGGGGTATGCCATAAGCTCTTCTGCACTGTGCAGGCGAGCTAAAAACGTACCAGAGAGCCAAACCAGGCAAATCCCGATTCCTAAAGGAGGATTAAATAGCACTCCTGTAGGATGTATATTGCTCATTGATGGGAATGGCAACAATTACATATCCTGATCTACATTTGTGACAAAATCCACAAGCCTCATTTTCCAGTCACAGGCACGCAAGTCTATGGTTTCCAACAAGGAGTGTCCCAATATTCAGGGCGAGTGTAATTTGGTCTCGTTATCACAATAACAATGTATCGGGATACAATTTGTTTTGGAAACCCCCAATTTTATTCAGCATGATACATCTGCAATTAATTGACAACGCCGTAAGTAGCCAAGGACCGAACAGCGAGTCATTGACATTGGGGCCCGCACAGAATTATAGAAGATGAATAGGCATATGAAGTCCATCCGATGCTTGCACAGCTACAAGTATCAGTAATTTAATGTTCTTCAGATTTTCAGATTTTCAGACGATCATACATAGTTGTAAGAAATATGTCGGGGTTTCCGCAAGTGGGCTCGACAAAAACCATTCGTGTAAGAATAGGCGTTGAATACACAAAATTTCATGTTTAAGCTTTTTCCTTTTATTACAAGAACCATTGTGAAAATACAGGCTATTCGTTCAGAAAAGTGTCGCTCCATGCACATATAAGGACAGGTGGAGGGGATTGTGTAAGGGGGATAGTGGGACATAATGAACATGTGTACAGGTAGACGTTTATTGTCTGCTTATGTCAATTAGCTCCACCTGTGTACGTACAAAATTTGTATTGATTACACAGACATCAAATAGAAACAAACAAACCATACCCGTCTATCTGAAAAGCCACAAACAAGTTGGCTCACTCCACAGGACCTGCTCAAAATCCGTGCAATGTTCCAACTCAAATAGGCCTTGGTGACAATGAAATGGCGATGACTAGCGTGCAGGGAGCGACAGTTTTCTGACATACAACACTAGTTGGTGCACATCCGCACCGTTATACTAGTGATGCAACCAAACAGCTCGTAGTGAATGGAGTGAAACGATGAATGATATAAAATGAATGTACAATGAAAATAGTAGTCCAGTTGGTGACGCACTGAAAGTTTCTGGTCACGGAAAAGTAAGTAACTGTATATGGATAGTTGACAAGATTAACATACGTCACTGTAAACAAATGATCTGAAATCAAAATACATTTGCCAGATTTTCTGCAAATTATACCACAAATTGTCGATAATTCTGAATCTGATCAGACACTCTTTTCTGCATCTACAACTTTCGACTTTCAAAAATTTCTTGTGAAATTTAATGTGACGAGGCAAATACCATACCAGACTATTTCCTATAGTTCTTGTAAGCATTTATGAGCTTCATTCTGCAGAAAAAAAACAAAATAGTGCAATTAGGCAATATGAGACGAGCCATGTGATTTTGTACCCAAGAATATAATATGTGCGGTATCTCCTGAAAACAGATGTACAAAATTTTTCGTAATTCATGTCGAAATTTGATGAAATGTTCAGTGCAAATGCAGAATAGAATTCCACATGTGCGATGAAAAGTTCATCAACTATCATGTCGACAGTTTCTGTAAATATTTTTCATGAAAAATTGTACATCATCAGAGGTACAAACTCGCATGGTTCGTCTCATATAGCACAGAAGGAGGCTTCGACTCTTAAGAGTTGGAACCTTTTTACTGGCACCAACCCCTTCAAAGACGTTATTTTTGTGCGTGTCTAGAAATGAGAATTTCAAATTCTGCTGTTTACTTGATACTGGGAATAGCCAAAAGGATAAGAGGCAGAAATAGCAAGCAATTTGGCTATTAATGCTACAAGCTGGGCCCGTGATTAGAAAGCTTTCTGAGCCTGCTCTCAAAATGTTTACTCTATATCAAGCAGATTGATTGGTCCAGACCGAGCACACAGCTCAGCATTGACCAATAAAACTTCCCGATTTCGAATGATGAATGATGAAGACCCTTATGAGCCATCACAGATGCGCAAGCTATCTGGGTCCACACAGTCTGGCTTTGTTGGTTAACAGTTCCTACTATCATAGGCAACATGCTTATTGCAGTGGATTGGTTTTGTGCCAGGTTGGGATAGATTGGCGTGATCGTTACACTCAGTTAGCAGATGGAATTGCTTTCAAAGCCTCGTACCAACCACCTAGCGTTTAACCCATTGCATTCTGAGGATACAGCATAGAATTCTGAGCGTTTGCTTTATTTCTTAAAGTACATGTTTTGAACACCATCATTAAAAAGGTTTTAGCAAGTGGTCTTAACGTATACTTTCATTCAGAAATATGGAAAATAACATTTCCATAAACGTAACAGCATATTCTGAATGTAAAGGGTTAATTTTACAATACAAAAGCTGCAAATAGAATCATGATTCGATAGAAAACACCTGCTTAATAGTAACAAAATCATAAACACTCATCAGGTCAGTTGACACGGGAAAACTCGCTAAAAAATTGTTAAAAATATTGCAAAACAGTCTGAGAATTTCCGTTGCTACCAGATGGTCTGGAATGTGCACCGCTGGGATGAAGCGACTACCAGAGCTCGCCCTCTCTGTCCTTAGCTGGAACCTCAATCACCCGGGGCTTGTCGATGATGCGGGCGGTGCGGGTGCCCTTCTCGACGATGCCCACGATCCAGGCCTGGTAACCCTCCTGCTTCTCTATGTCCTTACAGAAGGCCGCTGCCTGTTCTCGCGGCAGGGCGATCAGCAGCCCACCTGTAGCAACATTTATTTAAGGAATAAAACCATGAGCTGTTGCGTTTACTGTGGTATGAGAAACATTTGGTCTGTGTAAAGTGCATCGAGTCCGAAGGACTGCACGCAAACTTTAAACGACCAAATGTTTTTTGACCACAGTAAATGCAACTGCCCATGATTTTATTACATTGCATTTTCGGATAGTTTTAAAAATGTAAATAACCATATACGGTGTTAAAATTAGGAATATTGTTTTATGTCATTTTTTGCAATTCATAGAATAGCGACTTTGCCGGTCAATAGTCCGACATTTATTATTGACATCAAACAAACTTTAATGAATCAACTTCGCGCGACATCATGTTGGGTTTATGTAATGTACTGGATATAAATGCAATATGTTGAATGGGCGTTTCCATTATGAATTTATGGACTATGTAAATATTCCTAATTATTAAAGGTACATGCCCACTCCGTAGGTACAACAGGTTCTTTATAGGAATTAATTAATGTGTATAATTGTGCCACTATTCCACCAGTTCCAAAAATTACGAGTGCCCGCTATACAGATATAATAATTTAGTAATATTTATTTTACGGAGACCGATAGTGACTCGCGGTAGTATCGGGCTATTTTCATATGCAAATGAGGCATGATATTTAATTATTTATACTAATTAAATGGGTCACCTGAAAAAATAATATTTTCGACAAATTATAAAGTATGAAACACGGTTATCACCCCTCAGGCCCTGATATCAGTGTGGAAATTTTAAGTCCGATATAAAATGTATAATAATGCCATTCAATACGTGTCAGAGGTAATATGGTGAATGAATGTTTATTTTGCCAGATAATGTCTGATTAAAGAACATGTTGCGCCTACCGTTGGGCATGTACCTTTCAAAGTATGACGTATGTTTCATTGATGGAAGGGCGAACAGTGCAGATCATGATCAGAACATCCGCACAGGCTGATCTGGATCTACACTGGTCGCAAAACCCACAAGCCTCATTTCTCCAGTCACAGCCATATATAGACAGGAAGCAGGCAACAGTATTAACATTTTAACGCGGAGAAGCAAATTCTTTCTGCTGGCTAGTCTATACAAAGCCAACAAAAAGTTATTTTGGCGGGATGTGGACACCCACGGAAATACTAAGCTTTTCATATCGTCTAGTCAAGAAATGCATTTTGCATAGCAAACTACTGAAATGATTGAACAGCAAAATGAAGCTACAGACAATGTATAGAGTGCAAAACTGTGATGGACAGAAGGAATGCACCGTTTCTTTTAATAGCAAATGCTGCTGGCATGAACCATACTACACAGAACAATATACATAACTAAACGGCTGGAAACGGTGATTTGAAGCAAACACTTATAAATGCCATTTTTTTTTTAAACTGGAGAAATAGGGCTTACAACTTTCATGGCCAGTCTGCCTCCTGGTGTGCCAGCAGATTCCAGTAGTCTGATGAGAATCTTTATTGTTCCCTAGAAGCATGACGGACATTTCATTGACTGAATGGCAAACGGTGAGACACTGATCAATCAGTCTGATCTGGCTCTACACTGGTCACAAAACCCCATTTCTGCAGTCACAGCCACATATAATCACACATACCCGACGTCTCGGCGGACTGACCCTGCAGGAGACCAAACATGTTGCCACATGCCTTGCTGATGGCGGCCATCTTGGCGATGATGGGCAGGTTATGGATTACGAAGGACACCTCGTTCTTCTGTACCTGGGCCAGGTTCTTCGCGTGGCCCAGTAGACCGAAGCCTGTGATGTCCGTCGCTCCATGCGCGTTGAATTTGTGCATCAGTCTCGCCGCTGTCAAATGAATGGTCACGATATATACTTTGGCTGTGCAATGTAGTGCCCCTTCCATTAGATCATTTCTTCCAGAGCTCCAGATCAGCTGCATATTCTTAAATACCCAATTAAAATTGCCAAAAACCCAATTGAAATCAGAAGTAGCGAGTATCAAAAAGCAATAACAATTTTGTGGTACCTTTATCATGCTTCAGAAAACAATAAACAGACCACAAATATAACATATTTATCTTATTTTCCATGAAAACACATCTTGGTATTTCGTTACAATTGTCTCTAATGAAATGCCAAGACATGTTTTTATTTCGAAGCAAACTATTCAATAATTGCTATCTGTCGATGTGTAAACAGTAGTCAGCAGGGTTCAAGCTAGGCCAAAAATTTAGGGAGAAGTGACTTCTCCCTCCTGGCAAAATAGGAAGAAGTGAGGCAAAATTAGGGAGAAGTGATAAAAATCATAATTTCACTGATTACGACACCAGCACCCACCTGTGCGGTTCAGTCTGGCCATGCTGAACATGGCACGCTGGTACGCCTTCCGGACATCGTCCTCGGTGACCACCAGCTTGATGCGGTTCCAGCGCTCCGGTTGGTCGAGCCACTGGTACGCGTTCACCGCGACCTGGGTCCCGAGGGGCTTCGTCATCACCAGCACGTCACCCACCACCGCATTGTCCGGCCTGCAGTCATTCAATTAGTGGTTGAATGGCAAACATTGGTTACCCACCACCGCATTGTCTGGCCTGCAGTCATTCAATCAGTGATGGAATGGCAAACATTGGTCACCCACCACCGTATTGTCTGGCCTGGAGTCATTCAATTAGTGGTTGAATGGCAAACATTGGTCACCCACCACCGCATTGTCCGGCCAGGAGTCATTCAATTAGTGGTGGAATGGCAAACATTGGTCACCCACAACCGCATTGTCCGGCCTGCAGTCATTCAATTAGTGGTGGAATGGCAAACATTGGTCACCCACCACCGCATTGTCCTGCCTGCAGTCATCCAATTAGTGGTGAAATGGCAAACATTGGTCACCCACCACCGCATTGTCCGGCCTGCAGTCATTCAATTAGAGGTGGAATGGCAAACATTGGTCACCCACCACCACATTGTCCGGCCTGCAGTCATTCAATTAGTGGTGGAATGGCAAACATTGGTCACCCACCACCGCATTGTCCGGCCCGCAGTCATTCAATTAGATGTGGAATGGCAAACATCGGTCACCCACCACCGCATTGTCCGGCCTGCAGTCATTCAATTAGATGTGGAATGGCAAACATTGGTCACCCACCACCACATTGTCCGGCCTGCAGTCATTCAATTAGTGGTGGAATGTCAAACAGTGGTCACCCAGATCAGACTGCGCATATGTGCAGGCTGACCTGGGTCTCCACCACCGCATTGTCAGGCCTACATTAATTAAATTATTGGTTGAATGGCAAATTTAACAGTATAGACCCGGATCATACGCGCAGGCAGATCTGGATCTACACTGGTTGCAAAGGCTTATTTCATTGGATTATGTCACCCACCACTGCATTGTCCGGTTTGGAGTCATTCAATTATTGGTGGTTGAATGGCAAACATTGGTCACCCAGACCAGACTGCGCGTATCCCCTGCGCATACGCGCAGGCTGATTTCATCGGAGTATGTCACCCACCAAGGCATTGTCCGGTCTGGAGTCATTCAATTATTGGCGGGATGGCAATCAGCGTAGACTTGGATCGGTTTGTTTGTTGGGGTCCAACAGTCTATCAACAGCTAAGGTCATTTAAGACCGGGTCAATGGGTTTAGTACTAAATCCCATATATTACCTGCACAAGTACATGTACAAATGGGGGAACTTGGATCAGATTGCGCACAAGGGCAGGCTGGTCTGGGTCTACACTTGTTGCAAAGGCCGATTTCATCGGAATATGTCACCAACCACCACATTGTTCGGCCTGGATTCATTCAATTATTGGGTGAATGGCAATCAGTGTAGACTTGGATCTATCTGCACTGTCTTGGTCTGGGTCTACACTGACTGCAAAGGGATCAAGGCTTGTCTTGCCATCCAAAGTAGGTCACCCATGACCACATTGTTTGGCCTGGATTTATTTAATTATTTGTTGAATGGCAATCAGTGTAAACCCCGATCAGAGTGCGCATATGGGTCTACACAAGTGGTAAAGGCTGATTTCGTCACCTGGAGTCGGTCATCGACCATGCCATTGTCCAGCCTGGATTCATAGATAGATAGAATAGTTTATTGCATCAAGGCAACTGCCTCATGAGCATACATACATGACTGGTATAATATACGTACAATGCAAGATGGCATACATGGGTAAACTACTAAATATAATAAATGCAGAAACACCACAATCGTGGCAAATAGGCAAATAGATTTCAGACCATGCCGCGACCACTAATACATATATCTGTACTTGTATCATACACTCGGGTACATCGCACAGTCTCCGCTTACTGATCATAGTGTGTACTAAGTGTTATAGCTCGTATTAATTTTAACAATAAATGAGAAATAGACATACATATACATAGAAATACACATGTACAGACACACATGCATACATGCACATACATATACACACCCATATACATGTATATCTTCTTTCTAAATGTGGTATAGTACTACATGTCTATATACATACATATAGACACATATACATATGTGTACATACACATACATAAAACACTGCAACAGTGATAGCGTCATTCATATCAATTGTTTACAAGAAAAGATTGTTAATTTGAAATTTACAGACTATCATAATTTTGCACTTACAAACATATTAGTCGTACAAAGTTTAGTGAAACGCACCCCCTGGTCTATACTAGTGGCAAAGGCAGCAAGGCTAGTTTCCTCACCAGCTGTTCCTCACTAGGAGTATTGTCCAGCCTGCATTCATCACCCACCAATGCAATGTCAAGCCAACAGGGTGGAATGAAACCGTACCAACAAGAGATAAAAGTTATATAGGAACGGGACCTGGGCTCAATGTCACAGCCGAAAGACCGGTGTGATGGAAATACTATGATTTAAAGTATTTTTTCCATCAGTACAACAGGATTTGTACCCTTCGCTACCCCAATTGCCGAGTGTTAATTTTGCACACAGCACATACATGTACACAACTTACAGAAACTGAAAATGTGTTTCAATCACTGCTAATCACGAGTTTCTCAAAACAAATTGTATCCAAATACGTATTTTCAGACAATTTGTTTTGGGAAACCATTTATTAAATCAGTTTTTTTTCAAGTTATGCGTGTGCGAATATTAACAATCTTATGTCCGTTATCATATTCACATAGCTGTATCAGTTGCCATGTTCAGGGAATACCAAGTAAGCGCAATGAAGCTTGAAAAGTCCAATATGCTGACGAGTGCCATTCGATTCTCGGTAAGTATTTTCTAAGGGACTTGCCCAGACCAGCGAGTTCAATATCTGGACATGTATTTCATTTTCTACCCAATAATCTGGGTTCTAAAGAAATTCTAATGCTCAATGATCAGTTGTTTAAACTCAAATATTGCACAATTGCAAGAATATGTATGTGTCTGGTATGGCAGTCTTAGTATTTTCTTTTAAACAGAACGAGTGATCAACATTCTTTTAATGAGCAAATATTTGAGATTTTAATTGCACTTAACCAGTTGAACGAGCAGCAAAAATGTTATTTTTCAAGCCTACTACACTGCAGCTCCATTATAACGCGGTGGTCGCGGTCCAAGATTTCAAACCGCGATCGAATCCGACCGCGTTATAAAATTTCGGGACATGCATGGGTACTGGTACTGCATGGGTTACTGGTATCATTCGCATTTCGGTTACCAACTATTGCGGGAATTCCATTAGCAACGGACCCATATAAAATCATGTCATTTGAACAGAAGTTAAAGTAATTATTAATAATGCCTACGACATACAAACTTGTATGTATTAATGTATTAAACATATGAGTTATTTATAAAATCATGCTTATTACGTTGTATAGTGCTCGCCATAGACAGACGCTTATTACAATGTATACTACTTGCGATCAACAGACGCTTAAACGGATTAATTGATAATAAATAATGCCTATGGTCACGTGTCCTGCCTATTCATGCGGTTGATACGTGCATAATCTCAGGATGTGGGGTCACGTGATCTATTGTATGCTGCAAGTCATATTGATGAATGAAATTTACGATTTAAGCGAGATTGCCGTGGGCTGCAGTGTAAACAATAGACCACGTGATCCCATATCCAGATAATGCTGAAACACCAGTCTATTTATAGAACGCTAAATATTACACCTGGGAGTAAAGCAAAAGTAAGATGATCGAACGCGCAACCATTTATTAGTGACAATTATGTGTAATTGAATTGATTAATAAATATACCTATTAACATGATTACCTGATTAAAGGTACATGTATTACATTTGCTAACATACTAACTAATAATAATCCTTTCATGGACTTTGAACTTCGTTGTTTGAATAAACTTGCAGAAATCACGAATCAACTAATTACACGATGACTACGATGTCCGACGATTTTTTTCCCCCTTTGTTTTTGTATTATTCTTTTTTCTCGATGTTTTAAATATTTTTTTGGGATCCACGAGAGACCCGCGTAATAATGGAGATGGCGCTATACGCGACCGCGTTATAATGGAGATGGCGCTATACGCGACCGCGTTATAATGGAGATGGCGCTATACGCGACCGCGTTATAATGGAGATGGCGCTATACGCGACCGCGTTATAATGGAGATGGCGCTATACGCGACCGCTTATAATGGAGATGGGCATACGCTAGCGTATAATCGATGGCGCTATACGCGACCGCGTTATAATGGAGATGGCGCTATACGCGCGTTATAATGGAGATGGCGTATACGCGCCGCGTTATAATGGAGATGGCGCTATACGCGCCGTTATAATGGATGGCGCTGTACGCGACCGCGATAATGGAGATGGCGCTATTACGCGCCGCGTTATAAGGAGATGGCGCTATACGCGACCGCGTTATAATGGAGATGGCGCTATACGCGACGTTAGTTATAATGGAGTATGGCGCTATACGCGACCGCGTTATGGAGTGGATACGCGCCGCATTAAATGGAGATGGCGCTATACGCGACCGCGTTATAATGGAGATGGCGCTATACGCGGCTTATGGAGAGGCGCTATACGCGCCGCGTTATAATGGAGGATGGCGCTATAACGCGACCGCGGTATAATGGAGATGCGCTTATAACGCTACGCTTGGTATATGTGGAGATGGCGCTATACGCGACCGCGTTATAATGGAGATGGCGCTATAGCGCCGACGTTATAATGGAGATGGCGCTTATACGCGACCGCTTATAATGGAGATCGGCACTCGATTATAACCCGAGACGCGTTATAATGGAGATGGCGCTATACGCGACCGTTTATAATGGAGATGGCGTATACGACTGATAATGGAGATGGCGCTATACGCGCCGCGTTATAATGGAGATGGCGCTTATACGCGACCGTTCGTATAGGATTNGATGGCGCTATACGCGACCGCGTTATAATGGAGATGGCGCTATACGCGACCGCGTTATAATGGAGATGGCGCTATACGCGACCGCGTTATAATGGAGATGGCGCTATACGCGACCGCGTTATAATGGAGATGGCGCTATACGCGACCGCGTTATAATGGAGATGGCGCTATACGCGACCGCGTTATAATGGAGATGGCGCTATACGCGCCGCGTTATAATGGAGATGGCGCTTATAAGCGACGCTTATAATGAGATGGCGCTACGCGACCACGTTATAATGGAGATGGCGCTATACGCGACCGCGTTATAATGGAGATGGCGCTATACGCGCCGCGTTATAATGGAGATGGCGCTATACGCGCCGCGTTATAATGGAGATGGCGCTATACGCGCCGCGTTATAATGGAGCTGCAGTGTATAAGCTAGGATGCGGAATTCTATTTCACATTTGCTCTGAACATCTCAACGTTGACGTCATTTATTGAAAATATAATTTTCACGACAGATATCTTGGGTACAAATTGGGGCTTATGGTGGGCTTGAAAACTATCATTTGTGACTAAGAAATGAGGTTTATGAATTTTGTGACCAATTTGGAGATCCAGATAAGCATGTGCATCTGCAGTCTAATCAGGTTCTGCGGTGTTCACCATTCCATCAATGAAACGCCCGGCATGACGGGTGCGTACATGTTTTGTGACCAGTGTAGATCCAGATCAGCTGTGCATCTGCTGTCTGATCAGGATCTGCACTGCTCGCCATTCCATCAATGAAACGCAATGCATGATCGGTGTGTACGTGTTTTGTGACCAGTGTAGATCCAGATCAGCATGTGCATCTGCTGTCTGATCTGCACTGTTCACCATTCCATCAATGAAACACCCGTCATGACGGATGCTTGCCTAGTAGCTGCTGTACTTACAGAATGAACTCGTTGGGCTGGCACACTGTGGTGGCCACACCACCAATGGTCAGCCAGGGGTTGAGAACCGTCTGTCCACCGGTCACTTGACTGCCCGCTTCCTCGGCCAAATCCTACAAGTGATCACGTGACATGGACCTTAATTGCAAATTGCCAACACAAGTGGGACAATGGAAAATTCCGAAAAAAATTGGCAGTAATACAGTATTAAATACACAATCGTAATGTGAAAATGTGAATCGTTTATACAATAGTTTGTTTGTTGGGGTTTAACGGCCTATCAACAGCTAAGGTCATTTAAGGCCGGGTCAATGGGTTTAGTACTAAATCCCATATAGTACCTGTACAAGTACATGTACATTTTCAAGTACATGTACAAATGGGGGGGGGGGGGGGGAGGGGGGAGAGGGGATCTGATGCCAGATCCTCGCCACACCAGAATCACTTGGCCCCCTCCCAAAAGCAGTAGGATCAGTTATAATCTTACTACTTTTATAAGGTTATACAATTGTGCTGGGAATAGATTATTTGGGTGAAAGCAGTACAGAGGGACAACATTGGATTGTGAAAATATATATTAAGCAGATAGCGGTGATTGATCGACTGAATGTAGTCTTACATTCATTCAAGAAGGACATATGCAACGGTGGCAAGTGTATCACATCACGGGAGATGTCTCACAAGAATCGCTGAGTGGGAATCGGACACGATGGCAATTCCATGCTTTACTTTCTGAGCATGTCCTCAAAATATGTAACCCAAGATATCAGCAGCATGTTTCGCCGAGACTGAGCAGTCCCCGCCAAACTAACGTTCCGAGTTTGAGCATGAGAACAGAGTACATATGGGTCACGACTGAGAAAACGTATCTAACACAACCAACAAAGCACCATATCAGCGCATACACACATTCTGATTAGGGCATATGCTGTTCGCAATTTAGTTACAAGTAAACTGCCATCAGCAAATCTAGACGAGGACATGTTTCACTAAACTGTGTATAATAAAGTCTGCACAAACAGTTGTATGCATTTGCTTCTCAGATTAGTGGTTCCCATATGCTACATTTTCACATTTCTATGTACACATCCATGAAAGACATTAACCCTTACTACGCTGAAATACATTTTACCGTCTGCTGGAAAGGTTTTATTATCAATATTTCTCGATAAAAACCTGTTTTGGCAGCTCATACGATTCTCATGTGCTGTCAAAACAGGTTTTTTTGTTCAGAATTAAGGCAAAAATAAAAAACAGCAGACGGGAATATTCGTCTCTCGCATAGTGAGGGTTAATTGTCAATGCAAATTTCAATTTCGCATTTACAAACTTTTAGTCGTACAGAGATTGGCGAAAGATGCTAAATATGGAGATCTTCGGGATATAATAATAAATCTGTTCCTCTATACGGGTAGAGCTCCAGATAAGCTCTGTGTCTACCTATTTCAGCTGCAACAAGAGCTGTAGGAGAACAGCATAGCTCGACTACGAGAGTTGTCGATGTACACATAGCTTGACAAAGAAGGTGGCCGCGGTCCGCATAAAAACCTTAACCAAGGTTGACTAAAAACCTTAACCAAGGAAAATTAACTAAGTAATGTCAATGTCAGATATAGGTCAGGGGTTATTGATGTACATCACCGAGAGATGAAGTTTTCCAAGTATGGTTGATGTAGGCCAGGAGTATTCCATATACAAGCTTGTCTATAAACCTTAACCAAGGGGAATAACTAAGTAATCCAAGGGTAACAGTAGGTCAAGGTCAAATATAGGTCAGGGATTATTGATGTACATCACTAGGAGATGAAGTTGTCCAAGTATGGTTGCTGTAGGCCCAGGAGTATTCCATATACAAGCTTGACTATAAACCGTAACCAAGTTTGAGTACAAACCTTAACCAAGGGGAAATAAGTAAGTAATTCAAGGTTAAATGTAGGTCAAGGTAAAATATAGGTCAAGGGTTATTGATGTACATCCCTATGAGAAAAGGTTGTCCAAGTATGGGGTCTGTATGCACAATAGTATTCCATGTACAAGCTTGACTAAAAACCTTAACCAAGGTTGACTAAAAACCTTAACCAATGGGAATTAATTAAGTAATTCAAGGTTAAATGTAGGTCAAGGTCAAATATAGGTCAGGGGTTGTTGATGTACATCACTAGGAGATGAAGTTGTCCAAGTATGGTGGGTGTAGGGCCAGGAGTATTCCATATACAAGCTTGACTAAAAACCTTAACCAAGGCGTGACGTGGCGGTGACGCCGGGGTGACTACATAAGCTTTGAATAGTCGAGCTAAAAACAAACAGCTCAACTAAGTGAATTTTGCAGTTGAAAGAAGTAAATTTTCCACTAGCTTTATTAGAACATTTTTTACTCCTCAATTAAACAAGAGCTCCGCGGAGCAAGATGTCCCGTCTGGCGCAGTTTGATAGTACATAGGGAGCTTGTAATAACCTTGGGGTTCTGTAGAATGATGTGAGATGTTAAAAATACACCTATGAAATATTAAAGCATTTCATTGATGGAAACAGAAGTTATAATGAAGTGTAAAGTTTTCGAAACAAAACATTTTCTTTGTTCTTGACCTTGAAACAGAAGTTATTGCAGATTAACCCAATGTTAGTTTTTGTGATGGACAGACGGAAAAACAGACAACTTTTGCATCCCTATATCCCCTTTTCGCTACGCGAGGGGATAATAAACTAAAACCAAAACACTTATTTTCCAACAAACACAGCTAAACACAAACAAGAATGCACCAACGACATGACATGTATCTCCTGGCAACGATAAATTTCTATACTAGACATGAAGTCCGTGACCTTGACCATTGGGTTACCAGACACCATGAACTTTCTGCAGATGATGCGGAATGTTCTTACAGATGCATGTATGAAATATTAAAACATTCCAAAAAGGGAAACAGAAGTTAAATTAACCCAAGCAGGCACCATGGGCTTTCTGTAGAATCATGCCAGATGTTGCTATAGTTTACACCTAAGAAGTATTAAAGCATTCCATCAAGGGGAACAGAAGTTGTAATAAATTAAACCGAGTGTTAAGTTTTCCCAACCCGGAATGTTCTAAGCCTGTGACCTTGGGGGTTAGCGGGCACCATGGGCTTTTGTAGAATGATGCGGGATGTTGTTTAAAATGCATGTATGGAATATTAAAGGTCACATGACAAACTATCACTTATTTTCTTCAAACCGCGCTAAAAACAACAACGGCGACCCTAATAACCGATTTCCGGTTCGTTTCTATTTTTCGTGATATTGAGATTTCTCATATCGCACCTTATCCGACACCTATACAGAGCCATGCAATGAATTGGTCATCGCTTATCTCTCCTGTTACTGCGACCTACTGGCGCGAGGTGGCGCAGTAAAAATAACCGCTATGACATAACAGTAGAACAGCTTACCTGATTGATGGATGAAGATTTCTTATATAATATCGTTTGGATTTACGGACATCATGTATTTGTTGCATAATTTCTTCGTTGTTGTTGTTTAATATATACGTTAATCGTAAATATTTCCTTCGCCTAGTTATACTTGGATTATTTATACGTTGGTTGCAAACGTCGGCGACGACTATCTGTGTGGAAGTCGGTTGTAATTCACGGTCAAACAGACAGCAGAGCCAGAAATAATGTGAAATTAAATGTTATATTTCTAAAAATATTGTACAAAATGCTAATCTCCGACATTTCGTAAATTGATTCTGCAATGCTTTGCAGAAAGTTACTTCAGCATACTTGTGCTTTGACAATTTAGAGTTGAAATAATCAGTGACACGCGTGTGTAGCTATGTTCAAACGCATGCCACCGGAGGTCATTAATAGCAAACAACTTATCCGATGATTTGACCGCAGGCAAATAGAGAAGTGGATCTTGTGACAAGTGTATTCTGAATTCAATGAAGCCACACCTATTCTATGTTGATTGGTTGAATCCATTTTGTTTATCTGTCCTAGTCAGTGACAGACGTGTGAAGCTACGTTCAAACGGATGTCAACAATAATGTGGCAGGTGTATATTGAATCCGCGAGGCCACACCTATGCCAAGCTGATTGGTCGAGTCCAATTTGGTGGAGCGCCGTGGCGTAATGGTTAGTGTGTCGGACTACTGATCCAAGGGTCATGGGTTCGAGCCTGACTAGCGGCGTGCGTTGTGTCCTTCAGCAAGACACTTTATCCACACTGCTCCAGTTCACCCAGCTGTAGTAAATGGGTACCGATAATTCGTAGTTGCTCTGTAAATACGAATTACCGGCTTCTCTCAAAAAGTCTCTACCTCCGTTCATTCTCCCATTCTCGGGAGACGGCATGCAAGGTCCTAGAGCCAGTGCCGCCGTTAAATATAAGTAAAAAAAAAAAAAAGAGTCCAATTTCACATGGTAGAATAGATACACTGTGCATATCAGGGTGCTTTCTACAGTTCCGAAAATCAAATCTTGATGTGTTTCCTTTTATACTTGGATGAACGTTATATTGCGGGACTAAAATTGTGTAACTTGGAATGTTTTTTTTCCGTAAATACTGATTTTGAATACTAAAATATAACTAAATCACATATTTTGTTCCTTGACAGATTAAAAGTATATATTCAATTTTCACATGTACAGTAAATTCTTTACTATTTATAATCTATTTTCCTACTGACTTGTTTCAAATAAATAGAAATCTTTTGGACTTTTATGTTACAAACTAAAGATGTTTTCCAGAAGAAAATTGTTGTTTTGTCAAATGGGGGTTACATCGAAGCTTGGTCCTATATGTGCTATATGTGGCTGTGACTGGAGAAATGGGGTTGGTGTGATTTGTGACTAGTGTAGATGATAATCAAATATAACACTCATGTAGTCTAAATACGACCCAGATTGCACGTTAGTGTGTTTTATTGAAGGAATGCCGAAAAGTGCAGATCCTGTTCAGACTGCGAATGTACAGGCTGAACTGGATCTACACTGGTCGCAAACGCCCTATAAGCCCCGTGTTGTGTTTGGCTTATTGCACCTTCTCAGTCGCAATGTACAGCGGATTGTTGACACAATCTTCAAACAACACCCCAACTCCCATGGCAATTACAGCGACTAATTTCCCCACTGCTGTCACCCCGGGCTTTCCTTAATTGACCCCATGTACAGCATTGTTTCATTGTAAGTGGACAATGGCCTACAAGAATGACGTTATGACAGTTTGACCAGCATAGCACCAGATCCATCTATGCACCCAACATCTCTGATAAGCGTCTACTCTGTTGCCTGTCTGAATTAGCATTATATATAAGTACTATCAGGGAAAACATAGATTGTAACCTGACGATGTAATGTATATACAAACTGGTATCCTACAGCTGTTGAAAATTGCACAGTATGTCCATTTTGTCACCCATTGTTGCATTTCAGTATGTAGTTTGTGACTAGGTCATTCTTATATTTTTACAGTACAGTCCCATATAGTTATATCAGCAGTCTAATAAACTGGAGTTCGAAGTAGTCTGTTGAACTACTACGTGTAATAATCGTATTATGCATACATTTCGGAAGTTCTACCGATACGTCATATACCCACGTGACCGCAAAGGGTAATAACTGTGGTAAGCAAAATAACGGGACGTTAGTCATGCAGTGATGGCTGGAAAAACTGGTTGTCCGGAATATGAAATCCGTAAAAGTACGGCACATACTGGTCGGATTACCGTAAAAAATTGTTTTATTTGATATATAAATGATGAATACATAAGCGTATCGCGAAAAGAGAAGCTTGTTATATCTCCTTTAAAGCATTCCATTGAGGGAAACAGAAGTTACAACAAATTAACCCGAGTAAAACGCAAAAACTTAACGTTGAATGCATGTGAAAAGAAGGTCAATGAACCATGAAAACTAGGTGACGGTCACATGGGCTCCCTCTGTGTGAGATGGTTACAGTGATGATGTATACCAAGTATGGAGGTCATAAGTCTGGAAACCGAGCTAAACGGAAAAACTTACAACGTGAAATGTTGACGATGCCGCCGCCGACGGAAAAGCTATGCCTATGTCCCGCTTCTGCTAAAGAGGGTGGAACAAAATTCGATGTTTATTCAGCTAAAATAAATGTGTAAAAATACTTTTTACAAGTGCCTTATCTGGAGCTCTGTGGGACAGAATTTTGTTCCGTCTATATGGAGGTCAGTTGTATGGGCAGTTGTACTGACCTTGAAGCCGCGCATCATCATGGGCACGACCACGTCCCGCTCCTTCTCGCCCATCTTGTTGCTCACCCCCAACAACATTAGCATGTTGTCGCAGTCGCACACCCCCATAGCGTACAAGTCGCTCAGCACATTGGAACAAGCGATCTTGCCCTACAAATTTGTACAGAAAGTTGTGACAACGGCGACACGTGCATGTGAACTCACCTTGAAGCCGCGCATCATCATCGGCACAACAACATCGCGCTCCTTCTCTGACATCTTGTTGCTGACGGCCAGCAACATGAGCATGTTGTCGCAGTCACACACCCCTATCCCATATAGGCCACTCAGTGCATTCGCGGAAGCAATCTTGCCCTACAACAGCATTGTCAGGCAAATGATTTACAGACAAACTGCTTCACCCTACAACAGCATTGATTTACGGACAAATTGCTGCGCTGAAGTTAGCTTGCTATACAGTAGCCTTCACTATACAGTAAACAGTGGTGGCAGGCAAGCGCTGATACCTGAGACTACACTTGGCGAAAACATTCCCTCTTTTTTGTCAGTGAGTGTCACCAATAAATATATTCAATATATTTACACAAATTGTGAATACACATATATAACAAGGGCATCATTATCAATAGCCAAGCCCCTCACTGGCAGCCTTGATCAGGCAAGAGTTCTGAGAATGGCCGTTACTGAAAACATCTGAAAATCCAATGATCCACTCATGATTGGGCTCTACCGCTAAACAAACTAGGTTCGCTACACACTCGTTCGTTTAGCGCAAGGACACAATAACAGCTTTCTTAATATCGATTTTCAGGAACTATTTTTAATGTTTTATGAACAAAAATCAGTGGTACATTTCATTCTTTCAGCTGCCAATATTGTTTCTACATAATCATGAAACAGAATATCTAGCCTTATTCCAACCACCACAATGGGACTCCAAAATGAGCGGCAACAACAGTACTTCCATGCTGTCAGCAAAATGGACAAATTGATTGACTGGTGTTACTGTTACATCCATATAACTTCAGCGTTGGCCGGGAAATACCGGGGGCGGAAATTCCCGGCGGGGAAATACCGGTATTTCCCGTCCCGAGAAATACCGGGAAATATGAATTTTTATGTTATTATTTGATAATTAAAGTTATTTAAATTAAGTTTTAAGCTCAGTAATAGTTAATTAAACAATCAACAACTTAATAATTAGATATAGGGGTTAATTACAATGTATAGATCTGTTTCATTCCCAACTAGGGGTACTCATCAGGTGGAATATTTGGCAACCATGACATTTATATTTTGGTTGTATTATTTTTTTTGTAAATTACTTCTTCATTTTTTAGGAAGCATCTGAGTGTCTGATAGATACAATTCACAAGGTTAACGTCATCATGATCACACTAGGTTTAGACAACAGGCTGTTAATCGTCAACCTTCTCCCACACTAATATTCGGTATCAAGAAATGAGAATAAATGATCTTAGCATGCATGATGTGCATACACATAGTCTCTTAAAAGTCTTATATGACTGACAGTGTACTGTTGTTTTATGCTTTGCATTTGTATTACTTATTTGCAGTATTATTATGACATTTATTTAACGTGCAGTGCAGACTATGGGCCAACACTATGGGCCACGATGGTACGTATGAGATACAGTACCTAAAATCGTTAAAATTAGCCAAAAGCCTACTAATGTCTACTTATTTGCATGTACATTGATGAGACTTTAATATACTTTAATAAACCATCAGACTATGACAACAGGCTGTTAATTGTCAGCCTTCTCTCACACCTTTTGTGTCATACTGTATAATAAGAACCCAGGTGGTCTGTATTATGGTCATGTCAAGTTGTAAAACAATTGCACTTACACTGTACATGGATTATCCGTTATCAACAGGGATTTTCTCAAAATTCCAAAAGCAGCTTTTATTAGTGGCAAGTTACTATAGTAATGAGGGGTGTTCTGATATACAATACAATAGACAGTTGGCAAATACTACATAGACGTTTATATAGGGAAGAAAATTGTCTAGAAAATAATGATGTTTTTTTCCTCTAAATAAACTTATTATTTCTTTTTTTATTGCAGAATGTTTTACCTGTATGCTTATCAGTCTACACAGATATAAACCATAGTAGATATAGGGGAATATAGAGACTCATCTTGACATTTTGGAATTAAAAAGACCACCAAGATTCATATTTCCCGGTATTTCCCAGTATTTCCCGCCGTCCTGGGAAAATTGCCAACCCATTATAACAGAATATAGATGGGAAAGCACCTTAAGTAACATCTGTTCAGCACTGAGAGACAGTGTCTTAATCCGGTGCCAGGCACCCTTACTGCATCTAGGGCTTGTTTCAATAGACTTTGTACGACTAAAATGTTTGTAAATGTAAATTCACAGACTACATGTATCATCATTTTGCACTTACAAACATGTTAGTCGTACAAAGTTTAGTGAAACGGCCCCCAGATCAGAGTCCCAGTATGACTCCTTAAGTCAAGTTCCATGGGACTTCAAGGTTAGAATATTCCCAACTGCCCAATGTGGGTGTGTGACCATTGTTAACAACACAGCATTCAGTTTACATGTGCCTAGCTTAATTTCAAGACAACTAATTATTGGCACCGTGGCACAGTGTAGACCCAGATCAGCATGCAAATTTGTTGTTATTTATTGTTATTGATGAACAAGAATTCTGCCACGGAAGCAGTGTCGCGCCTGCCGAGGCATTTGACCATCATATGATCACGGGCATGAGCTTAAAGTAAGCATGACAAAAACCGTGAGACGTGTATACATAAAACACGAAAATGGTCACAGTTACAAAGTTTCGAAACTGTTAATTAGCTGAAATATTCGCGTTCTACTATGATAATGATGTCACCAATGATCATTTTTAAAATTATTTGTAACAACTCTTTAATTTATTTTTTCTGATTATTTTATTACATGGAATTAATAATGCATTATCAAACTAGAAATGTGGCCTGTCGGCACACAAATACCCCCGCTGGCAGCCAAAGAAAACGAGACACATTTGAAAACAAGGAGACATAAATTATAAGCCATTTACCCGAGCGTTAAGGTTTCGGGACGGACGGACGCCGGTAACACCACCATTCGGTGGCATAAAAAAGGAAACAAGAGTGCCGCAGTCACAAAATACGCCCGTCGAATATGGGCCAGACAGCGAAGATGCAGAAATATGTTTTCGGCATAAAAATACCAAGGTGCACATCTTCAATATGTGTATAAGACGTGTGTATAGTTTCAGAACAATCGACTGAACGGTTTCGGAGGAGTTGTGTACACAAACTCTGTACCGTATATAGAACTGTATAGAACTAGATGGCCGCGGCCTGCATGTCGCACCTTGGGGCGAGGCATGGACACTAAAAAAAGAAAAATAGAATAACGAAAAACTTTAACCGGACACATGTATGTGACGTACGTATGCCAAAGTGCCGACTATATCACGCTTTCCGCAAGCGGGCGCGACAAGAACTTTCAAAGTAATTAGACCTTGACATTGGGCACAGGGGCCGCACGGGAGGGGGGTAGAATGAAAATATAGATGATGATAAACACCCATCTGAAGTTTCAAGGTAATGGGCAAAGCAGGTGCAGAGATATAGTACATGAAAAAACTTTAACCAAAAACTTCAAAGTAATACGACCTTGACATTGCACAGGGGCCGCACGGGTGGGGGGAGGGGGGGGGGGGGGGGGGGGGGGGGGGGGGGGTAGAATGAAAATATGGATGATGATAAACAGGCATGTGAAGGTTCAAGGTAAATGGGCAAAGTAGGTGCATAGATATAGTACATGAAAAAACTTCAAAGTAATTTGACCTTGATATTGGGCACAGGGGTCGCACGGGAGGGGGTAGAATGAAAATATAGATGATGATAAACACCCATGTGAAGTTTCAAGGTAATTGGCAAAGCAGTTGCAGAGATATACAATAACGAAAAACGTTAACCAAAAACTTTAACCGGACACACGTACGTACGCCAAAGTGCCGACTATATCGCGTGACAAATGTAGAAAAAATGGCTCAGTTAAAAAGGTGATATTTTTGTTAAAAATATGTGTAGAAGACGTGTGTATAGTTTCAGATCGATCGACTGAACGGTTTCGGAGGAGTTGTGTACACGAACTATGCACTTTTTCTTCAGCCGCGCGCCATGCGGTAAAACATAATACGTACCTTTTTTTCTTTAAAAAAAACGGTCGTATAAAAACTATTTATATTTTCATAAATTTTTAGAATAGGGTTGGAAAAAAGTTGCATAAAATGTACAAAAATGTACAAATATGGAAACTTTTGATGAGATGCGTTGGAAGCAAATTAATATTGGGGAGGTGATCGTCGACTTGAGCACAGTGAGCGAGTGCTAGGGGCTTATTTTTTTGGAATTCTAGATGCCATTACTTGCATTCTGCTGCATTTAAATTAAAGGCCCTGAACGGCTCAGTACGGTATTACAATTTTCTGATTTTTTCAAACACAAAAACTGATTTAGTACACAAAACTAACATATACTGCCTAATAGATACATCTCAAGTTTTGAGATTTACATCTTAATCGCAATGTGAACACAACAAAAACTTGTTTTGTGTACCACACAGTGCAAAATGTCAATATTGACAATTTAATTTCCGTAACCCAACGGCTTCGGCTAGGAAGCGAGTCGATAAACTCCGGCTATCGGAATTCATCGGCCGCGAATCGGGGAGTTGACCCGAGCGTCTATCGGAAAATTGATCGGGCTTTGAAACACGCACCTGCTGTTTGTTTATCAACAAATATTGATATTTTCATTGGCTACAAACTCATTTTTGTACCAAAATGAATGCAAACAGTTTCAAAGTGTGTGTAAATAGAAACCCGTTTTGCATACCCCCTTGGCTATACATTGCAGCTCCATTATAAAATAGAGAAAAAAGACGAAACGCGATGTTTGTGACAGTCATCAAAGTACAACTACCGCGCATGTCATACCGGGTTTTGAAGGTTCTTGAACCAGTTCCCACATTTAAATATAAGATAACTACCGCTTTTTGTCACCAAGTAATGTCAATGTTATGAGAGTATGAGATATATATCCGTGTTAACACATAAGTGTCGCGAATAAATGGTTGCGTGTTCGGTCGCCTTTCTATATTTTACTCCCAGTACATTGTGTATTGATTTTTCATAATTGTGACAGGTGTAATATTTAGCGTTCTATAAATAGACTGGTGTTTGTGTGCAATCTGAAACGATACATTCAGCATTATCTGGGTATGGGATCACATGGTCTATTGTTTACACTGCAGCCCACGGCAATCATGTCTCGCGTAAATCGTAAATTTCATTCATCAATATGACTGTTCCAGTGTAAACAATAGATCACGAGACCACACATCCTGAGATTATACACGTATCAACAGCTAATCGTCCGCATGAATAGGCAGGACAAGTGACCATTATTTATTATCAATTAATCCTTTTAAGCTCCTGTTGATCGCGAGCAGTATACATTGTAATAAGCGTCTGTCTATCGCGAGCACTATACAACGTAATAAGCATGATTTTATAAATAACTCATATGTTTAATACATTAATACAAGTTTGTAGGTCATAGTCATTATTAATAATTACTTTAACTTCTGTTCAAATGACATGATTTTATATGGGTCCGTTGCTAATGGAATTCCCGCAATAGTTGGTAACCGAAATGCGGATGATACCAGTAGCCGTGCATGTCCCGAAATATTATAACGCTATCGAATTCGATTGCGATTTGAAATCTTGGACCCCGACCATCGCGTTATAATGGAGCTGCAGTCTATTATGATTTATCATAAACTCACCCGATAAATTTGTATGAGCACATTTCTAGAGCACTTTTCCAGGAAGTAGAAAGTAAACAATGATTCAAACGCAACTTTGGAAATACTACTGCATCATAACTTGATGTATCAATAAGCATTTGATGATATATATGGTCACTGAACAGGTGCTTGTCTTTACCTTTTGAATCAATAAGCGCCTAATGATACTGATCAGCAGAAACGAAAGTAACTTCTTGTAGTCTAGGTGAAAAAACTATGTTATAATAAATGAATTAACAACTTTCATTGATATATTCATGGGAATCGCAAATTTAAGGACATTTTTAGAACCTTCCAGGATTTGGGCCATTTTTAAGGACATTTGAGTACTTATTTAAGGACCCATATGAATCCTGGTAGTAGTACATGTATTTACAAATGTGCGCAACTTCTGGTCGGTAAATGCCAGCCTAGCAACAGTCCGCCATGACAGTAGGTGACCACAAAAGAGCCGCCATATTAATGAAAAGTCATGCAGAGCATGATGTTATTAGCCGATCAAATCAGGGTAAAGTGCATCGAACATATGTAGGTGTCTCTGGTAACATTGTCAATGGTAAACTATTTTCGACCACAGTTCTGTACCCAGCGTTGACATAGCAGCAATGCCATAGCAGCAATGTTTTGTTGTCACCATTATGTTGCGAAATATTCCAGCGTAACACCTGTACTGTATGCTCTATTTATCTACAAATTACACTCCGCAATACACAAAGTTGTAGTCACTGTGTGTGTTTGTCCGAATTCTGTGGCAGCATGCGAGTGGGCGGAGCTACCAGGGCTATATATATCTAGCGGTTACAGGGTCATCTAAAAATAGACGCAAGCTCCTGCGTATTCAGGCACATGCCCAGATTGGCCTAATGTGCCCCATCCGTGATTTTTTGCGCGATGTCGGGCGCAAGACAATCAATAATTTGCGGCATTGACAATAATTAAGGGGGATTGCCGCAATCGCGCGTGCTGGATGCATCCCTGCCATCCCTGCATGATACGTAAACAAATCAAAGTTGGCTATGAAGGGCAATTTTTCGTTTTGATTGGTGGAAAATTTTGTGAATATTAACTAGCGTCAAATGACGCGCATACGCGATCCAATGGGATAAACCCGAGATGCTGGGATAAACACGAAAATGCTGGGGTTACTAGTAAGGAGATTTTGAGCAGAGGTCGATTATAAATTAGCCGAATAAACACATTTTACGCGATTATACGTGGCTGAAACTTGTTCTGTTTAATAAATAAAAGCTTTAAAATTAGCCCATCAATAATCGGCGTATGTTGGCGTATATGGCCATTAGAGCCAACTATGGACTTCAACAACAATAACTTCCGGGTTAAATCTCTTCAGGCGTTCAGCTCATTAAGTATTCAAAATTGTGTTATTTGGCTATAAGTAAAGTTTTAAACGGAGATAATTGCCAAAAATGCAAACTTTATCGGTTGATGTAATTTGGAAGTGATACAGAAAAATTCGCGTTCGTAGATTACCGAATAGCGGAGAAAAGGGTTGCTACAAACTTTTTCAGAATTCGATGGATAACCAACATATTAGCCGATCTATAAATAGATCGGCTAATAAAAAGTATTATCAACAGTGATATTTGTCCAACATTTTCGAACATATAATAATTAAATCAGTGTTGTGCACATAGACGTTATTGCCGTCCGTTGTATAAATGACTCACCAGTATATATATGGCCGTTCGGTATATAATAATAATGTAGTAACAGGGCGGATTAAGCGTCCCGTTTATATATTGTCAATGAGTATATGTACTTACATGTAGCGTAATTTCTCATTTCAGATTCACACGATTCTTCAATCAAAGGATCTAGTCTCTAGACCAAGCCCATGGAAGATTGGATGTTTAATATATTTACCTGTATTTATATTCAGATAATATCTCCATGATAAATAATGTATGATAATGTTTTAAGTTACTATGATAAATAAAAGTGTGATCAAGTATTTATCCACGCACGTGAATTTAGTGGCAAGATGATAATTGTTGTACATAGGTCAACATTAATTACAACCGTAAATGAGTTGAAATTGTTGTACGAAGGTCAACATTAATTACAACCGTAAACGAGTTGTATTTAGTTTACCTTGCTTTCTTTGTCAGACGTGTGCTTTTATTGAAATTCCCCCCCCCTCCCCCGCACACACACACCGACCCGCACATCACATAATGTATTAGCGAAAACTTATCATGTATGGATGAATCAGAAACATACATTACTGTAATTTATGTTTCTGGGTGAATTATAACATGTATGTATAGCGGAATGAAATGGCATGCAAGGATTACACTCATCAAACAGTCTTCACTAACTACGCCGGTACATAATTAGTTACCGAAATTGTTCCCAACAAAGACTCGTCCAGTCAAAGGAGTCTATCGCACTTTGATGTGCTATGAATCTCATATGTCATTTTAAACTGAGCATAATGATTGTATGTATAGTCCAAGTGACCGAGCGGGTAACAGAGTAGACACTTATCGTAACTATTTTGCAATACTTGACTAGCACTATGGGGGTCAGGGGGCATTCCCCCCTGAAATCTACATTGCATTTCCTGCATTCTGGAGTAAAAATGTGCCTTTAACTTGTAAAAAATATTTACTCGGCAAAATTTAGGGGGCGCGCGCGCCGGGTCCGCCCCCTCCCCCCACTGAGTGAGTGAGTGAATAGGGGTTAACGTCCGCTTTTCTGACATAGAGGTACAAGCCTCAGGCCCTCCCCCCACTGAATCCGCCCATGTGTCCAATAATTTTCTGTTTATTTGAAACAAGTAAGTAGATAAAAACAGTGGATTCAACCAATCAGCATAGAATATGTGTGCCTTCGTTGATTTTAGAGTACACCTGCCGCATTATTAATGACATCCGGCGGCATCTGTTTGAGTGTAGTAAAAAATTACCAATTTAACACTTATAATTCCTCATTTTCCTGATTATTTCAAAGGTTTTCTTGATCGAGGCACCAGACAAAATGGGTCGTGTGTTTTTATGGACAGGCAATTATCTCACGCTTACCGGCGGCAGCCATTATTACTATTGAAAATTAACTTATATTGTGTTCTTAATCACTGGATTGTTACTTTTGGATTTGCTCATTCTTAATCACTGGATTGTTACTTTTGGATTTGCTAACAGATAGGTCTGGGCTGGGGTGGCAGGGGTTGAAATTTCACTCGCCCAGCTCGCCATGGCGAGTGCTTTTTGTGGCGGTCGAGTACTTTCTACAGGCATTCGCCCAGTTTGGCGAGTGAAAGATTTGGTCAGGATTATTTTTTTGGAAGAAACTGCCAATTAATTCCATCGATAACGGCCAACAAATGGTATTAATTCAGCGACCATGTGTTGTTTACAGTCTACGTCAATTTGCGGGAAGTAAGATTCAAGCAGTGTCTATGTACACGGTTACGGGTAGAATCGCTAGCGATTTTGAACACGGTCCATATCGGGCAAGTTTAATTCACGGATTATTTGTCGGCTGTACGCGGCCGGGCTAACAAATAATATGACTGCGAGTATAGACTAGTGCATACGCGGCCACATATATCGTCTCGTATACAGTTGGGTTAACG
This sequence comes from Conchocele bisecta, assembly GCA_029237695.1. Taxonomy (NCBI): domain Eukaryota; kingdom Metazoa; phylum Mollusca; class Bivalvia; order Lucinida; family Thyasiridae; genus Conchocele; species Conchocele bisecta. Next base: position 101,957,554 of record CM055266.1, on the reverse strand, counting down.
CGCATTTCAGACGCCAAACATAACGGCTTGGGACGAAACGGTCGGCGCCGGGTCCGAAACCATTGAATTTAGTAATTAAGGCAGCACGCAGCGCATGCAAACATAGCCACTATAAATTAAACAAAATCTATGTCACTCAACGCTTATAGAACATAAGAAGTGTGCAAGCCTCTGAGCAAATTCGCTGCTATTTGTTTGTTTATGTTCATTTAATACTTAAAATATAAATAACAATAATAGTGAATATGTCTCATACGTTTTGGTAATGATCATATGTAAAAGCTTCTTTTTTTTTTATAAATAAGATGCAACATTACAAATACTGGAAATAGCAATTTATTTTTAAAAAAAAACTGGGCAAGTAACTTTTTTTTTGGAGTGGAAAAAAATGTTCAACCCTTGGGTGGGCGTGTGCCGTTGTGGTGGGTGGATTTTTCGGCTGGAATTGAGTTAACAGACTAGTTGCTAGGACATTTTTTTGTTATTATTTTTCATAAATCTGAACTGTGAGAAGCAAGTCCCTTTCCTGCATGTTGTGGCTGTTGCAGCCTCAAACTATGCATGCTTTCGGCTTGATTTATGTGTTATTGTTGCACCTGTTGTATCATGTTTGTGTATAACGCAGTCGATTTAGAACGACCGGAAATTAATTTTTTTCCAGATAACTTCGGTTTCGTTTAAAGAACCCGGATGATAAAGCGATGAATTAAGAGGAATACGTGCAGCTACCAGTTTACAAAACGTATTTTGAAATTTATTTTTTCTATTTACTTCCCATTGAATGTTTTAATAGCCAAAGGTTTATCGACAGCAAAACGTGAAACAGACACTGGCACCATCAGCCCAAATCTCTGCCAGTCAGAATCACATGTATTAGGTAAGCGACCATACATTACCATCATATAAGGGTCATCTACAAGTGGGTAGAAGAAATCTGTGGTCTGTACGAGGGACAGTCCTCCATGGCGTAGCGGCGTCACCGCAGCATCCATGCCAATACCTGATAAACAAGCAAATTCAGCTTTAGAAATAGTTACTTTTTCGACCTCACGTCAGTCAGGACATTCCAATTGTACATTTTTTGTTTTACCAAGTTTGAAATAAATACCCAAAAATATATTTAATATATTTTTTTGGTTTTTGACTTCACATGATTACCTACCATATTCTTTGCAATTTGTCATAAAACAAGCATTTTGTATTTTATTTTCCAAAACGGTCTTTCACTTTGCATGTTTATGTGCAATTGTTACTCAAACTTACTGGATCATTTTTTCAAGATTGAAGCGAAATGCGTCTAATCAGATTGATTGTGAACAAACATGTCACATTCCCGAACATGTGTTTTCTATTTTTAGATATCACGTGATCGATCACGTATTTTGGTAAAAATTGAAGATGCCGGTGACGGCCATCTTGAATTTATGAGCAACGAAAGGGCGCATGGTTTACTTTCAACAACAATCACTTAGTATGTAAATTGCATGCAAAATAATAACCAACATACTGATCATGGATTGCTTTACACTTGAATATAAATACACAGAAATGACATCTGCCATTATTACCTAAATTGGATGAAACAAATTTCGGAAACGAGCCTCATGGTCTTGAATCCGACAAAGACAATTTTAAACAATCGATTTAGCAATAAAAATGTGCTTACCCATTCTCGGAACCTGTGCAACATATTGGAAATGCGCCTGTTCCTGATCCTGGGCACTGCTGTCCTGTTGTAGCCCCTCAAGAAGTTTGAGCAGTACTTCCTGAGGGACCTTACACCCTCATCCCTTCAGGTCAGCAAATTTTGTGAGTCGGAAATTGGGATCCAACTCATGTGCCGCAGGATCGAACGGTCTGCGCATTGCCACAGGTTGAGCTGGCTCCATTTTCGTTCGCAAATATAGATCTGAAATGTAAAACAATGTATCTTACAAATGTTTACGTATGTAATATTACATGTTAAAGCGTAAAAGTTCACAATTTCGAGTTTTCACCAGCGATCACTGCAGGCCTCAAACTGTAAAATATGGCGACCTCCCCGTTTGTGATGCCGCGCACACTTAAATGCCCGGATGTCGATTAGAGACAACGTGGATTTTTGCATAATTGAACACGTGACTGTGTACGGGAGCAATCATTTTCATGAACACAATAATGAGGATCTGGATTGGGTAATCAATTCAGCTCAATGAACCCACATGCAAATTTGCACTTTAGTTGTAAATGGCGCATTTTCATTGTCGTGACTTGAGTTCTTGTACGAAAATGAGATTGAGAATTAAAATCTGTGATTTTTTTTTCACGTTTTTTTTTTTTAATTTTAAATATAAAATAAATGACACAATGAAGATGAAAACTTCATGTAGGATCTGTAGCTGATTTCATCAAAATTGCAAAGTATACTTATCTAGCAAAGTATACTTTGAGGGAGTAATCATTTATTTTTCCCAAAATGCATTATTTCATATAGAACTATATATATATATAACCAGTGCACTGTATATATTTGATGATTGAAAGTATGCAGATTTATTATACTGAATTTAGTACATTATCACCGCCAACATGGCTGTGATAATGTAATACATTCAGTGTAATAAAAAATAATAAATTTATCCTTAAATGGAAAATTTCTGTTTCAAAATGGCTGTGCAAATGTAATAAATTCAGTTTAATAACAAATAATAAATTTATCCTTAAATGCGAAATTTCTCCTTCAAAGTATACTTTGCTAGATAAGTATACTTTGCAATGTTGGTGAAATCGGCTACTGCATGATACCATATCATCGTTCGTACCCACTTTAGTGCAGGGGCAATTGGTAACAATCCGGTACCTCGTGTTCATTTTTGTTTCTCGGTGGATTCGTAGTCTTTGGGTTCTCAGCTTTCCGAAAAATCCGGGTGCCATTTATTAAATCCACTTTCAAGGTCATTTAAAGGTCATTCAAAGGTCACCGTGACCATATCTCGCCTTGGTGTCATATAACGCTCTACCATCCAGAAATAATCACATATATAAAGCCTATAATATGATCTTATAATGTATGCAACTATAGCTAGATATAGACATGTTTTAACAATAATACTTGGCGAGTATTCGTGCGTAAAGGTCAAGTCCAAGGTCATATCCGGTATTATAAAGTAAAACATTGCCTATCATATGCCATAATGAACACATTTTAATGATATTGGTGTATATCATGTAGTTATCTATGACCACGGATCGATTCGTGAACTTTTCAGAGCCATTGAAGTTGAAGGTTATACGCTAGGGCTCAAGGTCAAGGTCATTGTGAACCGCCAAAATACGCAGAAACCTTTGGAAATGTCATATCACCGTCACTAATTGTCCTATTTGAATGATCTCGGTGTCAATGGTGTCAGTGAATTATGCACCCCGAAATAAATTTCGGGGGCATATAGTCGTCATCATGTCCGTCCGTCCGTCCCTTCGTCTGTCTGTCTGTTTGTCCGAACCTATATCTTAAGTTGTGTATGTCCGATCCTTACGATACTTCACATATGCATTGATATTGACGATACGAAGACACCCACTGAATATGGGCTTCGTACGCCCAAGGTCAAGATCACCATTTCTAAAAATAGGCACTTGCGTTAAAGTTTTTAATGTTAATTTTTTTTTTTTGTGTTTTGTTTTTTTAATTTGCCGGGGTTCATCCATCAGTTTTACTGATTTATTGTTTTCATTACTGTGCTTGTTGCGTGTAAAACACACACAACACACAGAGAAGGCTGGTGACTGAGATTTGAATGACGACTTTCCTGCAAAAGTGACAGCAGTACTTAAGTCATCTGAATGATCTGTTATGTTAGCAATAATTGCTCCCGGCCAAAAAAAAAAAAGACGAAAATCTACAATACTCGAATAGTTGGATGACTTTTTTCGTGGCCTAGGTGTCAGGAAATCGCATCTGCGGCGATCTGGCATCTAAATATTTCCTGGGGGAGGACCCCCTACTTTACGATTTCGCGCTCGCGGAGGTCGGCTATGCCGACTTGTAATTACAGACCCCCCCCCCCCCCCCCCCCCCCCCCCCCCCCCCCCCCCCCCCCCCCCCCCCCCCCCCCCCCCCCCCCCCCCCCCCCCCCCCCCCCCCCCCCCCCCCCCCCCCCCCCCCCCCCCCCCACCCCCCCCCCCCTCCCCCCCCCCCCTGCAATTATTTCTGTATCCGCGCCTGATGGACATGGTTCTGATATTACTACAGTACATCCGAGCATCGCGGGAAGGCAACTGGCACCTGCACTTGCAGTCATTGGAGCGATTTTGCCCATACTTCTTCGCAATGAACATATTGAAGTATGCGCAGTGTGTACCAGAGTATGTTGCGAAGATGTATGATCTCCAGGATTGCATCAGAAGTTGCACGACTGGCAGACGAGTCGGAGAAACAAGTCGGCTTGTCAGAAACATTCCAATCTGTCAAGCATCATGAACTGCCAGACGGTGTTGTTAGAAAGCAGGAGAATAATGTAGCAATGGTGAAGAAGCATATTCGGAGTTTGTTCGAGAACGCATAAAAGGCTCCAGAAATCTTTGGGACAGAATGACAAAAATGAAACTGAAACACTGGAAAAGTACGGGCAAATCAACAAAGCCTGCTACCATGTACAGACAAGTCGAAGCTCATGCACAAACTAACCAGCACATCCGACCCTCCAGATCAGAACTCGGAGGAGGCTTGTAATGATGCGAGAGACGGTCGTGCTGTACTGATTGATGCTATGGCAGTGGTAAATGAACTGAGCGCTAAACCAGTCAAGATATGCGAACAGTTTGCAAATTCATTTGTGAACCGCACAAATCATATGATAAAACAGTATGATGAAGCAGACAGCATATTTGACCATTATGATGTAGACAAATCTTTGAAGACAACTACCAGAGATAAGCGCAGCAAGGGAGAACGAGAACAATTTCATGTGTGCAAAGATGTAACACCCATATACGGTCATCATTTGTTAATTTCATGTCGAATACAAAGACAAAGCATGGTCTGACGCTTTATCTTGCGGATAAGCTTCTGGACAGTCGTAAAGACCCCTTATCCCCAGTAGTTGTGTCAACCAGCCAAGGTGCCCAATCAAACAAACTTGATGTAGAGCATCTATCATCGACCCATGAAGAAGCCGATATTATCTTGATATTACATGCTACTGGACGCTGTAAAACGAGGGTGTGATGTTGACATAGTGTCTCCTGATACGGATGTGTTCGTATTAGCTGTTTCGCGATCACAGATGTTGGGAAAAGATCCCAGAATTGTAACCGGTGTGGGAGCAAAGCGAAAGACCACTCCTCTGCTGCATGTGTACCGTGCCATCGGTCCAGCTATAGCTGCTGCTCTGCACGGGTTTCACGCATTCACCGGATGCGACACGTGTGGGCGGTTTCAAGGCAAAGACAAAGTCACATGCTGGAACACCTTACAGAAACAGCCAGCTCGCATTACAAACGCATTTGCAGAGCTTGGCAAATCGGACAAAGTAGATGACGAAACTGTAAACACGCTAGAAGAATTCGTCTGTGCCATGTATAAGTAGAAAGGTTCTCATGCCACAGAGTTAGCTGATTTCCGATGGGAATTATTTAAAATGTCACAGGCGGAATCTGATAGGCTTTCACCCACAAGAGGCGCGCTGCTCCAGCACACCCTCCGTGCTGCATATCAGTCACTGGTATGGGCTCACTCTGATGATGCTAAACCAAATTGCCCCACACCAACTGAGTTCGGATGGATGGTGCAAAATGACACGTATGTACCCGTTGTTACTACAATGGAGCCCGTTCCAAAAGCATTACTAGAACTTGTACGCTGTAGTTGTCAAATAAGTCAGTGTTCGACAGCAAGGTGTACATGCCGTAAAGCTAGTATTGTGTGTACAGAACTTTGCAAACACTTTGCAAATGTAGTCTAAACGAAAACACATGTGAGTACCACACAGACTGTCATCCAACAGTACCTGATATCGAGTCAGATAGTGATGACGATTATACTTACTGAACGATACTTATTTCTTCATACTGGTGACATATAACCCGGATATTGAAAAATAGTAATTGATACCCAAAGGAGAGCCGAAGAGCCCGGAACTAACGATGAATGTAATTAATATGCCAAGCATAGCTAACGTATAGCGGTAATCGAAGTATTCAACACGCACACAAGTGCACTCTACGACTAGCGGTATACGCTCCCAAAAAGTAGGATAAAATATGGCGAGAACACAAATAATAAATGAAACAAATGCCACACAGATCGAAAGAATGTCAGAGATGCGCTAGTATATGTTTCAGTTCATAGTCGATCTGTACAATTCCCTAGTTTATTATAAGTTTTAAATATAATAGGAACGACACATACAAATATACATGTCGCTTAGGAAAATATTACGATGACAAATCTAAAAAAACATACATTGTCTACCATACCCACTGAACTGGAGACAATTGTCAATAAAGGTTTCAGCTCAATTGTATTCCTTTTTGATGATCAATAGTATTGACATTCTCACAGTGCAATCATAGTATTCATTAAGGCGCACTGTGTTATTATATGCAACACACGTTTTGTACCGAAAATTAAAATGAAAACTAATTTTGACACTTTTTCGACTTCATGTATGAAGTTCAATGACCTTGAACTGACCTTTGAAGTATAATGTTGATCCACATTCGCTCTGGAAAGTTCATTCATTTAAGGACCATGAAAACCCATTAGATACAACGACAGACTCATTAAAACCTGACCATTTGTGCATTAGATATAGCATTTTCAATGTATTATGCGTATTATTGGAGGTCAAACATGACATTGACCTTGGCCCTCGCACTATAAATTTAACCCCCATCACTCCGAGACATTCATTAATCGATACGGAACAATGGAAACAAATAAGATAATTACCAAATTCGTTCAAATCGGATCGTTTGTGCCGAAGATAAGGCATTCTCAAGGTTGTGTGTGTATTTTGTGGATCCAAAATGACATTGACCTTGATCCTTAGAGCATAAAATGAAACCTAAATCGCTCTGAAAAGTTCATTAATTTATCCAGGACTATGCAACACCTTACTATAGCCACCATGATCATTACAACTGTTAATTATGGCGTGATAGAGGCAATTATTAACTATTTTTGGGAAAATGACCTTGAATATGACCTTGAACCCCAAACAGGCGACCCGTAATATTGTTAAAACGAATCTATTTTTATAGCGATATATAAGAGGAACATATTTCGTACTTTAAATGTGACCACTTATGTGTGGCAGAACCGTTTATGATAGCAGGGCGAGATGGGGTTACGGTGACCTTTGTATGATCTTTAAATGACATTGAAAGTGCATGAAAAAAATGGCACCCGGATATTTTGGAAACCTTAGAGCATTGGGGTTACGAAACTACCGGGTGCAAGGTGCCGGAATATTACACATACAATCACATTTGCCCCTGCACTGCTTCGCAATATGCAGTATACATGTCTGTTTCATACCTCTTTCATGAAAATATAATTCATAGAATTTAAGCTTTTATAAAACTTGTTTTCTAATCATTATTATATCAAGTTATTTAACCCATGTGTATACGTCCCAGCAAACACACGACGTCGGTACGACGTCGGATCTAGGTCGGATCCAGGTCGCGACGTCGGCGACACAAATCCAACGTCAGCCCGACGTCGAAACGACGTCGGATTACGACGTCGTACTGACGTTGTTTGCTAGTCGTGTTCGTCGCACAAACACAACGTCGGGTTGACGTCGGAATCATGACGTCGGATCAACGTCCCCGATGTCGAATAGACGTCTGGTCCAGGTCGTGATTAGTATACACTAAAAGGTGACTCACTGTCAGCAGATTTATCTCTACGTTAGCCTATAGATACGCCAATGGAAGAGTAGCTGATCTGATTTCCACACCAACTTAATTCAGTTTAACCTTTATTTGCGACATGTTTATGCCTGTAATTAATCATTTTATAGCATAGACGATTAATTTTGCGTATGTATTTAGGTTGGGCTGGGCGTACGTGCAATTTCATTAACGTCGCAGAATTCTAGATTTTCGTGCGCGCGCGGAATGTTGACAACTGTCATGCTTTATTAGCGTCCGTGTCAAATGCCTCTGGACCTGGTTATCCTGCCAGTTTTCCGTTTTCTCTTTGTGATTTTAATTTGAAATTGGGGAAAGATCGACGTAATCTTGAAGAAATCAACTTTCTTATGTAAGTATATTGATGCATGCGTGTCAGCTAACATGTTTTCAATAGCATTTTAATACAAAAATACATGACAACGCCGTGATCAGTTGATTCACGTTTAAATTCGTGAAATTATTTCGCCCCGTCTCACTTCGCACATTCCTATTCGATCATGTGTATTTTATCGCTATTTTATTCACCATTTACACACACGCATTATCATATAATTGTGCTTTTAATGGAGGTCTATGCGATCGCGTTTTCTCAAAACTTGTAGGACAACTATAGTAATTATAGATGTTGTCATCGTTACATATACTGTCTTTGTGAAACTATTTTCCTTAGATAATGGCGCATATACTCAAAGTTTATTCGAATTGTACATCACACTGTACATGTACGGAGCCACCCAGGGGACGTAGAATTCTTTTTTTTGTTGTCAATTTGTTCCCACGAACTAACAATTCGTTCCCTCAATTTAGCAATTCGTTCCCATGAATTAACAATTTGTTCCCTCAATTTATCAATTCATTCCCACGAAATAATTGTTAATTCGTGGGAACGAATTGTTCATTCCCTCAAATTAACAATTCGTTCCCCCCGAATTAACAATTCGTTCCCACGATATAACAATTCGTTCCCACGAATTAACAATTCGTTCCCGTGGGAACGAATTGTTATTTAGTGGGAACGAATTGTTAAATTGAGGGAACGCATTGTTATTTCGTGGGAACGAATTAATATAAAAAAAATTATACGTCCCCTGCGGGGCTCCATAAAAAGGAAGTACATGTATGCTGATTTGTACACATATTTCTTGTTGGTGAAATTACATTCTTACATGAGTGGCTATTTATAGAACGAATTTGAAGCCGTAACGCTCATCGAACATATATTCGGTAGCTGTCTACAACATATGTACATTTGGCGATACAAATAAGGACTTTGGTTCTCAGTCACGGGGTGTGCAGAATGTGCAGCGGGAGAACGGCTTTTTTTTAAATATATATATATATATTTGTGTTTGAGATGTTCGTGTGTTATTTTATTTCAAGTTGCCAGATGCATATTTGTGTGATTTTATTTCAAGTTACCAGATGCATAAAAGCTCTTTAGCTGTGAAAAATCACAAGATTTTTGTCAGACATGATTGGATTTAACATATTTTTCATGGTAGTGTTTTTTATTGATCATGTGGCAAATTTATAGTACACTTTTATTCTCCATGACGATAAAATGCTAGACGCGCAGGGATTATTCAAACGCGGCGATATCTGAGAACCAAAGTACTTTAAATGGCCTAACGTATACTAGTGTTACTGTATTATTATTATTAACCATTTCAACCCTGGTTATCATACCTTGTCTTTTTCACACTAGTTTTGTAATATTCCATGTATGACAAAAGACAATTCTGTATGAATAATAGTGGCAAATGCGGCAGATCCTGATGAGACGACGGGCCGTCTCATCTGGATATACATTGTTTGCACATGATGGCTTTATGGAGGTATGCATAGGGGTTGAAAGGACTAATAGTAAAGGATATGCAAACATTTGTATGCGTTCATAATTGTGTTGTTTTATGTATACAGGCCCGTAGTACGGGGCGCCAAGTGGGACATGGCTCAATTTTGTCAACAAAATTCATTTTTGTGCCACAAAATTCAATTCTGTGTCACAAAATTCAATTCTGTGCCACAGAATTCAATTCTGTGTCACAAAATTCAATTCTGTCAATTCTGCACACGCATGTAAGAAGGACTACCATTGGTCAGAAACTGCACTGGAGAAATGGGTCACGGTCGCCGATCTACACATTCAATGTCGATGATTTATTTCTCATTCTGCCGATGATTCATTTCTCATTCTGCCATTTTGCTTCAACTATCTCCAAACAGTCAAACGTTGACAAACCCATTCGTATTTAAACTCATTTGCGTTATAATTGTACACATAATTCATGTACATGTAGATCTCCCGCGAGTACTGACGTCATTTAGTGTGTATCGCAAGGTACATTTGCCCCAGTTAAATCAATAATACACGCGCTGTGGCCTGTGTTCTGACTGCTGTCTGTGTTTATAAACAGAATGTGTGTATTGGGCCATTTGAGGAAACCATTTGTAGTATTTGTGTAGATACCATGGATACATGTACTAAGATGGTGTATACTGTAAATAATGCATGTAGACACATAGTTGCGAACACGTAACTTCGCAACTAGTAGACACAGATCCAATACCATTTGTTTCACAAGGTTAGATCTACTGTTAGAATTCGACGTCATCTAATGTCATTTTCGAGCATAAAACGTTACCTGATAAATAGAATACCAGGCTAGTGTATTTTAATATCAAGTTTATCAGGCTCGACTCGGAAACGGTAGGAATTCCTCGGCAAGCCTCGGCATTCCTACGCGTTTCCTAGCCTTGCCTGATAAACTTGATATCAAAATACACTAGCCTGGTATTCTCTATATATGGGCATGCTCTCAGGTCTAGCTATATCACGGCTACTTTATGTTTGACCCTGTTTACATAATTGAGGGAAAATTCTGAATATTTTTCTTATTTCTCCTTCAAAGTATATATGCTTATATGGTGTAGCCACTCATTTGTAATCATAATATAACCAAAATAACTGTCCATAAAGAAGTATAATATTGATATATTGGGTTATATTTTCGCATTGAAATATTTAAACCTGCAAGTGTACTCCACCATCTAGTAAAATGGACTAAGACCGATCTCAACCAATCAACGTAGAGATGACATACGCAACTAATTTTTGTGGACAAAAATGAATTCTGTCTTCACAAAATTGAATTTTGTGACACAGAATTGACAGAATTGAATTTTGTGACACAGAATTGAATTTTGTGACACAGAATTGAATTTTGTGATTTTTAGTGTTACAAAACTCAATTTTGTACACATAATTAACCTGTCCTGCATGGCGCCCCGTACGTAGCCAGGGGGGGGGGGGGGGGGGGGGTGGGGGTCGGAGCGGTCGGACGACCCCCCGCCCAGCCTCGAGGTTCACTTTTTTAGCCTTGAGGTCCGTTCGACGTCAGATCCCGCCGTCCATTCGACGTCAAATTCTGACGTCAGTTCGACGTCCGATTCCGACGTCCTTTCGGCGTCGGATTCTGACGTCTAAACAATTTTCATTTTCGAACATATTCCGACGTTTATCCGACGTTGGAAACCGACGTCAGTCCGACGTCTATCTGACTTCGTGTGCCCACTGGGGTTAATTACTGCTATTTCATTTCTTTTATAGTAAACAGGAGGCGACATGGTTGTATGTATTGTCGGTTATGGTCAGGCTAATGGCATATTATATTTGATTTTCCTAAATATAAGCTGAGCAGTGGCGGATTCAGGGAGGGGGCTAGGGGGCCATCCCCCTTTCAGGATTCTCGATATTTTTGTTTTGCTGTTGAAAAGCTGTCTGATTGCTGTAAAAAAATAGCAACCACGTACTGTCAGATAATGACTTTATTGTGAGAAAAATAACAAAAGAAAGCAAAACAATTTTCCTTTGGGACGAACTAGAGGCCGGAAGAGAATGATAACATTAAAATGAAAACACCTGCTGATAGTACCGAACTGTTCTAAGTAAGAAAACAAACGTAAAAACTTGAAAACTGGCTCACTAATACTAACATTATTTAAACAATATGACTTTTAAGAATAATTTACTTAAAGGAGATATAAGCAGGTTCTGTTTTTGCGATACGCTTATGTATTCATCATTTATATATCAAATTTCACAGTAATCCGACCATTATGTGCCGTTCTTTTACGCAGTGCTGGGGGTGGCGGGGGGGGGGGGGGTGCCTTTGCTTGGCCGATATACTCAGGTTTAGGGAAGTAGGCTGCATGCTCATGCGGAATGTACAGCGGCTCGCCCTTGTCGGGCCACTGGGCTAGGGCCACTGGGGGGAGGTACGGCTCCCCAATAAGACAGGATATGCATATAATTCATCACGACAGTCGCACAGCTTAAGTGATACATAGGCATTGACTCCCTCGAGCTTGTGCAGCGCGGTCTTCTGGACGTAGATGCTGTCAGTGGCCACTCGGACAGCCTCCTCAGGGTCGAAACGCTGAAGCATGCTGAGGAGGTTGATGTGCGCGTAGGCCAGCATGGAAACCCTCAGATGGGTGTACTGGAGCTGCGAGCCATCGTAGTATGTCATGATGTGGCCGCCCAGTGGGCATTTTTGAGGTGCACCAACCAGGGTGCCGCTTTGGCGGGTGTCTCTCACCAAGTAGTCAAGTTCACCAGTGTCAGTGACTAGCCGCCGGGTGAGCCTAGGCCTTTTGCCATCTGGCTTGCTGCCCTGTGTGAACTTGATAATGATACTGCATCCCTGGTCGCGGTCTTCTGGGAGCCAAACATTGGTTTGCATATCCGTATGATAAGCTATGATGGCCTCACGGACTGTTATGCTCTTGAGGAGTCCGGACTCGACTAGGAAGGCGAGCAGGGGTGTTAGGGCTCAGCCCTGCTCTGTGAAATGCCTCACAAACCAGGTGGGGATGACGGGGTGGCAATTTTCTACGAACTGCCATTTCTGGACTTCTACGAAGCCGGTGCCTATGTCTTGGGGGGAGGGGGCCGTTGATGCTTACCCTGGTCATGCGGTGGGTCGGATGTCCGAACCGCTCGAAATATGGCTTGGCCTCGCCCATACCTTGGAAACTGGAAGGGTAGCAGGCCGTCATGTCGATGCTGACGACATCTCTGGTGTCAAAGTCCTGTTCCAGAGTCCGCCATGGCCGTGTTCTACGCAGGCCTTCTGGATGTCATCTGCGAAAGGCGCCATGGTGGGCTTCCATCCGTTCTTCTCTCTGGCTATGACAGCAGCAGCATAGCTGATGCCGAAGACCTTTTCTGCCAGAGACTCATCGCTCAATGTTTGACAGGCTTTCTGGAGTCTCTCGTGGGCATCATGTGTCATGTAAGTGCGGCCATCCTGGAGCACAAACTGGTCCACGTTGAGCTGGTTGTCTCCGCACCCAAGAAGCCAGACTGCGACTGGCTCATCGATCTGTTTGTGTGGCCTCTCTGATGGCTTGCCAGACATCGCCGTCGTAGATGTGGACCTGTCTGGACTGTGGGAAGTGGAGGTCTTTGTCCCAGGCGTGACCGTTGTGGACGATGAGTTCTACAGGTTGATTACGTCCACTTCTATATTTACCACTGTTATATACGACCTCGTCGGCGATGTCTTTCAGAATGATTGCCCGCTTCAGTATCTTCTCCAGGTCCGCGACATCCTCAACCCTAGCCCCTGGTTCATGGACTCTCTCTCTCTTCCCACTCCTGTATTTTCTGCCTCCGAGTGGGGGTTAGTCCCTGGCCCCTCAGGGCGCCTTCGAAATGCTCTACCACTCTTTGTGCAACGCAATTGAGGTCACCATCTCTCATCGGGGCCAAATTGGCAGGGTCTGGGTCTCTGATGGGTAGAGCCCATAGACGACCGCGGTCACAGCGTATGCGTTCTGTTAGAAGACCCTGTCGATCCCAGCCAGCGCACCTGGACGGTGTCTCGGGTAATCTCAAGGAAACCCTGGCCCCTCTTCCTCTCTGTTCTGACCGGGTCGAACTTATCTTCGACGACCCTCTGGGAGTTTTCTAAGAACCTGTGTTGCTCTTAAATGCATCTGTCATGTGAGCGTCCAATGCCTTGCAGCCAGCCCTGGCATGCATAACATCGTCAATCTCAACGTCGCCAATTTCAAGCAGGTCTTCTGCTTCAACCCTCCACGTAGAGAAGAAGACAGCGAGGGCGCAATCGACTTCAAATTTTGTCGCGGTATAAACTACATGTATATCGTTGTTATTCGAGCTGTCTGTATTAAAAAACGTCCTTGGTCATACTTTTGACAACATCCGGCTATTAGCATTTGCCGTCTGCTCCCTACGTTGTTCGTCGTTCCGACATGGTTTTGCTTGTGGAAAAGGGGACTGGGAGGCGCGGCGGGTCCCAATTAGCTGGTGCATTCATCCCCTCTGCTGCTGCATTATTGCAATATATATGTAAGATGGTTGAGTAATAGCTGCTATTCTATTGGATGATTATGTTATGTCGTTCGAACGAGATAGCTAACATGTTCCCACGATATGCTATGTCGTATGGGAACGGAATACGTAACTCGTGGGAACGAGATGTTATGTCGTGGGAACGATCGAGATAGCCAACTAGTTTGAACGAGATACTATTTCGTGGGACCGAGATAAAACGAATATTACACTGTCACATTCAGGCGCGGATACAGGGGGTAGGGGCGGACCCCCACCCTGCTGCCGGCCAAAAAAAAGAAAAAAAAAAGAAGAAAATATACAATACTCGAATAGTTGGATGACTTTTTTCGTGGCCTAGGTGTCAGGAAATCGCATTTGCGGCGATCTGGCATTTACAAATTTCCTGGGGGAGCACCCCCAGACCACCCTACTTTACGATTTCGCGCTCGCGGAGGTCGGCTATGCCGAATTGTAATTACAGACCCCCCTTCCCCCCTGCAATTATTTCTGTATCCGCCCCGCCGTACGTGTTACGTACAATGTCTCTGACGAACACTTTAGAATACACAGAATTTCAATACTTTCGTTACTTTGATTACATTCATGTTACTTTCGGTTTGCACTTACGGGAGACAACTGCCGATGAAATCTCGACAAGGGAGAGCAGTCTAATGGTAACACCTACTTCCGTGTTTGAACTGAATATCGACGTTGTCAACATTTCTCCAGATTCACGGTGATTTGTTTATCTGCACGATGCGCTGATTGTTCAAATAAGCTGAACTGCCATGTTTAGCAAGTTCAGGAATATTGTCACGGGTGTCATGTCTAAATTTGACGAGGAGGACACACCCAGGCCCCAACCCCCGAAATCGGAGAAATACGTTTACAGTCGGCCTTATTTCCTGGGCCTGAGTAAAGAGGAGGTGCAGGGGTCCAGGGACTACGCAATACGGCCGATCCTGACCCCGAGGGACGTCTCACAGATACCATGGTCGGCTGGATACGCCGAGTAGGTGACACAGTGTTGCTGTGTACAGCACAATGTAGACATCACTATGGCTTTCACTACCGTTACCTAGTAATGAAAATAATAAATGAAAAAAGTCAGATAATGAAAAATAGAAGTTAAACATGATATAGAGACATGGCATGTTAGTCTAATCACAATGCAACACTCCAGATAAGTTCTGTGTCTGTTCAAATAGTTTTGTAGGCTCCTGAGGACCGTTTCACTAAAATTCGTAAGAGTAGAAGTTTGCAAGTGAAAAACTTAAGTTTAGAATACCATTTATACTGTCAACCGGTATCGGGAACTTTTTTGTGGATGTGTTCACATGTAATGATGTGTGAATGTAGGTGCAAAATGGTAACGTTGGTTAACAAATGTGAAAGGCAAACTATAAATTCATATAATTCTTCAATTCTATAGTATGAAGTTTTAGTGAAACGTGCCCCTAATTTTAAATTCAATGCATATTCTATTTTTGCAAATGGATTTATACTGATCGAATTTATCACGTGTATTTCCGATATAAAATATGGACTAAATGATATATTTTTAGCTCTACTATTCGAAGAATAAGTAGAGCTTATGTTGTCACCCCGGCGTCGACGTCACCGTCACGCCTTCAACCTTGATAAGGTAGGTCACCTGGTTGGATAGTCACTTGTATGGATACTATGCCCTACACCATACTTGGACAATTCATCCTAGTGATGTAACATCAATAACCCCTGATCTATATTTGACCTTGACCTACATTTCCTCTTGAATTACTTAGTTAATTCCCCTTGGTTAAGGTTTTTAATCAACCTTGGTTAAGGTTTTTAGTCAAGCTTGTATATGCAATACTACTGGCCCTACACCCACCATACTTGGACAACTTCATCTCCTAGTGATGCACATCAATAACCCCTGATCTATATTTGACCTTCACCTACATTTCCTCTTGAATTACTTAGTTAATTCCCCTTGGTTAAGGTTTTTAGTCGACCTTGGTTAGTCAAGCTTGTACATGGAACACTATTGTGCATACAGACACCATACTTGGACAACCTTTTCTCATAGGGATGTACATCAATAACCCCTGATCTATATTTGACCTTCACCTACATTTCCTCTTGAATTACTTACTTAATTCCCCTTGGTTAAGGTTTTTAGTCAAGCTTGTATATGGAATACTACTGGCCCTACACCCACCATACTTGGACAACTTCATCTCCTAGTGATGTACATCAATAACCCCTGATCTATATTTGACCTTCACCTACATTTCCTCTTGAATTACTTACTTAATTCCCCTTGGTTAACGTTTTTAGTCAAGCTTGGTTAAGGTTTTTAGTCAAGCTGCTACATGGAATACTATTGTGCATACAGACACCATACTTGGACAACCTTTTCTCATAGGGATGTACATCAATAACCCCTGATATATATTTGACCTTGACCTACATTTCCTCTTCAATTACTTAGTTAATTTCCCATTGGTTATGGTTTTTAGTCAAGCTTGTATATGGAATACTACTGGCCCTACACCCACCATACTTGGACAACTTCATCTCCTAGTGATGTGCATCAATAACCCCTGACCTATATTTGACCTTCACCTACATTTCCTCTTGAATTACTTACTTAATTCCGGTTAAGGTTTTTAGTCAACCTTGGTTTTAAAAGGTTTTTAATCAAGCTTGTACATGGAATACTTTTGTGCATCCAGACACCGTACTTGGATAACTTTTTCTCATAGGGATGTACATCAATAACCCCTGACCTTTATTTTACCTTCACCTACATTTAACCTTGAATTACTTGGTTAATGTTTATAGTCAAGCTTGTATATGGAATACTCCTGGGCCTACATCAACGATACTTGGACAACTTCATCTCCTAGTGATGTACATCAATAATCCCTGACCTATATTTGACCTTGACCTACTTTTATCCTTGGATTACTTAGTTATTTGCCTTGGTTACGGTTTTTAGTCAAGCTTGTATATGGAATACTCCTGGGCCTACAGAAACCATACTTGGAAAACTTCATCTCCTAGTGATGTACATCAATAACCCCTGACCTATATCTGACATTGACCTACATTTAACCTTGAATTACTTACTTAATTTCCCTTGGTTAAGGTTTTTAGTCAACCTTGGTTAAGGTTTTTATGCAGGCCGCAGCCACCTTCTTTGTCAAGCTATGTGTACATCGACAACCCTCGTAGTCGAGCTATGCTGTTCTCCTACAGCTCTTGTTTTCTTTTATTATGCTGCAGCATACTTTTTTTGTGTTTATTGGGCTAAATAGTTACTTGGAGACTGGGTTGGATATAATGTATATACTATATATCTAAATTTATTCAAACTGTTGTCCGTTTTAAGTTCAAATAAGAGCATTTTCAACTTTTTGGATCCATTTTAACTTTTATCAGTATTTTGCACTCCAGCTTTTGAAAATTAATGCATATGCGGCTAAAATAAATACAGTGACCCAAATTTTGAGTGCTTATTTGTGGCTGTGACAATGGAGAAATGGTTTTGTGAACAATGTAGCTACTGATCAATTAGCACACTCCTGTAGCCTGATAACGATCTATATTTCTTATTAGCAGCATGACGGGTGTTTCATTGTTGGAATGGCGAACAGTGCAGATCCTGATCTGACTGTGGATGCACAGGCTGATCTGGATTTACACTGATCGCAAAAGCCATAAGCCCCATTTCTCCCGTCACAGCCACGTTTTAAGGTAATCAGATATCTGACTAAATAATCATTGTCTTACATTTCATACATGATGCTTTATAAAAACAAAAGCGAATCAAGCCTAATTAGAAGATGGCCAAGTTATGTGCAAATTAATTACTGTCTGTTCCACGTTTTGCTGCTGACAAACTTTTGGCTATTAAACACATTAAATCTCAGAAATATTTAAATGTAAGTACATTATTTATCAATAACAAAAAAATCACCCTCCCCAAAAAAAATTATTTGATGAAATTCCACCAATTATTGATTTTGTTGCAGAAAAACGATTTTTCTATGGGAATTCAACATGGGGCAAAGGATGTGAAGTTAGCTATCTCGTTTGAACGACATACCGGTACCAGGAAGAGTAAACACATTTTTTCTCTGAAACCTGTCTAGATAGCTTGGAAATGATGTAACTAAGAAAACAACATTTACTTTTGGAAAATAGATCCACAAATTCCAAAATTATTAAAAAAAATATATATTTAGCCCCCCATGTTAAATTCCCATAGGAAAATCGTTTTTCGCAATAAAATCAATAGTTGATGGCATTTCATCCAATTATTTTTTTTGGGGAGGGTGACTTTTTGTTATATAAGGACAACTTATGTTTATAGATCTGGCACATTTGCCCACTATTCACAGCTAGCTATGTCCTATTCCCTGATATAGTATGAAGTTTGGGGCCAAGGTATCCAGTAGTTTTTGTATAATGACCGTTCAAATCCAGCCAGTGACTTGTCGCAATTCGCTCCAAATCAAACAGATATACAACTTTGAAGGTTTCAAGAGATAATGCGACAAACACTTCACTATCTGCGTTGTAATATGAAGAATTGGGCCTACATAAGAGCATGTTTAACATTTCTACAGTCACAGACCACATATACAAATCTAGCAACATAATAACCACTAAAAACATTTTTGTTGGAAAAGGGTCCTGCATTGGAACGGTCAGTCAGAAAATGGCTTTATTTCTCAGAATAGGCCACAAAGCTGGGGGCCGTTTCACTAAACTTCCTACGACTAAAATGTTCGTGAGCGCAAATTTAAAATCGTCTGTAAATTTCAATTGATGGATTTACATTTATTGAGCATAGGCTGCATATGCAGCCTATGCTCAATAAATGTAAATCCAACAATTATTTACAAGAAAACATTGTTAATGTGAAATTTACAGACTATCATAATTTTGCACTTACGAACATTTTAGTCGTAGGAAGTTTAGTGAAACGGCCCCCAGGTGCCTGCCACTGCTAGTGTATGAGTATTGATCATATACATGTATGTGAAAATAACGTGAGGTTAGCTATGTTTGAAGACTAGGTTGACCAGTTTGTGTCACCAGGGCATATTTGGTTACTTGAAACGGCATTATATCGAGTAACAATTGGTGAATTTCATTAAAAGTCACCTGAATATTAATTATATACTTTACTCTAAAATACACTTGTACGCAAATACTGTAGTGTGATAATAGAGATTTATCCTATTTTTACGTAGGCGGTTCAGAAAATTGTCGTCCAGCGAAGCTTTATCAGAGCAATATTTTCTGTGACGCAAAGTTTTAACGCATGTTTACGTTGATGCAATTCCTATTCTCGCTGTATCAACATATTTAAGAATTCATATCCCTGAACTAATTATTCTCGTGACAGCTCCAGAATACACTATGTGGACCTTATTGATGCTTAGAGGTTCACCACCGCCAAATAGTTTTCCTATATAAACTAACCAATGACCACACATTTTGCTATTCTCTGCTACTTCATTTTTTGTATGGATGTTGTGGGACCCATATTCCCATAACCTGCAGCCATTCTGCTCTGGATATTCACTAATTAAAATATAGGTTTAAATATTGTTAAGAAAGATAAATTCAATCTCCTGTGACCACCATGGTGGTGGCGCAAAAAATCAGTGGCTGGAATTGAAACCGCCTCATATGACAAACATGATGCGACTTACAAAATAATCCCAAAGCATATGCTTGAAACTGATGTAATGATGCACTAACATGCCTGTGAAGTAGATTAGTGCATCAATTGACTGGTTTCTGCAAGCAAAGAGTATCTATGGCATAACAAATCTGGCTTATTTTGTTTAGCGTACTACTTTTGACTACACCGCGCATTAATATCTGATGATTTAGTGTGGTTAAACCTTGATGAAAAAGTACTTAAATTTAAATATTTCTGAGATTTAATGTTTTTAATAACCAAAAGTTTGTCGGCAGTAAAATGTGGAACAGACAATAACTTCTGGAGAAATCTTGATGCCAAACAGATAAGCTATCCAGGGTAGTTATATAACATGGCCTGCTAATGACGCCATTCTCATAGCATATTTCGAGAAAACTTTTACATTTATCCATGACCAACCAACCAACCAACCCACCAACCCACTCACCATCCATCCATCCATCCATCCATCCAATCAACCAGTTACATATTTGTTGAAGATGCATAAATGGCGGGAAAAGTGATTACAATGAGGACCAAGCATTTGCGGCCCAACTATGCCTAAAGCAAAGCCAAGAAGACAACAGTAACGGTGGTAACTCTATCACACAGTCGGGAAATCACCTTGGAGCAAACAGTCCTGTGCCTATGCAGGACATTGCTGCTGGTGAAATTGTAAGTGACATTTCATGTGAGATATTAATTTGCAGTTACTGTGGAACCTCACTAAACCGGACACCCTGGGGACTACCTCACTAATACACCCACCATGGGATGTCTTCAGGGTGTCCGGTTTAGAGAGGTGTCACTGTAATTCAGGTCTATGAGCACTCTATGACATGTTTCATGATGGTATGCAAGTCCAGAGCTCCAGATAAGGTGCGTATTGGCGTATTTAACACACTTATTTTAGCAGAATACACTTTGATTATCAAAAGTGGGAGAGTAGTAGTAAGGGAGTCAAAATGATACCACCAAGGTTGGGAGAGGTTGTAGGTGATAATAACGCTTCTATACACAGGGCAAAACACCAAATATGAAAAGTAGTCCCCAACAAAAAACAAATGTTGGCGTTGGGTGCCGCAATACAGGGCAGCAAAACCACCAGCGCAGGTGGTATTATTCCGACTCCGATATTTCGAAAAAGAGAAAAAAAGGGAAAAAACTGGTACTTTTTGTGGGTGCTGGTACACACTTTTGTTTGTTGGATTTTTTTTGGGAAAGTTGTATCCACATTTGGGACGAAACATCCACAATCGTACTACCACCTCCCAATTGTATCCACATTTGGGACGAAACATCCACAATCGTACTACCACCTCCCAATTCGTATCCACATTTGGGACGAAACATCCACAATCGTACTACCACTCCCAATTGTGGATACGAATTGCACACACATCCTTTTTTGGGAAAGTTGTATCCACAATCGAACGCCCAATTGAAGATATGTTTCCCATTGGAATAGACAGACACAATGCCATACAAGGAATGTGAAACATGCGGCAAGGGTTTCGACAAGCCCGCAAATCTTCGAAGACACATGGGTCGCAAGAACCCGTGCAGACCTCCCACGAGAGAGTGTCCCGAATGTGGAGGGAAGTTTGCCACCTACAAGACTCTCTGGCAACATCGCTCGAACAGGTGTCCCGAGGGGCCAGAAGATAGAACCACGGAGGGTAGCAAGAAGAAGGCTGCGACCAGGAAGAGGATCCTGGTCTTGGAGAGGAGGGTGGTAGAGTTGGAGGAGGAGGTGGCTAGGCTGCGGGATGGAAAACCTCGCGAGAACATCGACAGCGACGACGACGACGAGATCGATTGGACAGATATGTAGAGATAGTGGGATTTTCCCACACTGGCCCCCATCTCGACTCCCAACGGCAAACAAAACCTCCCCAAAGTGGGTAGAAAAACCCAAATACATCGAACTACAACGAACTACAGGCACTACAACCAACACAGAATAGGTACTCGATGAACTTTGTAGAACCCCCACACAGAACATACAAGATACAAGGAGACCCCAACAAGAAACCCAAAATAGATCCCCACAATGGAAAGACAACTCGGAAAGACAATTCGAAAAAGACGAAGAACTTTTGTCCAAAACGAGCAGCGACAAAAGAACTTTTTTTCCAAAATAGCTACTCCATGTAGAACGGGTTGCGCCTACCAGAGGGAAGGAGTGTGGGGTCGCTACGACCAGATGGGGGATCGCTGGGGATGTTTGTTTTTTTCTTCGGTGTGCCGGGCTGTTGGGTGGGGTCGGGGTCTGTTTTCTCCTTCCAGAGGCTACGGGTCTCTTGCACCATGGCTGGAAACAGTATTTTGCAGGCCGTGTATGCCGCCACCGCTGCACACAGCCACCATTTCGTATTCTCTACGGTTCTCCAGATGTCGTGCACCTCCAGCTTGTCTTTCTTCGGACACTCGGAATCGGTCGTGCGGGCATCGTCGAAAATTGCGTCCAACAGTCTGCGTTCCAGCGCGTCCAACCGGTTCTCCAAACGTCTCTCCATGTCGGACAGGCGCGTCGATTCTTCGAACGAGCTGGTGTTTTGTATATCTTCTAGTAGATCCGTGGGGAACTCGGTGGGAGGACCAGGCGCGGTCACCCTGTGTACTACGGGGTAGTAGTTTCTTGTTCTTCTAGGGGTTCTTCGGGCTTTGTACTACGTTCCGCATCGACGGCGTCCCATATTCTTCGAAGACGAGTGGTACCGATCCCATATTTTTTCTTCGTGTCGTCCGCAGACTCGACACCTCGAAGATTGCGAATATCTTCTATATCCTGCTCGGACAAATTTCGTTTTTGCGGCATCTAGGCACAAAATATGTATGTACATACAAATATATTTTGCCCAATGTACAACACGAAAATATTGGGCACACCTAGACATACTAGGCATGCGTGCACCACGACTAGGCATACCAGCACCACGACTAGGCATACCAGCACCGCGACTAGGTATACCAGCACCACGCCCAGGCGTACCAGCACCACACCTAGAAACAACCTGGGAGGGCCCAGACTTTTGGACCGGAGGGCAACAAGGAGGCAGCGAAGAGCCTGCTGTATATTTCCAGACTACAATCCCTCCCAGGTTGTTTCTAGGTGTGGTGCTGGTACGCCTGGGCGTGGTGCTGGTATACCTAGTCGCGGTGCTGGTATGCCTAGTCGTGGTGCTGGTATGCCTAGTCGTGGTGCACTCATGCCTAGTATGTCTAGGTGTGCCCAATATTTTCGTGTTGTACATTGGGCAAAATATATTTGTATGTACATACATATTTTGTGCCTAGATGCCGCAAAAACGAAATTTGTCCGAGCAGGATATAGAAGATATTCGCAATCTTCGAGGTGTCGAGTCTGCGGACGACACCCCATCTGGTCGTAGCGACCCCACACTCCTTCCCTCTGGTAGGCGCAACCCGTTCTACATGGAGTAGCTATTTTGGAAAAAAAGTTCTTTTGTCGCTGCTCGTTTTGGACAAAAGTTCTTCGTCTTTTTCGAATTGTCTTTCCGAGTTGTCTTTCCATTGTGGGGATCTATTTTGGGTTTCTTGTTGGGGTCTCCTTGTATCTTGTATGTTCTGTGTGGGGGTTCTACAAAGTTCATCGAGTACCTATTCTGTGTTGGTTGTAGTGCCTGTAGTTCGTTGTAGTTCGATGTATTTGGGTTTTTCTACCCACTTTGGGGAGAGGTTTTGTTTGCCGTTGGGAGTCGAGATGGGGGCCAGTGTGGGAAAATCCCACTATCTCTACATATCTGTCCAATCGATCTCGTCGTCGTCGTCGCTGTCGATGTTCTCGCGAGGTTTTCCATCCCGCAGCCTAGCCACCTCCTCCTCCAACTCTACCACCCTCCTCTCCAGTACCAGGATCCTCTTCCTGGTCGCAGCCTTCCTTCTTCTTGCTACCCTCCGTGGTTCTATCTTCTGGCCCCTCGGGACACCTGTTCGAGCGATGTTGCCAGAGAGTCTTGTAGGTGGCAAACTTCCCTCCACATTCGGGACACTCTCTCGTGGGAGGTCTGCACGGGTTCTTGCGACCCATGTGTCTTCGAAGATTTGCGGGCTTGTCGAAACCCTTGCCGCATGTTTCACATTCCTTGTATGGCATTGTGTCTGTCTATTCCAATGGGAAACATATCTTCAATTGGGCGTTCGATTGTGGATACAACTTTCCCAAAAAAGGATGTGTGTGCAATTCGTATCCACAATTGGGAGGTGGTAGTACGATTGTGGATGTTTCGTCCCAAATGTGGATACGAATTGGGAGGTGGTAGTACGATTGTGGATGTTTCGTCCCAAATGTGGATACAATTGGGAGGTGGTAGTACGATTGTGGATGTTTCGTCCCAAATGTGGATACAACTTTCCCAAAAAAAATCCAACAAACAAAAGTGTGTACCAGCACCCACAAAAAGTACCAGTTTTTTCCCTTTTTTTCTCTTTTTCGAAATATCGGAGTCGGAATAATACCACCTGCGCTGGTGGTTTTGCTGCCCTGTATTGCGGCACCCAACGCCAACATTTGTTTTTTGTTGGGGACTACTTTTCATATTTGGTGTTTTGCCCTGTGTATAGAAGCGTTATTATCACCTACAACCTCTCCCAACCTTGGTGGTATCATTTTGACTCCCTTACTACTACTGGGAGTACAAAATACTCACAGCAATGTGAAAATACGCATTGATTTTCAAATTGAGTAGTGAAAATACTGTAATAAAGTTGAAAATTTACTTAGTTGAGCTGCAAAAAGCAAACACTGTTTGCTTTTTGCAGCTCAAATAAGTGAATTTTTAAATTTGTTCCCTATTTAATAAGGGAGACAATCAATAATACCTTTGTAAACGTAAAATACACATTGAATTTGAAATCTGGGGGTATAATACTCTTTAGATACAAAACTTATCTGGAGCTCTGCAAGTCACTATGGGGAGGGTATCTGTGCATAGTGACTTCCATATCAACTGTGACATATCACCTCCATATTGAAAGACATTCTAGAATTCCATAAACTTTTGGAACAGTGATCATCTGTGTACAGCATTTCAGAGTACATTGTATATATGTGGCTGTCACTGGAGAAATGGGACTTCTGAGTTTTCGACCAGTGTAGCATGAGGATCGGCATTGTTCGCAATTCCAGCAATGAATCACCTGTCATGCTTAGAACAAGCAATATAGATGGCTATGAGGCTATAGGAAGTGCTATTTGATCAGAAACTACGCTGGTCACAAATCCCATAAGCCCCATTTCTACAGTCACAGCCACATATCAGTTATGTCCCCACGTTTGGCGCTATAAAATGTCGCTGAGTGAAAGATGTGTTCTTGGCTTAATTATCGTGCCATCGTTCTAGTGACTGAGCTATAGCTAGACACAGATGCACACTTCCTCCCCATCATGAGTCGGGTACCAACCCTGACATATGTATATCGTTTATATAAAAGATTCATTAAAGTGAAATCTACACAAACGTAAATGTACAATTTCAAGGTTTTCGAGTGAGATTCCACTATCAAAAAATTTCCAAACTTTTTGATCTACATGCCTTTAAAATAAAACCAGCCAACTTTGTTAGTCATTAATTCATATAAAGTTTATAGTTTGTGGGTGTGACTGGAGAAATTGGGCTTATGGCATTGTGACCAGTCTGGCTTCTAATCCGCTAGCACACTCTGGTAACCTGTTAAAAATATTGATCAGTAACACACCATGCATTGACTGAATGCATGCTGACCGACAATAAATTGTCATATCCTGCAGTTACTAGATACTCATATCCGGGTCAAAAGTACTTTCCATTGGTTGAACAGCATCACATGACCTTTCTGTTGTTTCTGAAGATGTCGCTGTAATAACCCAACATATATACAAGTCTGTGTTCAACCAACTATGTGACTGTGACTGGAGAAATGGGGCTTACGGGTTTTGCGACCAGTGTAGATCCAGATCAGCCTGTCCATCAATGAAACAAAGAAGCAATATAAATCATTATTAGGCTACAGGAGTGTACTATTCAGTCACAGTCACATATTTGTCCATCCTCTAGTATAAAATGTTACCTGGGAAATATAATGCCATGCAAGTGTCAGCTCAGTAATACGGAGCCCCGCAGGAGACGTAGAATTCTTTTTTTTAGCTCACCTGAGCAAAGCTCATGTGAGCTATTGTTACCGCAATGTGTCTGTCCGTCCGTCCTCCGTCCGTCCGTCCGTCCGTTCTCACGAATGGATACTTGTTGGGTTTTTACTGTATAAAAAAGTACCCAAACTACCCAAAAAATACCCAACACTACCCTAACCCTACCCAAGAAGATCCCTAAAACGCTTGCCCAACATGTTGGGTACTTTTGTTCAGGGGCTAGGGGGAGGAGCCTAAGACAATAGAATACAATACTTTTATTCCGTTAGCCCCTAAACCTATTATAGTTTAGGGGCTATTCCTTTGATCTTTTAAAAGGTCAAAAGGTCGTTCTTTTATTAGAGATTTCAAAATTCTGCCAGGCCGATTATTACGAAACTTGGTATGAATGATCGATAGTTAACGCTGGTTCAGATTCATTCAAATGGTGGACCCCGGGTCAAAAATGGGCGGGGCAGAAAGGGTCAAGTAGGGGTCAAATGTCACATTTGACCGAATATGCTCATGTCATATATGAAATCGAAGGTATCGACAAGACGGTCACTCTGGAGCTTTTTTTTGTCGAAATCAGGTAATTACGTCATCCGAGATGGCCGCCGAAAGGTCAAAAGGTCGTTCTTTCAATATAGATTACAAACGTCTTCTTCTCGTGAACCACTTGGCCAATGTTGGCCAAACTTCACAGTAATGGTCAGTGGTGACTTCTCAAGTTTGTTGCATTGACATTTTGTGCCTGTCATGGGCTTATTTTGATGTATATGTAGTGACAACTTTACATACCAGTATTTGCTTGATTTTTGTGACATTGCACAGGTGAGCGATATAGGGCCATCATGGCCCTCTTGTTTATTAATTCATTCCCACGAAATAACAATTTGTTCCCACGAAATAACAATTTGTTCCCACAAAATGACAATTCGTTCCCACGATATAACAATTTGTTCCCATGA
The DNA here is from genome assembly GCA_029237695.1 of Conchocele bisecta. NCBI lineage: Eukaryota > Metazoa > Mollusca > Bivalvia > Lucinida > Thyasiridae > Conchocele > Conchocele bisecta. Next base: position 101,930,480 of record CM055266.1, on the reverse strand, counting down.
TTGTTATATCATGGGAACGAATTGTTAATTCGAGGGAACGAATTGTCATTTTGTGGGAACAAATTGTTATTTCGTGGGAACAAATTAATAAAAACAATTTGTTCCCTCAAATTAACAATTCGTTCCCACGAATTAACAATTCGTTCCCATGATATAACAATCATGGGAACAAATTGTTATATCGTGGTAACGAATTGTCATTTTGTGGGAACAAATTGTTATTTCGTGGGAACAAATTGTTATTTCGTGGGAACGAATTAATAAACAAGAACAAATTGTTATATCGTGGGAACGAATTGTTAATTCGAGGGAACAAATTGTCATTTTGTGGAAACAAATTTAATTCGAGGGAACAAATTGTTATATCGTGGGAACTAATTGTTAATTCGAGGGAACAAATTTTATTTTGTGGGAACAAATTAATAAAAAAGATCCATCCATGTCCCCTGCGGGGCTCCGTACAGTAACGGTAGGAATTCTGACATGTCTCCTGACCTTGCCTGATAAACTTGTCATCTGTCTGTTTTACAGTGGAACATCTCTAAATCGGACACCCTGGGGATAAAGTACAATGCAACCCATCTAAATTAAACAAAATGGGGTGGCCAGGCTGTCTGGTTTAGAGAGGTTCTACTGTATAAACTTGGAAAAGTCGCGGGAATACTGGACGAGGCCTTCCGGCCTTCGTCCAGTATTCCCGCGACTTTTCCATATCACTGAGGAATCTTGTGAGCGCCACTGGTCAAAAACAAAGAACTCAGGGATTCCGCTGGCGATCGCCACTTTCGCAATTGGCGATAAAAATAAACAATTGGCGATAAAAAATTACAAGTTTCTGAAAAAAAAAATTCTCGAAAATTGTAATTTTTTATCGCCAATTGTTTTATTTTTTTTGAAGTGGCGATTTTTTTATTTTCCCCAGCGGAATCCCTGAGAACTCCATTAGTCCTGTTTTACTTGTGGTAAGTCATATATTTATTTGATGGTTAATATCGATGCTATGCACAGTTTGATTAGGGTCTACACTGTTCGGCATACGATCAGTGAACCATATGTTATGAATCTGGTGAACATGGCGGTTTAGGCCTTCTATCAGACTGGATCAGAATGATATCATGATTATAAGAAATCACACAGGTCATTATCCAGTGTGCTGCCAAATCAGTCCAATCAGGACTTGTGTCATTTTATCAAAAATTTCTGGTTCACATGTGACAGCGAGAAAATTCGGGTTAATGTCATTCATGATTCATATGCTGAAGTAGACCAAGATCATGGAAAATGAATTGGTAGATTCCAATCAAACTTTTAAAATTGCGTGAGACTGACTGATTCTGTTTATTGATTTTGTTTTGTAAGACCAGTTTAAAAAACAATATTTTTTTACATGTGTTTTTAAAAAAATAAACAAAGTAACTGATCAGTTTGGTTATTTATTATTGGAAGGTCGGGATAAGAGGCTATTTACTACTGGAAGGTGGTGATAAGAGGCTATTTATTATTGGAAGGTCGGGATAAGAGGCTATACCGGTATTTATTATTGGAAGGTCGGGATAAGAGGCTATACCGGTATTTATTATTGGAAGGTCGGGATAAGAGGCTATTTATTATTGGGAGGTGGTGATAAGAATCTGCAAATTAATTTTTTAATCAGCTAATTATACCCCCACAAACAAAGTTTGTTGGGGGTATATAGGGGTCAGCTTCTCGGTCGGTCGGTCGGTCGGTGGTCGGTCGGTCGGTCGGTCGGTCGGTCTGTCGGTCGGTCTGTTGGAAATTCCCTTTCGCTCTATATCTTCTACACCGATGCATGGATTATCAAATGGCTTGGCACAAATGTTTCTCATGATGAGAAGGTGTGTCGCGATCAATAACCACGCACCTATGTCCAAGGTCAAGGTCACAGTTGAAGGTCAAAGGTCAAACCTATTGAAATTCCCTTCCGCTCTATATCTTCTACACCGATGCATGGATTATCAAATGGCTTGGCACAAATGTTTCTCATGATGAGAAGGTGTGTCGCGATCAATAACCACACACCTATGTCCAAGGTCAAGGTCACAGCTGAAGGTCAAAGGTCAAACCTATTGAAATTCCCTTCCGCTCTATATCTTCTACACCGATGCATGGATTATCAAATGGCTTGGCACAAATGTTTCTCATGATGAGAAGGTGTGTCGCGATCAATAACCACGCACCTACGTCCAAGGTCAAGGTCACAGTTGAAGGTCAAAGGTCAAACCTATTGAAATTCCCTTCCGCTCTATATCTTCTACACCGATGCATGGATTATCAAATGGCTTGGCACAAATGTTTCTCATGATGGGAAGGTGTGTCGCGATCAATAACCACGCACCTACGTCCAAGGTCAAGGTCACAGTTGAAGGTCAAAGGTCAAACCTATCGCAATTCCCTTCCGCTCTATGTCTTCTACACCGATGCATGGATTATCAAATGGCTTGGCACAAATGTTTCTCATGATGAGAAGGTGTGTCGCGATTAATAACCACGCACCTACGTCCAAGGTCAAGGTCCCAGCTGAAGGTCAAAGGTCAAACCTATTGAAATTCCCTTCCGCTTTATATCTTCTACACCGATGCATGGATTATCAAATGGCTTGGCACAAATGTTTCTCATGATGAGAAGGTGTGTCGCGATCAATAACCACGCACCTACGTCCAAGGTCAAGGTCACAGTTGAAGGTCAAAGGTCAAGCCTATTTAAATTCCCTTCCGCTCTATATCTTCTACACCGATGCATGGATTATCAAATGGCTTGGCACAAATGTTTCTCATGATGAGAAGGTGTGTCGCGATCAAAAACCACGCACCTACGTCCAAGGTCAAGGTCACAGTTGAAGGTCAAAGGTCAAACCTATTGAAATTCCCTTCCGCTCTATATCTTCTACACCGATGCATGGATTATCATACTATGCCCAGGGTGAAGGTCACAGACTTGATGCGTAACGCTCGGCTAAATGGCTTATAATCAAAAATGCCTCGTTTTCTTTGGCTGCCAGTGGGGGTATTTGTGGGCCACATTTCTAGTTTCTTTTAAAAAAGATTCTCATCCTATTGAGTGAATGGGCAGCAGAGCAATTATCTCCGACTGTAGCAAACATCGACAGGTACCCTTTCTCAGCTAGCAGTTAATTTTCAGCCTTTTCCCATGTCAGCCAGTTTCTTTGGCATATTTGACGGACACGCGGGTCACGGTGCTGCCGTCATTGCATCCAGACTGCTACACAAACACATCCAGGTAACAATTAACCCTTTCAAAACCACATGCCTGAAAAGTGGCATTGGCAAACAGTGTAGATTCAGATGAGCCAGCTCGTGACGAGCCGTCTGATGAGGATCTGCACTTTTTGCAAGTAATTTTCATATTTTTAAGAACAAAAAACACTCCCTTTTCATAAATGAACTAGTCTGAAAATCGTTTTGTGACGATTGGATTGGTTGCAAAATTAACATACAAAAATCCATTCCAGTTACTTAGGGGTGAAAGGGTTAATACAGAAAAACACTTTCACATATAGGCTATGTATTAAAGTGCTGTTACACTACCATAAACATGGGGCTGTTTACAGTGGCTGAGGGCGACATCCTTCAGTTCTCACCTACCGGTGAATGGGAAGGTATGCATACGCTTGCGATGAATCCATCCTTAACCCATTCAACCCTAAATAACTGGCATGGACTGTGATATGTTAATTTAAGGACCAATTCAATTGTCACAAAATGATTTTCAGGCTTTGTAAGAACGGGTGTTTCTCTCTAAAAATATGAAAATTACTTGCAAAAAGTGCAGATCCTGATGAGACTGCTCCGAAACATTATAAAATGCATTTTTGTTTGAAAATGTTGTTCAGAAATGTAATAAATACGATATTCCATTGTACATGTTTGAATAGCTTGACATAATACACTCGTGTACGTCGGCTTCCACGTAAACAACTTGTTTGCATCGCTTACTCATTATTTATGCAGAAGCCAGTGTACACTCGTACATTATTTCATGTTATTCAAACATGTTCAATGGAATATCCTCTCTGTAATTATGCCCCCTATGCGATAGCAAGGGGGGCATATTACGTTGCTCTTGAGGTTCGTACGTCCATCCGTCCGTTCGTACGTACGGACGTACATATGTCAGTCAGTCGTGTACATTTACATTGAAAAGTTTGTAAGAGTTTCTCCATCATCAAAGGATTGCTTTAATATTTGGACAGTTCATTCATCTGAACATGTGTCATGCACGAACACCATCAATGATATGACCTTGACCTTTCTGACCTTCGAATTACGTCCAAAAGTTTATGTAGAAAAGTTTGTAAGGGTTTCTTCATCATGTAATATCTTCAATAATACTTGAAGTGTTGCTTTAATATTTGGACAGTTCATTTACCTGAACATGTGTGACACACTCACCCCACCAATGACATGACCTTGACCTTCAAAATTGTGTTGAAACACATTTTCATACGTCAAAAGGTTTGTAAGAGTTTCTCCAACATGTAATATCTTCAATTTTATGCGAAGGATTGCTTCAATACTTGGACACTTGAATCACCTGAACATTTGTCACACATTCGCGCCACTGTTAATATGACCGTGACCTTTTTCGCCTTTGAAATGTCGCTGAAACACTTAGCCATTTTGTCGAAAAGTTTGTAAGAGTTTCTCCAGTTAGAGTCCAGTATGCCATGGAGGCATATCCATGTTCTACAAACATAATGTCTAGTTTTATTGCTTGCTGTGGAACATAAAATTCCAATCACCCAATCAATGAATCAATCAGTCTAATCTGTGTTCTTCACGCTTGTAGCCGTTCTTTCACGCAAGTATGCAGAACAGATTATGTACATCTTATGTGCTGCCGAAACATGTTGCATTGAGAAATATGTTACAGTGGAACCTCTCCGAACGGCCACCTCTCTACAACAACACCCTCTCTATAACAGCCGCTATTTTATATCCCAAATGGATGATTTCTCTGTAACTAACCCTTAGACTGCTGAATACAAAAAATGTCGTCTGCTGTTGCTTCTACCTTCTTTCTCAATAAAAACATGTTTTGGCAGCATTTTAGAATCATTTCCATTGGAAATGATTCTAAAATGCTGTCAAAGAATGTTTTGATGAGAATTATCGATGAAAATAAATAAAATGCGGACGACAAAATTTAATTCAGCTTTAACCTCCCTAGAACGGCCACCTCTCTACAACAGCCAGTTTTGCGTCTTCCCATGAGTGGCTGTTGTAGAGAGGTTGCACTGTATAATCAAAGTAAAAATAAATCACTACATGACAAACTTTGATATATCCCTGTATCCCTGTAAAATGCACCACATTTCTTGCACAAAAAAAACTAACTTATGACATTCAATGATACAATGATATGCTATATATACTTGTACTCGGTTAAACAGAAGAAATATATATGTGTTGCTAAACTTATTCTACTAAGTTTATAGCATAAAATCAGCTTTCGTGTGTAAAACTCATAATACACCAGTGTAATAAATGTGTAAATGAGACCGTTTTAGAAAACATGTTATTCGATCAGTACAACTTCAACCTATTGTATTGTGCTAATGCCATGTATAGAACCTCTCATTTGCATTTATCTAATATATTTATTAAACTGTTTGACTGATTTCATAAAAACAACTGGGCAAGACCTGAAATCTGTAAACTTATACTCATGTAAAATTGCCCAATACTTAACAGGAAAAGTTGGAACTGTGCCTGCAGTTGATCGTTGAGATATCGCACGGCACTGCCCCGCCAGAACCAGACACCTCCAACATAGCTGTGGATGACCTGGTCACTGGGGCCCTGGAAGATGCATTCTCAGAAATGGTGAGATTTCGCCCTGTGATAGTATATGTACTGAGAAGGTTTTAGTTGTACTTGCATGTACAGGCATTTGCCCTATGCTTATAAATTATTGAGAGCATGTACTGAATCAAATTCTCTAAATCATAAAACTTGATTAGTTGAAGCCAAACTGTGTTCATTGTCGACCAATCAAACTGCCTGATTTGCAGTAAACATTTTGAGAATGTGCTCAACAGTTTTATAATTCCAGCACAAAAATATTTACAAAATTCCCTAACATTTGATTGGCCCGTAGCAAGTCTCTGTCCAAAATTTATATCCCAGTAAACTCCCACGCCGAACTAATTTCCGTAACTGTGAGGCGCAGTTAAAATAATTCTTAAGAAAACGGAAAATAAACACATTTTCTTGATGAATTTATTTCAAATGCTGGAATTATAAGGAATGAATGGCATTTTTTTTTGAATTTATCTGGGATATAAACTTGGAAAAGTCGCGGGAATACTGGACGAGGCCTTAAAAAATTAAAATTTTCGAAAAGAAATAAAAAAAAAAACATTCTTTTTTTTTTTATTTCTTTTCGAAAATTGTATTTTTTTATCGCTTCGTCCAGTATTCCCGCGACTTTTCAAAGTTTATACCCCGATAAATTCCACAAAAAGGCCATTCATTCCTATAATAATTGTCAGGGCCATGGAAGATGCATTCTCAGAATAGATTACAACTATAGATAGGCCTATGATTATATAAAACTTTTACTTGATTTGAATTGTCAAAATCAGGAAGTTTTATTGGTCGAGTCTGAGCTGTGCTCAGTCTCGACCAATCAACCTGCCTCATTTTGAGTAAGCATTTTGACTATTATAAATTTAATTATGATCACTGGGGCCCTGGTAGAAGCATTCTCAGAAATGGTGAGATCTGGCTGCGTGATTATAAATTTGAGTATGTACTGCATGCATGCTCAAAATCTAGATAGTATGTGTAGTTGTTTCAAGTTTAACTGTGCAGTTTCTATCAATGAATCTGATTATGAGTAAGCAATTTGAGTAGGTGCTCAGTTTTATGATCACAGACCCTGTGTTTTGTGCTTAATTCTAGAAATCAGGAAGTTTGAGTTGCTGAAGTTTAGCTGTGCTCAGTCTCGGCTAATAAATCTTCACAGTTTTAGTACAAACTTTGAGAACATGCTCATAGTGCTTTATAGATCATGTACTCACATCTCAGGCTTGGGAGTGTGATTAGTCTGGGCATAATGTCAAGTACATTTACACAGTTTAACCCTTTCAACACTACAGGCCTGTATAGTGGTATTGGCAAACAGTGTAAATCCAGATGAGTCGGCTCGTCACGAGCCGTCTCATCAGGATCTGCACTTTTTGCAAGTAATTTTCATATTTTTGAGAACAAAAACACACCATTTTCATAAATGGACTAGTCTGCAAATATTTTTTTTTGTGACAATTGGATTTGTTGGAGAATTAAAATATCAAAATTCATTCCAGTTACTGAGGGGTGAAAGGGTTAATAACATGCTCAGAATGTTTATAACCGCTGATCCGTGTTGTAAAACTTTCTCCACATGTACTGGAATCTTATCTAGTTTTAATGCCATTCCTAATCCTTCGAAAATGAAAGACAACATTTAAATCATTTTTATGTTTCATGAGTGTTGTAGCTGTCATTCTAAAACATTTTGAGCAGATACTCAAATAATAATTTTGATATCAAATACGTAGAGCCTGACCACAGTTCAGGGTCAGCCAATCAAAATCTTGATCTGGGGGCCGTTTCACTAAACTTTGTACGACTAAAATGTTCGTAAGTGCAATATTATGACAGTCTGTAAATTTCACATTAACAATGCTTTCTTGTAAACAATTATTGGATTTAAATTTATTGAGCATAAGCTGCTATGCTCAATAAATGTAAATCCATCACTTGAAATTTCCAGAAGGTCCTAAATGTGCACTTACGAACATTTTAGTCGTACAAAGTTTAGTGAAACGGCCCACAGAACTTCTATAATTGAAACTACACAAAGTTAGTTTAAACAATATTTATTTCAAATCGTATACATGTATGCATCAAAATACATATAAAGTAACTGTGAATAAGGAGTAGAAAACATTATATTCAGTATTTTCAGTACTTTTATAAATCGTCCCATTCACGTAGATAATTTTCGGTATTCATATTCCGGGGCCGCGTAATGAACGTCATGAACGTCATGAAGTAGTGACGTCATGAAGGCACTTCCGCGTAGTGACATCATGAAGGCACTTCCATTACGCGCGGCCCCGGAATGAGCATTGCCTAAAGCCATATGCAAACAGCACGCGCTATATGTTTGCACATATGTGCAAACAACGGAAACCATGTAACAATGGTAATTTACAAGATAAACCTTACAAACCGATCAGTCGCAGGTGAGGTGAAACCCCTGATGCGGTGAAACGTTTACAACAAGTTATAAACGCATTACCAGTAAGTATAATTGTGCTATGACATGGAAGACGCATGGTTGGTGCTTAGATTTTGATATTACTAGCCCGTATCACCTGATGATGATAAAAAACTAAATAATAGTTTAACCCTTAGAATGCGGGAAACAAAAATAGTCGTCTGCTGTTGTGTTATATTTGATCTTCGTTCTCAATAAAAGCATGTTTTGACAGCACTTTAGAATCATTTTCATTGGAAATGATTCTAAAGTGTTGTCAAAACATGTTTTTATCAGAAAAATGGAAAATAAAAAATAAACAGCAGACGACAAAAAATAATTCAGTAGAGTAAGGGTTAAATATTTGTTTCTCTGTTATAGGAAAGCCTAGTCTATTTATTTTTAGGACAGTCAGCTGGATAGAGAACGAGATCGCTATCTCATAAAGGGTGGATGTACGGCCCTGGTGGCCCTGCTGTTTAATGGGAAACTCTACATGGCCAATGCTGGAGACTGCAGGTTAGTGACAATACCGGGTGTAATTGGAGAGGTCAGTGGAAGAAGGGGGCTAACTCCTGAGGGAGTTAGCCCCCTTATTCCACTGACCTCTTCACTTATCGGACGGGTTAGCGAAAGAAGGGAGCTAACACCCTTTTGGAGTTAGCCTCTTTTTTTTTCAATGACCTCGGCAATTATTATCAAGCAACATACTATTAGAGTACAATCGACCCTTTGATCAATACAGACCTCTACAACGGTGTTTGCAAACAGTGTAGATCCAGATGAGCTGGTTCGAAATGAGCATCAGGATCTGCACTTTTTTGTAAGTAATTTTCAAATGTTTTAGAAACAAAAACACCCCCTTTTTATACGACCGTTTTTAAAAAACGGTACGTATTATGTTTTACCGCACGGTGGGCGGGCGGGCGGGCGGGCGGCTGAAGAAAAAGCGCATAGTTCGTGTACACAACTCCTCCGAAACCGTTCAGTTGATCGATCTGAAACTATACACACGTCTTCTACACATATTGAAGATGTGCACCTTGGTGTTTTTATGCCGAAAAAATATTTTTTAACAAAAATATCGCCTTTTTAACTTAATAGCCATTTTTTCTTCATTTTTCTATACATTTCTATATACGGTACAGAGTTTGTGTACACAACTCCTCCGAAACCTTTCAGTCGATCGATCTGAAACTATGCACACGTCTTCTACACATATTGAAGATGTGCACCTTGGTGTTTTTATGGTGAAAAAATATTTTTTAACAAAAATATCACCTTTTTAACTTAGCCATTTTTTCTACATTTTTCTATACAATTCTATATACGGTACAGAGTTTGTGTACACAACTTCTCCGAAACCGTTCAGTAGATCGTTCTGAAACTATACACACGTCTTCTACACATATTGAAGATGTGCACCTTGGTGTTTTTATGTCGAAAAAATATTTGTTAACAAAAATAGCACCTTTTTAACTTAGTCATTTTTTCTACATTTGTCTATACAATTCTATATACGGTACAGAGTTTGTGGATACAACTCCTCCGAAACCGTTCAGTCGATCGGTCTGAAACTATACACATGTCTTCTACACATATTGAAGATGTGCACCTTGGTGTTTTTATGCGGAAAAAATATTTTTTAACAAAAATATCATCTTTTTAACTTAGCCATTTTTTCTACATTTTTCTATACAATTCTATATACGGTACAGAGTTTGTGTACATAACTCCTCCGAAACCGTTCTGTCGATCATTCTGAAACTATACACACGTCTTCTACACATATTGGAGATGTGCACCATGGTGTTTTTATGGCGAAAAAATATTTTTTAACAAAAATATCGCCTTTTTAACTTAGCCATTTTTTCTACATTTTTCTATGCAATTCTATAAACAATACAGAGTTAGTGTACACAACTCCTCCAAAACTGTTCAGTCGATCGTTCTGAAACTATACACACGTCTTCTACACATATTGAAGATGTGCACCTTGGTGTTTTTATGCCAAAAAAATATTTTTTTACAAAAATATCACCTTTTTAACTTAGCCATTTTTTCTACATTATTGTATCCAATTCCCTATCATTTCTACTTTACACTCTACTTTTCTATCTCTGCCTAAATTAGTATACATGTTTAGCACAACGAGATGAAGAAATAATGCTATAGACTTTCAAATTCTCATTAATGTTTCTTGCCTTGGTGACAGCTTCACATTTCTGCATCTTCGCTGTCTGGCCCATATTCGACGGGCGTATTTTGTGACTTGCGGCACTCTTGTTGTAAATGGACTGGTCTGAAAATCATGTGTTGATTTGATTGTTTGGAAAATGAATGTATCTCAGTCCATATCAGTTACTTGGGGATATAAGGGTTAAAGACTGATGTCTCAGATATTCAGTGTGCGATGGTATGGCTTTATAGATTGCAAATGGACTATATTAGCCAAACTCGCCATTCTATTTGATCAAATTACAAGTGGTTTGTGTCTTATTCTACTATATGCTACCATAGAATATTCTTGGCACCCAAAATAGACTGATTAATGGGAGAGAATTTGGTTTAGTATTACTGTTTATTACCAGGGCCATAGCCAGACCTAAGAATGAGACGAGTCAAAAATGTTGATGGGATTATGCGTACGATGAAGTGGGGATGTACAGTCTGTTCTGGATCTACACTGGTCGCAAAACCCACAACCCCATTTCTCCAGTCACAGCCACAAAGTAGTAACCACCGATTGTTTGCAACACTAGTTATTTTTTTGTACTAAAAATAGTATTTTTTCCAACCCTCACTTATAAATTGTTTAGGCCACATGGCGGATCCAGGGGCGGGGGCATGTCCAGCGTACGCCCCTTCTAAATGTTAAGTTGTTAACACACTTATATATGTGGGAAAAGCTGATGACTTTTCTTATTTTTCTCTCAAAATGTATGTTTCAGATTTCAATAGTTACTGTTCGCAACTAGGAAAATTGACGACAATGTATGTTTTATTTTCAATTGAGAATCCACGCCCCCTCCCGATCTAAATCCTGGATCCGCCCCTGGGCCACTCATTGGTTCATTGCGTTCAGAAATATTTACAATTCAATTCTTCTTTTACGAATCTGTCTATCACTTTCTGTGCATCCATCCATTATTCCTTTAGCCTGTATTATTTCTAACTATTGTGTTTCACAGAGCAGTATTATCTCACGATGGAAAAGTAACTCAGATGTCGCATGACTTCACGCCAGAATCAGAGCGACATAGACTCAACTACTTGGTAATTATAAAATCTAGTCCTGCAGCTCTTTCGAGGGAGAAATAGGTGGCACATGGTCGATAATTGAAATAGATTTATACTTTAATTTTTAATTGTAAATGTTTATTTAATATAAAATTATGCCTAGTCTGGAAATAGTATATGTATGTATGTTTCATTGAGTTACCACCCGTTGTGTACTCATTATACCTCGACGTGTGTACATTATGACCTCATGTTTGTTTAGACCAGTGCAGCTCCTGATCATCTTGCAATCTCATGCAATCTGAAAAGTATTTGTTCAGTCTTGAAGTGGCCAGTGGAATAATGGGGCTAACTCCTAACTCCCTGATGGAGTTAGCCCCGTTTTTCCTCTAAACCCTCAGTTATGTACCGGTATGTATTTTGACCAGAGGCAGCTTCTGATCATTTAAGAAACCCACACATCCTAAAAGCATTTCCATACCTCCAACAGTGTCTGGTCTGGAAACGTCCCACTGTCTTTTCGTTGCACATTTGTGGCTGTGACTGGAGAAATCAGGCTTATGGGGTTTGCGACAGTGTAGATCCTGCTCAGCCTGTGCATCCGCACAGTCATCAGGATCAGCACTGTTCGCCATTCCATCAATGAAACAGCCGTCATGCTTCTGACCAGCAATATAGATCGTTATCAGGCTACAGGAGTGAGCTATTTGATCAGAAACTACACAGGGCACGATGACCATCAGCCCATTTCTCACATTTGAGACACGACATGTGATTTTGTACCTTCGGCCATCTGTGTAATTTCATGAATACTTTTACAATATTTTCCGTAAATGGCGTCAAAAGTTGACAAAATCTTCAGAGTACATGCGGAATTATACTCTGAACATTTTGTCAACTTCTGACTTTGTTTATGAAAAATATTGTAATTCCAGCACAAAAATATTTACACAATTCCCTAACATTTGATTGGTCTGTAGCAAGTCTCTGTCCAAGATTTATATCCCAGTAAACTCCCATGCCAAACTACTTTCCGTAACCGTCAGGCGCAGTTAAAATAATTCTTAAAATGGAAAATAAACACATTTTCTTGATGAATTTATTTCAAATGCTGGAATTATAAGGAATGAATGGCATTTTTTTTGGAATTTATCGGGGATATAAACTTGGAAAAGTCCAAGTTTATACCCCGATAAATTCCACAAAAATATATAGTAAATTTTGTATTTAATGTATTTGCTCAGATGGCATGTTTCATTTCATGAGTTCAAAGCACCCTAACATGGTAGGCAATACCCGAATTCCAAGTCTAATGTGAAGAGTTCCCACTGTATTTTCAATGTGTATTTATCATTCAGGGTCACATGCAACCAGAGCTACTGCATAATGAGTTTTGTTGTGTGGAGTTCCTACGCCGGATAAACAAGATGGATATTGGTACACGTGTGTTGTGTCGTCAGCCAGGCATGTCAGGCTGGTGAGTTGGTTTATAGTGACTCCTAATGAACTTGATGAAAGCAGCAATGTAAGCAATTGTTTTTATTATGCCAACGCAACGATAGTTGGTTGTCGGTGGCATATACTGTTCTCCCTGTCCGTCCGTCTAAATATATGGCCGATGTCCCCAAGACTTCACATGTGCATCGATGTCAATTAGGGAAAGACACTTATTCAAAGTGAGTTTTTTCTGATCAAGGTCATGACAGCTATAAATAGATTTGTTATATATTCCTCAATTTTGTCGTTTCCGCATGATAACGACAATACTACATGGCCTATGTCTGCCAAACTTCACATACACATTTATATCGATCAGGGGAAGACACCTATCAAAGGTGGGATATATCCAACAAAGTTCAAGGTCATCCCCAGTTAAAAATAGATTGTTCATTCTGCAATATTGTTGTTTCCCCTAACCACCGACCATCCCATATAGAAACAACAACTGGGAAACATACATAATATAAAATGTTTCGTAGCACTTGGGATAACGCTCTGAACACATGTTATAAGCAAACAATACATGCACTTGAAATTTCTCAACTCTAACACATGTTTGATCAACACCTGGCACTTGTGGATATCTCATAGAAAACCATCAAACGGTGTAGCTGTCTATGTTAGCATAACAAGTAATAAATCATGGACGATATCAATGCTAGAAAACCCGATGTCCTAAGAAACGAATGGCGCAGCCGTCAATTTTGAATTAATTTAAATTAAAAAAACAACACGTGTATCCAGCGCTAACACCAAAGCTGAATTGCCGTGTAAACGCTGGACTGTTCACCCGTGCATATCCCATATTCAATGAATTATGGGATGTACTGCCGATGAAGGGAAAATAATTATCTTCTTATTCTTACCATCAAACGCAGATAACTATATTTTCGCACAATAACTCAAATACAGTGAAACCTCGCTAAACCGGACACCCTGGGAGGTAGAAGTTTCACTGTATATCAGGCATTTGATCATTCTGAGCCATAGTTGTGTGCTAAACAGACATTATCACCTGAGATATATGACCAAGAAACACATAAAAAATAAGATCACAGGTGTTGTCTAGAGAGGTTCCACTGTACTATATGGCTGATGTAAACTAAACTTCACATGTGAATTAACCCTTAAACCCTTAGATCTTATTTTTTTGTCGTCTGCTGTTTATTTTCTATTTTTCATTTTTATCATCAAAAACATGCTTTGACAGCACTTCAGATAGAGTAATTTGCAACATGCTTTGACAACACTTCAGAATCATTTCCATTGGAAATGATTCTGAAGGATTCTGAAGTGCTGTCAAACCATGTTTTTATTGAGAAATAAGGCAACAGCAGACGACAATTGTGTGTAGCGGTCTAAAGGTTAGTATCGATCAGGGCAAGACACGTATTGCAGGTAGGGCACATTAGGAGGAACATGATGTCATTTACCTCCACTGTAGACATAACATTTCATCAACTTTCAACATCATTTATGGAAGATATCATACATTTTGTAAATATCGCACATCTTCTTATATACAAACTTGCATGGCTGGTCTAAACCATTGACCCGGCCTTAAATGACCTTAGCTTTAGCTGTTGATAGGCCGTTAAACCCCAACAAACAAAACAAAATACATGGCTGGCCTCATATGTGCCTGTGATGTGAGGAATGGAACAAAATAATACGATTACTCCGGTGCATTTTTTTTATCGAAATCGGTTGGTTATGTCATCCAAGATGGCCACCGAAAGGTCAAAAAGTTATGGTCCATGGGTGAAGCCTTTTCACATTTGTTAAAATGGAGGTCATCGCTAATCCAAGATGGCCGACGTCTAAAAATAGCATAAATTCTTAAAAAGTCTTCTTCTCATGAACCGCCAGCCTGATTTCGACGAAACTTGATAGGAACGATCCATGTAGAATGCTCTTTCAAATTTGTTAAAATGATGACACAGGGGTCAAAAATGGGCATGGCCCGTGGGGTCAAATTTTATTTTTGGTCGAATATGGTCATGTCTATATCAAATCTAAGGTATCAAAGAGGCGATCGCTGTGGTGCATTTTTTTGTCGAAATTGGATGGTCATGTCATCCAAGATGGCCGCCGAAAGGTCAAAAGGTTGTTCTTTTATTAGAGATTTCCAAAATTCTTCTTCATACCAACCGCTTGGCCCATGGTGGCCAAACTTCACAGTTATGGTCCATGGGTGAAGCCTTTTCAGATTTGTTAAAATGGAGGTCGTCGCTAATCCAAGATGGTCGCCGTCTAAAAATAGCACAAATTCTTAAAAATTCTTCTTCTCATGAACCGCCAGCCAGATTTCGACGAAACTTGGTAGGAATGATCGATGTACAATGCTCTTTCAAAGGTGTTAAAATGGTGACCCCGGGTTCAAAAATGGGCGTGGCCCGTCGTGTCAAATTGGGGTCAGATTTTATTTTTGACCGAATATGGTCATGTCTATATCAAATCGAAGGTATCAAAGCGGCGATCGCTCTGTCGCTCTGGTACATTTTTTTGTCGAAGTTGGATGGTCATGTCATCCAAGATGGCCACCAAAAGGTCAAAAGGTCGTTCGATTTCAAAATTCTTCTTCACACGAACCGCTTGGCCCATGGTGGCCAAACTTCACAGTTATGGTCCATGGGTGAAGCCTTTTCAGATTTGTTAAAAGATTCGCTAATCCAAGATGGCCACCATCTAAAAATAGCACAAATTCTTAAAAAGTCTTCTTCTCATGAACCGCCAGCCGGATTTCGACGAAACGTGGTAGGAATGATCGACGTAGAATGCTCTTTCAAAGGTGTTAAAATGGTGACCCCGGGGTCAAAAATGGGCGTGGCCCGTGGGGTCAAAATTTATTTTGACCAAATATGCTCATGTCATATATCAAATTGAAGGTATCGATGAGACGATTGCTCTGGTGCAATATTTTCGGAATCGGATGATTATATCATACATGATGGCCTCCAAAAGGCCCATTTATTCAAGATTTTGAACGTCTTTTTCTCAGGAACCACATGGCCAATGCTGGCCAAACTTCATAGTAAGTTAAGATCCTTGGGTGAAGCATTTTCAGATTTGGTAAAATGAGAGTCATCGCTTAATCCAAGATGACCGCCATCTAAAAATAGCACTTTTTTTTTAAAAACATGAACTCAATGTCACATTCTCCTCTGGTGTTAATGGAGTCAGGTGAGCGAATTAGGGCCATCATGGCCCTCTTGTTCAAACTTAGACTATAAATATAAGTGGTTACATGGGTCATAGACCAGAATATAATATCACAGACAAAACTAAACAAGCTCACATAGAAACGACCTTGAACCACATTGAATCAACCATTCTGACACAATGGATGGTCAGAAAACCATCAGCTTCACGTCAGCTGTGGATTGCTTGGCTGTACCAGATTAACACATAAAGTGCAGGAAATTAATATTGTCGTCTGGTTTTTAAAAAAAAAATCCACAAAAATATGTCTTAGCGGTACATGAGAATCGTCTCCATTGAGACGATTCTCATTTGCTGTCAAGACATGTTTTATTGAGAAATATTGACAAGACAAGTAGAGCTCATTAGGAGGAACAATATGACATTTACGTCCACTGTAGACGAGCTAATTAAGCCTGCATATCCACGCAGCTGGATCAAGGTCTATGCTGTTTGCCATTAACCCTTTCACCCCTAAGTAACTGGAATGGATTTTTATATGTTAATTTCTGGACCAACCCAATTGTCACAAAATAGTCCATTTGTGAAAAGGGGGTGTTTTTATTCTCAAAAATGTGTGAAAATTACTTGCAAAAAGTACAGATCCTGATGAGACGGCTCGTCTAGAGCCGTCTCATCTAGATCTACACTATTTGCAAATACCACTATACAGGCATGTCGTGTTGAAAGGGTTAAGTCAATGAAGCAACCTTAGTGTCATCAGCAAAGAGATACTAGTAGACTACACCCCGATTATGTGACTGTTAGTAAGTATCAGGCCCTATAAGTGTCATTATAATTTGCCCTACTTTCTAAGCCAATCGCTGGCCAGTATCGCGCTCCACTTATTTCACATATTACAAGATTTAACCCCAATAGGTTACATATTGCCAGATTTAACTACTACCTGTCAGGAAATGGAAAAGCAATACTCGGATGGGAGACTGCATTATAAACCTGGCTAATTATAGGTATGTTATTGTTCAAATTTTGGATTTTTAAGAAACTCGATGCTGCGGTCGCTGACACTCCATTTCATTTAATTCCTTAAAAATCCAATATGTGAACAATAACTTATACAAAAAGTGTTAAGATCCCTGTCACAACTGGTGGGCCATTTATTCCAGGTCCTACAAGCTGGTTACAGAAGATGACGCAAAATTTCCCCTCATTATAGGAAATGGCAAACGGGTAAGTTAAAGTCGAGGTCCCATCTGGTAGGTACAAACTGTTCTTTATAGGAATTAAATAAGTATATGTATAATTGTGTAAACTATGTGATCGACACCTTACTGGCTTAGTTGCACCTGGTCTGGAACCTCTATAAGATGAACACCGTAGTTTTGCAATCATACTTTATTGGTATGCAGTCAAATGTTTAGTGGAATTGTTCGAAATTTGCCTAAATCTCTGAGTTCCGGGTCGGCACCTGTGCTCAGACTACCAAATGGCACCGCCAAGGTGACGCAGCGTGGGTCCAACCTTCCAACCTGTTGAAATCTAGTGTAAGTGTATATGACTAGCGAGCAATTTGTACACTACCTAGCCGGCCTCAACAGATGGCCTTATATATTCAATTCACCGTATTTACCAGCGCAATCCAAATTGAACTGGCTTATGCTGATGAATGCTGTCTAAGTATTATTATGCACTCTGTAGTACTCGATACAGTGGCTATAATGTTACACTAGTCTTACTTCTCTGTCAGCCGGCAACCAATTTATTTCCCTTTTATATGATTTCATTCTCGACAGGCCCGTGTAATGGGGACGATTGGAGTTACACGAGGGCTCGGCGACCATGATCTGTTTGTGTTTGACTCAAATATCGCAATCAAGCCATTCCTGTCATGTAAACCGGAGGTAAGGATTCAAATCTCATGCAAATACAGTAGTTTAAACAATATTTATTTCAAATAGTATACATGTACGCATCAAAATACATATAAAGAAGGGATGGCAACGAATATTCGAATATTCGAATATTCGTTTATTGACCGAATATTCGAATATCAGTTTGGTATTCGAATGGAAGACTTATTTCAAGGTATTGTTTGGTTTACTTATTTCTCACCGTCGCACATACACTCATTCATACAGCAATTGATCCCGGCACGTGTCAAAGTTGGTATTGTCCGTTATCGACGATTAATACGGTATCGCATCAAAGTTTGCTTGTCCCTAATATCGACAATTAATAACATGGTATTGTTTTGACAACCTGAAGGCTTGCAGGTGTTGAATCCGTACCTTAATAAAGTTTAATTGCATTAAATAGCGTAATTATTGATCCTTGGTAAAGAACTCGCGCTGCTTTGTCGGTATA
This sequence comes from Conchocele bisecta, assembly GCA_029237695.1. Taxonomy (NCBI): domain Eukaryota; kingdom Metazoa; phylum Mollusca; class Bivalvia; order Lucinida; family Thyasiridae; genus Conchocele; species Conchocele bisecta. The sequence goes on along the minus strand of CM055266.1, from coordinate 101,911,928 downwards.
CGGTGTTTCGTGGTGGTATAATTATGTGTTTGTTGAATTCTCATTGTATATGCAGGAGCGTATTAATAGCTTATGAAATCGATTGGTAACACATACCATAAGTTCCATTTCGCCAGTCACAACAACGTATGAACATCAAAAATCAGATATCCTTCTCCGAAACCGGGAATTACTATTCAATGTTACTCATGTATTTTGTTATCCTGTACATATTTATTATATGTTTCCCGCCACGTGATTATGGACTAGTTTAAATCCCGATCAGCTAGCAAACACTTTAATCCTGATATGCGTCTAAAATTTCCTTAGAAACAGAAGCATGGTTTCTCAGTTGATTCGCGAAACATGTAATTCCTGATCAGACTGCGCGGAGGCGCATGCTGGTTTGGAGCTCCACTTTTCCCAAACTCAATACACCCATTATTCTCGTGTCGGTATACACATTTCATCATTCCGCTGTGTGATGCGTGACGTCATTTGAGATTTCCAATACACACAACGGAAGTTTGACATCGCATATTATTGACACATATTTTAATCGGGCATTACACGTGTACAAAGTGGTTTCATGTTTTAAAGTATCATGTTGTTTGTTGGATTATTAAATTATGAAAGAACAGATTCGTTGTTAACATGTATCCCCAGGACATTAATTTTCCACTCGCTTGAAAAAATAGTTAATTGATTATTATTTGAAGCACGTGGGAACTCAATTTATCCGAGACATGTTACCGGTGTCAATTCTGTAATAGTGAGGAGATTTAGAGGTCGAATAGCCAATCGAATATTCAAATACCATTTTTACCATTCGATGCCATCCCTAATATAAAGTAACGGTGAATAAGGATTAGAAAACAAGCTCACAGAGGTTATGTGAATTCTTCCCATAGAGTAAAACATGAGTAAATGGTAATGTAATGTTACCTTTCCTACCAGTCCACAACCATTATAAATAATTTTCCCATGGGAAGTTAACATAAGGGACAAGAATGCAATATATGCCTATTGAGGAATGGTCAGTTAAGTGGAAAATAAGGACAAAAACATAAGAGAAACGTTCTGCAATTAACTTTGTGCATAGGGCCCACATGATGTGCTATAGGAGGAAAATAAATATGGATGATGATAAAGAAATATGTGAAGTTTCAAGTCGGTCAAGTTTCAGTAAATGGACTACATGTATTTATATTGAACTTGATAATTTGATGAAAGAAAATGACCGGTTTGATTGCATTAGATCCTATGCTGACCAGAAAGCAAAATAAAACCACATAAGGAATATCTGAGACGTCATCTGAGTTAAGGTCACAGGGCCGTAACCAGAGGTATAGACCAGACGAGGCGAACCAAGTCCCAATATGGGGGTGTGGGAGCATTCTCCCCGCCACCAGCCCGGGGATTTGTTTAATTCTTAAAATCAGCAAAATGACAGACGAGGGGACCGCCTCGTCTGTCTCATCCTGGTATACCTCATACTGAATGATAAAATACTTTTTTATTACAAAACTTTGATTATTTTGTCTATTTCTCCATAAAAGTATATGCTGTTACCACTTAGAACCGTCTCATTGAGACAGTTCAGATGAGTGTTAACAACATATTGTTTCAGCAAGAAATAAATAAAATGGCGTAAAATAATTCTCAAAATTTTCGTACTACTGTAATAGTATCCGGCCTATAATATAATAGGTTAAACACATATGTGGCTGAGACTGCAGAAATATGACTTACATGAATTGTAGCCAGTGTAGCTCCTGATCAAATAGCACACTCTTGTAGCCTGATAACGATCTATATTGCTAGTTAGAAACATGACACATGCTTCATTGATGAAATGGCGAACAATGCAGATCCTGATCAGACTGTACAGGATCTACACTGTTCGCAAACTCCATAAGCCCCATTTCTCCAGTCACAGCCACAAATGAATTGTTATTGTTTTAGAGCAATAGCAATGTCGGACATTATATATACAACAATCCATGTGATTTAGTACCTAAGAACATGGGAAATATCTCATGATCCATAAACCCCATTTCTCCAGTCACAGCCACATACATTGACTTTGATCAACATTAGCCACATATGTTGTTAGGTCCCTTTACTCAGCTGGCGACCGGGGGGGGGGGGGGGGGGGGGTGGAGGGGGGGGGTGTGGGGGGCAGTTGGGGGGGGGGGGTGGCCACTTCACTAAACTTTGTACGACTAAAATGTTCGTAAGTGCAAAATTATGATAATCTGTAAATTTTACAATAACATTGTGTTCTTGTAACCATGTATTGGATTTACATTTATTGAGCATTGGCAGCCTATGCTTAATAAATGTAAATCCATCAATTGAAATTTACAGACTATTCTAAATCTGAACATACGAACATTTTAGTCGTAAGACGTTTAGTGAAACGGGCCCCGGGATGTGACTTTACATTTACAGGTGCGGGTTATAGATCTCAGCGAGACAAGCCTCACGGACAGTGATGTTTTAATCCTGGCCTCAGATGGACTCTGGGATGTCATATCCAACGAAGCAGCCATAGATATTGTGAACAAGAGCCTCTCATCTACAAATAACGCTGATCATAAAAAGTAAGTTGCCGTAATATCCTTAAGTACAGTGAAACCTTTCTAAACCGGACACCCTGGGGACATCCACAGGGTGTCCGGTTTAGAGAGGTGTCACTGTAAATAAGGCTTTTGATAATTCTGAGCCGTAGTTGTGTACATGTACTATGCGATCATGAACAGACATTATCACTAAATGTCACTGTGACTTGAGAAACGGGGCTTATGAGTTTTGCAACCAGTGTAGATCCAGATCAGTCTGAACAGGAGCTGCACTGTTTGCCATTCCATCAATGAAACACCTGTCGTGCTTATAACAAGCAATATGTATTGTTATGAGGCTACATGTTTGTGTTATTTGATCAGGAACTGTACTGGTCACAAATGCCATAAGCCCCATCTTTTTTCCAGTCACAGCCACATTTACCGTAGTAGCCATTAACCCTTTCACCCCTAAGTAACTGGAATGGATTTTGTTATGTTAATTTTGCTACCAATCCAACCATCACAAAATGATTTTCAGACTAGTCCATTTATGAAAAGGGGGTAATTTTTGTTCTCAAACATGAAAATTACTTACAAAAAGTGCAGATCCTGTTGAGATGGCTCGTTATGTGCCGTCTCATCTGGATCTGCACTGTTTGCATAAACCCTATAGCGTGTTAATATATGGACACAATGGACAATGCATATTTTCACATTGCTGTGAGTATTTTGTGATCCCAATCCAATGTTGATAATCAATGCGCATTCAGCTAAAATAAGTGAGTAAAATATGTCGATACGCACCGTATCGGTTGTATGTTCATTGCTCCAGGTACACGATAGCAGCACAAGAACTTGTACTGGAGGGGCGGGGGCTGTTTACCGGTCGAGGGTGGAGGAAAAAGGGTGATGATCCGGCCTCGTTTGACGACATTACTGTGTTTGTAATCCCACTTAAACCATACACAGACAGGTGGAAAGGTGGACATCCATGGGAAGATTCAATATGATAGATCTACACATGTGGAGAGATTACTATTTACTAAAAAAATCAGCCATCTGTGTTTTTCTTAAGCCAACATATTGTGTCATTTGTCTCTGAACACCCAAGGTCAAGGCCGTGGAGGATTTATGTTCACCTAGGCAAAGTTTTTTTTCTCTCTAACTGCGTAACCCTTTCACTAATGTCAATAATATTTGGCAATAATGCGTGTCTAGGAATGATGCTTTGATTCACATAATCCCCGCATCTGAACACCCAAGGTCAAGGTCACTGCAGACTTATCACCATTGTATTATCAAGGCTACCAGAGAGGGAGTTAGCTTAACAATGTGCTGAAGTAAATTTCTTTGTCTGCTATTTATTTATTGATTTCCATTTTTCTCAACAAAAAAAGGAGAAAAAGGACAACATATGAAAAAAACAGTAGACGACAATATCTGGTTACCACACTGTTAGGGTTAATGATAACAAGCCCTTGTTTACATTTGCTGTCTTCTATGGCAAGGAAAACTCATATGCTAGCATAGAAACCAGGGGCGGATCTGGAGGGGGGGATTCCGGGGTTGCAACCCCCCGTTCAGCCACAGAGTTTACATAGATCACAGTTTACCACCGGTTTGAGTCTGAATTTAAATGACGTAAAACACAGGAAAGTGCATTTTGAAGAGCTTGAAAATAGGACAACGCCCTAGTTGCGAATGGTAAATCTTGCAATAATTACTCCCGTAGATTGCAAGAGTTACCTTCGCAACTAGACAACCCTCCCCCCCCCCCCCCCCCCACGTTCCCTAAATGCTGGATCCGCCCCTGGAAACTGTCAATTTCATGACAGGACACATAGCTCTTCTCAGTGACTACTGGTATATAACACTACTGGGTGTAAAATATAGTTTTCTTAACTAATCATTTAAAATACACCATTTATTTCTTTTGGCACATGTGTACAATGTATTTGTAATCTGATAAGAAAGTTTGTGCTATACATCTGGGGGCCGTTTCACTAAACTGTTCTTAAGTGCCAAATTATGATAGTCTGTAAATTTCACATTAACAATGTTTTCTTGTAAACAATTGTTGGATTTACATTGATTGAGCATAGGCTGCATGCAGCCTATGCTCAATAAATGTAAATCCATCAATTGAAATTGCCAGACGATCCTAAATTTGCGCTTACAAACATTTTAGTCTTACAAAGTCTTACAAAGTTTTAATAGTGAAACGGGCCCCAGTTTCTTTATTAGAATTATGTGAAACATGTTGGGAAAACAAACCTGTATTTTTAAATGACAGTATAACTTGACATGAGCTAAACCATTCTTAAGTACCTCTCCTAGTTTAAAATGTCCTTATTGAGCTTGTAGAGTCTGATCACAACATACGAGGGTGGGTCAATAAGTAGTGTCACTTGATACATAACTTTAATATTATGTCTAAAGCTACATTTATCATTCTATATTCTGTTGGGGCAGTCTCCAGTGGGGTCTATGACAAAATATTCCCGTTGTCGCCGTGCCGCAATATTCGTTGCTAAGCGGGCTACATGTGACAGCAGGATATACCGATAGTAGAACGTCCTGATCCCGCACACGCAGGAATGACGTCACGAGTCGTGCATGGTGGTACATCAGTACATCACGTCATTTTATAAAATTATGGATCCCACGTCCAGTTATTTTTGGATATTTCTGGAGAGCTTATGATTACAGCTTGGAATAAAATGTTTTGTGGTATTCTTTGTTGATTGCTTTACCATTTTAACACCAATGCATTACATATGAAAATTGTGTCTAGAGTCTTATAAGTATGTTCCCTGTTTCTGCCAGGATTTTTCTTGTCATTGAGGGTTAAAATTGTCGCATTCCTTAGACTGGATTGTTAATTCCGTTTGATAACTTAACTACACATTATGCTTCTTCATTGACCTCGATAAAAGACATGAATGTGTTTCCTACATTACAATGTAGTTTTTGCTATTTCTTGGCGATTTGAACATATCACTATTTTTGCTCTGAATGAAGATTGTGAGGCACCTACCTTTCGGAAATTGTTCTCAATTTCAAACACTTTGTTAAAATTGTATAATTCCAGCACAAAAATATTTACACAATTCCCTAACATTTGATTGGTCCGTAGCAAGTCTCTGTCCAAAATTTATATCCCATTAAACTCCCACGCCGAACTACTTTCCATAACCGTGAGGCGCAGTTAAAATAATTCTTAAGTAAATGGAAAATAAACACATTTTCTTAATGAATTTATTTCAAATGCTGGAATTACAAGGAATGAATGGCCTTTTTGTGGAATTTATCGGGGATATAAACTTGGAAAAGTCGCGGGAATACTGGACGAGGCCTTCCGGCCTTCGTCCAGTATTCCCGCGACTTTTCCAAGTTTATACCCCGATAAATTCCACAAAAAGGCCATTCATTCCTATAATGAAAATGTGATTGAGGTATGTTGTATGTATGACTAATCTACTCCAATTTCATTTGCCCAGCTATGTCATTTATTTCTATAATTTTCTCAACATTATTTGCGTCTGTAATTTAAATCAGCAGTTCCAATATTTCGTAGTTTCGCGTCCACCACTGAAAGGAGTCACACTTTTTATGACTGACTGGTAAAGTAGCACTGGCTTCATTTGTACGCGCTGCCGCACATGGTGCATTTCTGCCGTTGTTTTCCCTCGTATTCCTTCTAATTAAATATTCCCCATTTGTTTTTTGTTAGTGATTCTGACCGCTGTGCCAGACATGACGTATATAATGATGACGTCAGTACGATGTCATATTCTATATTGACGGTATGAACGCTACGTTAATGCGAATAACGTTAATGAATGCAAGTACCAAATGTTATTCAAGTTGGATGAGTGGTTTGAAAGATAATGGTCAAATGACACTACTTATTGACCCACCCTCGTACACTGTTCGCTATCAAGTTGAGGAAACGTTACTGTTGCCTTTAACATTTATTGTCTGTACCTGACACAGACATGAAGTGTTGACGGCAAAAATACTGTTAAATATATACTATCAAGTTCAAGTTCATGGATTATCTTCCCTTTTGGACTTGAAATTTTCCGTTGTTTATTATCAAAGAGATATGTGGGGCATCTGTGTTCTATGAACACATTTTCTAGTTTTCACAAGCTTCGATGGCTAATGCGAAATAATACACACACTGGTGGTTTAACTTTTAATATGTTTTGTACATAATGTATTCTAATTATCCCCTGATGGACAGGATGGGGATATAGCAATAATCCATGTATGTGTGTGCGTAACGCCTTTCATTTCTTAATAACTCTTGGACCCCTTCACCCATTTTAGCACTATTTAACCACAATGTGTGTCTGCGGATGTCGCTTTGTTCGCCTTTTTTGACTGGAAAAATGTGTATTTTTTGTTTTTGTTTTCTCAATAACTACTTAACCACTTTATTTATTTTAATAATTGTCTATGGATGATGCTACTATGTTTTGCATACACCCTGTGTCCCAATGCCCAAGGTCAATGTCACTGAATTGTCAGGTTAATGATGCCTCCTATGCGATAGCAAGGGGGCATATTGCGTTGCTCTTGAGGTTCTGTACGTCCGTACGTCTGTCAGTCTATCCGTGTACATTTACATCAAAAAGTTTAAATGTTGGAAGAGTTTCTCCAGTTAGAGTCCAGTATGCCACGGGTGCATATCCATGTTTTACAAACATAATGTCCAGTGTTTAATTCCCAGTTCCCAGTGAAGGATTAGCTTGTGTAATGATGCAATTGTATATTTAATCAGTTATTTTTATAAGCCATTTATTGTGCAATAAACCATATCCAACTGAATTTCTTTTTTTGACTTTGAAAGCCATATTGAATTTTTTTTATCAAGTTTATGTTTGTTGGACCAATCAATAGTGGGTAGTGTATCATTGCTTCCTTCTCGTGTTACCGTTATTGAAATGAAAATAATGTATTAAAGATTATGTATAAATATATATGATGTTAGTTATTGTAATAGTACTCTACTTTTAACCCGTTCATCCCTAAGTAACTGGAATGGACTGTGTTATGTTAATTTTCTATTCAATCCATTCCAGTTGTCACAAAATAATTTTCAGACTACGTTTGTAATCTATTTATAACAAGAGGGCCATGATGACCCTAATTCGCTCACCTGACTCCATGGACACCAGAGGAGAATGTGACATTGAGTTTATATGTGTTTTAAAAAAAATTGTGCTATTTTTAGATGGCGGTCATCTTGGATTAAGCGATGACTCTCATTTTACCAAATCTGAAAATGCTTCACCCAAGGATCATAACTTAATTACTATGAAGTTTGGCCAGCATCAGCCATGTAGTTCCTGAGAAAAAGACGTTCAAAATCTCGAATAAATGGACCTTTTGGAGGCCATCATGTATGACATAATCATCCGATTCCGACAAATATTGCACCAGAGCAATCGCCTAATCGATACCTTCAATTCGATATATGACATGACCATATTTGGTAAAAAATAAAATTTGACCCCACGGGCCACGCCCATTTTTGACCCCGGGGTCACCGTTTTAACACCTTTGAAAGAGCATTCTACGTCGATCATTCCTACCACGTTTCGTCGAAATCCGGCTGGCGGTTCATGAGAAAAAGACTTTAAGAATTTGTGCTATTTTTAGACGGTGGCCATCTTGGATTAGCGACGACCTCCGTTTTAAAAAATCTGAAAAGGCTTCACCCATGGACCATAACTGTGAAGTTTGGCCACCATGGGCGAAGCGGTTCGTGTGAAGAAGAATTTTGAAATCTCTAATAAAAGAACGACCTTTTGACCTTTCGGTGGCCATCTTGGATGACATGACCATCCAATTTCGACAAAAAATGCACCAGAGCGATCGCCTACCAAGTTTTGTCGAAATCCGGTTGGCGGTTCTTGAGAAGAAGATTTTTGAAGAATTTGTGCTATTTTTAGACGGCGGCCATCTTGGATTACGTGATGACGTCATTTTAACAATTTGATAATCCCCCTACCTAAGGACCATGACCATGAAGTTTGGTGACTATAGGCCCAATGGTTACCGAGGAGAAGACGTTTGAAAATGTTCACGGACGACGGACGACAACGACGGACGACGGACACACTGCGGTAACAATAGCTCACATGAGCTTCGCTCAGGTGAGCTAAAAAGGGATGTTTTTTTTCTTTAAAAATATATGAAAATTACTTGCAAAAAGTGCAGATCCTGATGAGCCGGCTCATCGAGATCTCCACTGTTTGCAAACACAGCTATAGTGGTCTGTAGTGTTGAAAGGGTTAATGCATTACATAAACAAAAGGATTGAGCCTCCCAGCAACAGGTAAGGTTACATAGAGAATGTAACTTTCAAGACGTCTCCGAAAGCCAAGAGCCGGTATTGAACACATGACGTGTGGTTCCATTCAATCTGCAATGGGCCACTGATTGATAAAAGGTAACATGTGAAATTATAAGAATGGTAGATCCTTGTTATTGTACACAGTCGCACAATATGGTTGTGGCCTCTATGTTCTGCTTCCGACAGCAAAGATACTTGACACGCGCTCAGCGCAGGAGGACGGTCGACTGTCGTATCTAGTTGTCCTTCGGAGGGCTCTCCATAGTGTTTATTTTGGTCTTGGAAAGGGGGCTGGGAGGCACGGCGGGTGCGCTGGGAGGCGCGACGGGGCATCCAGAGCGTATATTTTTGTTCTTAGGGGGAAAGGGTGCTGGGAGGCCCCACGAGGCTAATTAACTGGTCACACCCGCTGCTGCTGACCTTGTGTCATGTGCACTCATCTTAGATCCTGATCTGATCATCGTGTTCATTCGCCAGTAGCGACGATCTGGCATTTCCATTGTGACAACCTCATACAGTGTAAGGCTCATCAAACTGCATGTGTGTAAGCAATACATATAGCACTGTTCGTCTGCGTGTACGAGGAGATAATCCGCGTGGTTCAGTGAGCGGATTATAGGTGGAAGACTCGGACATAGGACCCAATAAATTGCTCATTTGAAAAACGTTACACACCCACCCATTTCCATACACTACTTTTCAAGGTAGGAAAGAGCTTGGAAAAATGCCGTATTTTCGGGCTCGCTCAAACATCACACATTTCGATTTTTCTGCCGACTTGCGTCTCTGGCAATATATAAATGCATTGGGCCTCCAAATACATTCCTATACTATATAGTGCATGGGGTATCGTTTTTTAAATGAGCCATTTATTGGGGCCAGAGGCGGATCCAGCATTTGGGGAACGGGGGAGTTGGGGGGGGGGGAGGTTTCTCTAGCTACGGACGGTACGGGAGTAATTGCAAGAGTTATCGTTAGCAACTAGGGTGGGGTGGGTGGGTGTCCCAGGTCCGATTATTCCACCTGTGGGACAACCGTGCTCTAAGTATGTTTATCCCACCGCCATACCCGTACCATGTCTGGTTTTCCCAATATTTAACCATAGTATAATATGTATCTACTAGCCGAAAAAAGTAACAGTGTAACCTAAAAAATCGGATCAAATTAACACCGCTCAATATTTTAGCCTGAAGTTTTGCACAGTTGACCAGTGAACGCGCCGCCGCCGTCACTGGGTCAATGCGCCAGCTTTTGACGACTTTGCTACTCTCGGGTCATTGTTTGGCAACTGGGGGAACAGAAAAGCATTTTCTTTTATGTCCGATTATTCAATGTGTTGAAAGTGGTCGTAGAGCAATGCCCAGGCTAAATGAAAATGATCCAGGCTGGTATGCTCCATCGCGCTGCTCCTACGCAATTTGGTGTCCACATAAACACTATTCAGGCTTTGTGGAGATGTTTTCAACAATTTGGTAATGTCAGAGACCGATCACGTGCAGGTCGTCCACGCGTGACGTCACGACAGCAGTTCAATCATATCTATGGCACGCCGTTTTACTATTTATTCAGAGTAAAATATATCTCTTTGAGTCAATAAAATATCTCTTTCAATCAACAAGATATGTCTTTCTGACAAACAGATATCTATTTCAGTCAATACGATATCTGTTTGTCAGAAAGAGATATCTTGTTGATTGAAAGAGATATATTCTTGAATGAAAGATATATCTTATTCACTCAAAGAGATATATGTAACTCTGAAATATATATCTCTATGATAATAACAATATAGATATCTGTTTCAGAGTTACATATATCTCCTTCAGTCAATAAGATATCTATTTGAGTCAATAAGATATCTCTTTAGATTCAATGAAACAGATATCTACTTCTATGAATAAAATAATCTTATATAGCCGAACAGATATCTTGTTGTATGAAACAGATATCTTCTATGGTGAAAGAGATATCTTGTTAAATAAATTAGATATCTATTTGACTTTTTCATATAGATATCTGTTTGATCGACTACTTAACAGTAACTGTTTCTCCCTGCAAGTCATATAATTATTATCCAATCAGAAAATAGTAAATATTGTTGATTTTGTGGTCCATCAGCGGGATGGTGGAAACATTTTCCTGGTAGGGAGAATTCATTTATACAATTAAAAATGAAACGAAACAGATATCTTATTGAAAGGTTTCAAATAGATATCTCTTTCATCAAACTAGATATATGTTGAATCAAAGAGATATATTGTTGACTCAAAGAGATATCTTGAACTGTCAAATAGATATCTTGTTGAGTTAAAGTGATATCTTTATTAAATTCTTAGACAGATATCTCTTTTGAAATACTAGATATCTACTTCACAATAAAATATATCTCTTTCCTTCAATAAGATATCTTAATGAGCCAAATATATATCTCTTCTAATGTTTTCAAACAGATATCCCTTTCCGAGAAGTAGATATCTAGTATGATGAAATATATATCTCTTTGAGTCAACAAAATATCTCTTTCTGACAATAAGATATATCTTTCAGTCAATAAGATATCTCTTTGAGTCAATAAGATATCTCTTTGAGTCAATCAGATATCTCTTTCCGTCAATAAGATATCTCTTTGACTGAGGAAGATAGCTGTTACTTATAAAGACATCTTGTCCATGTACTAAATATCTTATTGACTGAAATAGATATATGTTTGTCTGAAAGAGATATCTTGTTGATTGAAAGAGATATCTTATTGATTCAAAAAGATATATTTTACTCTGAATAAATAGTAAAACGGCGTGCCATACATATCCGACTCGTGCACCTCAGGAATCGCTTCCAAACAGCAATTCTGACAGCGCGGACTATTCCTGGGTTGCGTGCCATCAGCCTCAGAACTATACGGAATCGATTACGTGAACGGCGTATCCGTCCTCGACGTACGGCTGTCCGCCTAGTTCTGCTAAAACGCCATCGTGTAGCACGTCTGGCTTGATGTAGACGACACTTGCGCTTTAATCGTCGAGACTGGGCGGGTATTCTGTTTACGGACGAGTTAAGGTTTCACTTAGAGAGCAGCGCCGGCCGTTCAAGAGTCTATCGTCGTGTTGGAAAACGTTTTAGTGACGCCTGTGTTGTGGAGCGACGTGCATATGGCGGAGGCAGTGTCATGGTTTGGCAATTTGAACGCCGTACGCTATCGTGACGAAATTATCCAGGCTCACGTCATCCCATTTGTTCAAGGACAGCAACGTCACATCACGCTTCAGAAAGACAACGCTAGACCTCACGTCGCCCGGGTGGTAAGGGATTTTCTAGCGCAGAAGGACATCGATGTGTTGCAGTGGCCTGCAGTCTCACCGTTTATTGCACCAATCGAGCACGTCTGGGATGAGATGCAACGTCGTGTACGTGCGCTGCCTAACCAGCCGGTGACGTTGGCAGCCTTGGGTCAGACGTTAGTCCAGATCTGTAGCCGATTTCATCAAAATTGCAAAGTATATCTAGCAAGTATGCTTTGAGGGAGTAATAATTTATTTTTCCCGAAATGCATTATTTCATATAGAACTAACCACTGCATATATTTGATGATTACAAGTATGCAGAATTATTATAATGAATTTATTACATTATCACAGCCAAAATGGCTGTGATACTGTAATAAATTCAGTATAATAAAAATTAATAAATTTATCCTCCAATTGAAAATGTCTCCCTCAAAGTATACTTTGCTACACAAGTTACTTTGCAATGTTGGTGAAATGGGCTACTGGAACGGCATTCCCCAGGCATTCTTCAACAATTTGGTAGGCTCTTTGAGGCGACGGTGCCGTTAGTATATATTGTACACCAGTTAGATCACGGTTCGTCCGCATGTACGAGGAGATAATCCGCGAGCTTTAGCGAACGTGATCTAACTGTGTTCATGTCCATACATTTATTTAGTTTATTATTATCTTATATTTAAGCTTAGTAATTGGATCGAGGACCTTCCAAACCCGAGCATTTGAGTGCAAAAATGGCAGGCCAATGACCGTTGGCCCGTTTGTTTCCGAATTTACTAATATCTGACATACAGTCGAAATATGTGCATTAAATGAAGGAGGCAATGAGGCGGTTAATTTAACCTAGCTAGTTCATTCTTTTATCGCACGAAGCCGGTATGTAAGACCGTGAAAAAGGCATGTGTGAGTGCATGCGATATATATGGAGACTCAGCCGTAATAGTGTTATCCTATATGATGATGCTATTTGACGGTTGGTCAGGGCAAAACATATCGGGCAGGGAATGATCGATATTGGGTTACAAAGTATGATGTTATATGTTTTCTGGTCCAGCTACTGTCGTTTCGCGGCTTATCGTTATATACGAGATGCTATTATTCGAGTTCAGGTGCGGCGTTTATCTGTTGTTATTTGGTTAGATGACAATGTGTTTCACATATTCTGAAGACGAAAGAAAAAGAGAAGATGAAATGTCATGCAGAGCATGATGTTATTAGCTGATCAAATCAGGGTTCAATATATGTCCACATTTTAGTAGTTACAGAATCTCAGGGAAAAGTGAGAGAAGTGTTGATTTCCTCCCCAACCAAATTCTCCCAGTTATATTTAGTCAATTACTATGGATTTGCCATTTACTAGGAGGCCATTTTGAGTTTTCTGACAATGGAGTATATTAACTGAAATATTATTCCAGTTGAAAGAATTAACCTTTGAATATAGGTGAAGGCGCTTAACATTACACAAATATGTAGCAAGTCAACCGAAATATCATAAATACCCGATTCTTGGCGGGCATCTTGAAAATATGATAATAATATACTGAATATTAGTGTAGTTTACGTAATTTTTTTAATATATCCATCTGAAATGTTTTTGAACAACTTACACCAATTTCCAAGTTAAGGACCATGACCTACCTATTGGCTCATATATTGGCAATTTTCGACTTCCGTCAAGCATAAAGTTCAATGACCTTGAAATGACCTTGAACTTGGTTTAAAAAAAATGGCATCCGGAATTTTTGGAAACCTTATACATTCAAGTTTATAAAAACACCGGGTGCCATAAATTAACACGAGGTGCCGGAATCTTATATATATACCTATTGCCCAGACTGTAGAAAGATGGCAGAATTTAAGAAAAACGAGCGTGTAAAAAGGTGATTAATTTGGTGTGCAAGTACTGTATGTGAACTTCAATGTACATGTATATATTGCCAATGCAGATATACTGTCTGTATAATTGAAACGCACCATGTGATTTTGTACCTACAAACAGGTGCTCAATTTCATAAATATGCTAAAAGTTGATGAAATTCTCAAAGCGAATTCCGCATTTGCTCTGAAAATTTCGACAACCTTCGGTGTCATTCCAGGAAAATATCGTAAATTTTGTATTTTTTTTATGAAATTACACCCATTTTTGTAGGTACATGTACAAAACACATGGCGCATCTTAATTATCATTATTACACTGGTGCTGCACTCCGCGCCGGTGGAAAATGTAAGACAATCCACTTGAAAAACACAATATGCACCATTATAATATGTTTCTAGACGAGTGTTAAAAAATCAATAAAATTACTACTCGTCTTGAAACATTTTTTTACAATTAATGTCGCCTATTGTATCTTTCAAGTGGATTGTCTTGAACTATTTCCATCGGCACGGAGTGCAGCACCAGTGACGTAAGTGGACTGTTTCTCTAACGGTGCATCACAAATATAGAAAAGTATATGTGACCGTGGCTTGAAAAAAGGGCCTTATGGGGTTTTATCAATCTGTATATTAATCTGGTGAATGTGCAGGCTGATCTGTGCCTACACTGGTCATATTACCATTGAAAGGAAGTAATATCCTGCTTACTATGAGTGTTTATACTTTATTATTACATGCTTTATGTGATAATCATGATAATGGAATAAATGATAAAGTATACATGTTTAGCTTCTATTAAAAATGGTTTTGAATTGGGATATGTATATGATTTTAATTTCAAAAGATGCCAGCAAATCTGATGAAGAAATTCCACACCCCTGGCCCAGGAATACCAATTCAGCGATTTCGGTCGGCTGCTGGCATGGTACAGATAAACAGGTCGGCTGTCGGTCGGTATAGTCGACTATACCGACCGACAGACAACCTGTTTACCGGTACCATGCTGGCAGCCGACCGAAATCGCAGAATGGCTATTTCCTTGCAATCAATAGAAAAGTAAATGTTTGATGGCGAAATAAGTGAATCTTCACTTCTGCAGCTACCGGCCGAGCCAACACTGTCCTTGACATCAAATCCTCTGTCCGCCAACACTAAATCCCCAGGTAATAACTTGGACAGGAAGTCACTGTTCTCTGTCACAAACTTGTCACTCACACGACCACCCCATGCTTTCGATATGAAGGACACACTGCCCTGAGGAGTAATTCTAATTAGAAATTTCACAGTGTGGTGGTGTTTGTATGAAGACCAGGTTTCTGCTCTGGCTTTCAAACCACTTGGTTTCTCAATAAATAACTAAAAACAATCAATTATCACTGCACACCTGTGGCCGAAGTACTTCCTAAATTCCATTGGCATGGTTTTTCTCAATGTCTCGCGCTCTTGCCATGTTATGAGTTTCTTTAGCCGCTTGTACATACAGTCAATTGTCCGTGTAAAAAAGTCTAGATATTGTTGATTGAGTAGTGTCAAATTCATACGTAAGAAAGAGATTTGACAAATTTCGTCGCAATTTCACTAATGTCAATATAATTACCTTGAATTTGGGCATGACCAGACTGGATGGCAGGTGAGGCTCCAGAAAATTAAACAATATAGATAGAACTGTGAATGATGGTAATCCTGTTAAATGTTTCACATTCTCGTCACTACCCTTAAACTAACTTGCAGTGAATTTAGTTTCCAAATGGGCCACTTTTTCCTTAAGCTCCCCATTCTCTGTACGCAGTTCCTGCAGCTCCAGCGACATAGCCTCCATGAGTGGACCATCAACATCAGTCTGTGACTGAACGCCGTCTTCATCAACGCTGTCACCCATATCCATACCCGTCTCAGTGTGATCAGGTACAACAATAGTTGTGGATTCAGCTGGCTTCCTTCTCTTCTTTTACTGCTGCCGATCATATCTTGATGTAGATGGTGCTCGCTTTTGTCCGCCCAGATTAACTGATGGTGCCCAGTTTGGGTTAAGATGGTCATACAACTCTGCCTTCTTTCCTGAAACATATACATGATATATTAAAAACAAATAAATACATGTGTACTTGTCGGATATTGTAACTTTGCACATTTAATTACAATATAATAACTGATTTTATTATTTCTTCTCGGAAGTATATGTTGCATACACCATCTGAACATTCTTGCGGAGACGGTTCAGATGAGTGGTCACAACATTTACATGCACTTTTGAGGAGAAATAAAAAAGAAAACGTGTACTCATATGAAATATCACTGAAATATTGAAGTAATTCAGCTCTATTCCTATTTAATTTTGTCGGTCAGAAAAAATAAGTAGAACTGATAACTTGAAATTCAAATCAATGAATTATTTGGATTATTATGTTATATGTGACATCAGAGACATAAGTAATATGTGTTTCTGGTCACATTAATAGTAAGAGCCACATACCACATTGACCATTACGCCATTTAGTGACGCCGTGCATTTCCATGCCTCCGATAACCGTAGGCTAAATCGATCATCCAATGGTAACTAGGATTTGAGATCGATGAACCAATCGTAACTCGGGGTGTGACGGATGCCAAAACATATTTTAAGCGATCAGCCAATGATAACCAGGCTTTGTGATCACTTTAACCAATCGTAACAGAAACCACGGTTTAGGCCGATTTAGTAAATTAACTACCGATTACGACCTCAAACGGCAGTTTCTGGCCAAATGCACAATACTTGCTCAAACTGGGGTTTGGGAGCCTACACCATGGTTTAGGCTCTCAAACTGGGGTTTAGTGAATTATTGTGCATTTGGCGAGCCTAATCTAGGGTTTGGGCAGTCTAAACTGGGGTTTGAGCTCAAACCGTGGTTTAAGCTATCAGAAACCCTAGTTTGAGCGTCCAAACGGTGGTTTCTGCCGCCAAGTGCACAATAATTGCTCAAACCAGGGTTTAAGAAAACTATGGCAAGCCAAATGCACAATAATTCCTTAAACCATGGTTTGGAGCTCAAACCCTGGTTTAGGCTCCTCAAACCCTAGTTTGGGCTTAAACTGCCATTTGAGATCCCAAAATGGTAGTTTTCTTAAAACCTGGTTTGAGCAATTATTGTGCACTTGGCGGCAGAAACCACCGTTTGGACTCTCAAACTAGGGTTTCTGGTAGCTTAAACCACGGTTTGAGCTCAAACCCCAGTTTAGACTGCCCAAACCCTAGTTTAGGCTCGCCAAGTGCACAATAATTCCCTAAACCCCAGTTTGAGAGTCTAAACCATGGTTTAGGCTCTCAAACCCCAGTTTGAGCAATTATTGTGCATTTGGCCAGAAAACTGCCGTTTGAGGTCGTAATCGAATTAAAAGCCTAAACCCTAGTTTGGACCCAAACCGTGGTTTAAGGAAAAACTGCCGATCGTGATCCCAATCGGTAGTTTTCTTAAACCTGGTTTGAGCAATATTGTGCACTTGGCAGCAGAAACCACCGTTTGGACTCTCAAACTAGGGTTTCTGGTAGCTTAAACCACGGTTTGAGCTCAAACCCAGTTTAGACTGCCCAAAACCCTGGTTTAGGCTCGCCAAGTGCACAATAATTCCCTAAACCCAGTTTGAGAGTCTAAACATGGTTTAGGCTCTCAAACCCCAGTTGAGCAATTATTGTGCATTTGGCCAGAAACTGCCGTTTGAGGTCGTAATCGAATTAAAATGCCTAAACCTAGTTTGGACCCAAACCGTGGTTTAAGGAAAAAACTGCCAATCGTGATCCCAAACAGTATTTTTCTTAAACCCTGGTTTGAGCAATTATTGTGCACTTGGCGGCAGAAACCACCGTTTGGACTCTCAAACTAGGGTTTCTGGTAGCTTAAACCACGGTTTGAGCTCAAAACCCCAGTTTAGACTGCCCAAACCAAAATGGTTTAGGCTCGCCAGTGCACAATAATTCCCTAAACCCCAGTTTGAGAGTCTAAACCATGGTTTAGGCTCTCAAACCCCAGTTTGAGCAATTATTGTGCATTTGGCCAGAAACTGCCGTTTGAGGTCGTAATCGAATTAAAAGCCTAAACCCTAGTTTGGACCAAACACCGTGGTTTAAAGAAAAAAAACTGCCGATCGTGATCCCAAACGGTAGTTTTCTTAAACCCTGGTTTGAGCAATTATTGTGCACTTGGCAGCAGAAACCACCGTTTGGACTCTCAAACTAGGGTTTCTGGTAGCTTAAACCACGGTTTGAGCTCAAACCAGGGTTTAGGCTCAATGTGTGGTTTTCATTGGATGAATGTTTCTCAATGTCAAGATTTGATTGGCTGATAGAAATTCCTTCCAGCTAGAACCGGAGTTATCATTGGTCGGATTATTTCGAAAGTCGAGTATTCATTGGCTGACTCGTTTCGCGCGTCTGCAGAAACAAAACAGATGCAGATATGGCGGCAAGACGGCGAGAAACTGATACCGTGTCCGATTTTTATGACCGAGTTGGCAGCATATTGGGAGATGTTTCTAGAAAGCTTGAAGGCGGCTTTGCAGGGGAGAACGACAAGACCGAAACCATCCAAGTACTGGAAAAGCTCAGGTTGTGCCTATTTTCAAAAAAGGTGACCGTTCAAAACCGGCTAATTATCGTCCTGTTTCCTTGACTGCCGTCGCATCTAAAATGCTTGAACATATCGTTGTCTCGCAAGTTATGTCACACTTGGACTCTCAGAATATACTGCATGATAACCAACATGGATTTCGCCAAAAACGTTCATGTGAATCGCAACTACTTCTCACTACGGACGATCTCTCTAAACACATTGATACTGGTAATCAGGTCGACATGGCTATTTTAGACTTCTCTAAGGCTTTTGATAAAGTCTCTCATCAACGTCTATCTTCCAAACTCGATTTTTACGGAATAGTAATAACATAGACAGTGGATTGACTCGTTCTTATCAGGTGGGAGTCAGAAAGTCGTGGTTCAGGATGCGACTTCCGCTTCTTCACAAGTCACGTCTGGGGTGCCGCAGGGGACAGTCCTCGGACCCTGTTTGTTTCTACTGTACATCAATGACATAGCCAACAGTATTTCCTCAACAGTCCGTCTTATCGCTGATGACTGTGTATTATATCGTCCAATTATCACTCCCGAAGATCAACGGTTACTGCAGGATGACCTGAATCGCCTTAGTAGAGTGGAGTAACTCGTGGCAGATGGAATTTAATGTTAAAAGTGTGCCATTATGAACTTTTCAACTCTTCAAATAAAACAGTTTAACTATACTATGAAACGGAGAATCTCTTGATGTCGTAAAACATCATCCATACCTTGGCGTTGAATTAAGCGATAATTTGAAATATAACACGCACATCGATAAAAATTACAAGCAAAGCTTCACAGGACGTTGGGATTCATTAAGAGAAACTTGAAATCTTGCCCACTAGCGGTGAAAGAAAGAGCTTATCAAACACTCGTACACCCTAAACTGGAATATTCATCACCAATTTGGAACCCCAGCAACAAACTCAGATAAAACAAATTGAACAAGTTCAATAACGAAACGCTGCAAGATTTGTCGCCAGTAAACCTTTCAATCCTCATAAACTGGATAGTGTCTCATCTATTATTACATCTCTCCAATGGCCATCCTTACAACAACGTCGACAACGTTACGACGTAGTCCTACTCTACCGCGTGGTTCATGGACTTGTTGCAGTACCTGCTACCTACCTACCTACACCAGCATTGGTTAGGTCTACACGCAACAGTAACAATCACAAGTTTCTGCAACCTCACTGCCGTGTGAACGTCTACCTACATTCCTTTTTCCCACGAACTGTACCATTCTGGAATGCTTTGCCCTCTACCGTCGTATCAGCGCCGAGCCTGGACGCATTCAAGTTATCCGTCCAGTCGCTCCCAGAGTTCCACGCCTAGAAATTCTGATCATGTACAGTGTACATATATGTTGGCAATAGCCTTTTAACCACGTTGAAGCACTTCACACTCCGCCGTGCACAGTTTTAATCCCTCTCCAGTAGATGTCCGACGAGGCGTTGGAGAGTATTTCGTTGAAGTTGAAGTTGAAGGTAAATTTCACATCGTAATCAGGTAATGAATGTTCTTGTTTGTATGTTTGCTTCTCAGCCTTCTGACAAGTTATGCCAAGTTCTTGTAACTGGTCAATTCGTTCTCAAGTCAATTCGTTCTTAAGCGAAGTTCGCTATTTTGGTCAAATTGTTGCTGCATGCCAGAGAAATTTGATTCACTACCAGCTGGTTCAGTGGTATAAGCAGGTTTTTCTCTGGCATATTTTAATTTAAAGTGAAATGAAACATAGATCAGGAAAGGCGGAATTTTTTTTTTTTTTTAAATTTTGACCTAGAATAGGTTACGTTTATTTAAATGTAAATAAATATCTACAGCATGTGAACGTACCAAATAAAATACACTATATTCTTCGTCATAGTTATAAGGTATTGGAAAGAAATTTTAGAACACCCATATACATTTAAGTTGTTGTATTTGGTGCAGTATATCATATAAAAATCGGTCTGTTTACTAGCAATATTTAAAAAACACAACTGTAAAATGACGTCGCCGGTTACTGAAATTAAAAACGGTTTGTTTTATACCAAACACCCATGTGTTGTTGTTTTTTTTGGCGACCTGACCTGAATATTTTAATCCCTCATTTGCAACCCACTAACGGGTTAAATAACCATGCTAGGGCAGGATGGGAACATTATTTCCCTCACCCTCCTGTGTTAGTAATCAATAGTTGGGACTTTAAAATTGAAACCCCATTCCGAAATTCAATGGTAACTATGGAATTGGGATGTGCATTTCACCTTCCCTTATGCGATCATTTACGCGAGTTTCCGGTTCTGCCCAACTGAATTCGGCCCCATTTTACACCCAGTTATCCCAATAATCTGCCACCGGATAAACCGTTGGCTCTAAAAATTCGATATGCCAATGAAAACTATTCTTGGCGTTTCAGATTCAGCTTTAATCCAATTTCGTAATTAATCCGGGGTGTTAACTTGGGGGTGTGAGCGTCGCTTAAATCCAATCGTAACTCGGGGGTGTGAATGGGAGTAGCAGAAACCACCGTTTTAGTAGCCGATTTCGTAAAATTAACTATCGGATTACGACCTCAAACGGCAGTTTTCTGGCCAAATGCACAATAATTGCTCCAAACTGGGGTTTGAGAGGCCTAAACCAATGGTTTAAGGTTCTCAAACTGGGGGTTTAGGGAATTATTGTGCACTTGGCGAGCCTAAAACCAGGGTTTTGGGCAGTCCTAAACTGGGGTTTGAGCTCAAATAACCGTGGTTTTAAGGCATACCAGAAACCCTACCATTGTTTGAAGGATGTCCAAAACGGTGGTTTCTTCTGCCGCCAAGTGCACAATTAATTGCTCAAACCATGGGTTTAAGCAAAAATACTGTTTTGGGTTGGGATCGCGATTGGCAGTTTTTTTTGTCCTTAAACCACGGTTTGGGTCCAAAACTTAGGGTTTAGGCTTTTAAATTCGAAATTTTACGACCTCAAAACGGCCAGTTTATTCTGGCCAAATATGCCAACAATAATTGCTCAAAACTGGGGTTTGAGAGCCTAAAACCCATGGTTTGGAACTCTCAAAAAAAACCTTGGGGTTTAGGGAATTAATTGTGCATTTGGCGAGACCCAAACTAGGGTTTGAGGAGGTCCCTAACCAGGGTTTGAGCTCCCAAACCATGGTTTTAAGGTAATTTATTTGTGCAATTTGGCTTGCATTGTAAAAAACTACCGGTTTTGGGTCACGATTGGCAGTTTTTTTTTTCTTAAACTTGTGGTTTTGGGTCCAAAACTCAGGGTTTTAGGCTTTTTATTATCCGATTACGACATCAAAACGACAGTTTCTGGCCTAAATGCAACAATTAATTGCTACAAACTGGGGTTTGAGAGCCTAAAACCCTGGTTTAGGCTCTCAAACAAATGGGGTTTTTAAGGAATTAAATTTTTGTGCATTTGACGAGGCCTAAACTGGGTTTTTGGGTTTTGGCAGGTCTAAACTGGGGTTTGAGCTCAAAACCGTGGTTTAAAGCTATCAGAAACCCTAGTTTTGAGCAGTCCAAACGGTGGTTTCTGTCCGCCATGTGCACAATAAATTGCTCAAATGCCAGGGTTTAAGGAAATACTAACCGTTTGTTGCTCATGATTAGGCAGTTTTTTTTATTCTTAAAATAAACTGTGGTTTTGGGTCCTAAATCTAGGGTTTAGGCATTTTTATTCGATTACGACCATCAAAACGGGCGTAGTTTCTGGCCTAAATGCACAATAATTGCCTTCAAACTGGGGTTTGAAAGAGCCTAAACCCTGGTTTAGGGGCTCTCAAACTGGGGTTTAGGGAAATTATTTGTGCATTTGACGATCCTTAAACTAGGGGTTTTCTTGGGCAGTCTAATTGGGGTGGGGTTTGAGCTCAAATACCGGTTTGGTTTAAGCTATCAAGAAACCCTCCAGTTTCTTTGAGGCGTCCAAAAAGGAGGTTTCTTCTTTCTGGCTTTCTGCCGCCAAAGTTTTTTGCACCAATAACATTTGCTCCAACCCAGGGTTTAAGGAAAACAACTACCGTTTTGGGATCAACGAATTGGCAGTTTTTTTTCTTAAACTGTGTTTGGGTCCTCCAAAACTAAGTGTTTTAGGCCTTTTTATTCGATTACGACCTCCAAACGGCAGGTTTATTTCTTGGCCAAATATGCACAATAATTTGCTCAAACATAAGCCCCTGCAATTTTAAGACCTTCTCAAAATACTGGGGTTTCAGGAATTATTTGGTGCATTTTGGCGAAGCCGCTAAATTACTAGGATGTGGGGCAGTTTTAAACTGGGGTTTAGAGCTCAAAACAGTGGTTTTGTTAAGGCTATCTGAAAACCCTAGTTTGGGGCGTCCAAACGGTGGGTTTCTTCATTCTATCTGCCGCCAAGTGCACAATAATTATGCTCAAACCAGGGTTTTTTAAGAAAAACTACCGTTTGGGATCACGATTGGCAGTTTTTTTCATTAAACTGTGGAATTTGGGTCCAAACTATGGGTTTAAGGGCTTTTTAATTATCTACTTACGACATTTCAAAACCGGCAGTTTTCTGGCCAAATGCTCAAATTTAATTGTTTCAAAACTGGGGGTCTGAGAGTCCTAAACCCTGGTTTAGGCCTCTCTAACTGGGGCTTAGGGAAATTAATTGTGCATTTTGGCGAGCCTAAACACTCGGGTTTGGGCAGTCCTAATCTGGGGTTTATGAGCTCAAACCGTGGTTGGTTTAAGCTATCATAAACCATCGTTTGAGTGTCCAAAACGGTGGTTTCTGCCGCCAAAGTTGCTCAATAATTGCTCAAACCAGGGTTTAATTAAGAAAAACTACCGTTTGGGATTTCACGTTAAGGCGGCCAGTTTTTTTCTTAAACTGTGGTTTGGGTCCAAAACTGGGTTTAGGCTTTTTATTCGGATTTAAACGACCCAAATTCATAACGGGCAGTTTCTGGCCAAATGGCAACAATAATTGTTCCAAACTTTGGGGTTTTGTGAAAGAGTCTAAACCCTGGTTTTAGGCTTTCTCAAACTGGGGCTTAGGAATTATTGTGCATTTGGCCGAGCTACAAGCGGGTTTGGGCAGTCTAATTCAGGGGTTTGAGCTCAAACCGTGGTTTTTTAAGCTATCATAATCCATAGTTTGAAGTCAAAACGTGGTTTCTGCCGCCAAAGTGCACAATAATTGTCAAAACAGGGTTTAAGAAAACTACCATTTGGAATCTCAAATTGCAGTTTAAGCCCAAACTAGGGTTTGAGGAGCCTAAACTAGGATTTGAGCTCCAAACCATGGTTTAATGGAATTATTGTGCATTTGTCTTGCCATAGCAGTCGGCAATTTCCGTGATATCGGCTTTTTCCAAAATCTCTCGGAAATCTACAGGTGTCACGTGATGTATGCAATTTTATCGATATGCAAATCGATAATCCATGTACATGTAGTGTGGCGAGTCCACCATTGACCACTGTGATATTCGAATTAACGTGTCAGGTTAACATGTATCTCACTTCCCGAACATGTTTATTTTATTTAAAATGACATTTATAACCACGTGAAAATGATTTCCAAAGTTAAATATGTTTTCCGTAAATGACATCGCAAATATTTTATACCAAATGTGTAATTAAATATTCTTCCTGTGTATAAATAAAGTTCAAGGAAGTTTAGTTTTCAGTAAATAATTCGCGATGATTCTGCTTAATTCACTGGAAATAAAGACAACACATTTCCATTTATTGACAATTTTATAATTTGTGACACTTTCACCAATATTAGTTTCGATAATCGGTATAAATCCCGTTAATATTGCCGTGGAATCAAGAGAAAACATGCAACGATACAAATTATATTAAGTATTGTAATTATCTCAAAGATAATAAAATGAAAAGTCATGCAGAGCATGATGTTATTAGCCGATCAAATCAGGGTAAAGTGCATCGAACATATGTAGGTGTCTCTGGTAACATTGTCAATGGTAAACTATTTTCGACCACAGTTCTGTACCCAGCGTTGACATTTTTCTCGATTTTGTGCAGGTTTTGGAAACCCGTTCCCAAATCCATCCAATATCAGCAATGCCATAGCAGCAATGTTTTGTTGTCACCATTATGTTGCGAAATATTCCAGAGTAACACCTGTACTGTATGCTCTACTGTGTGTTTGTCCGAATTCTGTGGCAGCACGTGAGTGGGCGGAGCTACCAGGGCTATATATATCTAGCGGTTACAGTGTCATCTAAAAATAGACGCAAGCTCCTGCGTCTTCAGGCACATGCCCAGATTGACCTAATGTGCCCCATCCGTGATTTTTTGCGCGATGTCGGGCGCAAGACAATCTATAATTTGCGGCATTGACAATAATTAAGGGGGATTGCCGCGAATCGCGCGTGATGGATGCATCCCTGCCATCCCTGCATGATACGAAAACAAATCAAAGTTGGCTATGAAGGGCAATTCTTCGTTTTGATTGGTGGAAAATTTTGTGAATATTAACTAGCGTCAAATGACGCGCATACGCGATCCAATGGGATAAACCCGAGATGCTGGGATAAACCCGAAATGCTGGGGTTGCTAGTAAGGAGATTTTGAGCAGAGGTCGATTATAAATTAGCCGAATAAACACATTTTACGCGATTATACGTGGCGTGAAACTTGTTCTGTTTAATAAATAAAAGCTTTAAATTAGCCCAATAATCGGCGTATGTTGGCGTATATGGCCATTAGAGCCAACTATGGACTACAACAACAATAACTTCCGGGTTAAATCTCTTCCAGCGTTCAGCTCATTACGTATTCAAAATTGTGTTATTTGGCTATAAGTAAAGTTTTAAACGGAGATAATTGCCAAAAATGCAAACTTTATCGGTTGATGCAATTTGGAAGTGATACAGAAAAATTCGCGTTCGTAGATTACCGAATAGCGGAGAAAAGGGTTGCTACAAACTTTTTCAGAATTCGATGGATAACCAATATATTAGCCGATCTATAAATAGATCGGCTAATAATAAGACAAAGTCTATGTTAAAATATGTACGTGTATGAATCTGATCTGGGCTTAATTAATCGTTATGAAGCCTGCACTATAGTTATGCGGAGAAAACAACCACACAGTCGTAACAATTAGTTAAATCACGTAAATAATTACAGATGACCGATGTACTCGTTATATATATTCTCAGGCTAGCGAACCTTTTTTTAAGCTAATATCTCGGGCAATATACATGTAGCCTAATGCAAAACAGATATAGTTAATACAATACATAGTTAATACAATACAATACAATACATTTTATTCACTCTAAGCCACATACGTGACACACGAGGTATACAATAGATTACATAATACAACGATGGGTACAAATACAAAATGCATATGTATAAGCTCACTAGTCATTATAACCATAAAGCATTTCTTATAAAAATAGCTAAATTTCTTAAATTGCTTTCCAGGTTTTTTCTCAAATAGCTGTGCGAATTTTAAAATATTTGGTCTTCTAAAATAAAATGGCTTGATATACCGTTTTCGAACTTCATCATAGAAGCGGCACTCGAAAAGGAAATGAAACTCGTCACCGAGAGCACCAGCGCCACATTTGTTGCAGACCCTGCTTGCTCTCGGCACACCTGTCCATCTACCAGTTTCGACCGCCAGTCTATGATTACAAGTTCGAAATCTGGTCAATGTTTTCTTAACCTTTCCGTGAGATTAATTAAATATGTTTCTAATCCAAAATCTGTTTTAAAGATTCTATACGTAATTCCACGTGAAGATGAATCGATGCTGGTGAGCCATGACTGAATAAACTGGTTCTGAAGCTGAGTTCAAGGTTTAGTTTGCAGTAAATAATTCGCGATAATTCTGCTTAATTCCCTGTAAATAAAATTAACACATTTCCATTTATTGACAATTTTATAATTTGTGACACTTTCGCCATTATTAGTTTCAATAATCGGTATAAATCCCGTTAATATTGCCCTGAAATCAAGAGAAATAATGCAACGATACAAATATTTACAACCAGTGTAAGTAATCTTGAAAACTAACGTAGTTTCACCAACAATTATAATTCCCGCGTACATGTACAAAGGGAATTAATTGTTGCTAGCCAAATCAAATAAAGATGAAATTATATTAAGTATTGCAAGTTGCAATTATCGATATAATCAAATGAGACAAAGTCTATGCTGAAATTACAAATCAGTAGAACATGTTGGTTACTTTGTTCACAAATAATTTTACCGACAACACGGTCATGCCTTGGGTAACATATAAGCTTTTAGAGAGACCGTAAGCAGGTGCCCGTTTCAACGAATATCACGGAAATTGGCGAAGATTTCCGTGATACGCTAATTGGAAAATGAAAACAGATGGTGTCATTATTATTATCTAAAAAGGACCAAAATAATATTAACTTAGAAACATAAGTTTTATATCAATAGATATAAAAATGAATGAGCTAATTGAAAATACCTGTTTTTTTTTGTTGTAACTATTCTTGTAAAAAGAGATTTTGCAATTTTCCCAACGAAAATCGAGAAGAAAAATCACAATTTGCTATATAAATCATATAACGACTACCGACTACGTTTAAAGCTAAAAAGGACCAAAATGTTTTTATTTTAAAAACACGATCGAAACATCATCATAATGTACAATAATTGAAGTTTAAAATGTGACCTGTGATTTTTCAATCGGTTGTATAGTTTAAAAGTAACGTACGAAAAGGTAATAGCTTCCTATATAATAAAAATGGGGATTTTGTCCTAGGCTACATTTTCATTGGGGGGGGGGGGGGGGGGGGGGGGGGGGGTGGGGGGATTTTGTCCATACCTTGAATTTTGATGGGAGGGGATTATGTCCTACCTGTGTTTTTAGAGGGGGGGGGGGAGGGGGGGGGGGTTTTGTCATCCTGTGTCAAAATCATGGGGGGGGGGGATTATGTCCGGGTGGGGGGGGGGGATTTTGGGGGCGTGTACCTAAACTCAAGTTGGTATGTACCTGTAGGCGTTATTTTTGTAGCTGTGGCTGGAGACATGAGGCGTATGGATTTTGCGACGGTGTAGATCCAGATCAGCCTGTGCATCCGCATAGTCTTTTTTTTTTTTTTTTTTTTTTTTTTTTTTTTTTTTTTTTTTTTTTTTTTTTGATCTGATCGGATCTGCACCGTTCGCCATTTCATCAATAAAACACTCATTATCCTTCTAACAAGAGATATAGATTGTTACCATGCTGCATGAGTGTACTATTTGATCAGGAGCTACACTGGTCATACATTCCATAAGCCCCATTTCTCCAGTCACAGTCACATGTAACCTCGGCTCTAAAAAAAATCATTCGATTTCACATCATAACTGATAGAAATAAAGATTGAAAATTATAGTAGTGTAGTGTATGTAAATTACAGTAAATGTTTTGAATTGAAGGTAATGTAACTTTCTACGACATTTACTGAAAGGGACAACTTCAAAGATGATATCAGATGTCTATACTGGTGTTTTTTGGCCCATTGCCGATTTTTTTCCCACGTCAGTGCCCATTCACTTCAAATAGGTGTATTGTGCACACCGTTTGCAAAGTGTCGGATTCTAATCTATGAAATATACTTGGCGCCATAAGTTCTGCTCCCATTTTATTTTCTAGTACAAATAACTAATAGTTATAGATCATATATTAACTTTTTAAAAGTAATAATTGTTTACCATGCCCAGACGCGAAGCTCCGCCCATAAACGTGATTTCGAATCGCTATACTAGTATGTGAACGGCCGTGTCACACTGTGACACGAAGTGAGCGCGTGCGTGGGCGGTAATATGCTGTGTGTTTCGTGACCTGATGAACAAGGCGTAAAATCTGTTCTAAATATAGCGCTGAACATTTGATGATTGATTTAAATGCTAGTATTTCGTTTCAATTAATCGCATATTGCGACCCTTTCGCAAAAATGTATTAAATTAATCATTAAATGTTCAGCGCTATATTTAGAACTGATTTGACGCCATGTCATCAGTTCACGAGACGCAAATCATATTACCGCCCACACACGCGCTCACTTCGCGTCGCACAGCCAATCACATACTAGTATGTATGGACTTTAATAGCACTTTGTGATATAACCCATTCTTATAGGTGATATCATCCATTCGAATTGGTTATATCACGCATTCGGATCCGAATAGAGGATATCACCCATTCAACTGAGTGATATCACCTATTCGAATCGGTGATATCACCTATTCGAAAGGGTGATATCACCACTTCAGAATTAATGGGTGATATCACCCTTTCGAATAGATGATATCACTCATTCGAATCGGTGATATAATGTATTCGAATCGATGATATCACTCATTCAAAGCGAATAGATTATATCACCCATTCGAATGGATGATATCATCCTTTCGAATAGGTGATATCACCCATTTCAATAGATGATATCACCCTTTGCTTTTTAATTGGTGATATCACCGATTCGAATACATGATATCACCGATTCGAAAGGGTGTTATCACCGATTCGAAAGGGTGATACCATCTATTCATTTCGATTGGGATCTGAATTTGTGATATCACCTATTCGAATGGGTGATATCACAAAGTGCTATTAACGTAAAAAATGGCGCCCATAGCATAGCGATTCGAAATCACGTTTCGGGACGGAGCTTCGCTACTGGGCTGGGTAAACAATAAGTAAGTTATAGTTCACATATTTAATTTTTAATAAAATAATTTCTTGCTCGCTGGCGCTAACTCGAAATTAATTGATTAACAATTCAATATGTGATCTATAACTATTACATCTCAAGAATGAACGAAACAATATGTCTCCTTATACTTCAACCTAGGATGTGGTAGTCAATGTTTTAAGGTACATACCCACTCAGTAGGCACAAAATGCCAGGTTATAATATAGGGAGACAGATAGTTTGGTATATTCTGTAGATATGACATTTCTGGCAAAATAAACATTCATTCACCTTTACCCCACGTATTGATTGGCATTATATACATTTTATATCAGACGAAATTGTTCACCGGCACTGATATCAGGAGCGATCCGTGTTTCCTTAAAATGCTAACGGACATTACTATTTATTCTTTGTATTTATTTTTAATGTGCAATGATCATACTTTATAACCTGTCGAAAATAATATTTTTTCAGGTGACACATTTAGTTAGTATAAATAATTAAAACAAGATTATGCCTCATTTGCATATGCAAATAGCCTGATACCACCGCGCGTCACTACCAGTAAAAGAGTTATTACTAAATTATTATATATGGGCACTTGTAATTGTTGGAACTGGTGAAATGGTGACACAATTATATACTCTTATTTAATTCCTATAAAGAACAGTTTGTGCCTACTGAGTGGGCATGTCACGACGCTGCCAATAAAAGAATGCTAATGACCGACAACGTCGCTGTTACACGAATTGTACAGCTCAGTCTCAGCCAATTAAGCTGATTGATTTCAAGCACAATATTCAATTATTTCGAAAGATGTAACATGACAAATATTGCTGAGATTAGCGCAGGAGGTGGTGTACATGTGGTCGACTTCACATGGACTAGTCAAACATGAACCGTGGCATGGAGGCGTCCTGATGCCAATGCTGAAATATTTTTGATCTCCTAATTAAGAGATAATACGTCCTAATTAGGAAATATTATGTCATAATTATGAGATACTAACTCCTAATTAGGAGACACTAATTCATAATTAGGAGATATATAGATATATCTCCTAATTAGGACGTATTATCTCCTAATTAGGAGATACTAAGTCCTAATTAGGAGATGATAAATCATAATCAGGAAATACTAATTCCTAATTAGGCGATAGTAAATCCTAATGAGAAGATACTAACTCCTAATCAGGAGATACTAACACCTAATTAGGAGATATAGCACGTCCGAATTAGGACTTAGTATCTCCTAATTACGACATAGGATCTCCTAATTCGGACTTACTATTTCCTAATTAGGTTTCTCCGAATTATGATTTAAAAATGCTTCAGCATCTGGCACCAGGACGCTTCCATACCACAGTGCAGCTATCGTTTTCCATGTGATTTTGTGGTTTGATTTCATTTTTATTCACACGTTGCATAACTTCTGACGCAAAGTATACGTATTCTTGACAGGACCAAGGTCTGACATGCATCGACTGGTGTCACTGTTCTAAATTCATTTCAACCGTGTCGAATTCGAAAATGTTTATTTCAATTTTTGTGGTTAGCAATTTATATTTTGGACTATCTTTCGGGCTTGAACTAACAATCCTGCACACGAACGATGTGCATGCGCATTTCGAGCAATTTGACGCGCGTGGCAGTCAGTGCAGCGCTGAAAAGGCGGTCAATGGCGAATGTTTTGGTGGGGAAGCACGACGATTCACGAAAGTTAATGAGATCCGTGGGAATACGCTGAACGTGCTGCTATTGGACGCCGGGGACAGGTTTATGGGCACGTTATGGTTCAGCGAGTACCAGGGGCTGGCGTCATCGCTGATGCTGAACCGACTGCAGTATGATGCAATGGTAAAACCACTTTGTGTTGCATACCGCGCTGGTGTAAAATGTTTCAATTCGAAAACTGCACCGGCTTGTTGACGATGCCACTCGGCTCTACTCAGAGCTATCGCATAAACGCATTTTCGTCTAGTAATGCCTCAGTCACAAACACATCGTAAGCGGATTTATCCCGTCTACACAGTGCGTATGTGCCGTGAAACACGGTGCCGTGAAACATTTTTGATATCCGGTCAATACGACCTAATCACTGCGTATGCATATGTGCGGTGGCTGTGGTTATATTTTTTTTGCATTTTAAAGCCATTTGTATGTGTTGACGGGATAAATAGAATAGTAGGTTAGTGCCATGAATGGGAAAATATCTGGCGCGGCACGGAAACGGGATGTGCTCGGCAGAGCCTCGTCCATCCCGTTTCCTAAGCCTTGTCAGGTATTTTTTCCCATTCACGGCACTAACCTACTATTCTCTATAATGCACCCGTACACATGTGTTTTGAAGATGTCTATGGGAATCGGCGACATCCTACGGACATCGTTAACTTTTTCGCCGATTTTAGGGCATCGTAGCGGTCATCTGCAACTTTTAACGCGGAGATATATTTTTTTTAAGACGATTTTGCAAAGCGGGAACTCACCGCAGGTATATCGTAGAGGCAAAACAAAAAATGATTACACCTGTTGGACAATTTTCCTTCAAGCAATGTATGTATCATAAATAAAAAAACAGATCACAATGTACCATAAAATGCATGATAGCTCTCAATAAAGATGGCTGCCATTGAAGCAAGTAGTCAAATCATGATGCACGATGTCAACCGTATGTATCCAATTTAACTCAAAGAATGTTGGTGAAATGTTCATCATGATATATATAAATAATAATAAATGCATGTTCAATCTAATGTGTTTGACATTTTTAAATGATGCTCTAAATAATTCAAAATGGCCACCACAATTACTAAGAAGACGAACTTGTATGTAGTATGTCAAATCATTCACTGGATTAGGCGCTGACACTATATTCATTATGTTAGCACAGTGACAATGTTCGATACTAATTAGAGTAGCACTAATCAGTTTGGCTATTCGGTTTCCTATTGGGTATATCGTCTTTGTATGTTATCTCCCTTGAGATAGCATATTATGTCACGCAAATTTCTATGGGAGCAGCCATATTGTCAAGCTACGCATAAACGGCGAGTACGACAAAGAAAATAGTGCCCTGTGCCAACTTATCCTTTGGCGTTTTGGTCTGTCTTGCTTTGTATCTAAAACTCTACATATAATATTCTCTATAGTTTCCACAGTTGTGTGCTCAGTTTATCAGTTAAATTCTGGAAAATATGAATCAAGGCATTTCGTGCGTATGAATACATCAGCTATCATATTTAGTTCTCATAGTTTGGTAGCAGTGACCAGTTAGCCGCCAGTTTCATACAATTTTGTCTGGAAGTTTCAAACAGTAATTTATTCTAGAGAAAACGTATGGATGGGAATGGGTTTACACCATCACAGTTTTTGTGGAGATAACATATTTCAGTACTTTCAGTACTTTGATTGTATTTGTCGTCAATGGGATATGCCAATAGCAAAAGGAAGTCTGTGGCTATATTGTAGTGGAACGGGATGAATAAAGTGTCTCAAAGATAACAGGTAAATGTCTGCTACTACAGGTAGCCGGAACGACGTCGACATTGGTGTGGTGGAATATTAATGGCCAAATACTTGTGGTAATATGCCATTGGTGTGATATACATACCCTTTTAAAGGATATTTCTATCAGTTATGAGTTAATTGCTATATTTAATTCACACAAGCTGGGACCATTTACCTCATATACAGATAAGCTATTAAACGTTCCATATTTTACTTTTTATGTTTTCGCCACCTATGCATTTTATAGTATCTTCTACATTGTTCCACAGCACTATCATTTAATAAAGTTAATTTATAAAAGTTCTGATTTATTTGTTTGTATGCCCTTGCCGACACGCAGGAGATGATTACAGCGATAGTCCATGTACATACGTACATACATGCATATGCTATTAACAACTTGCATACACGTCTGAACACGCAGGCAGGCGCGGATCCAGGATTTCGGGTTAGGGGAGTGTAACTATTTTGCAATACTTGACTATATTATCGAACGCGTTCGATAATATAGTCAAGTATTGCAAAATAGTCGGGCGCCGGGTCCGCCCCCCCCCTGAATCCGCCCATGGCAAGGTCACTGAAGATTTATGTTCACTTTATTATCAAAACTGGCAGCGAGAGGATTACTTTAGTAATAACGATACATTTATTTATTATAGGAATGAATGGCCTTTTTGTGGAATTTATCGGGGTATAAACTTGAAAAGTCGCGGGAATACTGGACGAAGGCCGGAAGGCCTCGTCCAGTATTCCCGCGACTTTTCCAAGTTTATATCCCCGATAAATTCCACAAAAAGGCCATTCATTCCTTATAATTCTAGCATTTGAAATAAACTCATCAAGAAAATGTGTTTATTTTCCGTTTTCTTAAGAATTATTTTAACTGCGCCTCACGGTTACGGAAAGTAGTTCGGCGTGGGAATTGTGTAAATATTTTTGTGCTGGAATTATTTTAACTTGATTTCCATGCATTCATTTTGAAGCCGTATTTAATAAATTATCAGGTTTAATCACGTTATCAAAGGCGATATTGGAGTATATGCTCAATTTAATAATTACGACACATTAACACATGCCATTCCAAGTAAACTATTCTAGTGCTTTAAATAATTTCCGGGGAAATGTTTGTATATTATTTTGCTGACGTTTCAACACTCAACACATGTTAACAACATATCTTCACTGATAGGTATATGTGAACATCATTAATACACATTGCGAAAGTAATAGTGGTAACCTAATCCCTTAATAATACCGGTGTAATGTATACACCACTTCACGTAGATTGTATATATACGTACGGATATCGTATGTTTGTATAACATTCGAATAGTATGTTTGTATAATTGTTAATTATATGACGATACAATACAAACGTACCACTATTATATGAGCACATGGTATGCTCATTAAATATACCCATTTATACGTACAGGATATGCATACACTATTTATAAAACAAATAGGTAACCAAACCAGCAGAAAAGCCCTACTGTTGTACCAAGGACTTTGGATTTCAAAATGTGTCTGGATCCATGGCTTGTCTATCACCCACTGCCATCACCCTTGACTTTTCCATGACTTTGAAGGACCTATTTTCGAAATTCAAGGACCCATATTTGCATGGATGATGCTGATGAAACGGTGTCGAGCCTGGAATACACTTCTCTCCCCAACACAAGTGTATTCCAGGCTTGACACCGTTTCCTGTAGTACTTCAGTTCTGAATTTACAAAATCCCGATTTGATGCCAGGTGCCCTTACCACATCAAATCGTTTGGCTCGAAATCACGAAATTGCACTGAACTTTGCTCAACAACACCAATAAATGGACTAGAATCCAAATTCCATGACTTTCAATGACCTTTTCAGAAAAAGAGGTACATTCCATGACTTTCCAGGCCTGGAATCCATTTTTCCAAATTCCATGACTTTCCAGGAATTTAAGAACCAGTGGGAACCCTGCTAGTATATATATATATATGTATATAAAAATATATTAAAATAGGTAAATTCTCACAGTATTTAACAATTGTGTAATTTATACAATAACTAAACATAAGACAGAAACAGCAAACAATTATGAATTATTGACAGTGCCTCAATTTAACTTGCATGCACAGGCCTTCAAGGAATGTCGTAATGTCGTAGCTACGATCTTAGAAACAACGTCGTGGGGCATCAGTTCGTGGTATTTATAGTGTGCATGCAACTTTGCTATCATATATTCCTAAGTATTGACGTGTGTTGCGTGTATGTGCGTGCGTGTGAAACAGGTTGCTCGAGTATGCTTCGTATTTGTGTGCTAGTGTATTTTCTGTGTTTAATTTGTTTATTACATGTACTTAACTTACTCTTCATATTTGGAAAAAATAAAGATAACTATATAATAAATTTCATTATAATGGTGGTGGGGGCCAGAGATGTGTGGGTTTGGTGGGGGTGGGGGGGCGGGGGGGGCGAACTAAATTGCTTTACTTGGCAGTCATATGTACAATAATTTCTTACATCATATTGGAGGGGGAGGGCGCCAAATCATCCACCACCGACCCTTTCAACATTGGGAGGGTAGTGGCCCCGCTGCCTCCAGCTCAAACACCTATGCAGCGACATAACATATAGTGTTGTGGTTTTATGTTCATTAGACAAAATGGCACGTGACAACTGTAAAACATATTGAACACATATGGCGAAAAACATGATATCTGTGATACAACTGATTAGTGCTACTCTAGGTAGTATCAGACATTGTCGCTGTGATGAATATAATTGCACAGCCTCATCCAATAAAAGTATGAATGATTTGATATACTACATATAGTTCGTCTTCTTAGATTATATACGAGTTTATGACACTTGTATGTTTGCCTTTTTTTCAACTTTTGACGCCATTTACGAAATATATTGTAAATTTTGCAAACGTATTTAAGACAATTACGCAGATGTCCGAAGGTGCAAAATCACATGGCGTGTCTCATATATAGTGAAACTATTTAGTGTTTTCTAAGACCTAAAAATGCAGGTGGGCCACCACCAATGAGTTTTCCTATACAACACGACCATTTACGACACTGTTTACTAATTTGTTGTGGGACCCACATTCCCATGCACCCATCATGCTCTGGATAATCACTAATTAAAATATAGGTTTAGTTATTGATAAAAACATATGAATTCAATCTCCTGTGACCGCCCTGGTGTGACAAAAAAAGTAAGCGACTGGAATTGAAACTACGACTGCGTCACGTGACACGGCCAGCATATCACGCCCACCGAGGTAGTTGATGGTTCCAGTATGTATGCATCTGGTTAGAGCAATCGGATTGGGGGAGATTTTTTAGTACAACAACTTTAACGCAAATTTCAGAGTAATTTGATCTTGATCTTGTGTATGGGGGCTGCATGGGTGGGCTATATAAAATACGAATGGTGATAATAAGTATATGAAGGTTCAAGTCAATTGGACTTAGGTTTGTGGAGATATTTGGTACTTAAAGTTTAACACAGATTTTGCCAAAAAAACCAATAGCGTAAATTGACCCTGACCTAGGGCATTGGGGCCGCATGGGTGGCCTATAGAATGATAGGGTTGTGAAGATATTGGGTACTTAAAAACTGTAACGCAGATTTAACAAAAAATATTTACCGCAATTTCCAAAGTAATTTAACCTTAAAGGTACATGCCCACGCAGTAGGCACAAAATGTTCTTTATAGGAATTAAATAAGTGTATAATTATGTCACTATTCCACCAGTTCTAAAAATTACGAGTGCCCGCTATACACATATAATCATTTATTAATTATCAATTTACTGTTAGCGACGCGCGGCGGTAACAGTCTATTTTGATAATGTGCGGGGACGACGACTTTCACATCACGGCTTGCGGTGCGCATGCGCAGTATACTACGCGCGCCAGTAGGCTTCCCAATATGTAAACAAGAATATCAATATGTCGAAACTTCCAGGACGAAAATTGTATGAAACGGCGTCGGCCAACAAAACAGGCGAAATGTCTGAGGGACAGGCAGTACAGAGAGAGAGAGAGAGAGAGAGAGAGAGGAGAGAGAGAGAGAGAGAGAGGAGAGAGAGATTAATATTGGCGAACAGATCACCAAATGGAAAGAGTTACGTGGAGATTTAAATTTGGACTCGAACAGAGATTTTTCTTCTCGACTTCCGATACTTCACTGCGCATGTCAAAGATGTGATATGATTGACCGTGTCACGTGACGCGTATTGGTAAAAATAGCACGAGGTCGGAAAATACCCTTTCTGGTCACGGCATATAAAATGCGATTTAACACCAATTAACACGCGCCGTAAATGAAAATAACTCGTTAGTGGGTAGACAAATGGCTCATATAAGGCATGACAGAAAATGAAAAGTAGTAGTACAGTGTAACCTGCTGCGTGGGCATGTACCTTTAACCTTGGACATGGGGACTATAGATTGAAAACATGGATGGTGATAATGAGGCATGTGAATGTTCAATTGGACTTATGGTTTTGGAGATATTTGGTACTTAACAACGTTAACGCAGATTAAGTTTGTTTTAACATAAATGTCAACGTAATTTGACATTGACCTTGGGCATGGGGCCGCATGGGTGGGCTATCGAGTGATAGGGTTGTGCAGATAGTTGGTACTGAAAAACTTTAACGCAGATTTTACAAAAGTACATCAACGCAACTTTCTAAGTAATTTTACCTTGAACTTGGGCATAGGGGCCGCATGCCTGGGCTTTATAATGAACATATGGATAATGATAAAGATGTATAGGACGTTTTAAGTCAATCAGACGTAGGGTTGTAGAGATATTTGGTACATGGGGGCCGCATGGGTGGGCGATAGAATGAAAATATGGATGATTATAAAGAGGTATGTGAAGTTTCAAGTCAATCAGAGGTGGTACTTAAAAACTTTAACGTAAATGTCGGACGAACATGTCGGACGCACGGACCCACAGGCGCACACCAAAAGCGGCGACGATATCACGCCGACCGCCAGTTTGCGTGATAAACATTCTGAAATATGCACAGTGTAGAGGATACATTAACCTGCGTGTGAAGCTGATTAGTACATCAATTGACCATGTTCTGCAAGCAAACAGTGGCCATGGCATAATACGTAATAGTTACTGCCCTAATCGAGGTGTTCATGTGTTTGAACAACCTAAATGTGCCCATGGAACACCACATGCACACCTCGATTAGGGCAGTAACTACGGGGCGCCAAGTGGGACATGGCTCAATTTTGTCAACAAAATTCAATTCTGTGCCACAGAATTCAATTCTGTGTCACAAAATTCACTTCACTTTTGTGCCACAAAATTCAATTTTGTGTCACAAAATTCAATTCTGTCAATTCTGCACACGCATGTAAGAAGGACTACCATTGGTCAGAAACTGCACTGGAGAAATGGGTCACGGTCGCCGATCTACACATTCAATGTCGATGATTCATTTCTCATTCTGCCGATGATTCATTTCTCATTCTGCCATTTTGCTTCAACTATCTTCAAACAGTCAAACGTTGACAAAGCCATTCGTATTTAAACTCATTTGCGTTATAATTGTACACATAATTCATGTACATGTAGATCTCCCGCGAGTACTGACGTCATTTATTGTGTATCGCAAGGTACATTTGCCCCAGTGAAATCAATAATACACGCGCTGTGGCCTATGTTCTGACTGCTGTCTGTGTTTATAAACAGAATGTGTGTATTGGTCCATTTGAGGAAACCATTTGTAGTATTTGTGTAGATACCATTGATACTAAGATGGTGTATACTGTAAATAATGCATGTAGACACATAGTTGCGAACACGTAACTTCGCAACTAGTAGATACAGATCCAATACCATTTGTTTCACAAGGTTAGATCTACTGTTAGAATACGACGTCATCTAATGTCATTTTCGAGCATAAAACGTTACCTGATAAATAGAATACCAGGCTAGTGTATTTTAATATCAAGTTTATCAGGCTGGCGGTCGGAAACGGTAGGAATTCCTCGGCAAGCCTCGGAATTCCTACGCGTTTCCGAGCCTTGCCTGATAAACTTGATATCAAAATACACTAGCCTGGTGTTCTCTAGCCTGGTGACCCTGTTTACATAATTGAGGGAAAATTCTGAATATTTTTCTTATTTCTCCTTCAAAGTATATATGCTTATATGGTGTGACCACTCATTTGTAATCATAATATATCCAAAATAACTGTCCATAAAGAAGTATAATATTGATATATTGGGTTATATTTTCGCATTGAAATATTTAAACCTGCAAGTGTACTCCACCATCTAGTAAAATGGACTAAGACCGATCTCAACCAATCAACGTAGAGATGACATAGACTATCCTACGTAAACTAATTTTTGTGGACAAAAATGAATTCTGTCCCACAAAACTGAATTTTCTTCACAAAACTCAATTCTGTCTTACAAAATTGAATCCTTTATAACAAAAATGAATTTTGTATGCGAAACGTATGCAGAATTGAATTTTATGACACAGAATTGACAGAATTGAATTTTGTGACACAGAATTGAATTTTGTGATTTTTAGTGTTACAAAACTCAATTTTGTACACATAATTAACCTGTCCTGCATGGCGCCCCGTAGTAACTGACTTACACATCTACTTACTGACTACCGTTTGCTATTATTCAGTGGACATTTTGAATTTCCATTTGACATTAAAGGAACTGTCTCTACAGTGCTGCCAGTGTGAGTATACGTGTCCCATCGACACATTTCTCATTATTATTTGTGTTTGATGTCTAACGTATACGTATACGAAGCAAGCACTCAATAATTATGCTGTATAATATGCATTGGAACATGCCTGCACAAATCATACTAATTCACAGAGAATACCAGGCTAGTGTAGTTTGAAATACCAGTTTATCAGGCAAGACTAGACCGTTTCCGAGTCGAGCCTCATTATCTTGATATCGAAAGACACTAGACTAGATGTTTTCATCAGGTAACGTTTTATGCTAGCCAATTATCACAATTAAAACAGTTTTCGTTGAAAAGAACGCGGACTTGTTTACGTTACGTGATTAGTCTGACGTCGTTCGGTAACGTCATGTGACGTCGTTCGTCCAATAGAACGCAACTTTTCAGTTCGTTGTAACCCGGATATTCGTATCAGGTTGATTCCTTATACGGTAGTATGTTATCAGTCAGTACGTATTGGATCAATACAAAGCTCGTTTCCCGATAACAAATAAGTAAATAGTACAGTGGAACATCTCGAAAACCGTCACCCTGGGAGGTCCTCATGGTGTCCAGCTTAGATAGGTACCAATGTAACAATAAATGACAGCGCTAAACGAAGTTGTATGCCTTGATACTAATAAAAACACAAGTCCTCGGTGACCTTGATCTTGGGCGGTCGTAGTGGCAGCCTTGATAATGAAATAAGGACTTTAACATTATTGCCTTACACATTTGTCTTATTACAAACAAGGTGAACATAAGTCCTCAGTGACCTTGACATTGGGCGGTCGGATGTGGGTAGTATGCATAACAAAGCACGATCACATTGTGGCCAAATACTATCAAAATCGGTGAAGCGGTTCATGAGTTTTTGAAAAATGAAAGGTGTTACTAACATACGTATGCATGTACGTACGTACGCAGTACATGGACTAACGCTATATCCCCTCTTGTCTATCGGCAACGGGATAATTAAACAGTACATGCAGATTTGTTCTCATTTTCAACCATGAACTGACTACAATCAATGCCATATAAATGAAACGCAACGGGGTCCACAGGGTATCCGGTTTAGACGTGTATACATAGCTAGCCCACCACGTTTACGCTGAGCAGTTCTCTGACAAAACATCGACGAAGTGATAAGCACCCGGCCATATAGAATATAACTGAAGGGCCTCTCATCGCCTGGTGCAGTGCGTACAACTGTACCTACACGTGCAGCATATGAATGCATATATCTATTATTGGATGGTCTGTTATAAAAGCCATTTATGAGGGGTGTTCAATAATTAATTTCCCAACACATACATGATCCCAATAAAATGAAATGACATTCAATGAAAACTATTAGCATAATTAAAACAACAATCAAATTTAAAGACACGTGGTCTTAGGTATGTGCATAAAGTGATGAAACATGTTTAATTTAGGAAGCAATAATCAATGGTAGTTGTACATGGACTGTCTTAACCAAATCGTGCTTATAAAAATAATCAGTATTTGGTAAAATATGTTTATTATACTAAATCATAAATAGCGCTGCGAACGCTAGTTTTGTTGACAGTCGATGGTACTATTTTTAGCCAGGTTTTTTGAGAAGAAAAAAATCCAGGCTATTGGATTGGCG
Organism: Conchocele bisecta; assembly: GCA_029237695.1. Taxonomy (NCBI): domain Eukaryota; kingdom Metazoa; phylum Mollusca; class Bivalvia; order Lucinida; family Thyasiridae; genus Conchocele; species Conchocele bisecta. The sequence continues at coordinate 101,870,739 of CM055266.1, read as the reverse complement.
AAAGCCGGGCGGGCGGCGGGCGGCGTCCACAATCAATGTTAAGTTTTCGTGTTTGAGTCCATTTCTTTGTTACTGTACCACCTAGGACCACCAAACTTTCACAGCTTCATAATCAAGGGGTGCCCACCACATATCACTATCCAACATGTTACCTTTTTTTTTAACTTGACCCATTTTTTCCGCGCAGTCGACTTAGCCATTTTCAATGTTAAGTTTTCGCGTTTACAATGTTAAGTTTTCGTGTTTATGTCCATTTCTTTGGTACTGTACCACCTAGGACCACCAAACTTTCACAGCTTCATAACCAAGGGGTGCCTACCACATACAACTATCCAACATGTGACCATTAACTTTTTAACGTACGTCTGGTTAAAGTTTTTTGGTTGAAAGTTTTTTGTTATACTATATCTCTGCAACTGCTTCGCCCATTACCTTGAAACTTCACATGGGTGTTTATCATCATCCATATTTTCATTCTACCCCCCAAACGTGCGGCCCCTGTGCCCAATGTCAAGGTCAAATTACTTTGATTTGTTTTGTTAAAGTTTGTTTGTGTACTATATCTCTGCAACTGCTTCACCCATTACCTTGATACTTCACATGGGTATTTATCATCATTGTCGCGCCCGCTTGCGGAAAGCGCGATATCGTCGGCATTTTGGCATACGTCCGTCCGTCCGTCCATCCGTCCGTGTGTCCGGTTAAAGTTTTTTGGTTAAAGTTTTTCCATCTACTATATCTACTTTTTTAGTGTCCATGCCTCGCCCCAAGGCGCGACATGCAGGCCACAGCCATCTAGTCTACAAAAAGTGGGTATAATTATGTTATCCAAGTGTCTATGCTTGGAAAAAACCTGGCCTTCGTGGCTTTGCCTCGTTTCTTGTTATTTAGTTGAATTAATTCCACATGTGTCTATAAATAGCAACATATTATATGTGTGGAACAGTATTTTGATTTCAAATAAAAAAAATGTCATGTTTCACAAAGTGTGCTTCCTGGTACTGAAATAGCGAACGGAAATGCGTTACCAACTTATCACTCCTCTTCATCAGAGTCAATTGTAGTACATTGTATATAAGAAAACACACATATGTATATGGCATTTGGAGTCAATAAAGCGAAAATTAAAGGAACATTGAGTATCTTCGACATCATCTGAAACATTATGTGAGACACTGTTTCTTTAAAATATGTTAGGACATCTCTTTTGTCATATATCATCAGTTGGGTCTCTGTAGAGTGCACATCATTAACAATTTAATCATTCATATGTTTAGCCACTATATTTCCACATGCAGTTTCAGTAATAAACCAACTTAAGTGATTGAACTTAAGTGATTGAGGCAGTTGTCATTCAACAATGAAACATGCCCTTTTGTACGATAATAAACTATTCTCAGTGAAAATTCAGAATATATCATAGTTGAATGCCAGTCCACATGTACATGCATTTTATTATTATAATGCATAAATTTGACTTTCGTAGGTAGCGTAAAACATATTATGTCCTATTTTTTATAACTGGGATCAAGTGAACAATGTTCTTGAGCCAACAAAAGCGTTACAGCTATGTTATTTTATCTTAAATATGCACGAATCACACGTTATCAATAAGCATAGCTTAAGTTCGACTCGACGTATGTTCTAAAAGGCCGGTGTAACATTAAATTTTGACCCTCGTTGAAAAATGACCCACAGGGTCATAACTTAACGTTGAGAACTGACCCGGGGTCACTTTTCAACTGATTTTTAATGTTGAGAACTGACCCAGGGTCATATTTTAACTGATTTTTTATGTCATTTTTTCTGACCCAGGGTCACTTTTCAACTGACATTTTTGGTAATACCCAAAATAGGGTCAAAATTTCACGGCGATCAATTTTCAACGACAGAAATATAACGGAAAAATCAAAACATAACAGCTGAAAAGTGACCATGGGCAGAAAAATGTCACTTGAAAAGTGACCCTGGGTCAGTTCTCAACGTTGAGATATGACCACCCTGTGGGTAATTTCTCAACGAGGATCAAAATTTAATAGCACACCTGGCTAGTGACGAGCCGTCTCATCAGGATCTGCACTTTTTAGCTCACCTGAGCCGAAGGCTCAAGTGAGCTATAGTAGTATATAAGAGTCATAATGATACAAGTTTATATGGAAGCCACACACTACGTGTGGTGGCTTCCACACGAAACTTGTAATCATTATGACTCTTATATACTACTACCTAACCGACGCGAGACCATAATGATACAATTTTGTTTATATGGAAGCCACACACTACGTGTGGTGGCTACCACACGAAAACTTGTAATCATTATGACTCTTATATACACCTACTACCGCGAGACTTTTATTATATATGACATTGAAGAAGATACACCCTATTAGAGATAAAAATATCCCTGTGTTATACTCAGTCTATATACAACAATCTGTCATACTTTTATTACGAATAAAATACAACTGACACCCTATTGAAGATAAGAAATCCATAAGTTATACTCAGTATTTTACAGCAATCTGTCACAAATATATACTGACAACCCTATTAAAGACAAGTTATCCATATACTCAGTATATATATACAACAATCTGTCATACTTTATTACGAATAAAATAACAACTGACACCCTATTAAAGATAAGAAATCTATAAGTTATACTCAGTATTTTACACCAATCTGTCACAAATATAAACTGACACCCTATTAAAGACAAGTTATCCATAAGTTATACTAAGTATATTATAACAATCTGTCATATATTTATTACGAATAAATATAAACTTACACCCTATTGAAGATAACAAATCTATTGGTTATACTCATTATAATGCCTACCATAAAGCAAATGAGAGAGCAAGCTAAGAGTTGGGGAATTTCCCTAAGAGGTTTGAGACTCAAGAAAGATATAGCAGATAGGATAAGTGACGCGCGAACCGTCGTCTACAAGGAGAGGCTGCGGCGTGCGGTTTCGACCGGACGACTGCCCGCCGACCCCGAAAAACGCTCCGAGAAATTGGAGAACGAGACGACGGCCAGTCTGCGCGCCACCGCTTACGCGCAGCGTGTAAAAGAAGATCACAGCGCACGTAGAAAACCCCTATACAAGGCGTACTACAATAAGATTTATCAAGGGTTGGTGGGGAGACCTCCCAAGAAGAGGAGAGATATCGCCAGAGCTTTGGTGGAGGAGGGTCCCAGGATTCTCGCCGAAGAAGCCGAAGTTAGGGAAACTGTTGATAGGGGTAGGAGGAAGATAGTATGGACTTTCGAGAGGGGGGTAGACAGGGAGATCGCTAATCGCATAATGAATACAATTCGCCCAGAGATGACCACGGCATGTTATCTGAGGTATTCGTGCTCGTATCGTATTAGGAACACAGAGACCGACGCTACTATGATCTATCACAAACAATCAAAGGGCAGTCCGTGGATAAACGAGATCGCCAAAGCCGAGAGTTGGATATCCGATAGAGAGAAAGGTCGAATGGACATCGACAAAGTCGATAGACCAAACACAAAATGGACCTTCGTTCGTTGGATATCGGTCGAGGTGAAGATGATCATCGACGCACAACAACTTCTCATGGGAGCGGGAAAACTCCCAGACTGGTTAAGACAGAAAAAGGGAATGTATTCCGTCGACACGTACGACGACTACTTGTGTCTGTTTAGGTGCATAGCCATCCAACGTGGAGGGAGACCCAACGGGTGTTGTAGGAAGGCACGAGCTCTGGCTCGCGAATACCTCGGGCACGATAACGGACCGGGTAGTAAGGGAATCCCCCTAGACGATATTAAGAAGGTCGAAGAGCATTTCAAGATGGGCATTCGCGTTTACGAGCCCACCGCCGACGGAGTGTGGTACCTCATGAAGGTTCCGGCAAATTACGACGTGGTTGGGGGGGAAGACAATGACGATAGGAATGTTTGGAGGTCACTCGTTCCTCATAACGAATCTCCGCAAGATGACGAACGAGTACGGGTGCACCGGATGTCAACAACGGTTCACAAAGTCGTGTAACATGCACAGGCACGCGACCACCTGCATGGGTGGGAAGACCGTGGTGACATGTCCAGGTAAGAGGGTAGAGAGACCACAGTCGGCCTACGAGAAGGCGTTCTATCCCAAGAGGTCAGGGAGTGTGAGGTCGATTCAATGGTTAAGCAGAGAAGAGGAGAGGGTGGGAAAGCACATACATCACGCCAACTGCGGTCACGGTGGTGAGAGGTGGGTGGCCGGTGATCCGGTCGACGGTTACTGTCACGAGACCGAGACCGTGTTTCAGTTTCACGGATGCTACTGGCACGGGTGTCCGAGGCATTGCATGAGAGGTAACGCGAGATCGCTGTACAAGAGGACGAAAATTCAAGACGCCAAGATAAGGAAGGCGGGTTACGAGCTGGTGGTGATGTGGGAGTGTGAGTGGTTGAATGAGGTGAATACCTACTATCTACAATCGCCACGCGAGGAGGAGACGACTCTGTACCCCCACCAGATAGTCTACGACTTCGAGGCGTATCTCGACAAGTCAAAAACCACGCGACCCACCAAAGACCTGACCTTCGAGGTCGATCACGTTCCTATATCGGTGTCGTAGGGGGATACGATGCATGAAGGGATCACACACCTATGCGAACGAGATCCCGACACGCTAGTCGAGAAGTTCGTGACTGAGCTGCAGATGAGAGGCAAGACAATCAGGGAGGGGGTTAGGAAGAAGTATCTGCCGGCCGACATAGATATGTTATCGAAGTCTCAGCAAGCAAAGATTATTTCTTGGATTGACCAAGTCCCGGTGGTGGGGTTCAACTGTAGCAGGTACGACCTGAACCTTATCAAGCAGTACTTTGTAGAGAAGTTGGCGGCCACCGTGAATAAGGTGATGGTTGGAAAGAGAGCCAGCACGACGATGTTTCTGTTTACCCCGGAGTTTAGATTTCTCGACATCATCCAGTATCTGGGACCCCGGTACCCACGTACGACCGGTGGGTTAAAGCGTACGACTGTAAAAACGGTAAAGTCTCACTTTCCATAACGAGTGGTTCGATAACGCGGACAAGCTCGACCATCCGGGGCGGGGTGCCAGACTATCCCGAGTGGTACTCGAAGTTGAAGGGTGAGTTCCTTCTGTCGTTGTCCGAGTGGAAAGAGTGTAAGAAGGTATTCCGAGAAAAGGGGATGAAGACGTTCAAGGAATGGTTGCAACACTACAACGACTTGGATGTAGGACCGTTCATAGAGGCTCTGACTAAAATGACGGAGTTCTACAAGGGAAGAGGCGTGGATATACTCAAGGATACTGTGTCTCTGCCCGGTGTTTCCCTTCAGTACCTACTCCGCGGGTCGATCGATGGGAAGGCGGACACGCCCGAGCTGTGGTCACCGAAGTCTGAAACTTACGAGATGATGAAGCAGGGATTGGTCGGTGGTCCGTCCATAGTATTCTCCAGATACGCTGAGGCTGGAAGGTCGACGATCAGGGGTCAGGTGGGGAGTCGGGAGGAGAAGATGTGCAAGGCGGTGCTGGGGTACGATGCCAATGCTCTATACCTATCTACTCTGTCGAAGGACATGCCGTGTGGTTCGGAGCAGATATGGACGTGTGACGACCCGGAAAGACAGTCGTATATAGACCGTTTCGTGAGGAAGGTCAGCAGTGAAAAGTGGTTCGGATTTGCGGAGTTGGATATAGAGGTCCCTGAAACGTTGAGAGACAAGTTCTCGGAAATGTCACCGCTGTTCGTTAATCGAGAAGTCGATGAGAACGAGGTTCCGCAGCACATGAAGGACTACCTGGCCGGGACCGGGAGGGAGGAAAAGAGTCGAAGGACAGAGAAAGCTCGTGGGGGCAATGTCCGCCAAGAAGATGATCATATACTCCCCGCTGCTAAAGTGGTATCTGGAGCACGGTCTGATCGTCAAGGCGGTGCATAGGGTGATAGACTACACGCTCGGCAAACCGTTTCAATGGTTCGTTAAAGAGGTCACCGCTGCTAGACGGACGGGGGACGTCGACAAGAGCAAGGCGGTGTTGGCGGAGATATTCAAACTGGTTAGCAACGCGTGTTGTGGCAAGCTGATAGAGGCGCAAGAGAGACACCTGAACACCACATATACGAAGGATGAGAAGATCGGGCACTGAGGTCGGCGTGGTTCGAAGACCTGGAGGAGATTGGGGAGGCTTACGAGATATCGAGCAGGAAGACTCGAGTGGTGATCAACAGACCGTTTCAGTGTGGCATAGCGGTCTACCAGTTGGCCAAGCTCCGGATGCTGGAGTTCTACTACGATTTCTTGGACAAGTACGTGGATCGCGGAGATTTCGAACTGATACAGATGGACACTGACAGCATGTACTTCGCGCTGTCGGAGAAGACGCTGGAGGCGGTGGTGAGAAAGAATATGAAGAGAAAGTTCAATAAGGAGAAGAAGACCGAGTGGTTGGCGTGGGACGTGTGGAGCAACAGAACTCCGGACTGTTTCAAGCTGGAATTCGAAGGGGATAGAGCCATCGCTCTGTGTAGCAAGTGTTACTACGTGAGCGGTGGTGGAAAATCTAAGCACTCGGCCAAGGGGATGTCGAAAAGATCTAACGATCTGACTTGGGGAAGGGTATAGAGTGCTCTCGAAGGGGGTAGGATATGGCGGAGAACAGGGGATTCCGAATGATTAACGGGGTGATGAAGACGTACTGTCAACAAAAATTAGGACTCTCGGCGTACTACGACAAGAGGAGAGTGATGGAAGACGGGTTACACACCGAGCCTATAGGATAGATAAAAAAAGAAAAAGAACTCTGAGAGAATACTAAAGACTCTGACGATCCGGGGGTAGCTGGGTGTCAGAAGGCACCGCAAGAAGTTCTTCGCGAACAAACCCTCGAGATGGCCCATCATCCAAATAGTAGAGCACGGGCTCATCGGGCTTGGTAATGATAATCGATCTAGATGATATACATTGAGAGACCACACGGGATCAGTCGCGCGGCGGCTGCCACCTTCGAGCTCTCCCGGTTGATAGAGGTACCGGACATCAATATCTGATGGAAGCCGTTGCTCCTCTAAACCAACGGGTCGCCCGCGCGAGACGGCAGAGGGCTCGCTCATCACCCTTTTAAACTTGATAGCATCTACGGGCTTCTTACCTATCAATCTGGTCACCTCTCCGTTCAGTGCGGAGACCACGGCGGGCAGTCTGGCCACCCACTCGGTCGATCGCGAATGAGGGTCTACAAGTTCTTCAGCGTATTGGTGTCCGAACAGTCTCTCAGCCAAGGTTCGATTGAAGCGCTCCACGATCCCCTGGTCCCGGTGGATGTTGACGCGGCCGCGTCTGACAGAAACGTCTTGCTTAGACAATAGATGAGAGACCGCGCCCATGAACTCGCGGCCGGGATCTACCTGGAGAAGATTCGGCCATTTGAGAGGACTCCTCTTATATATTCGGGAGAGAGCCTCGGCCACCTCCTTAGACTCTTTAGTGGCTAACGGCTCAGCCCCCTTATAACGACTCGCTACGTCAACGACTGTCAGCGCGTACTTGTACGTCTTACGACCGACGCGATCGTGAGGGAGAAACAGGAGATCCGCTTGTGAACTTGTTCGGTACCGGCACGTCGAATTTCGGGCGCGGAATATTGTGAGGCGCGGGTAAATAGATCTGCCAGATGGCCTGCTTCTTGAGCCATTCCTTGACAGCGTTTTCTGAAACCTTGGTCGCCGCCGCGAGGTTCTTGATGGCCGCGAGTCCCTTCCAGTAGCCGCGGGGGCTGTAGTACGCGTTCGCTAGCTTGCGCGTTAGGCGAACCGATAGTTTGGTATTAAGTTTGCGCGTGTTCATAGTATGCGATGTATTCTAATATATCGGACAATCTCCATGCCCTCGCCAGATCGTCCGGTAACTGCGTCGATAATAATAAACCTTTGTTAGAAGTACAATCGCGATTGGGGGTTAAGTTCTGAAGGAACTTGGGAAAATCTAATCCCCCAGGATTGGTGGAGGAATCTAACATCAACTTTGCGAAAAGGGTGGCCGCTTTTTCGTCCTCCCGCCACGTCTCGAGAGAATCTCGGGCCAGACGAATCATACCCTTTGCACCAACCATGCGGTGTTTAAGGGCAGTGTAGCCTACATCAATCATAGCAAAATAAAGTTCGTCAACTGACATCGTTCTATATATATATATATTTATAAAAAAAATTAAAATAATTAATTTAAAATCTCGATTGGATATAGTAGCCGACGAGCCCCACCACACCCATTCCCACGACGATGAACGCGATCTCGCGGTCTTTTTGGGGCTCTGACGGTACATAGAAATCTGAAAGTTGGGGCTCGCGATCCAGCGGCGCGAGACTTTTCTGCGGATATGCCAGCGCGTACTCGCGGTTGGCTTCTTCAACGTTCTGAAAAGTTTGTGTGGCGTGATTTTCGCGGCGAAGCTCTTCATTGACCCAGTCAAGATGGGCGGTTCGTTTTTTCGACCACGCTTCCTTTGCGCTATTGAGTTGTTCTACAGCTAAATCGTGACGCTTACGCTCCTCATCCACGTTCGAGCTTCTCATTTTAGAGAATATAAAGTTGCTACCGCTGAACGCCAATGCGTTTACGAGCGCACCACCTACTATTACTGCGATTGAAGCCATTAATTTCCATATATTAACTGGTAGAATTCCAGCTTTAACTAGATAATCTCGGGTCCAAACTGCGGCCGCTACATCTAAGGTCGCGAGCCCTACGTCTCTCGCAGTAAAGTCCAATTTGGGAGCGGATCCTCCTAGGGCCATCTTTGATAGTCGAGCATACCCGATACTGAAACCCGATATCACCACGGCGTGATAAAGCGCATTCACTAACATTTTACCATCTTGTTCAGCCATTATAATTATTGCATATAAAATGGGGTCGCGATCAATGTTTAAATAAATGGGGCGCATCCAATCGCGATTGGTGTTTCGTAACTTTCTTCTGAACACTGGCTGGTTGTTTTTTCGATAATATGGGGTATTTCCACACGCACAGGGCACCAGCAACTGCCAGACCACCACCAACAACCCAACTCCAATTCACGAATTTGGGTTCAATCGGATTCGCCCAACCTCGATTGGGTGTTGAGTGTGCTTCCAATTCGTGAATTGGGGGTGTTGTTGTACTCAACTCTGTCTTCAGATGCACAGGGCACCAGCAACTGCCAGACCACCACCAACAACCCAACTCCAATTCACGAATTTGGGTTCAATCGGATTCGCCCAACCTCGATTGGGTGTTGAGTGTGCTTCCAATTCGTGAATTGGGGGTGTTGTTGTACTCAACTCTGTCTTCAGATGTTTTGCTGTCTCCGTCCCCGATTGCAACGACTGTTTAGCCTCTCGAAGCTCGGCGAGTATTTTATCTTGTTTATCTTTTTGGGTGGCAGCCGCCGCCCGCCCAGCTGCCTGTCTTTTGGGATTTTTTATATGCGGTATGTCATCCAGTGGCGGAGTAACACTCGGGTTCGATTGGGTTGGAGCAATCGGGTTCAACTCCGTCACTCTCGCGGGTGTGTCTTGTGTCATCATTTATAATATTAATATTAGGGCTTATAGTTCGTGGGCATATATGTCCAAATTGACAGTGTTTACCCGTGGTCAACGCGGTTGTCAGCGGAGCTAAGTACATTCCAAACTTGTGATAAATTGAGCAGCAGGCTGTTCTAAGAGTGTGAGGGTCAGTCTCTAGATCGTCAATTAATCCCGCGGTGTTTGGTATAGGGAGAAGTATACTAACGGCGGTTGCGTACAAATGAATAGCCGCCGATCCGAGAGTTTTTGTCATCTCCGCACCTAACCTAGATTCGTATCGCGCATACATTTTATCGATCTCCGCATCTGACATCTTATCCACCTGAAAAACTGAGAGACGCCTACCGAGATAATGCTCCGATTGTCCCCCAGCAACCAGCGCAGCTAGCCGCTCTCGTCGCGCCGCATTTTCTTTTCATTTTCATCGGAGTCGTTGCACTCAACCCAATACCAACCGCCGTTGGAGTTGATTCAGATTGCTCTGTCGGATCATTATCTATGTTGGCAGTCGGAGTTGAGGTTTCTTCTATTAGCTGATCGAGAAGTTCGTCGCAGTTCATTTTTCTTAAAATTAATTTAACTATTCTAACAAGTCTCATCACTTTAACATATTGCAAAGCACACCACCCGATACTTATGATCACCATTATGCTCGCAACAAAGCTCGCAGCGGAGCACCAAATTGTTAACATTGTTCAGCATTTGTTCAACATTTGTTAAGCATTTGTTCAGCATTGTTCAGCAATTGCTAAGCATTGTTCAGCATTGTTCAGCATTTGTTCAGTAATTGCTAATTAATTATAAAATTAATTGATAACTTCGTAAGTAGTTGGTTGATCAGTCTTTAGCAAAAGCTTGGCGTGCTTAGTTTCTGAAAGCATCTGTCGAACCTCCAGGCGCTCCTCGCGCGTTGGGATAACGTCATTCTCTCGAAGACAGTCATCGAATGAGTCTCGGTCCTTGCAGTGAAAGAGGGCGACCCATTTCGTTTGCTCGCGCAGATCCTTGAGGACGGCGTTGTACTTTTGAGTGGATATCCATACGCTTTGCCTAGCATGGCGGCCAGAAAATGCGAGCTCGGAGAGCATGTCCTTCTTTTTGGTCATCGCCGCCTTGGCCGAGCAATCGTCAATCACGTATAGGGTGGGCTCACCCTGGAATTTTTGGTATAAACCACGCAACCAATCGTGAAGCCTATCACCGGGGTCAATAACGTATACCTCTGGGTCGGTCCATATCCACGGGCGCCGCTGATAAGTATCGTTGTGCCGCACAGTGGGACACAGGATCACAATATGACGAAAGGCATCGCGGTAGGAGCCCTCGAGCAAGTCTAGGATTGAAAAACCCGTTTTTTTCCGTTTTTCCGCATCCTGTCTGCCCACATATTATGGCAGAGTGGGCATCTCCAATCGTGAATTGGTATTGATTGTTAATTTTCTTAATTAATTCTTTAGAATTATCAAATTTATTAATTAATAAATCGTTAGATGATTTTTTTAATAAATCAATAGAGTGCTGAGACGTATCGGCCATCTTCGATGTTGAGTTGTGCGTCTGTAATTATATATAAGTACACGTTCAATGGCCCGGCTCCGTCCGCCTCTTTGGTTATCTGGATCGTCACACCCTCGCTAGCGTTCTCAACTTGGCGTCCGCTGCCGTGTATTTGGTCGTCGTCGCTGGCTCGCATGTCTAGCCATAAACGCGTATTTGGTATTCAGGAAATCCGCGAGGGAGACGGCCGAGAGATGCAGGTCTTTGGCAACTGTCGCAACCTCCGGAGAGCGCTTAGAGCCGGCAGCAAACTGCTTTCTTACTTCGTCCCACTGCTCGGTGCGCGCGAAGACCCGCGCTGTAGAGTTGATTGGGTACTCCCTCGATCGTCACCTCTACCTTCGTGATTTTGGGGTTATAGAATTTGTCGGTTTTTCTAGCACCGAACGCGAACCGAGCATCCTCGAACAACATCAGTATACCTTTCATCGAGCGGGCGGGTACGTTGACGTTAATATTCCACAATGTGTCGCCTTTGTCTTTCGTCATCTTGCGATGGCGAAGAACTCGGCCGTAAAGTATGGCAACGCGCCCGGCGTACTGGGTTCTGATCAATCGCGCGAGTTCGGGCATCGTGACCATGTCGTACTCCAGCGAAACATTATCGATCGCATACGTCGATAACATGTCGCTGGCTATGAGAACTCGGCCGTAATCGTTGAACGTTAGTTCGTATTCGAGGCGGTCAGCCAATGCACTCTGATAGTAGGGCATGTGACTCTCCAGCAACTCAAAGTCGAGCGGGATGTAGAAGCGGTTGCCGTAAGCGCCCGCGACCGCGTTGTTATCTGCCTTGTTAGCAGCCCCGATTCTAAGCCTGGTTACGTTCTTATTTTTGCTGGTGTCAATACCCTGATAGACAGCGTTTTCGCGCTCTTGCGCCGTCTTCCATAGGTCCTGATAGCAATGGTAGACGTCGCTGTCATCGATCGACATCACCTCATTACCAGAAATCTTTATCATGGTCTTCTTGACGATGGCGCGACCAAGGTTCTGAACGACGGTTCGGTCCTCGTCCGTCGACGTCAGCGAAATAGTGAAAGCGAGGCGAACAGTACCCGGCACAATGACGTCGTTAGCTCCGAGGTTGGGGAAGCGGACTAACAGCTGCTGGTTCTGGTCGATCGTCGATGGGTTGTTCGTAATAACGACACTCTGTCTCACGCCTTTTGCCCCGAGGGGCTCACGCAGTCTGCGGTATGGATTGAGTTTTCGACCGTATTGACTCGAAGACATAATTTACTGAATCTATATTAAACCCGTATGGTTTTTTCTTTAATACATAATTAATTTTAAGAAATTAATATGGCTGATTACGATATTGACATGGATGAAATCGGCAGAGACGATTTCCGCGATGATGATGACATCGATGATGACATCGATAACTATGACGAAACGACTTTCATAGAGACACCAGCACCCAAAAATACACCTTTGTTTGTTCCAGGCGAACAACGAAATACGCCTTCGCTTGGTCCAGGCGCATCTTTGTTTGGTCCAGACGCACCGGGAACTTCATCTGCTGGTGCCCCTATGTGGGAGGCCCCACCCGCAACTCCGGCATGGGCGGGCGGTGCCGAGATTCCTGCGGGGATCTCCGAGGGTGAGCTGGCGCCTCTCACGGAAACGGAGTCTCGGGTGAAACGGTGGGAGAGTGAGGTGTCTAAACACGGCATCAATGCCACGTTGGAGTTCCTCAGCCCCTCTTCCTTGAACCGATATGGAGTACTCTTCGCTCGAGCTCTCGGAATGATCGATGATCGGTCGCAGATGCCTCAACAAATGGTAAAAACCCTACAGTCTACCGACGAAACGCTGGCGAAGACGGCCGCCGCTATAGAAACGAGCGAGCTCAGCGATGTCCCTCGTATAGCCACCGACGCTATTAACACAGTGGAAACCACGGTCAACGAAATGAACGGCACGAAATATGACCCACCATTACCTCTTCGCGAACTCCGGGGACTCGATAAGGCTCTGCAAACAACTCGGGGCGTACTCGTCAATAACCTCTCCAAACTCACGGCGCTGGACAAATATATCGCGCTAGAAGAAAGAAAACTTGGGGAAATCCGTGACGATAGAGAAACTACCGAGTGGATTAACAAACTCCTGCGGTCGTTGCGGGACGAAAGAGAAGCTCGCTTGGAGGCTGCTTCGACTAACTGTGAGACGCTTTCCGGCCAATTAAGTCGGAGCCGCGAAACAATCTCGAGGGTTCTGCACGAGGACACGACACTCGGTGAGCGTCTTCGCACTCTGTTCAGAGAGAAGGGCTTCACGATATTAACCATCATCGCAGCTTTCAGCATGATTATATCGACCCTAATTCTATCTATATCGTCTGTATTTGTAGCTGTCAATGCTGGTGCCGCAACAGCACCCGCACCAGCACCAGCACCCGCACCAGCACCAGCACCCGCGCCATCCTGCGGAGCCAAGGAGTGGATAAAAAAACAACTAAAAGCCCTCGCCAGTCTCCTGGCTAAATTAGCAGGAAAGTTGGCTGCCGCGCTGCCTGGTTTGATAGGAGGTCTCATCTCCTTCTTGTTATCTATATTATCAAAAACGGTCGGATGGCTCGCCGAGAATACCTGGGCTTTAATCGTGGCCATCGCCGGTCTCCTACTATTCTTCGCCAGAGAATTCCTAAAACCAAAGCGTAAATAATCCGATCGCCACGAGGGCGACGACGAGCGCTAATTTCTCCTCCTCGTGTGTTGTCCTTCCAATCTCGATTGGTGTTTCAACATTGTTGATGGAACTCGATGGTGCATCCAATTTACGAATTGGGGTACTGGGTTCGATTAGTGTTGAGGGAAGTGTATCCATTTTGTGGTTTTTGGGGTTTTATGAAATCTTTTTCAAATTTATTTAATTTGAATTTACAACTCCCGCGCCCGATCATCTTGGGTGGGAGCTTGATGATACCCGTGTTCACGTTCCCGTTGCGGCCGATTTTTTTATTAGTGGTTGCGACTACGATCTGATTATTGTAACCATCAACCGGGTCGTCTCGTAGTATCATATTGCTCGGCGCCATATAAAGACCTATTCCAAATACATAGTCTACCGGGGTGCGGGCAGTCTGCAAAACGTATTGATAATTCTGTATCGCCTTCTCCAGGTCCACCTTAGCTGAGATGGCGTCCTCAACAAGTGCCAGGAACTGTTTTTGCGCGTCAAACGCGTAAATCCAGTGCTTTCATCTAACATAAATGTGGTCCAAGCATTTCGCATCTGTGGAGTATCACCCAGGTCTAGGTATTCAACATGGGCTACTTTAGTAGGCAGTCAATGGCAATCACCATCATTACACGCAAGTCCACCAAGCACTTCAGCACCGAACGTCATCTTATTCAACTTATAATTATATTTAGTCCATGTTGCCATTTTTATAACTGGTGGTGGGGTGGCCCTTCGAGCGCTCCATAGCCCTGAGAAATATACTGGAACTTTATCCAGACGCTCCCCACTAACTAAGCCTTTAAGGAATGAACTAACCCTAAACTGTTGGTCGGGTGTATACTTTCTGTCTCCAGTCGGCGTCTTTTGATACCCATATTCGCTACACAATCTTTCGAAACGCTTACGGTCGTATGCGCTGGAAATGGATCCCAGCCCATCGTCTTGAGGCAGTGGAACCTACCTAGTTTCTTTGATCCTCCTAATTGTGTAATACACGTGAAAGTTGTAGACGCTACTGCTTAACATGCTGTTACGGTCTGCTATGTGGTCTCTGAAAGAGACGCCACACCCGGTTGTGGCACACCATACAGCGAAATTTAGCTGGTTCTGCCAGAAGTTCATATGGGAAAACTCCCATCTTAGTAATACATCTCGACTAGTAGTCTTTAGAACTACATATTTCTCAAACGTGTTAGGGAAATTGGTGTCGAAACCCATGCCAAAACTAGCTCTTATTGTGGGGTGCACACGCTCACCAATGGTGTTCTTTTGCTTGTATTTACCACCGACCGCGTACTTTGCATTAGAATTAAAGCTAAATGCTTTGGTATCCTTTGAAAGATATTATTATATGTTTGCTACTATCACTAATGTTCAAAAAGGGAGTTGTGAACTTCAAAAATCAATCGACAACTGCTGCGGACAACGCCGGGTAGGCCTCAGATCAATCACGTTCACGGTTGGGTGGCAGAATGTGGGGAAGACGAACGATGGGTTTACTATGTGAAGGATGGACAACAATTAGGTGTAAAGCTGCCTCACGGACTGTGGGGAATAAGACATCTCAACGATTTTGTCAACTCAGAGCTTGACGGTATAATCAACCTCACAGTATCGAATGCTACCGGGCTCGCAACAATGACCATCAGCACTGATAATAAGGTAGTGGTCTCCCCGGGGTTGGGTATTCAACTCGGTTTTAGAGAGACATACTCCTCAAACAAAGGAGTGTTTATCCCGGGTGAGTACGTCGGTGATAACCCGGTGGACTTCGCCTTCACAAAAACTCTCAGGGTGCACCTGGATCGGGTGAACACATCGTACAACACGGTAGACGGCACTCCCAGCACATTACTGAAAACCGTGCAAGCCAGCGACTGTTTCTATGGCGAGACTGTGACCTTAGACTTCCCACACCCCGAGATGAAAGTTTTGGAATCGGGACATATCCACGAATTTACGGTCTCTATTCTCGATGATCAAGCGAGAAAGTTGAAAAACGATTACCCGATTTCGGTAGTTCTCGAAATTTCCAATTGAGTATAGGTGCCCAATATTATAATTAATTTTATTATGAGTATATACGGACCAGGTAGTTCTTCCGATTGGGTGACAAATTCAAAGAATTTGGAACCGGCAGAAGGTGGATTCATCCCGACAGAGGGAGACTTTTTAACTACTGGAAAAACCAAGGCCCTGATCAATAAAACCATATCGAAGGTCACAAACGGGATTCGCAGGAGTATATCAGATGTTAGAGTAGAAGTGCTGACGGCGACTGCATAAATTGAGAAAGATCAGGCGGCTTATAAGGTGTTGCGATCAGAGGACTCTCTCATCAGAGAAACGGAACTAAACGAACTAGGTAAAAAAATAACCAAATTTCGAAAAGAGAGCAGGTCGGATATTGATAAAGTCCGAGCAGACCGCCAGGCGGCCCTTACGTTGCGCTTAGAGGATTCTCTCATTAGAGATGCGGCATTTACCGAACTAGATAAAAAAATAACCAAATTTCGAAAAGAGGCCACGTCGGATATTGAGAAAGCCCGAGAAGACCACCAGGCGGACCTTACGGAGGTTTATGAGGTGTTGCGCTCAGAGGACTCTCTCGTCAGAGAAGCGGCGGTTGCCGAACTAGATAAAAAATAACCAAATTTCGAAAAGAGACCCGGTCGGGTATTGATAAAGTCCGAGAAGACCACCAGTCGAACCTTGCGGAGGCTTATAATGCGTTGCGCTTAGAGGACTCTCTCAACAGAGAAGCTACACTTACTGAACTAGACGGGAAAATAGCCGAATTTATGAAAGAGACCCGGTCGGGGGTTGAGGTGGTCCGAGAAGACCACAAGGAGGCCATTGCGGAGGCTTATGTGGCGTTGCGCTCAGAGGACTCTCTCAACAGAGAAGCGGCACTTACCGAACTAGACGGAAAGATAACCAAATTTCGAAAAGAGGCCCGGTTGGGGGTTGAGGGGGTACGAACGGGTATTGAGAAAGCCCGAGAAGACCACCAGGCGGACCTTACGGAGGTTTATAGGGTGTTGCGCTCAGAGGACTCTCTCATCAGAGAAGCGGCGGTTGGTGAACTAGATGGAAAAAAATAACCGAATTTCAAAAAGAGGCCCGGTCGAGTGTGAGAAAGCCCTAAAAAGGCCACCAGGCGACCATTACGGAGGCTTATGATGCGTTGCGCTTAGAGGACTCTCTCAGTAGAGAAGCGGCACTTACCGAACTAGACGGAAAGATAACCGAAGTTTCCGATAAACTGAAACATGATCGTATAGCCGCGACCAAAGCTCTTGAGGAGGCCTCTTATAATATTCGTACTGAGGCATATAACGCAAACAGTGCGCTTGCCGGAATAGTGCGAACAATGAAAACGCTAAAACGTGCCATAACAGTTTGGGCTGAGAAGCGGGGCCCATTGGTTGAGGGGCACTATGAATATTCGTTTGGTGCCTAAAACGAGTAATAAATGTGGGGGATCACCTATGACAGCCGCGGGTGAAGTTATCCAAATGGCGGTCTGCTCGGTTAATTGGTAGTGGTAAACCTGTGGGCGCGGTCGCGATAAATCTTGTAGTAGATGGGGAAGAACGGGGGGTTGGAGTCACTAAAATCTCTGGGAGATAGTTCGACGGTGGTTTCGTTCTCCGGTTATGATCGAATTAGACTTTCCAAAGGTAGTGTTATTAACTTTGTTACGAAATTCGGTGACCAAGAGAGTTCTTCCACTATTGTCTCGTTGTTAATTGAACTTATTTGTAAATACTATATATTAAAATAAATTTGTAAAATTTAAATATGAACGAATCAACGCTTCCAATTGCCAATACCACTCCATCAACACTGTGTACAATTAACGAAAGAAGTTCAGATTTTAGGTTGAATAATATCGTCGCTATGCAGGATATTTTATTTTGTTAGAGAATATACAAATAGAAAAAGAAACGCTAAAAAATATAGGCGCGCGGTGAACTGGCTGAAGTATCTAGCACGGCTCTGGCGAGTGTTTCTGTGTTGTGTGGGGCGGGGACAGCTGCAACTATATCCACCATTATAACGGTTCCCGTAGCGGGGATTTTATGTGCGGTGTCGGCCGTTTCTGGGTTGTCGTGTATGGTAATTAGGGCGTCGGGTGGAAAACTCGAGAAAAAATGTAGAAAACATGATAGAATATCTGTTCTCGCCAGGTCGAAGAAAAAATACCATCGACGTTATGGTGTCCAAAGCGTTGGCCGATAAGAAAATATCAAATTTAGAGTTTGAATCCGTGGTGGAAGAATGGGGAGATATGAAAAATTAAAAAAATGATTTATAAGAATCAAAGCGCGCGCCACCATGCCAAGATTGAGTGTACTGATTGGGATAAATTTAGGGGAAAAATTTGAGATAAAGTCGGAAGAATGTTACAGCACCAATATAAGAAAAAAATAATTAATTTTCTTATATTGGTGCAATAAACAAATTTACATACCTATACAACATGTGTTTTTCACTGAGAATTACGCCGTAATCGCATAACAAATTCAGTCGAGGATTACACTGTAATCGCCTGTGTAAATTGATACACTCGGCTATAAATAACTGTCTGTTTACCTCGGCTATCAATTTACGCACGGTTCATAACCCGTGAAACATTGTCGTAAATCGATAATTGTACAACACTAGGTAATGTTTATCATAACAGCCTACGTGGTTGTGTGGGTTAAGGCGATACTCTATAGAGACGAGGGTCGTCGGTTCGCGCCGCGGTTGGAGCTAAACATTTTTTATTTATTTATTTCTATCCCTACAAATGTGGTCGCTATGGTAAACAACTGCATGACAACGGCGTTCCTATCCGACCGCTCGAGGTTGATACAATTGATAAATTCAGATTGCCAGTTTACATACCTTCGATAAGGAAAATACACTCGGCTATAAATTAATTAGTAGTTGTTGTTTTTTTTCAATAATAATTTTTCAATATCTTTATAAGCGATATCGTAGAAATGTACATTCGTAAACGAATCGTTGGGTTTTAATTTTTTTGTATAATACACCTTAGTTTCATATCCGATACGCATTATCTGTCTTAATGTTCGTATTTGCCTCTTGTATAGTTGACATAATTGCCGGTATAATATTTTAAATGCAACGTTTTTATCGGAGCGTAATAAATTACGCTGGTATTTCATGTATTCGATATCACCTAGTGTTCTCATTTTATAGAATTTATATACAGGATTATAACCCCCGTAAGCTTCGTAAACTTCTTCAACACAGCCATTAAAAATTTGCAATTCAAATTGTATTGTATTATCCATTTTCTCTAATATTGGTACTTGTTTTTTCTGTTCAATTTTCCAATTTTATAAAATTAGTTTGATAATGTTTTTTTTACAGTGTTTTAATGCTGTAGAAACACCGTGACTTATTAGATCGATTCTATCTTTCTAACTGACTTTCCGATTTGAATTATTACTAAACAATAATACTTGCGAGCACGTAATCCCTTGTTAGCCATTCGATGAGTAGCCTGAGTGCCACCCGCAAGTGGTACATAGCAATGACTCGGCTTTGGTCCCTACCCCACAATGCCGACATGGGCGAGGTGAAACGGAACCTCTTCGCATCCATGCACGGTGATGTTTGCAATATGCGTAAATACCGGTGCGAAAACATCTCTCGTGACTACCTGTCTTCAACCACGCACACTTAACTAGAACCATTATGTTATATATATACTGAGTATAACATAGGGATTTTTATCTCTAATAGGGTGTATCTTCTCATGTCATAAATATATGGTCTCGCGGTAGTAGTATATAAGAGTCATAATGATTACAAGTTTCGTGTGGAAGCCACCACACGTAGTGTGTGGCTTCCATATAAACTTGTATCATTATGACTCTTATATACTACTGCTATTGTTACCGCTCTTCGTCCGTCGTCCGTCGTCGTCCGTCCACAATTTTCAAACATCTTCATCGGACCTAATAGTCGACATATTGGTTATGTATACCCGCGTATATGATGTCCTAAATCATGTTGTTGATATGTGTTTTTTAATCAGACTATGTAACTAGTGTACACAATAACCATTATAAATTGGCAGCTATAATATAATCATTATTGTTCGGCAGCCTTTTTGGAAACAAATCATAATTAGAAGTACAAAATTCAGCAATGGCACCATTGTGCCTCCATTGTCTCGTGCGCGCACAGAGTTTTTGATGTAGATCAAAGGTACATCAAGCGACACCGACTCAAACGGCGGAATGTCTCACGCACTTTGAAGAGCCGTCGTATAAAAAAGCCGTTCGGCTACACTTAGACATTTATTTGGATTTCAACTCTACGGCAAGATGGATCGCATAGACGAAATCGTAAACTATTTATGTTTCAAGATATATCCAAAACGTTTTGACAAATGCGAATGGAAAAGAAGAAATTTCAGGAGAGACTGTCGAAATTACCGATGGATGGAGACGTTCTTTACAAGAAGTGCAAAAGACGAGACAAGCGGTTATTGACGAAAATATGTTCGCGAAAGTATTCAAGGACACCCACACGGCGCCACACGGCGGACACTTAGGTGTCAACAAAACGTGAGTATGGTGGCTATGCCTATGGTCCGATTGGTATGCTCCTAATTACAATGCCAAACAACCACCCTACCTCGATGGAACACCAAATGAACATAAATTCGAGTATACATTGCTCGCTCTAAATCTCGTCTAGTATGAGTGTCATCAGTTGCCAAACATATACTTACGAGGGTTGTTAAAAAATAACTTGGACTTTTGCTCTCAGACGTTTATTACTGAACGGAACATCATAAAAGGTATATTTTTTTAATACGTTTCCACCATATATGTAGCAGAAATGGCTGCATTCCGTCTACTGGATGCAAAGTTGCATCAGTTTACAAACGGTCACTTCAGCAGATGCTGACTACTATGCAGGGAGTCACGCGCGTCACTGTGAGTACAGCGGAGAAATGGTGACTTTAAAATATTTGAATTATTCAAATGAAATACGGATATGGAAATAATTATGAATCATATCGATATTTTATAAAGTATCAATATTGCACACCAGAAAATGTATTGTGCGAATGAATATTGAATTCCTTTGAATAAATATCGATGTTTGTTAATATTTTGAGATAAATGTGCGTATTTCCCCCTGTACGGACAGTGACAATGCACAGTAGTGAGGAATTAGGTAATATTGTGAAAAACGGACGCCTTTGACGTTGGAAACGTGTGGAATGCTTACAAAATTAGGTATCCGTTTAATTTCCGTAAAAATATATGTTTGTGTAAAGTGAGGTTATGCATGGTTAAAGTCACTATTGCCCGTCTGCAACCATATTGTTTAACTTAAAAACGAGTGTTCTTCTGACAGAAGTCTTGAGTGGTGTCTTCTGAATCATCGTATACGTTGCCGTTGGTGTCTTCCCTTGATCCTAACATAATGTAAAGTCTGCTCTAGCTTCCGTCTGTCGAGAGGTTGTCATACTTAAGAATTTGTAACGCGCTACAAACCGAAAATGTTGTTTACTTCCGGTTATAATGCCAGAATGACGCCAACTTCAGTGATGACGTCACTATAACTTTACTTCAACCTTTGATGCATTTTCTCGTGTATTGGTTCACAGGTTAGATAATTAATTAAGTAACAGTTTATTACTTTTGAGTGAAAAAATATCGTGCTCCGGGTATTCGTTACTATAGTAATTAAAACGTTCGTCAGTTTAAGCGTAATGAGGCGACACAAACTTGCTTTGTTTGCTGCAGACGGATAAGTTTCAGGCATGTAACTATCATTCATCTTATGCAAATAACAAACGAATGAGAGCAAATGTCTATGTTATTTTTGAACAACTCTCGTATGTAGGTCGCAGATAATCAATTCCCAGCTAGCGTCGCGTGTGTAATAACAAACGAATGAGAGCAAATGTCTATGTTATTTTTGAACAACCCTCGTATGTAGGTCGCAGATAATCAATTCCCAGCTAGCGTCGCGGGTGTCGTTAGGTCCAAACGTGTTGACGTTGTTATATTATCGGAGCTCACACTTGTTGCATTCCCGGACCTTGGATGTTGAAAAATACGAACAAAAATAGAACAACCTATGTATTTCAATTCAAAGCCCATTTTATGACATTATCTCACTAAAATCACAGGTTGAAGGAACGGTTCTAGGCCTATAAATACATTAAATCTACCTAAAATCATCCATAATAAATGATACATATTTATTGAAGTTTTATGGTGGCCAATTTTTTTCTTCACTTATGGATGTTTTTGGGTATATCTAATGTATAGTTAGTGTATTTATAGGCCTATACTAGTCCGTTCCTCCAAAAGGCTGTGACTAAAATGGCCTCAGAATTGAAATAAATATATTTCCCCATTTTCCAACATCCAAGGTCCGGGAATGCAACTTGTGGGAGCCCCGTGTAAAGTCAATCGGGATTAAACATAACAAATATTCTATATGCGCGTTTCAAGTATCTGCGTAATAATTATACTGCCAGCCTTGAAACGAGAAATACTGCAGGGAAAGTTGTGAACTTGTTTATATTAAACACAAATTGATGGCCACTCATGTATACACACTGTTTACTGTTTACACAAGGGTGTATATAGTAAGGGGGGGGGGGGGGTGTATACATGAAAATGGTCACATGTGTTTATTATTTCTACTTTGAAGCAATCTGTGTATTTTTATGCTAGCGGGACAAGCGACACTATATAACATCATTTAAATGTCGAAAATAACTTTCGAAGAAAAGCGGGTATATTGCGATCGCCTCCGTCCGTCCGTCCGTCATTCCGTCCGTCCGTCCGTGACGACAACCATGGCAACACCGATAGCAGTAGAAGCTTGAAACTTCACATGCTTACTCCTTAGGGTGATCGCATGTGCATGCACCAACAAAAAAAAATAAATAGTTTTCACCCTCAAGGGCTCGGCAGGGGAGATAATTGTCCGAAAATGGGCGAAATCATAAAAATGCTTGTGACGCTATCTCCTCCTTCGTTTATATACACACACCCTTTGTATTATTTTTTTTTGCTTATATTTAACGGCGGCACTAGCTCTAGGACCTTGCATGCCGTCTCCCAAGAATGGGAGAATGAACGGAGGTAGAGACTTTTTGAGAGAAGCCGGTAATTCGTATTTACAGAGCAACTACGAATTATCGGTACCCATTTACAGCTGGGTGAACTGGAGCAGTGTGGATAAAGTGTCTTGCTCAAGGACACAACGCACGCCGCTAGTCAGGCTCGAACCCACGACCCTTGGATCAGTAGTCCGACACACTAACCATTACGCCACGGCGCTCCACCCCTTTGTATGCTGTGTGTTGTTTAATAGTAAGCCAAGGATATGCACAAAGAAAAAAAAAATGTCCACGACCCCTGGCTGCTGAACAGGGGAGATAATTGCGTTAAAAAATAGCGTTAAAAATGCTTGTGACGCTATCTCCTCCTTCGTTTTTATACACACACCCTTTGTATGCTGTGTGTTGTTTAATAGTAAGCCAACGATATGCACAATGCAACAAAACAAATTCCACGACCCCTGGCTGCTGAACAGGGGAGATAATTGCGTTAAAAATAGCGTTAACACTTCCCAGTCGGCGTTTTATTGTCCAGCCCTCGGTGCGGGTATATGCGATGTCCCATCGACCACTTTCTTTTGGAATCAATTCTCCTATCACTCGCCATACAATTTCTCACAGGCGCTCGTCTTGATTCTGCGGTGCCAATGCATGGCGGCCATTTTTCAAAATGGCTGCCATTAAATGCTACTCTCCCCCATAACTCGGTCAATTTGTCACATAGAGGAATACTTTTGATGTCTATACCCTAAATTTTAGGGTCGAGAAACACGATGGATACCAAAAACATACTAATGCAAATCGCAATGTTAATGAGATAATCTTGAAATTCAATATGGCCGCCATTAAAAATTAATTGTCCTCATAACTTCGGCCAATTTTTCACATGAATGAATAATATTGGTGTCTATACCTATGTGTTCAGGATCAATATGATACCATTGTCAACTAATGGATCACAGTGTTGGGAAAGTCATGTCGGAATTCAAAATGGCCGCCTTTGAAAACTACTTTTCTTTATAACTCGGCCAATCTGTCACATAGTGGAATGTTTTTTGGTGTCTATATCTATGTTTTCAAGGTCAAGGAACATGATAATGCCATTTACATACTATTATATCACCGTCTTGAGCAATTAATCTCGAAATTCAATATGGCCACCAATAAATACTACTTTTTTATGATAGCCGAGTCAATCAGTCGCATACTTTCCCTCATAATTCGGCGAATCTGTCACATAGAGGAATAATGTTGGTGTTTATACCAATGTGTCCAGGGTCATGCAACATGATTATACCATTGAAGTAATGTGGAATCACATTGTTGATGATGACACTTTGAAAGTCATTAATTTATTACCATTACCATAACATTCTAGAACCACATTTTTAGAACCACACTACTAGTCTAGTCAAAAAGTAAGGTTGTCGTGCACCCCCCGGAAATCATTTTTTAATTGGTGTTACTAGCTTGGAAAAAATGTGCTAAAAATGATAGGCTATGTTAACACGCTGATAAAGCGTGTTAAATATGATTTTTATGCAAATTAGTGCCGCCATTACCGAAAAATTAACCTTTCTCAATATCTCGGCAAATAATGATGATAACTGCCTCAATTTGACGTCTAGACCCATGTTTTCCAGGTCAAGGAATACAATAAAACTATTCCGATGTAGCTCCATGTGTCGCTTATTCCGGAATTCAAGATGACCGCTGCAGCCATTACCGAAAAATCAAATTTTCTCAATATCTCGGCAAATAATGGTGATAACTGCTTCATTTTGCTGTCTAGACCCATGTTTTCCAGGTCAAAGAATGCGATAAAATGATTTCCGATGTACCTACGTGCGTCTCTCATTCCGGAATTCAAGATGGCCGCTGCAGCCATTACCAAAAAATCATTTTTTTCTCAATATCTCGTCAAATATTGGTGTTAACTGCTTCATTTTGCTGTCATGACCCATTTTTTTCGAGGTCAAAGAATGCGATAAAATGATTTCCGATGTACCTACTTGTGTCGCTCATTCAGAATTCAAGATGGCCGCTGTAGCCATTACAGAGCAATCAACGTTTATAACAATGTCTCGGCAAATTCTGAAGTTAGCTGCCAGATTTTGGTGTCTAAGGTCAAATAATGTATTAAAACTATATCTGATGTAACGCCATGTGTTAGTCATGTTCTAGGATACAATAATGTTATTATACATTCAAGATGGCCGACTAATAATTTCATTTTCATAAATTATAATAAGAAACATTCAAAATCATGTTTTTCACAAGCAATTGAAATCGGTTGGAATGATTAAAACATACAATTATATTGGTTGGTTTATTGACTCAATCAGTGTTACAAGCACGGTTATTGCATGGGTATGGACACTCCATTACAATATAACAATGTTATATCACACTATAAGGATGTTCCACCACAATATAGGATGGTTTCATCATACTACTAGTATTATGATGTTCTACAACAATATTTACCTGCTACAGCACGATATGATGCAATTCCAGCACGATATATGGATGTTCCACCACAGTATAAGGATGTTCCACTACATTATAAGCCAGTTTTATCACAATATAATGATGTTTTACCACAATATAAGGCTGTTCCACCACAATATAAGGCAGTTTTATCACAGTATAAGGCGGTTTCACCACATTATAAGACAGTCTCAGTACAATAGTATGATGTTCCACCACACTATAAGACAGTTTCATCACACTATACGTATGTTACACCACTATACAAGACCGTTCCATCACAATATATAGATGTTCCACCACATTATAAGATTGTTCCATCATTATATAAGGCAGTTCAATTACTATTTAAGGTTGTTCTACCACATTATAAGGTCGTTTTACCACATTATAAGACAATATAATGATGTTCCGTCACAGTATAATATTGTAAAATTACATAATAATACAGTTCTATCACAATATAAGGTTGTTTCACCACATTATAAGGATGTTCCACGAATGCATAAGGCTATTCCATCACAATATAAGGATATTCCACCACAGTATAAGATTGTTCCATAACAATACAAGGCAGTTCTATCACAATATAAGGTTGTTCCATCACACGTTAAGGATGTTTCACCATGCTATAAGCATGTTTCACCACAATATAAGGATGTTTCACCATGTTATAAGCATGTTTCATCGCAATATAGTGATGTAACACCCTATTATAATGACGTTTCATCGCAATATAATGATGTTTCACCCAAATATAAGGCTGTTCCAGGACTATAAGGCTCGTCAGTCACAATATCAGGCAGTTCCATGACAATATAACGATGTTCCACCGCAATATAAGGCAGTTCCACCACACCATAAGACATATCCATCACAATATATGGCAGTTCCATCTTACTTCAGCGAAATATAAGGATGTTCGACTATAGCATAACGTATGTTCCACCACAACAAAATGATGTTCCATCACAATATCTATAATAACTAGAGCCAAGTCGATGGCGCGCCATCGCAATATACCCAATTTCCCCAAATGCTAAGTCCGAAAGGGGGAGATAATCCATGATGGAGGGTCGGATCAAAAATCCAAATTCACTTTGCGCATGTGTACATCATTAACGAAGGTACAAACCAAATATGAGCCACGTAGGTAGTAAGGTGAAAAACCTTTTCGACTTACGAGAAAAAATAGCGATATTCTAAGTCCGAAAGGGGGAGATAACCCATTATGGAAGGTCTGATCAAAAATCCATCTTCACTCTGCGCATCCGCACATCATAACGAAGCTACATACGAAATATCAGACGTGTAGGTATTAAGGTGTGAAAAAAAGTATTTCGACTTACGAGGAAAAATAGCGAAATGCCGAGTCCGAAAGGGGGGAGATAATCCATGATGGAGGGTTGGATCAAGAATCCGAAACCATTTTGCGCATCCGCACATCATAACGAAGCTACATGCCAAATATCAGACATGTAGGTATTAAGGTGAAAAAGTTGTTCGACACATAAGGAAAAATAGCGAAATTCTGAGTCCGAAAGGGGGAGATAATCCATGGTGGAGGGTTGGGTGACAAATCCGAAACCACTTTGCGCATCCGCACATCATATTTAATGTACATACCAAATATGAGACGCGTAAGTATTAAGGTAAAAAAGTGTTTCGACTTACGAGGAAAAATAGTGAAATTCTGAGTCCGAAAGGGGGAGATAATTCATGACGGAGGGTCGGATGAAAAATCCGCAACCACTTTGCGCATCCGCACATCATAACGAAGCTACATACCAAATATCAGGCGCGTAGGTATTAAGGCGAAAAAGTTTTGCCACTTACAAGAAACGTGACGGACGGACGGACGGACGGACAGACACTCGTGACGAAAACAATATACCCATTTTTTCCCCCAAAAAAGTGGGTATAATAACGAAGTTACACATGTTTTAGACCAACTGTGTATGTATATTAACAAGTATTTTTCATGTTGAGAAACTGTTATGTGTGATCTTCACATCATTTTCAAGCCACTATATTGCTGTATACATAAATGTACATTATCCTTGTAGCGGCCATTTTGAAATTTAATGAGCAACACATTGATTCAGGTTCATCCGATAGATGGATGGCTTCATGCTATGTCAGATAGCCTAGTCATACGACAATAAGGCCTTATTATTAATATGCTAAACAAATCCCGATATCTTTTATAGATTTCCGGATGATGTTCTTTCGCCAGCCATTTTTGATGCTCGATGTGATATATTACAATTAAGACAGCTACTCAGTAATGTATGATTCGTATGAAATCAACATTAAAATGGATAACTGACATAGCAGCCTGACTTCTGTTGACCCGTGTCTCAAAATATATGAATATTTGTACATTATTCACAATCGATATTTTCATATTTAGAAGCATGCATAAAGACAGACAAACATACGGCACGTAGTATCTGGAGTTAGTGTAGACTATAATGGCCGGGACCCGGTTGTACGAAGCACTAATGACTCATTAACTTTTCATTAGCGACTCCTTAACTAATTTATCATTAAATTCAGTTGTACGAACACTAAGTTATCATTAAGTCGTCATTAACTTATCATTAGTTAATGTAGGTACTGGACCATCATTAGGGCGCGTGCTCCTGTCATTAGGCCTTCGTGAATTATCCAAGATGGCGGCCATTGCTGTCGATTCGTTAAATCAAAGGACTGAAAGTCCTGAAATCCTTCGCAGTTGCGACAAAAAGTATTCTCTCAAAGAGTCGTCACAGACTGGAATGCACTCCCTAGTGATTGTGTAAATTCGAACACACTAAATAGTTTCAAAAGTTCACTCAACTCCGCCTGGAAGAAGAGACCCAGCAAATTCAACACGTGAAAATATTGTACAGACATTTTAACCATGATTTAGTTGCGCTCTCCCCCCCTTTCCCAGGTTTCAAAGACAATTATCCATTTGACGTCGCTAAAATAGGGCCAGTACAAGCCTAGCTTACAAGAAACGGCCTTCAACCAAGGTTGAACCAAGGTAGGTAGAAAATAAAAAAAAAGTACTTGCCCAGGTCAAAAAGTTACTCGCCCATTTTTTTTTAAAAATAAATTGCTATTTCCAGTTTTTGTAATGTTGCATCTTATTTATAAAAAAAAAGCTTTTACATATGATCATTACCAAAACGTATGAGACATATTCACTATTATTGTTATTTATATTTTAAGTATTAAATGAACATAAACAAACAAATAGCAGCGAATTTGCTTAGAGGCTTGCACACTTCTTATTTTCTATAAGCGTTGAGTGACATAGATTTAGTTTAATTTATAGTGGCTATGTTTGCATGCGCTGCGTGCTGCCTTAATTACTAAATTCAATGGTTTCGGACCCGGCACCGACCGTTTCGTCCCAAGCCGTTATGTTCGGCGTCTGAAATGTGCGTTAACCCAACTGTATACGAGACGATATATGTGGCCGCGTATACACTAGTCTATACTCGCAGTCCTATTATTTGTTAGCGCCCGGCGCGTAAGCCGACAAATAATCCGTGAATTAAACTTGCCCGATATGGACCGTGTTCAAAATCGCTAGAGATTCTACCCGTAACCGTGTACATAGACACTGCTCACTGCTTGAATCTTACTTCCCGCAAATTGACGTAAACTGTAAACAACAAATGGTCACTGAATTAATACCATTTGTTGGCCGTTATCGATGGAATTAATTGGCAATTTCTTCCAAAAAAAAAAATCCTGACCTAATCTTTCACTCGCCAAACTGGGCGAGTGCCTGTAGAAAGTACTCGACCGCCACAAAAAGCACTCGCCATGGCGAGCTGGGCGAGTGAAATTTCAACCCTGCTATTATTGTATCGATTCAGTGCGCGAAATGACCTTGTCAATTTGCATAAACTGAAGCCATCACAGGCGCTCGGATTGTTCAACAAAAAATAATAGAGAGTCGCATTTCATCACACTATCGGATTATTTAATGATTAGGATGCATGTTTTGTTGAACGGGTATATAATAAATAGGTTTTTGGATTTGTACGGAAATATATTTCGGCGTACTCGTTCGTTCGGCGGAACCTAAAATTATTCAAACTCTTAAGACAATGTTTCCTTTGCGAAGTGTATCGTACTGCATTTTCTGTGTAACGTCATTATAGATTAGTTGATGTTTTAAGTAAAATGGACACTGATTAATAATATCGATGGCTCAAGATGATTATTTAAACCATGCGGTATGTAACTGTCAAAAAACAATGTTTCTGTTTTAAATCATCATCATTTCGCTGTCCAATTTTGTATTTTATCGAGCCATTGACCTATGACTATGTAAACGATTCTGTAATTTGTCGGCATAAAATGGCGGAAACTACTTTTCATGAGACACGAGGTTAATTGTATCAGTGCGCGTGCAAAATAATATACTCAAATTAATACATGTCAGTTTATATTATATTAAATCAGATAAACATTTTGTAATATAAATGTCGTACAGAAAAATTAACAACACATGTATTACACTACACAATATAATGTTAGCTCACTATCAGAACTATTTTTCATGGCGTATAACTACGTATAAATTACATGTGGAGCGGTCGATCATTGCGCTAAAAATATAACCTTCCTAACAAAATATTTATTATGAAACACGACAGTTAATATTTTATAAAATCACAAACTGTTTTTAAAAATATAACTAGCTGAAAAAAAATGTAGCTGGCCAAAAATGTGAGTGACACGTTCATAATGCACCGCTCGCTTTGGAACTCTCTCACGTGGCGTAGCTAGAATTTATTAAGCATGAAGTACGTTCGTTGGTCGACAATTACTCATTTGCATAAATCATGTGAGGTCTCAACAACCGTATAAGCAGTGCCGTAGCCACGTTGAGGCCAGACGAGGCCTCGTCCGTTTTTTCACGATTTTTTATTTTTTTTATTTTTTTATTCCAATATAGGAAAAATGGGAGTCATAGTATGTGCTCAGACTTTGCTGAGAATGCAGGAAATGGCGTTTCAGACCACTTTGATTTCAAAATTTTCAGGGTGGGCATGCCCCCGGACCCGCCTAGCAAACTCGTGCCCTTCGGGCCCTCCACACTTCCACCCCCAATAATTATCGTCTTCCGCCGCTTATGTTGGCCTCGGCTATTTCGAACCTCTGGCTACGGCACTGATAAGGACTATATCCAAGCAAATATGCTTGGATAAAAACAACAGAAAAGACGGATGAAATGGTGAAGATGAAGTTTCAAATTACTCTAGATTTCTTTTATACAATGCTACTTACATATTTATTGCGTAAACAATCCAAAAATCCCTGTAATTTGTCCGTCTCATTCAACAAATGTGCAAATCAACAAATGTGAAAATAAAACATGAATACATTGGTATTTCTTTACAAAACCATATTTTGACAAAATAGGAAAATCGTCTTTGGAGACGATTCTCATGTGCTGCCAAATCTTGCTTTATCAAGAGATCAAACACATAATTATGAAAATATACTATGACAAGCTAATGGTAAATATCAATTTATTGGCGATGCGATGACGTGAGCGACTACATCGTGTGGTTTACATACGTTTGTTCCCCGCCGAATTCTACAGTCACACTTTGCATGTGAAACTGGATTACCGACAGATGATTGTAAACACCATCAGGTGTGCACCTAGACCGAACATGATATGTCGCAAGTGTGCTAGTTGTGGGGGGGGGGGGGGGGGGGGGGGGGGGGGGGGGGGGGGGGGGGTGGGGGGGGGGGGGGGGGGGGGGGGGGGGGGGGGGGGGGGGGGGGGGGGGGGGGGGGGGGGGGGGTGTACGACGGCATATGTTTTATACGCTCGTTTTTTAAAAACGGGAGTATTATTTATGTATCCACGCTGTATGTGCGGCGGACGACTCTCGGGCACAGCTTGTTCTGACGATAGTGGGCCCATTGCATGTCTAGGGCAGTGACATTTTCTGGGGTTCAAGTTGGGAGGGCGAACCGACAATTCGATTTTAGATATAATTTTAAACTGTATCACATCGTAGGCATTGACACACCCAATGTTCTACCCTCCACTACGGTCACACGGTGGTGGAACGAACAAATACGTTGATACCAATTCATTGATCCATAAAGGAGGTTTTCGCTTGGCGCGTCACATATTATGTTCACAGTTTTGATGAGTCACGGCGGTTATGACATGGTGTGTAATACAATTCCCTCGTTATTGATACATGCACGACTTTACCAAATACGAAATTGTATTCACTAAATGCAATCTGACACACATAAATGAAATTAAATCAGAAACAGATACGCGTATAAAGCAAGAGAGACGCTATGTAACATGTACTGTAACGTTTACGACTACATGCACGTTTTTGAACTTTCACACTAGCGTTACATAACATTTTATCCATATACTAGCACATATCTACTGTACATACATGCATGTAATTGAATTGAATTGTGCTTAACGGCCCATCAACACAAAGAGTATCATTTAGGGCCAAGCAATTTAGATGAAGAAGAATTTTCGTTTCTTCGCATACGCAGTGTAGAAACGAATTCCGTTTCTTCTGGTCTACGGCTCCAGGGCGAAAAACACTTGAAGTCACTGTGTAAAAAAAATGTGTATAATACGGTATTATAATCACGTTTTGCAATCGATGGTTATTGATTTATTTTATGTAAATTAACGTTTTCGTCTTATCGCGTCAACATGCCAAGAAACGAATATTTAGAGGAATAAATTCACGGGGTGGAAAATAACTTTAAGGTTCTTAATTATCGTTTCTACGCGTATAAGCGAAGAAAAAAGTGAAAGTGAATGAGTTTAACGTCCCAGCAACAGCTAAGGTCACATAGAGACGGGAACACAGTCTCATCCGACAACCAGTGGGGTGAATATACTATGAAAGTATATTTTTGATGCATAAGGCGATGTTTGAACCCACAACCTCCAGATTGGGAGCCAGATATTCTACGCATAGGCCACAACCCATCACTTA